>OZ010656.1:91275429-92531714 GCA_963932375.1 Phania funesta | reverse complement strand
ATACCATTGGAAAGACCACTGCACTACTTTGAAAACCTCAATACTATCTATCAAGGTGTCAAAGTCATAAGCGTATACCCGAAACGTTTTTTTTTTTTGAAACTGGGAAGGGTAGTGTCAGAGCGGTTGTACCGTAGACTCGACCAATGAAAATACTTTTCACTCAATGGTACGTACATATGTCCATAGAATAGGCAATCTTAACAATGAAAAATGCTTGTTTCACTCAACATAAACTTACGTTCTCAGCTGGTTACATGTGTAACCATGCTCACTCCAATAGTGCAACTTCATTATCACTCTGGAGAACTATGCTATTAAGAGCTAGAAGTCGTTAGACACCTGAAGCGACAGCATATAGCTGAGACCGATCTTACAGCGAGTTGAAGCGAAAGAAAAGCAGTTTGGCAATCAATATGCAAAAGCATTAATTGTTCATTGTCACGGTCAAATTCGATTGACTGTAGTAGTACCAATGAGTGACCAGATACTCATAGGGTAGAATATTTGCTTGACAGCTCTCTACTACTAACCCCGACCGTTTTCGCGGAAATATGCAAAGCTCCGAGGTTTATGGTCAAAGCGTATTTTAGTCGCGCTCATGAAAATTTATGGGACTGAGAAAGGTGCCTTATAACTTAATTATACTTATAACTTAATTATACTTATAAATAATTCTAACCAAAGTACAACTCTACAAAAACAACATTAATTTTTATCAAACTCACCCAGAATTCCATTTGTTAATTGCAGAAACCGATTCCCGTTTCGTTCAAACATTGATGAATAGTTGAATATCTGAAAATTTTAGAATAAGGAATTAGTATAAAATTACATAGTAAGTTAGGTATTAAATATTATTAAGGTTGCCCACTCACGGCATTGAATTACGTCCAGGCAGACATCATTAGATGGAACTTCGATCAATCGCTGAAATACTGAGTATGTATGAATTATCCGAGGAATTTCCAGAATCTTTGCTTTCATGGATTAGATTTACACTAGGTCTTGAAGACGATACTTTTTTCTCTATTGGTGTTGCACACTCCCCTATACGCCTATATGTTTTATTATCAATTTCTGGATTGACCGAAATCTTTGAAGAACCCTCCAAGTCATTTGATGTTGTTGTCACTGTATTATCGTCTTCATCAACTAATGCTACATGAGAACGGTTTTTACCAGGACTTTTAGAATTAACAATATTGCATATATTATCGGATCTCATATGAAAAAAATTGCCTACAGAAAAGTTCGGGTCACCTGCAATCATTGAAATGAACAAAAATGTAATTATAATCGAATAATAAATTATAGGGAACATACTTTGAGTGTTAATCAAAACCATTTGAAGTGATGCCTGAATTCGTCAAGTATTTTGTTTTAGGTCTCACTTTCATCCAAACCAGTGCCAGCACCAGCAGAACTAAACGAAAAAGTGCCAAAGCCTTCATTAAATGACTCTTCAGTACAGGTATTCTTAGAAAAAGACATATCTGCAGTTCGCGGTAAGCTTCTGGAGCCATTAAAACTTGATAATAAACTGCTTGCACGTGATGAGGGCACTCCATATATACGACGTTCACCAGAATCAAATGTTATGATATCAACACCGTGCAAAGTTTCACATAGGTTGCGTGCTTTGGGTGCAAATGATGAAGCAAGGATGTCATTAACCGATATATTTGTTGTTTTGTAAACATCCAGAAACATATTTTTATGATTTTTATTATCCTTGTTATATAAAGTAGATCGCCCCGTAATTTCAGTAGGTTCAAACGATACCTTTATTTCTTTTGAAACTGATGGTGGACCACCAGAACTACTTTCGAGGTTTATGGTTTCATCAGTTACAAGTTCTGATATATTGATAGCATTTGGACGTCGAAATGGCACGTAATCTGAATGGTCTAACTCTGGTGATTAAATACAAATATACGAACATATAGTAATTTTATTTGCATTTAAGTTGTTATAAATATTGGTTAGACATACATATGTATGTAAAATAACTAATCTTGTGAAAAGATAAAACTTAAGTTATTCCATCTTGATTTAAAAACGTTTAAAAAAATACTACCCTAGTTTTTAATATGGAACATTGTTCACTGCTTCTGATAAATTAGAAATTATTTAAATATTGATAAATTTAAAGATTGGTGAGCTTTATTACATTTTCCTCTACGCTTTAAATTATCCATATTTGAAATCACTATATTGTTACCTCTTCTGCACAAACACTTAACTAAAAATAGCTATTTAATAGAGTAAGATCAAATAGTTACATCCGACTTAAAAATTTACTTGGGTTTAAAAATATTTCTTTTTATGTTAAAAACTGCAATAAAATCATGGAGTTCAAAAATGGCGGTGTAAACCTGACTGGAAAAAAGAAATCTAAAAAAAGAGTTACCAGATCTACAGTTATCTTCCATTTTACGCAAGGCGATTTCTAAACAGGTGGTGCTAAGAGCCCAGCAAATGCGAATTTTGGAAAAATAGGATAATTTTTTATTAACACGTGTCTTGTGTATTTTGTATTTGTGATCAAACGAAAATTATTTACGAATCTAAATGATAGTTGAATAAAAATTTGAAAGATTTTACAAAGGCTATACACAGAAACATGCCAATCACTGACATCTGGAACAGAATTAATCGTATCACCCGGCGAAACCAAACTTCCAGCATTAAAGCAATCAACTACCAGAATGAAACTCTAACTGATGATACCCTATTAATTTCCTAATGTTTTCGGTAATACATTGGCAGAGTATGCATCAGGTAAAAATTTTTCACCCTCATCTAAACACTCAAAACAGTAGCAATCACCCAAACGAAATCAATAATAATGGCAATGGTAGTGGTGGAATGTCATAGGGCCGAGATTTATTATTGGCGGTGATTTTAATGCTAAGCATCCTTGGTAGGGATCAAGATTGATAAATCCAAAAGGTAGAGAACTCTTTAAGAGTATTAAAAAAAAATAAATATAAGACCTACGTACTGGCCTAGTGATCCAAACAAGATACCGGATGTTCTAGATTTTTTTATTTACTCTGGTATACCAAGTCAACTATTAGACATAATTGATAGTGATGATCTCAGCTCTGATCACACTCCTATAATTGCTTGCTACAATACTGCTTTGCAGACTGTTGTAATGAACGCAAACGTTTTTTCATCCAAAACAGATGTAAATTTGTTTAGAAATTGGATGGATGAGAAAATTAATCTTAACACCAGTATAAAATCTCAATATGAGCTTGAGGATGCAGTAGAAAGTTTTACAAGCTTAATACATGAAGCAGCATTTGTGTCTACTCCACAAATATTACCACGTGAGAACTTCGTAATGTCCACAGAAATAAGAGTACTTAGAATGAATAAAAGAAGACTTAGAAGGATATGGCAGCAAAGTAGAAAATGCAATAGACAAAACTAATTATAACAAAGCAACTAAATATCTGAAAAAACGTATTGCTGAAATTAAAAATGATGGGATGTCAAATTTTCTTATAAGTTTAGATGACACAAGTAACATTTAGTATAGATTATGGAAAGTGATACGTTATCTAAAAAAGCCCACAAGAAGAAACGTTCCTATAAAAGATTTAAGTGGAAGCTGGTGCTTCCACACAATTTGTGTGATATAAAAGCGGGTGTGCCGCAAGGAAGTGTACTTGGACCTGTATTATACAGAATTTTTACTTCTGACATACCTGTAAATGATAATATTACAATAGCTACTTATGCAGATGACACTGCAATATTAAATTCAAATGAATCGCCAAATGAAGCATCATTTATTGTTCAAAGAGAGCTAGATATATTACAACAATGGCTAACTAAATGGAAAATAAGCATTAATACGGAAAAATCTAAACAAGTAACATTTACACTAAGAAGGGAAGAGTGCCCTGCAATATTTATAAATGGATCTCAAATACCAAAAACTAACTCGTTTAAATACCTAGGTTTACATCTCGACAAACGATTAACATGAAAAGACCACATTAGAGCAAAGACAGAACATTTAAACATAAAAACAAAGAAAATTTATTGGCTATTAGGACCCAAATCAGAGCTTAGTCTTCTTAAACAAAATTAAATTATAAAAGACGGTATTAAAACCTGTATGGAATTATGATATCCAACTGTGGGGAACTTAAAGTAATTCTAATTTGGAAATTCTACAGAGATACCAATCGAAAACGCTTAGAATGATAGTTAATGCTCCATGGTTTGTAACAAATAAACAAATTCATATTGATCTCAAAGTTCCTTTAGCCCGTGATGAAATAAATAGATTTAGTGATAGGTACTTTGAACGTTTTAGCAACCATTGTAATATTTTAGCTATTACTCTATTAGATGAAACAGAGGAAGTTAGAAGATTGAAAAGGTTTCATATATTAGATTTACCTTTCAGATAATAATATTTAGATTTGCGTTCAACGAAATAAGTAAACTCCTAAACAAGATCCCCTCTACGTCGACCACTGCCTATACGCAGACGACCTATACATTTTATGCAAAAGAAATAACAACGACGAAACGACAAGAATTTTATCAAAAGCCCTTGGCGGCATCAGTAAACGGACCGAATACTCAGGCGGAAAAATCTCACGGCAAAAAACAAAAAAGCTCCATATCTGCAGGAAACAAAACTGCGACTCAGACAACTACACCATACAAACAGATGGAATAACTTTACAAAACGTTGATAAATTAAAAATCTTAGGAGTAATATTTTCCCGTAAATACCATTGGAAAGACCACTGCACTACTTTGAAAACCTCAATACTATCTATCAAGGTGTCAAAGTCATAAGCGTATACCCGAAACGTTTTTTTTTTTTGAAACTGGGAAGGGTAGTGTCAGAGCGGTTGTACCGTAGACTCGACCAATGAAAATACTTTTCACTCAATGGTACGTACATATGTCCATAGAATAGGCAATCTTAACAATGAAAAATGCTTGTTTCACTCAACATAAACTTACGTTCTCAGCTGGTTACATGTGTAACCATGCTCACTCCAATAGTGCAACTTCATTATCACTCTGGAGAACTATGCTATTAAGAGCTAGAAGTCGTTAGACACCTGAAGCGACAGCATATAGCTGAGACCGATCTTACAGCGAGTTGAAGCGAAAGAAAAGCAGTTTGGCAATCAATATGCAAAAGCATTAATTGTTCATTGTCACGGTCAAATTCGATTGACTGTAGTAGTACCAATGAGTGACCAGATACTCATAGGGTAGAATATTTGCTTGACAGCTCTCTACTACTAACCCCGACCGTTTTCGCGGAAATATGCAAAGCTCCGAGGTTTATGGTCAAAGCGTATTTTAGTCGCGCTCATGAAAATTTATGGGACTGAGAAAGGTGCCTTATAACTTAATTATACTTATAACTTAATTATACTTATAAATAATTCTAACCAAAGTACAACTCTACAAAAACAACATTAATTTTTATCAAACTCACCCAGAATTCCATTTGTTAATTGCAGAAACCGATTCCCGTTTCGTTCAAACATTGATGAATAGTTGAATATCTGAAAATTTTAGAATAAGGAATTAGTATAAAATTACATAGTAAGTTAGGTATTAAATATTATTAAGGTTGCCCACTCACGGCATTGAATTACGTCCAGGCAGACATCATTAGATGGAACTTCGATCAATCGCTGAAATACTGAGTATGTATGAATTATCCGAGGAATTTCCAGAATCTTTGCTTTCATGGATTAGATTTACACTAGGTCTTGAAGACGATACTTTTTTCTCTATTGGTGTTGCACACTCCCCTATACGCGTATATGTTTTATTATCAATTTCTGGATTGACCGAAATCTTTGAAGAACCCTCCAAGTCATTTGATGTTGTTGTCACTGTATTATCGTCTTCATCAACTAATGCTACATGAGAACGGTTTTTACCAGGACTTTTAGAATTAACAATATTGCATATATTATCGGATCTCATATGAAAAAAATTGCCTACAGAAAAGTTCGGGTCACCTGCAATCATTGAAATGAACAAAAATGTAATTATAATCGAATAATAAATTATAGGGAACATACTTTGAGTGTTAATCAAAACCATTTGAAGTGATGCCTGAATTCGTCAAGTATTTTGTTTTAGGTCTCACTTTCATCCAAACCAGTGCCAGCACCAGCAGAACTAAACGAAAAAGTGCCAAAGCCTTCATTAAATGACTCTTCAGTACAGGTATTCTTAGAAAAAGACATATCTGCAGTTCGCGGTAAGCTTCTGGAGCCATTAAAACTTGATAATAAACTGCTTGCACGTGATGAGGGCACTCCATATATACGACGTTCACCAGAATCAAATGTTATGATATCAACACCGTGCAAAGTTTCACATAGGTTGCGTGCTTTGGGTGCAAATGATGAAGCAAGGATGTCATTAACCGATATATTTGTTGTTTTGTAAACATCCAGAAACATATTTTTATGATTTTTATTATCCTTGTTATATAAAGTAGATCGCCCCGTAATTTCAGTAGGTTCAAACGATACCTTTATTTCTTTTGAAACTGATGGTGGACCACCAGAACTACTTTCGAGGTTTATGGTTTCATCAGTTACAAGTTCTGATATATTGATAGCATTTGGACGTCGAAATGGCACGTAATCTGAATGGTCTAACTCTGGTGATTAAATACAAATATACGAACATATAGTAATTTTATTTGCATTTAAGTTGTTATAAATATTGGTTAGACATACATATGTATGTAAAATAACTAATCTTGTGAAAAGATAAAACTTAAGTTATTCCATCTTGATTTAAAAACGTTTAAAAAAATACTACCCTAGTTTTTAATATGGAACATTGTTCACTGCTTCTGATAAATTAGAAATTATTTAAATATTGATAAATTTAAAGATTGGTGAGCTTTATTACATTTTCCTCTACGCTTTAAATTATCCATATTTGAAATCACTATATTGTTACCTCTTCTGCACAAACACTTAACTAAAAATAGCTATTTAATAGAGTAAGATCAAATAGTTACATCCGACTTAAAAATTTACTTGGGTTTAAAAATATTTCTTTTTATGTTAAAAACTGCAATAAAATCATGGAGTTCAAAAATGGCGGTGTAAACCTGACTGGAAAAAAGAAATCTAAAAAAAGAGTTACCAGATCTACAGTTATCTTCCATTTTACGCAAGGCGATTTCTAAACAGGTGGTGCTAAGAGCCCAGCAAATGCGAATTTTGGAAAAATAGGATAATTTTTTATTAACACGTGTCTTGTGTATTTTGTATTTGTGATCAAACGAAAATTATTTACGAATCTAAATGATAGTTGAATAAAAATTTGAAAGATTTTACAAAGGCTATACACAGAAACATGCCAATCACTGACATCTGGAACAGAATTAATCGTATCACCCGGCGAAACCAAACTTCCAGCATTAAAGCAATCAACTACCAGAATGAAACTCTAACTGATGATACCCTATTAATTTCCTAATGTTTT
This sequence comes from Phania funesta, assembly GCA_963932375.1. NCBI lineage: Eukaryota > Metazoa > Arthropoda > Insecta > Diptera > Tachinidae > Phania > Phania funesta. The sequence goes on along the minus strand of OZ010656.1, from coordinate 92,524,196 downwards.
CGGTAATACATTGGCAGAGTATGCATCAGGTAAAAATTTTTCACCCTCATCTAAACACTCAAAACAGTAGCAATCACCCAAACGAAATCAATAATAATGGCAATGGTAGTGGTGGAATGTCATAGGGCCGAGATTTATTATTGGCGGTGATTTTAATGCTAAGCATCCTTGGTAGGGATCAAGATTGATAAATCCAAAAGGTAGAGAACTCTTTAAGAGTATTAAAAAAAAATAAATATAAGACCTACGTACTGGCCTAGTGATCCAAACAAGATACCGGATGTTCTAGATTTTTTTATTTACTCTGGTATACCAAGTCAACTATTAGACATAATTGATAGTGATGATCTCAGCTCTGATCACACTCCTATAATTGCTTGCTACAATACTGCTTTGCAGACTGTTGTAATGAACGCAAACGTTTTTTCATCCAAAACAGATGTAAATTTGTTTAGAAATTGGATGGATGAGAAAATTAATCTTAACACCAGTATAAAATCTCAATATGAGCTTGAGGATGCAGTAGAAAGTTTTACAAGCTTAATACATGAAGCAGCATTTGTGTCTACTCCACAAATATTACCACGTGAGAACTTCGTAATGTCCACAGAAATAAGAGTACTTAGAATGAATAAAAGAAGACTTAGAAGGATATGGCAGCAAAGTAGAAAATGCAATAGACAAAACTAATTATAACAAAGCAACTAAATATCTGAAAAAACGTATTGCTGAAATTAAAAATGATGGGATGTCCAAATTTTCTTATAAGTTTAGATGACACAAGTAACATTTAGTATAGATTATGGAAAGTGATACGTTATCTAAAAAAGCCCACAAGAAGAAACGTTCCTATAAAAGATTTAAGTGGAAGCTGGTGCTTCCACACAATTTGTGTGATATAAAAGCGGGTGTGCCGCAAGGAAGTGTACTTGGACCTGTATTATACAGAATTTTTACTTCTGACATACCTGTAAATGATAATATTACAATAGCTACTTATGCAGATGACACTGCAATATTAAATTCAAATGAATCGCCAAATGAAGCATCATTTATTGTTCAAAGAGAGCTAGATATATTACAACAATGGCTAACTAAATGGAAAATAAGCATTAATACGGAAAAATCTAAACAAGTAACATTTACACTAAGAAGGGAAGAGTGCCCTGCAATATTTATAAATGGATCTCAAATACCAAAAACTAACTCGTTTAAATACCTAGGTTTACATCTCGACAAACGATTAACATGAAAAGACCACATTAGAGCAAAGACAGAACATTTAAACATAAAAACAAAGAAAATTTATTGGCTATTAGGACCCGAATCAGAGCTTAGTCTTCTTAAACAAAATTAAATTATAAAAGACGGTATTAAAACCTGTATGGAATTATGATATCCAACTGTGGGGAACTTAAAGTAATTCTAATTTGGAAATTCTACAGAGATACCAATCGAAAACGCTTAGAATGATAGTTAATGCTCCATGGTTTGTAACAAATAAACAAATTCATATTGATCTCAAAGTTCCTTTAGCCCGTGATGAAATAAATAGATTTAGTGATAGGTACTTTGAACGTTTTAGCAACCATTGTAATATTTTAGCTATTACTCTATTAGATGAAACAGAGGAAGTTAGAAGATTGAAAAGGTTTCATATATTAGATTTACCTTTCAGATAATAATATTTAGATTTGCGTTCAACGAAATAAGTAAACTCCTAAACAAGATCCCCTCTACGTCGACCACTGCCTATACGCAGACGACCTATACATTTTATGCAAAAGAAATAACAACGACGAAACGACAAGAATTTTATCAAAAGCCCTTGGCGGCATCAGTAAACGGACCGAATACTCAGGCGGAAAAATCTCACGGCAAAAAACAAAAAAGCTCCATATCTGCAGGAAACAAAACTGCGACTCAGACAACTACACCATACAAACAGATGGAATAACTTTACAAAACGTTGATAAATTAAAAATCTTAGGAGTAATATTTTCCCGTAAATACCATTGGAAAGACCACTGCACTACTTTGAAAACCTCAATACTATCTATCAAGGTGTCAAAGTCATAAGCGTATACCCGAAACGTTTTTTTTTTTTGAAACTGGGAAGGGTAGTGTCAGAGCGGTTGTACCGTAGACTCGACCAATGAAAATACTTTTCACTCAATGGTACGTACATATGTCCATAGAATAGGCAATCTTAACAATGAAAAATGCTTGTTTCACTCAACATAAACTTACGTTCTCAGCTGGTTACATGTGTAACCATGCTCACTCCAATAGTGCAACTTCATTATCACTCTGGAGAACTATGCTATTAAGAGCTAGAAGTCGTTAGACACCTGAAGCGACAGCATATAGCTGAGACCGATCTTACAGCGAGTTGAAGCGAAAGAAAAGCAGTTTGGCAATCAATATGCAAAAGCATTAATTGTTCATTGTCACGGTCAAATTCGATTGACTGTAGTAGTACCAATGAGTGACCAGATACTCATAGGGTAGAATATTTGCTTGACAGCTCTCTACTACTAACCCCGACCGTTTTCGCGGAAATATGCAAAGCTCCGAGGTTTATGGTCAAAGCGTATTTTAGTCGCGCTCATGAAAATTTATGGGACTGAGAAAGGTGCCTTATAACTTAATTATACTTATAACTTAATTATACTTATAAATAATTCTAACCAAAGTACAACTCTACAAAAACAACATTAATTTTTATCAAACTCACCCAGAATTCCATTTGTTAATTGCAGAAACCGATTCCCGTTTCGTTCAAACATTGATGAATAGTTGAATATCTGAAAATTTTAGAATAAGGAATTAGTATAAAATTACATAGTAAGTTAGGTATTAAATATTATTAAGGTTGCCCACTCACGGCATTGAATTACGTCCAGGCAGACATCATTAGATGGAACTTCGATCAATCGCTGAAATACTGAGTATGTATGAATTATCCGAGGAATTTCCAGAATCTTTGCTTTCATGGATTAGATTTACACTAGGTCTTGAAGACGATACTTTTTTCTCTATTGGTGTTGCACACTCCCCTATACGCGTATATGTTTTATTATCAATTTCTGGATTGACCGAAATCTTTGAAGAACCCTCCAAGTCATTTGATGTTGTTGTCACTGTATTATCGTCTTCATCAACTAATGCTACATGAGAACGGTTTTTACCAGGACTTTTAGAATTAACAATATTGCATATATTATCGGATCTCATATGAAAAAAATTGCCTACAGAAAAGTTCGGGTCACCTGCAATCATTGAAATGAACAAAAATGTAATTATAATCGAATAATAAATTATAGGGAACATACTTTGAGTGTTAATCAAAACCATTTGAAGTGATGCCTGAATTCGTCAAGTATTTTGTTTTAGGTCTCACTTTCATCCAAACCAGTGCCAGCACCAGCAGAACTAAACGAAAAAGTGCCAAAGCCTTCATTAAATGACTCTTCAGTACAGGTATTCTTAGAAAAAGACATATCTGCAGTTCGCGGTAAGCTTCTGGAGCCATTAAAACTTGATAATAAACTGCTTGCACGTGATGAGGGCACTCCATATATACGACGTTCACCAGAATCAAATGTTATGATATCAACACCGTGCAAAGTTTCACATAGGTTGCGTGCTTTGGGTGCAAATGATGAAGCAAGGATGTCATTAACCGATATATTTGTTGTTTTGTAAACATCCAGAAACATATTTTTATGATTTTTATTATCCTTGTTATATAAAGTAGATCGCCCCGTAATTTCAGTAGGTTCAAACGATACCTTTATTTCTTTTGAAACTGATGGTGGACCACCAGAACTACTTTCGAGGTTTATGGTTTCATCAGTTACAAGTTCTGATATATTGATAGCATTTGGACGTCGAAATGGCACGTAATCTGAATGGTCTAACTCTGGTGATTAAATACAAATATACGAACATATAGTAATTTTATTTGCATTTAAGTTGTTATAAATATTGGTTAGACATACATATGTATGTAAAATAACTAATCTTGTGAAAAGATAAAACTTAAGTTATTCCATCTTGATTTAAAAACGTTTAAAAAAATACTACCCTAGTTTTTAATATGGAACATTGTTCACTGCTTCTGATAAATTAGAAATTATTTAAATATTGATAAATTTAAAGATTGGTGAGCTTTATTACATTTTCCTCTACGCTTTAAATTATCCATATTTGAAATCACTATATTGTTACCTCTTCTGCACAAACACTTAACTAAAAATAGCTATTTAATAGAGTAAGATCAAATAGTTACATCCGACTTAAAAATTTACTTGGGTTTAAAAATATTTCTTTTTATGTTAAAAACTGCAATAAAATCATGGAGTTCAAAAATGGCGGTGTAAACCTGACTGGAAAAAAGAAATCTAAAAAAAGAGTTACCAGATCTACAGTTATCTTCCATTTTACGCAAGGCGATTTCTAAACAGGTGGTGCTAAGAGCCCAGCAAATGCGAATTTTGGAAAAATAGGATAATTTTTTATTAACACGTGTCTTGTGTATTTTGTATTTGTGATCAAACGAAAATTATTTACGAATCTAAATGATAGTTGAATAAAAATTTGAAAGATTTTACAAAGGCTATACACAGAAACATGCCAATCACTGACATCTGGAACAGAATTAATCGTATCACCCGGCGAAACCAAACTTCCAGCATTAAAGCAATCAACTACCAGAATGAAACTCTAACTGATGATACCCTATTAATTTCCTAATGTTTTCGGTAATACATTGGCAGAGTATGCATCAGGTAAAAATTTTTCACCCTCATCTAAACACTCAAAACAGTAGCAATCACCCAAACGAAATCAATAATAATGGCAATGGTAGTGGTGGAATGTCATAGGGCCGAGATTTATTATTGGCGGTGATTTTAATGCTAAGCATCCTTGGTAGGGATCAAGATTGATAAATCCAAAAGGTAGAGAACTCTTTAAGAGTATTAAAAAAAAATAAATATAAGACCTACGTACTGGCCTAGTGATCCAAACAAGATACCGGATGTTCTAGATTTTTTTATTTACTCTGGTATACCAAGTCAACTATTAGACATAATTGATAGTGATGATCTCAGCTCTGATCACACTCCTATAATTGCTTGCTACAATACTGCTTTGCAGACTGTTGTAATGAACGCAAACGTTTTTTCATCCAAAACAGATGTAAATTTGTTTAGAAATTGGATGGATGAGAAAATTAATCTTAACACCAGTATAAAATCTCAATATGAGCTTGAGGATGCAGTAGAAAGTTTTACAAGCTTAATACATGAAGCAGCATTTGTGTCTACTCCACAAATATTACCACGTGAGAACTTCGTAATGTCCACAGAAATAAGAGTACTTAGAATGAATAAAAGAAGACTTAGAAGGATATGGCAGCAAAGTAGAAAATGCAATAGACAAAACTAATTATAACAAAGCAACTAAATATCTGAAAAAACGTATTGCTGAAATTAAAAATGATGGGATGTCAAATTTTCTTATAAGTTTAGATGACACAAGTAACATTTAGTATAGATTATGGAAAGTGATACGTTATCTAAAAAAGCCCACAAGAAGAAACGTTCCTATAAAAGATTTAAGTGGAAGCTGGTGCTTCCACACAATTTGTGTGATATAAAAGCGGGTGTGCCGCAAGGAAGTGTACTTGGACCTGTATTATACAGAATTTTTACTTCTGACATACCTGTAAATGATAATATTACAATAGCTACTTATGCAGATGACACTGCAATATTAAATTCAAATGAATCGCCAAATGAAGCATCATTTATTGTTCAAAGAGAGCTAGATATATTACAACAATGGCTAACTAAATGGAAAATAAGCATTAATACGGAAAAATCTAAACAAGTAACATTTACACTAAGAAGGGAAGAGTGCCCTGCAATATTTATAAATGGATCTCAAATACCAAAAACTAACTCGTTTAAATACCTAGGTTTACATCTCGACAAACGATTAACATGAAAAGACCACATTAGAGCAAAGACAGAACATTTAAACATAAAAACAAAGAAAATTTATTGGCTATTAGGACCCAAATCAGAGCTTAGTCTTCTTAAACAAAATTAAATTATAAAAGACGGTATTAAAACCTGTATGGAATTATGATATCCAACTGTGGGGAACTTAAAGTAATTCTAATTTGGAAATTCTACAGAGATACCAATCGAAAACGCTTAGAATGATAGTTAATGCTCCATGGTTTGTAACAAATAAACAAATTCATATTGATCTCAAAGTTCCTTTAGCCCGTGATGAAATAAATAGATTTAGTGATAGGTACTTTGAACGTTTTAGCAACCATTGTAATATTTTAGCTATTACTCTATTAGATGAAACAGAGGAAGTTAGAAGATTGAAAAGGTTTCATATATTAGATTTACCTTTCAGATAATAATATTTAGATTTGCGTTCAACGAAATAAGTAAACTCCTAAACAAGATCCCCTCTACGTCGACCACTGCCTATACGCAGACGACCTATACATTTTATGCAAAAGAAATAACAACGACGAAACGACAAGAATTTTATCAAAAGCCCTTGGCGGCATCAGTAAACGGACCGAATACTCAGGCGGAAAAATCTCACGGCAAAAAACAAAAAAGCTCCATATCTGCAGGAAACAAAACTGCGACTCAGACAACTACACCATACAAACAGATGGAATAACTTTACAAAACGTTGATAAATTAAAAATCTTAGGAGTAATATTTTCCCGTAAATACCATTGGAAAGACCACTGCACTACTTTGAAAACCTCAATACTATCTATCAAGGTGTCAAAGTCATAAGCGTATACCCGAAACGTTTTTTTTTTTTGAAACTGGGAAGGGTAGTGTCAGAGCGGTTGTACCGTAGACTCGACCAATGAAAATACTTTTCACTCAATGGTACGTACATATGTCCATAGAATAGGCAATCTTAACAATGAAAAATGCTTGTTTCACTCAACATAAACTTACGTTCTCAGCTGGTTACATGTGTAACCATGCTCACTCCAATAGTGCAACTTCATTATCACTCTGGAGAACTATGCTATTAAGAGCTAGAAGTCGTTAGACACCTGAAGCGACAGCATATAGCTGAGACCGATCTTACAGCGAGTTGAAGCGAAAGAAAAGCAGTTTGGCAATCAATATGCAAAAGCATTAATTGTTCATTGTCACGGTCAAATTCGATTGACTGTAGTAGTACCAATGAGTGACCAGATACTCATAGGGTAGAATATTTGCTTGACAGCTCTCTACTACTAACCCCGACCGTTTTCGCGGAAATATGCAAAGCTCCGAGGTTTATGGTCAAAGCGTATTTTAGTCGCGCTCATGAAAATTTATGGGACTGAGAAAGGTGCCTTATAACTTAATTATACTTATAACTTAATTATACTTATAAATAATTCTAACCAAAGTACAACTCTACAAAAACAACATTAATTTTTATCAAACTCACCCAGAATTCCATTTGTTAATTGCAGAAACCGATTCCCGTTTCGTTCAAACATTGATGAATAGTTGAATATCTGAAAATTTTAGAATAAGGAATTAGTATAAAATTACATAGTAAGTTAGGTATTAAATATTATTAAGGTTGCCCACTCACGGCATTGAATTACGTCCAGGCAGACATCATTAGATGGAACTTCGATCAATCGCTGAAATACTGAGTAGGTATGAATTATCCGAGGAATTTCCAGAATCTTTGCTTTCATGGATTAGATTTACACTAGGTCTTGAAGACGATACTTTTTTCTCTATTGGTGTTGCACACTCCCCTATACGCGTATATGTTTTATTATCAATTTCTGGATTGACCGAAATCTTTGAAGAACCCTCCAAGTCATTTGATGTTGTTGTCACTGTATTATCGTCTTCATCAACTAATGCTACAGGAGAACGGTTTTTACCAGGACTTTTAGAATTAACAATATTGCATATATTATCGGATCTCATATGAAAAAAATTGCCTACAGAAAAGTTCGGGTCACCTGCAATCATTGAAATGAACAAAAATGTAATTATAATCGAATAATAAATTATAGGGAACATACTTTGAGTGTTAATCAAAACCATTTGAAGTGATGCCTGAATTCGTCAAGTATTTTGTTTTAGGTCTCACTTTCATCCAAACCAGTGCCAGCACCAGCAGAACTAAACGAAAAAGTGCCAAAGCCTTCATTAAATGACTCTTCAGTACAGGTATTCTTAGAAAAAGACATATCTGCAGTTCGCGGTAAGCTTCTGGAGCCATTAAAACTTGATAATAAACTGCTTGCACGTGATGAGGGCACTCCATATATACGACGTTCACCAGAATCAAATGTTATGATATCAACACCGTGCAAAGTTTCACATAGGTTGCGTGCTTTGGGTGCAAATGATGAAGCAAGGATGTCATTAACCGATATATTTGTTGTTTTGTAAACATCCAGAAACATATTTTTATGATTTTTATTATCCTTGTTATATAAAGTAGATCGCCCCGTAATTTCAGTAGGTTCAAACGATACCTTTATTTCTTTTGAAACTGATGGTGGACCACCAGAACTACTTTCGAGGTTTATGGTTTCATCAGTTACAAGTTCTGATATATTGATAGCATTTGGACGTCGAAATGGCACGTAATCTGAATGGTCTAACTCTGGTGATTAAATACAAATATACGAACATATAGTAATTTTATTTGCATTTAAGTTGTTATAAATATTGGTTAGACATACATATGTATGTAAAATAACTAATCTTGTGAAAAGATAAAACTTAAGTTATTCCATCTTGATTTAAAAACGTTTAAAAAAATACTACCCTAGTTTTTAATATGGAACATTGTTCACTGCTTCTGATAAATTAGAAATTATTTAAATATTGATAAATTTAAAGATTGGTGAGCTTTATTACATTTTCCTCTACGCTTTAAATTATCCATATTTGAAATCACTATATTGTTACCTCTTCTGCACAAACACTTAACTAAAAATAGCTATTTAATAGAGTAAGATCAAATAGTGACATCCGACTTAAAAATTTACTTGGGTTTAAAAATATTTCTTTTTATGTTAAAAACTGCAATAAAATCATGGAGTTCAAAAATGGCGGTGTAAACCTGACTGGAAAAAAGAAATCTAAAAAAAGAGTTACCAGATCTACAGTTATCTTCCATTTTACGCAAGGCGATTTCTAAACAGGTGGTGCTAAGAGCCCAGCAAATGCGAATTTTGGAAAAATAGGATAATTTTTTATTAACACGTGTCTTGTGTATTTTGTATTTGTGATCAAACGAAAATTATTTACGAATCTAAATGATAGTTGAATAAAAATTTGAAAGATTTTACAAAGGCTATACACAGAAACATGCCAATCACTGACATCTGGAACAGAATTAATCGTATCACCCGGCGAAACCAAACTTCCAGCATTAAAGCAATCAACTACCAGAATGAAACTCTAACTGATGATACCCTATTAATTTCCTAATGTTTTCGGTAATACATTGGCAGAGTATGCATCAGGTAAAAATTTTTCACCCTCATCTAAACACTCAAAACAGTAGCAATCACCCAAACGAAATCAATAATAATGGCAATGGTAGTGGTGGAATGTCATAGGGCCGAGATTTATTATTGGCGGTGATTTTAATGCTAAGCATCCTTGGTAGGGATCAAGATTGATAAATCCAAAAGGTAGAGAACTCTTTAAGAGTATTAAAAAAAAATAAATATAAGACCTACGTACTGGCCTAGTGATCCAAACAAGATACCGGATGTTCTAGATTTTTTTATTTACTCTGGTATACCAAGTCAACTATTAGACATAATTGATAGTGATGATCTCAGCTCTGATCACACTCCTATAATTGCTTGCTACAATACTGCTTTGCAGACTGTTGTAATGAACGCAAACGTTTTTTCATCCAAAACAGATGTAAATTTGTTTAGAAATTGGATGGATGAGAAAATTAATCTTAACACCAGTATAAAATCTCAATATGAGCTTGAGGATGCAGTAGAAAGTTTTACAAGCTTAATACATGAAGCAGCATTTGTGTCTACTCCACAAATATTACCACGTGAGAACTTCGTAATGTCCACAGAAATAAGAGTACTTAGAATGAATAAAAGAAGACTTAGAAGGATATGGCAGCAAAGTAGAAAATGCAATAGACAAAACTAATTATAACAAAGCAACTAAATATCTGAAAAAACGTATTGCTGAAATTAAAAATGATGGGATGTCAAATTTTCTTATAAGTTTAGATGACACAAGTAACATTTAGTATAGATTATGGAAAGTGATACGTTATCTAAAAAAGCCCACAAGAAGAAACGTTCCTATAAAAGATTTAAGTGGAAGCTGGTGCTTCCACACAATTTGTGTGATATAAAAGCGGGTGTGCCGCAAGGAAGTGTACTTGGACCTGTATTATACAGAATTTTTACTTCTGACATACCTGTAAATGATAATATTACAATAGCTACTTATGCAGATGACACTGCAATATTAAATTCAAATGAATCGCCAAATGAAGCATCATTTATTGTTCAAAGAGAGCTAGATATATTACAACAATGGCTAACTAAATGGAAAATAAGCATTAATACGGAAAAATCTAAACAAGTAACATTTACACTAAGAAGGGAAGAGTGCCCTGCAATATTTATAAATGGATCTCAAATACCAAAAACTAACTCGTTTAAATACCTAGGTTTACATCTCGACAAACGATTAACATGAAAAGACCACATTAGAGCAAAGACAGAACATTTAAACATAAAAACAAAGAAAATTTATTGGCTATTAGGACCCAAATCAGAGCTTAGTCTTCTTAAACAAAATTAAATTATAAAAGACGGTATTAAAACCTGTATGGAATTATGATATCCAACTGTGGGGAACTTAAAGTAATTCTAATTTGGAAATTCTACAGAGATACCAATCGAAAACGCTTAGAATGATAGTTAATGCTCCATGGTTTGTAACAAATAAACAAATTCATATTGATCTCAAAGTTCCTTTAGCCCGTGATGAAATAAATAGATTTAGTGATAGGTACTTTGAACGTTTTAGCAACCATTGTAATATTTTAGCTATTACTCTATTAGATGAAACAGAGGAAGTTAGAAGATTGAAAAGGTTTCATATATTAGATTTACCTTTCAGATAATAATATTTAGATTTGCGTTCAACGAAATAAGTAAACTCCTAAACAAGATCCCCTCTACGTCGACCACTGCCTATACGCAGACGACCTATACATTTTATGCAAAAGAAATAACAACGACGAAACGACAAGAATTTTATCAAAAGCCCTTGGCGGCATCAGTAAACGGACCGAATACTCAGGCGGAAAAATCTCACGGCAAAAAACAAAAAAGCTCCATATCTGCAGGAAACAAAACTGCGACTCAGACAACTACACCATACAAACAGATGGAATAACTTTACAAAACGTTGATAAATTAAAAATCTTAGGAGTAATATTTTCCCGTAAATACCATTGGAAAGACCACTGCACTACTTTGAAAACCTCAATACTATCTATCAAGGTGTCAAAGTCATAAGCGTATACCCGAAACGTTTTTTTTTTTTTGAAACTGGGAAGGGTAGTGTCAGAGCGGTTGTACCGTAGACTCGACCAATGAAAATACTTTTCACTCAATGGTACGTACATATGTCCATAGAATAGGCAATCTTAACAATGAAAAATGCTTGTTTCACTCAACATAAACTTACGTTCTCAGCTGGTTACATGTGTAACCATGCTCACTCCAATAGTGCAACTTCATTATCACTCTGGAGAACTATGCTATTAAGAGCTAGAAGTCGTTAGACACCTGAAGCGACAGCATATAGCTGAGACCGATCTTACAGCGAGTTGAAGCGAAAGAAAAGCAGTTTGGCAATCAATATGCAAAAGCATTAATTGTTCATTGTCACGGTCAAATTCGATTGACTGTAGTAGTACCAATGAGTGACCAGATACTCATAGGGTAGAATATTTGCTTGACAGCTCTCTACTACTAACCCCGACCGTTTTCGCGGAAATATGCAAAGCTCCGAGGTTTATGGTCAAAGCGTATTTTAGTCGCGCTCATGAAAATTTATGGGACTGAGAAAGGTGCCTTATAACTTAATTATACTTATAACTTAATTATACTTATAAATAATTCTAACCAAAGTACAACTCTACAAAAACAACATTAATTTTTATCAAACTCACCCAGAATTCCATTTGTTAATTTCCGAAACCGATTCCCGTTTCGTTCAAAGATTGAGCGGTTTCGAATGTATTTGTTGGGGACCACTTTTCGGATTGTGACAGATTGTAACTCAGCGGCTACAACACGTGCTACATCACTATTACCTCCACGTATCGCTAGATGGTGGTTGAAATTACAGGAGTTTAATTTTACTATTGTTCACCGAGCTGGTGTGAAAATGCCTCATGGCATGAGTAGAAGTCCTACCTTGCCACCAAACGAAACAGAAACGGTTGCAGAACGAGTATTGGCTGTTTCTACGAATATTAGCGATTGGATTTATCAACTTCAAATGACGGATCATAAGCTAAAATCCATAGTTGGTATTCTCAAAGGTCAAGTCAAGGTCGGGCCAAAAGAATTAGCTCAAATACAAACAGACTATGAAATAGATCGGGGAAGGTTGTATAGGAAAGTCAACAACGTAAAAAGATTAGTCATACCCAATCATGTCCGTTGGCGAATGGCAAAGGCATGTCATGATGATGTTGGTCACTTTAGTCTAGATCAGTCTCTATCTAACCGCGGTTGTGAGCAGACATATATTTATTGTGCACTTGCATTTTAAACATAATCTTTGTTGTAATAAATATAACAACAAAGTTATTTAAAATTAAAAACAATAAACGGATTAGCATTCCAGAAAAAAATAACAATATTTTAAGTATTTCTGTTAAAATAACAACAAATACCATAACAGATATTGTGTAAAAGAATTTAAACTAACAACATGCCTACATTAAGTGAAGATGACAGTGAAGAAAGTGATGGTAGTATCTGGCAATAAGTACCAACATCAAATATAAATAAGCGCCGGTTACGAAAATCACCAAATAAACATAAACACCAGCATAAAAAATTTAATTTTGATGATGAGCCAAGCACATAAAAACAAAAGCAGTTTCAACTACTTGATAAAGATGATGATGAAGACATTGCTGAAAGTGAAAACAAATCACCAAAACCACCGCCAATTTATATACCTAATATAACAAGTATTAGCAAGATGCTAAAAGATATAAGTAGGGAAATGCCTAATAGTGACTTTAGTTATAAGTCTATAAATGATAATCAAATTAGATTAATGATTAAAAATGTAGATACTTATAGAAAAATTATTAAGTTTCTTGAAACAAAATCAATTAGTTTTCACACGTATCAATTAAAACAAGAACATTCTTATAGAGTTGTTGTTAAAGGTTTACATCATTCCACACCAATTGAAGACATCAAAGCTGAATTATTATTATTAGGGCATCTAGTAAGAACTATTGTCAATTTTAATAGTCGAGCCACAAAACTTCCACTTCCAATGTTTTTTATTGATTTAGGCCCTAACCAAAACAACAAGCATGTTATTAACATAAAAAGTATTAATAATGCTATTGTGTCAATTGAACCTCCAAAAAAAAGTTGACGATTTAGTTCAATGTCATCGTTGTCAACAGTTCGGACGCACAAAATCCCACTGAAATTTCACAAATACCCTCATCTAAACACTCAAAACAGTATCAATCACCCAAACGAAATCAATAATAATGGCAATGATAGTGGTGGAATGTCATATTCTCAGGCAGCTAAAAGTGTAACAACAAATGTAGAAAGTCGATTTATGGAAAGACTGGAAAGAATGATGGACAAAATGTTTGAAATGATGACACAAATTTTAATGAAATTATGCAACTAAACTTAAGGATAGCACATGAAATGCAAACGGTGCTTCCAATCATACGAAGGAAATATAAATTTTTCTTAAATCAAATTATTTAGACATATTATTAATATCTGAAACACATTTCATAACTAAAACCTTTTTTTAAAATAAAAAATTATGATCTTGTGCAAGCCAATCATCCTGATGGCAAAGCACATTCTGGTTCAGCAATTTTAGTAAAATCCTGCATTAAATTTGAAATATTACCATCAATTATAAAACCATCTATACAAGCTAGTAGTATTAAAATTAAATGTAACAACATTGATATTTGTATATACTCTGTATATTTCCCACCAAGACATAGTTTATCACTTACACATTATGATAACTTCTTCAAAATGTTAGGCCCGAGATTTATTATTGGCGGTGATTTTAATGCTAAGCATCCTTGGTGGGGATCAAGATTGATAAATCCAAAAGGTAGAGAACTCTTTAAGAGTATTCAAAAAAAAAATATAAGACGCTATCTACCGGTAGACCTACGTACTGGCCTAGTGATCCAAACAAGATACCGGATGTTCTAGATTTGTTTATTTACTCTGGTATACCAAGTCAACTATTAGACATAACTGATAGTGATGATCTCAGCTCTGATCACACTCCTATAATTGCTTGCTACAATACTGCTTTGCAGACTGTTGTAATAAACGCAAAAGTTTTTTCATCCAAAACAGATGTAAATTTGTTTAAAAATTGGATGGATGAGAAAATTAATCTTAACACCAGTATAAAATCTCTAAGTTGCAACATGCTTTTATACCCAGACATGGGGATAACCCTATTCGCCACTAATTGGAAGAAACTTTGCGTCAAAACATGAAAAATGGTAAACATAGTCCAGTACTTTCAAAAGATATTGAAAGGGCTTTTGACAGGGTAATATCGACATATGTATATAATAAAAGAACTCAATGGATGGGGAATCCCGAAAACTATTTTAAAAATTTTACAATCATTTCTTTACAACCATAGAATAGCTCTCAAGGTGGACGGGCACTTCTCTGCAACGAATGCTCTGGACAATGGAATTCCACAAGGTTCAGCACTCTGCGTAGTACTTATATACAATTTCAAATTTCCGACTGTATGAGAATTTTGGGGTCATTTTTTTTACCAAAAATCTGATATGGAACTACCATATAAGACAACTGACATATAAGTTAAGCAAAATCAACAACCTCCTAAAACTTATCTGTTCTAGAAATAAAGGCCCACATATGGAAACAGCTCTTTAACATTTGTCGTTCCTTAACAATAGGAGCACTCTTGCATGGTATTACCATCTACGGTTGGACATCTAAAAGAAATTTAAATAAAATCAATACCTCCATAAATAACTGCTTTAGAACCGCCTGCGGGCTGCTGCGCACAACTCCACTGGACAATTTGAGAAGGGAGGCTAACTTTACAGACTTTTGAAAACTGTTGAAGCATACAGCTGTTAATATGGCTTCAAGAGCTATTACTATTTCTTTTGATGGGCTGCATGAATCGTTTTGGAAGAGTATTAATAGTATGTCTGATTGCCCGGTATCAGCTACAAATAGTATAATATCAATGCTAAGAAAATTGAACATCTCTATACCATAAAAACCCAGATACAACTACATGGTCTAGTACTTTCGCCAAAGCAAATGATAGTTTGAGTTGCTTGGGTAAGAATAGCACAGACAGTTCATGCTTCAAAAAAATGCTTACCCACCAATTCTTGATAGTACAAAATCTAACAACATAAAAAGAATAATAAGATGTCTTAAGCAACACGACATTCAAGATGTTTAGATTTAACTGTATAAAAAATTTGAATGTTTTCGATTGCGAATTTATTTTTTTTCCCATAATTTTAACGTTTTATCTTGTTTTAAACATATATCATCATATATGTTTCAATACTAATAATTACAAATACGAGAGCTTATGGTCTAGCTACCGGCTAGACCGTATATACAATCAAAACGAATGCAATTTATATCCCTTGCAACAATTTTTATGAATTTTGATTAAAAAGTAAGTTACTTGAATTTAAAACAAGAAAAACCTATTTATATACTTTACTACCCGGATAAATTGGAAATTTTCGCGTTAGCGCGAAAATATGATGGTGTTTCCAGTACAAAAATTAAAATATAATTTTTAAAAACTGCCACCAAAGATTGAATAGCCTAAGTGTTTAATTTTATTAACTATAGCATGCTTTAAGCCAAAAGCTTTTTATGAATATGTGGATTTTCGATTTGATATAGATTTTTAAACAAATTTTCCGTCATCCCATTTCAAGTTTTGTTTGGAGACAAACCGGTTTCGGTTTTACTCCAAACTTTTCAATAACTTTCCTCAAAACGGTTCAAAATTGCATATAGTTTTCACTAAAAGGAATTACAGAAACACTAGCATGGAAGAAATGTTTTTGTTTGTTTCAATTTACAGCGTTTTTTCTTCAATTCAATCGTTTCAAGCGAGAACTTCTTGATGCAAGAATTACACAAACGGGGTACTTTTTGATTTATTGTGCGATATATTTTATCTTTTTTATTTTTATTCTTTATTCAAATAATAAAGACATATATGATATAAAAACTATTAATAATGCCATCGTTTCTGTAGAGCCGCCTAAAAAACAAAATGATTTAGTTCAGTGCTTTCGTTGTCAGCAGTTCGGTCATACTAAAACGTATTGTAAGAAGCCCTATAAGTGTGTAAAATGTGGGGATAATCATGCAAGTGCTGAATGTAAAAAGGATATAAACACACCCCCTAAATGTGTTCATTGCTCTCAAAACCATACAGCTAGTTATAAAGGCTGTAGAATCTATCAAGAGTTAGTGCACAAGAAACAACCAACATATGCAAGAGATAGACCTAGAACCGTAAGTTTTCAAACAAATCCACTGGATTTACCACAGTCAAGCTCGCAATATAACATCAATACAAATCCCAATGAAGCTGAGCATATGTCATATTCTCAAGCTGTTAGAAGCAACGTATGCAATAATGATGTTAGCGTAGTATTATCTAGACTGGAAGCAATTCTAGACAAACTAATGAACTTAATGACTGTTATTGTTACAAAATTATGCAAATAAATTTAAATATTGCAACATGGAACGCTAATGGCGCCTCCAACCATACAAACGAAATTGAAGTATTTCTTAAAATAAAATTCATTGATATATTATTAATTTCGGAAACTCACTTTACAACAAAAACCTACTTCAAAATTAAAAATTTTGACTTAATCGAAGCAAATCACCCAAATAACAAAGCTCATGCTGGCTCAGCTATATTAATAAGATCATCCTTGAAATACAAAGTTTTAAATCCAGTAATAAAAAAATCAATACAAGGAAGTGGAATTCAAATTAATTGTAATAACGCTGATATATCTATATTCTCAGTATATTTCCCACCCAGACATAGTATAACACATCAAGAATATGAAAATTTTTTTAAAGGACTCGGTACTAGATTTATTGTTGGTGGGGACTTCAACGCAAAACACCCCTGGTGGGGGTCTAGAATTATTAACCCGAAAGGAAGGGAACTTTTCAGATGCTTAAGCAACAATAACTATAAGACCATATCAACTGGAAGTCCAACTTACTGGCCAAGCGATAGGCGTAAAATCCCTGATTTGCTAGATTTTTTTGTATATTCCGGAGTACCAGATCATCTTCTTAATATTAAAGATAATTATGATCTTAGCTCAGATCACTCACCTATTATATTAACTTACAATACTTTTTTGAAAAATAAATGCCTTAACCACAAAATTATTTCGTCGAAAACGGACATTGCATCTTTTCAGTATTGGTTAGACAAAAATCTAAATCTTAACACCCAAATCCAAACTGGCTGCGATATAGATACAGCTCTAGAAAATTTCACATGTCTCATTCACGAAGCCGCGCTTCTATCAACACCACAGCCAATACAAGCCAACGAGAGGCAATGTTTATTACCAGTAGAAATAAGACATATGATTTTGCATAAAAGAAGGTTAAGAAGAATATGGCAAACAACAAGAAATCCACTTGATAAAACAAATTTCAATCGTGCATCTAACAACTTGAAAAAAGTATTATTTGATCTGAAAAATTGTGAAACCACCAAATTCTTGCATAAAATCAATACCGCAAGTGACAACACACATAGTCTATGGAAAGCTACAAAATATTTGAAAAGACCAGCTAAAAGAAACGTTCCTATAAAGAAGGATGATGGCACTTGGTCCAGATCAGACAAAAACAAAGCAGAACTGTTTTCTAAACATCTAGAGCAAACCTTCGAATCTTTCCCAGCTTCAAACTCTCCTCATGAAACCAAAATTCTAGAGTTCCTAGATTCGCCTTGTCAAATGGATTTACCGATTAAACCGTGTACTATTACAGAAGTCAAAAATGAAATATCTAAGCTCAATAATAGTAAGTCACCTGGCTACGACAAAATAGACCCTATAGTAGCTAAAAATTTATCGGACAAAGCTGTACTATATTTGACATCAATATATAACTCGATTTTGAGACTGTCGCACTACCCCACGCAATGGAAATGTGCAGTGATTATTATGATTCCTAAGCCAAACAAACCTGAAAATAATATTTCCTCATATAGACCAATTAGTTTGCTGCCGTTATTCTCCAAAATATTTGAGAAAATTGTTTCAAATCGTCTCACGCTAATCTTAGAAAAACAAAATATAATACCTGACTATCAATTTGGATTTCGTCACAAACATGGCACCCCTGAGCAATGTCACCGTATAATTAATGTAATTACTGATGCTTTTGAAAGAAAATTATACTGCTGTGCAGTATTTTTGGATGTCAAGCAGGCCTTTGATAGGGTCTGGCATCAAGGCTTGCTTTACAAACTCAAGAAAATATTACCAGCGCCTATTTACTTGATAATAAAATCGTATTTATAGAAAAGATCGTTTTACGTAAGAGTGGGTGATGAAAATTCTGTAATACGTTTTATTTATACAGGGGTACCTCAAGGAAGTGTGCTGGGTCCAATATTATACACAATTTATACAGCCGACATGCCAACTTATGAAAAAACTACAATAGCAACTTACGCTGACGATACGGCAATAATAGGTTCTGATGAATCTCCGATAACAGCCTCATCTTATGTTCAAAATGAGCTCAATTTATTACAAGAGTGGTTTTCGAATTGGAAAATCACTATAAATACTGATAAGTCGAACTTTATTTTATTTACCCTTAGACGTAAAGATTGCCCACCGGTTTTTATAAATAACACTCAAATTCCCAGCTCAGAGAGCGTTAAATACTTAGGTATGCACCTTGACAATAGACTCACTTGGAAGCAACATATTACAGCAAAAAGAAACCACTTAAACATATTAACTAAGAAATTGTATTGGCTTTTGGGACAAAAGTCTGCTTTAAACCTTTGTAACAAGTTATTAATTTATAAGGCTATTTTAAAACCAGTATGGACATATGGTATCCAATTATGGGGAACAACAAGTAGCTCAAACTTGGAAATATTGCAACGATATTAGTCTAAAACTTTGAGACTTATAGTTAATGCTCCTTGGTTTGTTAGCAATAAAAGAATACATAAAGATTTAGAGATACCACTCGTCATTGATGAAATAAGAAAACTCAGTACACGTTATCTCAAAAGACTAGGTAATCACTCGAATATCCTAGCTATATCTTTATTATATGAAACAGAAGAGGTTAAAAGAATAAAAAGATTCCATATTCTTGATCTCCCATATAGGAAATAATATTAAAAAATAAAAATCCTCTAAATAGGTATATAAATACCATTAAGCAAAAATTAACACAACTGTAAATATATTTGGAAATATGTACATACATATATTTAATATTACATTCTCGTATAATAGGAGTTTTTAAGCTTTATACAAGCTTATTAACGCATGTTAAGTTTTAATGTAATGTTACATTTTATATTACACAATTTACTTAATATTGTAGAAATAGATTGTAAATAAAATTATATTAAAAAAAAAAAAAAATTTTTATTCTAACTCACCTCATAAAAATCATTTACGAAAAATGAATCCGTATTTACGACTGCTCTTAGAAATTTATTTGGAAATAACTGAATCCATGTACGATCACCAACAAATATGGACTTCTTGTGTTTTTTCAACTAAACGATGCAATATAGACTCATCCAGTTTCGCGGTATGACCAAAATTGAAAATGATGTCGATAAAGTTGGATATTTCCCCAGTATTTATACTTTTTAGTCGAGGCATTGTTACAGTAGGTATATCAACTTTAATTTGCACATGATCACATGCGTTTTCATACGCATATTTAACTGAAGGTTGTTGAAGCCTAAAGGAGTTTATAAAAGGATTGCATACCATATAAATGGTACTTCACTAGTATAAGAACCACCAGTACAAGTTTGCTACTGTAAACTTTCCTATAGCATCTTCATGCTTAAATTAGCATTGTCTTTTTGAAAAATTAGGGTGCTGTGTTGCCATAAAAATTTAAAGAGAAAACTGGTAATTATGATCCTATCCACATATATCGGACGTTAAAAGTGCTGAGATGAAATGGGGACCAAGGTTGTGATATGTGCAATACTCTTTCATTTCTAGGCAATCTGACCCATAAAAGCTTTTGGCTTAGTTTAGTGGAAGTGTTCCATACAAATAGTCCTCCTAGATAAAAAGTACTTGTTCTCTTATCGGATCACTGGCTATAGTGGAAGTGCCCTACAATATTTAAGAGTGAACTGGTACTAAAATAAGCACTTTTACACCTTTATATTTCGAGGTGATTTTATGATAAGACTTGACCTATTAGGTTACCTATATGTAGAATCATTATGTTTCACTTTTACACCTTCAAATCTTGAGTAGCTTTTATGTTAAAACTCCACCTATGAGATTACCTATACGTAGAGTCAGTATGTTTCAGTTTCATTATTTTATGATTAAATGAAACAATTTCATGAGGGGCGTAAAAATAGCGCTAATAGTTTCGTGTTATATACACACTGTGTGCATAGGCACTGGAGAACTGAACTATAGAAAACAATTTATTGATAATTTCTTGTACGTTTACATTTGAAACTGAAAGATTATTTTAAAATTATTTTAGGATTTCCTACACATTATTCAATGTGTTAATGAATTAAAACCAAAATAACATGTACGTTTTCACAATGTTTCTTGTTTTTAAACAAGAAGAACTTAGATGAAGTGTCGCTAACAATTTAGTAATCAATTTAGTATAGCAATATATTAAAGAATTATCAAAAAGGTTGTTGTTTTCAAACTATACTTAAAAGTAAAGAGAAAATATTACACATTTGCGTTAAAAACAAACTACAATTATTTAAAATTCTTTATACAAGACGGATTATTTAAATTGTCGCCACAAAATACCAGCGATTTTTAAAAATGAATGCCACAAAAGTTCATACACAATTTTCGAATCTTTAATCAAATTATATATGTATGTATATAAGTATAAGCATAAGGGGTTTGTTTACATATGTACATACATTCATACTTGTCCTGCTGGAGATTAAGCTTTTTCGAACAGCAAGCACTAGTGCAAACAGAGTTAGTTTTTATAGAAAAATACTAGTGCTGATGAGTATACTAGGTCTTGAAGTAGTTCAAGAGAACTACTTGCAGATTGATCGAATTTTTATGTAACGGAACAACGAATGGGGTATTTGTGGGGTATTTTTCTATATAAAAGAAGTTGTAATAAACTAAGGTACCCAATCAAATCCAAGTGTACTAGTGTACGTCTAGAACCAGTGGAACTAGTGGTTTCCTAGCACACTTAATGCTAATTTGAGCACTAAGAAGGAATAGGAAAGTTTACAGTTGAGAACTAGTACTGGTGATTTTTATACTAGTAAAATAGGAGTTGAACATGTTTTCTCCGGCAGGGCATGCCAATTTTGTTAGATCGAATAATCTCAACATACTTATTTCACTAATTTATTAAAAAATATAAATTTTAACTCACGTATAGTTATCCAACAAATTGGCTTGAATTTGATAATAATGGTGCTCTCCAGTTTTCCTAATTTGATTTTCCGAAACTTGAAAAACTCTATCCAAAAATAGTATCAAGCTGCCCACAAAAATGCTGAGCATGTAAATCAAATAATTAAACGGACGTTTTCATTCTTTTATTTTAATTACATCTTTTAGAGACAACTAATTTATTATCCTGTGATATTTGTAGTCTGTAGAAAACAAGTCAAATATCTAATTTCTTATTTGCAGACCACGAAGTCGCATGAAACAAGACCGGTAGCTTCCGCAATGGCTTAAAAAAATGTGCTTTTACGCGCCATTATTTGCATACCTTTTTTACAAGCTTGTTACGCGCTTTTTTTTGTGATTTCTAAAAAATCAGTAGAGCCAACATAAAAGGCCAGTGCTGTAGACACATTAAAATATACTCTACTATATTAATGGTTTTCTTGCTACTTTTTTCCATGCTAATTAATATCTTAAGTTTACTTTTTGAAAAAATGTTTACCATCAATAATTTTATATATTATACAATACTCTATGTTAATTTAAACGTAACAATATATAGTGTTCAAGAAAGTTTGAAGGAAAAATTTCTGATAAAATAAAAACACCGGTTTTTTAAGCCCTAATTTACAGTAAAAAAACGTTATAATCAGAAAAATTACGACATAAAAATTTGTCAATTTTTAAGCAGTATTATTATGATGGGAAAGGTAAACATACATAAATGTGTGCAACATTGAAATATCGCTATTTTTAATATCGCAGGCGAACAAGTGCGCCGACCCGCCATTTTTTTTTTTTTTTGTCGATAGCTATCGCCGTCCATTATTCTTCTGGACCAACCGGCTTAACATAGCGTCTTGACTAGTCATATATCTGTTTAGCCATCGCACATTTTGGTGCTCGCATAGAAAAATGGCTAGTCAAGACCGCCGCTGTTCCTGGCCAGTTCATGTTCAAACAGAGTTGTCCGAACAATCGTTCGCAAAACTGTCATGCCATTACATTATTTACATATTATTTTTCCTTAAACTATACTTTTTATTAATACATGGTTAAGACAATTTTCACAATTACTTATAAGCAGGAATAGAATTTAAATTACCTAAAAAAAATATGTAAATAATGTAATGGCATGACAGTTTTGCGAACGATTGTTCGGACAACTCTGTTTGAACATGAACTGGCCAGGAACAGCGGCGGTCTTGACTAGCCATTTTTCTATGCGAGCACCAAAATGTGCAATGGCTAAACAGATATATACGGCTAGTCAAGACGCTATGTTAAGCCGGTTGGTCCAGAAGAATAATGGACGGCGATAGCTATCGACAAAAAAAAAAAAAAAATGACGGGTCGGCGCACTTGTTCGCCTGCTATATTAAAAATAGCGATATTTCAATGTTGCACACATTTATGTATGTTTACCTTTCCCATCATAATAATACTGCTTAAAAATTGACAAATTTTTATGTCGTAATTTTTCTGATTATAACGTTTTTTTACTGTAAATTAGAGCTTAAAAAACCCGTGTTTTTATTTTATCATAAATTTTTCCTTCAAACTTTCTTGAACACTATATATTGTTACGTTTAAATTAACATAGAGTATTGTATAATATATAAAATTATTGATGGTAAACATTTTTTCAAAAAGTAAACTTAAGATATTAATTAGCATGGAAAAAAGTAGCAAGAAAACCATTAAATTAGTAGAGTATATTTTAATGTGTCTACAGCACTTGCCTTTTATGTTGGCTCTACTGATTTTTTAGAAATCACAAAAAAAGCGCGTAACAAGCTTGTAAAAAAGGTATGCAAATAATGGCGCGTAAAAGCACATTTTTTTAAGCCAATGCGGAAGCTACCGGTCTTGTTTCATGCGACTTCGTGGTCTGCAAATAAGAAATTAGATATTTGACTTGTTTTCTACAGACTACAAATATCACAGGATAATAAATTAGTTGTCTCTAAAAGATGTAATTAAAATAAAAGAATGAAAACGTCCGTTTAATTATTTGATTTACATGCTCAGCATTTTTGTGGGCAGCTTGATACTATTTTTGGATAGAGTTTTTCAAGTTTCTGAAAATCAAATTAGGAAAACTGGAGAGCACCATTATTATCAAATTCAAGCCAATTTGTTGGATAACTATACGTGAGTTAAAATTTATATTTTTTAATAAATTAGTGAAATAAGTATGTTGAGATTATTCGATCTAACAAAATTTGCATGCCCTGCCGGAGAAAACGTGTTCAACTCCTATTTTACTAGTATAAAAATCACCAGTACTAGTTCTCAACTGTAAACTTTCCTATTCCTTCTTAGTGCTCAAATTAGCATTAAGTGTGCTAGGAAACCACTAGTTCCACTGGTTCTAGACGTACACTAGTACACTTGGATTTGATTGGGTACCTTAGTTTATTACAACTTCTTTTATATAGAAAAATACCCCACAAATACCCCATTCGTTGTTCCGTTACATAAAAATTCGATCAATCTGCAAGTAGTTCTCTTGAACTACTTCAAGACCTAGTATACTCATCAGCACTAGTATTTTTCTATAAAAACTAACTCTGTTTGCACTAGTGCTTGCTGTTCGAAAAAGCTTAATCTCCAGCAGGACAAGTATGAATGTATGTACATATGTAAACAAACCCCTTATGCTTATACTTATATACATACATATATAATTTGATTAAAGATTCAAAAATTGTGTATGAACTCTTGTGGCATTCATTTTTAAAAATCGCTGGTATTTTGTGGCGACAATTTAAATAATCCGTCTTGTATAAAGAATTTTAAATAATTGTAGTTTGTTTTTAACGCAAATGTGTAATATTTTCTCTTTACTTTTAAGTATAGTTTGAAAACAACAACCTTTTTGATAATTCTTTAATATATTGCTATACTAAATTGATTACTAAATTGTTAACGACACTTCATCTAAGTTCTTCTTGTTTAAAAACAAGAAACATTGTGAAAACGTACATGTTATTTTGGTTTTAATTCATTAACACATTGAATAATGTGTAGGAAATCCTAAAATAATTTTAAAATAATCTTTCAGTTTCAAATGTAAACGTACAAGAAATTATCAATAAATTGTTTTCTATAGTTCAGTTCTCCAGTGCCTATGCACACAGTGTGTATATAACACGAAACTATTAGCGCTATTTTTACGCCCCTCATGAAATTGTTTCATTTAATCATAAAATAATGAAACTGAAACATACTGACTCTACGTATAGGTAATCTCATAGGTGGAGTTTTAACATAAAAGCTACTCAAGATTTGAAGGTGTAAAAGTGAAACATAATGATTCTACATATAGGTAACCTAATAGGTCAAGTCTTATCATAAAATCACCTCGAAATATAAAGGTGTAAAAGTGCTTATTTTAGTACCAGTTCACTCTTAAATATTGTAGGGCACTTCCACTATAGCCAGTGATCCGATAAGAGAACAAGTACTTTTTATCTAGGAGGACTATTTGTATGGAACACTTCCACTAAACTAAGCCAAAAGCTTTTATGGGTCAGATTGCCTAGAAATGAAAGAGTATTGCACATATCACAACCTTGGTCCCCATTTCATCTCAGCACTTTTAACGTCCGATATATGTGGATAGGATCATAATTACCAGTTTTCTCTTTAAATTTTTATGGCAACACAGCACCCTAATTTTTCAAAAAGACAATGCTAATTTAAGCATGAAGATGCTATAGGAAAGTTTACAGTAGCAAACTTGTACTGGTGGTTCTTATACTAGTGAAGTACCATTTATATGGTATGCAATCCTTTTATAAACTCCTTTAGGCTTCAACAACCTTCAGTTAAATATGCGTATGAAAACGCATGTGATCATGTGCAAATTAAAGTTGATATACCTACTGTAACAATGCCTCGACTAAAAAGTATAAATACTGGGGAAATATCCAACTTTATCGACATCATTTTCAATTTTGGTCATACCGCGAAACTGGATGAGTCTATATTGCATCGTTTAGTTGAAAAAACACAAGAAGTCCATATTTGTTGGTGATCGTACATGGATTCAGTTATTTCCAAATAAATTTCTAAGAGCAGTCGTAAATACGGATTCATTTTTCGTAAATGATTTTTATGAGGTGAGTTAGAATAAAAATTTTTTTTTTTTTTTTAATATAATTTTATTTACAATCTATTTCTACAATATTAAGTAAATTGTGTAATATAAAATGTAACATTACATTAAAACTTAACATGCGTTAATAAGCTTGTATAAAGCTTAAAAACTCCTATTATACGAGAATGTAATATTAAATATATGTATGTACATATTTACAAATATATTTACAGTTGTGTTAATTTTTGCTTAATGGTATTTATATACCTATTTAGAGGATTTTTATTTTTTAATATTATTTCCTATATGGGAGATCAAGAATATGGAATCTTTTTATTCTTTTAACCTCTTCTGTTTCATATAATAAAGATATAGCTAGGATATTCGAGTGATTACCTAGTCTTTTGAGATAACGTGTACTGAGTTTTCTTATTTCATCAATGACGAGTGGTATCTCTAAATCTTTATGTATTCTTTTATTGCTAACAAACCAAGGAGCATTAACTATAAGTCTCAAAGTTTTAGACTAATATCGTTGCAATATTTCCAAGTTTGAGCTACTTGTTGTTCCCCATAATTGGATACCATATGTCCATACTGGTTTTAAAATAGCCTTATAAATTAATAACTTGTTACAAAGGTTTAAAGCAGACTTTTGTCCCAAAAGCCAATACAATTTCTTAGTTAATATGTTTAAGTGGTTTCTTTTTGCTGTAATATGTTGCTTCCAAGTGAGTCTATTGTCAAGGTGCATACCTAAGTATTTAACGCTCTCTGAGCTGGGAATTTGAGTGTTATTTATAAAAACCGGTGGGCAATCTTTACGTCTAAGGGTAAATAAAATAAAGTTCGACTTATCAGTATTTATAGTGATTTTCCAATTCGAAAACCACTCTTGTAATAAATTGAGCTCATTTTGAACATAAGATGAGGCTGTTATCGGAGATTCATCAGAACCTATTATTGCCGTATCGTCAGCGTAAGTTGCTATTGTAGTTTTTTCATAAGTTGGCATGTCGGCTGTATAAATTGTGTATAATATTGGACCCAGCA
Source organism: Phania funesta (assembly GCA_963932375.1). NCBI lineage: Eukaryota > Metazoa > Arthropoda > Insecta > Diptera > Tachinidae > Phania > Phania funesta. Next base: position 92,496,991 of record OZ010656.1, on the reverse strand, counting down.
CACTTCCTTGAGGTACCCCTGTATAAATAAAACGTATTACAGAATTTTCATCACCCACTCTTACGTAAAACGATCTTTTCTATAAATACGATTTTATTATCAAGTAAATAGGCGCTGGTAATATTTTCTTGAGTTTGTAAAGCAAGCCTTGATGCCAGACCCTATCAAAGGCCTGCTTGACATCCAAAAATACTGCACAGCAGTATAATTTTCTTTCAAAAGCATCAGTAATTACATTAATTATACGGTGACATTGCTCAGGGGTGCCATGTTTGTGACGAAATCCAAATTGATAGTCAGGTATTATATTTTGTTTTTCTAAGATTAGCGTGAGACGATTTGAAACAATTTTCTCAAATATTTTGGAGAATAACGGCAGCAAACTAATTGGTCTATATGAGGAAATATTATTTTCAGGTTTGTTTGGCTTAGGAATCATAATAATCACTGCACATTTCCATTGCGTGGGGTAGTGCGACAGTCTCAAAATCGAGTTATATATTGATGTCAAATATAGTACAGCTTTGTCCGATAAATTTTTAGCTACTATAGGGTCTATTTTGTCGTAGCCAGGTGACTTACTATTATTGAGCTTAGATATTTCATTTTTGACTTCTGTAATAGTACACGGTTTAATCGGTAAATCCATTTGACAAGGCGAATCTAGGAACTCTAGAATTTTGGTTTCATGAGGAGAGTTTGAAGCTGGGAAAGATTCGAAGGTTTGCTCTAGATGTTTAGAAAACAGTTCTGCTTTGTTTTTGTCTGATCTGGACCAAGTGCCATCATCCTTCTTTATAGGAACGTTTCTTTTAGCTGGTCTTTTCAAATATTTTGTAGCTTTCCATAGACTATGTGTGTTGTCACTTGCGGTATTGATTTTATGCAAGAATTTGGTGGTTTCACAATTTTTCAGATCAAATAATACTTTTTTCAAGTTGTTAGATGCACGATTGAAATTTGTTTTATCAAGTGGATTTCTTGTTGTTTGCCATATTCTTCTTAACCTTCTTTTATGCAAAATCATATGTCTTATTTCTACTGGTAATAAACATTGCCTCTCGTTGGCTTGTATTGGCTGTGGTGTTGATAGAAGCGCGGCTTCGTGAATGAGACATGTGAAATTTTCTAGAGCTGTATCTATATCGCAGCCAGTTTGGATTTGGGTGTTAAGATTTAGATTTTTGTCTAACCAATACTGAAAAGATGCAATGTCCGTTTTCGACGAAATAATTTTGTGGTTAAGGCATTTATTTTTCAAAAAAGTATTGTAAGTTAATATAATAGGTGAGTGATCTGAGCTAAGATCATAATTATCTTTAATATTAAGAAGATGATCTGGTACTCCGGAATATACAAAAAAATCTAGCAAATCAGGGATTTTACGCCTATCGCTTGGCCAGTAAGTTGGACTTCCAGTTGATATGGTCTTATAGTTATTGTTGCTTAAGCATCTGAAAAGTTCCCTTCCTTTCGGGTTAATAATTCTAGACCCCCACCAGGGGTGTTTTGCGTTGAAGTCCCCACCAACAATAAATCTAGTACCGAGTCCTTTAAAAAAATTTTCATATTCTTGATGTGTTATACTATGTCTGGGTGGGAAATATACTGAGAATATAGATATATCAGCGTTATTACAATTAATTTGAATTCCACTTCCTTGTATTGATTTTTTTATTACTGGATTTAAAACTTTGTATTTCAAGGATGATCTTATTAATATAGCTGAGCCAGCATGAGCTTTGTTATTTGGGTGATTTGCTTCGATTAAGTCAAAATTTTTAATTTTGAAGTAGGTTTTTGTTGTAAAGTGAGTTTCCGAAATTAATAATATATCAATGAATTTTATTTTAAGAAATACTTCAATTTCGTTTGTATGGTTGGAGGCGCCATTAGCGTTCCATGTTGCAATATTTAAATTTATTTGCATAATTTTGTAACAATAACAGTCATTAAGTTCATTAGTTTGTCTAGAATTGCTTCCAGTCTAGATAATACTACGCTAACATCATTATTGCATACGTTGCTTCTAACAGCTTGAGAATATGACATATGCTCAGCTTCATTGGGATTTGTATTGATGTTATATTGCGAGCTTGACTGTGGTAAATCCAGTGGATTTGTTTGAAAACTTACGGTTCTAGGTCTATCTCTTGCATATGTTGGTTGTTTCTTGTGCACTAACTCTTGATAGATTCTACAGCCTTTATAACTAGCTGTATGGTTTTGAGAGCAATGAACACATTTAGGGGGTGTGTTTATATCCTTTTTACATTCAGCACTTGCATGATTATCCCCACATTTTACACACTTATAGGGCTTCTTACAATACGTTTTAGTATGACCGAACTGCTGACAACGAAAGCACTGAACTAAATCATTTTGTTTTTTAGGCGGCTCTACAGAAACGATGGCATTATTAATAGTTTTTATATCATATATGTCTTTATTATTTGAATAAAGAATAAAAATAAAAAAGATAAAATATATCGCACAATAAATCAAAAAGTACCCCGTTTGTGTAATTCTTGCATCAAGAAGTTCTCGCTTGAAACGATTGAATTGAAGAAAAAACGCTGTAAATTGAAACAAACAAAAACATTTCTTCCATGCTAGTGTTTCTGTAATTCCTTTTAGTGAAAACTATATGCAATTTTGAACCGTTTTGAGGAAAGTTATTGAAAAGTTTGGAGTAAAACCGAAACCGGTTTGTCTCCAAACAAAACTTGAAATGGGATGACGGAAAATTTGTTTAAAAATCTATATCAAATCGAAAATCCACATATTCATAAAAAGCTTTTGGCTTAAAGCATGCTATAGTTAATAAAATTAAACACTTAGGCTATTCAATCTTTGGTGGCAGTTTTTAAAAATTATATTTTAATTTTTGTACTGGAAACACCATCATATTTTCGCGCTAACGCGAAAATTTCCAATTTATCCGGGTAGTAAAGTATATAAATAGGTTTTTCTTGTTTTAAATTCAAGTAACTTACTTTTTAATCAAAATTCATAAAAATTGTTGCAAGGGATATAAATTGCATTCGTTTTGATTGTATATACGGTCTAGCCGGTAGCTAGACCATAAGCTCTCGTATTTGTAATTATTAGTATTGAAACATATATGATGATATATGTTTAAAACAAGATAAAACGTTAAAATTATGGGAAAAAAAATAAATTCGCAATCGAAAACATTCAAATTTTTTATACAGTTAAATCTAAACATCTTGAATGTCGTGTTGCTTAAGACATCTTATTATTCTTTTTATGTTGTTAGATTTTGTACTATCAAGAATTGGTGGGTAAGCATTTTTTTGAAGCATGAACTGTCTGTGCTATTCTTACCCAAGCAACTCAAACTATCATTTGCTTTGGCGAAAGTACTAGACCATGTAGTTGTATCTGGGTTTTTATGGTATAGAGATGTTCAATTTTCTTAGCATTGATATTATACTATTTGTAGCTGATACCGGGCAATCAGACATACTATTAATACTCTTCCAAAACGATTCATGCAGCCCATCAAAAGAAATAGTAATAGCTCTTGAAGCCATATTAACAGCTGTATGCTTCAACAGTTTTCAAAAGTCTGTAAAGTTAGCCTCCCTTCTCAAATTGTCCAGTGGAGTTGTGCGCAGCAGCCCGCAGGCGGTTCTAAAGCAGTTATTTATGGAGGTATTGATTTTATTTAAATTTCTTTTAGATGTCCAACCGTAGATGGTAATACCATGCAAGAGTGCTCCTATTGTTAAGGAACGACAAATGTTAAAGAGCTGTTTCCATATGTGGGCCTTTATTTCTAGAACAGATAAGTTTTAGGAGGTTGTTGATTTTGCTTAACTTATATGTCAGTTGTCTTATATGGTAGTTCCATATCAGATTTTTGGTAAAAAAAATGACCCCAAAATTCTCATACAGTCGGAAATTTGAAAATCTACATTTCCGATGCGGCTAGTACGCTCAGAGCAAGTACATTTTCTTCAAACGTGTAATACTCTAGTCTTGTGAGCTGGTATAACAGCACCCTGATTTCAGCCCATCTATTGACTCTGGTGTCTAAATAGCTCATATTAAAATTTACTGTTTCTGGACTTATTATCTTCGTAAATCCCAGGTCCTCGATTGCCCTGGCTAAAGAGTTGGCATATATTGTATATAAGTACTACGCAGAGAGCTGAACCTTGTGGAATTCCATTGTCCAGAGCATACGTTGCAGAGAAGTGCCCGTCCACCTTGAGAGCTATTCTATGGTTGTAAAGAAATGATTGTAAAATTTTTAAAATAGTTTTCGGGATTCCCCATCCATTGAGTTCTTTTATTATATACATATGTCGATATTACCCTGTCAAAAGCCCTTTCAATATCTTTTGAAAGTACTGGACTATGTTTACCATTTTTATTAATATATTAATATATTGTTAAGACAATTTTCACAATTACTTATAAGCAGGAATAGAATTTAAATTACCTAAAAATAATATGTAAATAATGTAATGGCATGACAGTTTTGCGAACGATTGTTCGGACAACTCTGTTTGAACATGAACTGGCCAGGAACAGCGGCAGTCTTGACTAGCCATTTTTCTATGCGAGCACCAAAATGTGCGATGGCTAAACAGATATATGACTAGTCAAGACGCTATGTTAAGCCGGTTGGTCCAGAAGAATAATGGACGGCGATAGCTATCGACAAAAAAAAAAAAAAAAATGGCGGGTCGGCGCACTTGTTCGCCTGCGATATTAAAAATAGCGATATTTCAATGTTGCACACATTTATGTATGTTTACCTTTCCCATCATAATAATACTGCTTAAAAATTGACAAATTTTTATGTCGTAATTTTTCTGATTATAACGTTTTTTTACTGTAAAAAAGGGCTTAAAAAACCGGTGTTTTTATTTTATCATAAATTTTTCCTTCAAACTTTCTTGAACACTATATATTGTTACGTTTAAATTAACATGGAGTATTGTATAATATATAAAATTATTGATGGTAAACATTTTTTCAAAAAGTAAACTTGAGATATTAATTAGCATGGAAAAAAGTAGCAAGAAAACCACTAATTTAGTAGAGTATATTTTAATGTGTCTACAGCACTGGCCTTTTATGTTGGCTCCACTGATTTTTTAGAAATCAAAAAAAAAAAAGCGCGTAACAAGCTTGTAAAAAAGATATGAAAATAATGGCGCGTAAAAGCACATTTTTTTAAGCCATTGCGGAAGGTACAAATTTTGTGTTTTTTTGGAACAATTTGGATGAAGCCAGTTTTCTGGAAAACTGGTCACACGATTTTTTGCACGGAAAGTGTTTTATATTCTCTAGGTGGTCTAGTTTCATGATATATAGCGTTTGTTGCTTGACGTTGCTTAGATTCCACGCAATAATTAATCCCCACTTTTTCTGACCAAATTGGATGAACCCAGTTTTCTGGAAAACTGGTCACACGATTTTTTGCACGGAAAGTGTTTTATATTCTATAAGTGGTCTAGTTTCATAATATATAGCGTTTGTTGCTTGACGTTGCTTAGATTCCACGCAATAATTAATCCCCACTTTTTCTGACCAATTTGGATGAACCCAGTTTTCTGGAAAACTGGTCACACGATTTTTTGCACGGAAAGTGTTTTATATTCTAAAAGTGGTCTAGTTTCATGGAATATAGCGTTTATTGCTTGACGTTGCTTAGATTCCATGCCATAATTAATCCCCAATTTGACTGACCAGTTTGGTTCAAACTACCTTCTAAAGGGTTTTCAATAGATTTTTATATTTTTTAATTAAGCAGTTTTTCACGCGATAAAAACTTAATTTTTAATGTTTTTTAAAGACCATAATTCAATACATATATTAGTTATTACTTGTTTGATATTATTTTCTTTCATATTATACATATGTCTTCATTTGAAATTCTAATTTTCAAACAGTGGGTATTTATGTTCCCATTTTCATATATATGATTATTATTATTTCATAATCCTTTAGATTCCCATTTTTCCGAATTCCCAAAAACGCCAATTCATTTATGCGATTTCGACGCTATCTTGGCGCACGTCATTCAATTTACCACAGATTATATCTGTGCAATTTACGTACGAATTGCATGTTTCTATGTTCATAAAGCAAGTATAAAAAATTACAACGAATTTTACCTTAAAACAAAAGATTTTATTTAATTTTTAGGAAACAAAATCGGTGTAAGTATATTTCTTTCAATTAATGCTTGCATATATTGTTTACATGCCTTTTTCAGGTAGTCGACTCTGGTTAGGCCACATGTCTATGCTTCTTCTGGTACTAGTCCGGATAATGAACATTTTCTGACCATGGCCACTGTCACGCCGGTCAGACCGCTACCCTTTGTAATATTTGTTTATTAAATTTAATGGTATTCTGGAAGGCAACTACATATGTGTACATACATATGTACCTCTATTTCGTTTATGCGTAAATAACAAGCGAAAAACTCAAAGAATTGAAAAAAACAAATTTATGCTAGCTAAAAATTTTATGGATAAAATTGTTGGTGCGTTTAGCTATTTTTGCTAGGTAAGTAAAAAAACATGCCAGGCTTTTCTCACATTTAGTATATATATGTGTACTTACTATCTTATTGACACAAAATAGTGTTTGTAAATGATTTACAAACCCATTAACACTGCCCCTAAAAGATGAAATGAATTTTACTTTGTGGAATAAATAATACAAAAATATTTTTCGTTTAGTTTTCTCTTAACTTCTCTTAATTTAACGATAGCGAATATTGTTAAAAAAAAGGTTTCTAAAAAACAACGTCGTTAATAATGGTGACAATTTTGAACAATACGATTATCGTTAAAAAAGATTCGCACTACTGATTTGTTTATTTAAATAAAGTTACCACGATGTTTAATTGTAATTTGTTTTAATTATTGTATCACTGTTTTATTGCAGTAAATTTAAGTTTTTATGAAAATGATTGGAAAGGGCCTATTTTCTGTTCCTACTTCATAGGGAAACCGCTGGTTTTGAATGTACTTGCGATCGTCTTTTGTTGTAATACGTTGTTTTTGATACTTACGTAACTTAATGCAGACACGTAATCGAAATACAGAATAGACGTGATGCATACGGCAACGACATATAAACCAGGAAATTACTATTGTTTTTTAACATCTAAAACAAAACAAAAAAAGTCAGCTGTTATTGTATCTAAAAGAACGAAAATTTTTATCTTTAAAATCTTTAGCTAGCAAAAATTTATTTGGTAATTTTTCAATTCTATGCTTTTCGCTTCTTTATATTTTTCTGACAGATATGTCGCTTTGATTAATCAGAAAATTAACGATGTCTACTATCGTTTACTACTGATAATATAAATGTTCAAACCAATACCTATGTTGTTTATAAAACACCAGAATATGAAATTAACACTGTATTATGGCTACACGATAGTGACAATGAGGAAACTATAGACTTTGAAAAGCAGTAAATATGTTTTAAATTAAAATAAGCTAATTTTCTGATCGTTTTCTTCCCAGAACATTTTTAATTGCTGCTTTGAAACAATCCCATGCTCTAGTTTATTTAATGATATTTCAAATCTCCTGGCATAGATGAAGCGATGATTGGCCGGTAATTTTACTACTTACTGTGACGTGTATTATACAGTTTTATAAATACGCTTCTTCTGATTACGCTGGCGAATCATAATTACAAAATACAAAGCCAATAAAAATTAAAAATAAATAATTTGCTTATATAAAAACTTTTTTTTTTTGCTACAACTCGCAAAAGAATCTATTATAAACTCTTCGTCGTATAACAGTTCTATATGATTTTTGAGCATTTCAACTGTGTATAAATTAAAATTATGTAATATATTGTTACGTTTATTACCACAATAAACGTGATTTTGAAGGGTTCGTTTAATTGCAATAATTAAATTACACAGTCCTTAATGATTTTTACCACTACACAACTTTATTAGGTACTTAACACTCTTTTTACAACTATACTAAGTACTTATTTACACTGTAACACTTTTGTACGCACAGATATTTACTCTTTGTAATCTCAAAGTCAACTAACTCTTCTGCGGTGGACGGCGCCTTTATATACAGATCACGGCCGCTTCTTGAAATGTCCCGAACATACGCGAAATTGCGCATTTGTTATTTCAGTTGCTGGCTTAGTAGTCTTGTATATGTGTTTGTGTGTGTGTGTATCTTTGTTTACTTTTTGCTTGCTGTAGAAATTGTTTTTGTTGAATCGCGCTTCATGGAATTTCTGCTGCGCAATTTGTTTTTTGCTTTGTGTTTGTGATATTGCGTATTTGTACATTTGTACAATAGGTCGTTTCACACACCTTTGACTATTACTTTGTAACACTGCCGCCCACTTAAGCCTTTTCGTCCCGAACAGGCTCAACATCACCCTTTCCATATTTGGCTAGTCGTTCAAGGTGAACCACCTTCATTTTGGACCTCGGGCTATGGCACTTCTGTATCCGGTAAACTACGTCATTTAGTCTCTTAACCACCTTGTATGGTCCCTCCCAGTGGGTTTGCAATTTAGGGGATAATCCTTTCTTGCGTTGTGGGTTAAACAGTAGAACCATTTGTCCTTCGGCAAATCCCTCCGTGTTTGCTGCTCGATCATACCTGGCTTTCATCTTATCACTGGACATTTTAATGCGGTTACGGACAAACTCATGAAGCTCGTGAAGATCTTCTTGTGCCTGAAGAGTGTTTCCATTGTCTTCGCACACAGGTTTAGGTTTAACACCGAACTCTAAATCCGCTGGCAGTTTTAGTTCCGTTCCAAACAGGATTTTCGCTGGACTACGTGAGGTAGAATCGTGGACTGCTGACCGCTAAGCCAGTAACAGCTTAGGTATATGCTCATCCCAATCCTTTTGGTGTGTACTGACCACTTTTCTGAGGTATTCCTCCAGCGTGCGGTTAAATCTTTCTACCATGCCATCAGACTGTGGATGTAGCGGTGTCGTTCTCGTCTTTTTGATGCCATATAAGTCGCACATTTCTTTAAATATGGCAGATTCAAAATTTCGCCCCTGATCAGAATGCAATTCTGTCGGAACGCCGTATCGACACACCCAATTGTTAACAAATGCGTCTACCACCGTTTTAGATTCTTGGTTTGGAATGGCATACACCTCGGGCCATTTGCTGAAATAATCTATTACCACTAGTACATACCGGTTACCAGCGTCACTGACAGGGAATGGACCTGCTACATCGATAGCTATCCGCTCAAAAAGGGCACCCACGTTGTATTGCTGAAGCTTGCCGCGACTTCTTCTTGTTGGACCCTTGGCCGCAATACACTGTTCGCAATTAGCTATCCAATCGGCTACAGACTGCTGGCATCCAACCCAGTAAAATCGCTGTTTTATCTTTTCCAGAGTTTTTGTAATGCCCAGGTGGCCGCCACTAGGACCGTTATGGAACTGCTTCATTACCTCCTTTATCTTGGAAGTGGGCACGACAATTAAGTCCGTTGTAAATTTGCCATCTGCACTTTCCCAAGATCTATATAAGCAGCCATCTATTAATTTTAGGCTATTCCACTGGGCCCAGTACGCTTTTGCTAATGGGCTTTCCGCCGATATTTCATTGCGGGTCGGCCTTTTGTTTTCCTGCTTAGCCAACATAATCTTTGCCAAAATGGGGTCGTCATTCTGTTCCTTACACCAGTCTTCCCCTGAGGTAATTTGGGTCAGCCGCACGTCAATGACACATTCCTTTTTCTCGACTTTTGTGCAGTGCTTGCACTCTACGCTGCATGGCCGTCTTGAAAGGGCATCCGCATTATTGTGTTTTCCGCCTTTCCTGTGCTCGATACTAAAATCATAGCTTTGCAGACGTTCGATCCAGCGTGCGAGCTGCCCTTCGGGGTTCTTAAATTGCAGCAGCCAGCGTAGTGCGGAATGGTCTGTCCTTAAGGTGAAGTGTTGACCATATAAGTATTTGTGGTAATGTTTGACACACTCCAGCACTGCCAAAAGCTCCCGTCGTGTAACACAGTAATTTCGCTCGGGCTTGGACAATACTCTGCTGTAGTAGCCAATGACCTTTTCCACACCATTAGCCACCTGGGAAAGGACTCCCCCTATTCCATAGCCGCTCGCATCCGTGTCCAATATGAAGTTCTGCTCAGCGATTGGATAGGCGAGGATTGGTGCTGTACACAAAAGTACCTTGAGCCTCCGGAACGCTTCTTCTGCTGCCTCACTCCAGTGGTATGGTCGCGACGATGCCCCAAATATTTAACCTCCTTTTGAAACAAAGCGCATTTCTTAACGCTAAGCTTTAGTCCTGCAGCTGTTGTACGCTTAAACACCTCATCCAGGTTTTTTAGGTGTTCGTCAAAAGTTTTCCCCATCACAATTATGTCATCCAGATATACCAAGCACGTCTTCCAATTGAGACCTTTAAGCACACGTTCCATTAACCGTTCAAAAGTAGCTGGAGCGTTGCAGAGCCCAAATGGCATCACCTTGAACTGCCATAGACCATCGCTCGCGCTAAAGGCAGTTTTCTCCTTGTCCTTATCGGCTATCTCTACCTGCCAATAGCCGCTCTGCAAGTCCAAGGTAGAGAACCATTTCGTTCCGGCCAACGTGTCTAAGGTATCGTCAATTCTGGGCAGCGGATAACTATCTTTCTTTGTGACGTCATTGAGTTTCCGGTAATCAACGCAAAACCTGGTGCTACCGTCTTTCTTCTTCACCAAAACTATTGGCGAGCTCCACGGACTAGAAGATGGCTCAATGACTCCATTCCGCTCCATTTTGTTGACCAGTTCTTTGACCTCGTTTCGCTTTGCTAGGGGAATACTCCTGGGTGCTTGTTTTATAGGCCTCGCTTCGCCGGTGTTGATTTCGTGTTTCACAACTGAGGTTCTACCTTGGCTTTTATTACTCAGGGCGAAGACAGAGGCATGTTTTAGCTTTGTTTCTGTCAGGAGATGTCAGGCCTGCTACCCATTTGTGCAGCTGCTCTGCCAGTAAATCTCGTTCTTTGGTTGTTGTTTTGGGGCATACTGAATTCGCCGCACAATTAATTATGGCTCCTGCCGGCTCACATTGACCGATCTCAAAATTTCTGTCAATGTTCTTTTCGCTTTTGGACAGATTAAGTACTCTTACAGGAACTCGTCCATCGTCGCAGGCTTTCACAAGGGATCTAGCTGTTATGATGTCGGCTTTTATTACTTTTGGTTCTACAACCCACAACCGGTTATCCACACAATCTTCCTCCACACGTGCCCATACTATAGTTTCTGCCTGAGGTGGTAATTTCTGGCGTTCAACGGCAAACAGCTTCCTTACTGTGGTCCTGCTCTCATATCCAACATCCAGGGGTATCTCGACATTGCGCCATACCATTATTTGATGTCCCATGCGCAGATCAATCCCGTGGGCTATCATGAAGTCTGCTCCAATAATAACTTCATCCAATATGGCGGCGACAACAAACACATGGTCGACGCTGATGTTTGCGTTAGTCAGTCTTGCCCTGGCTCTTCCATAGACAGTAGCTGAATCCCCAGTAGCAGTGCGTAGTCGTATATTATTTAGCGGTTCTACTGCTCCTTTTACCAAATCGGGCCTTATTATAGACTGCGATGCCCCTGTGTCTATGGTGAGGACCTGTTTCTTTCCGTTGATAAGACCACAAGCAGTAAGGTTGCTGTTCTTCTGCTGCATGATGGAAATGGAGATTGTGGGGTCATCGGTTGTAGGAGCTAGCTCTTGCCCCTCAGCGCTAACTCGATCTAGTTTAACGGTGACGAATGCGTTTTGGTGTTATTAGCCCGTTTGTTTTCCCTCGGTGGCGAAGCAGATCTTGATCTTTTCTTTGCTGATCTGCAGTTGCGCTGGAAGTGGCCGACCTTACCGCAATTAAAGCATTTTGCGCGAGATTTTCCTTTTTCCTCTAGTATTTGCTTGACCACCTCTTCTATCTCGCTCCTTTTGTCTCCGCAAGTTGGCGTATCAGCCTCAAGTTGCCGCACCTTGTAGACTTGTGGCTTCGATATAACTTTTGCGGTCTCCTGGGCCAGCGCGTACGAGATAGTTTCCGCAAAGGACGACTTCTGCATAGCGCAAACTGCATATCTAACATCTGGATCCCGTATGCCATTTACAAATGCTTCTATCTTGACCTGGTCCAGGAATGGATGGTTCTCACCTGGGTAAGTCAGCTGCACCAAGCGTTCAATTTCCATCGCAAAATCTTGCAGCGTTTCATTCGGCTTCTGGACTCTGCCCCGTAGTTCCATCCTGTACAGTTCTCGCTTATGTTCGCCACCGTACTTACGTTGCAAGGCCACCATTATGTCTTCGTAGCTATTTCTGCAGCCAGCTGGTAAGCTTTCAAGGATTGCTGCTGCTGTTCCTTTTAACGCAAGAATTAGTTCTATAGCTTTTTCTTCACTGTCCCATTCATTTTTGCTAGCCACTGTTTCGAATTGGAACTTGAAGACATTAAAAGGTGCTGCGCTACCATCAAAGCTTGGGGCCTTTACCTTCCTGGCGTGCTCAGGAATTATTCTTACCGGTCCTTCTCGAATTTGTAGATCGCTCATCTTGTTCTTCAACTCATGTAGTTCTGCGTCTACGCCGGAAAACTTTTCCTCAAAACTTCTCGTTATGCCGGAGAGTTTCTCATCAACATTTCCCGTTATACTAGAGAATTTTTCATCAAGCTCACTGACTTTCAGTTCTATAGCTTCCACTCGTTTGCCTATAACTTCTGAAATTTCCTGCAGTGTCTCGTTGTTGGCTCTGACCTCAGCTGAGAGTCTTTCCTCTAGTCTCTCGTTGTTGGCTCTGACCTCAGCTAAGAGTCTTTCGCTGTTCTTAGAAGCTTCTTGAAATTTTTCTTCTACCGCCGGTGGACGGCGCCTTTATATACAGATCACGGCCGCTTCTTGAAATGTCCCGAACATACGCGAAATTGCGCATTTGTTATTTCAGTTGCTGGCTTAGTAGTCTTGTATATGTGTTTGTGTGTGTGTGTATCTTTGTTTACTTTTTGCTTGCTGTAGAAATTGTTTTTGTTGAATCGCGCTTCATGGAATTTCTGCTGCGCAATTTGTTTTTTGCTTTGTGTTTGTGATATTGCGTATTTGTACATTTGTACAATAGGTCGTTTCACACACCTTTGACTATTACTTTGTAACAATATAAACAAATTTCATGAGCTGTTAGGTGAAATTTCGGAGTTGTCTCCTTTGGAGACTAGGTCTAAATAAAATTTTTTTTTTTTAATTTCAGTGAGTAGTGCCCTCAGGGCAGCATAATATGATATTTAAAATCGTAAATATCTGTTTTGTCAGAGCTAACCTAGAAAAACATATTATTAAGTTTTGCTTTTTCTTTTTGTTAGTTTTTATTTGTCTAAAAATTAAAAATAAAAATAGATGGTATTTTTAATATAAATAAAACTTTCGTTTTGTTTTATTATTATAAAATCTTTCCTTATTTACATTTAAAAATGTATTATTTTAAATGAAATTGGATATTATAATATAAATTATAAATATATAAATAAACCGGGTATTAATATAAGCACTAAAATTAGCTTTTATCAATAATTAAATTCACTTTCAAAACTTTTAATTAAAGGTTTACTTGGAACATTTCTCCAAAACGAAAACACAGAACTACAGATTCTAATAATGGCAACGTACAAAAATCCGCACTAAATATACACTCTGGTTTTGTACATCGGCTTCTTAATTATTTTAGATTTTCCGAGCCACAATTGCAACTAATACCTTATCGAAAAAGCCTCCGCTGTGGAAAGGGGTTTCATCTGAAAAGATGATTTTTCGGACGAAGTCATTTTAATAAGTTGCGTTTTATTCATAAATGTAAAGATTCAACATTAATAATAAAATCATATTTTCGAAAAAGTTTTTGACTCGAATATACCAATAACACATGTTTAATATATGAAAACCACTAAAAGAAATAATAGGCCCTTTCGTTTACATTTCAATAGAACTGATTGCTAACAAATATAAACAAATGTTTTGTACTTTACTTTTTTTACTTACGAATGTACGATGTTGGTGTCAACTGTATTTGGCAAGTTCTCATCTACTTTTCTCTTTTTTCCATCTCTAGAGACAGAAAAAATCACCCTTTTATCTGTGTTGTTTTTTATTTCAGAGATTGCAAATTTCCGTCTTTTTGATTTTTTTTCTTACTCACTTTTTATGTTATATTTGCTGCTTGCATTATTTAAAATAGAATGTTTTAATTATTGTTTTCACGGCCACAAGTTAGAAAATTTATTTATTTACATTGTATAAATAAATTTATATGTTATATCATAGTAAAATTGTTAATAATAGGTTCATTCGAGTACTTTTTTAGTAGAGTTTAGTAACTGAGTAAATTTTTCAATTTACTCTCCCAAAATAAATTTTATCCAAAAAGTCCGCGAATGGAAATTTAGTCAAATTTATCCAACAGCTGATTGAAAATGAATGCAGTGTTGTAAAAAATGTATTCCTTTGACTACTCGACTCTTTTTGGTGTTCGTACTCGGTACAGCACAATTTATTGTCTACAATTCTTACAAAAAAACGTAACTTGTGTTGCTTTATAAGTTGTTTCTTCTTATTTTATTTATATTGTAAGGTTTTCCTGATTAAATTTGTTAAATAGTTCATTATTACTCGTTTTTGTTATTGATTAGCATGAATATCCAATTACTATATTCCGAAGTATTCATCACTTCTACAACACTAAAGAAGTAAATAAACAATGAAACAAAATAATTTTTTTTCCTAAATCCTAATTAAACTGCTGTGGAACGGATAACTTAAGCAAGTATGCAAACGTAAATTAGTACACTTTACTGTTTTCAAACCCCTATTTACTTGTGTTTGCTTTAGTTTTCCTTATTTTCACAAAAATTTAAACAACTCCGTAAAAAATTTTTGTTTGTTTACATTTTAAAACACGTTGTTTTCAGCTGACTAAATTCTACTAACAAAAATTTCTTTAGCAGATTTTGCAATTGCTCAGTCATCGAACTGTCATTTTACGCTCTCAAACTGTGTTCTCATATACTAAACTTTGTGTACTCGAACGCAGTTTAGTAAAGTTTAGGCATAATTATTGATAATTATTGGGTTCTCGAACGAAGCTAATCGGGTCTGTTCTGTAAACCGAATCCGAGTAAATTTCTCGTTTTAAAAACGAATTTCTATTTTTGGTGTTCTCTAAACCGAAAACACATAATTTTACTCGGTCTTAAATCGAGTAAACATGCCTGGTCGAAAGCAAATAAAATGTACAAATATTCTAATAAATAACTAAAGAAACATAAATAAAGCAATTATCATTTAAAATTTGAAGTCTTTTATTTTATTAATTTTAATAAAATTACTTGCGGTTATGTAAACTATGCATAAAAAAATAGATTTAAAAAACCACTCAAATTTGTTGATATTTTTGTTCCAAGTATGAAGTAAAATAATTGAATGAATAAAAAACACATTTTCTGCTAAACTTGTAGAGCTATACGAGTTTTTTAATGTAATTGTAACTTAACATAGATCCTGTTTTAATTTCAAATATCTTGCTAATTTATTCTATTAACAACTGACTTTGAAGTTCAAATTTTTCAATCGAACTTTATTTTGAATGTTTCCAAACCGAGTAATTTATAGAACACCAAATAGCCTTCTGCTCGGTTTTAAAAATGTCTGGTTTTTGAAAACGATTCGGTTTACAGAACAGACCCGATTATTTCCAAAAGTTGCATGGAAGCAAAACCGGAAGCAACATCTAACACTCTGTATATATATTTTTGAAATGTAATAATTAAGCCCTATCATTTGATAGCCATGACTTCATATCCTTTAGAGGGTGCTATATTCAATTTAATGCGCATTCAAAGCTTAAAACTTATATGAACATACAAATGTACATACCGTATTAAACACTTAAGCCTCTTTTTCGAACTTATTTTCTGAACAATAAAGTAAAGTATTAATTTTTACAGATGTTTTTTAATATATGTAGCTTTAACAAACCTAACAAATTAATAATGCAGATATTAAAGGTAGTCCTTATAACAAGCATTTTTTTAATATATGTAGCTTTAACAAACCTAACAAATTAATAATGCAGATATTAAAGGTAGTCCTTATAACAAGCATTTTTTTTTTTAGCTATAATTGAAATAATACTACTACAACAGTCCCAAAATCCTGTAGGATGTAGGATACTTGTGCGGGTTTTAATGTTTTTGAAGTCGCTTTTTAACATCAGGTTTTTCTGCTACAGAATGGGCCGAGTCCTAATCCCCTACATTTCCCATTTTAGGGAGGGTCGGAGAGAGTTTATATATATGACCGACCCCAATTACTATTTCCAAGGAATTTTATTTTCTTATATTTTTGTTTACAAAACGTACATTTTCAAAAAAAGGAAAAAGTTTAAGTAAAACAATAAAAAATTTTGAGTATAAAGTAAACAATTTTTTTGGATTAACTTTTACCAAACAAACGAAATAACGATGAATAAAAGTTGCGATTTCTGTCTTGTTTCTCTCAAGCCTAGTGCTTTAACACTAGTCTCGTTCATTGGAATAAATTGTTAGTCGGGGTTGGAAAGCATCTACATACGATGATGTTGCATCACTCACATTAGTTTCAAGAGCAGGTGGTGTCGTTTTACTGCGTAGCATAGGTCGAATTCGGGCAACTTATTAAATATTTTGTTTTCAAATTATGCCCAGAGGTATCAGCAAATCAGAAATAACAATTCTTTGCGATCTGTTTAGTTTGACCACAACATTTACCATTAAACCAATGCAATAAGTCACGATATCAATTTTCACAGAAAATACTTGAAGTATAGGGATAATCAACTAGCTTTAATTTTAAAACCAAAGTAATTTAAATAAATTAACTTCAAGGTTTCGTTTATACGTTTTTGGAGCTTTAATATATTATCGCAAACATAAAAGAAGTTTGGATAAATTTTGAGCTTCATTTCTTTATCAATTTTTCCCATTTAATATTTTAAAAGTAAAATAAATAAAAATATTCTTAGCAATAATGTCGTAAAACCCGTTTTTTTCGATGTAGTTTTAAATTAAATAGAAAGTTTCTTGCAAAAAATATGCAATATGTATGGGAGATCCTGTAAGGAGAGTCCGGATGAATAGGGACTTGCCACCCTGTAGCCCAAATCTTGACTTGACCAAAAAAAAAACCGACATCTGATTCAGATTTAGCGACTTCAAAAACATTAAAAACTGTCATGAAGGCCTATGGGATTTAAATTTTTGTTTTATTTGCACAATGTAATAATTATTTGCGGTACCTGATAAATATACGTATATCTAAAATATTTTAAGAATATACGTTTGTCTTCAACGCATTATTTTGATTTCAATTGTAATATTTATTTTGCTTTACTTTCTTTTTATCTTCAAATATTTTTTGTAAAAGTATAACTTAAAGACGTATGTAGTTTATAATTCCATATAAATATAGGGATTGTTTTATTAAAACTTAATTAAAAGAAAAAGTTTTAACCATTAACAAAATATTTGTATTGCAATTTAAATGCAGACTCTTATAATAAAATAAAACTGAGTATTTTCATAACACTTTAAAATCGAAAAGTAATATCAAGATAAATTTTGTATACTATTAATTTATAAATTATAACATTAAATTTTTTTTTAAATATGTTCAGTTTTCCTGTTGACCAACATTTTATATAGGCCACTAATGGCCGACCGCCTATATATATGAACTTTAAAACAATCTTGTAGGGCTTCGACTATCTCGAGAAGGAGAACCGGAACGGGGAGAACTATCGCGGCTACAACAGCTAGAACAGTAGCAGCTAGAAACATCAGATGGCAATTGGCGATGATACGGTATAGGACGTTTACGGGCACTATTCCAAAGAATTAAAATTTTATTAGTGTTACACTTATTAGATTACTCTTAATTGTTATTATTAGGAATCCAATAAAAAAAAAAAGACTTGCTAACGTAACTAAAAATTCACTTAAGTAAAATGAAATATATAATAAACCGTGTACAGCAAATTATAATATAAATAAATTGTATTTTTTATTTTGGTAATTCCAAATTTCTTAGGGAAATATACAAATCATAATGCATTACAAAAAAAGTTATGCAATTGTGTGAACTAAAATTATAAAAATATATACTAAGAAAAATCATAGTAACAATGAATTATTTTATAATCAATGCCTTCGATCACGACTTGATGAATATCTGCTACAATAAGAAAAAATATAAAACAAATTAATAAAGTAGTTAAAAATTAAAATGAAATTTAAATGAATATAGTTGAAATGATTCTTGCAATTGTAATACGGCCTTTTACCTAGTAATACGCCGACGATCCAGAAAGCTGGGAGAACCGCGACGTCGAGGTATTGATGGAGAACGGGAACCAGAACGTGAAGAACCAATACTACTACTGTAAGAAAGAAATATTTAAACTTTATTGAATTCATTCAAGTAGAAGAAATTTAAATCGGATGTAAAGTATATAAGTTCGCGTTTTCTCGTATTCAACGGCACATCCATATATAAATATTGTGATTATGTTTCGCATATGCATGTCTCGCATATACATATATACTGGATCTTAAAAAATTAGAATGTTAAAGCTAAAAAATTAAAAAAAAATTATCTAATTAAAATCCCAAACATTTTCTGGGAAAGGCTTATAGAGCAATTTTCCCACACTAGAAGCTTTTCAATGGCGTTGCATCTCAATATACTACGGATAAGTCACCTAATATCAATTTGAAACTAAAATTTTCTTCTATCTTTTTGAAAAAGACAAAAATAATAAAATGTACTAATTAAGGCGATATTAAAGGTTAACTAACGTAAGTCAGTAAAATACTAATTTAAGTGATTGAAAACATTTCAGTTTTTTCTGTGATGCTTATCAATAACTGCGGTTCTTCTGGCAGCATTTTCATGATATAGCTCTTGATTTAAGAATTTTCACGAAATTGTCACGAGTTATAAACATAAATTACTGATAATTATAACTTCCACTTTGATCCACTACTTGATACCGAATTTTTATCATTAATTGAAAATTATATTTGATTAAATTTAAAAAGAAATTAAGGTAACTTCATTTAATTTTCTGTTGATTTTTAAATTCATAAATTTAAGAGCTGTTTACATTCATTAAATACTTTAATGTAATATATATAATAATAGTATATATAATAATAGTGTTGATCTAATATTCTGTTGCGTTTAAAGCTTTCATTCTAATTTATTTGTATTTATTGGAAAAAATAACACAAGTTTGGAAATGTGCTCTTTTGGTGTAAAGTATTAGAAATAACTCTGTTTGCTACGAAACGTTTGAAAATATGGCCTGTTGCTTTTAAATTTGAGAAATAAAACAATGTATCAAAAATAAAATTTATTGCTATTATATCACAGATTGTATTTTTAAGACAACATAGTAAACTTAGTTACAATCACAATCATTGCTAGGGGCTCCGCTTTACTTCGTATGTTTTCACCGTCAATTATACTCTTGTACCATGAAAGCTCTTCTAAATTTCTTCAATCACCACCAATCTGTATTTTAATAAGTGTTATTCGTCTTTCTTTTTGTTTACATTCAGCGGCATGGTAACTGAATCAATATTTGGGATCTCCAATCGGATACGATATAAGTAAGCACTTATAGTGACTATAGGAAATACGCCTTTTTGTATCAAATTCCAAATATGTCTAGCATGTCGTACAAATTAGGTGGAAATGTGTCGCTTTGTATGAAAATGCGACTTTTAATATAAGTTTTCATTAGAAATTTACTTTCGTTGCAATTGATTTTTAACTACACGATACATTTTAGCAAGAAAATTACGACGGTAGTCTTGGGTTTTTTAAAGGTCGTAAGTAGAAAGAACTTAATTTAAAAACTCAAATCTATCACTAATAAAACATTATATACTAATGTAAAGTAATAAAAGATTTATATACTTATGTAGAGAGGCTAATTTATGATTCATCTTCCTATTCACATATAATAATTAAGGTATTTGATCACTTACTTAAGGTCCTACATATCAACACGCTATTGCAGCCTTAATTCAAAATCTTCTGTAAAACCCTTTGCAACATTAGCTTATTTAATATTACCAAATTAGTCTGGAAAATGAATTTTAATTTCAGCTTTCTGGTGTGCTATTAACTTATATTACTAGTTAATCTTCAAATAAATGATTGGCTCATGGCCAATAATTAGAACCATCACACTTTTGGTATAAACCATTGACAACGAAGTTTAACGTCCACAAAAAGCTTAATAGAATTTCACTCATCAAATGACTGTAATGCATTAGTAAGCTTTTTATGTAACATCGACGAAAAGCGATTAATTTTACTGAATATTATTTCATTTAATGAATAAGGATAAGCAAGCATTTTTTTTTTCGTTTTTTCCTGTTGAGTGGTACTTATTAGATGATAAATTTGTTATATATTTTTATGAAAATATTTTCCAGAATACTAAAAATATAAACATTGTCATGCCCTTGATAAAGTAGACACAAAATCTACGAAACGTTGGGGAAAAAAGTAATAAAAAAAAATTTTTATTTACAAACATAACCACCGTTGTCAATAGCTTTTATATAGAAAGAAAGAACTTTTAAAAATTGTCATTCACTTTTTTTATTTTATGATCATAAAGTGCGGAAATGGTATAATTTTGTTCTTAATTTTATTTTAAATATAGAAGTGGTAGTGTGAATGCCAAATGGTAATTGAGGAACTTTCAGATAAAATTATTTCACTGATCATAATCTATATATACTGCATGCAATTCCATAACAGGACACCCTTATATTAAGTATTTCCAAAATATCTTAAATATCGACGCAGCTAGTTTCTTTCTCTTTCTATAGTACATACCGAATTGCAGATTGACTTATTTTTATTATTTGCCTTATAACTCTAAAAGATTTACCTCCTTTATGCAAATCTGCAATAAGTTTTTTTAATTCAGAAGAAAAAAACTGTTTAAAAATATTTCTTCCAAATTAGTTACAATATCCTTTAGAAAAAATGTCAAGTACATATAACCAAATACGAATACGAACTATATTAACGCCAACAATTATAATTGCCATGCCATACTTTACTACATACTATCTCTGATCATTGATTTTTTAATACACGTACTGTATATATTTCAAAATTATTCGATTCATAAAAAAAGATTTAGTATATTATATCCTTTTTCAAAATATGGCAAGTGTAATTTTCACTGTTCATAATTTTTGTTCCATTTCACAATTCAGTTTAATCTTTATCAAGCTAAAATAGAACATATTTCTATCTACTATTATATTTGTTTTAACAGAAAAAGTCACAATTGTTCAAAATAAAATTCCAAATTACCTTGATGAAGTACGTGAAGAAGTATGTGACGATGAACTAGATTGGAAGGAATGCGATCTCGAGCTTCGATGACTATGGCTACGACTTCTACTACGGCTAGAAGTGGAAGATCTTCTTTAATAGTAAAAAAAACATATTGGTTAACAACTTTGTTTTAGTAAAAATTTCGGTAATGTTAAACTTACGAAGATCTCGAATGACTAGTAGAACGGAAATTTCTATCGCGTTCCCCACCGGCCCCACCGATGTTGCTACTAACGCTACTTGTTTTTTTGCCATGACGGTTACGGCTACCACTACGCCTCGAACGACTGCGGCTTCGTCTAGCAGCACTCTCGGCAGCAGCTACCGTTGCTGTTGATACTTTTGACACAATAGCATCCACCAAAGAAGAATCTGCTAGCGCAGAAACTAAGGGCTGTGAATCATTAATTTTAAAAGGCTTTATAACAAGTTTTGGTTTATTTTGTTGCTGTAGAAAATTTAAATTATTAGCAGCCGCCACTGCAGCTACACTAGACGCAGCAGAGTGTACAACACTTAAACTATGTCGTTGAGCTGCCGCTATTGACGCAGCCATTAATATACGGTCTGTTATTTGAGCAGCTGGGTTACTACCACTACTGCTCATACTTGTATTCTGACCGTGATGATGATGGTGGTGGTGGTGATGATGCTGATGATGGTGACCACCGCTTACGACATGACCTACGGCCGCAGCATGTAAATGATGTGGATTAGTATTAGCTTTTGTTAATAACAAATTACTATTGGAGAAATTTGTACAGGGAGTACCGCTGAGACCCAAATTTAAAGCAGTACGATGATCTCGTCGATTAACTAAAATACTATTCGACTGTTTACTAAGCATTTGGTTGTTAAATTGAGTAGCAGTTATAAGAGGTGTATTGTTAATACGACTAGGGCGGTTGAATGAAATAGTAGAATTATTAACGTGATTACACATTAACGAATGAGGATTAGTAGAAGAATTATTTGCGATGTAATTAGTAGAGGAGGAAGAAGTAGTACTATGATAGTTATTTATTATTTTGTGGTTTGGGTGATGATGTTGTGGATATAGATGAGAATGAGTATGGTGGTGATGACCGCCAACACCACCAGAATTACATATTAGATTTAATCGTTGTTGCCTATGATTTATATTAAGCATATTGTTGTTGTTATTACGTCTAGCACCAACCATACTTCCACCACCGACGGTACCACCACCTACTACACCTCCACCAGTATTATAGATGATGGGAGATGTTCTTTGTCTTCTTTCTAAATAACGATCTTTGCTAAAATTGTTACATTCCCTTTCTTGATCACGTACACGATAATCTCGTTCACGTTTACGATCTTTATCTTTGTTTATTACATTGACATTGTTGCGTAGTGGACTTGTAGTTGGATTTAAAGGTGGCGCATGACCAGTAACAACCTCCAAGGGCTTATTGCAATTGGTCTGCGTTTCGTTACATTCAATACTACTGTCATTGTTATTTTCTATATGATTACAAATTTCTGTCAATTTCAAGACAGATTCTTGTTCTTTTTCTATTTCTTCTAAGGTCTGTGGATATATTGCTCCGGGTGGTGAGTTCAATATATTATGATACTCAATTGGGGAACAAGATGCTGCCACATTATTGGCAGCCAAAAAATCATTAAGAGAATTTCGTACTGTACTTTTATAAGGTTTATCACTTACTTCTCGCTTGATATTTGATGAAGAGCTCGTGGATGCCGATGCAGCCATTTTTTCGATCTTTTCCTTAGCCTTGGCCGCTATACCCGTTTTTAGTTCTTCTAACATTTTCAAATCTTTAAGTTCTTTTTCACGTTTGGATTCTTGAAACTCATCTAATATTTTTTCATTATTTCGTTCTGTGACATCGCTATCTTCATCACTTTGGGCTTGTAAGCGTACTACCGGTTTTGCATGATTCCGATCAATCTTAACTTCCTTTTCTTTCCGATCCCATTCGGGCTCTTCACTTTGTTTTGATGATTTGACAACCCCTTTTTTAATATCTTGTTTATCACGCATTTTATTTTTTTGATTTTTATTATTTTCTAATATATCGCGGTATCTTTCTGGATTACGTTTTGCGGGAGAATAGCTTAGCTCTGATGAATCTCTCGAAGACCTGGGACTTAAGGCCTTTTTCTCAACTTTAGTAGGAGGAGGGGTTTTAGATGAAACATTATTGTACATTTCTTGCGTTTCTTTTGATCTCTCAAGCCTTTCTTCAGATCTTGAACGGGACCGTTGCTTATCTTTTCTGTTCTTCTCATGTAACACTTGCCTAGATTTGGGCCTGGACTTAGATCTCCTTTCTGTTAATGCAGATGTTATAATAGGAGTTAGTGATTTTGGCCTTTTTTTAAATTGCTTTTGCATATCCATATGACCTTTTTTTGGTGAAGGAGTTTTTGATTTAGAGGTTTCTGTATTAGTAGAAGATGGAGTAGTTGATGACGATGCTGAAATAATCCTCGATTTTTCACCAAGAGGTTTTTTACATTTAAAATCAAACCTATTCGATTTTGTGTCAGAGTTTTTCAAATTGTCGAAAGTATTTATATGATATTTATTTGATTCAGCGTTCTGAGCCGTTCGTGGTGGTGGAGTAAGTGATTTCTCTCGCAAATTCTCTCTTGCAGAATCTGATATAGATCTAGATTTAATATTTTTCCTCTGATTATTTAGAGATTTTTGGCGTGGTGGGGTTCCTGAGCGCACTCTAGAGGAACTGATTTCAATTTCCGTAGTATTTGAATAAGATATTTTATCACGACTTTGCCTTCTAATAGATGGTGAATGTGAACGTGAGTATCGCTTACGCTTCTCTAAACTTAGACTGTCTCTTGTTGTTTGCGAGTATTCTTCAGAATGCTTCCGTTTAAGGATTTCTATATGTTCAGTCGTAATTTCCCGCTTTGACCTCTGACGAGATCGGGACCTAAGCCTTTCATATTTTTTATTTTCAACAGCATTATTGCGGTCACGACTACGATAATCTCTTGACCGACGACTAGCACGTTTTAGGTAATAATCCTGTGCATCGTCACGATGCCGGTTAACTTTTTCAATAGGGTTCTGACTACGTCGACAACGTGAATCTTTGTCGCTACGGATATTACTACGCACTTTAGATTTATTTCTATCACTACTATCATAATGCCGCCTTTGTGGTTCTTTGAGTTTATAGGATTTCTCCTTTGAACGGCTGCGATATTTATAAGTAGATACGTTTTTGTCCGTTAAAGTTTCATTTTTTTTAAATTCTGTTAGTTTGTCCAAAGGAGAACTATGAAAGATTTAAAATTATTTCTCGTTATAGTTATATATGTATATTAAAACTTACGTCGACCTTGATTTTTCTGATGATGAAGAAATTTCCCTTTTCTTATTTCTCCGTTTCTTCTAAGCAACAGAAAAGTACAGAAAAGAAAAAGAAAACATGTTTAGGGAAAATGTTGTAAAACATTATACTTTTTATTAATCTTTTTTAACGTTATTGTTAAGAATCAAAAGCATTTAGTTATCAAAGGCGATTTAAGTATACATTTCTAAACAATCAAAATATGTTGAGTAAATAATTGTAATTATATATTTTAAACCTTATTTTGAGTATACTCAGTGGTTCGTTTTTGAAAATTAAAAAATTGAACCAAGTTTTTTTTCGAAAAATCGGAGGTTAAATCAATGAGAAGTTCAAAACTAAAATTGAAGTACTTACAAAACTACATGAGAGCCTTTTGAAAGCTATCCTATTTTAAATGAAGCGCCAAGGATTGTGTACTGTTTTTTCACATATACAAAAATAATTTTTATAACTATTCTTTTTTCATTATATTCTGAAGAAATGTAAAAGAACAAAAAAGTAAGCATCTATTTTGCTAAATCGTATAATTATGAAAACAAAAATATTGAAATATATGATTTCTTCTTGTATTAGACTGGTTTACAGGTCATATGGTTTAATGAAAAACAATGTTAAAAAAAATAAACAATCACTTTGACTAATACCTGTAAACGAGACTATTATGCAAAGAAAACGTGTAAAGTTACAAGCTTATATATTTATTGGTTACCTTGCTTTTAGTAAAAAATTCTATTTAATATAACGTAACACGTTTCAATATGAAAACACAATAATTCAAAAATGATAACACATTGATTTAAAAAAAAAAAATAACTAAAGGTTTTTATTTAATATATGTATGTACATACATACATACAGCCTTTTTTAAATTATTTTTTGTTAATATTTTTATTATTCTTAAACAATTGTTATACATGTAATGGTAAAAAAGTGAAATAATTGAATTTAAAATAACGGTACATGCCTTTATTGTTCGTATATAATTTTCTTGTTTTATTTTAATATTTCTTTCTCTGTTAGATAAAATTGATTTAATAACTGACCTTGTTCTTTTTAAATTTTTTTCGAGTTTTTTTTACTTCAGCCTCAATATCCGATTCAGAGTTTTCATCGGCACTCTCTTTAACATTGTCAGCATTACTATCAGATTCGCTGTCTTTACGTTTGCGCAACTTCTTGGATTTCTTCGGTTTACTACAAATATATTTAATTTTAATTTATCAGATTTATGTATATTAATTTATAATAATTAATATTCTAATTAGGCAAAAAAGATCAATACTGCTTAAGAACTTACAAATTCACTGAAATAATTTATGACGTGATTTTAGACTAAGTTTAAAATTTCGGAGTTCAAAGATTTTTTAACAAATATTTCTATTTTATTAGATAATTGATCATCATATCATTAAGAAGATAATTTAAACCTCATAAAAATGTTATGTATTATATTTGTGTATATTATTGCACCGTATTGTTCCTATACGGAACAAGTGTATTTATACAAAGGATGGTAAAAATGTTTTATAATTAATATATTATTTACGAATAAGATTATCGCACTCATTTTTAAACTGCAATGATAATAAATAAATCTCGTATAGTAAATGGTAACGATAATGCGATAGAAATTAATGACAAAAGTCAACAAATACAAAAATATATTTTTTACTAGAAATTAATATAATTTATTTCATCTTGCAAGTTATCACAGCTGTTGATGAACCAAGTTCTCTAAAATATTTCATTTTATTAATTCTAAATTTTAGTATTTAAATTTGTTCAAATTCTAAAATTCATATTGAAATCAAATACTATCAAATATTTTCTTAAAAACACAATAATATAATTAAAATAGTTGGTTCCAGCTTAAGAGATAGGATACCTTTGAGACTGACAGGTGGCGCTGTTATCGAGATAAAAAACGTTTTTTTTTAAATGAAAATTGTTTTTCAGATGCCAAATTCTTCACCTTATAAATAAAATATGTAATATTCTTTTGTTAAAATAAGTATTTTGAAATTCTTGATTTGATATTCCGACAGGGTGATTTGATGTAGATCTGCTACTTTAAAAGATAATTATATATACATATGTATAATAGCCCCCATAACATAATTTAAAAGCAGGTTTCAATTTTCTTGATCTTATGTTCTGGTTTTTTCTTTTTTGATACTTTCGAATCAAGTTGTATGAAGTTATTTTTCTCATTAGTATTTAATACAAAAAAATTCGCTGTTACCTTTTGTTGTGTTTATGTTTTCATTATCACAATCACGAGTTTGTTTTGAATTGGTAAAAACTGGTCCAGTGTAAAAAATAACATCACGTTTTATTTATTAATTTCGTTTAATTTGGGTAAAGATTTCCTTATGTAGCTAGCGAAATGAATGGAGATTAGATTGTCCCACCACACCAATTTTTAATGAATTTTAAAATATTAATTGGCATAAAATTAACCCGGAAATAGATTTAAGATAATTGATCATAGGAAGAGTAATAAGCATATTTTATAAGAACTAGCTGGACCCGCCCAGCATTGTTTTGCCTTCTGGCTAACCGTCTTATAGATTTGCAATATTCTTTGAAGTTCATAGCCATACCAATTTAACCCCAGTATTACCTATCGGGTTCAAAGTAAAAAATACCTAACATGGATCGACCGACACCGATTTGAATAGTTTATTTTTGATTTGTTTGCCTTCAAAATCCACAATTCTTTATAGGAATTGCCACTTCAAGTTACTTTCAATAGATGGCTGTTGTGCGAAATTTTCATTAATTTTTATTAGATTTAAAATCGCTTGATTTTGGTTAAACCGAATTTAGTTACACTTGGGAATATTCATTTCTATCAGTCGGTCTTAATAAGGTAAGTGGACTATGGAGGCTTAAACAAAACCTCATATTCATACTACATATTGTGTTTTAGCGAAACTTAAGAACTTTGAGTATTTTAATATTGTAAATCTGGGTTTCACGTTGACCATCACTAAATCACAAGACCAGTCGTTAGAAGCAAATTCATAATCCAATAATAAATTCAGACGAAACACAAACTCATATTTGAGTAATCGCTAACGTAGACCAACTCCTACAATAAACGCTGGATCTACAAGTTTTACCTGCTACCTGACAGTTTTCTATTTGATAAACAATATAACATCATCGAATTAGAACGACAAATGACACTGACTATGGCACATAACCGAAACCGGATTGTCTCCAAACCGAACATGACATGGGATGGCGGATATTCGTTTCAAATATCTTTTTATTTAACTCTCTTCGCCTTTGTTCGTATGCCTCTTCTGTAACTCTATCAATTCAAAACAGAGAAAATGTTTCGTCTCATTTGTATTTTCTTATCTGTTTACAAAACCAAATTTGATTTTTGGTACATATTTCCCAAAATACTGAACCGATTTCAGTGAAATATAGATTGTGCAATGAAATTGAATCTCGATTTGATATTCCAACAGGGGTGACGACAATTCGTTGCAAATATCTATACCTTTAACATGGTATTTGAAAAAAGTATAAGAAACAGTGGAGAAAACGGAACTGAAATGTTGAACTGTTGTGGTATATTTATATGAACAATTGTTAATAGTTAAATAAAGAAGTCGTATTTTGGAATATTGTGGATGTAGTTCAAAAACTTCAATCGAGAAGACCACAGCAAAAATAGGATTTTTGTTCTTTGCAATTTTGTAAATTCGACTTTTAGTAACAGATGAAAAAAGTACTAAAAACCTTCTTTTAGTTTCTAATTTTATTATCTTTGACATTATATAATATTTATGTCGAAATTTTTATTAAAAATCAAACTATATATGTATATATTTATTAAAACCCAACATATGTATATGTTGTAATAGTTCAAAAAGAGTGGAATAGTTGTTTAGGTTTGAAGAACATCCTATAAACTTTGTAATAACACTCTTGTTAATAATTGTTTACCTCAAAAATACACTTTTTCTGCTCGTTCGGTTTCCAAAATAATAATAAAAGAAAAATGAGAAAAAGAGTTGTTTTTAAATGGTCAGCAAATGTTGTTTTTGTTAAAAAAAAATAACCCACACTATGGGTTATCAGGATAGAACCAACAAAATATTGGGGACACAAACCCACTTAAGAGAGATAGATACCTAAATAAGAAGATAGCACATAAAAAAGATACCGTTTCCTATTTAAAACAATAAAAACCTATTTGACATGATTTGTAACGATACCGTTTTCGTGCTTCCTAATACATATGTACGTACATATGTATGTAGAAAATATAACAACTATACCACTATCATTATTTAATCAAGTAGTAGGCTGTAACACATTAATTTCATCGGAAATGGTAAAAATTTATGTTTACCACTCTGAAAAATATTCTCATCTTACTTACACAGTTTAAATATCTTAGGCTAAGCGTGAATTCATAAATTAAACCTCATAAATAAAGCACTTAGCAGGACTAAATACAAGCAATTCCGAAAACTAGCACTTTCTTAATTGCCAAACGCTAACAACAACGCTTTCAACTTGTTACAGACCACGTGCTGCAGGGTGCGTCACATGGATGGGTAAGACTACTATAACCTTAAATTTCACAATTTCCGTAAGGAGGAAAATATGTGTGCGGTGATCACGGAAGCGAACGTGGCGTTATGGTAGGGAATACAGTTTCATAGTACGGAACTACATATCTATTTGTCGGGCCTTACAAGACTCGAATGGCCGGAAATCATTACATGTATAATTCTTTTGGAAGAGGCTTTCCAAAGACGGTAACATTATTGAAAATATTTGTGGTTGTTAATGTGAATAACGGTAAAAGGAAATATTATCGAATAAAAACTTAGATAAAACCGATGCACTGATAGAAAACTATCGATTTCAAAAATATATTTTTGAAAAAGATTTCTAAATCATTTTAAAACTAGTAAAAGTGAAAATGCAGACCAAGAGATAAAATTAGCATCATATTACTGAATTAAAGTAAACAAATTATGAGAAATTAATGAACATCATTAAAAAATTAACATATTTCAACTTTTTTAGATTCTAAATCGATTTCCATCACATACCTCCTGAATGGTTTTTGTTTGATTAATAGAGCAATTGAAAAGTGGTTATATTCAGCTCAACCAAAAATAGGAATTTTTGTTATGATTATATAAAATGAAAAGTACCGTTATACTGCATTAGGACTTGCCTATTTCTCTTCAAGTACCACCATATCCCAAAAGCAATTATGTTTCTGAAAATTTGACAGCTTTATTTTTACTTTATCACAATTTAGAGATTTAATACTTAAAATTATGTTCTATCCTGATAAACTATAGCATGTCTACTTATATACATACATATAGACTACAATGAAATATATTAATGAAATTAGTGGCATGAAGTTTTCGTTTTATGACATATATGAAATTGTGTTTATTTAGTGTATACATAAATATATGTATATAACTTCAATTCAGTTGTAATACATTAAAAGTGTTATGATTAATTAATTACTAGTAAAAATGTGCTTTTGAAATAACCTAGTGTGTTGTAGGTCTACTTGAGTAAATAATTGCGACATGCAAATAATTCATTTACATCTGCACAATTTACAATATTATAATCTTCCTTCCACTGCTTTAACCATGATAATCCATACTTGAAGCCAAGTGATGTTGTATATCAAATGCTGCAGTTAAACAAAGGAATCATCAACTTTCTTAGGATACAAACTCTCATAACTCGTCACGAACAAATCTTCAAGACTCCGATGTTTATCATTTATTAGCACTAGTTCTGTAACCGCTAAAACATTTCCATATTGTATACGGCCACTTGTTTTGTAGTGACGACCAACGACACTTGTTTGACAAAATAACAATCTTGCTTTTAATGGTACACTCCATTGGACTAAATATGACAAACTCATCGTGGTAAGCTTTTATATGCTTTATTTATTTATACGCGAAAAAGGAACTGGCGCATACCAACTAATAAAGCAGTACGAGCTACATAAATAACGGTCTTAACCGGGGCTTATGAATTAATTAGTTTAAAATTTGTTTGTCCACGAAGTCGAAAAAAACCTTTTTTTAGTGATAAGTTTCGACTTTGCGGGTGTAATGGAACTTTTAAAAATCATAAAATTATCTACCCAAGGAAACTCTAAAAGTACATACAATTTTTTTGGATTTGTCACATAGCATTGTGTTTATGAAATTGAGAACTGAAGTATTTTTCGGTAGTATTCGAAAACAAACTTAACGCTTTATAACCAATATTTAAACAAAACAGTACTCGAAAACGAGTCCTATCTGATAAAAGTATAAAATAGACAGACATCTGCAGTAAATCTACTTGAAAATTAAATTTTCTTTGTTTGAAAAAATGGTTTTCGAAGCAATACTTTTCTTGACACTAACAAGTATAAATATTCCCACTATATCCTTGCAATTTTAACATCTTTAAAGCGTTTTTTTTTTTTAATTCATCATTTTAATTCATTTAATGGTTTGTACAAAAATTCATAAAAAATCAATGTAATAAAAAAATGACTAGTGATGTACACACAATCGAAACGAATACAGAAGGGTATGAATATGAAACATTTTTCATATATGTACATATTATTATTTGTTATTTGAAAATTTAGTTTTATTTCCTGATAAAAAGCTATTTATAGATTCGACTACCCGGATAAATTAGGACATGTTTGTGCATCATTAGTTTTAATTTAATTTGTGATGGTATGGCAGTTAAAATACGTTTTTGCATAAGTTTTCTTAGCAAAGGTTTTTTAAGCTTAAAGTGTTTATTAACTTATATGCTTCGATAGTCTTCGTTAGTAGTGCGATAGTCTATCAATCTGGGAATCTTGGGATCGATACCCACAGAAGACTCTGGTCTGATTCACTACAACGAGTGAAAGTCTACTTTTCTATTCTCGGTAATTTAAGTTGGAATATAATTGGTAATTGTATTGTAACATTTAAAAATAAATAAAAATATAATTAGACTATTTAAATACACATTTGTATGTAAAATTCATATTCTTCGTGTTCAATAGCTTCCAAATATAAAATTAGTTGTCCTGTATTGGTATAACTGTCCTCAAAAGAATATTGTTATATTGTATCAAAATTTTATATTAGAAAGGTATTCACGTCACTATTTAAGCTTATGTGAAAATACGAATACCAAATTTGAATATATACACAATAAATAAAGAAATTACTTTAGCCCTTACTTATAGGTGGCCTACTACTTTTGATCCATTCAGCACCTGCGAAGTTTGTGCGAGGATTTAATGAGTGTATTCGCTTCAAGATTAACAATGATTTTAATTTTTATGCCAGGTACCAAAAATTGTGATGAGAAATTGACAACCCGCTATATGAGATATTTATTCAGTGTTAAACACGGAACTTTTTTGATGCAACATTGCAATCTTGAACAATGTTAAAGAATCTAATAATAAATATAGCAATGCGTTGAATTCAACAATATAATTTTCCACAAATTTATTAAGTAATATATAATGCAATATATATGCAATAAAAATGTAAGCAGGAAAGAAAATGTCAGGATTAAAGATACAGAACAGGATATGAAGAAAGTGTTTTCAGAGATTAAACATGATTTTTTAAGGAACTAAAAATTATATAAAATATACACGAAACTAAATATGTATGTATATAGTGTGTTATAAATGAATAAGGAATGAATTGGCAAATTAAGTTGATTACTTACCCATTAAGATTTTAAATGGTTAAAGCCGAGGATTTCTTTTTTTTTAATTAATAAACATTGTTAAAAATATGTTTGTTTATATAACAAATATATAACGTAAATAAGATAATAAAGAGATAATAATGAATTAATAAATTTGTTGGGGAGAAATATAGATATAATTAATGACGATTTTGTGTTTTTTAATTAGTTTTGTTAAATGTTATGGTTACAATTTGGTTTATTTTCATCTTCTTTTTGGACTCGCATAAAAAATATGGTGTTATTTATTTAAGTATTTTTTGTACATTGGTTTTTTTTATTTTGTTTTATAGCAAATTATTGTTAGTGTATAAAGAACATATTATTAAGTACTTCCCAGATTATTAATATATTAAAAAAGTGGGTTAATCATTAATCTTCTTTTTTCTTTCTTTTTCGTAAGAATTCCTGTATTGTTGTTTTATGTTTGATAC
This sequence comes from Phania funesta, assembly GCA_963932375.1. NCBI lineage: Eukaryota > Metazoa > Arthropoda > Insecta > Diptera > Tachinidae > Phania > Phania funesta. The sequence continues at coordinate 92,463,915 of OZ010656.1, read as the reverse complement.
ATAAACATTTTTTTCGTTTCGTTAGTAAAAAATGCAGAGAAAGTAGAGAATAAAAATATGAAGCAATTGATAAGGAAGAAAGAATTCGTTTAACAACTGTTTGTCATCAAAAAGATCAAGTTATTTAAATGAAAAATACAAAACCAATAAGATAATTAAATGACAAAAATCAAAAAACTAAAAACCAACACTACTTTAGAACAGAAATTATAATTCTAGATTGTATTTTTGTACCAAAATAAAAAAAAACAAGAAACTAAATTTTAATAAGACCTGTAAAATCTAAAATTTACGAGATGGTGTTAAAAAAAGGGTTTGCCTTAAATTTACCTTTCTCTTTTGCGTTTCTTAGATTTTTTCTTTTTGTCCTTTTTACGATCAGGACTGGGTGAGCTAAAATGGTTTAATAATTCTTAATATGATGTCCAAACTTTTTATAATTTCTAAGAAGCTTACCTCTCACGTGCCTTTTTCTTCCTTTTCTTTTTAACAATATTATCACCACTATCAGCAGCTAAACCACCTATGGAACCCAAAGCCACATCACGTTCCATGGATGGTGTGCGTAACAATATATTACGTTTAGATGATGACTCTTTTTCCTTTGCCGCCGCAGCGGCTGTTTGCTCGCGTTGAGTGTCCAGTTCTTTTTGTAATGCTAAACTTTTGACTAAATCTTCTTTAGCTCTTCGATCAGAATCAAAACTAGAGCCTTCGATAAAATATTCCGAAATATTGAAAGCTTCACGTAGTTTAGCGTTTTTCTCTAGTTGAGCTTCGGCTAATTGATGGGAATCGCGAACTCTGTAACAAAAAATTAAAAAAAAAAAACAATTATAACAGGTAAGTTAAAAAAAGTTTTTTTTCCATTTTTTAAAGAACTTGCAAGAGTTTTGTTACATACGACTGTATAAAAATATGAAACTATATCGCTTTTTATTATTCCGCTACCACAATTATTAGTTTTCCATGTTCGTATTAATACTTAAATTTTACATCGTGTTCGCAATTTCTAGTAGCAGGTGCAAAATAATTTCCATTATTTATTTTATTTTTTCTTTGTTCTGCACAGAGTAGCAGAAAAATAATTTCGGTTCTGCATCTGCCTGCCACAAGCTTTGTTTTGCTAGTACGAATTGTGTGTGTAATGTATATTGTTTACACTTACTGAATGATACACCAATTCCTGATAATTATAATATGGGTTGCAATAAAACGTAAACGACATTTGCTGAACGAATTCATAATGAGGCGGTAGACTTTGCCTTCTCTAATAGTGATATTCTACAGCGTTATGATACTAAAAAAACTGCTAAGGAGACAAAAGTAGAGCCTAAAATCCCAATAATTTATTAACTCGTACCATAATGGAATTAAAAATTCCAGGAATTAATGACATATTAAGTGGACAAATTATTAACTGGAAATATTGAAGTATGGCCCGAACTAGCAGATAAATTTAAGTAACTCTAGTTTTAAAATAATAGCATTAAAATGGGAATTTTACTAAGACAATGGTACTATACATTTATTTCTAGTTCTAGAAGTCAATTGAACAAATATGAAATGCAATATGTTATGGAATTTATTCAAGATATTTATAATTTGCAGCATTGGTTTGTGCTAAGTTGATTCTTCTATCATTTGAATTAAAATAAAAAAAAATATAAATAATAAATAAAAATCGAGTATCATGTTCCCAAAAAAAACTAGATTAAAGGACATATGAAGCACGAAAGACAAATTGGAGGATCAGAAGAAGGTAGTACTACAAACAGTTAATCATAGTTTTCTATAGTTTTCTATATATATATATATATATATATATATATATATATATATATATATGGTACAAAAGAAAAAAATATTATGGCAAAATCCAACCCCTTCACCACCACGATATTGTCGACCTATTCACATCAGATTTGTTATAGCAGTTGCGAATGCAATCCAAGAAGAAATTGACTATGTACAAGATGCTATTAGTACAATACAAAACACAAATTTTTTACTAGAGGGAAAGTTGTATTTCATAAAGGACACAATGATATTACCAATGATAGATCCAATAGCATGTAATGCCGCTACACAATAAAGTGCTATATTTGTGGGGTCACTTCAAGAGAATTTAATAATTTAAACATCAAAAGAGAAATATACGTAGATGCAATTTCTTTCGGATTATCTACTTTGCATGCCAGAATTCGTCTATCTGAGAGTATATTGCACCTGTCGTATAAACTCACAGAGAAAAAGTGGCAAATAAAATCTGATGCTTACAAAGCCACTATTAAAGCGAGAAAAAAAATGTCTAAGAAAAATTTAGAAGTGAATCAGGGCTAATTTGGGATGTACCGAAAACTGGATTCGGAAACATCAACAATGGTAACACTAGAAAAAGATTTTTTTCAATCCTAAATTAGCTGCAGAAATAACTAGAATTGAATTTGATTTCATCTACCGAATCAAAGTTATTATTAAAGTAATATCAAGTGGTCACAAAATCCATTTGCACGAGCTTGCCGATTATTGCTTAGATACCGCAAGACTTTACGTTACTCTATATCTCAGGCATCCTATGAAACCTACAGCACTACGTCTTAACTATCCACAAATTTGTCGGCAGACAAATCTCACAGAGAAAAAGTGGCAAATAAAATCTGATGCTTACAAAGCCACTATTAAAGCGAGAAAAAAAATGTCTAAGAAAAATTTAGAAGTGAATCAGGGCTAATTTGGGATGTACCGAAAACTGGATTCGGAAACATCAACAATGGTAACACTAGAAAAAGATTTTTTTCAATCCTAAATTAGCTGCAGAAATAACTAGAATTGAATTTGATTTCATCTACCGAATCAAAGTTATTATTAAAGTAATATCAAGTGGTCACAAAATCCATTTGCACGAGCTTGCCGATTATTGCTTAGATACCGCAAGACTTTACGTTACTCTATATCTCAGGCATCCTATGAAACCTACAGCACTACGTCTTAACTATCCACAAATTTGTCGGCAGAAAAACGCGAAAAATATGTAATGGGTCTATTATTCGCAGGAAAAGGTAGTGAACACATTGCATGGATTTAAAAAGATAACAAAATTCATATATTTAAAATTAACATTTTGTAGAAAGGTAGTAAAAATACAAAGGTAATAATGTACAATATATGCTTGAAGAACGTCATAATTCAAGAAATTAGTTTAAGAGAAATCGGCTTTTCTCTCGACATATAATTAAATGAAGAAATAAAATTATATTCTTCCATAAAGATCTCACTATAGAGGATATTAGTGAGTTTTTCACTCAAGCTAAATAACGATAAATTCTTCATTATGAACCCAAAAACATTTTTTTTTTTTAATTATGAACCTGTTAAAGAAAATGAGTTTTTACCGATTTTTTCTAAAATTAGACCTTTTCATAAAATTTTTTTTTTTAATTCACAACACACCATTTCAAAACTGCACTTTACGATTAAGGACATTTCTCCTAAGATGGTATAAAACTTCTTTCTGTTGGAGCATTAGGTGTATGCAGAGCTAATGGAAATTCTACTACTGGTAGGTTTTTATGTAGTTTTAGCTGATTTTAAGTTTTTTACTATATAATTTATAAAGTGAAAAAAGTGAACAAAAAAAAAAAAAAACGTTTGTGAGAAACAATCTATATACAGTTAGGAACAAAATTGTTCACAAAAAGTAAGATTAAAGATATATCTAGAAAAAAAATTTGTACAAACTTAGGTCTGGCAACCAGTTTTGTGTTATATAGTCTGGCACAATGTTGTTTATTGTATGGCAACATTTTTTTGGAGTACCGTTACTTTTTTACTAAAAACAAATTAAACAACTATATCCACGTGTGTGAACATTTTTGACCCTCAGATCTTTTTCCCAATTTTTAAAAAATAAAAAAACAAAATTCTTAATTTTTTTTAATAACGTATGTAAGTAAAGGACGTTATTTAAAGTTATTTAAATGAAATACTACTCTTTTAACTAATTTATTTAGCCTTTTATAATGGGAAAATCTAAGACTCCGCTATTGAAACAAAATGTGGCAAAGGACATAATGGAAGGTGTCCCATATCGCGAAATCGCTAAGAAATATAATATTTCAATAGGGTTAGTGAATAAAATAAAGAATCAGAATAGTTTAAACTGCACGGGAAATAAACATGGTCGTCCCAAAAAGCTTTCGCTTGCCGATGCTCGAGAAGCTCGTCGATTGATTGTGTCTGGTGAGGCTAATACAGCTGTTGAGGTCACACAAATACTCAACCAAGAGTATAGTTTAAACATAAGTTCTAAAACAGTTCGAAGATGTTTAAAATCCAGCGGCCTAGCGCCAAGAACAAAACTTAAAAAACCTTACTTAATTAAAAAACAAAATCGAAAAAAGCGGTTGGCTTTTGCAAAAAAGTACGATCATTTTACGACAGACGACTGGATGAAGGTAACTTGGTCAGATGAGAATAAAATCAACCGTATTGGGTCTGATGGGTGCCAATGGACATGGGTTGATAAAAGAATTGGAGTCCAAGGGCGAAATATTACAAGCACAATGAAATTTGGAGGTGGATCTTTGATGGCTTGTGGCTGTTTTCGTGGAAACCAGTTGGGTGTACTACGCCGAATAACTGGCAGAATGTGTGCCAAAGATTATATTACAATCCTTGAAGACTCATACATGCCAAGTTTGGATATATTTGGTTTAGAGCCGGGTCAGGATGACATCTTCATGTAACACAACGACCCTAAGCATACTGCCGGTATTACTAAAAAGTGGTTTGAAGAAAATGGGATTAAACTTTTAGATTGGCTACCCCAGTCTCCGGATTTAAATCCGATTGAACACCTTTGATCAATATTTAAAAGAAAAATATTGGCTAAAAAAGACCCAGCGAAAAACATCAATGAGCTTTGGGAGCGTTCTATCGAAGCGTGGGTAAATATTAACCCACAGGTGCTAATAAATCTTGTAAATAGTATGCCAAAACAAATAAAAGCTGTTAAAACTGCCAGAGAGCGGCACACGAAATATTAATACCCAAAAACGTAAGGATTTTCGTCAAGGGTGGTAATTGTTCACAGCTACCATGTGAAACCTTTTTAAATTTAAGAAGTGAATTTAATATTTTTTGTAAGTTTTATCTTTTTTTTATTAAAGCATAATGTAAAGATTAAAATCAATTTAAAAAATTTCAATAAAAACAATGAATAAGAAAAAGCAAGTTATTTATATTTGATATTGGTTGTTTTGTGAAAAATTTTGTCCCTAACTGTCTTTATGGGTGGTAATTAAAAAAAAAGTACATATACATAAAAATGAAAAACGCCCATACAAAATAAATATTAATTTTTCGGCTACTTGCACTTGACCAATTTTTCTGAAACTTTGCACACATATTGAACTCTTATGATTATACAATTTCGCAATTAAAAAAGTGGTCAGTGCCACGCCTATAAAAAACAAGTTATCATTTTTAGCTACTTGCACTAGATCAATTTTTCTGAAACTTTGCACACATATTGAGCTGTCATGACTATATAATTTCGTGATTAGGAAAGTGGGCAGGGCCACGCCCATTAAAAAGTTATAATTTTGAGGTACTGTCACTGGACCGATTTTTCTGAAACTTTGCACACATATTAAGCTGTCATAACTATATAATTTCGTGATTAGAGGTGGGCAAGGCCACGCCTATGAAAAAGTTATAATTTTGGGGTACTTGCACTGGACCAATTTTTCTGAAACTTTGCACACGCGTGCCGGGCTTGGCTAGTATTGTATAAAAGGGACATCTGGAAAAAAGTGGGCAAATAGTGTACTCAAAAATAAGTGCACAAAGAGCCTAATATAGTACACTGTCCACTACAATAGTCATATTATACAACATTTTTGTAAGGCAATCTATTTGAGGATGCATGTATTTAGCAAAAAAAAAAAATCCTCTTAATGTTATTTGTACTTTCTTCTTAATGTATATATGTATGTATGTATTAATATACCTTTTTGATTCTTCTGCATATTTTATTAGTTTAGCATTATTTATAAAAGTCTCCAGAAACATCGTGGAAGTATGGTTTTGTAAGTGTTTAATTAATTTTGCTAAGTCATTTTCAATTATTGGCAAATAGTCTGTGTAATTTAATAAGCTGGTGGTAGGAATATTGTTGGTGGCAGAAACAGATGAAGATGATGATTTGTTATTGATGTTCGAAACAAAAGTTGTTTGCAGTTCCAAATTATTACTGTTATTATTATTATTCTTTTCCTTTTTTTTACAAGGGCATAAGGAACGTTGTGGTTGCATGAGAGCATTAGTCGGAGATGGATTAATTATGGAGGTGTCTCTGAAATTGTTCCCTGTTGTCTCCAGAGCCAAGCAATTACGAGGTTTTTGTTTTTGGACAGCTTTAAGCTTACCCTGAGAATGATACGTAAGAAAAACTTTTGGGGAAATTTTAAAGTTTTTTTTCTTTGTTTTTACACTTATAGGTTTAAACTTTTTGGCTACTTCGTTATAAAGTATATCTTCTGTGTTGTGATTATTGAAAATAGAAGAAAAACGGGAGGTTGTAAATAACGTTTGATTTATTTTTGTCTCCTTTTGCTGCAAGCGATTGTCATGCTGAAAATATTGTTTGGATTTCGGTAACGCCTTGTGTTTTATCAATTGAGTAGTTGAAGTGGTTGACAAATATAAAGGGTTGACTTCATTATTGCTGTTTCTATGTAGTTTTCTACGCCTTCTTCGACGTTTTTTCGGATTTAAAGAGGCATGGGGACAGGGAGTGATATTGGATTGAAAGTTCTGTGTTGAAGATGATAACATAATTTAATTTTAAGTGCAGTTTAGTACATATTGTTGAAAAAATTAAGTCAAGTTTTATATTAAAGGTGATGTATTCACATAGTTTTATGTATGCTTTTTATATTTTAATTTTTAAAATTATTTGGTTTAATTTGTTTTTTTTTTAGTTATAACACTATGGTTTCTTATTTTTCTTTTTGATATTTTATAGAAGTTATGAATCTTTATACTTATTATCATATAAAATTTATGTTCGATTAATATTTTATTTATTAGTTGAGTAAAACGGTTTTTTTTTACTATTTTACTTTTTTTTTGTAAAAAAATATACAACGTGTATAGAAGAAGTATTTATATATTGTTGTTAAGGAAGACAATATTTAACTTATTTTGTTAGTTTTTTGTACTATTCTTATCTTTAAGTATTCTTAATGCTCTTTTTTGGAAGACTTCGATTAACTATAAACTATTTTTATTATTTTATGATTGGAAGACGTTGGATTTTATATATATATATATATATATATATATTTATATTAAACTGATTTTTTTGTTTGACAGTTTTGAACTGTTTGTATAATGTAAAGTAACTTTTAGTACTGTTGGTTTTATTATTTCGTTTAATATGTCATATAATTCAACTTCAATCTTTTATTTCTTTATTTTTGGATATCATTTTAATATTTAGGTGTTTCATATATTTAAATATTTTTTTAAAAAATGTTTAATTCAACTATATTTTTATACATTTTTTGAAAGTCGATTAACTTATTTTAGAGTTTTCCGCTAATATAATGCGCATAAAATCTTTAATTTATTTCAGTTTTTTCTAGGATACACACAAGATTTTTTTCCTTTTATATAAAGTTTGTATCGGTTTACTTTATATAATAAATATCTTTCGGCTAATAGGGATTGTTTTAGCTTCATTTTGTATACGATTAACTTTAATAAACATCTAAAAATATTGGAAGACTTGCTTAGTGATTAGATGTAACAACAACAGCGTTAGAAGTTCAATGGTGTTTGCTTTCAGATGTGTTTTTCGAGAAATTTATTTAGTTTCTCTTATTTAATTTGTTTTTGCTATACTGATACATTTTGCGTCTTATGATACATTAATTTTAAGGGTTGTTTTTAGCAAAGTAAAACACGCAATCAATAAAGTTAAAGTTCTACATAGTATTAAATACCCTTCCATATTAAAATATTTTTAAATAATTCTTTTATTATAAATACGATCATAATGTTCAACAAAAGTACTCAAAATCTTTTAGGTAATTAACTTTAACATTTTCAATTATTTTGCATTATTAGCGCGTTTTATGGACTTTTCGAATATTTTTTTATGTGTGTAATTATTAGTTTAAAATATTTATTATTTACTATTTAAACAATTCATTTGTTATATTATGTTTTTATTAATTTGCTAAATAATTTCGTATATTTATCCTTATCGTTTGGAAGACTTGATATAACTGCATAAAATTTGCCAATTTCTTTAAATATTCACAAAATATACTATACATATGTAAATTTCTTCAAACTCACCATACTATTGAGAGCTCAGTTGAGAGTTAGGAAAAATGTCACAAAATATGTGCCATTTATTGAGATTGCTGGCGTTTCAATGAAGCACACATAGGGGTTGCTATTTTAAAAAACCCTGCCTGTTTCATGATAAAAATTGTAAAACTCTCTGGGAGAAGTGTATAGGTACGAGCGCACACACACGTACATACTTTTTATTTTCTCTGTGTTTTTGTTTGTGTAATGGCATGATAGAGTCGTGCGAACTATTGTTCGGACAATTCTGTTTGAACATGAAGCGACCATCGATAGTCTTGATTAGCCAAATTTCTGTGCGAGCAGCAAAATGTGCGATAGCTCAACATATTTATGGCTAGTTAAGACGCCATGTGACTTGGGACGAATTTTTTTGAAATTATCCGAGTATTGTACTAATTATCTAAAAGAACCAATAGGCTATATGTTTTATTGAAACTTAAGGCGCCAGGGCCTACTCGTTTACAATGTAAGTACATTAGAGTGGATCAATTTGTTTGTGGAGAAAAAACTTGACAGAGTATAGCAGAAGCGTAATTGCGGAAAATTCTACGAAAATTTTCCGAAGAAACCATGGTTCTAAAATCAAAACGAATAAGCCGATTTTTGATAAGAATGTTTTTATTCATATATACATGGTCAGCAATAACGTTTTTTTTATTGATTGTGAGTAGGTTAGATTCAAGCAATAAGCGTGTTTTGATTTTTATAAAATCAAAATCAAGATGTATATTTTACGGATATTTTATCAAGTTGCGGATAGAGTGATTGATATATGGAGAAAATTAGATAATGCAATTACTGATATGAGCAGTATTCTGAAAAGGCTAAGGTCCTTGCTTAATAAGTACTGTAAGAAAATAAAAATAAACCAACATCAGAAAGTTACAATGCATTCTTACATACTATTAACAAAGTATTTAACATCGGGAAATGCCAATGTATTTTAAAATTAAATATTTGTGTATGCGGATTGATTCCTAAACATATAAGCGAAATCATGGTAGATCAGCTCAATAGCAGAAAACATTTCTGAACCTTACACAGAAATTTCTGTTGTTTTCAACGCACCTACCAGCTAATCATGAATTAATTTATAGACCCAGCTCATCAGAAATTGATATTAACAAAGAAATCAATTGTTAAAACGAGAACCATATTGCCAGAGACACACTACACCCAATTTTGCAATGGCTTGTAATACTTTCGGTATTTCCAACAGAGCTACTTCGTTATCAGCCATGGCTCTTCTTAAAAACTTCAGAGTTAAGGACAAAAGGGGGAATTCATTTTTATTGATATAGCCACAGTAGTTCGAGAAATAAGTCAAGACCTTATACTCCGATATCATAGCGCTTTTCTTTAATGGAAAAACATTGAAGGCAAGTATCACAAATTTAGACAAGGAGTCATACAAACAGAGTTGTTGTTCACGAGCCCAAAACAAAATTGTTGGGCCACTTAATAGTTAATGCTGAGAACGCTAGAACTAAACAAAAGCAAATATACGATTTCTTTGGCAAAAGAACTTATCGCTTTCTACTTTGATTGGGATTTCATGTGATGGTGAAGTCACCAATACATAAATACAAATTTTAACTATTTAAATGGAAAATACGTTGTCGTAGGCTGTATCCGATTTTTCAACGAATTTCTTTGGGAATTATAACCCAAAAAATGTTTTATTGACAATGCTTGTCAATTGCGGAAAAGCTATGCGTGAGATATTCATTAAAAAATGTTCGTAGCAACCTCTGGAACTCGTCAACACTTAGACCTTACAAAAAACCTTTAATCAATTTTGATTGCTCAGACTACGTTGACATGACTAACTTATATTATGATAGTATTTTGTCTGAGCCGTCATTCACTGCTTACATTTCCTACGATCATTTGTTGGGGTACGTAGAATTTGAGGACCTAGCACTACCTGATCCAGAAATATCGGCATGCACATATTCAGGGAGCTGAGCGCTTCATACAATTGCTAATCAATGTGTCTCGGCGTGTAGTAGACAGTAATCGGGATGATGTTATGACTGTTATTATTGAAATCCGGTAACAGAATACCACAAATGGAAAGCAAAAAGCACCTTATATAATGTCTACTCGAATTAAAATTGTTGTTAAAAACAATTTGAATGTTTTATATGTTTAATAAAAATTGTCATGCGAAATCGGGGGATCCATTTTGATTTTAGAAACATAGTTTCTTAGGAAAATTTTTATTTAGAATGTTTGCAGATTATGTGTTTGCTATGCTCTTGGTTGAAAAAAAAAAAATTTTATTCAGAGCCGTCTTTTTAAGAAAAAAATTTATTATAAAAACAACGGATTCAGCAAAATGTTTTCTACACAATGAATCAAAATGAAGTCAGACACAACATATATTTTTATTTTGTTAAAATTGTATCTTTAAGGAAAAATTTTATGATAAATTATATCTAATTAAATTGGGCTCTTTTTACAGAATGCAACGCCAGGATTTATATAGGCAAATTTTAAACATTTTTTTTGTTTTCAAAAAAATTGTTGCGCTTTCAATGCTTCAACGAATCACTTGAATAAAGAATATAATATTTGCAATTTTGAACGAATATATCCTGTGAAGCAGATATTGTTTTTTCCGTTGTAAAGGGTAAATAATAATGTAAGTAATAGATTACGTGATTTGCTTTTATTGTTTTAATAAAATTGTATTTTTATTTAGCTATAAGGAAAAACTAATTTGAGATATATATATATAGAAAAAATATCGTTAAACAAGAGTTAGCTGCAGAAAATATTGATTAGTTCAGTGATAACCACTCAACAAATTGGCTACAAAATGAAAACTTACAAACAAATTTTACATGAATAATAAGAAAATATCGCAGTAAATAAGTAGGTATGTATTAGGGTTACTTGAAATTTTTTTTCGGAGAATTAGCTAAAGGTAATTATTGATTATTTCAGTGACTCGAACTTTAAATAACAATAACAGTTAAATTTATTAGAATTATATAAATATGTAGAAATAATTAGAACTTCCAAACAAAACAATTTATCAATTTAAGTATATTTGAAAAAATTTGCAGTGGTTTCTTGAAATATTACGTAACAAATTATTATAGTCTGAATTAAAATTGGAGCAATGTTTGATTTTTATAATACTGTTTAATTAAACAATTAATACTCACGATATTCTACCAAATTCATCTTTTGGTACGTCGGATTTTCCTTGCCCCATTAATTTCTTTCGGTAGGAATCAACTTTGGCTTTAATTTCATCAGATGATAAACTGTGGAATGGAAAAAGGTAATATCTTTTGTTATTTTAAGAAACACCAACTTGTAACTAATTACTAACGTACTTTTAAACATTTAATCTTAAGTAGTTTTACATTTAATTAAAATATTTAAACTACTAACTCTGAAAATAACAAATTTCATTTAGTAATTTTTTTTGTTAAACTTTAAATAAATACATATTTGTTTCACTTTGAAATACCTAACAGTTCTTAATAGCTTATAAAAATCTAATAAATTTGGTATATTATTGTTTAAACATAATATACTATTCTTTATCGTTGAACGTCTTTATTGATTATGAGGTGTGTTTACAATTTTGTGTATTATAGTGTTGTATACATGCAGTGGAAAAAAGCAATACAAAGAATCAGAGAGCCAAACTAGAACAACGGATTTAAACATTTTCATCCCTTAATCAAAGCAAAGTGTTGGTTTTTTTATATTTTGTTGTATTTAGTTTTTGTTACGTTGTTTTGTTACTGTCACGAGCTGTGTTCAAAAATAAAAAAATCAAGTATGAAACAATTTTTAGGGGCGTAGTGCATACATACATGTATGTATAAAAATAAGTCTTAGAAAATATAATTTTAATTTAAAAACTAGGGCACAAAGCGCTCGATATTTCGCTACGACTTGATTTAGCATCAGCAGGTGACAAAATAATTGATAAACTATTTTCCAATAACAAACAAATAATAATAATACATGTGCGTCTTTATTTGTTCAATAAAGTTCGGTAAACTGAGAATCACCCAAAATTACTTTCACTAAAAGACAATAACGCATAGTAGTACGGAAACAAAAACAATCGAATTTCTATATCGAAAACCCCGTGAAAAAATGAAATTTCGGTTATGCCTTCACTTGTTTAATACGCCTGACTTCAGTGAAAACAAGGAAAACAAATATATACAGTAAGAGTCATAAGTCTACATACATGTTTCACCGTAGGATAGAAGCATGATTTGTTGTATGCTTCGCCTTTCTTACGCCATACTAACTTGCGACCTTTAATTCCAAAAACAGTGTACTTTGTTTCATTCTGAGAATAGAACATCATTCCAGACCTCATTTGACATATTCATATATTTAATTGCGAAGTCGGCTCGTTTTTTTCGATTTACTGCAGAAATAAATGCTTTTTTTCGTGCTGGTCTGCCATAAAAACCAGCCCGTCTCACAATCCTCCGTGTAGTAAACAAAGAAATATTTTTAGAAAATTTTTCTTGAACATCCTGTGCAATTGAAGATGCTGAAAACGTGAATTTTTCATCACTGTGTTCAAAATGGAGCGGCTTTCACGAAGAGTTAGTTTCGGTAGGCTTTGATGTTATAATTCCTGTAGTTCTAAATTTTTTATGACTATATACAGACCAATGTGATCTTCCAATCAAACGGGTAATTTCCCGGTTAAAGCCAAAGCTAAACAATATTTCTTTCCCCCACACTAAGTACTTTTCTTCTGGAAGACTTCTCCAATTTTTAACTCCTTAAAACACAAAAAAAAAACTATTTTGTTTTAAGTCTGGTAAACAGCGAATAATGCAGAAAATACAATAAAAATGTTTGGAAAATTTACAAGAAACACACTTCAACTCTACAACAATAATAAGTGCTTGTAGACTTTTAATCGCTTGTTTTGTTATGAGCGAGAACAAAAGTACCGCTAATTTGGGTTTTGTCCCTAAAACACAAAAAGAAATTTGGTCAAAAAGACTTGGACTTGGTCAAAAAGACTTGTCCTACTGTATATACACATATAAGTAAGAAAAAATGGCGAAAAATTGTTAAGCGACTACTGGACACATCAATATTAAATTTCAATATTTGCGTCTGTGGTAGTGAAAATATTTAGGCTTGTGACAGACTATGTCAATGTAACTCGTCAATATTAAATTTTATCTAATTTTAAATAAACAAGACATACAATATGCCGTCGGCTAAGCAGTTTTCTAACTTTAATTATACAAACTAAAAAAGAAAGTAATGGTTAGTAAACAAAAGCGCTACAGCATTAGCAATTAAAGCAAAATGAAGAGGAAACGAAATGAATGGACTGGTAGTTTAACAAACTTGAAAGGTTTTCATCAATACCAATAGTATTCAACTTGATCTGTTTCAAAACGAAGACTAATTCGTCCACATTAACATTACGAAATGAGAAAGATCCAACCCTATTCTCGAAACCATTTAAATCAAAGTCGTCAAATCCACTCGCATAGAAATTGTCCAATAAGGTATTGTTTAACTTTTCCACATACTCTTATTCAAGATATTAAACTAATTGCCAGAACAGCCAAGCCCCTTTACCCTTCACGAAATCAGCCGATCTATACATTTTATTTTTTGTTTCTTCAAATGGTTGCCTTTTTCCTATATTTACAGTAAATTTTCCAGTTCAAGTCTGAAGGATTATCGCTATAAGCTCGATAGCTTCCTCAAAGATATAGTATGTATAGTGTTATTAGATTCCATAAAATCTACGTTATGTCGTCTACGCCTTACCCAAGAAATTGGAACCATATCATAAAGTTCAGTAAATTTTCCAGTTCAAGTCTGAAGGATTATCGCTATAAGCTCGATAGCTTCCTCAAAGATATAGTATGTATAGTGTTATTAGATTCCATAAAATCTACGTTATGTCGTCTACGCCTTACCCAAGAAATTGGAACCATATCATAAAGTTCAGTTAGTAATAAATTTTTTACCAAAAACAGTAAGGAAATCAAATTGACTAATATGTAGAATTATTTGATTATAGTCAATATTATTGTAATTAAGTTTGTCTAATTTTTAAGCTCCAGGTCCTCCAATAAAATTTCCTTTATTATAAAGTATAATAAATATTAATTTTATTTTATTCAATATTTCGCTACGCCTTTGTGTAGCACCGTCAGGAAATAAAATAAAATTATATTTTACAAACTTCAAAACAAAAATCAAATTATGAATATTATTGAAAAATTTTTCTATATACAATGAAAAATAATTTATTAAAAATTGTCCAAGCTTGAAGATCTTTTTTTAAAAAATTATATTTTTATTTTTCGATATTTCAGGAAATAAAAATAACGAACCAATTATATATTAATGAAAAAAATATTGTCACAAAAATCCAAAAATTTTCCAAAGTTAACATAAAGTTATTATAATGAACACAGCTAAGAATTTTATAAATAGAGTGCTTACTATAAGTGATAGAGAATTTCATAGAAAGAATAAAGATAAGATTAGGAATATATTAGACGAGAATAGTTTTCCAAAGGAGCTGATTTATAAATTAATTAATCAGTATAATGTTAGGAGAGATCGTAATATAAACAACGTATTGGAGCCAAAGATATATAAGACATTTACATATATACCAGGAATATCAGAGCGGTTAAATAAGGCTGAATTTTTTGATAAGGAGAAATACAAAATGACTTTCAAAGTTTATAATACTTTGAATAGATTGTTTGGTAAAACCAAAGATAGGATTCATAAATTGGATAAGGCAAATATAGTTTATAAAATTCCTTGTAAGGGAAATGATCAGGAGACTTGTGATAAGGTTTATGTAGGGACAACAAAAAATAAACTGAAGACTAGGATAGCTGGACATAAATCAAATCTTAATTGCAGACATTCCCTTAATACAGCATTATCTTCTCATTGTTTTGAATCAAATCATTATCCTAACTTTGAAAACGCATCGGTTTTAAATACAGAAATTAATTATAAGCGTCGTTTTATGTTAGAAATGTTACAAATTGTTAATACACCTAGTACACAAAGAATTAATTTTAAGGCGGACACAGATAATGTTGCACAGATTTATAGACACTTAGTTCATAGAATAAGATAGTTAATATAAGTATGTTTTTAGGGGTTTTTGAATTAATGTTAAGTTTCGTTAACTGTATTTACATTTTTTAAAATATTTAAAAAACCTCATGTTATTTTTGTTTTATGTTAACTTTGGAAAATTTTTGAATTTTTGTGACAATATTTTTTTCATTAATATATAATTGGTTCGTTATTTTTATTTCCTGATGATGCTACACAATGGAGTAGCGAAATATCGAAAAATAAAAATATAATTTTTTAAAAAAAGACCTTCAAGCTTGGACAATTTTTAATAAATTAAATTTAAAAAAGGTCAAGAACAGCTATAATTTTAATACAATGAAAAATGTTTCAAATTTTCAAAACAAATACATACATATCATAAAAACTAAAAAACTACAAACTAAAAAATGTTTTATATTAACGTGTAGATGTATGTATGTACATATGTATAAACTAGAATAGCCGGACATAAGTCGGAATATGTGGTTGTAATACAAACATACATACATATCTAGAATTGTTTCAAATGAAGTGGTGTCAAAAGAAACTTCTCAATCGTCCCAAAAAGAGTTAAGAAACCTCGGAGAAAGTTATATATAAAAACTGGAAAAGTTGTTCCTGCTTATGTTGTTCGTCGTCTGGAATCTTGCAGAAAACGATGCGCTGATAGTATAACGTTCAAAGAACAACAACTCATACATAAGCACTATTGGAAGCAAGGTTCTTTTAACTTACGTAAGGCATATGTTACAGGATTATTTGAAATTCAAGAAACGAACACTATAAAAAGAGTTAAACATGACAGAAATCCTCGAAATAGAACGAATTCATACCATTATTTTTTAGAGGTTAATGGGAATAGAATTTCAGTTTGCCAAAAATGCTTTAGATTCACATTATCTGAGACAGAACATTTTATAAAACGGGTGCGAAGGCAAAACTAAACGGATATGGTGCAAATGAGGATTTGCGTTGGAAGCATACATGTGCCAGAAGATTTTCTACTGCCAAAGAAAATCAAATTTTAGATTTTATTAAAAGCTTTCTGTCATACGAGTCACATTATACTCTTCGAGCGGTGGAAACGAAATAGCTTCATGCGTTTTTGCCCACTTATTGCAATTAAAGGCCAATGTTAATCATGTTGTTTTTTACAGTGATTGCTGTCCCGGCCAAAACAAGAATCTTTCGTTGCTACTATGTTTGTGATTTTTATGAATTTGGAAAACAGCGTAAGCATTATAGATCACAAATTTATGGTCCCTGGTCATACACACATGGAGTGCGATAGTGACCACGCTGCTATAGAAAAAAAGAAATCTTCGATAAAAATCCATCATCCCCGTGATTGGTACTAATTCATAAGAACAATCAGAGTAAAGAAAAAATTTTTGGTTAATGAAATGGATTAATCAAATATTTACGATTTTATACACGCTTTGAAAAATTTATTTACTTGGCGGAAGGTAGATGACAATGGAATATGGTACCATATACTTTAAAACGTGTTTAAATGAAGAGGATACTTTCAAAAGCATAAAAATAACAAAGCGAAGTGTCAATTGTGTTAAAATTAAAGATTTAAGAAATTGCTACGATTTACCAATAAAAATAAGCAACAAAAAGAAAAAGGATCTCATAAATATGTTGCCGCTAGTGGATGAAATTTATAGAGGTTTCTGTATGAATTTATCATCGGAAGACATACTATATTGTCACCCATACTATATTGTCACATAAGTACTTGTATTTCAAAACAAAAATTTTCCGAAGTTTAATGAAATACTTGAACTTTTCATTGTTTTAAGCCAAATTTGCTTAACGAATTGAATTAATACACAAATTCATAATACACATATATATATACTAAATTGCCTCCCTTTTTTATACATTTTCATATTTTATTGTTTTGAATACAAATTCTAGAACGAACATTTACATTTGTATAAGTTCCACAAACATGGGCGGTAATTTGCAAAAAAAAAAAAAAAACTGGAATTATTATTTTTTAATTACACAGATAATATTTGTAACTTTTATTATTTTAAGTGTAATTTGTTTAATTGAATTGAATAAATATAAACAAACAAAAAATCCTATGTCCATTTATTAATACGTATCAGTTTTAACACAAGCTCTTATCTCCATTTAACAACTTTAAAACTCTTGTTTGCTTTTCGTGACAAAATCTTAAGTCTACTTAAAGTTTTTATTCAGTTTTACAAAAAAAAAACGTATATAAAAAACATTAAAAATACAAAGTTGCAAATGAAATATTTTTGAAAATCAATCTACGATGTCCTAAAAAATTTAAAAGCTTCTTCTGGGATAAAAAAAATGTTATCTCGAAAGTCGATTTTTAGACGTAAGATGTTATGATAAAACGCCACAGAAATATATATAATGCATGGTGCCTACAGAGGGTGAGGCTTTTTTTAGTTTCTTTTCCTGTTTCTATACTTTTAGTTTTACAGTAACTTTTAAAGTTTAAGTTTTAATTTCAATAATCTTTTGTCGGGAGTTAGCACTTCCTTATACACATATATTCCCGTAAAACGCAATTCGCAAAAAAAAACTATAGTTGTGTTTATGTGCATAAGTATACTTGTTTAAAAGTCTTAAATAAACTTATGTTTGTAGAAATTAGTATTTAAAAAATTAATATCTACTTATTTATAAGAACTTGTACTCACCCTTGTTTTTCCAGAATTTCTTCAAATTCCAAACATTTCACCTCAATTTTTCGTTTACGATCATGGTCTAAAATGTCTTTGTTGGGTGGACGATTTAAAGTAGCATCCAATTTTTTTATATCCTCCTCAGAACGATAATTAGAATTATCTTTCCTACCAGGTCGTACAAATGCCCAATTGCGCTGTACATGGCCATTTGTACCAGAACCTCGAGGAGTGGTTAAGCCAATACCATTGTACATGTTAGAAGTATATTTTCAAGTTATGGCTTTGCCTTCCTAAACCATTTATTTTATTCAATTGAATTATTTAACTTCGCAAAGTCTACCACAAGGATATATTTTAAAAAAATTGTTAAAAACAAATTTGTTGTAAAAAAATTTTACTTGCAATAGTAAGTAAAATTCTGCGCATTGAAAATCTGCTCTTTTTTAATTTAATGCATTTGTAAGAACCCCTTGCCACATGTAAGTAATTACCACAGATATAATATAATCTGTGGTAATTATTAGCAATACTAGTAGTGTATACGTATTCTCATCGAAAAGAAAAAAACACAAATTTGTTGAGTGGCTACACTGCACAGTTTCAGTAGAAATGGTGTCTTGACATAAATCTGTTCCGCCATCGCACATTTTGTTACTCGCACAGAAATTTGGCTAGTCAAAACCGTCGATGTTCACGGTCAAACAGTTGTCCAAACAATAGTTCGCACAACTCTGTTATAACATTACACAAACAAAATAAAAAGTATGTATGTGTGTGTGCGTTAGTCTGTAAGCCCTCGTTCATATTCTATGCAAAAGCATCCATACAATCTCGATGACACAAAAAAAATTATGCCATGGCTGAACAGATTTATGGCTAGTCAAGGCCCATTGTAATATAATAAGTAAAAGCAATTCTACAATTTTGCTGTGCGAGTAGCAAAATGTGCTATTGCATAACAAATTAATGGCTAGTCAATAAAGTAAACTATGATAAAAGCATACATAGAATCTCTGAGAAAAAAATTATTATCAAACTGAACAGAAACATCCAAACGCATTATCGTTGTTTTGGAGACTCTATATGTTCGAACATATTTATGGCTAGTCAAGACGTAGTGCTACATGGCGTCTTGACTAGCCATATATCTGTTCAGCCATCGCATAGAAATTTAGCTGGCCAAGACAGTCGCTATTCATGGTCAAACAGAGTTGTTCGAACAATAGTGTTCGCATAGTTACACAAACAAAATACACAGGCAAAATAAAAATTATTTATGCGTGTGCGCTGGTCTGTAAACACGCGTACATAAACTATGCAAAAGTTTCCATACAATTTCGATGATACAATTATGCTCAAGCTACACAGGAACAATCACTCGTTTTCTTCAAATTGAAGATAATGAAAGCATTTTCTCTCGTTATTTTGTAGACGCTATCTCAATGTGCGAACAAATTTATGGGTAGTCAATGCGTAGTGTGGCGATTGCTATATACGCACATTTTACCCGGTATGGAGACTAACATAGTAGCTACACATGTATTTGAAAAAATAAAAATATTGGTATTTATTATATATATATATATATATATATATATATATATATATATACAGTGTTGGACAATACATATTGGACTAAACCAAAATATGTCATTTTTTACAAATTTTATCTTTCTACATTGCGATAATATACGATCGATATATAAATATGAAACGTGAAGAGCAAAGCAATCAAAAAAATATCACTTGGAGTTTTGTTGTTGTTTTATCTTCCCATGTGATACTTAGAAAGTCATGCTCTCAGAAATGCATGCGACAAAACATATTGGACTGCTGACAATGTTCTCAAAATTGTGATGGAAAAGTGCCGTTACAATTCCGAAATGAGAATATTTGTAACAAGTGAGTAAAACTGAGTTTTTTTCTCATTCATTCTCCTTTTGTCAGTGGTCCAGAGACATTCATAAGAAGAAGGTAGGTTATTACGAAGGTATTGTTAAAAAATTACTATCTCAGCTTCTATTTTTAGAATTCCTTTGACAATGGCTCGATCAAAATACAACGTACACTTTAAAAAGCTGATTATAACAGAGTTTCTTAATGGTTTGCCACAAAAAGACATTTGTAAAAAGTTTTCAATACCCAAACAAACCGTACGTTTTATTATAAAAACTTTTAAAACCTCGGGCAGACTTGCAACAATTCACCGTGGAGCACGACCAAGATGTACAAATTTGAGGGATGATCAACTTATTGTCAGAGAACTGAAGAAGCATCCCGAAAAATCGGCTATCGACGTTGTTAATACACTCAAACTTACAATAAGTAGCAGGACAGTTCAGAGAAGGGCCTGTGCCGCTGGACGCAAAAGTTACCGTGCTGCAAACAAACCATATATTTCACGCAAAAATCGACTGGCTCGAATAAAATTTGCCAGGGAGCACCTCAGCTGGACCGAAAGCAAATGGAAAACGGTATTATTTTCCGATGAGTCGAAATTTAACTTCTATCCGGATGGAAATATTCGAATTCGTAGTCCGCCTAACGAAAGACTGAATCCCTTATACTGTAAAGCACGGAGGGGGCAGTGTAATGGTCTGGGGATGTTTTTCCGGGAATGGTGTTGGGCCCCTCCATAGAATTAATGGCATCATGGATAGATTCATGTACCAAAACATTTTGGAATATCATGCTCCCGTACGCTGAGTGGAATATGCCCCTATCATGGCAATTCCAACAGGACAACGACCCAAAACGTACTGCGAGGTGTGTCAAAGATTGGTTTAGGAGTAATCAGATCAACGTTATGGAGTGGCGAGCGCAATCCCCAGACCTTAACCCGATAGAAAACCTCTGGGATATTGTAAACAGAAGAATAAATCGCGATGGAGTGGGAGGAGATAAAGATAGGCTATTCAAGGCCATAGAAGATGCCTGGCAGTCACTAGACAGGAAAGTTATAGACAACTTAATAGCCTCCATGACAAAAATATGCAAGGCGGTACTCAAAAACAAAGGATTTTCTACCAAATGTTAGACTTATTATTAAGTCCAATATGTTTTGTCATGTAAATATTTCAGTTTTTTGTTTTCGTTAAATAAAGTTTTAGTTTAATCTGACTGTAATTTCAATACAATTGCCGGTACACTTCATGAATAGTTACAGAGATTTTGTTAATTTATCAAACATACTAATGTTGTCCAATATGTTTTGTCCAACACTGTATATCCTATGAAAATTAAAATTTCATTAAAACACAACGCTTAGTACGTTTTTCTTCGACAACTTTCAGCAACTATAAGTAAAAAATTTTAAATATTTAAAAGTTTTTATTTAATAAAACTGTTCAAGACCGTGTTCAGTATGTAATATAGTAACATGTAACATAGTACGTACATACATATATACGTATTTCGTGACTTCCACTTTGAGCGTTAAAGAATTCTGGTGTCTTTTGGTTTATGTTGTCCATAAAGTATGATTTTTATTTATCTATTTTCAAAACATTAATGATTGCGTACATTTTTTCAATTTCATGAAGATTATTTTTTCTTCCTGTAGTCCAATCACTGTTTACGAGAGAACTTGGTTTGCTTTTTATTTTCCCAACATTTCCTGCTAATGAAAAATAAAACGTACACCATCCGAATGAAATCAAACATAAGCTGCAATTCAAAATTTTGCCTGTAAAGAAAAAAATTCAAAACATAAGAATTTTGATACCGAAAATATATGTATGCATATATTCCCAATTATGCAGAAATAAATCAGACAACATTTATTTTCATAATAAATTGTTCAATGAGATTCCTTCTATAACAAGACATCATTTAAATATTATGTAAAGTATGATATACAGTTATGTATGTATATAATAGGGTTGGTCAATTTGTTCGGGTAAGGAAAAACTTGTCAGGCGTATGTATACCTAAATCAATCTACACAAAATTTTAAGAAAATTACACAAAGAAAGTATGGGTCTAAAATGAAAACCTAGCTCCCGCCGAGAAACATTACGATTTTTTTTCATTTGGTCTTGCTTCTGTTAAAATTTTCACTACTATCCCGTGTTTTATTAAAGGTTTGATTATGAAAAATAAAAAAACTAGAAACTTCTGGTATATCACTACAAAACATACATAGTTTGCTCTTTTTGGGCCTGTTCATCCGATTTTATCTTAAACCTTATTTGATTACAAATAAATATTATGTTTCCACCAAGTATTGCTCAAGAAATATGGCACATTGGTCTTGCATCGATATGTTATAATTTTTATACGAATTACGAAGCTTTAAAAAGAGATTGATTTTGTTAAGCTCCGCTCTTTTTTTTATAAAGTATAATTTTGTAATCTGCTATGCAAGTTATTAACAAAGAGTAATTAAAATTCAATATAAGTAGTAGTTCTATTCATTGTGGAAATTTACCGTTAATTCATTTTATAAAAATGTGGTGTTAAACATTTATTTTAATTAATTTATGAGATAGTTAACTTTCAAAAAGTAAGCGTGTGTTAATTTTTCTTAAAAAAACTTTCTTACATTAAATTATGGAATCATCAGCGATGTCAATTGACTCTTCCGGGTCAAGTTTTCTGACTAACCAGAACGCTAGTATCATTAGCATGCCAAGTGAATTTAGTGAAATTATTCGCAGTTATTGTGATGTTTTAAAGTATATTTTTTCTTAATTGAGCGCGAAAAAGAAAAATCAAAATACCACAATCGTATGAACGATTTTCCCCGGGAATTGCAAACAAAATAATTGATATTAGAAACAAATTAATATTACACTGATAAATAGAAAAAGCATTTAAAAAAACTAAATACATTTCTAAACGAATACCATAAAGAGGTAAAAAACGAATCGAGAGGATAATACATTTTGAGTATTCGAAAAATCATTGAATGATATATTTTATATCGGTAAAAGCAGTTGTAAAAAATAATGAAATGTATTCATGATTGACCAACACACCAGCAGAAAGAACACAATTCATGAATACGTGTTACATATAGTAGACCAACTGTCCAGCGGCTCTTCACAAATGGTCGTTGCTTCTGAAATCGAATTTGCAATACCAGGTGAAATGTGGTATTTTTTACTTAAAACAGTATTTGCTTTAAATTTTCGAGATATTTGCACCTAAGTGTACAAAAATCAGTTTTTCGATTTACGCGATTTTTAAACATATATCCCAAAAACTAAAAGTGATTGACCATTTCCAAGGTCATATTCAAACTCAGTAAGCAAAACGCATTCAAAAGTAAACCAAAAACATTTAGAAGTGTATTTTGGTACCACTATGTTTCCATTAATATCCCAGGATCCAATCAACTCTCTATTCTGAAAATGTAAACTTTAGTACAGGAAATATGTATTAACATACGTTTCTTTCCGAAATTTTTATATACAATGTCGACGACATAGATAGGTCGTTTATAGATCACTAACAATTTGGCAAAATTTGTTTATTTTCCTTTAAATTCACATTCTATTAACATTTATTTTATTGCTTTGTTGTTTATTATAATTTTGTAAACCAACTAGTTCAAAAACGAGAACATTTTAAATAGCACAAGAAAAAAATTCCGAATCTTTTTGTTTTTAACTTTGTGTAAATTAAGTCAAATTTTAATACGAAAAAGGTAATCAACAAATTACAAATCTAAGAATATTTTTTATGAAAAGAATAAGATTTTCGTACATAGAAATGGGTAGAGGAAAGCAAGCTATCAATCAAGATTTCCGAAAATCTGTTCTTAATTACATGTTTTCTATAACAGAAATTGCCCATAACCTAGTGTTCTCAAAAAAAATTGCATAATGTTCATAAACATTACAATACCACCAAATCAGTAAACAATAAAATACGAAAGAGACGTCGCAAAACTTTCCAGAGATCAGGCGATTATCCAATTGTACGAATAAAGGGTACAATAAAACAAAAAGAAATGCCTCTAAAATGGAAACTTGTTCAGGACAACGATTCAACACATACAACCAAGTATGTAAAGAGATTTTTGGAAGAAAAAAATTTGATGTGGTAATGTCTCTCGGCGGGAGCTAGTTTTTGATTTTAGACTCATAGTTTCTCACGAAACTTTTGTTAGAATTTATTGCAGATTACGTTTATGCTATACGCCTACTTAAAAAAAATTACCCACCCTGGTATATAACATTGTGGAAAACTCACCTTATAGTTAAACTAACCGAAATTTGATATGCCCTTGTAAGATTGACTGTAAAGAAAAAAAAAAACACAAAAATAAGAATTTTGTTACCGAATATATATTTCTACTTGTGCAGAAATAAATCAGACAACAGATATTTTCATAATTTGATCAATGAGATTCCTTCTATAACAAAACATCATTTAAATAAAACCGACTAAATATGAAAGTATGTAAAACAATTATGTATATAACAATGTGAAAAACTCACCTTATATGATAGGTTAATTAACCGAAAATTGATATGGCCTTTTATGCTTGACTGTAAAGAGAAAAAAACACAATGAGAATTTTGTTACCGAAGAATTATATATTTCTACTTGTGCAGAAATAAATCAGACAACAGATATTTTCATAATTTGATCAATGAGATTCCTTCTATAACAAAACATCATTTAAATAAAACCGACTAAATATGAAAGTATGTAAAACAATTATGTATATAACAATGTGAAAAACTCACCTTATATGATAGGTTAATTAACCGAAAATTGATATGGCCTTTTATGCTTGACTGTAAAGAGAAAAAAACACAAAAATAAGAATTTTGTTACCGAATATATATTTCTACTTGTGCAAAAATAAATCAGACAACAATTATTTTCATAATTTGATCAATGAGATTCCTTCTATAACAAAACATCATTTAAATAAAACCATTCCTCTTTAACAAAATTAGTGACTGGAAAGCCTAAATATGAAAGTATGTTATACAATTATGTATATAACATTGTGGGAAAACTCACCTTATAGTTTAATTAACCGAAATTTGATGTGTTTTTGTGCTTGACTGTAAAGAAAAAAAAAAATACAACATTAGAATATTGTTACTGAAGAAAAATAGTTTAATTTAATAAACCAGCAAAGTTAATTTCATTTTAAAATGGTCAATTAGACTCATCAATGGTTTTTTTAAATCTAGGCTATCACATATTCTCTTCCAAACATTCAAATTCTTCAGATGCTTTTCTGATTTGATTATTCTCAAGACACGTAACAACTTAGCAACTAATTTTTGGGATAGTTCGGTATGCATATACAGGCATGTTAAAATTGACTTAATTTTTTAAAAACGTTACAATTTTACAAATGAAAGTGGTAACAATGAGAGAATAACTCCTAAACTACATTTACTTAAAACTATGTTAAAATTAAAAACAAACGCAAAAACATAAAATATGCATGTATATGCGTATATACAGATACATAGATATAAAGAGTATAATCAGCATCTATGTGTTCCTGTAACCCTTTTTGAATAAAGTGTGCCACAGAAAAGTTCACGTTGAACGACGGATTTATTAAAATAACTTGGCGATAAATAATTTGTATTCGAATAAGTAAAATGTTTCTTATCGTTTAATATATTCACCATATATCATTTATTCGCATGAAATCTTAACATAGTTAAAAACTTGCTAAACATATCGCAAACATGGGCCAATAGGTGTTATATTAGATTTCAAATAAACAAATAAGTTTGGGGAACGTTTTGAAAAGAATTCAAATGTTTTCCAATACTGCAGCTTAAAAGTTTTCTTTATAAAATTTCTCCCTATCGGAAAGCCGAATCAAACTTTATTCACCAAAGATAGTAATGATTTTTCTTTACAGCTAAATGTTCTGAAACCTGTCGTAAAGTAGTTTGTAGCGATGCATTGTGGGCACAAAGCAATAAGTGATCATCCATCATACATTAGATAGTCCTAAAACGTCTATTTATAAACCAGACTCGAATAACCTGATTCAACTGTTTGTAATTACTTTCCTAATGAAATAATCTTAATATTTAGAGCAACAGTATTAAAACGAAAATATTTCCCAAACGTCTCATAAATACTCACAATTTGGTCGATTTTGCCCCTCGGCCAAACACGTTGCCGACCCCTGGATTGGACTTCCCTCTGTTGAAGTAACATTCACAAGACCCCCTAAAAAAAAAATCCACAAGATATATTTCCAAATCCCTCAATTGGCCTAAAATTAGAAAACTAATATTGATGAAATAAATTATTTATGTCTAATAAGAAATCAAAAAGGAACAATTGAAATTTTGTTTTCGAAAATAATTATTGGAGTTACTGCAGGAGTACCATTTTTTTTTATTTTGCATCAAATTTGTACCTGATGCTTACCTAAATTTTGTCACATTGTGATTCCAGTGACTAATTGCCTAAAATACCTTAATATTTACCATTATAATGCAATTACATTTTATATATAAAATTACTGCCGCGAAATTATATTACCTGCAAGTTTGTAGACATGCTGAAAAAAATATTTAAATGCTAAGCAGAGCCTTTTCAACGACTATTAAAATATAACTATGACCAAGAATAATTTTTTACGTAAAAAGTGCAAATGCGCCAGTCACTGCGCTCTATGCGAGACACATACATACATATTTCACGTTGCTGAAATTCTGAATGAATTTCTGAAAAAGCCCAAACTTGCGTTTTTATCATTAAATAGATTATATATTTTGTTTTAGTTAACGTCTATATTTCTCAAAAAAGAAAGCAACATATTGAAGATGACAATTTATATGATGCCAATCTTATTGGCAATATCCAAAGCATCATAATCGCGAGCCAAACGGACATAAGCTTTCTTTTGACCATCTGGTCTAATCAAAATGTTAACCTTTGCTACTTTAATGTCGTACAGCTTCCGAACAGCAGCACGTACGTGATTCTTGTTTGCTCGTAGGTGCGTCAAAAATACCAAAGTATTATTGTCTTCAATCTTCTTCATAGCCGCTTCGGTGGTCAATGGGTACTTGATGATATTGTAAGCGTCCATGCTGTAATAAGTGTAATTTTACAATTATTGATATTATCATGTTGAACCAAATTGTTTAACGTTTAATGATTAAATTAACACAAAAACTAACCGGTTGCGGGTTGGTACAGATTTCCTGGGGTATTTGGGGTTGCGAGGCAACTTCAAAGTTTTGGGTCTGCGAAAGTGAACATTGGTGCGTACTTTACGTACTCGAGTACCAAAAGCTCCCTTGATAATCTTAACATAACAAAACCAATCATTTATTTCAAGTTTATAATTTTCACATTTCTAAATCTCACCTTTGTTTGAGCTTTCTTTGCCTTCAACAAAGCTACTGCCTTCGCTTTAGAGGTACCTTTCTGCGCTTTTAAGCCAGGTTTTGTAGTAGTTTTCTTGCTTTTAGCAGCAGCACGGGCCTTGGCAGATAATTTGGCTAAGATAGACTGCGGCTTTTTTCCAACGACAGCCTTTTTTTTCACATCCTTCGATTTTGGTTTGGCCTTCAGCACTACCTTCTTGGCTGCACCGCTTTTCTTTACCACAGGGTTTTTAGTAGCTGCGGTAGCAGTCTTCTTTGTTGTAGCAGATTTTTTTGCAGCAGCCGTGGGTGGTTTAACATTTCCATCTTTTTTGTCGCCAGCTGCAGAAGTAACCGAAGACTTCTTTTCAGGTTTTTTATCACCAGACTTAGCTGCTAAATAATAAAACAATAATAAGACAACCGTAATGCGAGGTCTAAAAGTTAAACTACGTCCAAAATAAGCATCTATTGTGTTTTACATTTTTATGCATGGTGTACACTTGTATATTGCTGTATAGGGTTGTTCGATACACCACACTTTTATATACGACAGCATGTCACCCACTTTCGTTTTTATTTTACTCTTCATAAAATTCATTTAAAGAGCACTTATTATTTTATCTTTAGGATACTACACAATATCACTTAATTTATAGATTTTCTAAAATGTTTAACATATATTTTCTTCAAAAAACACCTTACCGGATTTCTCAGTTGGCTTTTTAGGTGGCATTTCTGCGAGAAAAGAAATGGAAAGGAAAATCGGCCGGAAGTTGGTGTTCGGAAATCACTTTCGAAAAATGGCTATTATGGAATCGTTCTGAGAGTGCATATATTTGTTCACGGCGAATTGATTTAACCCGCTTGCATACGGTACAGATTCGTAGTGTCGTATTTTACACTACATCTTTACTAGCCAAACATGTGTTCGCACATTACACAAATAACAAGAGAGGATGTGTTCGTGGTCTACTGTTTGAAGAGTACGTGTCGATGTTTCTGTTTAGTTTGATAATAATTCGTTGTCTATCATTGATATTGTATGTATGCTTTTACCATAGTTTACATGTCTTATTGTCTAGCCATAAATCTGTTCAGCAATCAAAAATTTTGCTGCTCGCATTGGTTAGTCAAGACCGTCGCTGTTCATGGTCGCTGCATGGTCAAACAGAGTTGTCTGAAAATAGTTCGCGCAACTCTGTTACGACACTGTACAAACAAAATACACATGCAAAAAGCATCCATACAATTTCGATGAGAGACAAAGCATTATGCCCAATCTGAACAGGAACATCTACCGGTATTCTTTAAACATACAAATAACGAACAAATTTTCTTTAGTTATTTTGGACAGGCTCCGTCAATGTGCATTTCTAGTCAAGACGTAGTGTAAAGAAACCGTATAATGTTCACGTTCAGTTTCAGCATAATTTTTTTCTCTTATCGACGGAAGTTTTCAGACGAGCGCGCACACACATACATACCGTTTATTTTCTCTGTGTTTTTGTTTGTGTAATGGCATGACAGAGTTGTGCGAACTATTGTTCGAACAACTCTGTTCTGCGACTATGAACGGCGATCTTGACTAGCCAATTACTGTGCGAGCAATAAAATGTGCGATGGCTGAACAGATTTAAACATAAAGTCTAACCTAGCGTTTACACATGCCACTAGGAGTTCGAAAAACTCAATACACACACACATTTTCACTAATATATTTACATTTTTCGCAATGGCAGCTCCAGTGGCAGCTAAAATTGCATGCGAGTGAAAATTTGGCATTTGCATGCCACTAAATGTCAAAACGATAGATAAAGTTACCCTGTTCAATATTAAATGTAAATTTACTGGATTGCGGTTAAATTGTAATTAAAGTTCTACCTTTTTAAATGCATTGCTATGATTTATTTCTTAAATTGCGCATAAAAAAATTCAAGTTTGTTAATTAAAGAGCAATAATATTAGTAATAATAATAAAATATTACTATTAATAATAAATGTAAATCGTTTCCCCAAAAATATGCCTATATGGTGAACTCGGTAACTCTATTTTAAAAAGAAAACAAAAAGTTAAAATGGAATAAAAATTGAGCCAACAGATTATTCAACAAATTATTTAAATCTTTGACATTGTCCTCCCAAATTGTTCTTTCTCATTTCCTGGTAAAATTTTTTTTAATTTAAAAAGTAAAAAAATGTTCTGAAGTTTACGCTTCGACGACATTTTAAAAATGAACTTACACTTGCATGTGTAAACACAAAAACGAATGGCATGAGATTCGACTATTTTGAAGAATTTTTCGTAGACAATACGTATACAACAATTGCATGCCACTACTTGCATTTGTAAATCCAGCGTTAATACGAAAAATCGCTGTATTTACAGCTCTAATTAAATATAAATTAAAATCGTTTGTTTTGACGGAAAAATATACAAAGTTACCATTACTGACAATATTTTACAGCAGCCCCAGTATATCATTTCACAATATTTGTTAGGAAGTAAATACAATTTTTATATAAATCTACTAACGTACGTATTATGTGCATAGATATTTCATTTCACTTATATACTGGAGTAATATAGAGCAAAGATTAAAAACTATTTAATTTCAGAAAAGGAGCATTAGCTAAAAGCAAATTAGTAGAGAAGAAAAAAGTTGAATAACACCCAGTTAAAAAACAGTTTCGTTGTGAAATATGGCACATCGGTTGCTGCATTCAGCAAAGTCTATGGAAAGATGTCTGAAATATAACTTTATAAGTCACAAACTGCCGGTTTTAGATAAGGTACTGTTAGAATTATTAATTCTGAAACGATCATGACGGTAAATTTTTCTTGTAGATGCAACATGGTTTTTTTGTGTTAGAACAAGTTCCCTTAGTACGGTATGTGTTGGAACAAATAAGTTATTTTTCCAAAAAGCCTCCTAAAGGATTTGAAAAATATTTTGAGGAAGGCAAAGGAAGCGCTAAACCGTCATCGGCGGGAGAATCGGCTGATGCGGATAAACGTAGCGCTGGAGATAATCCACCCGCGAAATCCACCAGTACTCCACAACAGACAGCAAAAAAAGAATGGAATTTCGGCATGTTTGCTAATACTAACAAGCAACAAGGAAGCAGCGGCAGGGGAAGTCAGGGACGTCCTATTGGAGAGGGAGGTGATGGTTTTCGCGAAAAATGGTTGTTATTTGGAGCAATTGGTGCTGTAGCATTATTGAGTAGTATCGCATTTTTCGAAATGGGTTACAAAGAGGTTTCGTGGAAAGAATTTGTAACCAAGTACGATAACAACACTAATGATATTTCTAAAGTTCTTAAATTAATTAAAATTTCAGCTATCTTAACAAAGGATTGGTAGAAAAACTTGAAGTTGTAAACAAGAAATGGGTAAGAGTGCGTTTATTGCCAGGAAATTCACAAGATGCCAGCGGTGTGTTATGGTTTAACATTGGTAGCGTCGATTCCTTTGAACGCAATTTGGAAAACGCTCAAACTGAGCAAGGAATTGAACCTCTAAATTATGTACCGGTTATCTATCGAACTGAGGTCGAGCCTTCTAGTTTATCTGGCCTATTTCCAACTTTGTTAATTATTGGTTTTTTGGTTTATATGATGCGGCGTTCGGCTGATATGATGGGTGGTGGCAGGGGTCGCAAAGGCGGTGGCCTCTTTGGTGGTGTTATGCAATCAACAGCAAAATTGATCAATTCCAATGATATTGGCGTAAGGTTCAAGTGAGTGCCATGTAGCTTGAATTATTCTTAAAAAATGTTACTTCAGCATAAAATTTTCCTATTGAAAAGATTGTAAAAAATACCATAAAAAAGCCTATAACTTATTTGAATAACGAAGTATTCCCAGGGACCGTGCATATTAAAGTTTTATTAAGAAAATTGTATTTTAATGATTATATTTCAAGTTTTATTTTTTGTTTGGAAAATAGTAGTTATTTTGTGTAGAAAATAATAGTTATTTTCCGTGCAAAATATACAACTCAGAAAATAACTTATTTTCGAAATCGAAAATCAAACTTGAAAAATAATTATTAATGTTAATTTTTTTAATAGAATTGAAACAAATAAAAATAAATGCAGGCCAAGGTAGTCCGCGTGATAAGTATTATGTTGGTGTAATTCTTAATCTTTCGATTTCATGATGACTTTTTTGGTTGCAATTTGAAAATATTGATTTGCGGTTTCTGGCTTTTATTCAGCAGTTATAATACTATCTGATCATTCACCTAAAGCTAATCATATAAATTTAAATTCTATTTTCAGAGATGTTGCTGGCTGTGAAGAAGCCAAAATTGAAATTATGGAATTTGTTAACTTTCTGAAAAATCCACAACAATATATAGATTTGGGAGCTAAAATACCCAAAGGAGCCATGTTAACCGGCCCTCCTGGTACTGGTAAAACATTACTTGCCAAAGCCACAGCTGGAGAAGCTAATGTGCCTTTTATAACTGTTTCCGGTTCTGAGTTCTTGGAAATGTTTGTAGGTGTTGGTCCTTCTAGAGTGCGTGACATGTTTGCAATGGCACGCAAAAGTGCTCCTTGTATTCTGTTCATTGATGAAATTGACGCCGTGGGACGAAAACGTGGAGGTAAATCCTTTGGTGGCCATTCAGAACAGGAGAATACACTAAATCAATTGCTAGTGGAAATGGATGGTTTTAATACGACCACAAATGTTGTTGTTTTGGCTGCTACGAATCGCTTGGATATTTTAGATAAAGCTCTATTACGCCCTGGACGTTTTGATAGGCAAATATTTGTACCAGCTCCGGATATAAAAGGTAGAGCTAGTATTTTTAAAGTTCATTTAAGTCCTCTTAAAACGCAGTTAGATAAACAGGATTTGTCCCGTAAAATGGCTGCGCTAACTCCAGGTTTTACTGGAGCCGACATAGCCAACGTGTGTAATGAAGCTGCTTTAATAGCTGCTAGAGATTCTAACGACTTCATAGTGCAGAAGCATTTTGAACAAGCTATTGAACGTGTTATCGCTGGTATGGAAAAGAAAACCAATGTTTTAGCTCCGGAGGAAAAGAAAACTGTAGCACACCATGAGGCAGGTCATGCTGTCGCTGGTTGGTTTCTAGAACATGCTGACCCTTTGCTTAAGGTATCCATAATACCCAGAGGAAAAGGTTTGGGCTATGCGCAATACTTGCCAAAGGATCAATATTTACTATCCAAAGAGCAATTGTTTGACCGTATGTGCATGACTTTAGGTGGTCGTGTTGCCGAAGAAATTTTTTTTCAACGCATTACAACGGGTGCTCAAGACGATTTAAAGAAAATTACCGACAGTGCTTATGCACAGATAGTGCACTTTGGAATGAACGAAAAAGTAGGTCAAGTCAGTTTTGATGCTGGGCAGTCAGGCGATCCTGTCTTTGCGAAACCTTACTCAGAAGAAACAGCACAAATGATTGATGAGGAAGTACGCAGCTTAATTAAAGAAGCCCATAAAGTAACTACCACTTTGCTAATGAAGCACAAAAATGACGTTGAGAAGGTGGCCCAACGTTTGTTGAAAAATGAAGTATTGAGTCGGGCTGACATGATTGAATTATTGGGTCCAAGACCATTTAAAGAGAAATCCACTTACGAGGAATTTGTAGAGGGAACTGGTTCTTTTGAAGAAGACACCTCCTTGCCTAAAGGATTGCAAAACTGGAACAAGGAGAAAAATCCTCCATCATCCTCAACTCCAAAACCTGCAGCTACAGCGTCATAGATAGATTGTGTGTAAATAATATAATAAACTTCTTCAGACTTATGAAAATAAAAAATTTAAGTTATTCAAGTATAGTAATACAAATATGTTAATATGCTAAAGTTGCATTTTTTTATCATGAATATGGTTTTTACTGTCTACATTTTCAACTAAAAGGCCATCTATCCAAACATTGTTACTTAATACGATTTTCGATTGTTTTATTTTTGAATAATAAATATTCATTTGCTTTTTTGTTATGTAAGTATTATTTACAAAATCAGGCGTTACCCCTTTTTTTACAAAGCCAGGATTTATGAAGATATTGTTAGAAGAATTTTAGAAGTAATGAGTAAATAAATGCTTTAAATTAAAGATTTATAAAATAGTTGATGCATACAATCGAATTCAGTTACTTAACTGCAATAGATTACATTTAACTTGAATAATACAGATTTGTCAATGTTCTTCACTTTTGTTAGTCTTAATTTTTGGTGAATAGGCTAACCGAAGAATTTAAAAAAAATGCTAAATTTTATAACCACAAATATGTGATTAGCAACTTTATACAAAAACTGCTGAATATTGGAGGGGGAAAAAACAACTCTAGAGGCAAAAGTAATTAATAGGTACAGATTAGTTGAATAATGTAAAACCTGTTCATTTGATGTTATTGAATTTTAAAAATGACGGCCAAATACATATGTATGTGATTAAAAAGTTATAATCTGCAAGTAACACGGGCAAACAATTTTTAATGTAAATGGCATGGTGGATCTAAGCCTTAGAGGCAAATGGTAGGAATTGTAAGAGGCTCCGTGATGAGTATGAAGAAGTAAAACAAACCAATTTTGTTTAAAAGTAAACAAAGCGACAACACTGATACCGGCATTAGTGCAGAAATAAGAGAGTAAAAAGCTTTTTTCTTTACTTAAGCGAACGTATATATCTCTTAAATTAAATTTAAGATTGTGTTGTTGTGGCTGCATAGTGACTGATGTTGCGCTGCTGTTATTTATCAATGCGTTATGCATTCAATTTATTTACATATACGGTGGTCGATAAAAGCAGGGTTTAAAACGGCTGCTATGTTAGTCGACATTTTCTGTAATATATGATATTTATCAGTCGTCATGTCAAAAATATACGAAGTTTTTTATTTCCATTAATTCTACTGTTATAAATTGTTGTTTTATCTTCACAAATTACTTTAAAAATTGCATCGCTGGTTTGCAATTTTTATCAGCACACACAATTAGTATTCATTTTTTTGTTTTACAATGTTCAAACAATTCAAACGAAATTTTTTGATTTAATGTTGCTAGTGTTTATTTCTATTTTGCTTAGTGCGAACAGCAGTAAACAAATTTTCGTTTCTTTAACTGCGAGTAGCTGTGATTTGCTAATTTGTATTGTGTGTGTGTTTCTGTATATGTGTAATGTATACTGCAAGGCGAACACAATGCAAATTAAAGCTACTCGTAGTTATAGAAACAAATTTTTTTACTGCTCTTCGCAGCAGCATTAAGCAAGATAGAAATAAATACTAGCGACATTAATTCAAACATTTTCGTGTATGCTGCTACAGCACCAAAATAATATTTGGATCGTTGTCTAAATAAAAGTTATAGGTAAAATTAGCCATGAATAATACACAACGAAAAAACGTGTTTGAATTATCCAAGCGTATTAGAATGGGACTCCAAAAAAAAAGCTCAACGTGCTTCACGTAAATGGTATCCATAATAGACTTTCTGAGCAAACTGGGTCGTTGAGATGAGATCAATAACATAGAGTTCGAAAAATGTTTGCAGATAATACGGAAAATGCTATTATATTAAATGGTGGGCACTATTGGAACATTATAACGAATGTTGTGTGACCAAATGAATGATGGGCAATCGGGGATCTCTGGTTCGTATTATTCTACCTGTGATAGAATTCCCCCTGAGGTAGTATTATTTAATACTTCCCGGTTGCTTTTTTTGTGGATATTTGAGGAGTATAGTCGCAAAGTTCAAACCGAAAAAACATGAGGTAAGATGTAAAATAACCGATACCGAATATGCACTTTGTAGAAATTTCATCAAAAATGATGACAATCACATTAGGTCCCCCCGAAAAAAATTTAAAAAGATAATTTTAAATAAAAATTTTGATTTACTTAAAATTTTATATGGTAGCCCGAACTAGCTAAAAATAATAATTTTTTGGAGCACAAACGCCCTCGATATTAAGCATTTATATTTTACGTTAATAAATATAATACTGTAAGCATGCAGTAAGTCTCCATGGGCGTATGAAACGCTGAAATAAGGGCTTAAAACAAATGCTCCATTAACTCCAAAATCTCATACTTTGAGTTATGACACTGTTTGAGTACATGACCGATATGTATCTGCACAATTTCTATTAGGTTTACTGCTGTTGCTGACGTTTTGTTTAGTTTGACGCGGTGTGGTATGTTATATCTGCTGCCACCGTTTGCTGCACATTCGTCCTCGTCTACATCATGTAAAATAAACTGTATATCCATAGTGTGGAGCAACTTCGAATATTGTGCTCAGTTTGGCAAACAGTATCGTGTCGGTAGTTATCGCGAGCGCTTGCTTGAACAAGAAATTAATTTAGTGACGCTGAGTTTTTTTTAAAGTAAAGTGACGACAAGTTTCTGGTGTTCCATTCTAGAATAGTGTAATAAATAAATATTTGTTTTGTTATTTTTCAATGTAACGCCAGATAAAAAAGTGTGTAAATTAATTAATAAAGTTTGAAAATTATTTTTAATGAAGCTGCAATAATAAAATCAATCCAGTGTTCAAAGTCTATTTCGTTTGCTCTCGTTTCAAAAGTTTTGGTTGTTGTGAATTAAAATTTCGTTACAAATTATTAAAAACGAGGCCTAATTTATGAACGTTGGAAAACTGCATGTGAAAACATTTATTTTGAATAACCACCCACTATAGCAATAGCAACACCATCAGTTCTCCATCATCTTAAGACTCAATTGTTTTTGTAAGTGTATGTGAGCGTGAGAGAGTTTTTTAATGTTTTGCATTGTTTTATTTTGCAGTTATATAAATTGTGTTGTTCGGTTGTTTAAAGTGCGTGTTTGGGTTGCAATTGTTGTTGTTGACGATGATTAAAACCTTAATTATCTATGGGACAACTTCATACATATTTGTCTAAATTAATGCACAGCCTGACTTTTCGCCCCTATGTCCCCTCTGCAATGAATTATTATTGATTACGTTTGTATGTGGCTGCATTATTTACATATTTTATTGTTCAATCTGCTAGTTTTAAAATGCGCGATTTCTTTGCTTTTTATGGGTTTCTATCAGTGAATTACAGTAAATATGCAAATGTTCAATTGTTCATTGACTTGAAATATGAAAACATGTAGCAATATACTTTTGCATTTTCTGTAATGCGTCAAGGTCTCTCTGCCGGTTTTTGTTGCTGTTGCGTAAGAGAATAAAGAGTTATATTATGCACATCATTGACATAAAATTGCACCAACGAAATTAAAAATATAGATACTAGTAGTATTGGTTTTTAACACATACATACATATGTATGTATATCTTCTACTTCTTCTTTATATGCATATACATATTTGAATGTGTATCAATATAATTTTTAGTACGTGTGTTTGCAATTAAACGCTTTCTAAACGGCTTGGCCGATTTGGATGACATTTTGTCTGCATCCCGGGATGCTTTAGATTTGCAATTGGGCCCGGTTGGTGTCAATGCGATCGAGTTCTATGGTTTTTATTTTTTTATTTGCGTATGTGTTCTATGCTACACGGATTGCGGTCTGCGGCCACTAGTTTTATATAAAAATTTATGTGTAGGTCTTTTTTTTGGTCAAAATTTTTAACATTGTGTTCGAGAAAATATGTTGTGTCATTTATTTTTATTAAATAAAAAAAAATAGCAATTCAGGAAAATCCAATATAAGATGTTGTTGAATCAATCACCAATCACTTAATATTGCCATGAGACTGCACCATATAACTTTATACTTATTTAATAGTTAGTATATATGTAGATATGTACATACTCATGTATTTTAGTGTGTTCGGAAAAGGACGGTGATTTGTTTGGAAAAGTTTTTATTCATGCATGTCCAAATATCTGGCGAAAACTCTGTATAATATATAAAATTATATATGACTTTCGAACTTTTTATTTTTAATAACTTGATAAAATGAAAACTCCTAGAATAGACATCACAATTTGAATTTGAAAGGAATTTTTATGGGAATGCAAATTGATAACAAGTAGACTCGCGGGAAAATTTAATGCATTTTGTGGATGTCGAACTCCATATTAAAAAGTGCTGGAAATGGCGAAACAATTGTTTATATGGAATTTGATATCCAATTAGTTAAAAAAAAGTCATCAGCTGTGCTTGTGAGTTTACCTGTTCCAATTCACCTTGGTGTAGTGTCTAATTCGTTACTTTTCATTATTTGATTTAAACTTGCGACAGTTATAAATCTTATTTACTATTTTATTTATTTAACTTTCCAACAATAACGCGTAAGCAATAGTAAACAATTGGAGCAATGTCCATCTAAAATATAAAAGGGTCGTGGTAATATTGTGTTTCAAAAAAGTAATTGTTATAAAGAAGATAGTGTTGGCCGTTTAATTGACATTTTATAAAATCCGTTATTCATATAACTCGAATTTTTAAAATTTAAAAACCGGTTGCGCTTTTGAAAGTTAAGAAAGAGAAGGATTATAGGGTTATTGATAATTGCAGTGTTTTTCAGTTATCCCATAAAAAAGTAAACTTCAAAAACCTTCAAAAGTTTGTATATTTTTTGTATAAATTTCACTTATATACAATGCAATTAAATTATGATATTTGCGAGATCGTAACAACTATGATTTTATATAAATATAAATATATGTATATCCAAAAAATGTCAGTTAGCGGAAAATTATCTTTTGTCTGAAATTCAACATATTTATTACAAACGTTCTTAGTTTCTGAAATGATTTCTTTGTGTTAAAACTTTTGTTTCTAATTTGCCGGTAAAGAATAAAAAATAACAACTGACAAATTTATTTGATATTCCGACAGAGTGACTTAATGTAAATGTCCTTTAAAGACTCCTTTGTATTAAATTGCTTTCCGCCGTCTAACAAGCTACCCCCAGAACTTTTTCCATTATATGAAGGTGCGGAGAACATGTAGACCAATTGAAAGGTTTTATGTCTTGCTTACGAATCCACTGTGTTACAGCTCAGGCAGTGTGATTCCAAAATAAGTTTTTAAATTGGGAAAAGGCGTCTTCTAATATCCTTTTGTACAATGCTCCAGTAATTCTTTCCGTTTTAAGTTGAAGTTCATTTATATACCTGAAGTATTGTTGTGGATATATCGCTGTAGAGAGGTAAAGTATAAATAGACAGTGGTGAATTAGCAACAGATTTTAATTTAAGTGACTGTGAATCAGGAATTGGCAATTTATATTTTTTAGTTTTCTATTTATAGTTAGTTTAAGTGAATGCTTGTTTCCCGATTTGTCTGTTTGGCATGAGTCGAAGTATTTTAAACTAACTTTAGCAAATCTTACAACTGGTTTACAGATTAATAATCTGTGATAATTTCTGATCACGTTTTCAGTTAAAACTTTTACAAGAATTTCCATTGTCATTAAAAACATGGGGAGGGGCTTATTTATATATAACTGATAAAGTGAAACTTTATTTGTGGGGATTAAATGTCACAATTCGTTAAGAACACTTATACTCGCATTTGTAATTTATTTGCCACATGGTAGATTAATACCGCCTGGAGCATTTGCTGTCTGATCTTTCAGCACAATATGGTAAAACCATAGAGCAGCAAAATCTTCCTTTAGTTTAAAAAGTACTTACCAACGCATTTCGATGCTGTTTGTTTTTTTACTGTATCTGATATTAGTTCATTAACAAAATTTGGGTCTTGAAGTTAAAAGGAAAATTCTGATTATTTTTTATAGAGATACTAAAAATTTGGCTATATTATCTTTTGAGAGAGATTTGCAGGTTATGAATTTTGGATATAAATATGTGTATGTATACACTACCACTGATAGTAATAACTAACTGCCAGGTCCACTATGCCGAATGCGAACGTTCGCTTAAATTCTAATAGAAAAAGAACGGGGCTCCTTCCCTTCCATGAACTATTTTATAAATTTATTTATTTAGTTACGGACTAAATTAATAAATAAACTCATAAAAAGGGCCATTCGTGGGACGCAAATCAGTTTTTTTTCTATTAGAAATCAAGCGAACGTTAACGTTCGACACTAAATTCCTTAGTGACTGTAGAGATATTCCTTTTAGGAGAATAGTAATTTAAAAAAATGTAATTTGATCTGCTGTAAGCAGATATGTATGTGGTCAGTGAGTCTTGACTAACGATGTTAATAAAACAATTTATTTAATTTTTTAAAACAACGTTTCGTCGATAATGGTTGCTGATCTGATCAGCAATAGATTTTTTTAAATTTTGGTTTAAAAGAATAAGTTTTTATACATTTAAGCAATATTTTTTTTTGGAATAAATTTTGTTCCAAGTAATCAGCTCAATTTTATTTTTAAATTTTAGATTGTTATTTACATTTAGTAAAATTGGAAAATTGGAAGAGTGAAACACATGTTTGAATTGTGTGCCGCTATCACGCACTCGAGTTTATCATTTCCGTACAAAATTAGTTTCGTCGCACTTTTGGCGCCGCGGTGAAATAAATTGGGACTGGTAAGCTGTCGAATATGGAGTGGCTCTGAACCACAGATTCTCCATGAGAGAGAATTGTGCCCGGCTAGAGTGATAGTGTGGTGTGTAGTTTCATCAATCTGCATTGTTTGGCCATAATTTTTTGACAAAGACAAACTAATTTTCTATGCGCTGATACGGCTGCCGCTGCCTGCGACTGCATGCCGAGTACATTTGTGTTCCACCATAAGTTTTTAGAAAATTTAAACGAAATGGTGAGGGCGAAATTTCATTCCGTATTTTTTATCAAGTTCACAATATATTGTATTATAATACTTTCTCATTCTATTTGCATCATTGACAAGCCGCTTTACTAAATCTAAAAGTGAGGAAAGGACATAAACAGGCGCGGATTTAGGAGGGGGGGGGGGGGGGGCAATGTAAATATGAACCTAACTCGTGTTAAATGAGATGTGTGGTTCAGACGATACAAGTCTTATTGATAAAATTCTTACTTTTTAGGAGAGAGATGTACCTGAAATTCATTTGGCTTTCTCATTTATAATGTCGAAAACGCATACCTGTATACATACACACATCATACATAAAAACCAAACATTTCAAAAATAAGCCATGTATTCAGAGAACGCCAAAGAAAGTATAAAGAAGAAATAGTAAGAAACTTATCGATAAGACTTGTATCTCCTGAACACAGCCAGACCTACAATTTAAATAAATATACATAACCATGTAACATACATATGTACGAGTATATTGATTGCTCATTTAAAATATAAATGTAACTTGTGTTAAAATAGGTCTAATATTCCAAAAACTTTCGTAAATTTGTATTTTGTTTGTTGTTTGACCAAAACATTAAAAATTACAGTTTTAAAACGTTGTAAGTCACTGATCGTTCTATTATTTTAATTTATTTACACTTCTTATACTTTCAGTTTTTACACATTTCACATATAAGGCTGGATCACAAAAATATACCAAAACGAATTTCTAACAACATTTTCAATTGACACAAATGTCTGGAAACCAAATATGTAAAAATAAAAGTGTTTTTCTTTATTTTAAGGCTGTGTAGAATAGGCAATAGTAAATAGGAAATTAAAATAAAAATAATAATTAAAAAAATGTTGAGAAACTATAATAAAGTTTAAAAATGAAAAAGTTTAAGCAAGGAACTCCCTTAAAATATAACACGCCTAGAAATTAACAAAATTTAATGTGGAATTAATTAATATCATAAAATTACGAAAATCAATACTGACACTGAGTTTTCAGTTACACTCTGTGCCTATTTTTTTAATTATACTTTACTGTTGTTAATTAATAGCACGTGTTGTGTTACACCGCTTGAAGAGTGTAATTAAAACTGATAGGGAGGAGAAAGTTCACATCTTAATGATTATTTAATTATAATATAAATTGAAACAAATTCGCCAAAACCGCCTTCGCTTATTTGCCTTTAGCTGATCCATGTTTTTAAAAGATAAAAATAAACCCCTGCAATTATTCAAAGTCTAACCTCACGCAAAAATTTGCTACTAAGTAAAAAAAAAAAAAATAAACGATAAAAATGTTATTCATTAATTAAATAAAATAAATAATAAATTTAAAAAAAGACGCAAAATTAAAATAGTTCAGAGAGTGATCAAGTGTTGCCTTTTTGCTGT
Source organism: Phania funesta (assembly GCA_963932375.1). Lineage (NCBI taxonomy): Eukaryota > Metazoa > Arthropoda > Insecta > Diptera > Tachinidae > Phania > Phania funesta. The sequence goes on along the minus strand of OZ010656.1, from coordinate 92,422,263 downwards.
TATTGTAATATTTTATTACCCCAACAAATTAGAAATTAATATAAGTGAATCTAAAAATACAAATTAATAGACGTATCATCAACATGGATATGAAAATCGAACATCAACAATCAGCAATTGCTCAACCGGAATTGGCATCGCCCTCTGAGGTGCCTAATGATCCAGGGTAAGTATTTAAATGCAAAAGTTTAATTTATAAATGTTATGCTAAGTAACTTTCTTACGGCCATTATTAGCACTTGCCGTTAAAGTTTACGTTAGTAAAAGGTAACTTTAGCTAAAGTGAGGAGTAAATTGACCTTTAATTATCTGTATGTAGTTTTTTCCTAGCCCAACAATTAGTAAATTTATTGGTTTAACATAACTTGGTCGAACTACAATTATTAATGTAAAGTAAATTAATTTTAAGGCTCAAGTTCGCTTTCTTTATTCATGTGTAGCGGCAGAGAAGATGCATGCAATTCTGGTGGTTTTCTAATACAATTTCAACTTTTGCTCTATTCAAAGTTATTATATCAAATAAATTTACTTTCTTAATAGAAAGAATAAAGAAAACGAACTTCAGCCTAAAACTTAAATTACTTAATATTAATTAATATTCGATATTACAAATTCCTGACATTTGACAAATTAAATTGGTTCTTAAGCCATATTTCGACCATAATATTTTTGATAGGATTTTGCACAAGCAAAACACAACAAAACAGAAACCGTATTTTAGAGAATAAAAATCGGTTGTACTTTTTTAGAATAGTGAAAAAAAAACAGCTGATGGCAAACCAATTTTACATACATACACGTACATGTATAATTTTTTAAATAGGTTTCTTTGAAATTTGACGCAAAAATATATATTTCTCTTTTCCTGATAAAGCAATTAAATAACAGTATTGCACGTTGTTGCAAACGTGTGCCATAAAGCGCACCTTTGTTCTAACGAAATAACTTGATTTTATTAAATGATTAAAAAAAATGGCTCCTTAGACAGTAAAATTTTCATCCCTATTCTCCCTCAATATCGAACAGTTTCATACAATATTACGTTTACACTATAAAGTTTGTGGTATTCCACAAAAGATTTTAAAAATCATATTACTTGTGCGAAAATGTATAACTGGCTTTAAAAATGCATAGCGGCGTGACGTAATTTTGTTTATCGTCTTCAAATGCATAAACTTTACGTTAAAAGTTAAAGGTAAGAAGAGATTCCCTTTATCTTATTCGACAGTCTTAGCTTAAAGTACACCTATAATAACGAAAATCGAAATCACAGTCCGATAACATTCTGAATTTAAATATTGACAAGTTGTAGTAAAGGCCCTTAATATAATAAAATATAATAAAATATCTTCTCTCTTACTCTTTACACTAAAGGTATGACATAATTTTGGATGTAAAAATTAAAATCAAAACAAAAAACACAGCAGAGGTTTTCAAATATATGTGTGTTTGTACATAGTATCTGTGTATTACGTATGTAGTATATACATATATAAGTGATAACTTCAGTTTTTATATAATATTAGAGAGTTTGAGCCTAATTTATTCGGATTTCTTTTTGAATAAAAACGTTTTTATTTCTGTAAGGTTTACTTTTTAATATACATATATCTTTTCGATAATATTTGTTTGTAATGTTATTGAATTATATCTTTGTGAAAGCAAAATCTATGGTTGGATTTCAATTAATCTATAAATGGTTTTAAATATAATAGACTATGGACTTGAAGTCTGTTTCGCCGTTTATAATTTACTTCATTGAAGTTTCTAGATTCTTTTGGAAACAACTTTATCACATCGGTTACGCCAGCTAATACACGTTCCGGAGACAATTTTGGAAATCAATTCAAAACTCGTGCTTCTTTTTAAATATACTAACAAAAATTTGTCAAAGTTTTAATTGTAAAATTTCATCCCTGCTCTACAAAAATGAATTTAAAATACATTTATAAAATACTAAAACATCTTTCGATTTTATTATCACGTTTTCGTTCTAAATTGATTAAATAAAAAAAATATTACTAACAAATTTCGTTTAGGGCAGAGCTTAAAAAAATAATAAAAAAATTCTCTAGGTTCTAGAAAATGAAATTTCGAGGAAAAGGCTAGTGAAAAAACGGCTTGCGACCCATATATCACAAGCTACGGTCCTCTAAAATTTGTAATGTTTGTACATGTATCGAAAAAATTTTACTCCTTAAGAATCAGTTGAGGTTTAAAAAAGCTTTTTGAATAGCCAGCCATGGGAAGAAAAATATTCGGAACATCACAAGAAATAACTAAAAAATGTTCTGCTCCATAACTTACTTTTTCTACCCTATTAGCAATTCCGTTTTTAGAGTTACTGCCCTGAACTATGTACTTGCATTTCAGCCATTGGATAATTTTTTGAAATTCTTCAGTTCTTTATTTAATTATAATTATTTTCAGGAAAAAAAACATCATTTCACGGGTTGTCGGTGAAATACCTTACAAATTATTATATTACAAAAACAAATTTAATAATTCCAAGTTGTGTCATAATAAAGCATTTAATATTCTAGTAAACCCATATTTTTCAGAATTATATATATTCACACTAAAATTGTTCCATTATAAAAATTAAATTAAACGAAACTAAACTTTATGTCTGTTGAAGTTCTAATAACTTTATTTTGAAACAATAAAAAATAAATTCGTCTATCCGTATCAACTCATACATTAAAAAGGTGATGATAAAAAATTAAAAAAATATATTTACGGAGAAGAGGATTTTTTTTTATGAATTAGGCCGTTGTTACCTATAGCCTCAAAATGACTTAAATATTCATATTTTTTGGAATAATGCACAAATATAGGTTAGTGTAAAGTAGCGATGCATAGTGTATTGATTCAGTTATTGTTACATAATGTAATATCTTTTGTATCTATTTTATTTGAAAAATGCCCTATGAGCCATTTAGTGATAAGCATTTTGAAATTACTGTCCGTGTAGTAAAAAAAACCCTCTTGTACGGTAAATATACGGAACCCAGTTTGTCATTTTCGTTTTATTTATGGTTCATGATTGAAGTGAACTGAAAGGCATTCACTGCAATTGTCCAAGTGTATCATTAATATGAAGAAAAAACAAAAAAATAACATTTTGTCTCTTATTCTTAAAATACAAACAACATAGATGAATGGATAGTGAGTGCATGTACTCATTATGAATGAATATATATTTATACCTTAATAGGTACATGTGTACGTACATGGGAATATAAACGAAATATGGCATGCAGGTAGATCACATACATATGTACATACATACATATGTATGTGCGTATTAGCACTGAACATGAAGAAAATAAAATGGTATGATGTGCAAATAAAAAGTACCGGGAGCTTAAAGCAGGAAATTTAGTATACAACATAATAAACCTGACCGAAAAGAGTCTACGACGTTAAAAATTAAACAACTAAAAAGATTTTTAAAAAATGTTTGATTAATTTTTATTTTCTTGTTAGTCTCTAATACGGGGTATGGGAACTTCTACAGATTAAGGCATCTTAAAGGACTTGCCTTGTAGTTCCCTAAGAATCGTTTTTATTATTAAGTTTACTGGTACTTGGTCCCTGAATTTCAACATTTTAAAATATATAGCAATCGGACTAAAATACCTGCAAATATGAAAAAATGGACACATATGTTGGGGGGACTTTCCAGATACATATCATGATAAAACATTCAAGCTTTTTATTCAAACCATTAAATTGATACCAGAGAACGGTCTTGTTAAATGTAAATTTTTATTAATTAATAGAATGATGAAAAAAGGCGACACGAATTTTGTATCACTTCTAATAATAAGTGACGTTGCCGCTCTCACGATTCGAGGCACGGCCTAATGAAGTTCCTGTATCGGTCAACTCGGCAGTCTTCTCACTAATGTGTATCTATTTACATACATATATAAAAAGTATATATGTATATAAAAATAATTGTAAGTTACATATGCGGTAAATTTATTTATGTATGTACAGTGGCGAGCATATGTGTGTACATCCTTACCGAATACGAGGTAAAAACGCAGGGTATTAAGCATTCCATGGTTTTATTGGCCTGGGTTCTTATCTGAGCCGCTGCCAATCAATAATATACAGTTTTCATATGAACTTTGTGTGGCCCGTTTAAGATGAGATATGTTGTAAATAATTGTACTATTTTCGTTCCACCTTCGTTCCATATTACTTTTATAAGTAATGTTCGGTAAAAAAAACCTTGCACATAGAAAAGAAAAATAGTTTTTGTACAAAAGCTAATGCAAAAGCTATAAGTATATGTATGTACCTAAAGTTGTTAAGCGATGCAGTTAGAAAGGTAGGTATAAATGCAGTAAAGGCAGTATGCGCTTGTTGGAAATGGTGTACCAACAAAAAGTGTTTAAAATTAATTAGATTCCAGAATCAAGGCGTAGAAAGCTACGCATCGATAAAGCAGTGCTCTTCGACTCTAGCTCACAATCGTCAATCCTATATCTATCCGGAGAATTTTCAATTTGTTGGAAAGGAGTTCAGGTAGCATATTGTACTCCTAACTTATCACAACATCATTTCAACATTTCAATTATTCAATATTGGGCCAAGCCAGGTCAATGCATTCAGGGGCCATTCCCTGAATGCTAGTCTAATTAAAAAAGTACATTACTGTTAAATTCTATGGAAATTTTGTTATTGTCACCATTCAATTAAAATTTTAATATGCTAATTTTCCAAAACTTATTGCTTTTGGTACGGACATTTCTCTAAGGGATTTCAAACAAGTTCAAAATTGATTCAGGAGTATCGCAGAGCCCTGTACTTTTTCCTACCTTACTTCATATTTTTCTAATTGATCTTCTTCTTTGGCCGATAGAAATATTCAGGAATTAGAAGCACTTTGTATTCTTGGATTGAAAACCGTGTAAGAGATACTTCCTTGCATCTAATCTCAACTTGTTATTGTGTTGGCGTAGCTGCTTATCGGCGACAGACGCGTATCCAACAATACTGACTTGATGAAATATCGACGCAACGAAAAATTATTCAAAAACATTTATATGATGGGATACAACGTAATCTTAAATTAACGTATGTAAATACGTAATCTTTAGTTAATTTACTAAACCGACGTAATTTATATTAAAATAATGCAAATCAGTATTGGAATTTTAATTATGTATTGAGTTTCACTTTTTAGATCTATAGAAAATGGGTGGAATTTGGATCCAAAATAAATGCTCCTAATTATTCATTTAAAATATTTGTAACTTGCAACTACATGTGTATTGCAACATAAAATTACGATCGCAAACAGATCACTCTTAGATTAATACCCTTTACATTTTTTACAGATATTTAAATGAATCAACAGAAAAAATAGACTGATACACAGGAAAAAATGGACGGACCTATATGCATATGTACATACTCGTACATACGAAGGCAGACACATTCAAAGGTACACGTACAATTTGCATTTCTCTGCTAGAGTATGAATGTGAATAAGTATTGTAGTACTTACTCGTTCACAGTACCTAGAACACTTATAGGGCTCCTTCTTTTCATTCATGAAAAACTTATAAGAAAACAGAAAAAAGAAATTAAAGAGCTGATGCGGCAGCAACAAACATCGTCACTATCACCAGCTAGCTGGTTGCTTGAGTAGCAGAAACAACTAGATATCTAGCTGTCTGGATGACTCGACTCTGTGAACATGTTTTGGCTGAGTGAGTGCACTCATTGCGGTTAATAAGTAATGTATGGATGTAGCACGAATGTTTAGTCTGTCTTTTGTTTGGTGTTATATATTCCAACTTTTAGGGCAGACAAGAAGGAGATGAAGATGAATAGCAAAGTATTTGAATAGTTTAAGGAAGTTAAAAAGAAGGAATGAAGTAATAAGAAATAAAAAAAGAAAACAAAAATACAAATGTGAGGCTATTAATATAATTCCTCACTTTGTTTCTTGCCAAAATATTTTCGGTCGCTAAAGCGTCAACAATTATCCAAAGTGCATCTAAATCAAACAAGCATTGAAAATAGGAAAATACCCCGAAATTATTAAACGCATTCGAATAATATCGCAGTAGTTTTATTCAAATTCATTTAAATGTCGGTTTTAGAATAAATTTTTTATCAAGTACGTAGAAGGTATGCATTTATTGGTTAAAGTGTAGTGTATAATATCCCTCAGTTTTTTTCCTTTTGCCTAAGTGTCAAATAATTTCCAAGAGAAAAAAATTATGTTAAAATTGTTTCGAAAAAAACGAACTCAAAATTGCAAGAGCTGAAATAATCTTGCATATTTTACTCAAGCCCTAGTCCAATCAATCAAACCAAGAGTAGATCATTCCGAAATTTGGAACGATGTGGAATTAAATAAAGAAATTTCGTCTTTCTCCAATATTTTCTTACCTGCACGAGGTTTGGAGATATTGTTTTTTCAACTTCAGAAAAAATAGGGTTTTGTTTGTTTAAGTAGTAAAAAAAATGGTATAAAATTGACAAATTTAATTAATCATTACAGATATATTTGACATAAAGAGAACATAGAGCATTAAGGTTGCCATATTTAAAAAAAAATCTGTTCGTTAAAAACACGGCAAAATAAACGCTAATGTTACCAAAGTAGTTTTAACAGATAGGTTGAGAAACCTGCTAGGTATTTATACGGTATCTATCTATACGATATCTATTTTATTACATTATTGGAATTAAGCGGCGTAATGGCAAGAAAAAATATTAATCGTTTAATTAATCGAGCCGATAAAGTATTAATTGCAACTAAGATTGCGAATTTTCATAACTCAATAAAGTATTTAGTATTGCATAAAAATAAGAAAATAATAGTTTAGAAAGGTGCTTGTATATTTATATTTCCCGCGGCGGCTGAGCCTGCTTTTGAAAAAATGCGCCCAGAAAACAATATTTTCGTGCACGTGTGTAAAGCTTAGGAGGAAGTTATGACATCCTATTTGTCTAAACTTATTTCGGTACTGTTTAATTCTTTAGTGTTTCGTTTTTAGGTACTTTTTCGAATAATACTTCAAATAAATACCATGTTTTTCCGGAAGCCAAAGAAATGTTTGGTTGACCCTTTGGTTTCAACCCCAAAATTATCAACAACTGAAATTGAATAATTATTTGACTTGATTTTCAATAACTTTGAATGCAGTTAAGGGTTCAAAACAAATTAACATGGATTTGAGTTTAATATTTTGTTAGTATAAAAATTGACGTTAAATTTAATAAAATACAAAAACAAACGTAAAAGGTGCGTTTTGAAAATTTTTCTGATAATGTTCAAAAATAGGACGCCGACCTTGAAAAGTTTTCAATTAAAAAATATTTGATTTTTGTAAGTTTTACCTCAAAAATGTCTGGCTATTAAATTAACCGTAATATTTTAATATTTAGAACTAATAAACATCACAGTATCACGTAAAAAGCTAAGTTTTCACTCATGATTATGCACGCTCTCGAAAAAAAATTTGTTTCAATATATATTTTTTAACCAACTCGGTAAAGATCAATTATAAATAAAATCCTCGTTATATTTTGAAATTTTAAAATTGTGGTGTAGAGCTTTCTAACTATATTTCAATCCGAAATCCGTTATATACAATTGAAAAAGTCAGATATATAATATAATATAGAAAGAAAAGTATGGAAAATAAAATAACAATATGTTTGTTAAAACCTTAATGTGTTTTTTCGAGGTTCCTTTAGTTCGAAGAATTTCGGTCATAAGACGTTTAAGTTTTTCTACAAAGTTTTCCGGTGAGCCGGCTTCAGCAACCAGCGAAATGCGCATAGTTTGCGCTACTTTATCTCCCCAACAAATAAGTTTAATTTTTATAATAAAATAAGTTGGAATAGAGCTATTTTGTCATAACAATAATAATTGTAAGAATTTCCCTGTACGCATTCATTCTTATATCAGACTGACAAAAATACATTCTTCTACGTCTAATTTTTGTCTAGTTTGCCAATGCGATTTCTGTTTAGTAATCAACTATGACTTTGACATATTTACAAATAGACATACACATATGCACACAGATGCAACACACTGATTATCACAATTTTTAAAATTTTCTCACATGCAACAGCGACCACAAGATACATTTACAGTCCCAACAATATTTTTATTTGTCATAATCATCTCCAGCATTCACATCGCCAATATCGTTGTTTTTAAACGACAGCAATGCCATTTGTTTGCTAAAAGTGTTGGTTGCTCATTGATGCGAGTGTAGGGCAAGGCCGGTTTTGTGAAATATAGTATGTATGGAAATCCAAAAAGAGGATGTTTGTTTTGCTAAATAAAACTTTTGCGTTTTCGTTTTCGTTTCGGTCATTTCGAAGCAACGATGCAAAATAACTTTTTATGTCCGATTTTGGTAAAATGTAGAAATCCATGATATTTTTGAACTATTCGAGTATTTGAAAAGGATTAATCAAACTCAGAACGAAAAGTGATACTGAAGGTGGCACAATTCCGAAATCGGTTTGTCTCGGATATTTGTGGAATGCATGGAAGATGTGGAGAGAGCTGAATATTTTTACAAATATTTAAAACTTGTATTATTTATCGTTTATTTACATAAAGTGGAATTTTATTTAAGAGTTCCAGACAATACATTTTCCCGCATATTATTTCAAAAATGAGCAGCATTCCAAGGAATTTGGGTATTCTCTAAACGCTCAATGTGAAGGGAAAATGAGGACTCAAGTGACGAGTATATCAATTTTTATATACATACTATGTAATATATGGGTTCGGAAGTTCTGTTGTGTTTCCTTTTATACACGCAAAAGTAGATTAAGCTTTCGATAAAAAAAATTTCTAAATTATATTAAAAAGTCAATTTCTAATTAAAGAAAATACCCATATCAATAAGCGTTACTACTTAATTAGCTTTTCTTACTCTGTCAGTGCTGAAATTATGGGTGGTAAACAATTGAATAGGACGTAGGAATAAATACATACTCGTATATCGATACAACGCATATTGAAATTGTTATGAGGATTTTGTAGTCTTCTTACTTCTTACTATCGAAATATAACACCACCGAATTAACACGAACTATTCAGAACAAAAAATTACTTATATATATATATATATATATATATATATATATATATATATATATATATCTATGAATGAATAAAACTTCTTTTAACTTAACACCTACCTGTACCCCAAATTTTAGCTCTCTAGCTCTAGTGGAGTGCCCCATCTCAATACTGATTGTGATTAGTGATTACTTTTTCCCCAACATCTTCATGTGTGCCAAATGTTAGCTTTCTAACTATAGTGAAAGTGGCCTATATTATTTATGAGTGAGTCGGTGGATAGGTCCTAAAATTCAACTTCAACTCAAACTTTACCTATGACGACTCTTATATGTCGTTATGTTTCAAGTTTAATTATTTTATGATTAAATGAAGCAAAAAGAGCGTCAATGGTTTTGCGTACTATGCACACTGTGTGTCCCGTGCAGCCAAGGTGTACTTTAAACCGTTAAATATTACTGTAATTGATATTATATGATGAAAACCATATGAAGCTAATTATTTGAATGGAGAAGTTTGCTCTAAATTGACAATAACCCGAAAAACGTCTTTCTTGAAATGACACGTCGTTGTTTATTCAGGCCATTCGCACTTAATTGACTTCTTTGCAAAATACCAATGAGCTTGCACAAATGTGAAGAGTCAGTTGTGAAGAAAGAGATAATTAATATTGCCAACTAACGTCTTGACATACTCAAGTTAGTAGTGTTTGCCCTTTTTGTTGTGATTATTATTTCCAGCTTTATCTAAAATAACCCCATGGGAAATTTGTGGCAATTGGTGTAGACGCTCTTGTTCCGTGACTAGTAAAAATATCACATTATCGATGAAGATAGCACATATCACTTAAGCCCTTTGCACACTATTATACATATGTGTAATAATAATTCGTTAGGTTTTTGCAAAGGCAAATATAATGATAATTGTTCTGAATGTCGAAAAAATCAAAATAAAAATATTCCATTACATTGTTTGTCCCGCCCGTTTTTTTTTTTATCAGATTTATTAATATTGCTTTCATACCATTAAGTTATTTGCATTTTCGATAAGTCGTTTTAATCAATCTAATAGTATGAAATGCCCTTTAGCTAGTAAAACATGGGTAATTGGTTTTTTGCATAAAAAATTTTCAATTTTAATTATTGATATGTAAATTGAGTGACTCAATTGCATTTGAGTCAGCCATAAGCGGGGAATCCCGTGTAGGCTCACACTATGCAGCCGCTTTTGACATTTTTACATATTTATATGCAGACGAGCACAATCTATATTTGATTAAAACCGGTTTAGTATTTTGGAAGCTATAAGGGCCAAAAGGGTCGATATGGCACCAAAAAATTGTATAAAAGCGTAATTTTAGCAAAAATGGAAATTTAAATTTTCCTCCAAAAACCTTTTTTGTCAAATTCGATTTTTTTCCAAAATTATTTCAGATATCCCACTATTACAGTTCCATTAATCATATCTATTTAGTGGGATATTGGTACCCATCCCCATTCCCATTCCCATTTTTCCATAATGACCATTGGAATTAAGTTAATGATTAACAGTGTCATCAAAAGGGCTGTTTTAAAATTCAATTTATTTATGTTCCGAAAATATTTTAGATTTCATAGAGTCATGGGTCAATTATTGACACCTTGGAGCAATTTTCACGGTTGAATTTTTGTGGATCTGATTCCTGTTTCATGTTATAGGCTTCTGAAGGAAAAATTTATGGTAAAAATACCGTTGCATTTTAACTACGTATGCTTTTGAGTTTACTTAAATGCTATATCCGCTGGTAGCATACTTTTTGTTCTAAAATAACAAAATGTATGGCCTGCTAAGTAAAAATAATTACGTGGGCATAATTGAACAGGAGGTTTCTCCATTCAAGGACTGCGTATATATTATTTTTACATTTCTTTATTTAAAAATCTATATCGGAGATGATAAACTTTGGTCACCTGCGTTGTTAGAATAAAAGGTGCACAGTCTGACGATGGGACAAAAATTATTTTATATCTTTGAAATTTATTGCATTACGAGTGGTATATAATACTTTAGTTAAGAAAGTAACAATTCTTAGTATAATCGGACCAAAGACACGCTCGCCTTCCATATGTCCATTAAAAATGCTATTGAAAACCCCCAAGTGCAATACATATGAAGGCAACAAGAATTTAAGGTCCTGCCACATACTCTTAATGATAAAAGTTCTACAACTTCTAGACAATTATCCGCTTACCAAGCTCTCGCAACGCAGTCGTATATAGTATATTAAGATTTGAATACAATGAATTAGTTATAACATTGCTATTAACTAATAAATAATAATTTAGAATTAAGATACTTATTGTAAATTTCTCTTAGAAAGATCTAATAATAATACAAAGAAAAACTTGAGATCCTCTGATTTTGGCGTCCTCTGATGGCGTCATACCTAAAAACTTCTAAAATTCAACTTATGTGGTTATCGATTGAATAGTAAAACTTTAATTACAATAAAAGTCATAATTTATATTTATATTTTTGTTGAGGCGGCAAAGCACTGTGCGTCATCTACAGAAATTTTGGTGGCAATTGCAATCCAACGGCGAAGGTACTATTGCTAAATTTTGTTTTTGTGCCTTTGTTTATATGTCGATCTCTGTATTTCTATAGAAGCTTAAAAATAATGCATGCAATCCGCTTAGTTAAATATTTGCAATAGTAGATCAACTGAATTTTAAGACAGAAATGCAAACTATATACGAATGCCATTTTTATTTATCTGTCTGTTTTTATTCCAGCTCTTCTTCTCCCCCATACGAGTACTTTGTTTTGAATGGATTGAGTAAATTAGAATAAAGTCACAATTGCACTTCTTATTGTGTTCAGTTTAAACTGAACAACAATAACAATCTAATCATCGTTATGTATTTGTTGTTGTTGTTTGTTTTCTGCTTGTTGCTTATACACGTTATTACACCTTGTGAAATTTATATATCCGATCATTTAAAGCTTTAAGCAACGAAAAGTTATCGCAACTACATAAGAGGAAATCTAATATTTTTCTATTTATGTATTTTAAAATCTGTGCAGCATTAGTATTCCGAAATAGTTTGAATGACAGATAAAACAGTTAAGTGCCCTTCCTTCTGGTGTGCATAAAAAAGCTATTCGAAGAGTGTTTTAAGACTTTAAGGACATATGGGAAAAGCCATGTATTCACATGCATATGTTCATATGAATACATATATATAGCTTCAAAATACTCATTATTTATTTATTATTTTTTCCATTATAAATGACATTTACAATTTAAGAAATAGTAATAAGATTTTGTTTATTACAAAATTAAAATTATAAAAAATCTCCTTCGAGAATATGAAAACCCAAAGACTAAACATCTTAAGTCCATTTTAAAAAATCCATTTAAGCAGAAATGGTTTCTTTTAAATATACTCGTACATAGGATAAGAGTAAAGTATGGAATAGCATACCAAGGAAATGACCTCCTCGGCTACTCTACTTGTTAAATCCGCGGCTCGTTATCATAGACTCTTGGTTTATAATACTTTTCCTGAGTAAGAGAGCACATGACTAGAAAATATATCATGCAGAAAACCGTGTGTTTTGCAGATCAATATATGTAATCCAATTTAGGCAGGCAGAGAGAACATAATTATCATGACGCGATATCGAGCAACACTAACAATTACTGCTTGATCGGTGCCAACACTGCTTGGGGTATCCAAAGACATCTCCATTAACCATAGTTAACTTCGGCAACCAGATGTTCATGACAATAAGGTATAAGTTGTTGTGTCAACTGAACTTCGTATGCATTAAGGTGCACATCTTTAATGAGTATTTCGTAGATTCCAAAAAGCTTTTTGAAATTTAACATTCTTTTCCACTAGATCTCTCAAGCATTTGAACTGTCCAATTGCTTAGCACCCTAAATTAATACAGCATTTCAATTACACTATTCAGTATTGACAAGTCACACAAACATTTCGCTTTTAAAATATTGTTCTAGAAATAAAACGCATTTTGCTTTCGTCAGCGGAAATTTTAACTTGATTAACAACAATTAATTGCAAATTCAAATCTTAGCAGACCCTTTACTACTACGATTTTCCATTTGTTAGTTTGGCATACTTCCTCATTTCTTACCCAAAGAACTCGTTACTTAGAATAGCTAAACTTCCTTCAAAAGTATTCTTTACAATTGAGTCTTGTTTCGTAATTTCCTTTGATACATGATCACCAAATCAATAGTAGACTAGGTCATCTCATGATTTGCGGACATAATTTTTGTTACTTTGTTTTGTTAACCTGTAAATAAGTTAACGTACTTTATTATTACTAGCGTTTTACATTGGTCGAAATTCGGCGATTTTACGTTTTAATACATGTTTCTAAAGCTCGTAAATAACTCCTAAACATAAAAAGGCAAAAAAGAAAAAGCAAACCCTCTCGCAAACAGAGAGGAGTTTGATTTTTTTTATATTTTTGCATCAACTTAAAACTTAACTAAACATTTTTCATATGTGTTTATGAGTGAAGCCTGGCTACATATGAATGTTACATATAATTAGTCGTTTGAGAACCCAGCTTTACTTTTGTTAATATCTTGAAAGTGTGTTGTTTACTCGTATAGTGTAATGGGGCTTTAAATAAACATTTACCATTTAATTGTTAATTATTTTATTTTTCTCGTTTTAGCAAAATGTTCATCGGTGGCCTTAGTTGGCAAACAAGTCCAGGTAGGTAATTTTGTTGAACACATATTTTATTTGTCAGTTTCTATTTTTTTTTATAAAAATTAACCATCACAATCAGTGTAAAGTGTGAAGTATTTAGAACCTGCATCTAAATTATTTATTCGCGTAGATTAGTAAAAAAGATTTTAAAAGTTTCTTATAATGCAGTAAACATATTTACAAGAGGTGTATGAAAAAGGTAGTTGTTACCTTCGCTGTGATTGACTTTTGTATATTTGGTCTGCAAATTAAATATTAACGAACTTAACAAATTTGCACCCGTTCTAAATGCTTTTTAATAAATAGTGAGAATAAAATTACATATGTAAATGCTTTTTTTTACACAAATCAGAGGTGCACAATTTTGATAAAAGTGAGCAAAATATATCTTATTTATAACTAGTTTATAAGCTGATCCGTGCCTGGAAATCACCAATCAATCAGGGATGGAATCTAATGTTAAAATATATATTTTTTTTCCTTTTTGCTTCGTTTTCTATAAAATTTTAAATTTGAGAAATCCATAAACAGAAAATCTAAATGTTTACTTTACTTTACAAACAAGTGGTTTCAAGATGTAACTCGTATGCTTTTCAATTAAAACAGTCGATAATAAAATGCAAGAGTTTTTCATATTATTATTCCTAAATATGTATTTCATTATGATCTTCAGCTGCTGTAGTGCGTTTCTCTTACTTTTAACGATGCGGCAGTCGCAAAGTTTGTCGAAAATTGTTATAGTTTGCAGTACCCGTTGTATGATTCACTAACTTTTCGACGACAGTAGGACCTCGTTAATTGTTTGTTTAATGAAATTGATATCTAGTGGCATCTCTGCCAAACAAAAAAAATCACTATGAATAAACAACACAAAATTATATCTCGTTAACAATTTTGTTGTTAAACGTTTTAACCGATATGATTGTCGTTAAAAAAGAATAGTGAATCACACTACAGGTCTCCAAAGCAGTGGTAAGCAAATAGAGAAACTGAACAAGTGAGAAATTATTTGTTTTTTTTTTTTTTTTGCAATTAAAGAAATGTATATCTTTACTTATTATTTGTTATTCAAGTTTTAAAAAACGTATTGAATAAATGGATGAATAAGTGAACTAACTGATCCCTTAACTTTTCCATCACTGCTATGTGGTCACTACGATAACAAGCATAAAATAGAATGAGGTTGTACAACACCCGTATTAACGTTGCGAGCGGACATAATTTGCCAAAAAAATACATTTTTTGGCATTTTTCGTACAACCGAGACACAACTTAATATTCAACGAGCCCACAAACGTTGCAATCACGTGTACAACCTCCTCAAGTTGTACCAACGGTCGGATCGTCTATGGCTTGCTTAACAACGAATCAAAGAAGCTTTTTCATAAAACTTAGCATAACTCGTTCATTATTGAACCGATTTTAGCGTACAGAGTTACCCTTCATCTACTAAAGTTGCAATTTGCAACTCGGTTTTATAGCCAGTGACTTCATATGCGACTTTTTCAAAGTTATCTTATTATGCTACTTTTTGTGCGCTTGGCCAAGTCTGTGATATGAAAACGTTTATAGTTTTTTATTACTAAAAGTGCCTTTAGATAACTGCAGACGGTTATTCGCCTGTTGCTTTGTTTTACGAAACATTCAAATATTCGATAGATATCTTGTTAAATAACAAAACAAAAAAATATTGCAAATGAATCTAATACCAATTAATTTATTTTTAAATTTTTTGTTTTGTTTTTCTTAGATGTGTTTCATTTAAATTAAAAAAAAACATCAACAAATTATGTGCGATTTTTTCTTAAATTACAATTTTTTTAAACTTATCGACGGTAACGCAGCTTACATGCATACATACATGTCTTGGAAGCATACTTTTGTATGCGTTTCCCCAAAAAAAACTGATTCACGGCCAACTTTGTGCGAGAAGAAAATGATATTTCTTAAAAAAGAGAGTTTCAATCAAAGTAAACTCCCGTAAAACTCTGCAGTTTGAAAAGTATAGCTCATATCCTTTTACAAATTTTAAAACAGTAAATTTATGATTCGCTGGAGTTCTAACTTTAAAGACACCGTTATTTCACTACACATTCGCAAATAAGAAAATAAAAATACTAAACGCACGAAGAGTTCGGTAAAACCTAGAGGCGTTCTCGTGGGAAGAAACACTTGGCTTATTTGGAGAATTGGTGTATGATAGACAAAATCGTGTGAAAATACGGCCCTCGAGGAATCATGATACTGGAATATATTTAAAAAGTTGTGCATTATCTCTAATACAGCCTTTGTAAAAAAGATATATATTTGGAAATTACTGAAGTTCATGAAGTACATACAATGTATCTGATATCGAATTTAGAAGATGTTGATTTTATGCGTGCGATGACATGCAAAAACTAGACACTCATATCGCTGTGGTACTTAAAAAGATACATTTTAATTTAAACTAATCATTTTGTTGCAGTACGCCGCACCTTGTTCGAAAAACAAGGATTCGGCACCGTTAATATCTAAAGCCTGCTTAAAAGTGTAAGTGTACCATATTGTTACCTTATTTTTATGTTTTTTGTGGACCATGGGTATTGTTCAATCAACAAATTCTATTATTATAAAAGACTATTTTAGAGAAATACCTTTTATTGGTGTATAAATATAACCTTGAGGACGGGATGGTTTCTTGTTGATGTTGAATGAACAAATAAGTAAAATATATTTGGAAATATACATCTGTATGTATGTGAAATTCGACAAACAGAATGTAAGCACCTTTAAAGTGTTGCGAGATACCAATGGGACCTTAGGACTTATGGGTTTTTTTTGAGAATTTTTATTTATTTGGATTTTGCAAATTTAGTAGAATTTGTGTTTTATTATAAAGTAAGATAAAAGTGTGTGAAGTATTGTTTTGAATTGAATTTTTAATTATTTTCAGTATTTTTTTTAATTGTAGTTTTGTAAATTATATTATAGTGTTAATATCACTAATTAAAATTAGTTTAGTAATTATGTTATTAGACAGTGGAGCAGATAAGACATACTTATTTTAGTTCAGGAATTAAGTGGCTTGCAATGTACATTATTATATAACAGAAATATTCCCTACAATGCGAAAGAGCGTTATCCACAGCCAAACACATCTGACATCTGATTTTATCGGATGAGTTAACAACTTCTAAGGACAGGAAATTGTCTTGACCAAAGAAGAGGATTTGGAAACCAAAATAATTATACTCAAATCCTTTGTAAAAGAAATAATGATGGACTTGCTTTAATTTATTCCCCCAATATAGCACAGCTGCTTAAAAACTTGAAACAAACTCCTGTTTCCGAGGATTTAAGGATACCTCTTAATGGCGACGATTAAATTCAGACTGTACTACTTATTTTAGTATCTTATCAGGATTACAATAAGAAAGAATTTCTGCTGGATAGCAAAACTGAAAACAGATTTTTATCCAGCACTTTAAAGACTTAAAATCGACTCTTTTCTTGTTTAAATGATATTTTCATTGAGGAATAGTGTAATTCCACCAATAATTCCTTCAGAGTAGGCCACGTGCTTGAGACCGTCTGCTTAGTATTACTTTTGGGGCTTGGACATCATTCGTATTGATTAGGTATGATATCTTACCCGAGCTTTAACCTGGTTTCTCAGGTTTTATTTGTCATTTAATTCGATCATGTAATTAGGCTTATTTATTATTCTTTAATTTTACTTTTAAAAAGTTTATTTATTTACTTAGTCCATGGATCCAATAATCCTTATACATTATCAACTACTATCTCAAGTAAAAAATCATAATAAATTATTTAATTCAGTTTAAAAAATATAGTACACTCCACTCAGGGATATCGACGTATTTACAATATTTACTAAATAACCTCATTGATTCATTAATTATTTCATGTTTGGCATAACCAGTTATGAGTATTAATGTGAAAAGAGTTTTCTTTCCTTAATGATATAAAGGGATTAGGTAAAAAACATCTATGGTCACAAGAACTAAAAGGAGCTGAAAAATTCAATGAATAGAAGACAAATTGTGGGACTTATCAAGTTATATTCCATACAAATATTCAGCAATAAACCCTTTTTAAATCGCACATTTTTTGTATTATTAAGAGTGTTGAAAATCTAGTGTTGCGGACCGGGTGCATGGGCGTAATTTTCTTTATTAATTTAAGCTAACTCATTAGTGCTAGCGGAGTATTGTAAGTAGGTTATTGTTCTTTATATATCTTCGTTAGGATAGAATTAGGGCTAGGTTTTCTTTTTTATGTTGTTTGTCAAAATTTTATAGTTGTTTATAAAGGCTCAATAAAATAAACCTTAAACCTTGAAAAACTAGAACACAATAACTTTTTTTTAATAAAACCAAAACCAATTATTTGTGTTGAAATAATAAACTAAGATTATATTTGAGCAATTAATTTGGGAGTGACAAAGGCGTCCTCGATCATGACAGAATAAATTATATTTTTTTCATTTACAAACTTATAATTGAAACCTGACCTTTTCCACAATACTTAATGTTAGTGATCCCAGGATTTCCTTTTGGAATTGGCAAACTTCGAATAAAGTTTTACCCACCTATGATAACCAAGGCGTTGTATGTCCCCAAGTTACGTAATAATTAAAAGACATAGTGGACGAAAATTTCGCTTATGACTGCTTGGCCTACTTGATTGTGAAGACAGTATTAAGAACAAAATACTAATATACAAAATATAATTGATTATTCTTTAATGTAATTGAGGTTCTCATTACATGTTTTCCTATCACACACATAAGGCTGCATTAAACCATTCAGAGTACCAGGGTCATCTTGTTTAAAATAAAGCGAAATCAATATAGAAAAAGCCGACGAAAGCAAAGTCAGTCAACCTAATACACAAACGCTAATATATGCAACAACAGATGTCGCCTTTTAAGTCAATTGCCTCATAACAAAATCGTCTGTGTGTTAATCTTTAAACTGAAGCATGATTGCACGTATTTTCCCAAATAATCTTTATTCAGTTTTTATTTTTCTAGTCGCGTCATGGGCTTTTTTTGGTTACGGTGTCGTACAGAGTTTTTCTAGCTGGTTAATCTGTTTTCACTGTCTGTTCGATTTAAAAAATTAAATCGTATGTATCCGCAATCTGTACGATGCGAAACAAAATAAATTGAATTGTAATTGATTAACGAATAGAACGCTAGAAATGCAGAAGGAATATGTAGCTAAAAAGCAAAACAAGTAAAAATACTCGTATTATACTCGTACATGCATATGCATGTACGCATTCCTATAAACACGAAAAGAAAAATTGTGAAGATCTCAGTTCTGGCATTTAGCGGCAATGGCAAAATCAATTGCGCTGTGGATATCAACTTTAAAATAATTTAAAAATCGAAACAATTTGAAAATCGATGATGAGCAACAAAAAACAATTAAAACTTAAAATTTTAAACGGTTTGTACAGATACAGGGAGGTGTAATATTTTATCTATCAATAATGATATTTTCATATATCATGCGATATACATCTTTACCTTGCCAACATTTTCTATCGAAATCGGCACTAAGTGGTTACATTATTATGATATCAGAAAAGTCACATCATTCGGGAGAAAAGGAGCCAATAGCTAATATATATTGATCGGATCGTTCTAGTGTTTTACAGACATGCATGAATTGCTTAAAAGTGAAATAGGACTGCTGTTTGTAAGTTTCGTTTAACCTACCAATCGTAGCTCAATCAATTGATTGCTTTTTATCGAATATTTCATGTCATTCTTAACAACTTGATTATATTATTCAACGGAAATCGCGACACTCATTTAATAGATAATAGATAATCAATTTTGTACCCTTTTTGGGTGCATTAACAGTTCCATCGTTTTATAAGAAATGATTACAAATTGTTAGAAGATGATATGTTCTTTTTAAAATTAAATAATCCCCCGAAAAAGTCTGACAGAGTTTTCTATCACTTAAAAATGATCGCAACAAAATTTCTTTTCCTTTTTGTTTCATTTTCTTTAAAATCTTAGTCAAATATAACTGTGATGTTCAGTTCATGTTTTTGTAAAATAAAAGGTAAACAAGGCAAAGAGCAAAATTCAGACAGCGCCGTCTCTTATGGTTTTTACTATACAATTATTGACCTCCAAGTAATTTTACGACGCTGTATAAAAAAATAAATAAAGAAGATCAAACTTCGACTCATGGCGTTACTTTAATTCGATGCTTTCCTTAATGTTTCCAGTAACTAAAAATGTTAGTTGTTAGTGAAAATTATGGAAAAGTCATCATCTATATGCTGGGAAGGTCGTATATTAATTAATATATGATAGAGAT
Organism: Phania funesta; assembly: GCA_963932375.1. Taxonomy (NCBI): domain Eukaryota; kingdom Metazoa; phylum Arthropoda; class Insecta; order Diptera; family Tachinidae; genus Phania; species Phania funesta. The sequence goes on along the minus strand of OZ010656.1, from coordinate 92,402,101 downwards.
TTGCCCATGAGTCTTTTTTCTAGCTCACAAACGCATACATGTCTATTCCACAAAATTCTCTCAGTGGTATAGCAGGTCTTGGTTGAGGAACTGCTTGCGCGTCATTGCCATTATTGCGTATGCTATATTGTCATATTGTATGCTATATTGTCTAAATGTCCTAATATTTAAATTGGTTTAAAAATCAATAAAACCGTTCCATTTTAGTGTTGCTTGCTGCAGGTAATCTTATTTCACAGTTATGTTGGATTTCGTCCAGAAATTTTATTAAAATATAATTTAGGGGTTTTTTTCTAAAATAGCACACCAAAGTTTTGGGAGTAGTTCACAGCAGCCATATTTTTTCATGTTAATGGTTTTTGTAGGATTCTCATTTACCACATGCATTTGTTTTGTTGTTAACTGCACTTTGATGAAGTGCCGAAAAAACCCGTGTGAATACACATCTTCTTTATGTACAAAACTATAAGCCATTAGGTAGTTTTTAAATGAATCGTCCTTATTCTGATAGTTATCCTGGCCATGTAGTAAATATGTAGTTGACATTAATTTTCCACCTCAAAAACAAATTACTCACAACAACGTCAAAGCTCCGACTTAAACATTGTTGCAAACATACGGTTAAGGGAAAAAACTCAAGCCCTTTGGAACAAAGTTTCTGTTCAAATGATTTGTAAGTTGGTAGAAAATATACCAACACGTCTGGATTGAAATTTAAGTGATATTTCAATTTGGATTTTTTAGTGGTATAGAATTTAAAGTTAGCAATATAGCTTGATATGCGTGCCATTTTGGCAGTTGGACTTGCTTTGCGCTTAGTTTATTTCGAAAATATACTGCAAGTCATCCCACGGTTTTATCGCAATATTCTGTGCAGTGTGATACTGACTTTTGGCTCAATGTGCATACCAGTAAGAAAAATTGCCGTATTTGAAGTGAGGTACATTTACAAAAGTAGCTTTTTGTTTTGCTTTCTGTGCCCGTGGAATCAATGGTCCGTATTTCTTTAAAACGATGCCGCACAATGGACCCGTAAATTTTCACCCAAAGTCATGCGTTTTAACACCGCTGAACCTCAAAATATTAGTACTAAAATTTTGAATTTTACCAATATATCAAAAACTAAAACAAGGAAGTAAAATTCTGCAACAACATACAAGTTCCATCAATAAATAAAAATTTACCATAATTTTAAGCAAAATATCATTATAGGGTTACAACATTTCCAAAGAGTTTTTATTCTACCACTTGTAGTTATTACGTAATTGTCTTAGAAAAATAAAGAGTTCAATATCTTCGGTAATGTGCGTTTCAACCAAAAGGATGAGAGCGAACACAAACGGACATTCAGAACACGAAAAGACACTAAAAAATTGTAGCAAAAGTGATGAAGGTTATACAAGATTCGACATAGCCGAATATAGAAAGAAATCTGATCTGTTTTGTTGTATTAATACTGCACAAATACTTTTTGAGTTCATTGATGATGATATAAAATCCACGATGCAAAAAGATGATAATTTTTGACACAGCGACAAGACTAGAGTAATAATAAAAGCAACAGTAGGAAAAAAGTCAAGAACCAAAGTTTTATGACTAAACGTTGAATTTTTTAAACTAGAAGTAGGCAACAAATTACAAGCTACGCCATCGCACGAAGGTGCCTGGGTGGAAGTCCTTACAGATTACGAGTGCAAAATCCTTTTTGGAAACGCAATCATGGCAAATACTGTTGTCATCTGGAGAAGAATAGATAAGATTGAAACTTGGGCATAGAATGTTATTTGGAAAAACAAGAAATAGTGTAGGAGAACTTACGGAGCCCTGCGATAGAAAATTAATTTTGAGAAACTTTTTCGTAGTTACTATAATTGCAAATCTCCTGTTTCCTTTTTGATTTTTATATGTTTATAAGATGGAAAATGTGTAATACAACTATTGGCTTGCGTAAAGGGTGGTTTACATTATCACGCAATTTTTATGGTACGTACAATTTTTGTGTAGAATAGCACGAATGGAATCGTCTAACCATAATTACCGAACGAATTTACAAACTGTCATAAAGACATTGATTTTATAATAATAACATGAAAAAATATGGCTGCTGTGAACAAACCTCCATAATTTAGTAAGATATATATAGATATAAACTAGAACATAAAAAAACAGCAAAACAATAGTTGTAAAGTATTTAATACCATTGCGTATGCCACTTATAGTTGGTCATAACTTCATGGGGGTTATTAAATGTTGCATGAGATTTTCTCTCATGACAACTGATCTCATGATTGCACTTGAATAGGGGCTAACCATAAATGCTAGCAAATCTGACGCTATGATCTTTACTCGAAGAAGGGTATAGAGGTTGAATCCTTAATGTTTTTGGGTCGGAAATCAAGGTGTTACTCTGCATAAAGTACTTACCTGGAATGAACACACTGACTTCAAGATACGGCCATTTATGTTACGGTTTGCTGGACCCGACGACGTACTCGACTAGCTCAATTTGATCTCGGGAGGTTCTCAATCCTATCGTCGGGTATGAAAAAGTAACACAAAAATTTTATTAATAATTCACATCAACAATAAACAAAAAAAAAAAAAAAACACTTTACTATACATTTAACCACGGGCAAATCTTAGAGACAGGTGTTGGTCTCTGTATAGCCCTCCCAACCAAACGAAATACTTTCATACTTTGTCTGCGACCCAGAACCCCGGAACTAGTAAGAAAACAGGTTAGCGAGATTCAAATGCCGATGGAAAGCATGAGTAGAAGAAAAGTATTCGAAAGGCTTCACTGGGCACTCATTGCGGTTGGATTTATATGGAGAACGAAATAAGCATTTTACTGATAGTTCTCTTGTGAACGTCAGGGCAGTAGCAGGTGTATACTCAGCTTAGCTGTACTTGTCCTGTAGCTTACGCCTGTGGGAGTACAAATCTGTTTACCAAGCAGAACTGCTTGGTTTGCTATGTGCGTTAGATCACCTGCTAGAAATCCCGGTGCATGAGGTAAACGTCCTCATTGCTCTTGAAAATCAGCCGGTTATGTGCCTTGGTGTAAGCAGTAAGGTTGACACAAAGGCACAGTTGGGAATAAAGCGGCAGAAGAACTAGCAAAACGGGGCTCTGCTGTGTGCTTCTTTGGACCCAGAGTTGCACTGGGGAATAACCTAGTGCGAGCGAAGGTCTCATTAAACCAGAAAAGGTTCTCCACCCTTTCGGGAACCGAGGCTACTACATGTACACAGGCTCAAAGCGCCCCACAGCAGGAAGGCTGAGTACCTTAAGCTGGATTAGTACTATTTGACAACTGAAATTAACGCATGGGAGTTGACAGTTGCCACTTGCCAGTTGAAGTGTGTTTTCTATCCATAATCGACCTATAATATAAATATATGTTTTGTATTTTTGTTCATTCTGACCGATCGACACTATTTAAATAAAATATGATTTTACTGGGGTTTTTGTTTAGAAGCAACTAATAAAAAACTCTTAAAATGAGGCTTCTATATAAACACGTTGTTCCACGTTATTACCACTCGTATGTTAAACAAAATGTGCCGCCGGCAAACAAATTTGTGATTTGTTTAAATGAAGAAAGAAACAGTTTTGAAAGTAATTTACACAATTTTTGTATTTGTTGGCCGGAAACAGGATCGGAAATGACTATTTCATTTCTTTTGCTTTTGTTGCGAATTTACTTTACTGCTAAAAAAAAGAAAGATTATGTTGTATCTCTACCACAAATATCTAAGAGTGATAAACCTTTTTAGGCAACAGACAATATATACGTGACTGCGCGTATACAAAGCAGTGATGCGAAACCATTGCAAATATGTATATAAGTATAAGTGTAACATACATATCCGTTTACACATAGACATTTATCGATGTACACATTCCCATATATTCATACATGCAACAAACCACATGATATTTTATTTTTACTGCAGTGGGTGATATTTGGCTTGGCTCTTGACATGATTATTTGTTGTTTCTACTTTTATTATTATTTTTTACTGATACGAGTATAAAACTTTATTGCATAATTGTATTTGGCATCCAATCCAAAAGAGTTTCTTTACATCGGCAAGGGGAAGGAATATTTTGGTTTTGTTAGCAGATTTTGCTTATTTCACTTTTTTCTTTATGTATCCTGACCGGTAGTAAAATTAATTAGATTAATATGCAGGTTGTCTATTCACATTAGCTGCGCTAAGAAAATTTGTTGTGACTGTTATAAGCTTTTAGTAATTAGATGTAATACAAGCGTGTATGTTATTTAATGTAGTCATTTGGTTCATAGTATCCTGGAGTGAACTAGGTAGCGAAATAACACTGGCCTGCCAAAAAAAAAAAACATTTTTTAAAAATTGATAAATATAAAGGGTTTAAGGTGCTAAATAAAAGTCTGCTTTCAGTTTTTCCTATCACGTGTAGGATTTTGAATGGCCGGCCGTAGTTTATACAGTAGGCGATCGGAAGTTAGAAACACGTTGTTTTAAGGAAATTCGTATTTCCGAAATTGTCTAATATCTGGAATTTTTTTGTATAAACAGATAAAAGAGAATCTGACTATAAAAACCACAATTGAGCTATATACATATGTATGTATATTAAACTATAAAATTGAACAAAGTCTATGAATAACGGGATTAAACGGGTAAAGCATCCATTGGTTGCCCGAAATGCATTCTTATCACTATCGAGATATTCTTGACAAAAGTTGTTTTTGAGAGTGTAGTGCGTGGGAGTGAATCTTATTTACAATTTAAGGCAGTTGACTTTTTGCCATTTGATACTGTTGGTTGGTTGGTTAACATGGTAGCCTGCTGCACGCAGGCTGTCAAGTAAGGTCTGAATGACCCCGTTTTGACAAGACCATACCACTCGCCAGGTAAATGGTGTCTTATAGCCTCTGCTCGCACTAAGACTAGGGAGCTAGATCCATCCCGTAGCCGTGAGATATCTTAAAATATCGTTGAAACGGCACCTAGATATCTCACTGAGATCCTCCAGTATGTAGTCTCCAAGAAATTTGTGTCTCCTGACAGCCAGCGCAGGGCATTCGCAGAGAAGGTGAAAAACCGTCTCCTCTTTCTCTATGTCCTTACAACTGCGACAGTAGTCATTATAGGAGTCCAAGTCGCCTGGCATGTTCTCCTAACACCCAGTGACCTGTTAATATTGCTAGCAACATCGATAAATTCCTCCGATCAGTTGCATAGTGCGCCTAAATCAAAATAGGGCCTGAAAAGTGACTGAAGATGCCGCTCTTAACACTCCCCAAGGGGATTGCGACTGATTCCACATTGGGAGTATTTAGAGCGGTTCCTTCTTTGGCTAGTTTGCCTGCTTGTTCATTACCAAAGTGGTCCCTATGCGCAGGGACCCAAACCAAGGTAACATCCGCCAGGCTCCATAGCCTTGACAACTCTCTCTTACATCGACTGACTAACAGAGACGTAGTTTTGTACGATCTGAGTGACAGAAGCGCCGCCTGACTGTCGACGAAAATACCTATATTCCCACGTATATTTCTGTCGTATTAAATCCTGCATGCCTTCATAATACCAAGTATTTCCGCTTGAAATACGCTGCAATTATCCGGAAGACGATGTGAGATGCCTATCTCAAAATCACTAGAAAAGACGCCAGAGCCTACACCGCTGTACATCTTAGAACCGTCCGTGTATATCCTGACGTTATAGTTCTCCACGAGACTACCACCGCACCACTGATACTGTAATTGCTTCTATTTTGTATTATAATCGTATAAGTATAGGCTAGCGTCATCATTTTGCCAGTGAAACCATTGTGAAACATGTAAAAAACGTTAATTTATAGTGAAGATACATATGGTTTTGATGATAAGCGCGAAAAAGTATTCTTACCTGTAAGAATGTACAGAAAGTATCAGAAATAAAGAGTGCGGCAATATTTGTCATCCACTGTACAGACAGCGCTCTAACAACAATAAAACACAACACCTCAGACAAGTTTCCAAGAAAGTAAATACACACAGAGCAACAATAACGATATAACATGAATTGAATAGAAAACAGACAGTAGTTACAAAAACAAACATCATAATGAAAAAACAGCAGAAAAGATGTTTATCCCTTAAGAAGTTTCTACTGGATTCTTGTGTATTCTACAAGTTTCTGGAAACTAGACGACTACTATAAAAAGACTTGGATGATCCAGCTAACAGCTAGTATCGAGTAAAATTCTAAAGTGTGAATAATGATTATAAAGAAGTGTTGATTTAGTGTTAAGTGTTAAAGTAAATAAAATAACAGAATGTAAAAATAAATTTCTGCCGTGTAAATTATTAAAATAGACTTTTCAATTAAAAGAACAATATATATGTATGGATACATACATACATATATTGAATTATAAAATGTTTTGAGTTTGTTTTTTATTTTTACTTTTGCTTGACTAATCAAAAGACCATCCAGACAACGGCTAACATTCAAGTAAAGTTCTAACTGAAGAAGACCTGATTCTAGTTACATTAAAAACAAAGAAGAGAGCTTTGTTCGGTTGCGCCGAATCTCATATGATCTTCACCCAAGTATGAACTACTAGAAATGTAGATGTACTACAAATTTTTTCCGGTGCAAAGGTTTGTGGATGATCTTAAATGTTCCCCTCTGGATTTGGTCATCTTATTTCACATTTTAACTATCCTCTCATTTTATTGGAAACATTTTCAGTTGTTTAAATGATTTTTTTTTACCAATTTCGTCGCTTTTAATTTCTTTATATGTCGTACATTATCTCAGAATGCCTTTTTAGTTATTTATCGATTTTTGATGAATTTTGAATAATTGTGGAATTTAGGTTTTTGTGAACTTTCAAAATTTGATGACTTTTGTTAAAATTTCGGTTTCTTACAAGTTTTAGTGAAATTTCGCGTTAAACTTAAGATTCGATGAAGTTATTTGGTTACTTGTTTTCTGAAGTTTAGGGTTTTGTAAAACTTAGCCCTTATGAAACTTAAAATTATTGTAAAGATTTTAAGAGTTTAACCTTCCTAACAGTGTTTGCACAGATCCAAAAATACTTTGCTTCAAAAATGTTTAGCTTTTCTTTGTAAAAAGCTTCTATAATATTAGAATGCCTCTCTTTCTTCCACAATAAAGTACTTGTATAAATCGTCTGGATTTCACTATTTTTGAGATAGCCGTAATGATATTTTATATAAGAGTTAGCTTTGTCAGCCAGAACAGACCTCTAATTGTGTAACTTGATTTTTTGTTTAAGAGATTGCCTTCCAATCTCGCAATTCGGAGCATTCTAAGAATCGAATTTCGTAATTTGATTGACTTGGTCGTGGGATTCTTATTGCACTTGCACGGAATCAACTGGCATCATGGTGTGCCTGGGCAGTAAGAATGTTACTCTAATACTAGTAGCAAAAATGGAACTTTTCAAAAAGAATGCTATCATCGACAAAATGTCTTATTTCTATTCTGACGTGCTCAGCTGTCACAAAAAGGCTAGTGAAGTAATAATAATTGTGTATGCTTTTGTTTGCTCTATGTCAGATTGTCGGTTCTTGTTCATGTGTTTTAGTTTTTCGCACAAACTGCATTCGTCATTTTTTGACAGATGAACTTCCGAATAGAAATCTTTTATAACAACTTTTCTAAATAATGCCAAACTGTTAACTGTGTTTCTTGATTATTGCAATAAAGCTTTTGTATACAATTCATATACGGTCGGTAAACTACGAAAGTCTTGTGACAAATAAAGTTTTTGGATTTTATTGCGCAATAGTGTCACGGTACAGTTGGTCCATATATTTTTTCTCTTCTAGTATTGTTATGTGGCTATTAATTTTTATTTATATTTCGGAAATGTCCATTGACTATATGACGCAGGGTAATTAGCGAAAGAACTTAATAAAATAATTGTAAGATTGTTTAGGTGTCAGGCTTGAAACTCCTTCCCTTTCGATATTAGTGCGATCAATACATGATATCAGCCAAACTTTTGGTTTTGGGTGCCTTACTTGTTCTCAATAATGGTCAAAAATAAGAACAAGTTGCTCATATAATATTTAAAGATAGTCGACAAATTCCTTCTATAAAGTATATTTTAACGTCAAAAAACGTTTCAGGAAGCTATTTTTAAGCATTTAACCGTTGCCATGTCACGGAAACCTTGATTACACCTTTAGCAACTACAGTTTATATATCCCCAATAAAGTTCTATACTGACAGTGTCACGATAAAATTGCCTGCACTTGAAAATGTAAACAAAGCTAAAGATTAAATGCGCAACAGAAACCAAAATTTCGATAAATTGACGCTTATGATATAATCGCAAATGCGACTCCATATGTGCATGAAAAATATTCCAAACCAAACTTGATAAGGGATGACGGAAATTCGTTCCAAAAATCTACAAAAAATATTCCATTGCTTGAATTAACAATTATCCACGTTCGTGCCGGTGATTGCCTCTGCCAATTTTTAGTAAATGTTTCCGGTACATTCTTGAAGGCCTAGAAATATATATTAACAGTTTCCTCAACTACATGAGAGTTTTACTATTTTTACTTTTCTGTCTGCACTTATTTAGTTTCTGGCTCCTTGCAAATCGACGAATCAATTCTTTTGGTGATCTGCCGTTAAACTTGTAAATTGCAACTACAACAATAATAAATATCCTCTTGAATAGGAAAAAAACAAATAAAAGCTTTTGTTAAATTCTATTCTCTTGCTTTTCTGGATTATATCTTTAAGTCAGCAGTTTTCAAGAGTAACTTGGGTAAAACTTGTGCCTGTATTAGTGCTCAGAACAAAACAAGTATAGGAAAATCACAAGCACAATAGTTTAATAACCAACAAAAGCAAACGTGCAAACGTGGAAGCGAACAAACACATATTGCAACCACCAACACGAGTACGTTTTAAACTGCAGTTTATAGTTTAAACCAAGTATGTGCAGTGACAGTTGCTGTATACAAGTATTTATGTATGTGTGTATATCCCAATCGCATTTGCAAATGTAGAGGAAGTTCTAGTTCCAATACCAGTTGTACGAGTAGCACTACTTAGTTGCAGCCGTACACAGTTCGGGCAAAATGAAAAGAAGACATCTATTAGTAACAATTGTATTTAAGTAGTCAGCAGTTAGTGTGTATGTGTGAATAGGGAATCTACTTTAAGAAAACAATTCATCGCCAAGCACCTCCCACATTATCCTAATAAGGGCCTCATACTTACCCTGGTGTTATGTGCTAAAGAAGCATTACAAGGAAAACGAAAAACAGCACAAAGAGAAAATCTAGAATTCTAGTGCACTGGCAGAGAAGTGCCCACTTAAGTTGGTTGGTTTCTTTTTTGGTTGGTGTTTGCTTTGCTTTGGCTCTTATTTTAAATAGATTAGGTTATATTGTTTAGTTGTTTGATTTATTCATTTATTTGTTTCGTTGTTGTTGTTGTTGTTGTTTTATTTGACTAAACGCTGACTCGTCACTTTTTACAGTTTTATCACCGTCGTTGTCGAGCTTTGTCATGTACATACGTATACAATTTTTTTTTAAGTATGTGTGAGTAACGAACGCAACTAAACAAGTGCTATCAATGGTAGCATCCGTACTGAGACCTCTCTGTACTTATGTACATATCTATTACATACATAAGCTTCGCATCAAACTGGGTTATTCAGAATATTTGAATTAAAGATTTTATCTGCCTTTCGTGTTTGAAAGGCAGTAGACATTTTAGAAACAGAAAAAACTCTAAACTTCTGTTAATTAGCAATTTTATGAACCGTTTTTATATTATAGACCGCTTGATGTTGTTAGCAATTAGAATTCGTTACATATGTGGGTAGACACATATATGTGATGATTTTACGCACCTTTGATGATCAATATAGGCTTTGGCAAAGAAGCATTAGGGAAAAGTTAGGCTTCTTTCCTTTTTCTTTTTTTATATAAAGTAAAGTATTGTTCGTTCATGAATGACCTACTCCAATGAAATTTTCAGGTTCGTACACAGGCAAGTTTCATGCTGTATGATTTTTTCCCATTCTATTGAGTGCAAAATATAAATTATCTTCACTGCAACATGATCATGTGTGAACCTGAAATATTTCTTGAAATATCTAGTAGTCCTTTAAAATCTGCATATTTGTATGTACGACAATTTCCAATGGGAGAAAATATTTTAAGTCTGACGGAAAAATGAGCTGCCAAGTCTTGAGAAATTTGAACTAAGCAAAATCACACTCCAAATTACAGCATTTTATTTTGATCGAAATTTCCGTTTAAGTTCTATTGAAATTTCGATCAATATCGAATGCCGTTATTGTCCGACAGAAATTAAATAATTAAGCAAACATTTATATATTCTCCATATAAGTTATTATATTTCATTAGGATGGTCGTAGCGCAACACACCGCATTTGAGCCAGTGAATTATAAAACAATCTATTTTATTTTGAAGTGCATACACCGTAAAAAACCCAGCGCAAAATACCCAATAAACTTAGATTTGTTAAAAAGCGAACTCCTTATTTGCTGGTGATTTACATGGCGATGAATGTATTTTTAGCAGGATAATGCACAAGTCCACGTGTTGAAGAAGACAAACGCGTTCCTTAACTCTCGATAAACTTATTTGCTAGAGTTGACTGCCTTAAGCCATCCCATTAAGGATCTATGGGGAATACTTGTTGCCAAATATAAGGATGTTCCAAGCAGTATGGCAGCCTTAAGAGAATGAATAATGAAATATTGCCTGAATGGAAAAAAATTAATGTGTTCGTCCTAAAAATACTGGTGGAGTCAATCGTTCGTCGTGTCCAATTGGTGGAGATATATATATATATATATATATACGAATAGCACAACGAGTGCACATGTAATTTTTCATGTTAAGCAAAATATGTGAATATAACTTTTTTATTTAATTTTCAGTTGTCTGGATATAAAATCCCAAAAACTATTTTTCTCATTTTCTTCATTGTTTAATTTGTTTAAATTGTAATTAAAGTTGAAGCCTTGCACATGTAATTATTTGTCTGATGGCCGTGGAGACTTCTAATGTGTTAAGGTTAAGAAATAAAAACAATATAAATTAAATAGACTTAATTTAAAATGTTAAAATTATAAGAATTTTCAAGAGACCTTCCAAAAACTAGAATGAGCAAGTGTCCTATAATACACCTTGTTTATATTTAGATAATAAAGGCAATGGCTCGTGAAGCTTGCGCTCTCTTTGATTGTACTAGCAGCTAATAATTAATTATAAAGTAATAATAATATTTTTATATACGAGTAAATATTTTACACATTTGTAAATTTGGTTAATCGTGGAGATATTTTGATACATTTATATTCTACTTAAGAACTTAAACGCAGAAAATTTTCAGTTAAATTTTATTATATTTCTTTGGTCTTTTTTTTAAATTTCAGTTTAATAAAAAAAAATATTGAACTAAAATTGTTATGTTAAATTTAATTTAATTTTGACAATGCAAAAAATTTAAAACGTAACTGACCTTTGGGTTAATGAATTACTAACCAATATTTAAATTTTGAGTTTCGTTTCAACTAAAGGTTAATTGGCATTGATTCTTGATTTGATCTTTATACAGGGTGTTTTGATGTAGATACATCCAGTGCCATTTTTCGTACTGAGAAGCTTGTATCAATTGTCATGTTAGCTGGTAGCAGGTGAAATTCGTTTGTCCCGTAGGCATCTGCAAGGTGTGAACAGGTAAATCTCGTAGGTCGGGTGCTTTTGTAGGAATTGCTAGATGTTAGTGATTACTGTTTTATTGCTTTGTATTGCGTCAGAATTGGATTGGAAGAAGTCATTGACTATTGGATTATAAATTTGCTTATTATTTTGGTATTGTGTTTTTATTGTTTTGTTGCTTTGTGTATTTTGCCCGTTATTTTTGCTGTGTGTTTTGTATATTAATTTTAGAGGTTCGAATATAACGTCTGAATTGAACTTTGGTTGTTTGTTTATGACGCGTACGTCACACGGCTTTTGCTTGTATATTTCCATGTTTAATAGGATGTTAAGTCCTCGTGCTTTCCCCTTTGTGTATAGTAGCTGTACCGTTGTTTTTATTTTGCGTCCTGTTTGCCCTATGTAGGTGTATTGATATATCCCTGTCTGTCTAGCTGGTCTTTATTTGTTTGCATTCTATATTTGTGTTGAATTTCCTGAGAAAGCTGGCTACTTTATTTTTGAATCATCCGGTGTAAGTTAAAGTTGTCCAGGTTTTTCCCTCGTTTTCATTGTTGTGTTCTCTGATATTTTGAAATTCTTCTTTGGCTTTATCTGCCCCTATTTAGTTCTCTGTTGTAGGCTTCCTTTGTTAGTGGCGTTCGTTCGAGTATATTTATTAGTTGTCTGATCGCGGTTCGCTTGTGTTGCGGGTTGGAGGTGTTGTGTATTATACTGTATGTGGTCGTAGGTTTTCTGTATATTTCGTATTCGAGTTCATTGGTGTTTTTACTTATCTTCATTGTCAGGTCTAGACAATTAACTTTGTTTTTTTTATCAGTTTTTATTGTGAATTTGATGTTTTTGTGTTGTTTGTTGATGAACTGCGCTATTTGTACTTGGTTATTTCCCGTGATTGCACATATTATGGCCTCCATGTATCTTGCGTAGAATATTGCTCCGAGACCAGTCATTTGTTCTACGTGTGGCACAAAAACTTACATGAGTATTGCTGAGGTTGAATTCGAAGTACTTCTGTTGTAGTATGTTTTTAAGGTATTTGTGGGTTGTGAAGCGAGGTCTTTGTCTTTCTTATTTCTCAGTCCTGTTTCGTGCACGATGCTTATAGTTTCCGCTATGGGTATCGATGGATATACATATCTTTATACATCTTTAATATCGTGTTTTCTGTGGCTATTTTCCTACAACTGTTTTGAGAGCTTGTAGCTCGGTGTTGATTTGCGGGTTACTATTGCTCTAATTGAAGTGTTTGGCTTATGTACATGTACTTTTTGCAGTGCGATCCTCGGTGGGCTTATATTTGTCAGAACATGTGACGTGTTTTGTTTTACTATTTGTATCGCCTTATCAATGCTGGCTTGGTATTCATCAGAAGGGTCCTTTCTAATTTTCTTACAGCTTGTTTGTTTGTTTCTGCAATTAGTTGTTCAGTCCTTCTTATACATTCCTCCTTCTGATTAGTATTGGCCTTGTCAGCTTTCGTTGTGATCGCGTTGTTTGTTAATAGTTTTTGTTAAGGTTTAAGAATACAATGAAACCCGCTCACATTAACTGTATTTAAATTAAATAAATATAAATCATAATTGAGACACTAATTTTATATAAAATAAATATATGTTTCTAACAGGGGGCTTTCTATATCGAATCGAAATTTCAATATTAAAAACGTTCAATTTGATAGCAACTTCGATCTATATCAAATGGCCACGTTATAATATTTCACTGCAGTTATCATGTGTAATTTTTCGGAATTGCGTTGCGCAAGTTACATATGGGAAAGATAATTCCAAACGATAACAGCAGATTCGGAAATAGAGATTGTTGTACTGAGAATGGTGTATATGTACAATACGGTTTCTACTACCGGAAGATATAATGGAAAAAATGCTGTAAGTTGAGGTCTATTATAAAATAGTTATAGAAGTGTGCAATCAGCATAGATTTAGATTTTTTGAATTCGACGTAGTCTACTAGCTACGGGTGAAGATTAGTTTTTTTTAACACAATCACTTCTTTAGTTGCAGTGCCAGAGTAGCGCACATTGTGTGTGAATGTCCAGCACAATAAGGACCACGGGTAGACACTTGTTAAATGTGAATGCCATGGTGGACCTAAGCGTTAGACAAATACTAGCAATTAAGAAAATACCCCATAATGAGGGGGAAGGTCGACAGTCTGAAATCACTACAGTCTAGAGTAAATGCTAGTGTTAGCACGAAACTTGAATGAGTGTAAGGTAGTCGTAAATTACAAATCGGTTGCCTAAAATCAATTCGACAAAAGAAGGGGTTGGAAAAAGGACCCGTAAATTCAACGGTCTGCGACGATATCTCGCCTACATCAATAATAATGATCCAGGAAAATTAAAAACGGATGCATCATAATATAGCAGCGATTTTAAATATTCCGAAGCGTCTATTAAATCGGACACCCAACTGAATTTTCGACCACCGATTCCGATTGTCGTGGAGAAATTACATTTTCATATTGTGGAGATTAGCTCTGAACCAGACAGAAGAAGAACGGAGTATAGCCAGGAGCGCTACTTCCACTAATTCCACGATCTAGTTGTAACAAAACTTACAAGTTAGTATGTAGGGCCACATGGAATAAAAAATAATTTGGCAAATGCACACCATAATAGCTCGTTGCATTGGAGTTAATGCAACAATGGAAACTTTTGTGGAACTCTGCGTTGGAAAAATTAATGTTCCAACTAACAGCTTCGAGCGTACGATATTTACGTTTTAATTAAGTTGCAGTTCTCTTCTCATTTAACTCTATTCTGCATTATATAATTTGCGATGTACGAATACACAAGTATTTTAAATTTTTTCAGTGTCTTTTAAAATGCAATGTAGCATTTGTTTAAGCATTTCCGTTTGTACTCGTCTGTACGCTGAAAGCCTTAAAAACTAAATGAAAAGAAAAAAACTCAAGACAAAATCATAAACAAACTAACAACCAAACACCAACGTGAAGGCCTCTATTTTAACATTTGCCAAAAATAAACCCATTATTAGTTAAATGTCTATGTGAGTGACGGGATGTTCTTGTGTTAGTTTTTCCGTGCAAGTTTCTTTAGTTGGGAGAAGGGTAAAATGTCTGTTACTTATTTATTGTGAACAATTTTAATGTGTGGCCAGTGTTACCAAGTTACGAGTAGATAGCTTCCGACTAATATTCCTTTGGAAAGTAGACAGGCCTCTATTTTTTGGGTATTGGAAGGCTTTTAGACTAAAAATCTAATACTGTCAAATCCTAAATTAGGTTAGAAATATAAGTGAAAGCTTTTAGAAATAAATTATTTTATCGGCGTTAAACAATTCTTGAACAATATTTTTTTTTTAAATTTATACGAAATATTTCATAGGCTACTTGCACACGAGCCCTGAATGTTTTGAGGGCAAAAATATCAATTAAAGAATACATATCTTTATTAAATAATGTATAACGCTTCGCTGTAGGTGTTCAGTACTCATATTTAGATACCAGTAGGTTGTGTGTTTGTTCCAGACAGTGTTGTCAGAGTAGAGAATGTTGCCCCAAGTGGGGATTTTTTTTCAGAGAATTGTGTTATGCACTTTTTTCGTGATTTTTATTTAATATTTTTTATATTTTGTTTTGTATAATTTTTCAAATTATTCAGTATACAAAAATAGATGTCAAAACGATTGCTATGACTAAGAGCTATTTTTACTTGAATAAATAAATATTTTATTTTAGTTGATAATATGAAGGGTTTTTGGGGAATATTGGGGAAAATAATTGTCAATTGACTCTGCTTCTATTTTTTTTAGTAAATCAATTGCTAAGAAACTATAGCAACGTTGGCACGACTATGCCTCTGCCACATGTGAGTAGAAAATTATTGCATAGACTTTTTTATTGCTACTACTCAACTCATACCTTGTGCTTGTGGAGCTACTCGTAGGAAGGGGAATAGTAGTGTTGCCATTTTTTCTTCCTTGTTAAGTATTGCCGGAGGTATCAAATATGTATTGACTTCTTGCAGCGAATTAAAATAAAATATTAATATTTAATAACTTTAACAAACGTTTTTTGGCGATACTTAGTGTAGTTTTGGGTTCGGAAATTCTAATCGAGCTTTTTATATAAAATTTGAGTAGCTTTCGATAGAAATTGCAACTTCTCTAAACATATTGATCAAGTTTGTTAACTAGTGAATGAATGTCAACCTTTGATAGTTGTGTTTAATTGATTTGTATTCCCCACTTTGCGTAAGAAAGACTTTTGCCTATGCGATTTTAATGTCACAGTTATTGTAAGGTTTAGAAGTGTTTTTAGGTACTAATAGTTGTTTTGGAGTATAATTTATTTCACTTTTACCCGCGTTGTAAGGATTCTCATTTGAAAATGAATGAAATTATGATTATTGCTGTTATTGCCGAATTGGTCAAGGTTACTTAGAGGACAATTTTCATGTTTCTAAATAAACTAGGACCCCTCAGATAATATCTCACCATATATTTTCACCAATCTATAAAATATCATTGCATGTAAGAATTACTAGAGTTTGGAATTCTGTAGCCACAAAAATTGCATAATAATATTTTGCGTTCTCGAATAGTAGGGTCCTATTCACTCACAAATATATATTTCAAGGTTTGCTCTTTTTTCAATTTACATAGATTGTTTATTTTATGTAAGGACTTGATACTTAAATTACAAGTTAGAATATTTAAATAAATTAAATTAGTGAGGTCCGAAATTTTCGACTCCATATTGAACTATTGAATGGTGTCTCTCATACCTATCGATTAATAAATAACTAAGCCTTTGTCCCACTGGGGAAATTGTTTTGCTATGCCAGTGCGATTTTACGTAATCAAGAAGTTTGAATGTTTGTTATTTGGCATTAAATTATTAAATGAAAAAACAAATCAACAACAACAAATCTTGACACTATTCCAAGTTTTGGCAGTTAAGTAGTCAGTTTTGTCCAATAAGCAACATGTCCTTTGCACTGCAATCATACGTTCAAATAATTCGGTTGGCTTTATAGCGTCTTTTTTTTGTGGTAATTACTGGCATCGTAATCGTGTCGTAACAAATAAAACTCAAGTTTTTATTGAGATGTTTTAGCATGTCGAATTAAATAATAAGTAACTTATTTAAATGACATATTTTGCTAGTTTGCGGTAGTTGTAATGTTGAGGCTAATTTAACTAAATATTCACAACCTTATCCTTATCCAATAGACTGCAGCAGCTTTTTGAATGACTTTATTTGACACAAATGGCTTCGGAGCAAGAGTTTTATTTTTGACGTGGTTAAAAATTAGAATTGAACGGAGAGCTTTTTACTAAAAAAATCATTTGAAATTTGTCCATACAATATACATTCATACATACATATGTATTTCGAAAAGAGACCTTTAGTTGCTTGACAATGATCCTATTCTACAGTTTAAACGCTATGCTGAATTTTATATTAAGGAACGTTGTAGCAGCAGTGATAGCACGTGAATTTGAATGCAGGTGAGGCGACACAAGGAAAATATGGGACCTAACGGTCATCGCTTAAGCTCAAAAGTAACTTCTAGACTAAATAAAAGAACCAAAATGATTATCTTTGGACTTGGCGTCATTATATCCGAGTAGTCGTGAAGACTATCCTATTGAATTGATCAACATCATATCGCGCAGCCACTTCGAAGGTGACGATACTCAATATTATTAAATTTGTTATTAATTTGTTTACTTATACTCAAAAACATTCCTTGTTTGTGTTGTTGTAAATTTTCATGGCATGATTTCGTTATTCATTGCTTTCACTTTCTTTACAGTTTCAATTCTGCAATAGAGTCAAAATATTTTTTACGCACAAAAAAGTTTTTTGTGTTTTGAGCTGTGTCACGTTTAAAGTGGATGCGCGATATGTTATTTGAAATATAAAGAGAGAATATATACACAGCACGAAGGTGGCTTTCCTTGAATCACCGATATTGTTATGGTCGATTTCGAAGATAATCTTTCGAAAAAGGGTTCGAACGACTAAGACTAAAATAGCTGTACATACTCGTACATCAGTTTTTAAACTTAAATTAACACGTAGAAACAGCAGTCGGGGACCACTGTGAGAGAGGACATACTCCGAATTTTGATTAGATAAGATATTTTTGACATTGAAGCAAAATTATGGAAAGAGCTTAACACCTCAAGTTCATTGCTAATTTAAAACAGTAAATTAACAATAAATTGAATAAAAATGATTGCTATGTGACGAGCTTGAAATATGAAAGGATAAACTAATTTCTCACAGTGTAAGAACACCAATCAGCTTATTCACTTTCGCTCTTTCTGCCGGTCATGGCCTTAAATTAGGACTTGTATAAATCTCATTGGCTTGACTTGACATAACTTATTTTAGTTATGAAAATATGCAATATTTTTGAAGTCTCTGCACTAAATTTAGGATGTGGTATGAACAGAAAGTCAAAGCTTGATTAGTTTTAAAAGATGTGTGATCGGGTTTGCAGCGTTTTAATGAAATGGTGAATTAAAACTACAAATGTACTTCCCAGAAAAAGATACTGCCTCGCGAGGTTTCACTAGGCTTTTCGAGTGCATCTGGGATGCTATGCTGTAAGCGATTGCGTAAAAATATGGTATTTTTCTGCAGTATTAGATTTATTAAGTCAAAATGTGTATGTAATTTTATCATTATTGAAATCAAAACTTTGTTGCTTAAATTTATTACTTTGAAAACTTTTTCTTTGTTAGTTTAAGCAAAAACAATTCTTCAAATTAATTTATTAAGACGACATAAGCACGTGTTTTCCTGGTAGTTAAGAATAATTAATTTAAATTTATTGTGGATTTTCTTATTTCAGTGAATTCTTTATTTTTGCGGAAATACCAATTAGAAGCATTTAAGGCATTAGTATTTATTTTAAACTTTGCGTTAGAGCATAATATCAGACTTTTTGGCGTATATTTTTGCTTGGAACCTAGAAAGCGCTACATTCTTCTAGAACGAACCTTTTGGCCTGTAGCACCATTTGTTGTAATAAAAAGGATTTAGTGTCTGAAGTAAAAATATTTAAGATTACAAAGATAGGTGAAAATACTTTTTTGAACTTTCTGCCAACATGTGCTTTTGACGTAATCAAAGTCGCCATTCAAAGCAATAGATCAACAATTCATCAAAGCTTTATATTTGGGAAATACAATAATTAATACCAAATAAAGAGAAATGTATATCTGTCGGGACGATTAGTAACGGACGCCTGACCAAAAGTGGCAACACCTAATGATATTGCAACACTGCTCTAAGCTAGTGAGCAGTTATAGGAAGACGGACGAATGCGAAACTTAAGACGACACAGTTAAAGTATATACATTGGACAGAAAACAACTAATATGAAACGGTGGTTTCATTAAAAATCCTACCACCTGTCTACTTCGAAAGGACAATTATGAATTGAATCGACCAAGTTGTAAGATTTTACATACATTTTTGAGGATTTGCTTAATTTGATAAGCAACAATTTAGACTTCTAATAATTTATATGACTCTTCACAATGTTAATATTACAAATTAGCTGTTCATGACGACTACAAATATACTCGAGCTTACACGCCAATTGGTAAAGGTTGTTCAGACACGCGGAACAATGGCCAGCTCTTTTCGCTCAAACTTCGAAATTAGTTGTATATTTGAGTTATACAAATCAAGTTGTTTAGCTAAATATTTAAAAGTAAACTTGTAAGACCCTTGGCGGAAAAGTTTATAACAGGTTGGATGTTGGCTCACGGAATTTGTAGGCGATGAATTTGCCAACAAGCAACGAAGTTTTCTTAATGTCGTAGGTGGTATTTTTGATGTTACACCTGCCATTCCTCAGTCAGTCGCTCAGAAAAGCAATATGGGGAAAGGCACTTATTCGTTGTACTTGTGTTTAAACGGTAGGAGCCAATATACAAAATACTGAAGTAATTTAATTTTTGCCTGGATTTGCACAAGTCGTATCCTTGTTGAAGGCCATGGAACGGAGTTTTCCATCTCAATTCTTTTTTATTTTCCACTTGTGCGAAATCTCCTTTAACTGGCGTGGAAAATATATTGCCAACTTCCGTTGCGACGGTGGCAAAAAGTTTAGCGTAGGTTTGTCTTTTACTCGAAATGTTGCTACATGTTGTATTTATAACATTTTTATGTCAGTTTTAGAATTTGTTGTGTGTTGGAAAAATGTCTGTTGCAGCAAGTATTTATATGCTTCGTATTTTATGAAAGACCACCTTCTTGGTGAGTTTTAAACTTATGCTTGAAGTTGCATTCTTTACGTTTATATACAAATAGTTATTACGAGTATATACGTCTGTACACAAGAAAAGGGCCTCTGTGTTTGTAAAGAGATATTAAACAGCCAATCCTAGCAAAGGTTCGTACGCTAATATTCCGGAGCATATTACCTACCTCTGAAAAATAACCATGCTGACACTTAAACATGCCTGGAACCAAAACACAGAAAGTAGTGATATAAAAGAGGCATCAGCAATGGAAAACACTAGAAGAAAAAAAAATATTTCAGCAACAATATAAACGGCACAGCGATTAAGCCCAACGCTTGTATGTGTTAAAATACGAAGAATATACGACGTTTGGGATGGAGGCATACAGAGTCCGCCTAAAGGGCCAAGTTCCATATTGTCAGGAAATGCGGTAAAATCTTTAACTTTGTACATAAAAAGCAAATGAGAGGTGTGTTTGTACATCAGAACGTATGACAGATGTGGTCAAGATTAACGTTATAGTTGTACAGGTACGTCAGACATTTCTTCAAAAACCGCATGTGGCACTCAAATATTACCTCTTAGCGATTTGATGATTTTCGCAATAAATTTGGCGATTAAAAAAAATATTTTAGCATTAATTTGATATATTTTTCAACCAATAATGTTCGTTTGTATTTATCACAGAAGGAGAATTTGACACCCTTCTTACACGATTAGTTTCATTCAAGTAATTTAGTCAATGATATTTCTTTGAAATATAAGACGTCTGGCCAGTTCTACGGAATTGATATAAGCCCATCGCTCATTGTTGTTATGATATTAAATGAAATCTGTCACCTTATTATAATTCCTTCTTGCCTTTATATTTAGCTATTTCCTTGCTCGCAATATTCAAATTTCCTAAATATTGGTGCAAGTTATTAACAAACAATAAAACGAATATATTCCCTTAATGTGAAAATTTTGCGATAAGCTAATAACTCGAAATCTTCGAATGTTAAAAAGCACCAAGAAACTTCGTTTGATCTAGGGAATTAGTCTAGTAAGCAACTAAATAACTGGTACATTGGCGTTGTTTAATCAAACTTCACTAGTTCCCTTTTATACGCGGCCTAGAATTGAGCATTTGATTGACTGCTAAGCGTGTGTTAGATTTAGTTTCATATTTGAGCCTCTATTAATCGAAATAAATTTTATATATTATTGATATATGTATATATGTATATGAAAATGGCTAAAGGTATGTAAAATAAAACTATTATAATCTGACATTGATCCCTTTTTGACGATTTTAAAACAAAAAAAAAAAAAAAACAAAAATTGACGGCTTGCGACCTAATTTCATCTGGCAACTATGTTTACGTAATTATATGCGATTTTATATTACACATACGTAGCAGAGAATGTAAAAAATATGACTTTAAATATTCTTATAAAATACCAAGTTAAAAACCAATCGGAAATAAATGTTGTAGAAATTACAAACGGATTAATCTCGCAAATATGTTTATATTTTTACCATTACACCTGAGAAAAAGAGTAAAACAAACAATTTAACACTAATCGAAAATTGTTTACGACGGCACAAAAAAGTGCTGAAAATATAAAATTTAGTTCGTAATTCAAAGGGATATTTAAAATGGGTGCAAATTAATAACTTGATTGAATACTATGTCTTGCTATTATTTGGCAAAGATATGATAACCCGTAGTCTTAACAGTTCTATCTATAACATTTGCTTGTATGTACATATTTACGCCCATCTAGGAGAGCTACGAACACTTTCAATTGCTGCAGAAATTGAATATAAAGCCAATCGGTTACGAAACGTCTGTTTTGTTTTGGTTTCTAGTTTTGAAGTTTTTTGTATCGATATGTTTTATTTCATGTAAATAAATAATCTAAATGTATTTTATCGTGTTTTGTTATTTTATAGTTCTTGTGGATTATTTTCGTTCTAGTATGTGTGAGCGCCGTTTGTACACCGTCTGTTTAGCTGTCTGGAAATTTAATGCTGATGTGTTGTTTATTTGTTTATTTTTAATGACGTTGTACTTAACATATGTCACTACATAATAACGCGAAAAAGGGTCAAGTGAAATTGTTATGCAAGTCGCATTACTTTATTGTTTATTTTCTTCTGCTATACATTTTATATACAAAATATGTGTCTGTTTCCGGTTCCGTTACAAAATTTTAAAGAAGAAAATAAACTAAAACGTAGAACTACATAGTTAACAACCAAAAATATATATATTATTGTCGTGGTCATCATCTACAGCAACTATAGCCATCAACACTAGCGTCGTCAACATCTGTCGCCTTCGTCGACCAGTGAATGCAAACGAATGTCGAAACGAACTGCCAACAATGAAAATAAATGATTTTCATTGACTCGTTCCTTTTGTTTACATCATTAAAGTTTCATGACCTGAAGCACAGACGCAACACACTGCTCTACATATGTATGCATGAAGTCGCACACATACAGGCAACGTGAATGCTTTGTGATAGAAATGCAAACAAAATATAAACAATAACAGCAGCAACAACAACTACAAAAACAGAAATCATGTAATATTTCCAACAACGACGGCAGCAGCAAAACAATAGTAAAAAAAGGAAATAGGTCCCCTGTATTTGTCCTTATAAACATTTATGCATGTATGTGTGTATATTATGTTTCACATGCACGTAGCCGTATGCAAACCCGGTAAAATCATTTTTAACTTCAGCACACATGCCGTTACACATGTGTATGTCCTCGTATATAGTCCTTTACAGTGCAGTTTTGCACTCTTCATTGTGATTCTTTATTCGAGACATTTTGTTCACGTGACGTCTTCTGTAGAATTTAGTTCATTCAAACATGTGGCAGGGAATGTGTATGTGCAAGAAATAGTTTTTCTCTTTCATCTTGTATTATAGAGAACTCTTGACGGTTCTGTTTCTCTTTTAACAAATAATTTTATTTACTCTGCTTTGTTGATTATCTCTTCTGAATACTTTCAGCTACGTATGTTGCAGCAGCTACGAACGTTTGTTCGCCATTATAATTATGCCGGAAGAGCTTTTTCATTCATAAGTTGTCGAGGTGTCTTGTTTATTTCGTTGTACGTGTTTTTGGAAAAGCTTTAGTAGATGGCGCTGTTTATTTGATTTTATGATGTAACGATAGTTTAGAAACAAGAAGACATAAAACACAAATAAACATAAATATTAGGGCGATCGATTTTTCAACATTTCCCAAAAACCGGTTTCCGAATAGTTTAGATATTTGAAATTAAAAAAAAAATCGCTTTCAGTTTTTAAAATCACGAACAAAGTTTGTTTTGATTTTTTTTATTTATAAAAAAAGTAATTCATATAATATTTATATTCACATAATAAATCCAAATCCTGTGTAAATCCAAAAAAAACATGTTGGCTCTAAGTCTTAGGCATATGCTAGCAATTATAAGAGGCTCCTTGAGGAGGAAGAAGGCCGACAGTCACCAGTCGACAGTCTGAAATTACTACAGTCAATAGTAAAGTCTAGATGTAGCACGATAATGAGAGTGTAAGGTAGTCGTAAATTATAAATCGGTTGTCTGAAATCAATTCGTGGAAAGAAAGACGTTGAAAAGAGAACGATTAACTTAGCGGTCTGCTTCGATGCCCCCTGTATTAATAATAAAAGGCCAAAAAATGCTTAAATAAAATACTATAGTAACACTAATCCTTACCTTAAATTTTATGTTATTTTTTACTAGTAAAATCTGTATAAGTTTTATAATTTTATAATGAATTCTGAAAAGTCTCCTTTCAGGTAAGTAGCAAATTCTAATATTTGCAGGGACTTCTGTGTAAAAGCCATTTCACTGAAAGTGTTGAAGTTCAGTGCCCGAACCGAACTTAATAAATTCGCCATAATAAAAAGCCATCCTTGCTACAAGGCGAGTCGCGTACAGCACTGATAATTCGTATATTGTACTGAACTCTTTTCGGTGCGCTCTAGCAAATCAAAGTTAAGCAATTAAAAAAACAAAGATTACTGGCACGATAATAATACCAGCGCGCATAAAGCGAAACTTTCACGGTATAATAACGTTTTGTAGAAGGAGATAAATTTACAAACTATTTAAAACTATTTAAGGACCACGCAGATATTGTCTTTTTACAGACCGCCTTCTATATAAACGCGGTCATTTTTATGATTGCACATATGTACATAGAAAAAATAAAAAATGATTTAAACCCGGTCTCACAGGGTTCAGTTGTGAATCTCACATACACACACACGCGGTAGTCTAGTTAGTAATGTGCTGTTATGTTAGTCCTGGGGGTGGTGAGTTTGATTCCCACCAAAGACTCTGGTCTTTTTCACTACGAGTCTATGAGGTCTACGTTACTATTCTCTGTAATTCAAGTTGGAATATAATTTGTAACTCTACTGTAACATTTAATAAATAAAAGAAATTAAAACAAAAAAAGAGAATATGTGTGTCAAAAGCATGGAAGATAAAATTCGAAAGGGATGCCCTTCTAGTAAGTCCAGTTTATTACTGGAATTTTCTAACAGATGGGACAAAGAGTTAAGAAATTATTTAGGGCAACAATACTGCAGACTACAAACTCCACCGAAATCCGTTCTTATTTCGATAGTATTTCGATAAAAAGCAAATATTCATTTATAATATATTCCCTTATTCAATTTTTTTTTCATTATACGAATAGCAAATACTTGGCGCCACGTTCTCGTATTTTTGCCCTGCCACTTCTTTTAAGTTTTTTCAAACTTATTAAGGTCCACTTTATTATTGGGCTCAACATTTTTTGTTGCTTCAAATGTGTTTTTTTTTATTTAAAAAAGTTTGATATAAAGATAAACCTGCAAGTGGAATGCAGTGCACAATCGTGCCTTTGCATTTATAAGAATAATCATATTTATTGATAAGAACCGCCTATGAGTTGCACTACATTCACCCTCAATCCAAAGCAACAAATTATGAAGAAGTACAGAAACAAATGTAGCGTTCAAATTGAAGAAGAGACATTTTTTCCACTTTACAGTACAGCATTCAGTAGTTTTTATTATTGTAATGAAGAAGTTGACGTACAGGCGATTATGGCGAAAACATCTTAAGTATTTTACGACAATTTCAAAAACCACTTTAAGCGTATAAAAGCGTCTAACGTTTTTTTAATATTTTTATTGCCGGCTATTGGTTTAGAACGACATTGTGCCACAACTAATAACAAGTTGCATATACAAGTAATACAACGAAACTCGGATGGTTTTCGTTCAACATGGTTGAGAATATAGACAATTTATACGTCCGCCCATAAACGTCATTTGCAAAGAGATGCCAGTTTTTGTCTTCTTACAATTTCATATTTTTTTCTGTTGCTTTATAATCTCTAAATGTTTGAAAAGTACATACTTTTAGTTTTCTAAAGTTCTCTTTTTTTTTGGTCAAATTGAAAACATTAAACTGAATAAAAAAAGGCTAATCCGTTCCGTTTCATGAAGTTGCAAGTAAACAACTTAGTTTGTGTGTGTGTTTATGTGTGTATGCCTTGTAAAGGAATTCTATTGACAAAACACATCTCTTTTGGCTCAAGTTCAATCTGTAAAAAAAAAACTATCGTACGTGGAAATGCAATAACCGAATCTACCAGCACTTTTGCAGAATCGCGAAATAACAGTTACGTTCTTCTATTCAAACTTTTTCTTGTTATTAAACTTATTACATCTGTCTACTTATTGGCTGATTTATTGTATTTATTTGCATTGTTGTTTTTTTTTCTTCGTCCAGCTTAGACTCTGATGCAAAAGTTACTCGTACGTGTACGAGAATGGATAATCACACACAACCAAAAGATTTGCCGCCAAAACCTTATGACAGCTTTAGATTGTTCCTCCTCAAATAAATCCTTCAAAGTGCAAGGACAATCAGCGTAAAAATAATGCAACTACAAAAAAGAAAATTTCGTTGCTGAAATGTGATTTCTAAGCTTTATTTTGGGCGGACACTTCCTATTTACTTTGTACATATGTATGTAAATATATATATATATGTTGGCTCCGATATCAAATAAGAGACATAAAATTGAAAAAAAGTGTTAGGAAAATTAAAATATTTTAAATAAAATTTATTTTTGGAAACTTAATCTTTTTTTTTTTTAATTGTTTCTATCTAATTTAATTCAAACTCAATTTATTATGATGGGTGGGGGGGATAACATTTGCAGAAAAACTTAAACGTCTTATGCCCGAAATTCTTCGAACCAGGTGAGATACCTTAAGGAACCGATTTTAGAGTAGACTCATATAAGAGAACTTACCGCTGCAAATTCAAATGTGTGTTGGGGTTGCGCCGTATTAAGTTGCGTAGCTAATAGTTTTCTACTTCATATTTTTGTCAAATCTGCTAACTCTTGAATATGATGTTCTAGTTGGACGGACGGTGTTTGGTGAATAGCAAACGTATCTGTTTTTTGCTGTTGTAGTTTGAGCTCAAGGCCAGGTATGAAATCCTAATATATTTGTATTTCATTCTACAATAGTTTTAATGGTCCGTTTAGTTGGGGATGCTATTCTGGTTAGTAATTATGCGTGAATCTGCCTGCCTTCGTCTTCAACAGCAGCTTCTTCAACATCATGAATGCTTTCGTTTATTTAGGCGCTCGCTATCTTATTTGCTTTTATGATTTTAATCACCCTTAAACTGCTGATTATGCTTTTTTTTAATATTTATTGACAGAACGCATTAAAAACAAACTTACTTTTATGGGATGACCACAAGAGCTTCTCTATAGGCCACTGTAATTAAAAAACCTAGCATGCACATACCTATGTGCATTCATTAAAAACACAACATCATATGCTACACAGGTTGCCAAGAAAAATTTTAGGCTTAAGAATCCAATGGAATAGTTTTTACTTATTGGCCATTATACTTACTCTTATATAATTGCAAATGTGACTCTTATGTGGCTGGTCGTATTTTGTTTTGTATTTATCAAGATTATAGTTTGCAATCGTCAGTGTTTTATTTCCATTCTTTGTTTTAGTATTTTTTGTTTGTTCTTTGATGTTAGAAAACTTGGCGCTGACTGTGACAGCTACAAATAATAAAAGTTTAAAATGTCAAATTTTATCTTCAAGCTAAACCGTACAGACAGAGCAGACCGACAGAAATGTGTTTAGGTTTTTTTTCTTATATAAAAAACTTTCGAATAGTTAAACTTACAAAGTCAGGATAAATACGAGTAACACAAATCACGTATAAGTCAACCTTTCTTAGTAAGTGCATCACTTCTAATGTGTTTCTTATTACGCAATAAGTCCGTTCGTTAAACAGAATATAGAATAGCAAAAATTTAACTTGTTTTTTTTCATGTTGGTTTCAGTTCCTCTTCACTTGATTATATTTGAAATGGGATATTCAAAGCTACTAATAAAATTATTCAAGCCTTTCTAACATAGCCTCTGCCATGTTGGAAGCGTACTGAACTATTTTGACCCTTTTGTCGAACTTTCCAAAAAGGGGTAAGAAGCCACCATGAATTATTGTTCTGCAAACAAACCCGTTCATGTCGCACTTATTGGCGCTCCTAATGGAAGCTTTTTTTTTTAGTAATTTCGCAGAATTTAAGAATTTAAGTCGTAGTGAATGTAATACCAAGAGCGTACCTTAAAATACGCTTAAATATCGATTTCTTCGCGACCGTCGATTAATTTAGCTTTCGCTTTTATTTAAATTTCCTATATTTACAAATGTTGCACTTTACTCGTTATCATGTTGGTGATAGTTTATTAAGATTAAGATTTTAATACGAAAAATTAGTTATTGCATTAGTAGAACTAGTAAATAATAATTAAGAAATAAGATTTGAATACTTATTGTAAATTTATTTTAGTAGAAAGATTCAATTAAATAAATTTAAGTATAAAAAAATACTGAGTGAACGAAGCTTTGTTGTTCCATACTGATCATTTAATGACTTCACTTAATGATAACTTTGGTGGTACATGTAAATGGGAATTAGATACTCGTATTTTATCTTTTGAAAACCACTGTTGATACTCACTTTGGCCTGATGCCCCATCACAACCCCATTTTCAGTATATTGTTAGTTTTCCGCTTTCAAATTCGTTTACCTCTGTAAGTATGGTCCGACATATTTCGCAGAGGTGCACTACCTAAACAATTAGTATTAACAATGCCTTGAGGATAATTGTTAGTTTTTTTCTTTCGTGAGTGTTTTGTATGGTACAAGTATGTCATATCCTTCACATTGTAACCATCATTAGATATTCGTATTTTTCTTTTGTAAATTAAAGCTTTGTAAACATACCAAATGTTTTGCTTGATTTTTCGCGGCTTCGTGCGATTAGAATCCTGCCACCTTCGTTTAAATTGGGAGTAGAAACGTTTATATAGTGCATCCAATATTTGACATGTTCTATCTTGGCTTAAGCCGACTGTCTTTGTTATATTTCATAAGTTTTGAGCATAAGACCGCGTATGAAATAGAAAAACTTTCCAGTATCGTGTATTTAACTCACTATAATTATCACAATCCCCAGTTTAATTTTTTGCAATAATATTGCATCAATCCGAGCAGCTCTGAAATAGAGATCTAAGTAGCGTTCCGTTATAAATGCAACTAATTAAAAAGTGCACATGAAATTGATTTAAAATGTAAAATCCGATATTAGACAATGTATTGGCAGTGGTCTCCAACTGTAGGCAACTGTAGTTAAAATTAAGTTCAAGGAGCTTTTTTATTCTATATTCATAAAAGTATTTTTAAACAGAAAATAGAAGTCTCCCCACAGCCTGGCCTGGGGCCTGGCAAACCTGTTGTTTAGTACTTAGTGTTCAGTACTTAGTGACGTTCATAGGAGCGTTTGTAATAGCAACTCAATTTTGAAAGAATGGTTTTAAGCGACGAGGCGCATTATTGGATGAAGAGATATGTTAATAAGCAACATTTCACCAGGTAACAATGCTTCCCCAAATAGTTGCTGCTTGATGTAAGTGCCATAATGAACATTCTGCATGCTTTTCGCGTAACTTACCTTGGAGGTTTGCTATTAGCGACTATTTAATAAACAATAAATTTGACAGATGCCTCCAAAGCAGCAATGCAGCCACAAAGTGTTAAAATCCTAGCTGGAAAATCCTTTATCTACGCCCACCGGACTTTCGTTACTGATTCATATCTTCGAAAGCCTGTAAGTTTGAGAAATTCTTTCCCGGTAAATTTGTTTCATTATTTTTTCATCCCAGAAAAGTCAGTGCTTTCCATTTTTGCAAATATTGTGTTCAGGTCTATATTTGGATGTTCGATGAGAAAATCAATTCTCGCTTATCCAGAGATAACGGCACACAAATTCACTGAATGCTTGTTAAAGTTAAAATAAAAAGCTGTATTCATTACTTGCGATTGTCAGGTGTATTCGTCCGTAGGTAAGTACATACATTTTCATTCGTACCAGCACATAGAGTTTCCAATATAATAAATGTGATTGTAATTATCAAAACATGCATGTAATTCATGTCTATTGTCACATTCAATTACGCGAAACACGCAAATAGAGAAAGAAAACAATAGTGAAGTTCAGTGTTTGGTGCAAATGGTCTTGCAACAGCGCAAATGCATAATAACAATTTTGAGCATTTTTTGTTGGATTTTATAGAAAAGCTACGATATTTTGAATTTGCACTTTGGGAAGAGCGTTTGCACTAAACACTGAATAGCGCTAATAATAAAAAAACAACACATCGAAGTAAATTCAAAATCTGGTTGGTTTATTTTTATTTCTATTTCTATTACCAGGAATGCGACAACAAATTTGTACCACACTTGCTGTTAGATGTCTTGTTTTTATTTACACACAACTACATACGGCGTGTTTTTCGGAGTCACATATTTTGATTGCATTAGATAGGAGGTTTTCATTGGTTTCTTTAAAATGTACTTTCATCGATATGGAAATAGCAGTACTGAACCGTTTATGCGACTAAATTATAAGTTAGAAAAAAAAATTATTCAATTTGTCGGTTTTAGTGAAATAATGGAAAGAATTCTTATATTTCATGTGAACATCTTATTTTATTTATAACCCACACAGTTAGCCATCCCTGTATATATTTGATATTTAACATGTAATCGATCAAGTAACTGGCTAATTACAAAATTAAAAAGTATTTTTCTTTCTTTGATGTTACAAAACAATTGAATAAAAGTTCTCAACGAAATACATACATAAGAGTTGTTTCTAATGTCCTGTTTATATAATTCCACCCTCTTCTGCTTTGTTGTGAAAAAAATTTATGATATAAGGAAAGCGTCCAAGGTAATCGTGTTAATTGACTGCGTCGACATCTACCCTGTTATACAGCTCAATTTCGAATCGACGTTTCAGGGCAGTATAGTTGAATATGACATTTGTGTCTGTCCTATTCTTTAAAAGTACTAGGTTTGATAACCTCCAGCCACGGTTTAATATTTCACTAATCAGTAGTGATGTTGACACTAAACACATCCCCTGTGCAAACTTGAACAGCTGCGCTTTAAATACTAGAATCTGGAAGAGTATATTTTTAATAATAAATTGTTCAGAGCTCTGGCTAAAGCAGAAATTTAAAAATGCGTTCGATAAGAATACAACGAGTAAAGAATGTTCAGTGGCGAAACTCAAGAAAGCATTGAAACAGCCGTAAATGCATCGAGCTGAGAACGCTGTTGCTTACATTGATGTCGATATTGATCCACCCTTATTGAAAACTCCTTTATAAACCAGACTTGTTGATACATGTAATCGCATTTCTAATAACTAAAAACACGTAACGAATTTCTCTCTGTGTAGTTGACCCCGTTGTCCAGGTGGTATTGCTGTCTTCATTATTATGGTCATAATTATAGCTATTCACCGAACTGCAGGTAGTACAATTATGATACTGTTGAACACCATCCTGCCACTTCCACGATTTGCTGTTGCAGACGTAATTGAATTCATTAATTTTCGTTCAAATTATTTTTTTTAAAGTTGTTTTTCTTCACTTAGCCTCTAATTCTATGTTGGTTAAAAATTCTATGTTGGTTAAAATATTATTTCGAATTTAGGCACGGGCTAATGGTTAATATCCGATATTAATTTCACTCATCATGACCCGACTAGAACATTTTGCGACAACAAAAACAAGCCTGAGTAGAGCAGGCTAAAAAATAGTAAAAATGGAAAGCAAAATAGGATCTGTTAAATTCAGTTTCTTCACAAAAAACTAAAAGATATTTTGGTATAAAATTAAAATTTATTATTGGGAGACATGCTCATCAGGATATTGCAATTGCGCAGAAACGATTAATAAACCTTAAAGTTAGTCACTGAAAATGGCAGGAATTGATGTTAGAGGAGATTACTACCCGCGCGGTTACTTTTACGTAACCTATTCGAGAGTGAATTCACCTAGCAATTTGGTCCCGTTAGGTCATGAAGGCAAAACCTATTTATGTAGTGTATACAGGGGTACTTTAAGAGCGAACGAAGCCGCGGGCAAAAACTGGTTTTAATACATAATTTCCCTCCTTTAAAAAATGAACACGCGGTATTACCAAACATGGATCTAACTTGAAAAATAATCGCAAGTAAGTTTGCCATAAGATGCTATTGAACAAATAATTTGACCAATTTTGGGATTTCTTTTTAATTATTTTTTAACATGCGCTATTTGATTGGGTGGAAAGCGCCAGCATGAAGACGAAGAAGGACGAAGACGATATTTTTAGTTTGCTAAAATCAGAATTTGCTTATTTATTTGTCTATGGATAATAATGCTTACAGATGGCTTAAATAACAAAAACCAATTATAAATAAATATGTGTGTACGAGTATACTCCGAAATGATGAGTTTTAGGATATGAATGCAATGTTTTTAATTGCATCCGGGGATATCGAAAAATCAATAGGAATATAAAATAAGGGTAATTGAACTCTTTAGCCCACCGTTTTACAAAACCAAGTACGCCTCTTTCCTTATTTGATATCATATTTATATGTGATATAAAAATAAGCTTCGAATCAAGTATCTAAGATATTATCAATCAACTCTACATGATAATAATTATCAAAAACATCTAGCATAGCGCACATGTTATATTTTCATTTAGAATGAGTTCTAATAGACTTACTTTGCATCAAGTATGAAACGAAATGAATAGAAATAATTTTTCCTAATAATAATATACAACAATAACATAAGAATTATTTCCAGATTTAAATAAAATTGCTGCAGTGTGAAAATTTAAGACTTTTGAATTCCTTGGAGATTGTTTCCATCTCACTAAAGGGTAGAGATATGTTTGATTTGCAGCAATTCCAAATGGGTAATTAAATGAATAATCATAAGGTGTAGTCGAATACGTTGTCTAGAAAAAATCAACAAATAAATTTCTTGTTGCCTCAGCTGTTTTCGTTTTACAATTAACAAATTTGAAAAACGATTTCGGAATTCGGTTTAAGTTATATTTCACAGTGTATAGACGGTGTTACATAAGTACAGGTAACGAATATTCGTTTACGATTAAGTTTTATTGCTACTGATACAAATTCTACATCAAATGAGAAACCAATTACTATCAGCCCAGATGCTAAATTCCCGTAGTTTGCTACCACGAGCCCCGCAATAAATATTGAAATTGTTGAAAAGTATTTCTCTATTTAAAAAAATCCCCTTTGATCCATTTTTCAATAAATACGAAGACATTATGACCAAAGCTTGAACTTTCTACATACATATAAAGACTGTAGTTTTGTGTTGTTAGAGCATTGCTGTGGAATGACAGCTTATTTATTTATCTTATCCTATATGTGTATTCCCGCAGAAGATTATTACTCGGCGAGAAGTTCGGCCCAACCGAAATTCCGAAAAGGTCAGAGAAACTGTAACTTTGAAAGAAGAAATAAAACTGAGTTGAGAAAAGTTGAACTTTTTTTGTAAAAATATCAGCATCCAGTGAAACTTTATTCGGCAGTAATATTTTATTGAGATAGGAAAAATTTGTCTAGCATCTGTGCCAATAGAAAATAACTTTCGTTAGTTAAAATGTTGTTTTATTTTTGTTTTAAGTGAACACATTAGGCACGATCTCACACTCCACATTGTGATTCCGCGGAAACCCAATTTCACCAGAAACTGTTATCGCACTGCTACGGAAAATGAGAGACCTTTTGAGAGAGAAATATTCTTCTTCTTCTTGCACAACACAGTGCAGACTTTTTATATGCAAGTTTGGGACAGTAGTCTAACCATCAGCTGTTTGAAGAATAAACAATAAAAATTAAATCTTTTAATTCGAATCAACTAAAATTCAAAGTGAAACATGTGTAAACACCTGCCAGGAACTGGAAGACTGTTACAAAGAAGTTCAAAATAATAATTGTTCCCCTCTTTTCTTACTATTAATTTGTATTGCTTGTTCTTTCTTATTTTCCAGATAAAAGCACTAGCCTAGCTGACCACTTGTTGTTTTTCTTTGTAAGTGCCAGCGAATTGTCAACATTTTTTACATTTCTTTTCTACATTTTTAAAATTCAGAAGAATTCAAAAATCGTAAAATGTAAAAATTGTGTTAAATAAAAAAGGATTTATGAACATTAAACCATTTTTTTCAAGTTAATATAAATATTTTAAATTTTGTGAAGATTCTTCGTGTGTATGTGTGTGGAGTGTAGAACTGGCAACCCTATTTGCAATATACATAAGTCTAATTCTACATTAAGAGCGTTTCTACGTTTCCACGCAAATACGCTTTAAGATCTGAAATTCTATTTGCGGTTTTAATATTTTAAATATTTTAAAAAGGGACATAAACTTGCAAAACTAGCAAAGCAGATCAGAAAACTAATGATGTAATTCGAAACCATCGTAACCGATTTGGCTAAAGAAGACTAATTCCTTCATATTATTATATTCGTATTTTATAAATACAACATTCTGGTCATAACACCACAAATAACGCAGGCAGAATACTTATTGATGAAGCTGTGAACGACGACTGCATTGCGTCAATCATAATGCTTTGCGGTTGAATTGGTTTGATTTGAATACGAGTATTGCACATTTGGCTTTTCTTCCAATCGCAAACGAAACCCATTCACCTTTACTAATTGTTATATAAAAATAATTAAATTTATCTAATCTAATTGTTAGGCTCAAGTTTACAAACATAACTAGAGATAAATACAATTGATAGATGAAAAAACCTTATGCTCTACAGCAGTCATGAAAACACTTATTGAGACTTCAATACAAAAATACACATTTGTTAAAAGAAGACAATTTAACAATTTCTACATTTTGCAAACACATTTTTATACGAATCTTGTTCTTGAAATATCACAGCACAGCAACAAAGAAATCCGCCAAATTATTCACGAGTATATTAATTATAGATTTTAGTTAATTAAAAAACTGCGGCCGCAATTAATTCCACGACGGGGTTCTTGTATCTGAGTCCATTATGAACCTAGGTACGAGGATCATTCTTACCATTCACGACTTTCGTTGTTCCAACGCTTGGAATTGATAAAAGTGAACGTACCATTCATATTGAACCGCACCGATTTTTGTTATTCAGATTCACATCATTCAGCAAAATTTTACGGAATTCAAGCGAATTGTGATCTTGAAACCAGCTGCCTTTAAAATTGTACTTAAATTTGAAATAGCAATAAAATTTGGTCTTCTTAAAATATCGTTTTGTAACAAGAACTTCTGAAATAACGTCGTAGTTTTTACACACTTGATCAGCATTTCAAAGGCACGGAATGCCAAATTACTCGTAAATCCGATTTCAATTACATAAAATAAAAACGCTTGACAAAGTCACTATAAGACTAACGACGAATATTCATTTATTTCAATGCCTGACAAAGTCTTTTTGGGAAAAAATACCACCACCAGTGAAGCTTATTATCTAATGTTTGAAATACATATACCTAATTAGGTTTTGAGAATTAAGCGAATAATTTATCCAGCCTCAAGTTCGTTTTTTAATCGTTCACTTAAGAAAGAAAATTTTTTATATTACTAATACGATTTTTTTTTTTTGGAATACTGCAAAAGTTAAGTTATTACACACTAGCAGAATGCCGCTACGCAAGTCATCAGAAGTTGCTGTGTCTATTTACTGAGTAGTGTCTACTGCAAACATCATCCGTATGACCCACCTCATGGTGAAAATTGAATTCGGGAATCTGCTCATATTATCGGTTTTTATTTTATAACAGTTTTATTTTTTTATTTGTTTTTAAGAATTATTAATATACTCAATAAGCTTTTTGCGATACACTGTGATTGAGAAACGAAATGATCTTAATGAGACTGGCAGGCAAAATTCTATGCTCGAGCTGTGTGAACAATAAATGCTTTTTCAAAAAGAAGTGTATATTCGTGGTGTAACAATTTTCAACTTTTTAACGAGTCAGAATATTGAAACCTTTTAAGTGAAATGTGGGTGTGGTATAGAAGACATGTTTTGAGGGAATATAAACGACAAAGCGTAAAACAAGGCCATTAGCTGGCGGGCTCAAATATTTGGCTGGCGGAGAGGTTAATCTCTGAAAAAACTACTGTTTTAATTGGCCAAGGGAGGAATCCGGAAGAGGTGGACACGACTGCCCCGCAAGGGGTGGACGGGTCGATCTTTAAAGAAAGGCGTTGGTCTATGATATTCCGATAGGAATGGACAAAGGTGCCTCGCAAGAGGTGGATAGGTTAATCTATGTAGGAACTCCGGAGTTTATTGGCCAATGGAGGAATTCTGAAGAACGCGAGGGGTGGACGGGTCAGTCTCCGAAGATATTCATGCGGAAGAGGCTTAGGCGGTAGCGCACACTGTGTGGGAATGTCCATCATTAGCTAAGATAAGGCTTAGGTCCACCGGCAGACACTTGTTAAATGTAAATGCCATGGTGAACTTAAGCCTTAGATAAATGCTAGCACTTAACAACAGACTCCGTGATGAGGAAGAAAGTCGACAGTCGGAAATAACTACAGTCGAGAGCAAAGGCTAGTGGTAGCACAAGAGTTGAATGAGAGTAAGGTAGTCGTAAATTACAAATCGGTGCCTAAAACCATTTCGAGGAAAGAAGGGGATCAAAAAGCGACCCATAATATTAGCGGCGTGGTTCGATATCCTCCCCTACATTATAATAATATATATGAACAAATTTTATTTTCGTGAAATGTCTCCCAGCAAAAAATATCCCAAATTTGTTAGTAGAAATCCCCTCAAGCAATAAAATTAAGTGGAATTTTTCTGAACAGAAAAGCCAATCAGGATGAAAATACATACAAACGCCAGCATGTCATTTTACCATATTTGAAAAAGATCCTCTTTTTGAATTCCCTTGCAACTACAATTATTACTATTTGTTAACTGAAATTCTAAAAGAGTGAAAAAGTATTAAAAAGGCTTATTGCTCTAATCGATGCGTATTTCAGGATATTGTGCAGATCTGCACCAAAATATTGCTGGAACTTAATAAAATCATTCGCCTTTTCAACTGGATCTGTTTTCAACATGAATAGTTCGAAATTCGAAGTTAAGCTGGCTGCTAAGTTCAAAATCGTAACAACTTTTCGATTCAAGGTGTTTAATACGGCATCGCTTTATTTATTTATTAGAGTCTATAGAGAACTATGCTGTCGTGTTCAACCGTTTGTTTATTTTTTCATTTAAATTATAATTGCTGCCTGGTGTTTTTGGCTTGCGTTTGTGTAGTTCATTTATTCGTACATACTTGGCAAGCATATTCAAAGAAATAGCATCCAAAGCAACAAACTTACATAAATGTGTATGTATGTTCAATAAACGGATTATATGTTACCCTTGTGACAGATATAAACACAGACTTTATCGCTAATTATACAACGTAAAGATAGCAGCTTCAACAGTTAATATGTTTTGGCAACTGTATTTTGAAGCAGCAGTAGCAACCACAATAATTTACATTTCAAATACTACAAACTCTTATAATAAATACTCGTATAAAGAAAAATACAACAACAGTTTATTTGACTTGGCACAACATTGCAAAAGTGATGGGGCAGATACCAAAAGTATCGCTAATATGATCAAAACCCCAGCGAAACGGAGTTATTTTATTTGGTGTCGTAATATTAAATTAAAGTCATATACATATGCAGATATGCAGATATGTATGTATGTATGTATGTATGTATGTATGTATGTATGTATGTATGTATGTATGTATGTATGTATGTATGTATGTATGTATGTATGTATGTATGTATACACATAAAAAATACACGAATTACGATCACACAATTTTTTATTAAGAAATGCCTAATTCTGGCCAATCAACGATGCCAACTAAATCGTAAGTCTATTTCAAAACGTACCGTTGTCAATACTATTTTTTTGTTATTCTAACCCAATTAATCATATAAATTGGTAGAGAAGAAAAAAAAAATATAATAAAGTTTAATCGCGAAAATGTACTTTTTCTAATCTTACATTTTTCAACGATATATCTCGTTTGGAAAAAAGCTAGCATGCGATTTTTTTAATGGGGTCTACTAATTCGTTAAAGTATTAAAAACCCTGCAAACCCCATAGTCTTGTTAAGGCGGTTGGAAGTGTAGAAACAAAAATTTTTTTACGTGTACTGGGGAGCTAGTAAAACGATTAGTACAACGAACGAGTAGTCGTATTCATTAACATTTTACGGAGAACTTACGTGTGCCAGCATACAATACCCAAAGAACCAGTACAAGCTTTGAGACCAAAGAAATTAGTGCTGGACATGTTTATATTCAGTTTTAATGCTTTTTTTCAAACAAAAAATGTCGGCGATAGTGTTGCGTGTGCCTATTAATTGTGCATGGGACAATAAAGGGAAACATTTTTACTACTAATAAATAAATTTTATAAAAAAAATTTAATTGTTATTTTTACACTTTTCCTTCCTTCCAATTGTACATAGTGTACGGGAATACAGGTATTGTGGAACGATATTGTACAATCAGCTGTTCGAAACACTGATCAAAATTAAAAAGTTTAATTTTTGTTACACTACGCCTTTGCTAGCCATAAATTTGTTAGCACATTGAGAGAGCGTCCGCCAAATAACAGGAGAAAATGTGTTCGTGGTCTTTTATTTGAAGAATACGTGAAGATGTTTCTCTTCAGTTTGATTGTGTCGATGCTCTCAGCATAACTTATGTACGGATGTTTATAGACGAGCGTATAAAC
This sequence comes from Phania funesta, assembly GCA_963932375.1. NCBI lineage: Eukaryota > Metazoa > Arthropoda > Insecta > Diptera > Tachinidae > Phania > Phania funesta. Next base: position 92,363,832 of record OZ010656.1, on the reverse strand, counting down.
ACATATTTTTATTTTGCGTGGATGTACTTTGTGCGATGTCAGAACAGCGTTGTGCGAACAACTGTTTAGACAACTTTCTTTGAACATAAAGGGACCATCCACGATCTTCACTAGCCAAATCCCTGTACGAGCAGCAATCTCTTTGTGGGTTGAACAGATCTATGGCTAGTCAAAACGGCATGTTATGCTTATGTAGAAAACGTACCAAAAGAATTAAATAGAACAATTTTGCTAGTTCCTTAGGCCAGCTCATCAGGAAACCTCTAAAAGTAGCTGTAAGCGATAAAAAAATAGAAACATTTACAGGCTCTGAATTTCGATCATAACATGTATTTTGAGGCTTTAAACAGTAAAAGATTAAAGCTTCGCAAAGTAAAAATTTTTTTTTTGTAAAATAAAAGATTCAAAAGATTTGCATATAAATATAGAAGTGCTAAAAGAGGGCACTTGTACCACAGTGCCATTAACCATGCCACCTCTGGTTTACAAATGTAATGTGACATCGTTATAAAATTGTATTTTATATAGATTGGGACGTGCCGTCAACGTAACATTTAATTTCGGAAAGCAATTGCATTGTTTTCATATTAACAAAACCGATCAGATGTTTCGTTAGGGGGCGTAGCCAATTCTGTCTTGAGATTTATTTGGCACAAAATTTGGGAAATAAAAAAAATGTGTTGCCTTCTTCGTCGATGCGAAAACTCAAGACCGAATTTATGAATTTTCAAATTTCTCTTCACTGAGCAAAGGTTCATGAAAAAATGGCTTTGTAATTCCAAGTTATGAAAATATTTTTTTTTTTCGGAAGAAATGAAATTTATAGAAGCATTACCCTGTTGACATTGTAAAAAATATATGAAATGACAACATCCAAGCAAAACTTCTTCGGATAAAGTAATATGAAAGGCGATTGTTTCACGTAACTTTCAAGAGCGTAGTTTTCATTGCGCGTTTAAGTTTTTATTTTAAACCAAATTTTAATTAAAAAGTTAAATTTACTTAAAAAGGAGACATGTTTTGTATAAGTTTCAAAAGCTATATTTCAACCTTAGTTGCATTTACATCTGGAGAAAAGTGCGCTTTCTCGCTTCTGTCCAGGTGATAGAGCATTGTGGGTCACCGTGCGTGCCTCTTTCAAAAGTCCTTTTGCAGCAAATACATTTTGCCTACATAAATTAGCTTTTTTGCTGCCTCATAAACAGTCGCCATTCATTTACACATTTAAAAGGAGGAATTAAGGATTCATGCATCCCAAATCAATAAATTTAAAAATATTGATGAGTTAAAAAACCAAATACCACACGCGCTACAATGGAAGTTGAAAAATCATAAACTTCAACATATGTATCTAATGTTTTTTTTTTCGTTTTTGAGCATCTGGTTGAAAGTCGGCGATTGTAGTAATTGTTTGTATTACGTGTTTACTATTATGATTTAACATTGCCACACTCAGCCATCGTTATATTCGTACGCAGAAGAATTTCTTGTGAATTTTCAGTTGAAGTAAAATGAAGTTCTATAAACTTTCAATTTCCGTTTCCTTATATGTTTTCTGTCTCGATTTCTTATTTAAAAAAGATTCATTTGAACAATTCTAAAGGAATTTTATTCAAACTTAAAAGCTTATAACCGACTTGATTTGTGTATGCTGCTCGCAGTCGGGCAGTCACAATTGCTTTGAAGAAGAAGAATAATCACAGACCCTTTAACTTGAGCTACAGACTAAAAATAGACAACAAGTAGCAAGAAGACAAGCAAATTTTAAATTAATAATATAAAAATCAACAAGACTATTGCAACATTGAAATAAAGTTCACGATAAAAATTGATTTTGATATAAATCGTTTAGGAAAAACAAAAAATACGGATCCATTCAGACCCAGCAAACGCACATTCCTACTCCTTCCTACTTGTACCTGTTGTGTGAAAAATAGTGACTTTCTGTAAGATGGCAGCTTCTATCTGCGTGTGTGTGTGCGTGTGTATTTGTGTGTGATATTTTACATCGCATCTAACAAGTGGGATTATTTGCTTGCGTTCAAATCAGACAAAAACATACACATGTTTGTGTGTATGTACGAGTAAATCGGAAAAGAAAAAATCTAGGTTGCACATGCTTTGCACTTCAATCAGCCATTTTTCAATTTTCAAGATTTATTTCTAATAACGTGTTTTAACATTTGTGCTGTCGTTGCTCTGCTTTGTACACATCTACTGGCTTCAACAAGTTTCTGTGTGTCTTTTTTTATTTTATATCTTGTATGTATGCTTATATGTATGTATGTATATGTACGCAATAAACCCTTTAATGCCTCTAAAGTGTTGCAGATTAAATGATGTTTGTAACAGTCGGCTGCCCGTGTCTGTCTTTCCCCTCACATTGTTCCTTTTTAGACATTTAATGTACGTAGAGGATTCCGTAATACGTGTAATAAAGTCACGTCACGTCAAGTCTGGTTTCTGTTTCTTTTAGTTATTGTGGTGCATTCAGCAGTAGAAGTACATAAAGTTTGAGCTATACATGGGTAAATAAATTCTTGTAGATATGTATGTAGTAAATAGTTATGCAGGGGAACAAAAAATAAACAATATTTTTTGCGGACTAATGTAATAGAGATCGTTTAGACACTTATTATTTTGTTTAAAAGGACTCCTGCTCCCATAAAATAGCGTGCGATCAAAAATACATGTTTGTTTTAATAATTTTCACTTATTACATCATTCGAAATATAAAGCTAGAAATATTTATCGTTGTTTAAGCTTTTAACTAAAACATATTCGTAACAGCTTGTTCACACCTTTTCACTACTCAAGTGTTTTCGCTTGTTAATTTACTTAAAGCCGTTTAAACAAAAACTTTAGCGACAGTTTATACACAATGCTGAACGAGCTGGGGACATGTCATAGAAAAGGCAGGACACATATCGAAGCCGATGGGATACCTTTTGATGACATGATACTGTTGGCCCTTTAACTGTCCAAATAATCCAAACTGAGCAAACTTCTACAAAAACGTACGGATTCAAGAAAATATAACAAATCAGTGGTATACCGCTCTCTAAATCAAAACCAGTCACAACTAAAAATTGATCAAAATCGGGCTTTTTTCATTAGCCAGTGCATAGGACAAACGACCGCAAAAATTTCTTTTCCCTCGCTGTCTTCCTCAACGGGAAAAATACAGTTATGCCTGATTTTATGTTCGCTGCTTGCATCGCTTCAACTAGAACAGTGTGCGTGCGAGCAACTGAATAGTTTTGATTCACCTAAACATTGTTATCCCGAGTTATGACGCTAGCGCCGCATCATTCAAATGGTTCAGAAAATCAAAAATTTTTGTCAAAACAGATTTTTGCCTTTCCTGGATATTTTAGAATTTTTCAGTTGTGTCTGTTTTTGCTTTTTTACCTTGTGACTACTAAATCTATTTTAAGTTTTTTAAACATATGAATATTAATAATGAATTTTGTACTTTAATTACGTATAAAACAATTTGAAATGCATGAAAATCCTAACCGCACACGCGAGTATAAATTATTTTCCTGTAACAGGTAGTAATGGGGAATTAAAGCAAGAGCGCGCTACCAGACGCTACTAAATTTAATTATAACGTAATTCCATTTAATAGGCAAACGGAAAGAAAATAAAAGGGAATTGCCAAAATCGAAAGGATAAAATTTAGCGAGCAATCAAATTGTACGTAAATCAAGAGAGTGTCTCGTCTCTGAACTAAATAATCGTTTGTGTGACAGCAGTCAAAGGTGACTTGCTTGACTGGCTGTTATTCGAAAAGTTTATAGTGTCTAAAAATTAAAAAAAGGTAAATGGTGAGTGTTACGGAGCTTAAAAATGTCACCCAGTCAGTTTAATTTTCTTTATCAGACTTCCGTTAGCGACAGACGTCAGACTTTCCTGTTAATTGTAATCATGTTTGGGGCGATTCAAATATATTTGTGCGTAGTCATATGCATTCAGATAAAGTTACATTTAGTATGTAGACCATTTGAAGTTGCAGATGAAATAAAACACCTAGAGACATGTTTGCTTGTACTTTGTTCAAATTGAAAAGTCAAGATTACTGCGGACTTTATGTAGTTAACAAACACGGTACGGCAGTGCTTTAACTATTACTGTTGCAAATGAATGAATGAGTTAAAGAATCGATTCGGAATAGGGGCTTTTTAAGAGAGTTTTGTATCATGCTAATTAATGGTCTTACGTTTTTATGAATACAGCCAGCCGTCAATGAATTCGGTATGCCATTGCACTTTTTTTTATTTATTTTTAAATCAATATTTTCTTACGATGAATCCCTTTTCTGTTTAATTATATTTTCTTCTACAATTTAACTTTTTTAATTATTTTAATTATTTTAATTATTTTAATCTGTTTATACAAGTAAGACAAAGGAAGTGGTGTTTGTTTGGTGGGTTCTGGCGTTAATGATTTTACTGCTACGTCGGGTGGCGTTTCAGTAGAGTTTGTTGAGTTTTGAGAGTCATGTGGATTCTGTGGTGAGTTGGGTTAATTGCACTTTGCGTAGATTGTAAGATGTGGATTTGATGAAACCTTTTCCTCTGAAAAAACGAATTAATTAAGGTATCATATTGTGGCTTGGAGGTATGTCCTTTGGCTACATCTTGAGGAAGTCGATGTGGGGGATTTAATAGAGTTCTAAGATATCTTTACAGTCTCAGATTGCGACAACATGTTGAAAATTATGTTTTGATATTTCATTTTTATAAGACCTATAAGCCGAGGTAGGGTGCCTGCGTGCTTGATAAATACGAGTATGTTTGAGTTCTGTATCTCAACTAGAAACAGGCAAATGAGAATTGAAACGCTACTCATTGGTCAGAGTTACTCGAGCTTGACAAATTTCAATATGTCTGCTGAAGTGTATAAGACAACTCTTCTTGAAGAACTTTCTAATATTCGTTTGACGGTTTAAATACCAAATTCGTCTTTGGATATACGTTGCCCTGGCTTGTTTACTCATCTTCTTATGTAGTGTGATCTATGTGACCTGCGTTCTCATGGTTTCTAAGGCTGATAGATTTGCCTTATAACTAATCTTACGTATATTCAGTAGTATTATTCATTCATTTATCAACTTAATTGGGATCGAAAGCTCTTACTACTATAGAGCTTTATTCACACAAATAAAACATATTTTGTTATTTTAAGGTTGTTATAAAAATATTTTATTTCCTCATGATGCTACACAATTGAGAAGCGAAATATCGATAGTGAATAAAATTGTTTCTTGAAGACTTAAAGCTTGAAGAATTATTCAAATTGAAAAATATACATATTTCTATCTCTTTCTTTTATGTACCTACATTTATGTTTGTAATTTAATTACAAGAAATCTCTTTAATAACATAATTTAATTACTCGTATAAGTTATTGTCCATTATTATATATTGTTTTAAGTTGGTAAAAATTTGTAACCGATTATGGCCTCTATAGTCTAGGTTATTGGCATTGAAAGAAAGTAAGTAAATAAAAAAAAAAAATAATTAAACAATGCAGACAATTTTAACTTCTTTGCTCCTAAAACTTGGATTTGAATGTAACAAAATTAATCAATATCCTTTGCAGTAACAAAAGTAAAACCTGTAACTCGAGCACTAAATAAAAAATCAAATTAAAGTGATTGCCACGTTGTGCCTTACAAATTGTTCCTGCGAACAATTGAAACGAAGAAGACTAGAAACCATTTAATTCGAAGAAATAAGCCAGATTGTTTCACCAAAAATTAAAGACAAATTTGTCCGATTTGGATTTAAAAACATTTTCAGTCATTTTAAAATTTTTAATTTTATTTTAATTTGCTAAAAATTTTGAAATTGTTTTAATGAATTTTTGTTTAATTGTGAGTTCATGGGGATTATTATGAAGTATCATCGCATTTTAAGTTTTTTAGTAAAATACATTTTTTTTACATTTTTTTATTTCGCATCAGTTTGGAAATTCATCAAAACAAGATAAAAAGAAGACTAACGGGCTTGTTCCGAAAAACGCTTTGCCTTGAAATCGCCAAATTTCAGACAAAAATTTTATTAAAAAGATGTTTGACATATTTTGCCCGAACATATAGTAACATCTAATGCACTAAATTGTCCGATTCACAGAACACTTTTTTCGTTTATGAAATTTGTCGAGATCAAAAAGTAGCGTTTTTTTTTATTTGTTAGAACACACCCTCCTAAAATTGTTGCCTTTCGCCTTCATAAAAATTTACATGGACACATAGTTTCCTGGATTTGTATTCTTTCCTAATCTTCATTGATTACATTCAGGGAAACTAAATTTTTAGAAGTAAAACACAAATCGCAATCAACACAGATAAGTCAAGGAGCGCAGATTTTCTAAAGGTTCTTCGCTAATAAGTGAAAAAATAACACATTTTTTAAATAATAAAAAAAAAACAAAAATAATTCTTAAAGCGTTTAACTTTGGCTTAGAATCTCGATGCGAAACATTTGATTATTATTTATTTTAAAGCAAAAGCAAAAATAGAAAATTATAATAAATTGGTCTTTTCGGTTAAGCATAATTTGTGACATTTACAATTATCAAAAGCAACTTCATTAATTCTTGAGGTGATTTTGCGAACGAAAAAGGACACTGAAGATGCCACATAGCCGACACCGGATTATGGAAATTCGTTCCAAATATCTATAACATTGCGGACAAACTTTCAATTAATGTTAGCAAACACGCATCCGTGTATCTTTCGATGAAAAAACCGGACAACCTGCAAACTGCATTTTAGAAAATATCAGTTGGTGACTCCTGAATAATTAATTAACCGGTTTTATGTAAATTTCCATATACTTATTTTATAAAACAATAAATTTAGAAAATTTAATATTTTCGATTAACAGAAATGTACTTTTCAATAAAACACCTCCTTCAATGAATACAAGGTCAAACTTTTTTTTTATAAGATGATTGCAAAAGATTCGGATGTCTGGAGGAATGCTCACGAAGATTTTGCACTAAGAGTAGACACGCTCTTGATAGGGCACGCTGTAAGCAGGTTCTTCAAAAGACACAATCGAGAATTAATTTGTTCTCAACGAAATTTGTATTCAAATATGCCATAAGCTCCTTACAGGAGTAAAAGGAATAAATATAAAATCTGTGATTATTATAATGATGTCGTCTGTCAATATTCTGCTGGGTTTGAATTTTAATTGTTCGCATTATTGTAACGCCGGCTTTTGGATTAGTTGGAAAATGTTTAGCTCAGAGGTGATATACAGACATAGGAAGGAGCAAATTTTTATATATGAAGAACAATATCATGGTATTGAAGATGTGAAGATTTCAAAGAGAGTTTCAATATAATTCTAATTAATAAAAAGTCTCTGTGATAATCTTTCGTTGAAAACGAAGTAATATGCTCTGAAGTCCTGTTTGGAGACAATTATGGACTGATGTCTTCTTTAAAGACAAGTTCATCAGAAGGGCTCTGAGACTATGGAGTTTGCGAGTGAACGCGTGGTTGTATTGGCCTTGAAACAGTCCCGTGGCATTCAGTTGGTGAGAATTGTGGATATTAATAATGGACTAACAACTTCATGACCCTCGAGAGCGCAGTCAATTATTTGCTTTTTTAAAACGACTATTCCTTTGTTTTATTGTAATGCAATCTAAACTTGCCAACGTAAAACAACAAGACTAAACCATCCAAATAAACCTGCGAATCTTTGTTCAAACAACAAATACGTTTTATCCCATACTAAACGTTTCATTAAAAACGGGTTTTTTGTAAAGAAATGTCGGCTTATTTTTGTTAGTGACAACTTATTTCAATAAATCAGTTTTGAGAAAACCATTACAAAATCACTTGTGCGCAGCAGATAAACGAAGTCAAATAGCCAACATCAAAATTAGTTTTTCGTTTTTTAGCACCTAACAATGTTTGTAGAAATATTAATGACATGAAGCTACACTTTCAAAAATTTAAGTCACTACGACAATGGGAATCAAAAAAATAAATAGTAAATGTGAAGATTGACTGACGCCACCATGGAATTTTGTTCAAATTTTCAAAACCGACTTTTACAAATAAAAATATTAAAAATCATCTGGCAAAATAGTTAAAATCAGCGTAGACTGAACAGGTAAACTCATCAGCGCAGCTGAGTACTTTTTTTGAACTTAGTGGTTATCAAATTCCATATAAAAAAGTGTTTAACATCCGCTTAGAAGCCGGATATACTTTGAATTCGTCGCTGCGTTGTCCTGTTATCAATTTGCCTTGGTTGAAATCCATCAAGATATAATATATACTGCACTTCCTAGTCAAGTTGCAGCTCTCCCTTGAATTACAATTAAAAAGAATCGATGAAATCTTGCATCTCCAAAAAGAGCGAAAATCAAATTTTAAAGAGGATAACGTCAAGTGCAAAAAGAAAGCGGAATTACGCGAATAGCGTCTAAGTAGACGATTTTTTGCATAAACAACATTTAGGTTATAATTTTAGTTAGTTTAGTTATCTGCAAAAATCTAGTTGGAAACATTAAACAACGAGGATTTTACATACAAATGTTAGAGGTCCATGACTCGAAGTTATGAGTTTTCGCCGGTTTTTGTACAGTGCAGTTTCATTTCGTCGATACCCATGTTTTCCATTTTTGTCTTGTTAATCTGGTACATAAACAGATGCTATTGGCGACTAAAGAGCACGAAAGGTGTGTGAGTTGCTATTACATTGAAATGTTTTATTTGATTTTTTGCTTAAATAGTGAAATAATGCAGATCCTTCATAAATATTAAATTCAAGCTCTTATAATCATCGAGTATTTATTTATGTCGTTCTCATATTCCCCTTTATTTGCAGTGTTTTTTTTTTTAATACGTGCACGGAGAAGATGATTGCGGAAATTTTTTGCATATGAAAGTTTCATTACTTACAAAACATCTCCGATATAATTGAGAGAATTTAGCTTTTATGCCTAATTAGAAAACAGTTTTACGTAGATCCTCTCCGCACCAAGAACAACTAGTACATGCATACATACATATACATATGTACGTATGTATGTTCGAGTAGAAATATATTATAAAATTGATGCATTTAGTCTCCTCGATTAATTTGTCGCAACATTCCTGCAACTACGTTTAAGGGATCTTTTGTGTTAAAAACATTTTTTCTTAAAACTAAAATATTTATTTTTTAAAGTAAAATTGGTTTAGGATACCAGGAATACATCAATTTCTTGTGTTCGCAGGAAGTCTTCTAATTCTTGTTTGTGCTGGGAGACTTGCATAATCATGTTTTGATTCCGCATCATTTCATGGAACAGGTTCTGTATATTAATCATGAAATTATTCAGTGTTTCAATTATATTTTCGATTGAACTCTAATTTTTAGTCGTAGCTACCTGAGCACCTTCGCTTAAAACGTGGGCATGTGAATGTTTTTAAGAAATGGGTCAATTTATTATCACATTATAACCTGGCTATTGTGAACCACTCTTCATTTTTTCAGCGTACGAAAAATGTATTTTGTTGCTTGTCGTGGTTGTAGGCAGTGTAGATTCAGTGGCAAGATTGGAACAGTGAGATGCCTGATGTTTTTTCGCATAGTAGTTTTGGAACTGGCTGTGACCTTTTGGTGTGTAAACAGACTTTATAATTTGAACTATGGTTTTCGCTGCAATTACTGCATTTTTTACCTTGGAAGCGTGTATGGAATGCGTGCGTTCCAAAGTTTTGTGCCACGAATACGAAAGGTAATTTGCAATATGATTAGCGATTTGAACACTGCGGTGGATTTTTGCGTTTTAACGGCTCTTCAACTGTTAACCTACGATTCAGGAGATAACGCTGTTTGTAGATGGGATGAACAGAGATTTTGTTCTTTTAATGAGGTGCATTAAATACAATCTCAATGCAGTGGATTGGCTGTGGTATTTCGTTCTTATTTATGACATTGTGGATGGACCTCATGACATATCCTTCAGCATCTAAAGCACTTTTTATATCCTTTGCCATTTATGACAATATTCAATCCTGTTCCGCTTTTCAACTGGTAAGAAATTTTTTTACCTCTCTATGTAGATTGGTGTAGGTTTATGTTCCTAAATAGCTGGTTCAGATTTATCATCGTCTGGAGTGTTACCGGGATCTATCTATTTGCACTTACCTGTAATGTAGCTGCGTTAGAGCTTCTGTAATATTTAGCGGTGTTCTCCTGTTGTGAGGCTTTAGAACTTGCCTTTCTCTTTGTTAGGGTGACATATCGATCCATACCGGTTTGAATTTCTTTTTGTAATAGTTTTGGTTTTATTATGTTGCGCGACTGTACAAATTGCAATTTGGGAACCGCTTTTTAATATATGTTTTCAACATTACTTGTTGTTGTTGATTTACTTGTAAAACTTATTTCATTATTTGTTGTTGGTTCAGTTGTTAAATTATTTCCAACTTCATTTGATTTTGTATTAATTTTTGTGGTACCCGAAAATGTATCTCTAAATGGAAAATTCTCGTTTTCCCTAAAGGTGAAGGTCTATCTAATTATTTAAAGTGGAGCTTTGGTGTTGATGACACATTTATAAAATAAACTATCTGATAATTTTGAATGATGATTCGAAATCTATAATATTCTATGGCACCTAAATCGAGGAGTTTTCAAAACGTGAAGATGTAGAAAAACTATTCGGATATTTCATTAAGAAAATGTTAATTGTACCAAACAACACGCCCAATCATATGCTTTACCTGAAATCTGAATCTTCTAATTTCATGACTTATATGAGGAATTATATTATTGCATGATTCCACTTCTTAAGTAAAAATCTACGGCACATACTATGAGGATGTTAATCAGAAATGCAAGGGCACTTGTACACTTTGCAATCCAGATGAATCAGGAAACATATTACATTTAATTGCACTATGCCCTTTATTCAGTATGAATTCAGACCCAAATAGTTTGAGAAGACTAGACTAGACTGAAGTACAAACGTTGTTATGAATATACCTAATGGCCGGGATATTAATTTTAATTCTCTACATAAATATGTAGAAACTTGCTAGAAATATAGATGTCTGATAGTCGTGAATTTATTAAAATATTTTTCATAATTTATATTCAGATATGACGCTTTATCCACCTTTTGAAAATTTCTTTAAAATAAAAAACTGATTTTTATTGAAAATTAGACAATTTCTTTTAAATTCATTAATTCATTTAGAACTTCTGCGCCCTTCATCTGGCATCTGTATGATAAATTTAAATCAACATCTCATTATCACGCTGTAGCAGTAGCGTGTTAAAGGAAGGTTGTGACAGTTCTGAAATCGTGTTGGAGTGAAAACGTTTTAAGGAAGACCCGTTTTATAAAAAAAAAAGAAATGCTGCAATGAAAGTTGTAAAGTTACCATATAAAATTGCACCGACCGTCATTTAACTTCTTTTACCAATTCTTATTGATTTAATTTACCCAGAGTTTTTCTAGATTGTGATTTGCATTAAAATTAAGAGAGCCTCAATACATGAATGGATTTAACAAAATTATCTTAACTTATTTTCTTTTCAGAGAGTTTAAAAGACTATTTTAGCCGTTATGGCGAAATTTCAGAGGCTATGGTTATGAAAGATCCCGCGACGCGAAGGTCAAGGTAAGTTCTTTCACTGTTACAATAAAAATGTCGTTACAAAAAAGAGGCAACAAAGGTTAATTTTATTGAATTCCCTTAAACATGCTCAGTTTAGTTTTCTCGTTAAATGCAAATGCATGACCACCACTCCCCCACCTGCTTTTGCGTATTGCCGCCCCCTTCCCCATTTGTTGCATTTGGAAATTGCGCAAATGTTTAAATTCTTTTAGAATGTAAAAAGATTGTCTGTCTGTACTTTGTTGTTCCTTTATTCGCTTGGTTGCTGTTGTTGCACATTTGTTTTTCGTAAGAAATTTTTGTTTTAAATTCTATTTTATTTATTCATCTTTGTTGCTGTTGCTAGTGATTTATAACCATCCTTAAGGACTTTCTGATCTCTGGTAGGTGTCGAGTTGTGACTAAATGTGTGCCAGGGTGAGTAGGTGAGTCAATAGAAGTTTTCTAAATGAATAGCTGGATGTGAATAAGGTTAAAAACTTATGCAGCTATATAATAAAGAGAAAGTAGAGAGAAGGCGTTGGGAAAGTGAGATGGCAGCTCATCATAGAAACTTTGTTTTCTTGGAATTTTATTTGAAACTTTTATAATTTATTATTACTTTTATTTGTATCTTCTACGAGATAGCATCGCACATTGACTCACTTCATAGGTAAGAATACACACGCTTAATTCAATTAGTTAAAATTAATGTCCTGTGAACATTCCTTTTAAGAAAAATGCACCTAAACAGGGGTTGCCGTTTAATTTAGCATCGTTAATAATATAATATAATAATTCTAAATAATTCTCCCAAAAATTCATCTCTAATGAAGTGATACTTTTACAAAAATACGTAAATATGAATGTCTCGTTGAGGGACATTCAAAATTATTTGGGAGAAAGAACTGACAAAGTTTTTTGTAAAGAAAAAACTAAACAAATTAAATTTAATTATTGTAATATTTCGTAAAAGAATGTACAATAAAAAAGTCGACAAAATGAATTACTCGTATTTATGTCAGTTGTTAATTGATTCTGAGTTATTAGGCAGCGGTAAATCTAAACTCATGTATGTATTTCGCTGTAAGAAAAGTTTAATTTGGTTGTACTTGAAAAATGCCGTGTGAAGCTGCTTCCACTTTGGATCAATATTTGTAAAATAATTTTGCGATTATGGACAGTCACAAGAGGGGAGGATAGTTATGCCTGGCAAGAGGCCGAGCATTCAATACCGAGGTGTTTTTGATCATACCACGGATTTGGAGACACAATCCGGCAAAGTGGAAAAAAGTCAGTAAGCTTAGCCTCTTTAGAACATACACAAGGCTCCTTGCGCGTGGCTGAAGGCTCTCAATGCGCAGGAATATTAGCAAGCAAAGCTCTTCTGCTAAAGTGTATATCCACAAGCTTGAAATGCTTAAACTTTTTTGAAAAAAATTATTAACCAATATTTTTGGAAATTTAGGCATTTGTTCACAATGAACATTTTGGAAAGTGTTAAATAGCAATCTAATGCGATAGATCCTCACGAGTTAGCTCTCCATCTTTCTATTCTGTGGCGGCGTAGCGAGTATAACGAGCGCTCGGTTCATGACACCTTATTGGCGCCGCCCTCTGGAAACATTTTTAATCATGTTATATAAAATACTCCCATTAAGTGCAATACAAAGAAGAATCGGATGAAGTATATACGTTTCAATATTTTACAGTGATTTACATAAAACTTTTTTTTTAATTTATGCGCGTGTAAACAAATTGTGTGCACTGTGCAGAACAATTTTAAAATAGGAGTTAACGATTTATTTAATTTATAAATAAATTGTTGTGATCCAAAAACGAAATTATAAAACATATGTGGTATGGATTTGTACTTCTTTACAAAAAATTGAAATAATATTATATAAAATCATTTACATGTAGACAAAAATGGCCGAGAGCAGAATACATTCCGGCACTCATAATTCGAATTTATATAATTCGTGAAAATATATGCGGTCGTTTTGAAACAAGTTTATTTCGCCTAATTGCATTTCTGGCAGCCAGAAGACCAAATATATCAATTTAATTGTATTTAAAATGTACAAAAGAATTGATAGAGTTGAAGGAAACGGGGAACTAGCTTAAGGCACCTTTCAAGGTGTTTCGTTTCCGGATTTTACCACTATTTTTTTCACTATATGCAGATTATATACTTTTTAAATGGCAGTGGTTAGTGGCTATTGATATGTACCTGAGGTGTAGAGTAAATAGACGATTTTGGATTAGTAGGCGAAGCCTAGTTAGAATAAAAGGATGAGATTCATTAAAAGCTACTTTCAAAATAAAAGGATAAAATATTTCTTTGTGTCTGTCGCAATAAAAGCGAAGAACGCCAACTACTCCAGAATTATTTTTCTATTCGCATTAATCAGTCAACATTATTTATTTGTGTAATATTTCCTAAATTTAATTTTTACTTAAAGCTTTTGGATGTCAATGAAAATCAGGTTTCAATTAATTCGATTTAAAAAAAGTTATTGAAGTTTAAAAACGAAAAGGTTATTATTATACTTGTTCAATTCGACTGGAGCTAAATACTACCAAGTGTTTCTTGTCACTTTTTTTTTTTTGTTAAAACAAATTTAGACGAAAAGAGCGTGAAACAATTTTATGCGATGTTTAATGAAAACAAGCAGGTAGATGAAACAAAAAAAAAAAAACCATTAGACGAATTTAATTAAGAAGATACATTTGTCTTTTCGCTCTTCCAGATATACTCACAAGCACTAGACGGATTTATAAATATATTGTATTTGGATAAGAAGGAAACCGAACATCCCAGCAAACGATTTTGTCTTGTAAATCGATTTGTGATGTGTACATTTTAGTGAAACGTAAAAGGTGAATTTTCAGTCGACTTAAGGACAAAAGTGAATAACAATACTTTCTATAACCTTATTATCGGCAAAATGTTAGTTCCACAATTCATATGTGAAAATATCCAATGTAACAAATCTTCTGGAAGATTGAGGATTTTAATTTAAAATGTTTTTTTACGGAAAAAGACACACTATGGCGAGACATACTTTTTTCTTTTATTAATTTTAAAATTAGGTAAACAATATATTTCCTGGGATGATGCTTGGTTTACATAAATTAACAGATGTTTTCTGTAGCTGTGTGAGTGTTGCCACTAGCCTTTTAAATAATCACATACATTGGGGGACTGTCAGTCGAATACACTATTTTTCTGATGTGTATTCACTTCAACGCTAGTGCATTTCATAGCGCCTTTCTCTCCCGGTATTACGCGGCGCCGTGAAATAATTAATAGATGGCTGGGATAGCCTCAAGTAAATACGCCTGCCTCAAGTAAAGGGCCTGCAACATCGTTCAAAAACTGCACATATCGTGCACATTCAGAGTGTTTAACCAATGAGGCCTAAGGAATGTACGGGCTACGTAAATTTCCCATGAACTCAAGAATTTAACAAAATAAGGATTTTATTAATACTACGCGGCCATTGAATAACTACACAATAACTGAGTTATTAAAAGAAAATGCAGAATTGAAAGAATTTCATATCGCGAGAGCAAAACATCTTATTTTGCATTGCAAACAAAAAGTAAAAGGCGATTAATTTGCGATGTTCTGCAAAAACGAAAACAATTCACATTCATCCCTTAGCAATATCGCCCGGCATCAACATCACACTTGTGCACCGCATTGGCTATAGCTTCGTGACTGGTAAAGAAGAAAAACAAAATTTCAGTGCATACATTTTGTCAATGAAACGGGTGCGTGCTCAAGAAGCAGTCTTTTTTAGTTGTTACTTTTCCTCACATTTTAATCTCTTTCTTATGCTGCTAAACATTCTGACATGAGTGAAGCTAAAAAATTAAAAAGACTGGTGTAATTGCGTTCTTTCTTTTTTCATTTTTTTATTAATTCGTGGCTATCACGAAAACAGCCACTTGAACACGATTGAGGTAGAAATACTCTATAAGACATACAGTGATGCAAATACGTTTCAAGAAGAACGGAAGCTCCATGCAAACAGCGAGCGTATTGTATATTCTAGAATCTGAATAGACATTACTACTAAACCACTTTTAGACGGCAGGCGCATGAATAATTTGCAACAACAAAAGACATTGAAGTTGTGTTTTTGCATTTTAAATTAAACGTCTTATTTCGTTACTACATATTTGGTGATAGTAATATTTTTGTCATACACTGTTATTAATGTGGCAGGCGAACCTTCCTCCATGGGCCAATAAACACCAGAGTTCGTATAGAGATTAACCTCTTCACCTCTTGTAAGGTTTTTATTGTATATCCCTTTCGGAATCTCCCGGTTCAACGCCTTAGAAGTACTTTTAGTTGTTGTCCCGTCCACCCCTCGAGACGCAGTCTTGTTTATCTCTTTCGCTCTGTGTGTACAGAAGGATGTATTGCAATATTGGTCTCTACATTTCGTAGTTTAGAAAATACACAGAGCGCCTTTTTACCCGCTTCCATCCTCTTTGGATCACAGATTTCGAGTTTGAGCCGTCTAAGATGGGCTGTAATGGTTCAGTCAGTGACTCAATAGCGTACTTTTTATTTTGTTTAGTACTCGTATATAGTAATTTAGTTCGCAGGATAATCAATATTTTGATGCCCCGGAAGTAAATAACAAATTGATCTTATGATATTATTTCCTTTCTGCCGGTGATGTTTAAAAATTCCTCATAAATATTTTCATTGCAACAATCCTATATTTATTCGAAATTGCTAAGGTACGGACTTTTCTTTCGTAGTAGCACTGAAATAAATATAATTAAAATACTTAGTTTCATAGTTTGCTTCAGAACGCACACGAATGCTTTATGTACTTACGATACAACGAAAACTACAAAACGTCGTGTTTTGTACGCGAATGCCGTGTTATTGGCGACACAAGTGCCCTTGTGTCGAACAATGTCAAGTAGTAGCGATTTCCGTACATGATAAATGATGCTTCCAGGCCTAGCGCAAGTTATCAATTTTAGTCAAATAAAAAGGGTCTGTAACAATTCTCGTTAAAAACTCTGCTTGTTTCGTTAGGAGTAAAATATGTTAGTAATATTTAAGATAATTTTCTTCAAAACGAGGTACGTCACGAATTATATAATGTTCTCCACCGTTCTTGCAAAAAGAATGCAAAATGTGCCGTCGGTCATCTCAGTCAACAGCCGGAGAAAAGGGTCTGTAACAATTCTCGTTAAAAACTCTGCTTGTTTCGTTAGGAGTAAAATATGTTAGTAATATTTAAGATAATTTTCTTCAAAACGATGTACGTCACGAATTATATAATGTTCTCCACCGTTCTTGCAAAAAGAATGCAAAATGTGCCGTCGGTCATT
Source organism: Phania funesta (assembly GCA_963932375.1). NCBI lineage: Eukaryota > Metazoa > Arthropoda > Insecta > Diptera > Tachinidae > Phania > Phania funesta. The sequence continues at coordinate 92,346,836 of OZ010656.1, read as the reverse complement.
TCAGTCAACAGCCGGAGAAAACGATTTGGAACCTAAAATAAAAGAATGCTTCTGCAACCATCCCAACTTCGTCTTGCACTTTTTGTTATCCAACCAAGCTCTGCAGGCTACAAAGCAATGCTAAGCTCCGAGCCATATGGCTGGCTGAACTGGCTTAAGATGTAGAATTCTACAAACAACTGCTGACTTCAGTGCAATTTAACTTTCAACTAAAACTAATTTATAATTAATTTTAAATAATAAATTCTATTATACCAATATTTACACGATTAACAAATATATACGTGTATGTATGTATGTGTGTGTAGATCGTTGCAGAGATCAAAGGATCACAAAGTTTTATGCAATCGTTTTTATAAATTCCAATGAAAATTTGTTTTTAGCCATTTTCATATTTATTTACATTTCAATAAGGAGTTGGCACAAATTTTTTGTTTACTAAAATAAATGAATCCAACCTGAGCGAGTTCCTGTAGTCGATAACTTTATTTGGTCGTTGTTTCCATAAAAAAAAAAATAATAATTACAGCAAATAAATAAACCAATCAATTTTCTGACTGCAGTGAGTTAGTTTCCTTCTCTTAATCGCTGACATTCACTGTCCTAACATTGTCTGTTTTTGTTAATTTGCATGTCCTGTCGTCCTTTAAATCCTATGAGCTCTTTAATCATTTTTTACATATCAACAAAGAAAACATTAAATATTTGCATTACACTCAAATTCTACTTGCTTTTCAAATAATTACTTTGTTTTAACGTTCATCTTTTTTTGTCTCATTGCAGAGGATTCGGTTTCATAACCTTTAGTGATCCAGCTAGTGTAGACAAAGTTTTAGCTCAAGGTACACACGAAATAGATGGTAAAAAGGTAAAAATTAAAAATAAAACTTTTGCAAAACTCTAAAATAAAATATTTACATATTTCAAATATTTTCACATGCATTTCATTTAGCCTTTTTGAGAATGTTCAGTACGAGTAAAATAATACAAGGTATACTTCGCTACTTTGACTAGGCGACAAATTAAACAATTGAATGCTCGGGCCTTGACACTAACGTTGTTACGAACACAACGTGTGAGCCACATAGACAGAAGTTTTCTTCTAACAAGTGTAATCTTCTATGGATTTTCTTTGGTGTAATTTTCCGTTAATGGCAAGATTGCTTTCATTCACGCTAATACGCGGAATATCGTTTTAACCAGGATTATTTTAAAATTCCGCAGAGAAAAGTTTGTTGGTAACCAGTATCAATTACCGCTCGCAATTTATGTTTTAAAATGCTTTTGTAATAAACGAAATATAAATAGAATACTCGCGTTTTCAGATGCAACGGTTGGGCAATGCTTTTAGCAGCCCCTTCGCTCGTAACTACTGCTCATGAACTAAATAAATTGCTATTTGCCATAAGTACCAGAAATATGAACAAAATTAAAAACAATTTTAATTAAAATTCAATTGTATTAGTTAATCAACAATTTTGAATTGACAAGACGAAAAAATTTTAGCATAAATTTTCTATTCATCAAGAGCCACAGTGTGATGTTTACTACTGTTCATTATGGCGGAGTTTGTAGACTCGTATCGTGTTACTTTAAAATTTAAATTGTCGTTAAACTACTAATGTTTGTTTGCCAAAATGTATGACCGCAAACACGTCAATACGGTCGCAAAAGTTTGTTTCACGAAATACGCGTAATAATGATTATTTTCTTGAAGAAATAGTTCTACGTGGTGGCCAAAACACTACAATTATCATTTGATTTAATCTAATTTTGTCCTATATGCGGCACCGAACATACCGCCAAAGTTCTATGTGTTTCCCTGTGTTAAATCTTTGAGGTATTTCAGTCACAACAAAATTCAAAACATTTTTTTTTAAATACCAATGGGGAAATTAAGACATTAGATGAAGATGTCACTCTAATAATAATTGAAATTCCTGCGTTGACTTTAAACTTAATTTTTTGCTTTATCCTTTTTTTTATTATAATTTGAATTATAATAATTGTTTTGAGCCGATAAACAAAGTTGGTACTCCTGATATGATTTTAATTATATAATAAATTTACAAATAAAGAAATTAAAATATCATAATAATTTTATTAGGTCTTTGTTAGCTTTTATTTTAAAAATAAAATTACTAAAAGATTAAAATTACTTAACAATTAATAATAAAATTAAACATTAAAAATGTTTTTCTTATTTTAAAAAATGTTTACCTAAATTAATTCTCCCCCCTTTCGTGGAGCTTTTTCCGCTTTTAGTGGCATTTGTGCAACTTTCTGAGAGTTTTTAACGGTAGCCCTGAAGCGGCACATTAGATGCAATTTATTCCATTCGTTTAATTAAGAAAAATCAGTGATTGGAACAAGTTTTGTTCAAAATATTGAAGTCTTGAGTTAAGTACGATAAGAAATTTTTCTATTATTTTTCAAAACCGGAACAGAAAAGAGCTAATTTTAAGTTTTACAAATTCTGTAAGAGATCTCTAACGTCAACGTCTAACAATTTTATTTTTGGAATTTTTTCCATCCATCAATAAATTTTAGCCCAAATAAAAAAGGCCAAAGTAAAAAATATCACTTTCCTAAGTTTTACTTTCATTTTAATATGCTGTCGTTTCTTTCCAATGGCTGCTTGTTTAATATGTTAATTTTTAATTTCCTCTTTATCCGGTTTTATGTTATTTCCTGTTAATGTTAGAAGATTTTATTTTTTTGTAGCCTTTTTTCTGTTGATTAGTTTTTATTTTTGAAGCGTTTTCTGTTTGTTAACAAAAAAGAAATCAATTTCCTTTATTTTAAAAATTTTTTGGTAAATAGGAATCAATTTTTGAATTAGTTCGAATAATAAATGGTTGCTAAAATTAAGTTTAGAAAGAAAATTTACTGCCGCTCAGAAAAAGTATTCTGACAGAATATGGTGGCAAAGTGATGAACGCGAGAGATACTTATAATATTGCGTATTTTACTACGCACCCATCAGCATCACATGGTCCTTCCCATTTTCGAGTTGAGTATTTTGTTTGTACAAATTAATTTTTTTCTCACGAAAATTCGTATAAATATTAGTTTTCTCTAATATTCCACCCCTTCATTATAAAATCAATTACCACAAATGTAAATATACTTAGTAGGGATTTCAGATATAGCTAACCAAATGCAATTTGTAATGCATATGGCAACTCTTCTAATCCAGGAACAATTAATTTATTTACTGAGTTCACACGAGGTAACACTAGAGGAAACTTTAGCATGTTCCATATGATGCTTCTTCGTCCGTAGCGATGTTTATTGTTTTTGATGGCTTAGTTTGTTGAAAGCAGTCGTGCTGTGAAGATCATTTGTATATATTACTGACAACATTTGCTCCTATTCCCTGTATATTTGTTTAATAGTTTCTGTGGTTCATCGTCTATATCGAACAATTAAACTAGGTTTCTGAAACATGTTTCCTCGTCTGTATCTCCCATTAGATATAAACAGAATTTACTGCATTTTCTGTGTGTCGCCCAAATCAATACTCATGCGATTCCGAGAAATAGGCTGGTTGTATTGATATGCAGTAAAGGAAAACTATAAAGAAACGTTTTTAAATATTGATTTTATTTATTTTAATTATTTATTATTAAATTTCCTACACAACAATATTAAATCTTAGAAATGAAAGTGCAGAAATTATAATTTGTAATTTTTAGTTTTCCTCCATTTAAGATTTCTTTAATTTTTAAAATGACCAACCTGAGCGATTAATGAAAACTTAAAAAATTTTAACATATAATTTTTTTAATTTTTCATTAAATTTTTATTATTTCGTATAGACTTCTTGGAGGGCTCTTGCTTATTAACAACAACATTCATATACATAATCTAACAATTTCGAAAAAATAACAAAATATGGGCAGCTAAATTCCAAACTATTCAATTCCGACCGTTTTTACAATTCCACACGTTTAAGTGACACTAAAGTCTTAATTTTGCCGATTTTTGTGATTGATAATCAGCAATTTTTTTTTTTTGGATTTGTGTGTTAAATCTATAATATTGCATTTTATATACTTATGTATTTCACAAATGGGAAAACCTCTTAGGGCTATTATCAAAATCATGAAACCATTTCAAGGACGAAGTATTCGCGTTCGGTTCATGTTTGTTTATCGCGCAATTACTATTCTGTATAATAAATCCCTATTCAATTTAAATAATATTGTACGTTTTTAACTTCATACTAATTATTTTATTTTCTTAATTTTAATAAACTTTGAACTTTCGTGTTTTTTACAGGTCGATCCAAAAGTTGCATTTCCCAGAAGAACACATCCCAAAGTAAGTAAAAACTATAGAAAACCCACATTCTCTTAAAAAGCATTCACCCAAGTTCAATTGCAGAGTGAACAAACACAAAATCATTTTACACATCATCATATCATTTTATGGTTAGAAATATTATGTCATTTTTGTATAGTTAAAATACTTTGTTTGGGATTAGAATTTTAGGAAAAATTGTATTGTTCAACGCAACCATGTTGTAATTTTTGGTTCCTCCCAACTAAAGTGATGTTTAATTTTTTTTTCAAATAAACATTTTATGTTTGCCAAAAACCATTAGGTGTTTGCCACAACAATATATTGTTGTAGAGAACATAACATAGTTGTTGTGGACCATGCCACTACCATCGTTTCCCTTTGCGTGTAATATTTGTATACAAATTCATACACAGCGATAAAAAGAACAAGTAAAGAGGCCTTCTATAAGGCTTTTTATGCAGACGCAATTATAGACTCATATTCTAAACTCATATACTTTTTACCCACGATGTCAAGACCTTTTGTTTAGACACCTTTTGGAGGTCTAATTCAATAGGTCAGTAAGAAGACATAAAAAGAACGAAGGGACATACAAAATTACTTGTTTTCATCACTGTTAATAAAAAATTATTTATATAAGAAATATGAAAATATAACGTAAATATAATTAGATTACTTTTATTTAAAAGATTACGAATGCTTTCAGTTTCGCATGATTACTAATTGACAACGATTATAAGTAATCTAAAAGTAATCAGTATTAATTGAAACTACTATAAGATAATGAAAAAAATTAAAAGTAATTCACAAAATAATTCAACTGCTTTGAAAATATCAAAGAGAATAAAAAGTAATCATTGATGGAAGTCGACTTATAAATTTAATTACTTTTGATTCTTTTGATTATTTTCTAGTAATTTCAAGGAATACTGATTATTTGTTGATAACCCAACATTTCTTTTCACTGAAACATGTAATCATTACGATTCTTTTTATAATGCAATCTAATTGATTACTAATCATAATCGCAATTTAACAATTATGGTGTAAATCGTCTATCGTTTGTGCGTATTTGAAAATAGCCCTGATTATTTTTAAAAATCCATAAATTTAATAATGTTTCATAAATCCTGCTTATTAAAAAATCTATTCAATTTAGTTTAAATTTTGTTTTTTATGGGTTAGAATCATGAAAAGTTGGTGTAAAATAATTTCATAAATAACAAAATGGTTAATGAAGAATATTCACTGTTGTAGTTTCAGCTAAAAATACTTCCACCCTACTTTTGTCTGCATTTTTGCTTTATTAATCCATTTTTATTACACGATTATTTACAATTTATCTTACAAGTGTTTGTTGCCTGCTCAGCAGTTTCTGTTGAAATAGCGAAGAGCGTAAATATTTCCATTCTGTTAGAGTTTTGTTTTCTGGTATTATTCTGCAGCTACTAAGCGGATTATTTAAAATAGTTGTTCTTATTATATTCTTTCACCATTCAAGTCTTAATCGATGAGTTCATTGAATCATTAACGTTCTTCGTTTTCTTTGCAAATGTATTTTCCAGTGTTAAATATCGAAAATCAAAAGTGAATTGTGCTTTGACTGGGAAGTTACTAAAATGGGCTTGAGAGCGTTAAATATTAAAAAGTATGTGGGCGTTTCGAGACGCACGCAGCTTTACATAACTCATTACACACATACTTACGTGCATATGTTCCTTAGCGTAAAAACTATGGTTCTTTAGCTATACGAATTCCGTTGTGAGGATTTATAGTTTATATGAATATATAATCAATATAGCTTATTACTGTGTCCGGACATGCCTCTTAATTGAGGCAGCTAAATTTTAAATTGAGTTATTGACTTTGCTGTTCACACATGTGCAGTTAAGCTTACTCAATTAGCAGTTGACAACTGAAAATGTGTGCATTTTGTTTTTAAAGAAACTAATTATTTTTAAAAGAAATTAATTTAAAATGTTTTTTCGTTAAAAATTCCATGAAATTTACTAACCGCGAATTGCACCTGATATTTTTTCTATTATTGTTTTCAGTTTGTATGAACAGAGCTTGTTTGACAATTGCCGTGAAGAATAAAGCTTTATTGAATGCGCCAATGACTCGAATGGCTCAATAAGTGCTACAATTTCCGTCAACCCTTGTCAAAACAAATGAAATTGAATAAATTTTTCAAATAATATTCCCTGAATATTCATAGCCTGCTAATTTGATGCTGAAAAGTTCGAAGTTAAAGTTAAAAACATCTACATAGCCAATTTGTCGATCACTGAATAGAAAAGTGTGGGTGGCGTGTGTTTTAATATTATGTGGCGCATATTGCACCTGTTGCTAACTCAATGTGACAGATGTCCCCGCTCTTTAAAAAAATAAGTTACATTAATTTTTGGTTAAGTGCAAGTTTCTGAAAATGATATTCTTTTCACAAAACCTGCTGTTTTGCTTATACTTTTTGGAAGCAGCTTGGGAGAGAACTCGTTTCGTTATTAGAATTCGTAAAGAGACTTCAAAAAATCTTTTCAATATTCTAGTACTTTGATAACTTGGCATTGGAAATTTACGTTGTGGTTCGTTTGGTTTCGTACTAATTCCATGGAAATATCTCCGGCGGAACCCTCATATACTCGTAGCAAGTGTTTTTGTTTCGTAGCACAAGTTTTGCAAGTGATAAATTCAAATAAATATTGGACAAGTTAATTTTTTTTGCCGCCTTTCTATTTAATAGTGTTGCGTTTGTTACATTTAAACTCATTTATTTTAAAGCCAGACCATATTATATTCAGCTGTCACAAGAAAACTTATTATCTGCAATGCCAAATCTCGACAATCGTCAAATTTCATTCAAAATTCTCCGCAGGAGCAGAAGGCAGTTTTTGAGTGCAATCTGCCAGCAGTGTTGCAACGTTATCATTATTGAAACGTTCTGTCATATATTTTTATTGTTGTTTATTTCATAAAGGAGTGCAGAGCAACATCAGTGTGCTGACATTATTTGTTTGTTTATACTTTTCCTTTGCTGAACACTGAAAACTATTGAAATGGAAAATGCGTGTGTTAATTCACGTTTGTTAAAATCTTGATGCTACTGAAGCAGATTCATACTGCATTCAAATCGAGAAACTCTAGTAATGTTTTTTATTTATGGGATTTTATGGTAACTTTTTGACTTACGGACATACATATATAAATAATTAAGTCCAAAAATGTTTAATGCCACATCACGTTGCAATAATTCGTTTTATTTGTTTAAATAATATTTAAGGAAATAGTTGAGAGCGAGAGTTAAGTTTTTAATATAAATTTTAATATTTTTTTAGTTGTTATGGATTGTGAAATAAACTTTTCTGGTTTATTTTCTACTGGGCAACAAGGAATATGTGATTATGGTGCCATGACAGCAGACGCGTTTTTGTTGGCGGGAAATAAACGAAAATCCAGATTGTGCGCATTACGAAATGTGTAGACCTTACTCAGAGATATATATTTATGTATGCACGAGTATGCATGCCTATGCGCAAGTCTCTATAAGTTTTTTTTCATAGACGGTAGGGAAAACAAAGTGAGAGCAAGCGTGGGATTGATACGAGCAGAATGCAGCTGAGAGCAAGAGTTAATAAAAACTTTCTCCAGGCCAGTTAACTGTTACTTTGTTGTTACCTTTTCCATTGAATTTTGTTTCGAAGGAAACGGCAGGAGTATTTGCTTCAGAAATGAAAATACCCAGCATTTCCTGTTATTGATTCCGGTTTAAAGAATTTCCAGACCACTAAAAGCAATATTTATATCTCTCAGTCACACAAAAGGGATGCAATGGCATTTTAAGCGAAAGAAGAAATCGATTATAAAGTTTCGAGTAGATTCGCAGAGTGTTGAAATACATTTGTTTGTTTTATTGCTTCTTCAAGAACTGTTGGGTGCATTTGGGGAATGTGTTTGTCGCTTATGTGTACGTTTTCCATGTCGGTATGTGTCGGAATGTTTGCCTGGAATTTCTGGGGATTCCAAAATGGCATAAGTAACACTATGCTGCTTGTTACGTTTTCAGTTCATTTAGTTCTGCTCTGTTTGTTTATCCAAACAATAAAATAATGCAAATTGCCAAGTGTTGGGCGATGTTGGGGAGGGACAGGGGTTGTTAATTTTTTTGAGGGAATCTTTAGTTCCAATGATTGTAAAATGTATGCGAGCATAAATTGAGTAAGTAGTAAGTTTAGCTTTGTCGGGGGTTATAAACCAAAAGGATGTCCCGAATTTTTAGCAAGCCGCAATTGTGAAAGGTACACTTTTCCATAAGAAATCGGAATGATCAGTATCTTATTGTTCTTCGAAACTCGTCTTAATTCCCGAGTTAATTGAAATATGTAAGCAGGTAGATAAGCAATGGAGGACTTAATCTAATGTTTTTGCACTCACCAACTTTGTTCAATTAATCTATGCAAATCGTGAAATAGTGACGATTGTGCAACATTTTTATTAACCGTCAGCTATCACGTTGTCTTCTTTGTAACACTTTTTCGCACCTATGGTGCGAAATTAAAACTTGGCGTAGTTTTTGTGATACCCTTCATCAATGATATTCGTTTTTATAATATTTATTTATTTGTCTGTTTCTTCGTTCCATTGTGCTTCACTTTCTGCAAGTGTGTATGTATCTGTTATTCATGTTGGGGGCTTCCTGTTTTGTATACATATGTAGCGAAGGTGCGTTAAGCGAGCACTGCTTACATTGTTCATAGTGTCTGGAACATTGACGCACGTAGCGCAATGTCAAGTTGGCATTTTTCTTCTTCGTTTTAGTGTTATTGTTGTATTTAATCTGTTTTTCTCTCTCATTTGCGAGCGAGTTTTCTAGATCTCGACATAGGCACATACTTTCAAGTGAATGTAAAAATGTGTGCGTTTCTTGCCATTGAAAAGCACTGGAATGCGCCGCATATAAGTTGGCTTATAAGCAACGAATTAGCATCAAATAGATTGGTTTAGTTTAGTGAGAAATTGAATTTTTTTTCTTTCGTCGAATTATGCTGGATTGAATTCTGTTAAATCATAATTATTTTCTCTCGCTATTAATTTCATGAGTTACACATTTTTAGTAGACATTTAACCCTAATATGTGTGTATTAATACCACTGTTGCCAGATCTGAAGATTTAGCGTTTAAATTTAAAACCCATTTAACCCATTTATTTTTAATACAATAACAGAGAACATAGTTTCAGTACTGTTTTTAGCACGCTCTTTAAGAGCGAGGGAATGTGGCAATAAAACTAATAATTTGTATTGATGTTTTATTATTTATAACACTCAATAATAAAATAATTAAAAAATAAAAAAAACAACAATTTATCACATTTGAAACTGGATTTTGAACAAACTAATTAGTCTGAGACAGTTCTTCGGAATTTATATGGAGCCATTTTTCGCTTTTCAATTTTTGTAGTACAAAAATTAGTTTAAATTATTAACAAACCCATATATACTATTTCTTGAATGCCAGTGCTTGGCATAAGAAAATAACGAATATTAAGAAGTTTCAAATAGGTTGACTTGATCTGGTAAATTTAGTCTAGCACCAGTTAGCATGTAATTAACTTCCTTACTGAAGAGCTGGTAGTAGTGATCAAATATTCTGACATTTTGGTAGAAGGTCTCTGCGTCGTCACTAGTTGCAAAGATATTAAGACCTTTATTATATACATCAAATTACAACGAATTGTTGTCGTGGTTTAACTTACCTAAAATTCGTTTATAAAATTATATGAAAAACATATTGGGTAAAGACAACGATTTCACATGCATGCCCCCTATTTTTGGTTTTACATTTTGTGATTTTTTGACGATTTGCTCCAAAAAAGTTGATAGTTTTCGAACAATTTCATGTGGCAACATTGGTTTATACACAGTTTGTTGTGACAAGATTCAATACATCGGTTTTTCTGCGACATGCGCGTTTCGAAAGATGTTATGTTATCAGAGAGAGTTTTTTATTTCGTTTTGACGCCATCATCCTTCCGTTTTGTTAAACAAACTTCCATTTTATTTTTAGTTCCTATAAGTGCGAAATTATAACGATTTGTGGTTTTGGGCAAAATTTAGGTGAGATGCCAGAAGCTTAATAAAAAGCGTTTCAAAGAGTATTTTATGTCAGTTATTTTAGTTTTATCTGTTTCTACCTAACTTTGCTCTCATTATTAAAAATATATTGCTGCCATTGGTAATACCATTCCCGGAAATCGCTCCTTAATTAAATTATTGCTTCAGATCAACATAATTTTTATTTTAAATTGAGTCTTATGTATTTATAATTATTCAGCTTAAATTTATCAATGAATCTTTAATGAAGATGTTTAATTTATGATAGATTTTTAAATGTATCAATTTCCTTCAGCTTTTTTCTCTTTTTACTCATTTCGTTAACATTTTTATTGTTTAATTTGTTTTCAATTGCCAATCTGCCGCTCTGAAAAGAAACTTATTTAACAAAACACAGCTATAATTATAACTCAATAAAATTCATTTGTATTACAAGAGTTGAATTCGTTGATTGCAAGTGATGAAATGAAAAGGCCTTTTTCGGGAATGATAATAGGAAGTTTTGTGTGGAGCAAATATTTTGTCATGATAATTAGGTCGGAATAGAATTTTATCTGCTCTAAATTTCAGAGTGCAAATTAGCACGATTGCTACTAAATTGTAATTTTTATTATAAAAATGTTCACTTCTGGTGAAGTCATCGAATAATACAAGTTAATTTCGAATCTGTGTTTGGATTCTATTTCTCTTTTTACTGCAGCATTCGCCACTTTCCAACTTTTACATGCTTCGTTGTCAAAGCGTAAATAAAAACGTATGCACAAGCAAAAACCTGGGTCCAGTTTTTAATTAGCAGGCCAGCCCGAGAGAAAGACATGGGGAGCGGGAGAGAGAGGGATAGTAAGACTGATGTCAAAAAATCTGTATCTTTTAACTAATATTGATACTTGTACTCCTACGCATTAGTAGGTATTTAATTTTTATACGTATTCTGTCTCTCTCTCTCTCTGGTTCTCTCTGTAATGCTTTACAATTCTCTCGTTCAGATTTACATGCTTTTGTCGGTGGAAATATAAATCGCTCTACATTTATCTATTTCGCCTAAAGTAAAAAGTATAAATGCTGACCGGAACTCAACTATTTCTCTAAAAAGTTGAAAATATGATGGTTTAATGATGTGTATACCTATTTTTTCTGGTTCTTTACATCCATTTGTTGTTAGTGACTTGTAATTTTCTCTAACTTATCATGCCCCCTCCTTCAACGTAAAAGTTCAATCTAATGTCGCCTACCTTGGCAACACTGCAGCAACAAACACCTTAAACGCTCAGAGAATAAATGTGTTTTGTAAGTTTTCTTTCCATTATTCTCTGTGCTTTTATCTGTGTGTGTGTGTTTGAATTTAATGTCGCTTACGTGTGATTACAAAGTGAATCCTTTTTTCTGTTTGTATCTGGGGGTGTAATGTGGCGTAAGGTAGGTGGAAGTTTTAGATGATGACAGAGTGAATAAATGTGATTTTTGTGTTGTTGTTGTTATAGCTTTCGCTGCTGCTGCTGATGTTGTTGTTAGTTTCATTGTATGTTAGAGACACTCTTTTTTGTATATTCTATATACATTTTCTGAACAAACAACACCAACAACATTATAATTCGTACTGCTGCTTTAGCAACGCATTGCTCCCATTAAGGACCTTCAGTCGTTATCAGACAAGCGAGTCCATCAGTCGTTGCGTTCCTTAGCCGTGCAAGTAGCCTAGTTCAGTTTAAACAAGCAAAAAATTATATGTTTGTATAAAGCAAAATTCACATAAAAGAAAGTAGTAACAACAACACAACTTAACAATCTGCAATCAGGAAAATTGTTGTAAACTTGTTCGCCCTCAACCGAAGCAGCAACAAAAGAAAAAGAAACTAGTTCAAGTTATGTATTTGTGAAATTAGTCAATCAATCAATCAATCCCTGTATATTTAAATTAAAAAAATAATTATTTTGGAATAAGTCCACTTTTGAGATTTCTACCAGCAACAACCACAAATTATTTTAAAAACGAAAAAATCGTTTAGCTTGCTTGCTCCCCTCTCAAGTTGTTTACAAGCATTACAATACAAACAACGCGTTTTAGTGCAATCATCACTGTGTAGTAGAGAGCTTTATAAACAAATAAATAAATAACAAAATAATAAATTTCTTACGTAGAGAATTTCAATGAGCTTCTTAATACAAAAAAGTTGTGAGTTAAATTTAAATATATAAAAAAAATATAAAATAAAAACGAAAAAAATTTGGAATAAAAAATAAATTAAATAATTGTTTAAAAATAAAAAAATTTAACGATTTATAAATACGTGTATCAAATGACAGCAACTTTCTTGCAAGCAAACGCGAAATTTCATAAAACAACACAAAGCAATTTTAAAAACACAGCCAATAAAAAGGAGTAGCAACTGTAAGCCTTCATCAGCAGCAATTATTGTAATAGCCTGCCGACGAAATAACGGTGTTTTCTCGTTAAATCACATACACACAACTAAACGAAATCGCATAAGCCAGCGGCATTTTGCAAAAGCTGTTGGTAGGAATATAATTTTCGCCCACAGTGTTTTAGAAAACCAACAAAATTTCACACTTTGGAGTAAATCTGTTTTACGTGAAGCAGCCAGCGGAGATTTTTCCACCGCCAACGCAAACCATCAAAGCCATAAGTCCGCCAGTGCCCCAACTCCCCGCCACCATACCAACGAAAAAACTTGTCGTAAGTATTGCAAATCACAATAAAAAAGGCACAAATTTCAATTGAATCATTTACACGAACGTGAAAACTACGATTATGAAGAAAACTAATAGAATTGATCTTTTGAATCTTTCCATTAAACTGTGCCTAATGCCCATCCGGAACAAAGTTTTCTAGACAAGGCAATGCCCCTACTACGTATATTTATAATAGACGTACGTATATATGTAACTAATTCCAAGCTTTTTCCAAATTAAAACTTCTCGAAAACTGAAAATCTGAAACTAAAATTATTGATCTTCTGCTCGAATAATAATAACCATCACATACACAAGTTTGTGACAATAAAGTAACGCCAAGGAGTTTCACACTGGGAAGTTCTAGTTCTTTCCGACTGTTTCAGCTGTTTTGTATTCGAATGATTTCTTTCGTTTTATTTAGAACAAATTAATTGGAATCAGGTTTTCGTCAACTAAAAGCTTTATCTTAAAGTTAATCTGCCAATTTTATATCAAATTTTTGAGTTTAAATTTTAAAATGCACATAGGAGGTCTTACCAGACTTGCTTTAGAACTCCTGCTTTTTCACGTAAACAACATCGTGTGTTTACATAAACATTCTCTAGAAATTTCGAAAAAAGGTAAAATGTGTTTAGTCCAGAACAGCTAATTTCCGAATTCCAAATGTTTTCACAATTCCACACATTTTCATTCCATCTTTGTCTTTTCAAGTAGATTGTTAACAATTTCAATAATAATAATTACAATTGACATACTACCTGCCACACGAAGTACTGCAATACTTTCGTCCAAAATTAAGATGTCGCGCGATTGCAGAGGTGATGAAATGAAACTTCCATTTCTTTTTCGCCACTCCTTTTATATTAGTTCCACTTTAAAAGAATAAAAAAAAATTAATAAACTGGCAGTTTCCTAGGTTGTGGAAGAAGATATTCAGAGGGATTTTTTTCCCTAAAAACACGAAAAATTTAACAAACTTCATTTTATTTATTAAAGATAATAAATATTTGAGGTTATTATTATCAAAAATACGAAAAATTAATATAATTTTCGCTTTATGAAGCCAGTTTTTATTTTAACGGAATCAATCGAAACCGAAATCGTAATTTCTCTATTAGAACTTATGTATTGATTATTAATGTACTTAAATTTAATTTGTTTTTTGTTCTCATTTTTATTTTGATTACCTCTTACAAGGTTCTTGTAAAGTTGGCGTACGCTGACCAAGTGTGGAAAGTACAAGTTATAAAAAATAACTTCAGCAAATGGTTATGGGCCTTTAAAGCGATAATTTTGTGTTTTATGCTCCTCCGTTAATACTTCTCATTTGGTTAACAAAGTCCACAAATAGCTGTTTGGGGTAAAGTAGTGTTGTGTTTATCAGATCTTTTAATTGAGAGTTCTCTTTAGTTCAGCACACTTGATTGCACTAGTTCGTCGGTTCTACTCTGTGTCAGTAGCTGATGCGTAAGTTCAATTATTCGTAAACAACTGCTCTTTGTCCGAGCTATTTCTGGTAGAAATACTAAAGTACGAAAGAGAAAAGAATTACTTAAATAATTTTACAACAAAGAATACGAAAACATAAGCAAACAACAACCGACAAAACGAGATATCTCGTTTATTAAAATAAAAGTGAATGTAAAAATGGTAAAAAAATTAAACATTAACAATTTACTACGGAAATGTTTAATACTGGGTTATAAGTGAAAAAGAAACATGAGACGCTCGGAGCGGTGAGCGGCCCACTTAATGCAGTTGTGTGCGTAGTTCAATTGAAAATTATTTGTAATGCGAATTGGCATTTGTCAGAATTAATTAATGAACAATAATCTATTCTTTTTTTAATTTGTTTGTTATTATTGTTCTATTTTTACTAAATGAGGAGCGTTTTATAAAAAGGTTTTGAACTTTCATACCCCGGGATTTTTTTTGTAATTTTTATTACAAGAAATTAAAACTTTAATCGTTTAGTTTTAATTCATACCATTCTTATACCTCTTATACTCGGATATAGTATAGGTTTGTTATTCCTTTTGTATTTTTTACAACATTCATTTTCGACTCAACAAAGTATATATATATATTCTGGATCCTTATGGGCAGGAAGTTCAATAATTGAAAAAGATTTAAAGTTAGTATGCAACTTGTTTTTATCGATTTGATTTCGGTTTCATTTCAAATCGAATTCGATTTTATTTTCTATTTTGTTCTATGAAAAAGTTAGAGAGATAAGATTTGGCGGAGACGAAAATTGTATTGTTTGTGCGTTTTTAAACTAAGTACGCGGGTTGTTTGCATTAATTTTTGTTAAAAAGGCAGTCAAATTCATTAAGACTAATGATTGTATACAAAATAGATTTAGCGACATAAATTTTTAGTGTTTACAAGTTCCCAAGCAGAAAAATATAAATGGTCCTGTATATCCCATGGTCCCATGCATTTCCAGCAAGTGCTGGACATTTACACACAATGTGCGCTACCATCTCTTTCGCAGGAGTATATTTGGAGACGGGTCCGTCCACCCCTTGCGAGGTTTTCTAGTTCATCTCTTCAGAATTCCTCCGTTGCCCAATAAACACCAGAGTTCTTACATGGATTAACCCTTCAATCTCTGGCAGCTCTTCATTGCCTATCCTAATCCTAAAAGATTGACCTGTCCAACCCTCACCGTTCTTGTCTATCTCTATCGGAGAAATTCATTAAAATATATAGTTTCACGAAAAACTAAGCTAAATAATAGAAATATTGGTAGGGGTGGTTTAGGCTTATGTCGACTTAAGCAATTATTCCTTACTGCCATAACACAGCTTTTTTGACGGCTCTAGACAACCTAGGAGCTTAGTGGATTTTCGCTATTTGGAATTATTTAACAAACTTCATTTTATTTATTAAAGATAATAAATATTTGAGGTTATTATTATCAAAAATACGAAAAATTAATATAATTTTCGCTTTATGAAGCCAGTTTTTATTTTAACGGAATCAATCGAAACCGAAATCGTAATTTCTCTATTAGAACTTATGTATTGATTATTAATGTACTTAAATTTAATTTGTTTTTTGTTCTCATTTTTATTTTGATTACCTCTTACAAGGTTCTTGTAAAGTTGGCGTACGCTGACCAAGTGTGGAAAGTACAAGTTATAAAAAATAACTTCAGCAAATGGTTATGGGCCTTTAAAGCGATAATTTTGTGTTTTATGCTCCTCCGTTAATACTTCTCATTTGGTTAACAAAGTCCACAAATAGCTGTTTGGGGTAAAGTAGTGTTGTGTTTATCAGATCTTTTAATTGAGAGTTCTCTTTAGTTCAGCACACTTGATTGCACTAGTTCGTCGGTTCTACTCTGTGTCAGTAGCTGATGCGTAAGTTCAATTATTCGTAAACAACTGCTCTTTGTCCGAGCTATTTCTGGTAGAAATACTAAAGTACGAAAGAGAAAAGAATTACTTAAATAATTTTACAACAAAGAATACGAAAACATAAGCAAACAACAACCGACAAAACGAGATATCTCGTTTATTAAAATAAAAGTGAATGTAAAAATGGTAAAAAAATTAAACATTAACAATTTACTACGGAAATGTTTAATACTGGGTTATAAGTGAAAAAGAAACATGAGACGCTCGGAGCGGTGAGCGGCCCACTTAATGCAGTTGTGTGCGTAGTTCAATTGAAAATTATTTGTAATGCGAATTGGCATTTGTCAGAATTAATTAATGAACAATAATCTATTCTTTTTTTAATTTGTTTGTTATTATTGTTCTATTTTTACTAAATGAGGAGCGTTTTATAAAAAGGTTTTGAACTTTCATACCCCGGGATTTTTTTTGTAATTTTTATTACAAGAAATTAAAACTTTAATCGTTTAGTTTTAATTCATACCATTCTTATACCTCTTATACTCGGATATAGTATAGGTTTGTTATTCCTTTTGTATTTTTTACAACATTCATTTTCGACTCAACAAAGTATATATATATATTCTGGATCCTTATGGGCAGGAAGTTCAATAATTGAAAAAGATTTAAAGTTAGTATGCAACTTGTTTTTATCGATTTGATTTCGGTTTCATTTCAAATCGAATTCGATTTTATTTTCTATTTTGTTCTATGAAAAAGTTAGAGAGATAAGATTTGGCGGAGACGAAAATTGTATTGTTTGTGCGTTTTTAAACTAAGTACGCGGGTTGTTTGCATTAATTTTTGTTAAAAAGGCAGTCAAATTCATTAAGACTAATGATTGTATACAAAATAGATTTAGCGACATAAATTTTTAGTGTTTACAAGTTCCCAAGCAGAAAAATATAAATGGTCCTGTATATCCCATGGTCCCATGCATTTCCAGCAAGTGCTGGACATTTACACACAATGTGCGCTACCATCTCTTTCGCAGGAGTATATTTGGAGACGGGTCCGTCCACCCCTTGCGAGGTTTTCTAGTTCATCTCTTCAGAATTCCTCCGTTGCCCAATAAACACCAGAGTTCTTACATGGATTAACCCTTCAATCTCTGGCAGCTCTTCATTGCCTATCCTAATCCTAAAAGATTGACCTGTCCAACCCTCACCGTTCTTGTCTATCTCTATCGGAGAAATTCATTAAAATATATAATTTCACGAAAAACTAAGCTAAATAATAGAAATATTGGTAGGGGTGGTTTAGGCTTATGTCGACTTAAGCAATTATTCCTTACTGCCATAACACAGCTTTTTTGACGGCTCTAGACAACCTAGGAGCTTAGTGGATTTTCGCTATTTGGAATTAGCGATATAGCTAATTTTTCTCTTGCGGGGAAACGCTTATACCCATGCCCATAAAATTCACATGTAGGTATAATTTATATTGCTCTGAAAAGCCTCCTTCTACATTCATACTACCTAGAACGAGCAATCTTCTCTCAAACTGGCTGAGTAAAGAAAACATTTGGCACTATCGTCTTTAATAATTTTAGAAACACGATACCCGAAATGCTCAATTCTGATATTTTCTTTGGATGAGTTGAAGAGTTCTTCCTCCCCAAAGTTTATTGTAAACTATTTATTACAATAAATGGACTAACGCACACAAACATGCACAAACTGTATAATAAATTAATAGAGCTTGAACACACAAATCCTTAAAGATAAAGCCACACACATACATACATACATAGATGAGTATGAATAAATAAAGTTGCAGTTGTAACTGTGTGCACATGTGTATTTACATATTACACATTTCGTGATTAATAAACCAAAAAACTATTTAAAAGTAAATGACAAGAACTTGGAAAATAACAATTAAAAGAAAAAAATTTACAACATTATGCTTTTGTGTATAAACCTCCATGTACACGCAAATGTATGTATTTATTTATTTGTACATACACTACCAGAGTCACCGTTGCGAAATTTCAAAAAGTGGCATTCCGGCGGGATTTTCTTGCTTTTGTTAAAGTGTCAAAAAGAGAGATTCAAAAGAAAGGCCAAACAAGAAATAATTTTGACTAGCCATAGATCTGTTTTGCTACCGTACAGACCGCCGCTGTTGGTAGTCTGTAAGTTGTTCAAACAACTGTTCGCACAACGCTGATCCGCCATCACACAAAAAAATTACGCATGGGGAATATTAAAAATGTGTGTGTATGCGCTCGTGTAGGGGAAGCACCCGTACACAAACTATGCTCTCTATGAGAGATACAGATTAATCCACAAACTGAAGACGAATAATTCTCCATACGGAAGACCCCCAATACATTTTCTTAATATTAAAAAAGAAAGAAAAGACAGAATCCCTGCTGTACTAGATATTTTGAAATGGAATTACGCAAATTTCTGTTGTTAATTAGGTTTTAAAATCGTCACTTAGAGATGAAAGGCTGAAAGAATAAAGAAAACGAAGAAACTTATGCTGAAAAGTTATATAATAATAACAATCATAAAATGTTCTTAATAGAGCACTCGCTGGCTTTATCCGCCTGTGACGCATTTCAGTCGCAACGAATCAGTAGCAGAACAGAAATTATTATTATTTTTTTTTTTTGCAAATTTTTGATACAAAAAGTTTGAACTTCTGCCTGTTAACACACGCATAACTAATCCATATTTTATTTTGAATTTACACATATCCGGCCGGAAACGGAATTCAATCCATATTTTGTATTTTTCTAAAACGGTTTTTCGATAAAAACTACGGCAACGATATGCCACACATATGTGTGCATGTATGTGTATACACATATACTTATATATAGATTTTGTACGTGCTTCACAAAGCAGCGTTGCTGGCAATAATTGATGTAATTCGATTGAAATATCTAAAAACAATTTGCCTAAATTGACACAAATTTAAACAGGAAAGCACAACTTTGTTATGTTTCAATATTTTTACATAAAAAAGCATTTTAATATTATTTTCTATTCAATGAAACTGGACAATTTTTGAGATCAATGCGTTCAGAGTGGCAACTACGAAATCCAGGCAATTCCAAACGCGCCTACAACTTAAGCCACATCATCCTTATAATTTGGTTAAACAACAAAAGCATTTTACATATTATGCATATTGGGAACATTTTATGGTTGGATTTATAAAATTATTTTTGTAGAAGTTAAATCTTTTGGTTATGGTTAGAATTTTAGTAAGAATTGTGATGTTCAACTCAACCATGTTGCAACTTTTATGGATGAAAATTATTTAATTATTAAATGCAGACAATAACTTGGTTATCGCATCTAAAGTAATGTGCAAAATGTTTGCCGCCAAAATAGATTGTTGTAGATATAGAACATAATAAGGTTGTTGTGACCATTCCACAACCATGTGCATATAATTTCGTACAGCCACAGTGGCCGTGCTCATTTCGAAAATGATTCATATATTTTCCGTATAACGTATCGAAAGGTATTCATTGTCATAGAAATGATTACATACACAATTCTCTTATAGAAATAAGAAGCTTTATTACAGGTACATTTGGTGGTGTAGTTTGGCAGTCTGATTCAAACTTTTTCTAGGAAATATTGCTATCCAGATTTTATTATGAAGTAATGCAAATTTCTTGCTCGGATAAACTTTGAGCTGATGCAACTTTTGCACAAATTTCGGAGTGTTTCTTATGTAAGGCTGTACTCGAATTTCGTATGAGAATTTCTTTATGACTTCCTTAACTCTAAAAACCTTTCAACCTTTTGAAATTCTTTCGTATTTTTGCTCCAAATTCATTTTTTCCTTTATTTTCTGTGTTCCTACAAGTAGAGTAACAAAAAAACGCTTTCGTAAGTTTCATTTGAAAACCAAGTTGAAATATTCTTGCAACTGCTTGCAGTTCGATAGTTCGATGTGTGAAAATTGGCGATTTCAACAAGAGCCTGCGGGAAAGGTCTTATTTAGACTCTGCTTTAGTTTTAAAATATTGTTGTTGTTCTTGTTATTGCTATTTGTTTTCAAAAGATTTCGCTGTGTTATTATGTGCGAACGAGGGGCGGGCAAAGAATGTTTTGTGTGAGAGTTAGAGATACTTTTAAACAAAAACTGGAGTGCGAATGTAGTACTTGACTCTCGTGCTGACTTGCCAAGATGTTACAATATTGAGTTAATTGTTTGAAATAAGTGCCGATGGTATTGTTACGTGTATGCCTGGGAAGCTTTGTTAACTTAATCAAAACTATCATTTGCCATACCAAATATTACACAGTGCTACACAATCAGAACTTTTGTTTAACTAACAATTTCCGAATTTCGTGAAATATGATTTTAAAGTTTTAAATTGTTAAGGGACACTTAGTTCAATTATATGATAAAAAGTATCATAAAAGAGAATAGTATCATCAGGTATCATGAATCTCCCCTGGAATTTTATAAACTAAACTATTGAATGTAACTATAATTTTATTTCAAGAATAAAAAACTAATGAAATGGATCTGTTTTGGTGCATCATATTGAAGTTATGTCACTCTGCATGTGAGTAACGGATTTTGGCCTAAAAAAGTCTATTATGAGCTATATATATATTGATTTCAGCAACCGATTTGTTATAACTGTCGCCTTCTTAATCATTACGGATTCACTTAAAATTGCCAGTATTGGTCTAAGACTTAGGTCGCCCTTTGCTTTCACATTTAACAAGTGTCTGCCCGTGGTCCTAACCCCAGGCTGGATATTCACATACAACGTGCGCCATTGTCTCAGCCTCTTCCTCAGGAGTATCTTTGGAGACCGATTCGTCCACCTCTTGCGAGGTTTTCTCGTCCATCTCTTCAGGATTCCTCGATACGCCAATACACCTCTTGCTTTCATTCCTCATGGAATCTCACGGTCCAACGTCTTAGAAGTGCCTTTAGAGATTCACCCGTCTACGCGTCACAAGTTATTCCTGTCGATCTCTTGGGAATTCTTCCCTTGGCTAGTTAAAACCGGAATTCCTTTAGCAAATTTACATGACTCCCACGAATAATGGAGACAAAATATTCACCGCACAGAGCTCCATACTGGCTTTCAGAGTTCCCAAACTAAAGATCAACAACGTGGTTGATTATTAAAAATGAATTCTTTGAAATACTTTAAATGATCTGAAAAAACTAAATATTATCAAATATCATAGTTCGTTTCACTGTGCAGCGGCCTACAATATTATGACTTGAATGTAACAAAATTAAGCATTCCGCATATTTTTTCCTGTTTCGCTTGTAGGGCTTTGCGATTCATTTCCGTTGGTTGCTGCAGTGTGTTTTTGCTATATTCTTCACATTCTATTTGTTTGTGAAGTTTAAAGCGAATAATTAATTTGCAATACAAGGAATATATTTGTTAAGAACTAGATGAATCGTGAAAGTATTTTATTAAATTAACATTTCATAGAGGACTCATAAATCTAGCAATAAAGTTTGATATAAGTTAAGGGAGTTTCTAGCAACATTGGAATTTTATGTAGTCATAAATAAGCATCGGAAAGAGCTGTGTAAATAACCAACACAAAATCACTTTGTTCATTTAATTCTTCTTTAAATTGACATTTTTTGCGATTCATTTGGTTTCACAAACGTTTTATTGATAAACTGTATACTGTGGTTGCTTTCAGACCGGATCTTAAAGCATCTCAGGTAAAGCGATCTGTCTGTTTAAGAAATACCTTCAAATAGTTTTGCCAGAAATATATATTCCAGTTTTATGCTGTATTTTAAGTAAACTTAAAATTTATTAAACTTTAAAGACGCAATGAATGACGTGAGGTCTGATAATTTCACCTAACAGCCATTTTACATACTTTTGTTACCTTGTTGCCAAGCCGTCCATGACTCAAGGGTTAACTAGTAACGTGCTGTAGTAAACTTCAAGTAACACACAAAAACAGTTGCAGACGTTGTGGTAGGAGTATGACGTAGATCTGGCGTTCACAGGCTGTTAGACTAAAACAGGCTACAGCTAATTATGTCCATTTTCAAATGAAGTCAGTTGTAGATTTTCAAGTATTTTGAAATCTGTTTTTCGTAGTTGAAGTACTGTCCACAGAAGTATTTCAAAATACGTACAAATTCGAACGGCGTTTGGAATTATCGTTGTATTCAATGACAAATATTTGCTGTGCATGCCTCTCATAATATTTAACATGAATATTTTTATTTAGTTCGAGTTCGAGTTTATAAAATATTTTAAACAAAATTGATTTTCAAATTGAGTATCGCAAACTTGATTTTCTACAAGCTACTCAGTTGACTTTTCCTCTTTTATTCCTTTCAAATATGCTACTCGCATGTTGTTTAACGTATGTAAAATGCGCATTATATTTGTACAAATGTTTGTAAGAATTTTGTTTGTTAATCTCTGAAAAAATCATAAAAAAAATTGGAAAGTTTTATTTTGTTCATAATTAATAAATTATAATAAAATTTGCCAAAAGTGCGGCGGTATAAAATTTAAAATAAAATGTACTAGATCTGGACAGGCGGTACACGGACCCCAACATCCGCTCTCCAGGAGAGGAGTCAGAAAGGAAGGTTTGCTTCAAATTTAAGTTAGAACTCTTTTGGTTGGAGTAATTGTAGTTTTTATGAACTTAATCTCTTCTTTTTCACTTATTAATGAGTTGAAACTTTATTCCATTAAAAAGTAAACAACAATCATAAAATGGAACGGACAAAGAGAAATAATTGACCATTTGTCGTTTGAAATTGTTTTGCACGTTGAAATAAATTTTGATTGAATGTTGCCAGTTACAGATCATACGGCGGAAACTTTTGCAGCATTATTCCTTTAACATATCGAATCGCACGAAGTGATGAAACACAGTACAGGTCTTAAACGGAAGGCCCTTACCCAACAATAACTGAATATAATCAAAGTTTAAAGTTCATCGTTGATGTCTAGTGATCATGGAGTCATGTGAGAAAGTGGAAGTAAAAAAAGAATTTTTGTAAAAAAGTTAGCATTTCCAAGTTACAAAAAATCCTTATTGTGTAGAATTCTTTGAGTTGTATGACATTGTGCGAAGTTTGTTGGCGTATGTTTATTGTTGTTGTTTAAATATCAATCATACGCAACATTTATCTCAAAATTATAACGATTGACGAAAACGTGTCGAATAAAAAAAAAATATATATATATATAAAACAAAATGATTAATGTTGGCATCGCTGGATAATTTTTAAGAATTCTTTCGAAATGTCTTCCTCTAACATAAAAAAATGACCAATTTTAAACTCCTAAAATACACATTAATTAATTTTATTGAAAGTGTTGTATATTTAACTATGAACCCAGGAGAAATACACTCATTTAAATTACCAGCCATTTCTTCAAAACGATTATGATACGCTAATGTTAAAATTATGCGTTTTCATTATCAGAAGAATCCTTGCAATAGTTAGTATTTTTGCATGTCTTTTTTTGGCTGAGTAAAAATTATGCATAGACAGCCACATTACAATCATAGAGGACAGTGAACCACTCACGCGTTTACGTAAATCGAAGCCGAGTAACAAGTCTGAAGCAATAAATAAGACTGAAAAATTCTAAAACATGATGGCAATTTTAGCATATGAAACGGGATGAGAATCAGACACTAGGATCAGACAAGTCTCGAACAAACTTCACGACTTGTTAAACTAGAGGTTCAAATAGTTCTTGCTATCGACACTTTTATTATTGCAAAGCGGTGTCAGTTTTGCAATAACCCAAGAACTACGAAGAACCCCCCTAGTTCATGAAACAAAAATCTGAGAAAAGACCGAAAAAGGCGAAAACTAACGAACTGAAATCATGCAGGCAAATGTTGAGCTATTGAAAAATCTTATCAAACGAAATATGAAAGTAAAATAAGAAATAAATAGCAGAACTTTCGAACCTGAGACTTGTAGGTGATTTTCATAAACGAAACTCGCATTAATGATGCACTCGCATATGCTATCACAAAGACAAAGACTGGTTCTTTTATAGGCAGCTAAGACAGAGTAAAGGACTAAGTATAGAGTTATTCAGAAAATATTAATTGCTAGGTTGCCGGTGATAAGAATATGTAGTCATACTCAGCATGATGCACAAAGTTTGAGTTTCACGAAGGACGTGAAATTAAAGGAGTCGCCACGCTAAAATAATCTATTGCAGAACAGCATTGCACTGCAGCTATAACATGCACCTTTTGAAGAAGTATAAAACTTGAGAAGAATCAATTCTATGTTCTAAAATCTTCTATGTTGTAACCGGTGATTAAACCTGGAGTTGCATGGCTGCTGCCTGCCAAGTAGTTGAGGTCAGCGGAAAAGGCAATAAAGCCCATGTAGGAGTAAAAATTTAACAGGACAAGGAAGAGTTAATTGTTGTAGAATACGCTTTTACATGTTGCTACATGGCAACACGATGGCAAATATAGAATGTAGGGTACATACATAATATGTATGGCAACTTTGGTAATATACTAGAATAACTTTTAGCTTCTTAGATTGTTTTGAATATCAAATAAATTGCAAAACGAGAAGGTTGTGTTTTGTTTATGTGCGCAATAGGAAGTGATACAAAAAGGGTCGAAATATTAATTAATACAGGGAATGTTGTTAAAGCTGCAAATATTAAAAGTGGTTGCAAAAACGTAGAAAATTAAGTGGTTGCAAAAACGAACAGAAATTAACGCCAGTTAGGTTTAGATTATTAAGGAAAAAACTTATGAAATTTAAATTGTTTTTGGTTTGTTTCTTTGACCTCCGGTACATACTAACTAACACACTGAAATGCACAAAATAAATATGAAATCATTTGCCTTCAGTCTTAGCTTGGAAAACTCATGCCCATAATCCGCTCAACTCATTTTAATGAGTTTTAAGCATTTGCCCTCATTTTGTAGTTACTGTCATTCTGTCCTACAACAAACACATCAACATTTACATACAACGGAACAATAGGGCCAACGATACACATACATTCGCATGTATACGAAGATTCCGGTGGCTGATTGTGAAGACAACACACATTTTAACACAAACAATAGACCAAACAAAAAACTGTGTTAGCTAAAGACAAGAAGGTTGCATTAATCACCCATTTTTTTTTACAAAAGGAGCTTCTTTGGTAAATTAATGATATGAAAAGTTTCCGTATGATCTAATCCTCAATGAAATTTCTATCCATATGTAGCTGATGAACCTAAAATATCTGCGCAATATTCTAAATATAAATACAAAATTCTTGTGATAAGTCGAAGACCACTTTAAAACTGCTTCACTTACAAACTTGTACAAAAAAGGACTTCAATTAAATGAAGGATGTACCTAAATGCATGAGTGTGTGAGTTGTGCCATCATCAATATCAATTTGGTCTGCTATAAAGTAGAACTCTTCAAATACAATTAAATTGTGCCGACACTGTTTTTAATCGGAAAATACTGCATTGATGCTGATATCCTTTTAAAGTCCCTTTCAATCTCGCACCGAAAATAAGTGACAGTTGGCCTTACCTGACGAACATAATGAGTAGGGTTACATAATGTTGTTACCGTTGTTTTTAGGGGCAATGGGCTAGACGATGAACAAAATCACCGTGTGTATCAAATCAAAAGAAATAACGACCCAAAGCTTTTGTCTTGATCGGTTCAATTAATGGAAGGAACACGCTTTGTTCTTTTTTATATATTTAATTTAAACCCTTCGATTTTATCATCTTTTGAGGTTGGTATCAGTTAAGTAATCGTCGCTGTTATTTATTTTTCATTTGGTATCGTTTTCTGGCATTTTTTGGCAATAAGTTTTGGAATTATTGACGGATATTCTCCTCAATAGTCTCGGGGTTAATCACATAAGCCCGGGTCTTAAAAAAACTCCCCCTAATGAAGATTGGGGCAGAAAAATCGAGCCATTTTGTACCTTTAACAACAGGAGAGATATTATGGGAATCGTAGTGGTATAAGTTTTATCCCCTCCTTCGTTTATATTGATTACAAGAAGATGAGAAAGCCACATATATGTATGTCTTTTAAGAGAATCTTGACAGGTCCATATATTTAGGACTTTAACTTAGTTACGCCTATACATTAATGTATGCATTCCTTTTCTAAAAAGTAAATATATATACTCATACATATATGCATATGTATTTTTATTATTTACCGTTATAAGAGTAAATACACAATATAAAGGTTTAGGGAATACGTAACGTATATAAATATGTATAAATACAATTAAATATCGCAACCTAAATCGAAAACAGTCACAACTGGAAAAAAGACACCAAAATGTTCAAGAGAAGCAAAAAACTGTTTTTACAAAAATGATTGCTTTTCAAAATGCGCATTTCTAAATGATATCCCAGCGTCAGAGCTCGAAATAATAATGGTTTGGTGAAACAAAACTACCCAGTTGCCCGATATGCAATATGCCCACTGTCACAGCTAACGGAATTCCTCCAGTTAAAGACGACAGTGATTTTGATAAATTTTGAGTTATGCCTGTTTTTGATTTAGGGTGCGATATCTCCGTATACATATGTATGTATATATGTAAATATGTATGTGTGTTTGTGTATGTATGTACATATGTAGATATGTGTCTACAAGTATTTTTTGCTCAAACGTGGGAGTCTTGAACACACATGTGTCTCTATTATATTCCATTTTATTTTTCGGGTTCTGTGCCAAAAGAAGAGATGGAAATTGGCGAAGCGGGTAATAAAAAATATGTCCGTTTGTATGTGTGAGTAACTATTGTAGTTTAAAAGGTAAATGATTCCATATTCGGTTATAGTTCATGCACATGTAAGAATATATATTTGGCAATGTGTAACTTACTCTTGTAAGTTGCGAAATTTTAATTAATAAATCATGTATTTTTTTTATCAGCGTTGCCAGCCTTCTTTTTCATGTTCTAGCGTCGTGTCCAGTTTTCTTTTTAAAATGGTTGAATATTTTTTTCTTATAAAATGGAAAGTTCGTTCAATTACTCGGATAATTATAAATCGAGTCGCTGTGGCGGATGCATGTAAATATGTGCTGAATAAATGTTGCGTGTTATACCGCTGTCGTGATACCGAGTGCTTATTTTCAGGTTTGGATTAAACCTTCACGTTGTTAGTTTTACAATATTCAGTGGCGATCTGCTAAGTAATTTAAAAAATTTCCGTTTTTCCGAGAGTGTTCCAAATGATGTTTCCATAGACTCAATAACGCCTCAATAATTTAGTTCAACAAAACTTCCTATGGGAACAGAGCTGGTATAATTTGTACAAAACACTTCTTTCTTCGTTATTAGACATCGTAAGTGTGTAGGTTTAGGTGAATTCAGCTCTCTCACTTCTTTTACACATGTATTTCGGATTCTGTAACTAATAAAGCGGGAATTACATGTAAAAATACCAGAAACCTTTAAGTCGTAAAGATAGCATGATATTCGTTACCTGCTGTACCTTTTTAGTTGACTACTTTTAACGGCCCGTATGAAATGTTTTTATTAAAAAGTAAAAGTTAACACAAATTTGTTCTCTGTAAATTATGGAAGCCTTTTTTTAGTTTTCTTTTTTCTTACGGGCGGTTGGTCATGCGTGTCTGTGTATCATTTGTATTTTTCTGGCCAGAAGAATGTTTTTTAATTAATTAACGTTCTAATTAAGCCAAATGCATGTTATGTAATTTAAAAAACAATTTAACCATCGCGAATTCCAATTTTTGTTCTCTTAAAATTTATTATTTTATTCAAATTCTTTTATTAAAATTTTTTGTATTCGAGTATGAACAAATAAAGAAATTCATATTTGACATTTAGTTTTAATTTCATTAATTTTATCGTTATTTAGTTTTCTTTTAATTTTATAAAACTTTTCTATGATGGTTTTACGAAATTGAAATAGACAAAAAGTTATTATTCAGCAAGCTTTTGTTATACGATTATGTTTTGTCTTATGAATTCTGTTGATGGGTGCTCGGGTAGGCTTGTTAATAGTTTGGTGATCTGTCAGTCTTGGGGAGGTGGTTCCGATTTCCACCAAAAAGTCAGTATTTTAAGGTAGTTAGTGATATCACTGGAGGTATATTACTACTCAATTATGTCTGTATATGTTCCACATACATATGCATTCACTTGTTTGTATACCAGTACGTATGAGCAATTAATTTCCAATCTTTCTCTAATTATGTTCCTCCTGATCTATAAAAAAATGTTATTTTAGTTTTAAAGTTCACAATAGTTGATAATAACTTCGTGGCTATTAAAGCTTTGATAGGCAAACGCATTCATAAACAGTATTTTGACGAGTACACATATATTTTTTAATAAAATCATGCAACAAAAATGAAAAGAATGAAGAAAAATTCAGGCGTCTTACTTTGGTATTTCTTCCGATTCTTTCCGTTTATTTATTCCGATTGCGTAAATATTACTAAGGCAGTTGTATTTGTAGTTGAAATATATATTCGAATATGTTTATCGATTCATATGTGAACACCCCTCTTATAGAAAATATTTGGAAAATGGTCATTAAGCTCTCACTTATTATTGTATAATACCCCACCAAAGTCAGCACAGGTATTTATTGAAGTTTTGTTTGTTAAATTGTAGCGCAACCGATAGGAAACATTTAACGAATAATTTATTATTAAATTGAGAAATTAAATAAAATTAAATTCAAACAAGTTTTAGCGCTTCCTCTCCATCATTCTCTAACAGTTTTCGACAAGGCGATTCCGTT
The DNA here is from genome assembly GCA_963932375.1 of Phania funesta. NCBI lineage: Eukaryota > Metazoa > Arthropoda > Insecta > Diptera > Tachinidae > Phania > Phania funesta. Next base: position 92,317,577 of record OZ010656.1, on the reverse strand, counting down.
CATATAACTTTAGTATTTATTTAAATACGATGTTTTAAATGCTGATCTGAGATTCTCATTAAAAATATTAAAATTTGTTTGTTTTCTTTAAAATTTCCCCCACAACAGCCAGTTTCCAACACTTAACATTTTTTCATACCAAACATTCTTACATAAGAAGGGGTTAAATCAATTTTAACTGCAGACACAGCAAGAACTTTGTTGAGTCTTGAATAATTTTCAAAAATCCATAGTTAAGCAACATTTTCGTGGGTAATATAAATTTACAATAACAACAATATCTCTGCCATCCCAAGTTTACACATACATAGAGTCGCTTTCGCACTCACACACCCTTAAACCAGCCACATCTACTTCACCTACAGTATGTGCGAATCTCATATATTTAAATCCCTTTAATATTAAATAAATGTAAAATAAAAATAAAAATAACTTTCGAAAATGGCAGAAACCCGACAACGACAACAACAAAATAAGGGATTAAGTTGAAAAGAGTTGAAGAGGAAAATAGTGACTGGCTTTGAAAAATGGCAGAGGAAGAAAAGTTCGTTACTTTTTTCTTGTTAAATATTGAAACAAATTTATGTTTTCGCTGCTACCTAAATAGGTATTTTACGAATAATATTGCAATATAAATTCAGTTGTGATCAATTAGTCCTCGGTTTTGATACTTGCTGGTTGTTACATTAAAATGCCAACTTCATTTCACTTTGAAGTTTTCCGTTCTCTTATAAGATGAAGTTCTCGTACTTAACATTTATTTTGATGCTACAAAGATCGACCAAGACCATATATTATTTGTTGAAGAGTTTCCTATTTAGAATAATGATCGTCAAATATCCATTGTTGTTGCTGCCTTAATCAGAATTTATTTTGACAATCTTTGACGTTTTTACAAATTTTCTGTCGTAAGTTTTGCCTTTTTTAGTCGATCAATCACAACTATAAGCTTTGGCCTAAATCCAATATTCTACTTCCGATTTTACATTTTTCCAGCAAATGTAAAACCGGAAAAAGTACAAAGTCATATAAAGTATAATTTCGACAACACAATTTTCATGTGAATTCAATAAACACAATCATAAGTTGCCGCTTATTTGAATATTCTGAGGCTCCATGAAACATAATCGAAGTGTGCTGAAACTTTTTTGATAAAAGCTAAAAACTGCCAAAAGTTTTCCTAATGTCTAAAAATAACGTTTTTGTTCACGCTAATCTCCGAAAGCGACCAGTTTGAGAAAATGAATAATTTAAGACTCGTGAGGTGACACTGATGTCGACACTTATTCTCTCCGTTATTTAGTTTTTTCTGGCTATGTCCCTTTGTATTTCATTTAGTAAAAATATTATTAGTTTCCTTTATTTCATCTGTGTTTCTTTTTTTAGATGGTGACAAGAACGAAGAAAATATTTGTGGGTGGGCTATCGGCGCCCACTACATTGGAAGATGTTAAAAGCTACTTTGAGCAATTTGGTCCGGTAAGTGAAATTTACATACGTAGACTTAAGCAGTTATTCCTAGCGTTTCTGTTTCTTAACACTAATATATGTACAAACACATATGTTGGAGGGAGTGCATAGCTTGTGATCCAGACAGGGGCACGTGACATCTTCTTGATTCTCTTGACGTACCTTAAAGCGAAGTAGAATTGAATAGAAATTCGATTTATTTAAAGCATGATCTCTCATGTTAATTTAAATATGAATTTTGTGAATTGTTATTCAGAGAGAGAGAGAGAGAGAGAGAGAGAGAGGGAGAGAGAGATATTGCCAACTGAGCGGCCTAAATGTCAAAAATTTTAATTCGCTTAGGTTAAAAGTCTATTCGTCAATATTAACATCCTTTGATCAACAGAATTTTTTTTTAAATTTATGTTGAATTTAATAGAAAAGCCTTTATAACAATATCAATCACAATATGTCTCTCAGTATTTGTTTCCCTTTAAACAGCAAACTTGAGCAGATTTTTTTAAACGAGTATCCAGCCACATTTAATTTAGTTGATCCGAAATTTTAGCAGATTTCACTTCTCGAAAGACTAAAGAATCGTTGAAGTAAATAATAATTTCTGTTTCCCTGTCTTTAACATTCACATAATAAATTTAAATTAAATTGATGTTTGTAAGTATTAGTGCATGAACATGAAGTTAGTACAATGTTGTATTAAGCTCGAAGCTATCCCGGGAAACATTGTTTGATCAATATATTTACAATCAAATTTAATCTTGACAAGTAAACGAATTATTTTGTTTTCATGCAAAAACCGGCATCGCATGCACATGTGGAAAACACATTTGTGCAAAAATAACGAAAAAACACAATTCGATTTCGTTTAAATATTTCATTTAGCATTTGCTGATAAATAAATAAACATAAAATATCCTTGTTATAAATAGAATATTTTCTTATTGTTTATTCTAATAGAGTAATTTGCTAAGGAAGACACATGAATCAATACTAGACCTGTTGTGAAGTCGGCTTTAGATTATTAAACACTTTTCAAAAACTAAGCCATATGCGCTTCCACTTTGGGACTGGCCATGGCTTCTTCCGTTCGCGAAATGCAAACTTTACAAAAATTCGCGCAATGAAGCAACAAATACTAAATATGGTTCCAGAATTAAAATTAAATAATTTAATTGTTGCGTGCTCTGGTAGGCTAGTTTGTTTATAGCGTCCTATGCTATCAGACTGGGGGTCGTGGGTTCGATTCCCACCAAAGACTTTTGGTGTTTTTCACTACAACGGGTGAAGGTCTTCGTTACCGTGTTCGATAATTGAGGTCACAATATAATTTGTAATTAGATTGTAGCAGATTTTGTTATATTTCTTTGACCTTTAAATTGGATTTATAAAATTCTATTAGTTAAACAATTTTATTTATTATTTCAATATTTCGCTACGAATTTGGGTAGCATCATTAATAATAGAATTTATTGCCTGTTAATGTTACACAAACGCGTAGTGAAATGTTGAAATAATAACTAAAAATGTTTAATTAAAATAATTTTATATAAAGAATTTATACCTCAGTTCGTTTTTTACATGAAATTTGTATGTGCATTTGATAAAAAAAGAATGCAATAACAAAAAGTTCGTTCTATCGCAGAAAAAGGCAAAACAATCAAATTTGGAAAATATTCATCCTTATAGAAAGACGCGAAGAATGTTAATAACGATTGTAGCGGCATAAAAAAATGCTGCATTTCATTCGGTAAGTTGTCTAACAAGATTTTAATTTTTAATGTGTTCAAAGTTTTTTATATCACACAAAATTTTCTTCAGAAAGAGAAAAAACGATCATAACAAATTATTTATAATTCTAGGACCACAAATTTGCATCAAACAATAAATTTTTATTTCAGGAATTTAAAAAACGCTCAATTCAATTCATTTCAATTTATTTATATATAATTGTTAAGTAATTTCAATTTTTAGCCATGAGTTCGTTTTTTCTTTCTATTCAGAAAGAGAATTATTTATTTAATATGGACAACCTTTTTGAAAACAGTAAAAGTTTTAATTTTATTAGACATCTAGCTGAATGGAATGCATTTTCTATGCCGCTACACACGTTATCAACATTCTTAGTGTCTTATCTACAAATTGTGTGGCTAAACAGCTTCTATTAATACAATATTTAAGGCAAATGGAATACGAGTACGAGCTATTTCTCAATTTTTGAATTTTTCATATTATAGTCTTTTTTCTTGGTTTCGATTGTTGTATTGATTTTCTACACACGAATACAAATTACTGTCAAATTCTTAGAATATAAAGTCGTACCTTATTTTCCAATGCATTTTGTATCTCATGACTTGTTTCTGTATTGCCCCTTGTATTGCCTAAAGACATTTAAATAAAAGTATTAAGTTTCTGTTTGCTTCGCAATGTCTGTTGTACATACATATTTATTTATTGAAGCCTTTATTTATTATTTATGAAATTTTTTTCACATCTGCGCTAGACGAAGTTCCTTCGCAGGTTGCAGGACCAATTGAAATTATTCCAAATAAAATTAATGAAGTTTTCGCTTTCTCGGAAAGAATTTTATAATAAATACGAAACGGAAAAATCAGTACATCACAACCTTAAACCGTTTTGATCTTAAAGTAAAATCTACTTCTTTGTATAACTTTGTCAACGTTAGGCCTGATTCAAAGTTATTTTTTTGTTCCGCACAATTCAGTGGTGGCTAGCGTTACACAGTAATGATCAATTGCATACCGGATTCAAGTTCGATCGTATTATTGAAGAAATGAAGCTTTTTCTTCGTTATAACTCGGAGAGGAAGAACGTAGTTAATTTGTTTCCAATTACGTTTTAATAATTTCAAGAAAGAACAATTGATTTTCATTAATGTGATCATTTTTTCGAACACTGAAAAAGTTTGGTTGGAATATGCATTCTTTGCGCTTTTCTACTGAATAGTTTTATTTTAACCAATCAACTAATATTTTTCTGTTGTGTTAGATTGAAGTCATGCCCACTATAAATTTACCCGATGTATTCTTTATCGAACTCTTTTTCAATTTCGTTATCATTTTAACCAACTCAAAATTATTCGTTGCAATTTTATTTAATTCAAAGAAATATAATAAAATTTCGTTATGCGTTGTTTTGACCGGCTTTGTCAGATACAAAGATAAAACTTCAATATTATAATCACATTAACCTGAATAACTTGGTCCAATTGACTAACAGGAAACGAAAATATTTAAGAAAATCATTAAAGGAAGTGCAATTTATTAACTGCGGCAGAGCAGGAATATTATATTTTGTTTACTATCAGCAAATTTAAAAACTTTTTGTATTTATCGCAATCGATAGGTAATTTTCTAACATTTTTCTAATACTACCGTCCCTTCACTCTCACCGAAAGTTTTTTATAAGTATGAAGGAGTAAATAACAATCAGTTTCTACTTGATAAATTTAAAATATTGAGTCGCATAAAGCAATTTATACACAGCAGAGAAGAGAAAAGAAGAGAAGCAGTAAAAATTCGTCTTATTAACAAACTGATGTCTTTTCTTTCTTGCATTAACTGAAGATACATTTTCACTTTATATTTCTTTCACTTGAAGTTTATTCACTTACTCATGTTATTTTACAAACTTTTACGTAACGTATTTGAAAATTAAAATATTTTGAAGAAAGCAATCATTAAATAGCAACGAATTATAGTAAAGAGGTCCTCGAAAAGTCGAATGAATTAAAATAACGAAAGTAAAAAGGAATTTTGATTATGACTGGTATCAAAGCAAATAGTGCTAACTGTTAATAATGTAGAGTACATTTTAAGCTCATCTGTACGTACTCACACACATTTACGTAAATCTAACAAGCTCCCACACAACGTATCTATTTAAGATTGAGTTAGGTTCTGCTTCAGAGAGATATTTTTATAGCCTCTTCCACGTACTTTCATGGATTTGTTTTTCTATGGACATAACTTGCAAGTAAGGTCGTGCTTAATACTTTTTAATACTTTTATCTTTTAAATGCAGAAAGAATTCAATTTCTGCACGCACAAACACATGCGAACGTTCAGGCTTAGGAAAACATTTTAGTTTAACGATGAGTTATTTTTGTTTGTTTCCGTGAAAATGTTGCGTTTTTATTGGTGGCGTTTAAAGGAATTTTATTAATTCTACGAAACTTCAGCAATTGCGTATGTCAGCGAATCATCCCCAAAATACAACCGTGTAGGTCTCTATACAAGTTGTATTCTGTATAAAGCAAAAGAAAAGGATAGTATCAACTGGCACCTGACAAGGGAGACGTTTTTCAACTCAACGAGAAATACATTTGAGTTTAATAAAAAAGATTCGTTCTGCTTAATGAATAAAAGTTTTTGTAAAGTAATAAAGTCAAGTTTTTTTATTCTGAATTTTATTATTTTGTCCAAAATAAAAACTGCTTCTTAATTATTAATGTAATTGAATGTAGCTTACCATTTCCAAGCTTTGATTTTCAGAAAATATCACTTAATTCTTCCCAAGAGCTATTAATAAAAATTAAATTCTACTAGAAACAAATTAGAAATAATAATTACTTCTGTAAAAAAAATTAAAAAGTCTAATCAGAGAGTAAAAGTGAAAATAAAAAATTTCAAATGCATATGATTTTCTAAAAATCGATCTAAATACGATAGAAACTGTGTGCTTATTTTATGGTGGAAAATTCACAAATAATTATCACTTTCGATCTATGATTTTGTTCATTCCAGTAATGAACGGTGGCAAGAGCCACCGCCGACTCTACAAACTTAAAATTGCTCGGCCGTTGCTGCCAAAAGTATCGTTTCGGCTTCATACTCTGCTACTTGGTCGAAGTAAACAACTACTTCATTTGCATTTTATTTTAAGTGCGATAGTATAGACATCAATGTAATGAAAATATTTTGCTTTAGATTTGTTTGACAATCAATACGATTTTAATACGATTTCATATGCCCCTTTCAAAGGTTAAAAATGTTAGGAAATGGTTACTGTGAATAATAAAAAATATAATAATTACGCATGTACTTATTCTTAATTTTATTTGCTGAAAATATGAACAAATTTGAAACCTAAAAAATATAAAATTTAATTTAAGATGCGATGCGATGCTAACTGGCGACTGCCGTAAGAGCTGCTCAACTATTCATAAATTTATTCATAAGCGTAAGAAAAGTCATTCGTTCATTTTAAACAGTTAAGATCAGCCAAAGCAATCAAGAGCAAACATTTTACGTCTTTTGCTACTTCGACTGCTGTAATTGAAACACGGCCAGCTACCATCCCTGATAGATGTACATACTACCTACATACTCGTATGCATAAATAATATGGGCACGTATAATCAACTTGTGAAGTAACTCTCCAATTTATTGTTCATACGAGCCAGATCTGCTAGTAACATTTACTAATGAAATACTAACAATAAATAGTAGAAGGAAAATAAAAAGCAAACGATAGAAAGAAATTTCTCATCAAGAAAGTCACGGCTGCCAAAATAAAAAATGCAGTGAAACATTAATTATCTTGTAAATGTCAGACATTTCTTTTAGCAGATTTTACTTTGCGCACTCGTTGTTCTTTACACAACATTTTTCTTCATTTTTGCCTCGTTTAACTCTCTTTATTTTTTATTCAAACCAAAAATACTGGCAATTTGTTTGGTTTTCTTTTCCTAAACACACTGCAACTGACTGTTTGTTAAAGCTGCAATGCTTACAGCAGCACTAACGTCACTGACAACGGCAGCAACTGTAACTAAAATCTAACAACACTGATATTTAAAATTTCGTTACTGGTTGCAATTTGTAACATTTTTCTGTTTCAATCTTCTCTGGTTTTTTGTGAATTTGTTGTCGGTTTTTTTGCTTTTTTTAAAATGTTTGTGTTTTTAAAAAAAATCTTTATTCAAGTTAAGTTTTGCGGTTGTGAGCGGCTAATACTGTTCCTGGTATTTTTCGTCCTTGCTATTCTGCCACAAACAGACACTCCATCCATCCCTTTTCCATGGTTTGTGTGAAGGTGTGTGAGGTTGCAGATATTCATTTTATTTCTGTTTCTTCATTTAAGAGCTTCTAAATTGCAAACATTTATTTGTTTTGTTACCATATTGTGTGTGTGTGAGTGTGTGTGTGTGTGTGTGCGTGAGTGAAAGCATATCTGTGTAAGAGTTCGTTAGTTTTTGTATGCTGCTGTTGTGGTTACTTTGAATGACCGAGCGTTCAAGCTTAGTTAACATCCTGCAAACATTTACTTTTTGTTATAGTCCCAGCCACAACGCAGCCAAGATTTATATCCTCAAATCTATTTTTGCTTCCTTTTTGCTTTTTTGCTTTTTTGATACATTTCCATTCTGTGTTTTTGCTCTTCTTTTCCTCAGTTGTAAACACAACAAAACAGTTTTGAATAAAAGTAATTTTGTCTTGTATCGCTTTAAGTTTCTTAACATTTTATTAACAAAAATATTAAAAGAACTTGTCGCTGCTCTCGTCCAATTTAAATATTTGGATGAATTTTGTTCTGAAAAAGGCAGAAAAGCTTTAAAAAGTTGTTCTAGAATGAAAATAAATTAATCCTGATAACCTGTTAACATGTCTTTGGGGTCCCAAATTGTTTTTCTTTACAAAATAGTTTGTGGAAAACTAAACAGAAAATCTGTGCTTCTTAGTGGTGAATGAAATGTTGGAAGGAATATTAGCTTGAAGATATATACCAACGAAGCTTGTCGATGGCAGTATTGTAAAACTCTTTGCTTGACTTTCCTCCTGGTTCATTCATTGGTTGTGCTCTAAGAATGACAAGTTTTAATAATCAATTTCTGTTCCACTTGCAAACTGATTAGAAACTTTTGCTGTGGCCTTAATTTTAAGATTTTGGAATCCAATAGTCAGATCCTCAATTTTTTTCAACCTTGGGCAATTTGTTTTAATATTACAAATATTAAAGGCAAATAGAAGAGATAAGAAAAGTAGAAAAGAAGAAAACAAATAAATTGTTACTTAGAATGATACAACTTTTATTCTCTGCTGATAATAAAATACAAATGAAAATTGCAAGACACAGATACAAAAGTACTTGCAGCACTCATGTTTCCCCTCATACTCATTTACATAGATATGCATATCGGCACGCTTGCACTTGTAAGAACAATAACAACGACAATAGTCGACAAAAGCTGTCATTGTTGTGCAAGAAACTCTTGAAAACCTTCATACTCATTCTGTGAAAAACATCTAGGAAATCCCACCCTTTGCAACAAAAACCGGCGAGAGAGGCTTTTGTTATAAGTTGATTGTTTTCTATTTTAGTTCTACTTTAGGTATTTTCTACAGCACGACTATTCTGTATAAAATCTACTAAAATATTTCACATGTTCAAAACAAAAAGAGTTTATATCGGGTAATTTTTTGCTAATTGCTTTTGCCAATGCTAAAAGAAATTAAAGTAAGGTTTGCCATTTCACCATAAGCAGACTAGCAAACGAACAACGCTGGCAAATTATTGAATTTTATTATCAAAATTCGTGCTGTGTAAGAAATGAAAAATATAGAAAAATTGTCTTTAGCGACGAAGTTCGTTTTGGCTCAAAACGGAATTGCTGGATTTGGTGGGAAGAGGAGCCAGAACCAGTTTAAGAGCTGCCAACGCATCCTGCTTGTGGGCCGGTGGCGATGAAAATCGCAACAGCATAGCCAATGGAGCAATGTACCGTTTGATGATTACCTACCTTTTTTTTATCAAAGTGGAAGAACTAGACTTGGTTGGTATGTGGTTTCAGCAAGCCACATTCCACACCGCACGCGATACCTCATGAGAAGCGAGTTTAGTGAGTAGTTAATCTCACGTTTTGGAGAAGTTCATTGGCAATTAAGATTATGCAATTTGACCCCACTCTATTTCTGTTTTATTAATTTTCTGTTTTATTAATTTTCGAAACCCAAACAGTTAAGAAATCACCCTGTATGATAATACTTACGCCGTTTCTTACAAACTTCTTTTTCCATTAATGCTTCGTAAGGTATCTTATGTCAAAGACTAAATGACATATTCATACACTTTTCGGACTATCCGCGCTCTTGCTTACAATCACACGAAGCTCTGTGTGCACAGAATATATTTGGACATATTACATTGTGCTTTAGCTACAGCAACAAAGAAAAACGAAACAAACAAAAATAACACATAGGAAAAGTTTTTGAAACACAAACGTCAGTTATACACACATGCATGAACGTCTGCAAGAGCACAAGATAGACAGACCACAGCAAGAAGATGCAAAATGGGACAATTAAAAATTCTGAACAAAACCTTGGCTTTCTTCAGAGTACTCAAACATGTCAGCCAGCACCTCCTTTTGATTCTCATTTAAACTATTTTACAATTTTCTTAAACCCAGTTTTTCCAACTACAACACGAACGTTGTAATACCTCCCAAGAAATTTTGTGCGCTTTGTTGTTGGGGCTACAATGAATGCAAGTGATGCAGAAACTGGTACTTGGGTTTCAGTTCTGTTGGCCACACAAATACCAGAATGGCGGTAGTCAAAATACAAAATTCTTAAGGGTGTCTGCACTCGTCTGGTTGTGTTTCCTAGCAAAAATATTTTATTTTATTATAAAATCTTGTAGCACGTGTGCGCTGCATGAACATATTCTTTCCTTCACCTATTTTCGTTTAGTATTAGGTGCGAATAAATATATGTCTGTATATATCCACACAGGTATGTGTATACGGCCTCATTCATAAATAATATTTGTGGTTCTTGGCAGGTTTACACGACAAATACGAAATATTTTTTAATTTCACTCAGCGAGCAAAGCAAAGAGTTGCATTAATTGTCGTTAAATTTTCTTATTATGCAATTTATCACTAATTAAAATATATTTATGCAATAAGTTCAAATTATAATCGCCGTAAGTGATTTTACTAAGCACCTCTTATAGGCAAATCTTGTTTTATGTCGGTAGAAAGAAGATAAAATGACGAAACTGATCAACGTTCGCATGCTACAATATTTCAAAATAAAGTTAGACTTGCTGAACAAATATTTCTAGACAAGTAGGGGCATTCTCCGCGAGGTCAGGGGGAGCCTTCTATCATGATGAACTGCGTCGTGGCAAGCGAATTATATTTTATACATAAGAAAAGTTCAAACATTTCAAACATGATTTTACACACGAACACACATACATACAGACTGTGTATGGAAATGAACGATTTTATTTCTTACCCCGACTCTTAGTAATGAAAGAAAAAATGCAAAGTTGTCTGAAATATTAAATAAAAATTTACACCTGAAGCGATAAAACTTCATTATACGAGTGATTTTGTTTTTATTACAAGTGAAATGTTGTGTTGTATTCGCGCGCGAGAAGACGGCTTTGGCATAATTTTTAAAATGATTGTTAATATGCATGTGAAGCACTTTGCAGCATCTACTTGTGAGAGATGCTACTCCGCATGTGTTTACAGTTTCAATGATAACATCGAATGAATCCCTAGGGAAATCACTAGACTGTAATACAATGTACAACGCACAGCTCAAATGATGTGGGGGGAGTTAATAATTTCTACCCGGTAAGCGATCAAAATAAAAAGTTTGAGTTTTCACTTTGCAGAGCACAATTATAGTCTTAATATCTCCGTTGTTCTCATTGACTTCTTTTATACGTTTGACCCTATTTGGCCACCTATTGCCCCTTAAAATAGACGTTAAGAGTTTTTATTATTATTAAAACTCAGTATAAAAGAAACGTAAAACTCTTGTGCGCTAAATGACAATTTTATAAACATTAAAAGAAACACGACAACAATAACAGCTACAAAATAACAAGAACTAAATTAGAAAAGCCTGCATACATATGTATGTACATACTCGTACATACATATACATATATGCAGGTAAATAGAGGTAAAAGAAACTTCAATGTTTTGCAAACAACAATGTGGGCGAACTAGAAACGAATTCATGAATGTGTTTTGAAATTCGACCAAATTTTCAATTTATAATAGAGTTGAAGATTAGCATTTGCAGATTGTTATCATATTATATGATCACAGGCTTGCTGGTATGGTTGGTAATTTCACTATCGATAAGACGTATTCGCAACAATCGCGAATCAGACCCACGGTGCCAAGATTGATAGGCTGGCACATTACTAACTACACTACCGGGGCAGAGAGTGTGTTTAAAATAATTTCCATAATTGTTTTAAAAAAATACATAATGATTAATTTTGCAGCGACCTTTTTGAACCACACAATGTTTGTATTGTTATGGACATTTGCTTTGTGTTGGTAAATTTAGTTCTGTAGCGTGGAAGCCGACGACTGCTGCAATAGGAATAGGAAAATATTCTTTCCCAACCAATACACGAACTTACTTGTTATTCCAACAGTGCCTAGCTGTGCTGATTATTCATTAGCCAACAAAGTCTGACGTATTTTTGGTTAATAAAGGGTCTGTTCTTTATTACAAATTCGTACTCATATTTTTATTGCCTTTAAAAACTTATTAGACAACAAAAAAATCACGCAATCTATAGAGTTATATTGAAAACCGGTTCCTAACTTAATAATTTTTTTATTGTTGTGTGATACAAAGGGTTTTCCGACAAGGAACGATGGACAATGAAGTGGACAGTTTTGAGAAATTTTTCAATGCATCATAAATTTTGTCAGATTGTCCAATTTATCTTCGATACACACACAAATACGTTTTCAGTAAACATCTTGCTTTAAACTACAATTACTCAATAAATGCAATTATAATTGAAATTGTAATATAATTGAGATTCCCCAGGTACGTTTGTACTTTTAGTAATTATAGCAGAAAAGCGACACCTCTAGAAAAAGGAAGAAGGATTGATAAGAATCATCATAAGGACAAAAAGAAATAGAATTTAACGTCTAATCAGATTGGTAGCACAAAAAATCGAAAAATACCTTTAAGAAAAATAAAATACAAAACAAAATTTATGTTTGGTCTTTACTTTCGAATCAATAAATTGATAAAGGTGCACAGGTTCCTTTAAAAAAAATCCTAATAAGAAAACACTTTCTTCCACGTCTACGAAAATCATTAAACTTTCAAAATAGCTGATCCATTTGTGAAATATTAAATCATAAATAATATCTAAAATATTATTTAAAATGCTAAATTGTTTTAATACTAAATATAGTCGGGAAAATTGAGTTAAAAGTGTTCAATATATTTCCGTAACATGACTCATTTAACGAAATTTTTTAAACGGATTGCACAAAAGAGGGAAACATTCTTGTAACGAATGTTTCCAAAATCTTCACCCGCCCAACAACTGGCAGAGCATTTAAGGATATTATACAAATTGTTCATATATCTTATAGTTGAAATAAGCAAATAAAAAATATTCCGTATTCAATGTTAAACTGAAAATGTTTTTTCTTTCAGCTTAGACCTCCTCAATTTTTTTGCTCTGCTGCGTCAAATTTACTGAAGTCAATCAATATATTTTTTTTCTTTTAATTTCACTCTAACAATATTGTGAAATGAATGTATGAATGTATGGGTTAGAAGGGAAAAAGAGAAAGAGAAAGATCTACTCAAAAGGCAGAAGTAGAAAAACCCATTCAACATAACTGACGGACTGACAGAGTTATCCATTTTTGTAACGTAATAAAATCAATTGAATTCACCTGTGAGCCATAAGCCCTTGTATTTTGTTTTGCTTTCAAACTTTAAGGACAAAGTAGGTGCACGAACAAAAAGTGCATCGACATACACACACATATCTAGACCAGCAAAAGAATACCAAAGTAAAAACGAATACACCTACACATGCATGTCCTTTAATATTGTTGTTAGCATGTGTGTATAAACTTTGAAATGGTAGCGGAGGTAGCTGGGAGGGAATAATGAATCTTTTATTTGGCATAGAGGAATAAGGACATTAGTAACAGCAGCACAGATGGTAGCATGAATAAAGCAACCCCACCACCATCAGCAGCACTAGCAACAAGAACAACAATGATGGCTATATCAATTGTTATCCATAATAAGAGCAATAAGTATGTTCAGTGAGCCGTTAAGGATTTCCTTGTCCTACCACCCTCAATTTATTAGAAATCCTTTTTTTGTGGTTTCTTTGGCTCTGCTGTGTATCAGATTAAGTTGCATGTTTTTGTTATTTTCTTTCAACTGCAAAAGCTAAATTAATGTTTTCATTTAACGTTGTTTTTCAATAGTGCAATGTGATGACTCAAGTCACTAAATATTAGCAAAGAACCAAATGCCGACATTAAATAATTTCTATATTGCACTCTCCTGTTCTTAAGTCACTATGTCACCAATAACGTTAGCTTCCGGTATTCTTATGGACCTAAAACAATCGTATTTCGTTCTTTACCGTTTATAAAAACAGAAGCTTCATCTTCTGATACTACAGTATGCAAATCTGTATTCACGACTTTGAAATGTTCTATGAAACAAAATATATAAAATGAAATTAAATCGCCACGGTCACTCATCAAACTGGTTCATTAAATTTGTGTATGTGTTGGTAAAATTTTGGTTTGCTTAGCACAGCCACACACCAAATGAAGTCCGTTAAACTTAATTTCAAGGATGTTTTGAAAGAGAAGACACGTATAATTTGTCTATATTTCATTGTTTTAAAAATTAAAAAGATGACTGTTGCATAGATATTGCACTGGCACACGAATTAAAAAAAAATGAAAGAATCCATAATAATAGTGATTGTTTTCGTAAAAGTCAAATTTTAAATGTTATTTCTTTTGCTTTTTTTTGCCGAAGTGAAAATTAATTGACGATTTAATTAAATGTAGCTTACCTTTCCAAGCCTTGAATTTGCAGAAAGAAACCCTTATTTCTGTCTAAAAAGTAATAATTGGGAAGTCTCCAAACCAAACTTGACAAGGGATGACGGAAATTCGTTCCAAAATTCTACATCAAAACACCCTGTCGGAATATCAAGTCAAGAATCAAGTACTAAATACTACTGCCAAAAAAATGTTGTCAACAATTTAAAAAGTGCCTGCCATTTTTTGTGCTACTTTTTTGTCTTTGATCATTTTAATATAATTAATATTTTCAGCCCCTGGTTCAAAAAAGGGCATGAATTTACGCATAGGAATTTATTCAATGAGCTAAAAGTGAGTTCTCCAAGTGATTGCCAAACGCTTTGAAAACTAAACCAAAAATGAAATTCTTCCAATTTCTGCAGGGTAGAAGTGGTTTGATTATCGTAAAACTCACATCAACCAATACCTATGAGTTTGTAGATTTTCGGAACGAATTCCCGTCATCCCTTGTCGGGTTCGGCTATGTGCCATTTTAGGTGTCATTTTTCGTTCTAAACCTATGAGTTTTCTTACTGGCACCATCATACAAATTCTGAGTTTGATGAGTCGAGTGATGTGTGACCGTGCTGTTTTAAATAGTGTTTGAAAATAATTTCACTTCGTAGCCTTACGATCGAATTGTATCGCACCCACACATAAATACTACATACCTACTCGTCTTTACAATGCATTGCCATTGATTTTAAGGTAACTGAAGTTTTGCATTTAATGCGATCATTTAGAGATCAAATTTTAAATTTAATTGTCATTGCGTAACAAATGCCTACGAGTATATGTCTGTATGTTACCTGAGTTTTCACGGTAAATTTTAGGTTGAACAGGTGGCTGATAACAAAACTAAAATCATATTATATCGAGACATTCATGGTAACAAAACAGTATGATCTTCATAAAATTCTTCAGGATTTCTCATCTTAAACATCACGTTTAGTAAAAGGACTGACTGATTCTTAAATAATTAATAGTTGTTACTGTTTTCCACTGGCCTTACTTTTCCGAAGACACGTAATTTGTACTTTTAGATCATTTGACAAAAGTTTTATGGACTTGATCAACTTCGTAGCTAAAACAATGTCAACCATTAAATATAAGTGAATATAAAATAGTCTTTAATCTCCAAGATTTTCCATTGTCGATTGAAACGATAAATACATACATTCATGCATACATACATACACACATACATACATGCATACATATGTACATGCATACACACATACATACGTATGTAATTGAAATATTTCATAAAGAAAGAAAGAAATGGACATAAATAAATTTGAAATAATCTCGATAAAACGTGCAGGCACAAAAAATAACAGAGTATTTATTACAGACTTGAGTTACTAATGCCTGCAGTGTTCTGCACTCCAAATCTGCCATTTTAGTTGAAATACAAGGCAATGCATATTGCTTCTTCTTACTTCTATTTATTGATACTAATGCAAGGAATATGAGTAGAACTGAAAGAAAGTATTACTTGTGCCTTTAAAGCTTCTTAACGTTCTTAGAAGTGGGTATTAACCGTCGTAGAGAGTAAGGCATAAGAAGGAGACCAAATTAAAGAACATGTTCAGAAACCGTCTACTCCTACTTATTCATGATGGCTGGAATACAACGAAACTTGAAATAAATTGACACCTGCCGACGTGCAATAGCTTGAAACTTATATCCTTCTACTAAATATATGAAGCAGTAAAAAGTTTAAATATTGAATACAGTAGTAATCGAAAAGATAAATAAGGGAAGTCATATGTAAAGTATTAAAGAAAGCACACGCATTTTAGGATTTTACTACTTACTGTTGCTTACATGCTTTCTTGCCCACATACACATACATATATACATACATACATACATACATACATACATACATTCATACAAGGTCTTCTTTCTCATTTCCGAGTAGATTTTCCATTAAGCAATTTTAATCATTTTTCTATACGCCAACACATACATGTGAATACACTGTAGCTGACAAAACTATGTAGTAGACGTTAAAAATAAATTATGTTGTTGGTTTTACTTCAGACCGGCTGACGCTTAAAACAAGCGAGTGCTGCAGAAATGAGAAGTAGTTAGAATGAATAATTTAACCAAAGCACTTCGGGCAATTCTTTCAGCAAATTAACTTGTACTGGAGCAACCTGATAATAGTAGATAATAAATCGCGTGTACGTCAATCGAAATTATTCAAGATAGAATTCAATATCACCACCACCTTTCGAATGCTGGCTATATCATTTAATGTGATCTTAACACAAGTCGGTTTGCCAAGAAGCTGGAAAGTTTCCGAGAACATATCGATTGCAGAAGCTTGCTTGTCTTTAATACTTCCTCCCACTAAAGGCATTAGTTGGACCCGCGCCTAATGTGTGCGTAAAAGGGCAGATCCAGTTAAAAAATAATAAGGCCCTGATAAACGAAAACAATATACTCGATTAATTATAAATAAAATTATAAATAGTTTTCTAAAAACGAGGTATCTACCAGGTTTCAACTTTCCTTGTGCCAGCTTGTGAACTGCTATTACTAAAAGATTAAGATTGAAATTCATAATTTTTAGTCATGGATGCCAAGAGAGTGTGTAGTTTGGAAAGTGTTCTCTAATTCGCCAAGTTTGTAGACTTAGTTTATTTGTTAGATCGTTTTTAATGGCATCTTTATCTTAAAAGTCATATCTACTGAACGGCGAATGCGGGGAGGTTTTTAATGGGAATAAAACTTTTACTTTTATCTCTATGGGGGAGTATTTTTATACATTTGACTGTAATTCAGAACAATTGCCCGCAATTTATATAAATCTTTCGTGTGATTTTTATTTTGCTTTAAGTTTTATTTTCTCTATTCATCCTGTTTTAATGTTGTTCAGATCCTGATGATGCACGAAGTCAGACAATAAATGAAAAGAATTAATAGCAGCAAAAGAAAAAAGAACGTAAAGCCCACTTGCTCTTCGCTTTTTACCACAAGTATTTAACGCAAATAATCAATGCTTCTGTCGGTGCGTGTGTGTGAATACTTGTGTCATGGTTTTCTATTGAGATTTCGATTTGTTTTCCTTCCTTCAAGCGTTTGTATATTGGGTCGTTCGCATTGAAAGGAATGTGCAAATATTAATGTCTGTGTATTCTTAGCACCAATACCATTCATATACGTACGTAAGAATTTCCTTAAGAAATACATCCATTTACATACATACACACATACATATGCTTCTTATCGTACATGGATTCTTCAGAGACTTTGCATTTATGCTTCTTTTTTTTTTAATTTGCACTCTACATTTTGCTTCGTTGCAACATGCATTCAAGTGTAAAAGCTGAACTAACGCCGCAGTGGTAGACAACGACGATAAAATGAACCCGTTTACCTTCAAACAAAATATGCGTTGAGAAAATTACAGAAACAAAGTCCCTGGGATTCTTCTGAATGGCATGATTTTTTTATTTTACTTTAATTTGTAAAACTTCATTTGATATAAAGATGATTGTCAATTTGGATTGCATAGCAGATTGGGAATTTCTGCTCTTCACATTTCTTTTTCATAGAAAAATCTTTAACAAACAGCAACATCTGCATGCATACACACACACATACAAATACATATCTACTCTAGTAGTAGCGAGTATAGCTGTGTAACGTTTCATATGCTTTTTACACAAAATTGATATTGTATGATATGATTTTCTTCAAGAACGACAACGTAGCAGGAATATACACACATACATACAAACGATATGTATGTACTCGTATATTTAAGTGCACAGAAAACACGAGGAAAACGTCTGTGTGATTTAAGAATGCATTGAAAAGTTTGTAAGAGCAGAGATTTTTATTTTGAATTTTCGAAGAAGATTGCGCACAGAAAATAAAAACTCTGATATATTCCATACAGTGTTAAATAGAAGCTTAAAGCAGTGAAGTAAATGTGCATTATAGGGTATATTTTGCGTTACATGACTATTTTTCAATAAGTTGTTTTTTCATATGTATGTGTGTATGTGTGCATGTATGTATGTATGTATGTATGTATGTATGTGTATGTAGCTCTGTTATTAATATTTTGTAGAAAACCAACTGGAGGTGGAATGTAATGTGAAGCAAGAAAAAGCTTAGATATGTATGTAAACATGTGTCTGGCACAGTCACTCCTTTATCAATCTATTGCAGTTTTAAAAGCAGCTAAAACTTTGTTCACACATGCTGGTAGTGGTAGTAGGGCTTTTCTGATGCTGGTGTTAAGAATTTCATTATAATTCACGAAAACATTTAAATTCTTTTATTGTTAAGATAATAATTTTAGTTAGTTACTCGTTTCTTAAGATGATTCTTGCAACGAGTTAATACTGTACTAAGCTTTTGATTGCTGCCTTCAAATCGAGAAGTAAGTGGGATGTTGCCTCTTAAAAACGGTTGTATGTAAATTTAATTGCATTTATTTGGAAAAAAATATTCTGCTTTTAGTAAGTCTAGGTTGTTCTATTAACATCAACTATGTGTTTTTATCATTGAAACACACTTCGTTGTATTGTCTTAAATCGCTAGTAACTTGTTTCAGGTTTGAAGATATGATGGGTATCGCCGGTTGCGAGCGCTTGAATAGTTTGATTTCTAGCTTTTTGTAACTTTATTCATTTTGTTGGAAAAACGCAACGGCAATTACAAGTCAATTTGGTGCGAAACACTTTTTTCAAATATATTATTTCCTTCGTTCTAATTTTTCTGTCGCATTTACACCAATACAACGATACTTGTCGATGGTATGTACATGTATTTACATTTTGGTAATAAAATACATTTTCTCTTTGAATTAGGCGTTGACAGTTAAGACTCAAGTAGGATATTACTACTTCCTTGTTTGGTTAGGATTAAAACAACACAAACTATGATTATTTCAACGGACACGGCTAATATGACCCTTCTAAGTTCGAAATTAAATCACTTCTAAGTTTCTAACTGCAATTGTTTTTAATGGCATAAACTGCAGAAAATATTTATAACCACTCTGTGTTATTAAAAATATATGCAGACCTATATCTTTTGATTACATACATATGCATAACATTGCCATATGACATCCTATTAAATGGATTTTTCGAGCTCTTGGGAATCAACAAAATCGATCTGAATATAAAGAACCAAAACCAATTTCGAACGGAATTACAACTACAGAACTAAAACCATTCTGATCGGAATGTGTGGCATGCCTGATACATACATAGTTATAGTAAAATTTTTAATATTTGGATTTTACACAACTAGATTTTTTTACATTACATGTACAAATATCCCAATACATATCGGAAACATGCAGTGTAAACGTAACTTTTACTAAAAGCAAGTTATTTTTCTTTACACAACTTGCGTCATATTTTTGTTCAAATGATTGACAGAGATCTAAACGATAGTGCTCCATTCTCGCAAGCGTTTTTAACCACAGCTGTTAACTTTATTGATTGACACTTATAATTGTTTCTGTTACTGTTCAAATTAAGTTTTATCTCCCCGAAGAATTTTCTACATTCCTCTTACTTGCTTTTTATAAACGGAAATGATGTGTTTGACACTTACATTCACACGCAGAAGGAAAAGCAAATAATTCCAGTTGATACCAGTGTTGCCACTTTAGTTCTCTTAGCGTATTTTTTGGAACATATAAAGTGTGGCAAAGACCTTTCTCAGATGAAACTACAAGATTATAAAAATAGTTTGGAATCTAATCCGCCAAATCCGTTGAAAATCGACATTTATAATAAAGCAAATATAATATTTCGAAGGAATTTCCGTCATTCCTTGTCACCCTCTCTGAGAATAAAATCAAGAATCAATAATGTTCAAGATCCTTACAAAAAGTCAAATATTCTATTAAGACCAGTGTACGAAAACAAACGAAGCCAACACACAATCACATTTTTTTAGTGTATAGTGTGAACAGATTGCTGGGCACTTGTTAAAAAAAAAGACAAAAAAAAACAATATTCTTTTTTAAGTTTGCATTTTAAAAGTATAAATTTTTTATTTAATTTCAATGCTTCCAATTTCCATCAAGTTAACTAATTTGTTAACGTCGTAATCATATTCCATTCTTATTCCATTCGTCTACTTTTTTAGTACATTACAGTTTTTGGTATGCCTTTTTGCAACATTTGTCTTCATATCTAGTGCTTAGCTGCAATTAGACAATTGCCACATTCTGCGCTCTTTGTGTTGGGGTTATTTTTCTTGATAGAAGTTAAATATTGATTTGTTGTCCATGCTAGAGCGATACAGCATATAAGTACAGATAGGTAGGTATTTTAGTTGTCTAGCAGGGAAATAGAATGTAATTGTTTCACACTAGAGGTGTATTTGTTTACGTTCAGGACCTCCGTCCTCGTGTCGTGGAAAACACTAACACATACCACGTTATTCCTAAAGCCCTTCAGCAAGAGGTCTGTCAGATAGCTTTTTAGCTTTCAGCTTTTTTGTAAACTTTTAGCGTTTGCAGCACAAATATTTCTGGAATTTGATGCACACTTTTAACAGGGTTGTAATGAGTCAATTGGACCCCATCCTGACACATTTTATTCCAGCGTAAAAAGCGGTAAATTCATTTCTAGATTGCAAGTAATGCTTGAAGTAGCGAAAGCAAAAACATTTGCAAAAACAATTTCTTGGTACACGGATTGAAGGATGTGTGTTGTTTTTGTTGCTACATGTTCATAATTACCAAGAATATTAGGTTTTTTCGAAAAATTCCCTCAAAAAAGAAAATAAAACCTTTAATATTTTTTTCGTATTTGTTTTTTTAAAGCGAAAATGAAAAATGGAATAATAAATTATTTAGTTTGAATGCTAGACACCTATAGCGACATTTAAAAACTTGTTACACTGGTATTTATGACAGCTATCGTAAAAAAATGAGATTTTTAATTGATTAAAAATTGCCTCAGTTAAATTATCTTGTCAGCGAACAGAACAGATGTGTTTAAATTATCAATTTATTTTCGTACTCTGACTAAAACTGCCTTCTTTTAACTATGATTTTTAACCTTTTAATTTACTTTTCCTACCTTTCAAACGTACAAGTAAGTGAAACGCATTTAAAAATACTTGTGAGTCTTTTTTTTATTTATCTACCCTTCCAGCCCTCAGTGCATTTATTTCATTAAGAGTTGGCAACACTGGTTAATACGGTAGTTACACAAATTCGTATCCACAAGTTCGTCTAACCTCTTCTTACAGTGAAGGTAAAAGTGTATGTGTTCGTTAGTTTGTTAATTAAACAAAATGAGGCAAACATAATGATGCAAATAGTAGCGGTGTATTACACTGTGCTTTTGCTTCGGTGGGGTGTCGTCTGTATGTGGGTGTGTGTGTGTGTGTATTAGTAGCTGCGTTGGAATTTTGTTTAAACATTATTACATGAACCTAATTAAAGTAAACGCCTCTCACTGTCCACTCACGTCTTTTAGATTTTTGTTTTGTACAAAAATATTTTTGCTTTTTTAAGTTGATTGACATTGCTGTTGTTCTGATTGTTGTTGCATGCACTTGTTTTTAAATCGGTTGGTTGTTGATGGGTTCAATTAATTATTGCTCTTCATACAAATTGCTTAATGTGGCGTGAATTAAACAAGCTCTTTCAGCATCGCACTCTCTCTCTTTTAACGGCCTACCGTGTGTTCTTGTGATATGTGAATTTTGTGCAAAAATTGTAAATTGTTAGATGTGAGTGTGGGTTTAATACATAATTTACAAATGTATGTCAATAAACAGCAGACGTAACAAATTCATGATATACATACGTGTGCACTACAGCGGGAGACGCGTAGAAAGTTTTTCAATGGCAAAATATATTTATCGAAAGTAAGAAGGCCTGTTAAGTCGGCGTTTAAAATTATCAGCAAAACTTAAAATATTAACTTGTTTAGTACATTAGCATATAGATACATTGCAAATAAATAAATTAATGCATGTGAAATAAGTTATTATGAAATAATTTTGAGCATTTATGAAACCCCCGAGATACAATCTTTAATAAACTTTTTTTAATGCCACAGTTATGACACAAGCCCCACCTCGTAAAAACTTTTTGACCGCGTATATGAAACCTTTAAGGTTTCGATTGAAGATAAGTATCGTATAATATTAAATCCTGTTGCAACAAATAGTAGTAATTTAATAAAATGCCAGTACTAGGAAACACTGTTTTTCGTCTTGTCAGTTCACATGACTGAATTGTCAACAATTCGCTTGCTTCAATATTTCATTGTAAGCTCAGTCGCAAGTAGCATTAGTGTGATTGGGTTAGTAAACAACGTGTGAGTGTATTGCTTTTTTAGCACTTGCGTTTGCATGTGGCGACGGTGGGTAATCTCTCTAACTTTTTTGTTTTCTGCAAGTTTTGGTATAAATACTACTTCTTTGTATTTAGTGTCATCTATGCGTTCGTATTCTGCTAGCGATCTTTGATCTTATTGTTTCATTCTTTCCATTATTATTCAAAATTTGTACGCATTGTTCCAGATCAGCTAATAGGTTAACAGCTGAAACATTATTGTTGTTAACAGGAAGGGCAAATTTCGTTCCTAGTGGGAGCAGCCTTTTACGTACTTCCGTGAATGGCACGGTTGTCTTATTTATGAACCATTCCGGGTTAAATCCCAAATTGTATTTTTCAAGTTGTCCCTGCTTTAAAAGTTTTATTTTAGACGAAAGTATACTTTAGTGATTCGATTATTTCCATGTGTACCATGTGTTTAAAAGCTTTACCTTTGTCATTACGTACATATTAGTACATGAAAGAATCACAATGGGGCCAAAATATGTTTTTTTATAAACCGATTTTATCCCAGAATTTCTCAGTATGTTTAATCAAAAATAACGCAAATTGCAAAGAATTGACTTAACATTGCAGTACTTTTTTAATGCGGAAATGAAATGATTATTCCATATGGAAAACAAATTAATTGTTTTTTATCTCAAGGCTTTTAAAAAGCAATGGTTTGATATTTTCATGTTAATTGGAAAACAGTCCATCTCCTTACCTGAAGTACTACCTATGTATTTTATTAGATTTCGGATTCATTTAAACAAACATTTATGCCCATATGTGATCAGATTGGCCGTATAGGCCGATGGGTTCGGAACGCACCCAATAAAGTAAATAAATATTTATTAATTAGGAGATCTTTATATATTTTGAATCTTAGCCCGTAGTGCCCTAATGTACATACGTAAATTATATTGAATTGTTTAAAAGAAATTTGTCTGCTCTTTTGTCTATTTGTGTTCAAGTTTGTTTCATTCATCTGACACATCCCTGATGTTTTGTTTATTTTTATTACAATGACTGCCTGATATATTTTTTAACATGTTTCTGTATCTGCTTATGGATGTATCTCTCTCTCTCTCTGTCTCTCTCTACACATTCACGGTGATTGGGAGAAACCAAACTGGCTGTCAGTCTCTGCTGTTCATACTGTCTCGCTATCCGAAATGTCCGTCTTACAAGGCGCTGTGCATAAGTTTCTATGTATATCTGCCTGTCATGCTGTCACACGCAAAATGTGACAATTTGTACGTAAACTCTGCTCATAATTGCGACAGTAATTGGACATAATGCGACAATATTCAATTCTTGATTCATTTCTGGTCTCCCCAACATCCCTCTTCGTGCTGTTGCACTTATCTTTTTACAATGATAACAACCAGCACACACACATAAATACAATATATATGTAATTGTAAATTTGTATGTAGTAGTGCGGTATGGTGAAGAGTATTAATGTTGCTCTGTGTTGTGGAAGTGACTTAAAGGCAAATGGCTTGAGTAATGATGGCATTATGATTCTTTTTGTTTTTTAATGCCACACTTTTGTTTGTTTTAGCTGAGCTTTTCTCATTTCCTTCATTTTGTCTTTCTTTTTATTATTATCATTTCAACTCTGTGAATTTTCTTAGTTGTTTTTTTTTTGGTTTTTCTTGTTCCATCTTCCGTTTGCCTTTGTAGCTACATTGTTGGATGTTTCCTGTTTTAAAATAACATGTGCATGTATGTGTGTACAGAGAAATGTTTCCTAAGTTGTACTGGAGTGTTCGTTTCTTTCATTAAGCTCTGATGTTTATATTTATACGCAATCAGTCTGTGCGATTGAGTTATAAGGATTATATAAAATATTCCCAGGATTTCATTCATTTTTCCTTATCAATGGACTGACGCATTTAAATTATTTTAAAAATAATGAAAGTGCATAAAATATGTATTTAAGACATTTTATAATGGTTGTTAATGGATGTCAGGGATAAGAGTAAAATCTCTGCAGCTAAAGTTTGCGATAAAGAACACTATGAATTACTTTTCATGTTGCTATTAATAACTGTTACTTAATCGCTTAGGATTTTCGACTGATAACCCTGAGTGGTAAAGGAAAACCAATTGCAACATCAATACCGATCTTCAAAGATATTTATGATAGACTAATAATAACAAATGACGTACGTATTTATCGGCTGATATCGAATTATAACTCGAAACCTTTGTAAACAATGGCGTTCCATAACCATTGAATGCTTAACTCTTTCTAGAGGTCCTTTCTATACCTAAGAAAGGTTACATATACATACATATTTTAAAGAATTGATGTTTATGTGGGGGGCCAGCTTATTTTTAAATTATATTTTAAAAGTTCCCTTGATTTATTTCTATACTTACTTTAGATTGATTATCAGTCATACTGGTAACTTCAATATTTTTTGGTTCTTAGGAAACACCTTTTCATTCTTCGAGTCTATCTCTTACAATTACCTTTTTTCTGCTTGACATTTTAATCCACTCAACTGCAAATAATGTTTGCCGAATAAAAATATAAACAGAAATCAAGAAAATGTTCATTTGGTGTTTCTTTTCTGTATCTGTCGCTCAATTTTATTTCTGGGGTCCTTTATGGACCAAAAGGCGTTTCTTTCGATTTATTTGTTTAGGGCCGGTTTTGTTACGTAAGTTGCTTGTTTTTTAATTAAATGTTACAATGCAAATGCAAATTATATTCGAACTTCAATTATAGACCTTCACTCGTCGTAGTCAAACAGACCAGTGTCTTAGGTGGGAGTAGTCTATCGGAGCACCCAGGTTGCTTTTTATACTTGGCGAATTATTGTCAACATATTTTTTATTGGAGTTGCAAATGAAAAGAGTCTAATTCATTTTTTTCTCAACGTTTCGTCTTCAGGAGAAATATTTGTATTGATTTTTTTATTCATTTTTTATTATTCAATACATGATGTAATTTTTGTCTAAAATACTGATTATTTTCTGGTAGCATCATTAAATATGAACCACATATAGTATATTATAAAAATGGACTGCACGACAAACTTACCTATGAGTCATTCCAAGTGAAATCAACAAACCAATTGAGGATCATCTTAGAGGGAGGTACCAGAAACACAAAACTCTAGATCTAGCTTTTGAGGTAGAAGAGATATTGAAATGATTTATGATTTTTTAAGGCAGTAATGGGCCTGCTTCTTGGCATTTTTCGAACCATTATTTCACGGTATCAGAACTTTTAACTCCCAAAATAAATTTTTACTTTATGTAAAACATCGTGAACACAGGGTCCAATCGAAAATCGATGAAATGAGAAAAAACTGTGTTGGGTTCAGGTGGCCACCTTTCGGCAACTTAATTGTTCAATTTAATTTTACTTAGCAGATGAAATGCTAATTCCTGCTGTAAAAGGTAAAACACAAGTCATTCCAATACCGCTTCTACTTCAAATGCCTGGTACAATTTTTGATTTCGGATGGCTACTTATCAGAAGTTATCCAATTGTGTTTCTGGTAGCTCCAAGAATATCCTCAACTTATTTTAATTAAAACCCGTGCAGGATACTGTTTAGCTCAAATTTATTGATTTCACGTGGAATGATTCATTTGTAAATTTATTATTTAAGTACTGATTAGCGGATAATAATGATTATTCTCTTTTCTGTCGCCCAACTATTTCTGCCAACTATTTCAAAAAATAAAACGCGCCGTTTGAACGAAACTGACACAAAACTTGTCATGTGACTGGTTCTTTGGCGATAGGAACCATTGCGAGTTCTAACACTTTGAATGAAAGGGACCTGTCATATTAACATGGCGTTGCTATCTCTAGGACTCAGGTATCTCAAGAACTGATCCAGTATCGGTTACTATAGCACTGGCCTTAGTTTGCGTATTAAATATGTTTGTAAATACTTGTGTACGTAAATACATATTAATCGTTACAAAAAATATTTGTTTATCTAAGTTACACTAGTGAAGTAATATATGCTGTTTTTACCGGTCACGGAACGTGACTTTTTGGGTTAGAACCAAATTTCACAAGGGGCGGGACAAGTTCGTATAGAAACTTCTACTAAAGGGCTCGACTGATAGTGGGGGAATATTTATGTGTATTTGATTGGTTGCCATAAGTTATTCAAGTTAATGATAAATATGAAAAAACTAACTCAAGAGCCAAGTTATGGCATTCGATATCAAGCGAAATTCTCATTATTTCCGTAGTTCGCACCCAGTTGTATAAAAACGAAAGTGAGATACACCCACTTGACTGTGTGAACTGAGTGCAGTGATAAATCTGACTACTTTGATTCTTAAATAATTATTAAAATCAGGTCAAAAACAAATTGCTTTGTTTAAACATGACCATACGGTTTTCGAATTTCGAATTTCGGAACCCTTTATGAGTTAGTTATCCTGTTCACTGTAAACTATAATTATAAACTATGGCAATGCCATTAGAACCTACAGATTTATATTTAATACAAGGATCAGCACGTCATATCTTAGCTTCAGAGAACAACTTGTGTCGATAGAATTAATTAAACATGTGTAAATAATGGCCCCTAAGAAGCGAATCGGGCATCCTGCATGAACTATTTGAATTCGTTACTCAGTCATGCGGTGAAATGTGTTATTCGCCTATGCATTGGTTTCTATAGAGATACAAGACTGGACAAAATCCATTATTACACCCTTCCAAGTACGCTTTGAGTCTTCAGCTCTAAATCACCTCCCCTGGTGCAGATATTTCACCCGCTTCACCAGCGCATAGTAGTTTAAATACTTGCAGCACCAGTCACAAACAAATAACTTTTATTATTTAATTGCTGTTTTGTTTGCAAAAGTCTTTCTGCTCTGAACAAACTATGTTCGCACTTTCATGCAAATACACGTACAACATATTTTGTTACCAGTGTTGAAGCAAGTCTTTTTACTGCATTCGAGCCCGCTTCAGGCGTTTGGCAAACTTTTGGAAACAGTTTTTTTGTTGTCAAATATTTAACTTTCAATCAATTATCTTTTTAACGTGATAGTTTGATTAACACAAGAGGAGTATTAAATTAATATGAAACTCATTTTTATTAAATAAATTAAAAGTTTTCGTCTTTAATTTAATTAAATGAATTTTCTTAATTTTATTTTCATTTCAGGTAAGTTTAAAAATGCACCTGATAAGAATTGAAATTTAACAACGGATGAAAGGTTCAATATGCTACACGAATTCATTTGGTAAATTTACAAGTCTCTATTGCTCCATTGACTATTTTAGTTTTTTCAACCGAGTCCTTGAATTTAACACACAGACGTATTTTCAAGTTCATTCCTTTAATTCAAAACGCAAATCGTTCTTATAGAAATATCCATATAATGACATTAAAGACACGCATTACATTATCGTAGGCCAATTACTATTTTGTCAATGATTTTCGAAGTTATTTATTTTGAAAGTGGCTTAAGTCACTTTACCGGAATAAAAAATGTCTCTTTTTCTATGACTATACAAATATGATAAATTGCCACGAATATTTTTAAGTATTTTAAAACGTAACCCCTTAAATACGAGTATCTTAATTTAAAAACAATGTAACTTTGGCTACTTCCAAAAGGAACGGCTCGATTTTAATGGCGCAAAAATCATTTCAATTTATATCTCAGAATTCTGAACCATTCTGCTGGCAGCGGCAGAGTGTGTTGCATCTTGAATAAAAAAGATAACGAACAAGTCAGCAGAGTAATAGTTACATTTCAATTGTATTTTTTTTTTTCTTGGAATAATCCTGCTGTTGAGTTACAAGAGATTCACTTTTTATGCACTTGCACGCAAATCGCACAATTCTATACTTTTATATCTTCTTCAATTTTTAATACTCTCCTTGTACTTCAGTCTGTGTTTTTATTGTTGCATTATTCAGCATTTACTATACATTCATATTTTATTTCCATTCCTGGTTTTTTCATCGTGTTGAAAAGAAAAAGAATTTTCAACTGGAAGTAACATATTTTCCCTTGTTTTTTTTTGTTGGCTTTATTTTCTTGGAGTTACAAATTTATAAATAGTTTTGCGTCAAATGTTAACATACATACAAAGCCACACAAACAAATCAAAGTAGAGCGAAGGTTTTTCAATTCAGTTTCCCGTTTACTGCATACACACCCACACACACCCACACACACACATATGTATGTATACTGATTGTGTAGTCACCGGAACCAGTTCTACAATACAACTGTTTACTGGCTTTACAGTTGTATTTATTGTTCCCTAATAACACATTTATCTTACGATAAACATTTTTGTTGTTCTCCTTTTAAAAAAATAACTTTTTTTTACTCAAACCGACCAATGTTCATCCTGTGCGAATAATTCATACAATAAAATAAAAATTTAAATAAAAATAACAAAATGTTCATATTTGTTTCTGCTATATTTTGTTGCAATGTTAAGTCTTTTGTATGTGACTCTGTTTTAATGGGTCTTCTTGGAATGAACTAGAGGAAATGTTTTTGAAAGAAAAAGGCCAGCCAGTTTGTGCTTCTTTTTTACAAAATGCTGTAGAACAACGGCAGCTATTAAATTATTCCATTGAAAATGAAGAACGACAGGATGATGAACAGTTTAATTTTTTATTGCAAATATATATTTACTACAATGAGTTTGTTTGCGTCAATTGTATGGCACCTTTAACACAATCGTGTCTTAAGCTTCTCTTTTTCTATATCTTATGACGTCAATGGTTACTGCAAATATTATTAGAATTCCTGGCATCACTATTCGCCGCCAATGCTCACGGTTTCGTTCTGCCGTTGCAGTATAAGTTGTCTTGTCAATTTAATTTCGCTTCTTTCTTCTACAATTTCGGTGATCTAGTTAAGAAATGTAGTTGCTCTTTATTTTTTTTAAGGTGATTCGTACCTTTTCCTCCAGCTCGTGTTTGTTTTTCTTCTAGATTCAAAACCCGTAACAAAAGCATAACTAATTATTGCATAGCGACTGTGGCAGATTGCGCCCAAGTTTGCGGTAAATGATTTCTCTTAATGAATTCTGTATACGTTATTTAAAGCATTACGCAACTCGAGTCGTTGCAAAAGTTGCCGTCCAAATAGTTTTCGCAAATAGAAGTTCGCAGCTGTACTTTTTCAACAAGCCAAACTGCTCAAAATAACCCGCAAAATGAACACTTTTTCCATGATAAAATAAAAAAAGGTCAGCCTCTAACACAAATAGCCATATAGAAAAGGACGTAAAGGACTCTCTGTCTCTTAAAAGCTTTTTTCATCTTTATAATTTATTCAATTATATTCCATCACATTTACGAAATCTAAAGTTTTAGTTATCAATTTTACTTTCGTCCTCTCTATTTTTCTCATGAATTACAAATAAATCATTTTTTCTTGTTGAAATTTAAATGCAAAAATCAATTTGCAGTCGAATAAAACGTTCAGCAATGATGTCGATGAAGTCAGCCAGAGTTATAGCTGATGGTCCGTAGTTTCAACTACGATTATAATCATGAAATTTAGGAAAAAATATGGCAACGAAAAATATTTACACATACATACATACATGCATATGTATGTTTCCATAATGTTCGTATTGTTTTGTGCCCTGCAATGTTTGGCGAACAAAAATCATTTATTTCAAATTTTATATTTATTGGTGTCTGTCGCTGTGGGTTTTTTGGACTACGCTAAAGTATTCAAACGAATTTGTATTTCATTCCTAGTTATTGTTACATATTTTGCGGCTGTACTGTAATTTCTAAAAGTGCTGTGGAGAGCTTAGAAGGGAATTTAATAAAGGGAACTTCTTTGATTCTGCTTTTAAATATTTGATAAAAAAAAATAATAATAAAATTGTTATCGTAGAAATGAATATAATTTGTATTTATAAGGACTGAGCGCACTCGTGACCGTGTTCTTGTATGTATGTGTGTAGGCGCCCATACTCGTATGGTCGAAGTAGGAGGAAAAATAGGCAAAACTATAAATACGATTAACCCTGCGAAACAGTTGCATGCCACACATAGTCACATAGCGTAGTGTCGAAGGATGGGTAGAAGTAATTAAATCTAAAACGTTATTATCCGGTTTCGTAAAGAATTTTCATTGATTGTTACAGTGTGTCTCATGCTCTAAAGTGTTATACTCATGATCTAAAGTGTTATAATCATGTCACGAATAGAAACACATACATAGTTAGTTGTGAATGATCATATTCAAAACGCCTAATACAAAAACAGACCATTGACCGCGAAATGTTTCAATGTGCGCGTGACACGAATCAGGAAAGCCCAAATCTAAATACCTCTGCCAGCTGGATTTCAGTGATGGCCCGGGTTATGTTCCGTTTGAGGGTGTCGCTCGATTGTGGCTTAGAAAATGACAACTGAAAAGATATTACAATTCTGGTCTTTACATATTGTGTAGTTGGCGATTTTGAACGCTAATTTTATGATATTAAAAAAAAGTTTGTACCCCAGAAGGGCAGATAACATATAACATCCCCATTTAAGGTTGGCCAAAAAAGGAAAAAAATGGTTCCTTATATATCTCTTAAACTAAAACTGCCAAGTGCCGTCTCCCCCCAGAGTACCCAAAGTGTCATTTCCCGCAGATGACGTGCAATTGTATTTAAGCAGTCCGGTAAGACTCAATGATAATTTGGGTCAAATTTGTCGCTGCGCTTCACCAAATGGACTTTTGCTAAATCCATCAGAATCAGAGTTCTTAATAATTCACAAGAAAACTATAATGTCGACGTCTTCAAAAATAATAAATAACCTTATTTGGGCGAATCATTACTACACACTTGTAGGTAAAACATACATTATGTTGCATATAAGAGAACTTCTGGCCAAGTATTATCTCAGGCTGTGGACTTTTTGCAAGTTATGATTCTGATAGTAAGCGGAAGCTGGATGTGTTCTACAACATAATTTTGAGATACATACATATTTGTATAGCTCACGGAGATGCGATCATGTTTCGTATTTTTCTCCAAAACTTTACGATGTATCTTTCGATAACCGACTTAAGATTCGTGTTCTATTATTTTTGCATAAAATTATTTGTTCAAAAACCCCCCGATACGAAATTGGGTTTGACAGATCTCCTAGAGGTAAAAAGTTTGTCATGCCATATCGTTGGTTTCTTGTGTCTGAATGGCAATTTCTCTTTTATGCAGCAGGCCTTTGGAGACTTTTTCCGGTAACTCGCTACAATTTAATAGCAACGCAATTAGTTTTAAGAAACATTTTTTTTAATATTTTTACTTAATTGTTTTGCTTTAAGTTTCATAAGTTACTTATTCCGAAATGTGAATGATGCACAATTCATACCTGAACTTTAATTATGAGAGTTGCTCTTGGTGTGCAGGAAATGGAAAACGTAAATATAAAAAAAAACTGATTTTAATAGTGGAAATGTCCAAATTTAACGATAAGAAACTTATTGCAATTATTTTGGCGATATAGGCTTAGAAATGAAATGAAGAAAATAATTAATTTAAATAATAAATTACGGAAATAAATTCAAGTCTTAACTGTGTGTGTGTATGTGTTCTTATGATCCTTCAACTGCTTTTATAATATATATTGCGCGTTCTTCTCTGCTGTTACGTACGGAAACCACCGTTCAAGTCAACTGTTTTTTTTCCTTTGCAAAATCAAAATGTTTTCTAACCACAAATTTGTCTAACGATTTAAACAGTCTTAGCACAAGTGCTTGGGGTTTCATTATCTTTGGTTATGTTTTATGTCTATTTTTTGTTTGTTCGTTATTGGTTTTTGTGGTTTATATTTCATACAAATTTCTGTGCTGAATACATAGCATAATCTGGGGGTTTAATTTTCACACAATCTTCGCAATAAGTCAGGCGGTATTCGTACAAATTTTTGCTGAAAAGTACGCTGGTTTTAATGGTTCATCGTGCAAGTGTTCATTCGTCAAATGTTTTTTTTTTTCAAATCCAGATGTTTGCGACAATGTCCTCCAATTTGGAAATGAAATCGTTCCGATAATTGTTAACTGTAACATTCTGACTGTCATAGTTTCAGAAGAAATATGGACGGTTGATTTCACCGGTCCATAAAGCGTACCAAGCTGTGTCATTATTCTGTATTTACGTCTTCATTCTGTCCATTTACCAAATGTTACTCACGTGTAAGTTCAATCCAGTAAGGATCTACATCCAGATTTTTACGAAATATTATCAATTTGAAGGATGGACTCAAGTTTAGCTGTTCATATCTCAGCCAATTAAAAGTATTTTCGGTCATCGCCAACTACGCTGCACACTGGCAATCATTTCTTGTAAGTTTAGAGTAAAACACATGTTAAGGTCGATGATTTTTTCGAATTGAACCATGTTTTGTCGAAAGACATTTAAGCCAGTTGGAAATGTTGCTCCGACCTGATCGTATTTATGGGAAATGGTCAAATCAAAGCAGATTATGGCAACCCGTTGAAAATCATTTTAAAACATTTGCGGAACGAAATAAAAAACAATGTTACAGAGAAATTTTTTTATATTTTCATTTTTCAATTGTAGTTCTTTATATTTTTAATTTCCGAACTGGAAAAGTTGCACGGTTTCACAATCATGTGTGTAATTGTGTGAGCATTTCATTTCAACTCAACTCTCTGTCTCTTCCTCATGCGAGTATATTTAAATCCTTTTCACTTTCCGCTGCTGTGTATTTGTAAGTGATTCGTTTGGCAATTGCATTTCTTCGTTGTTGATTGCGTTTTAATCCTGCAATAATGAGCAAACATTTTTCGGTTCTCTCTTCCCTTGGCTCTGTCAAGAGTGAATACATCAGACATGTGTATGTGCATATGTGTGTGTGTAAAATGACTACTACATAAAAGTAAAATTTCACATTTTTCTTCCTCAAAATTCATATAAATTTTCTGCGATTTTTATTGTTGCTGTTGGTCGCTTTAATTGAAGATGCAGATGATGTCTCGGCACAACTGCTGCGCTGCCTGTGTATTTGTTAAGAACACGTTACTGAAGCTGAAATATTTATTCTACTCCTTATAGCCAATGAAATGAAGTTACTTGAGAACTTATAACTTGTTTTTGGGTTCGATAAGTAAGTGAAAAGAAATTTGTAAACTTTTCTGCATTCACTTAAATGATTTATTTGAATGTTTTTGCTTTAATTTGTTGCTTGAAAACTTTTAAAAAGTCATTTCTGCCTTTTATATATTTAACGTCGTTATTTCTAAGAAACGTAACAGCTTTAAAAATTAAACAGCTCCCTAATTCTTTAATCCGGCACACTGAAGCACCACTGCTATGATCAACTTGTTTAAGGTATGACTTCATGTGTCGCTTTTCGGACCGAAATGATGCGCTCGTAACGAAAGTTTTACCTTTTGATTACTAAAATTTCATTCCCCGTCAACTTGTTAGAACTGATAATTTTATTTCATTTGATTATTTTTTTATATTTTTTATATTTTGGCTACTGACGATAATACAAATGGACCAACCAATAGTTGTAGTTTACATAGGTACAGTGCAGCAATAAAAAGAGTTTATTATTTTTTGTTTTTTGTTTCAGTCACTTTATTTTGTCCAAAATATTTACAACTTCAACAGAATAAAACGACAAGAGAATCCGTTTCCTACTATCACTGCTGTTGCCACTGCTGTCTGTGTGTGTGTGTGTGTGTGTGTGTGTGAGTGTTCGTTAATAAATTAAAAACAGGAAAAAACACACAAATACTCTACAACCAAGTCACAACAAAGAGCTCTGATCATTCAAGCAGAAACGTGGCAACTGTTAAACACACAAAAAAAAAATGGCGGTTACCTTTCTTTTAAAAAAATTAACACTAGCAGTTAATTGTGGGAACAATAATGGACCATTTACATAATTTATTTGATTTTGTGGTTTTTTAAAATTTTGCTAGAAATTTGATAAGTCACCTTCCCAAAAGTGGCAATTGAAAATATTATTTTGAGTTTCAATTGAAACTTTCCATTCAAGTTTAAAAAGTATTGAAATCAATTTTGAACAAACTTACTGAATTTAAAAATTCCGTATCAGTTAAGGTTTATTAAAATACACTTTTAGCTTGTTAGCCTGTGAACATGCCGTCGTATATTCTGGAGCTCTATCGTTGTTTTGCTTACTGTCGAAATATAAAAGTGGGAACTTGCAATTACAAACATGGCACAAAACAATTTTTACATAATTTATATTGAATAACTTGGCAGATGAATGCACAAATAAAGTTATCGGTGACTACATATTACGCAAATTTTCATTATTTATTCAAACAAAAGACTTAGTCCCAGGGATGGTCTCGTTTAAATATTTTCAAGACATATGCAAATGCAAATTACCAAGAACAAACAGAAACTGTTGTAAAATAAATTGACGATAAAACCTGTAAAAGGATAACATGAAGTTAATTCGGATCGTATTTGTTGCGTTCTTGTAAACCCGCGATAAGATCTCCTGAATGTGGCCTTTTAGTTGAAGCAGCAAAGTTTTACTTCGACACGACTGTAGAGTATTTGTTTATGGATCAACATTTGTACGTATGTGTGTTTGTATGCATGTGTATGTGAACATTGTACGTGTAATTTATTAGCAACAAAAACTATTTTAGCAGGATATTTTTCCTGCAACACATGCCAACTATGAATGCTACTCTGTGCACACATACATAAACATATTACGAGTAACATTTACTACCTTACACAATCCACTATCGTTAGGCAACAGACGCACTAACACATACGACTACAATATTTAACAACAGAATCACAACAAACGACTGCAATAAACAAATGTAACATTGCATGTAGCAGAGGCAGGGACAGAGTTTTGCACTAAACACACTCGTATGGCATATGAGTGAATACGATACGATTAGAAGTATGCATTTGTGTTTGTGTGAGAGCTGTATTAGTCACCGTCATCTAAACTAAACCGTAAATGTATTAAAAGCTAGAAGAATACAAAACTAAAAATTGCAGAACAAAATACTGCATCAGCATAGTGTTGGCGTTCTGTATTAAACAATACCCGACTTTGGATGCGATGTAGAACATAAATATGCATCAGCAACAAAATAAAAATGGCTTCCACTCGTACCATGTTTCTAAGGAGGGCAAAGGATTAGAGGCACATCAGAAGTGGCAGAAATTTCACTAAAAATACAACAAATATATTCCCGTAAAATGAGATTTCGTTTATTACACTGACAGAGAAATAAAAGTAATAAATAAATAAATAAGATCAGGTATATTTTGGCTGACAGTAGCAGTCTTTTTTTGTTTTCATCAAATATGTCCGAATTATTGCTTTCGTTATTTTCAATATGCTAAAACATTTTTTGCTTTTATATTCATGTTAAATTATAAGCTGCGGACCAGAAGAAAATACATTTCACTAGTTATGCAGTTGCAAAAATTCCAAAATTATAAATTTTAAATTTGTCCCAAAAAGCATAAAGCGTGACCAAGCTCATGTCTACGGCTACTGAAACGTGAAAATCCTACTGAAAAATGAAATTATAATATAAGAATTTTACTTTTTTAATTAAAGGAAAATATATAAAATTATATTCTTAATAACACTCTTGAATGACGTTGCCAGATTTTTCTTTATTTTAACGATTGTTGCACTCAAAGATGACTTTCTGAAGATTCTTGCTCAAATTTTACGACTTTTCGAAAGATGAATTCAATAATAGTTTTCATCTATTTTTCTTTTTAATTTTCAATGATATTTCTCTAATGTCAATGTTTTGTCAGACGAAAATAATTCACTACAAATTTTAGAATATTAAAATAAAAAGCATCAAGAAAGGTGATTGTGATCTAATAAAGTAGTCGAGCATCAATAATTGACTCTACTACCATAGAACTTCACTACTTCCAAGCGTATTAGAACCTTATTAAACGTTATACTTCTATGAACTGTTTAATTTCGGAATATACTATAAGACATATCTAAAAAAATACTAATGATGCAACATTAATAATCTTTCGCCGATTGCGAATATTTTCGCCCAATTTCACACGGCAACTATGATGATGAAATAATGACTGAGAGTTCATAGTTCACATGTGTTCGAGTTCATGATCCTTTGTACCTTTACTGGGTCGTTTATTTCCCTCTAAAAACTTGTAACAAGAGAGTAAGGAAAACTGCATAGTGCTGGCTTTTACTGAAGAAATTTGTTAAGCTTTCAAATTTGTTTACTTTCAAACGCGAACAAAGAAAAAAATTATTAAAATATAAATTGTTTTAGCATTTTAAATGCAAAAGTTTGCAATTTCATTTATTGTGGCAAGCAAACACTTTTTTTTATTTGTTAACAATAATAATGTAAGTAATGACAACACAGCGTTTAAAACATAAACACCAAATATAGAACCAACCTGTTCATTGTTATTACGAATTATAATTTTGATCGTAAAACGTTTTAAAGTTTTTTTTTCATTGAGATTGCGAGTAAATTTAGTTTTATTCTCTACTACAAAGTAACTGGATAATTAATTCCGAAAAAGTACTCAAACACATCTATTTTGAAAACGACAGACTAATCTTGATTAGGCAAAGTTTTCCAGAGCGAGAAAATCTGCCATCATGTCTAGAGTGCAAGTGTAAGTGCCTGAATTCGTATTTGGTGGAAAAAAAGCTATAAAATATCATAAATTTTTTTATTTATTGTTTAACGCTCTATGAAGATGCTTATATTTGTGGAAAGGATTTTATCATTTCACTTTAATCAAGATAAAAAAGTTGCTATTGTTTGGCTTTAATGAGAAGGGGAAAATACAGACGACACATGTATTTCATCAATGCGACTTAAAGGCCACACATCATTGGCATTTAAAGAGGCCCAAAGCGCCAAAGTATACACAAGCATAAAAAATAAATGAATGAAACAAAATAAGAACAAAAAGAATGTTTTACGAGTATCGCAGGAAAATGGCGCTTCATACATTTGGGAATAAAGACTGGCAGTGAGTGTATAAGTGACATACAATCAAATCAAACGAGACTTGTTCACAAATACTTTTTAGCCCAACCCAAGCCTGAGTGCAAAATAGAGAATTGCACAGTTGAAATGAATAATTATGCGAAAAATTTCACGTAATTTGAGGTGAACTCTACTATTCCTCTACATCCCCAGATTTTAATGTAGAAATTGAAGGAATGACCGACTCTTGAAAAATATATAAATTCCAACACCAACACACGGTGTGTGTTATGCGAAAACTTTTATAGATTTATTTTTAGGTTACGACTTCTTGCTGAACTTTTTTGATCAAAGTAAACTGACTCACCCTAATACGAGTACGTATGTTGAGTATGTTTTTGCGAAGTCATAAATACTTTACGCTTTTGTACAAAATAAAAAACGGATGCATTTTCATACAACAAACAGATGATGGAGTTGCTGATGTTGTTCTTGCTACTGTTGGTGAAAGTAACTCTTTGTTACAGCCTTCCCAAAGCGGATGTTTGATAAATACTCTTATCGCATACAGAAATAAAACATGTTGTCTTTTAACTATGTTGTGGTTGCTGCTATTGTCGTTAATTTTTATGTTACATTTTGATGCGAACGACTAAAAAACAAATGTTTTCTTTACATGTGTGTGTGTGTGTGTGTCTCTGTAATCTCAAATTTATAAAATGGACGTGTTTGTTTCAATTTATATTTCCATAAAATGTTTTATTTTAAACCTATTGGCTAATAGGGTTCTTCTGTTTTTATGTAAATTCCGACCTGGCTAAGATACATATTGAGTGTTTAAGTTTAAGCTCAGAGGTTGTTTTATGTTGACTCTAGTTTAATAGAAAGAAATAACTGCCAGTAGAAAAGGCAAAGATAATAAATCAATAAAACTTCTTTCTAAGCAGTACTGAGGGATGACATCTTTATCTTTGTTGCATGAATTAACGAAGAACTTTAAACATGGTCGAATTTTATATTTGAACCTAACGAGTTTTTGTCGGCCCTCTGGATTATCGATTATTTTGAGAGCACCAAACTACAGTCTACAAATTAGTCCCGAATTGTATTAAATGAGGTATTCTAACACAACTTACATGCGAGCTATTTAATGTTATTAGAAGAGTCTAAAGCGAACTGATTAAAATCATTTCGACTTAGGAAACATCCTTAGCTCTTAACCGAGCGTTTTTGTTTTATGCTCCACATACATTTCATAATAGGAATGTCAAAGTACCGGAAAGTCATACAACTTTATGAATACAAACCTTCATTTCCTTCTCTATTCTTTTATAAGAAGGACCACTAATAGACATTTTTACATACATTTCCACGCAGTTATTTATGTATTCTAGGCTCACACCTGTATGCATATCCATGAACACATACATTCGGATTATATAAGTGTATTTAAGAATTCACATAAACTGCCATAAACGCCCCACCCTCCCACAATCCACATCGTGTTTGTAAATGCGCTGTTGATTGTAGGCAAGTGGTACTAGTCCTTTTTTCTCGTCATTCAAAACAACAACAAAAAGATGTTAATGTTTATTTTTCTTTCTGCTCTCGCACAACGCAGCAGTTGCGGGAACAAAAAAGTTAAAACGCACTTGACTAGATTCATTTCACAAGTGCATTTCGTATAATACTCGTACCATGCACTCGTGCAAATACGATGTGTGCAAAAGTAGAAAAAGAAGAAGAGAGCGTTTCGAAGACGCTAAAATCCCAACTCAAATTGCAATTGAAATGTGTAAGAAAAGAAGCCATACGATTTAAATTTGAATTTATTACGGAGTAGATATACTCGTATGCATCCACATACATACACATGTATGTATGTATGTATGTATGTATTTTGTTGTATATGTACATTAGTGTTCATTATATGTTTCAAATTAATATGGGCAAACAAAACATACGTGCATACTCGTATATTAGAATTTCCGGGTGGAAATGAGGCGGTAGTGAAAAGAAATTTATGAAACAATCCGCCGAGTAAATCTACCCACACAAATGAATTGGGAAGTGAACGAAAGAGTTAAAATTATCAAAGCTGTTCTGTAGTCGGAACCCGCAATATTTTATTCCAAAGTAGGAACTTTGGGCACGTTTATATGCCGATTCCGAATAATTTCCTTCGTCTTATTTAGAGCGCAAAAATGCTGGTGCAATGAGTAAGTGTTGTCAAATTATTCGGGAATATTCGAACGAATTAAGGATTTAAAAAATGTATCGGAACAACTTAAAAAACGTGTTATTAAAAACAAAAACAAGAAACTGAAATATGTACCTACAGTGGCCGACATAAGTCTGCATACGGCTTCTATTTTTACAACTTTATAATTTATAATGGACAAAAGCCATGACGTAGAATCGAATATACCCACAGGTATGTTGAGCTGCGGTAAGGCTGAGCAGATGTCATTCGATTCGAAAACGAAATCATTCGATTTTGTTGCGCTTGAAAAATGATTTCGTCATAATCTTTAAATTAAAATATTTTTTGTTTCTCCTTGTAGCTGATTTAAAGTATATATAATTCCTATCGGACGGAAAATTTCCTGAGTTGAGGAATAATATTAAATTATTTAATATTTTGATACTGCCTCACATTAATTCGGCGCTTGAAGTGCCTGATTAAATCCGTTGAAAAGCACTCGCTATCTCTGTTAGGGAAGCATTATACATTCCTACCTTTTTAATTGCTATATCGAGAGGCGTTAAAGTCCAAATCCGTTTAAAAGGATTATTAAAGCATTTGCAAATGCTAAGAAGAGCAAATATTAGTCTGTTTCAGGTATGCTTGCATAAAAAACAACTCTTGTAGCAATATTATTAACCAATATTTTTGAATTATGCAATAGTCAATCAAAATTAGCATTTGTGCTAACAACACTCCTACATATAATTTTACAAAAATATTTGTAGCATTTGTAGAGAAAAGTTGAACATAATTTTGGATTTGTACACAAACACCATTTCTTCTGCTTAAGAAAGGCAAAATATAAAAGACAAACAAACCACTATTTCATTTTAGTGTTCAATGTGGCACCAACAACTTTCTGTAATGTGTGTATGTTCTAGGAACCAGTATTGCCACTACAATTTAAAAAAGTTTTCTAATGTGCTGCAAAAAGGAATGGCTTTTCTCTTACTGGCATAATGGTGATATGAAATTATGCTTTTTGAATTTAGTTTTATATACCGAGATATCGAATAAATAAAAGTGATCCTTATTGGTTAACGATAGTAAATTAAAGAAAATAATTTCGATAAGAGGAGAAATTATGTGGAATATAAAACAGTGTTTCATTCCACTCGAAATGCATTAAAAGGAATTTAGGAATTAAACTGGTTTGCTTCTGATTTCAATATTAACATTTAACCGTTTAAAATTTAAGAACAATTTTCAGTGTTCTGATTGATTACCAACATTTTAATGGATTTATGCGTATATGAAGTTGACTTTGCGATTCCTCGACCACTCACATGCTCACAATTTGTCCCCAATATCAGTCAGTTATTTTATTACTTATTAAAAACCTTGATCAAAACTTTCTACTTTTATTGTTCTTAAATGACTCTCTTTTTCAAGTTGTTTGTAATAGAAATAAAGCAATAGGAAGAGAAGAAGAAAATTCCTGAAATAATTTTCAACAAAGAATACAAAAACATAAACAGAAAACAACCGCAAAAACGAAATGTCTGTAATAAACGAAAATTGTATGTGAATGAAGACGAATATGCACAAAATGAATATGGAAAAGGTACTACTGAAACTTTCAGTACTGAACTACTATAACTAAAGAGAATTGGCGAAAAGGAAACATGAGCACTGTACCACGGCGCTGAAAACACTCAACTCGTTCAGTTGTGTGAATAGTTCAATCGAACTCGTTCGTTTAGAAACTGCACAAGTCAGAAGTTGGTACATATTATTGATTGGCGCCGGCTGAGATGCAAACCGCGAGCGACTAAAGCCATCGAATGGTTAAAAGTCAACGCGCTAACTACTTCAACCACAGCACGCTCAATGGGTGCAAAATGCAAAATAATGAAACTCGTTTTTTTGCCCTTTTGCTAACGATATCCCATTAAATATCCAAATGAATGAGCAGATTTATTCAAGCAAACCATAAAAGTTCAATTGCATTCTCTCGCTCCAAACAGTCATATCCCACCTTTTGTGTTAATAATAATCCTTAAGACATTTTCAAAAGTTTTCATGTCAATATTTGTTGTATGTATGTGTGTGCGTATGCCTTCTTGATATAGAACATCCATTTCTCAATGGAATTTCATGAGTTTGTTCGTTATAATTGTTTGATAATTCACTCACCTCCGAGGATCCTGTTTGTGCTGCTGAATCAATAATTGCTTTTGGCCCAGGTATCACAATTCAACTTTTTTCCAAATTCTGTTTTATTTCCCCCTCGTCTTTCTTTCAAATTTTATAATGAATTACAAAATTTATTATTTCCTTTTGCTTCAGTCGTTCAAGACAATTTATGATTATTTTAATTATTTTTTTACAGTTGAGTAGTTGCTGTTGTGTGATTATTTGATTGGATATTTTGACTTCTTGAGCGTTTTATGAGTGTTCGTTACAAATTCAATTGCATTTTTTGTATTCTATTGTTGCTCGTTTCGTTAGATTTTCCTTTCGGAGTAAAATCATGCTCGAACGGAATTATGATTCAAGTTTGCGTAAGTTTGAACGCAATAATGACAAATAACTAATGGAAAACAAAAAATATTTAAGGAACACAGCATCAATTTATCTGAAATATTACGGCGAGTTAATTACTATTGTATGTAAAGCCGCACAAAAACATAATTGTGAAAGTAAGACCAATTTCCTATTGAATGTACTCAGATCTAAACGAGGATATATCTTGCTAGTTTGGTAGTATTTTCCCATCATTCTTTTCCATATTAGAAAGTTAAAAGAATGTTACCAACCTAGCGTGATTAGAGCAAAAAATTATTAACGATCAAACAAAATTTATCGTGATCATACATGATTCACGTGAGCGGCGCCATACTTTGATCCTGGGGGAAGAAAAGCTGGATTATCTTCCACAAAATGAAAAAAAATTAAACCTAAGATCGCTGTCCGGCCAGGATTCCCACCAAAGTTTCTGGTCTGTTTCACTACAACGAGTGCAGGTCTATGCTAATATGTTCAGTAAAAAATCCCGAATAATATTAAGTGTCAGTGCAAAAGAACGTTGGCAATATTAGTTGATTTGAGTTTGTTTTATTTTCGTTACTACTTACGACATTTGAGGTAGGAAAAAGCATTTCAAGCATTGAAAAGAAATGTAAGAAAAGTTGAGCGCATATCGCATGCCTGGTTTCATAAACAACTCTCATTTTGTTTATTGAACTCTACTCCGAATATACGATACATATATCCAGTTTTTCTAAAAGCTTGTGTAAAGTGTTCCCGATGCGCTGACAAAAGCAACCCGTGAAGTAGAGAGCAACAACATCAGTATTCTGAATTGATTGTTCTTTTATTACTTGAAAAGTTATTCATTACTTTTGAGATCGTAAATAAAATAAAGCACTACGATTTGGAGTCCTCATTGCCCCATTCGTAATACGCAAAGATGATGTATTCGTCGTTCGTGGCCTCATTAACATTTTGTTTACCCGCTCTTATCTCCTTAATCAGATTAGCCAGAACTTTTAAATAAAATAATATTTTATATTGTGCCATTTGAAGTACAAATACTTAAAGATTCTTAATTTATTTTTA
Source organism: Phania funesta (assembly GCA_963932375.1). Taxonomy (NCBI): domain Eukaryota; kingdom Metazoa; phylum Arthropoda; class Insecta; order Diptera; family Tachinidae; genus Phania; species Phania funesta. The sequence goes on along the minus strand of OZ010656.1, from coordinate 92,274,141 downwards.
CCAATTTCCGTTTAGTTGGTATGAATTACTTAAAATGTAATTGTTTATGTTGGTATTGAAACGTAAAGCAAATCTCTCGGAAAATACAAATATAAGCTTGACAACAGTTTCAAATCAAAATGTCCAGACAGGTATGTAAATATTTTTTTATATTGTTTAAGTTTCAAATTTGTTCATATTTTCAACAAACAAAATAATGGTAAAATAATCGAAAAGAATGAAAAGTAATCTTTGAAAGTAGTGGAATATATTTTTACTTCTTATAATTCTTTTTGATTATTTGATAGTAATCCTTGTTAATTATATGTTACTTGTAATCGTAATCAATTACTTATGATTGGAATCTGGAAACTGTAATCTAATCCATTTTTTTACATTTTAATCACTGCGATTACCAACCATTACTTAACAGCCATAATCGAAACTAACTTTACAATTCTTTAGCACAAAATTAAAGTTAACGTAATTAATACTTTTTGGCTTAATGTAATTTTTATTTAAAGTAAATTAGTCTTCAAACTTAAGTAAATAATGATTTAAAAAACCCAAACTAAACGATAACAAGAAATCCGCTTTATCCACTTGCATCCACGACAAACGTGACACAACTCAAAATTTGTAATTTTTCAGAAAACACAAAAAACTGTGTTAGAGCTTAAAAACATTATGACTGAAACATTTGCTGAATTAAAATTCTAAAGTAATTAAGTAATTTATTGTTTGACGTAACATGCTTGTACATGTTTACTTCATCACAATCGGTTTGATATTAAATTGAATCAACCGAGATGAAACAGAAATACATACAATGCTCTCATTGCTGACAGATGGTTGGCTGAAGCAAAATGCACATGATAACAAAGAATGCAATAACATATTCTATTTCTCTTGAATATTGGGTTTACTGTTGTATTCAAAGTTATCATATCAAGCAAATTTTCTTTCTTAACTGAATGAGTAAAAGAGGAACTGAAACCTAACAACTAAATTAATTATTTTTAAATGTGCTTGGAATGAGCTTTACATGATATATTTGCTAATTGAAGTTCAGTGCAATTAGTGTATTTTTAACAAATTTCAATAACAAAAACAAGGTAGAATTTTGCGTATGTGTTGACAAATTACCAAAATGCAATTTTGAGTTGTGTCGCCACCTTTAAAGTGAGGGTGCGATATGTCCTCCCCTATGCAATGCGACGTGACCAATAAGGCCCTTAGCGTGCCAGTGGTCAAATAAAATTTATGTTTTTGATATGCAGCAAATATCGCTCAAAAAGCATTGAGTTGGCAAATAATAGTTTTGGGAATATTCTGTTTTCCTTTCACTTTAACAGTGCTGATGTGAAACAATTGGGAAACGTTTTTTAATTAAAAATATTTTAATCAAAAACCAAAATAAACTTATTCAAAATTCGAATATCAAGAATGCCTCTTTAGATGCATTTAATTATGTTTATTTTGTCAATTATGAAAAAGAAAAGAGAACACAAATATGCCTGCCTAATAAATACACCAGCTATGTGGCAACGAATACTGGACTCTAATAACAAAACTTTCTCTTTCCCATTTGGTTTTAAATCTAGCAGAAGCGTCGCTTTTGTAACGGAAGTCATCGTCATCATCACCATATCTCTGCCGCTGGCCACGTTATCGTTTTTATCTCTTCACGTTACATTGTATAATTAATTTTTCTTGTTCAGTGGTTTTTTACAATCACCTTTTTTGGTTGCACATTCATAAAAAAAAACAACAACAACAAGAAGCAGCTGAAGTATCGCCAACATCATAACATTTGTTATGCATTTCTTGCCATAATAACGAGGGCATACCGTGTACAAAATCAAAAAATACATGCATATGCATGTCCATATTTATATACATGTTCACGTTTATAACGAAATCTACATACTTACTTGCATATGAGTACACAAGCACAGTTTCTTAAACATATACATACACACATATAAATTGCTGTACGCCAAGGCAATGTTGACAGCAATGAATGCTTTTGGCACCGATTCAAGGCATCAAGTAGTTGCTTTTTTCAGTTTGCAATTTTTTCTTTTGTTTCAATCCCTTTTTTTATGTGTCGCTGTTAATGCTAACGCGGTCTTTTTTCATAACAAATTCTATATTTGCATTTTCTAAGATGTATGTGTGAGTGTGTTTATCTGTAAAGTGCAGAATACGTGTATATAACAAGGCTCATAGAGTGGCCAACAGCAAATAAACCGCAAATACACTTGAACACTTTGGGGTGGTAGTTTTCTGTTGGGACAAAGTAACCGAACAACGACTCAACCGGCGAACCCTGATTCAGAAACATTTTGTGACCTTCACACCCAAAAAAAAATAGTCAAACGGATTTGGTACGCTCAGAACGCTACGCATACATCAAATTTTACCTTGTACAGTAACAGTTTATTTTGATCCGATTATTTGGTAATAATGTAAATAAAATGGCAACTTTTTGGCGTATCCATATTATTTCCCTAATAATAATTCAAGCTGTAGTACAGAGCACTTTTCATGGGTGTAATTTAGCAATGGATGACATTTCCACTACTGAAGGGAGTGAGTGCATGTGTGTTTGTATTGCAACGCACTCGTATATGCATAAACGTATTCATGCTTATGTCCACAACCCAAAGCTTGTCACAATATTTTGTTAATTCCAGCTTGACGCTCTCAACTCATGCATACTTATGAAAACAAATACACACACATCCGTAGCCGCCACTTATTTATTCATTCACATTCAACGATATTCTTATACATTCATACATACGTACATATGTACAGAATGTAAAAACTGAACTTTTAGTGCGGCCAAAACCACTAGTACCTGCAACTGCTTTTGACTCTTCATTCAGCTTCCGCTTATATTTGCTCGAGCCTCGAGGTCTCATTTGCAATTCACACGTACGAGTACATACGGCTGCATACATTCACCAACCCTAAAGCTATCACATACATACATATGTACACTTACATACATAAATGCAAGCACACACCCAAAGGTGTTGTAGCAATGTATTTATATTTTTTCAAGTTTATAATTGTATGGATACTTTGAGTGTTTGCTCGCTCATACATTCAGCATACTCACACGTGCTTAATTGTTGTACAATTCTGTATTTTGTGACATACAATAACTTTTTATTTATCCAAGACTTGTTTGAATATCTTTCCTTGGTGACATTTGTTTCAGTTGCTTCTAATTTCCCTTTTTGTTTTTATTTTTTTTTTTTGTCTCCTTTTCATTTTCTTTTCCCTTTTTTGTTGCTTAGTTTTCACTTGAGTCCCCTGTCGTTTGCGATTATTACTTTTTTCAGCCAAGAACTTTTGCCTTTTGGCCAAACTTATATTTTAGTTGTGTACAACTTAAAATGACAATGTTTGATTATGGTCCCAATGCTGGTGGTCGGAAGTGTAAAAGTGTACATGTGTATGTATGTGCGGCAATCAGCCGCAAATCCAGGGGAACTAAAAGTCCCAAAACAATTATAAACGCACACACATACATTTTGCGAACAAAAATTTGGATTTTTTTTTATTAAAAAAGTGCCTTAAATTACTTCCCCCAAAACTTGGCTAGATTTGATACTGGTGGCAATATTAGCCAGGAGTTATCGTCAGAAGGTTGCTTTGTTTGCTACATATTTAAACATCTGTCAGGTGAAATTGAAATTGGGTTGCTGTTGAGCTAGAACATTTAAAATGTTGACTACTCTTGTTTTATCTAGATAAAAATTAAACTTGTTGAAATTAACCTTGCATTCACATCTGATTTAATTGAATATTTGAATATACTCGTATTACAAAAGCAATACACAACAATAATCAGTTTTTTACAACAAGTTTATTCTTTATGTTGCCTATCCAATGAACAGAAATACAAGCAGGTGCATATGAAATGCAAACATGCATTCGCATATACAAGAACGAGTATCAGCACGTATGGGTGTCGATGCGTATAAGTATCAACATGCATTCGCCCCAATGCATATCAGCGCCTACGAGAAGGGGTACCATGTATTATATGTATTTGATTCAAAAAGCTTTTAATTTCTAAAACAAAACATTTTTTACAAAACAACGAGGGCCCCGGTAGGCTAGCTAGCAGATATTCTATCAGTCTTGGGGTCGTAGGTTCAATGCCCACCAGAGTGAAGTTCTACGTTACAATGATCGATAACTTAAGTTAGAATATATGTAATTGCATTGTAACATTTCATAAATAAATATTTATAATCATTGCGATCGAATCTTATCAAGACACTAAAAATATAACATTGAGCATTTCCATGTTTACGAAAGAAAGAAAAAGAGTACAGAAAAACAAGTAAAAGCACAAAGTTACTTAAGAAATTAACCAACAGACATTATAATTTTTCTTTTAAACAATGAGAGAGGGAGTAAATCAATTAAACACGGTTCCAGTAAGAAGGAACAAAATTTTTGGTGGGGTTTCGTGCGCTATTCTTCCTTTCGCTAGCAGCGTATGTCAGTGTGATTAAGAAGCGGACACACATCCGAACCAAGTGCGATAAACTCGTATCTGCAGTGCCGATTTGTGTCAAGCCACCCAAACACGATTATGGAGTGATGATTAGATGATTGTTTTTGTTTTTTTTTTAGTTTTTTCAAAAAACAACAATAAATGTGTTCCTAGGAAAGTCTCAACCGCTTGCATAGTACCAGGGCGGATATTTCGTTTGAATATTTTTACTTGAAGAGAACAGAAAAGGAAATTGATTGAAATGAAATCAACAGCGAGGAAAAATACAAGAATGACAATTAACTTAAAGCGAAAATAAAACTGAAAACAAGTAGAAAGTCTCGTAAGGAATTGCGATCTCTGCCAAAATGACGATGATGAAAGTACTCAAATGGTAACAACACAACAACTAGATAAAAAAAAAAGAAAAAGAAATAGGAATTCATAGAAAAGTAAAAACAATGAATTGTAAATTAGGAAAAACACTGGAGCTAAAATAATTTTAATTTTACCTAATCATCTCCTCTTCTTTGTTGGTTCACTTGAAAGCTCGACTACGATATCACTTGCTGTATTGCTACCGCTACCCTTATTTCCTTCGAGTTTTGTGTAGTGCTTCTATATCCACTGGAAACAAAGTTTCATCCTATATTAAAAAAGTATAGCGTTTCCTAACATATTCAATTGTTTATCTGAATTTTTAATAAAATGAGAAAGCTCAAAACCAAAAGTGGTCAAGACCCAAAAATAAATTTAATTTTTATGAAAAACAAAAGTAGCATAAAACTGCAAACTTTCAAATATAAAGTTTACTAGTCTTTATTTCCGGAGATATCGAGTTAGTTTTCTTCTTTTACTTGGAAGCTTGTGCTCATTGTGAGTGCAGATAATGGCTTCTGAAAAAAAAAGATTTTCGAATCTGTCTCGAACACAAACTCACTTCACCAAATCACCAAACACTTTCTTCTTTTTCATATAAATGTTTGGCATAAAATTACGAAACAACAAAGATGCCGGTGGTTGAATTTTAACAAGAGCCAAAATAAAAATAAATTCAGTCAAAAATATAAAAAAAACTCCACCCCAGAAAGCACACTGCAACACACCGTAACAATGAAAATCATAAAAATAAAAATAATAAAGGCACAATTGAATTCAATTGGCCTCCTTTAACGGTGCCTTTCTTTGGGTCTGCGCATAAAAACAGCTACACAAAGCCTCGTACTTGTTTACTTTGTCGCGGTTTGCTTTCTGCAAACAATAGCAGTAGGAAAATTATGTATAATTTGTTTTCAAGGACTTCTTTTATATCCGCCCGCTGTTAAATTCGAATCTGGTAATAAACGTAATTCGTTAGCAGCCCTTTCGATTCATTCATATACGTAAATTGTTTAAAGATTTAGTTCAACTATTTGATTTTGTCAAAGTTAAAGCTCTGATGCGGCTGTATAAACTACTTTAACTAATATAAATTTTAAAAACTCCTCTATTGGGTTTTTTTTAAACTTGTGATCATACGAGTATTATTTGTCAGTAAACGTGTTAATTGCTTGCGCATTTGTTTTGTTTATCTGTTCGTGAGTGTGTGTGTGTATCTTCTGTTTACTTTTTCGTTTTGTATTAGTTGTTTTTGTTTCTACTTTAAATCGCGGTTCGGGGAATTTTACTCTAGATTGTTGTTTTTGATTTATGTTTATAACATTGCGTACTTGTACAATAGGTCTTTTCACACCAATTTCTTGTTGACAATTATGTTTTTTATGATTTAATTAAATATCTTCGATTATTACTTCGTAACAATATTCTGAATCCATATCGGACTATTAAATATTAAATCTGCCTAGGATTCCAGATAACTTACAGACCTAAAAAATTTACCGAATTAAAAATTCAGTAAAAAGCACTTGATGTTACAAAATTTACACAAATCTAAATTCCTGCACAAACTAAAATTTTACCAGAAAATTGGAAATCAGGACAACGTTTCGAAACTCTCCATAAAATTTAAATATAATAAAGAAAAAGAAATTTTACCAAAATATACGCGTAAAGTGAAATATCTGAATTTTCGAATTTCAACACGAAAACTTTAAATTTCACAGAAGTTTTAAAATTAAACCAAAAACAAAAGTTCTTTGGAAAACCGGAAAATTAAAAAAACAAAACCAAAATTACCAAAACAACATAGTGTTTAAATAAAAAAGAAATTTCACCAAAAATTAACACGAAATCAAATTTGGTGAAGCTGTGAAATTTTTGCAAAAAGTGGAATTTACGAAATCCACGAAATTTCTCGAAAAAAATACTAAAATTATTTAAAACTAGAAATTGCAATAAAAACCAGAAAACAATTAAAAACCGAAAATTCCAAACAAATATTTACTAAAACCTCTAAATTTTCCAATAAAATTTAAATTCAAAATTCGCCAAAATATCCTAAAAAAATTTTTATTTTTCGAAAGACCAAAAACTCACAAAAAATTTCAATAAAAACTTTTAAAACAATAATATAAATTAATTGAAATAAAGCAAACTTGCACCGGATACTGCAACATATCGAAATCCACTTAACGTTTAAATTCAGTTGAACTAAACATTAAAATTTCACCAAAATTTTTTCATTTCTTCAACATGTTAAAATTTCTGCGAATAAAATCCAAGATTTTAAAATAAAAAATATAAATTTCTCCTAAAACTGAAATAATATAAAAAATGCAGAAAAAATTTTATGAAAAATCAATAATGTACCAAAACTGGCAAAATCAATATAAGGAGAATTTAATAGGAACATTTGAAATTATAAAAAATATAACGAACTTGAAAATTTACAAAGTCAATCTCAATTTCATTTATATCTCAAGTTAGTTTTTATAAATATATATATTTATGTGTATGTATAAAACTTCTTTTAACTTAAAGTTTACAAGCGGTTGGGTTATACCAAATATTAGCTCTCTACCCATAGTGGAAGTGTACCCCACCAGTAAGGGGCACCCTAGACGCCGTAGACAAAAAGTGCTCTTTTTTAGATTTGTCTGAATACTTTTTCGCCAAGACCTACCTGTACACCAATTTCAGCTCTCTAGCTGTAGTACCCCATAATATTAATGAGTGGGTCGGTGAATAGGTATTAAAATATGCACTTTTTACACCTGCATATCTCGGGAAGCTTTTTATGGTAAAACTATGAGGTTACCAGATCCCTCATGTTTCATTATTTTAAGATTAAAAGAAGCTAACGTATGATGAGGGTAAAGGCAGCGCGAATGGTTCAGTGTAATATACACACTCTATGCATTAGACTTGAACTTGGCGTGACGCATTAGCATGCGCTTTAATCATATAATCAAATTAAAAGCCGAAAAGCCAAAGTATATATATCAACTGCTTGAGTAAAGGAAAAGAAAAATATAAAATAAAACGAGTAAAATCGGAGCCCAAAACTAAAGATAGTTTCTACCAGATAAAATATCTAGTCGTGCAAGATTCCTGGTAGCTCATATTTGGGTGAAGGGTGTATAAGATTCGTCAAAACCGTACGCAGCACTCTTACTTGTTTTCTTCTCTGACTGGGAAATGATTTTTTTTTTAACACATCCTGTGCAAAAATATTATATTGTTAAATATTATTTTTAACTCTTTTCTCGTTTAAAATTTTAATCGTTAAAAGGGATTAAACAAGTAAATATTCAAATTGAGTGGAACAATAATTAACCCCATCAATGAATTTGAACATTTCTTGTTTGGCTGTCAGAAAAAATTTTTTTTTATAAATATCAAAAGTTAAATTGCACTTTTAAATTCTATTGAAAAACACAAATATTTTTTTTTTATCTGAACGAATTTTGGTTGTTTCTGTTAAAAACAGACATAACGAAACAACCCAAAAAATACTGGACGGAAGTAAAGCACTTCATTTATAATGAACACAAAAATGTAAATATAATATTAAAAAAAATCGTACCTATTTGCCTCGTTCCAAATTTAAAATATTGCATAACACCCCAGCAAAAAAACCCTATCGCTCTTTATAGAAACCAAGACGTGAATTCTTTTGAATAAAATTATGCTGAATAGCCATAAGTTTAGTATATCAGCGTGGAATTGAACTTAATAAAACTAGAATTAATTTGACAGGCAAAGAAAAACTTTCTTTTTAATTCTCAAATAAATCGGCGTATAAACGCTGGCATAAAAAGCGGCAGGAGTGCTTAGACAATACTCAAATCCTTTTTTTAAATTTATTTTTGAATTTAATTACTACAGTATGCAATGATAAGCCGATATTTATTCAATTACAAAGCAATAGTTTTTGCTGGGACAGTTCGCAATCGCTGCCTTCCATATACCGCCAACGTAAAATCAAGAAGTTTAATGCTTCTACTGAAACATATTAAATGTTTAGTTAACACACTGTTGTTGCACAAGTGCATCTTCTTAAAGTGAACATTTTTGGAAATACTTTTACTTTTTCGGGAAAACTCGTGAAAATTCGGGAAATTTCGAGAAAATTCGTATACATTTTGCAATATTGCTTAATTTTGCTTAAATTTTTTAGTTATTAGATCTTTAAATAGCTAAGGACCTAACTTAACAATTTGGTCCAATACTCCACTATTCATAAAAAATGTTGGACTTCTTTGAAGTTTATGAACGAAACTTTGATACAAAATAGCAGGACAAGTTTTTGCGCTTTTAAAAATATTTTAAAAAGCCTTTGAAGGAATTACTGAATACAACAGTTATTCTTTAGAGAAACCCACAAATAATTATCCGATTACAAATTCCAGTAAATAATGAAATTCTTCAAGATGTAAAACTTATATTTAAAACATTTGGCAACACTGGCTCATTGTAAAACCCACACTCTCTTCCACCCAACGAAACAATCAGATATCACTCCTGCACATGTATGAGTGAATGAGCCGATGTAAAAGGATGTGTGCATACAACAGAGGATAGCAAAATAACGTTCCGGAAACCGGAAGGCAAACAAGTAATGCATGTAGATATGTATAAATGTTGCATGCATTGCTTTGTATCGTGCATGCTGTAATCATAAATAAATGATAAATGCTCATAGTTAGTACCTCTCATACGCTCACAGGAACGGATTTTAACAAAAACCAGCAGCAGTTTTACAACAAACACATTTTACTATCGGCTTATTTCCATTTTGTTTAGAACAGTAATCATAAATACAACATTATAGCAATAATGCCACGGTGCAAGTACGGCCAACAAAAGAAGACAGCGAAATATAAAAAAAAATTAAAAGATTGAATAATTAATGACATGAGATTTCTTGCGCGCTTGGCAATAGGGAACACAATTATTTTTTTCATGTCTTGCAATCTTTCCATCCATAAAACGAAGTTAAAAATACTTGTACGTCAGTGGATGCCGAGGGCAAACAAACAAAAACTAAATAATTTTCAATTAACCGGCAGCCATCCATTTACAGGTACTATGTGCTTAAGAGTATCGCGTGTTTTTTTTTTTTGAGGTATAGAAATTTAAATTGACAACACTGCTTGATATGTATACTATTTGTTTGTGTTTCATCATGAGTCAACGTCTGTAAATTGTGCAAATCTATTTCGAAAATCGGTGTTCGAGTTCAGTAATACTATCGTAATATACTGTTTAGTTATGAAAGTCATTTCTAGCTCAATGGGCATGTCAGTAAGAAATAGTTTCGCATTTGGAGTAAGGAACACCCAAGAGATTCAGACAGCACTGCTACATACTTTATGGGCAGATGAAATCGTTGGTCAATATTTATTCAAAAACGATGCCAGCCAGAACATCATCCTGACTTTTTTGTACCACAATTGAATACCCTTCATGTGGAGGAGGTGCGTGCGAACACTCACTTATTGGCAGAATCATTCAGTGGAGGAATAATTTCAAATAAATTGCCCTTCAAGATCATGCGATTTAATACTATTGACGCCTTTGAATACAAAATTCGCCACATAACCACTGACATATGGGCTGCTCCATTAGACATCTCGAATGGACTTCCTCCGAGCCAGGCAGATGACCATATGTCGAATATCACAATCGAATAAAAATGCCAAAGAATTGTATTTTGTATAAAGCCAAATTCATGACAACTCATCTGTGTTGAATTTAAATTTATAGTTCTACGCTGCTAAAAGAAACACCCTCCACATGAAGATCAGAGTGAAGGCTGTAGAGCATTGAAATCTTTTTATTTAATTTAATCTCAAAATAGATTTACAAATTATATTCCAACTTTTATTATCGAGCACAGTAACGAACACTTGGTGAGTAAAACTCACCAGAGTCTTTAGTGGGAATCGAACAGACAGCACCCGTCAGACACACAAGCACTCTACCAACAGTCCTACCTGGGCATCCAATTAAAGTCTTTGTTTAATATTCTATCCAGGCCACATACATACGTACGTACTCGTACATTATTTAACCTTTCTATTTGCATAATCCTACATACGTGTTCTTTTAAATAGAAGTGTATGTGTGATTATTAATTTCTATTTAAATTTTGTAAAATCATAATTTTCTTGAAGCTGAAAGCATTCACAGTCACCAACTATTACATCCAATACTCATGCTTCATGTGTTCGAGCTCTAGAAAAGTCTAGTGATTTTTCCCTTCCACGTGGATGGCACAGAGGAGTCATTGAAATTATTTTAATTAAAGAAAAACGTTTCGTAGGGAATACTCCTACGTACCAGTCTTATACAAATTTAATAAATTGGTACTACTACATACATGCATGCCACTACTACACACTCTGTTTGAGTGCATTTACATGCAGCTATTTTCAGTCGCTGCTGTTGTTATTGAATATCTTCGATATGAATTATTGAAGTTTGTTTCCAATGAAAAAAAAGAAGAATTTACCCAGACTTACATATGTTTTCTATTTATACAGCAATGCAAAGTTTTGCTCAGTAAAATTTTAATATTTAAAAGAATTTGAACAACGAGTCGTCAAGAAATAATAAAAAACTAGAAAACAAATACATCATGCATGTGCAGGTACGTACTCGGTCGTATGCATGTAAGCTAATAAAATATGCAGAAATTATTTGAAATTTATTTGGAAATCATGGAGACGATGGTTGCATTTGTTTTAAGTCAATAGAAAATTGTGATCAGTATTTTGAATTTGATATAAATTTTAACTCAATCAAGATAATTGTATTTTTCGCAGTTTTTATGGATGGAAATCAATTAATTTTTATGTTTGCTATAACAAGATATTATGGTGGAAAACATAATATGGTTGTCGCGTGATCATGCCACAAACATGTTTTTTTTTATTTTCGTGTGTTAGCCACATAGTACGAATTCAAACTTTACAGAATGGACACGAAGTGAAAATCCAATTTAAAACCTGTAATGGAACAGGCTAAAATTGCCTGACCTACAACATCGCAACTCGAATTCTGTTCAAATTCAAAAACATCCACTCATTTCCTCGTTTTCTAGGAAATCACTAAAAGGCCTTTGTGTTTCCTGTGGTACAACTATTCTCCTTTCTGGTCATTGTAAATTCTAATGCACCCAAAACTTTTGGGAATCAATTTAAATTAATTCTTCTGTGTTGTTTTAGGTTCCAACTCTCTGTTTTCTTTTTTTTACTGTATACAAAGTTAAAGACGCTTAAAAGTATAGATTTACATAATACAAGGCACCTTTCTATCCTGTGCTTGATGTACATAAATGAGTACATACATATGTGTGTGTTTGTTTAAGAGGATGGCAACCCGTCATATCCAATTTGTAAGTAAAATTAAATTTTAAATTTCATTAAATATTTCTAAGCGAAATTAGTTTGAAAGTAGATTGATGACGACAAGAAACAATTTAAATCGATTAAAATTTTCAAAAGTATCATCTTGAGGTATTTTCTGATAAAGAGGGTGACCCCAAATAAAATAATCGAAAAGACCAGGTTGTCTGCAATCCATTTCAAGCAAATAGAGTTAGCAGTCGAGAAGTGCCATATTCATTGCGTATTTCTTTATTTCACGACTCTGTGCATTAGTGGGAGGGTAAAGTTTATTTGGCAGACATTCACAACTTTTTTTAATATTTTAAAGAAAGTTACTAAAAATTGCAACAATCTTTAAATTCTCGTGTACGAACTTGAGAACCTTATATTCTTAATAGCCAGGTGATGGAAAACGTACATAACGTCAGCTGAAGTTCTAATTCTCTGACACCCTTCACAGTAAATCAGCTAGTATTTCGGCAACAACTTGTCCCAGTTTTACTTCAAAATGTTACTTTTCGGTGATTTGTTTTACACAAAAATATTTTTAATTTATCGTTCAACAAATATTTTGAACTTTGAACGTGGAAATGTTGCCCCAAAAACAAATAATCACATGACCCTCATTCTACCCGCAAGGAATAAAAATTTATTCAAACCACGGACAAAATGAAACGACAATGAAATAATGATAATATAAAAATGTATGGGCCATAATATCAATTGCTTTACACTGGCCAACAATAACCATTAACAGATGATCCTGGTCATTGCTTCCTGTTAAAGATTCTGATGATGCATCACCAGAATCCAAAGAGTATTTAAGGACAAGGCTGCATAAGTCCGTGATATACATGAGAGGGATTTTCAATGCAATGTGAAGCAGCCTATTACTAGCCAAATGAGTGATCGACTAATAACTCTCCCCAGGCAGTACTAAATTTATTTTATTTGAATTATATGAAATACATTCCCCTAAAACCACCTACAACGGACTCATTTGCGGATCAACTTCACGAAAGTGGGCGCAATATCACGATTAAAAATTGTTTATCATCATTGTGTTGGCAGACTATTTCCTGTCTTATACAATAACAGCAAGTGCAACTCTGAGCAAAAACGAACCGTAATTTCCGCATGTTATGCAAAGTGATCATATAAAGGATTTAGTAGCAAATGCTAATGCTTGTGTCTTCTTTTCTCCATCATTTTTGGTTTTTATCCGATCTCGGTCCCTAATTGCTTACAATTTGCGAAACCGAATGGACTATTATATAGTAAGCAGATATTTATATAACCATCGATTTTATTATTACTTGTTGTTTAAATTTGCTTCTGAAGTGAGAAATAGTTGGTAAAAATCATTAAAAATTTCATGAAAATTTACATCGATCCACTTTTAATCAATAATTTTTTATCCGTTAAAAACAGATCAGCTTTAGCTCTGGATGGCGCTATAAAGAAAAGTAAACATCGAAAAACCCCTAATATACTGTTATCTGGATCAATTGCTTAAACGAATTAATTAAACCTTGAAAAATTCACGACATAAACCTTTTAATTAAGTATTTTAATTTTAAGGCTTAAGTTCGTTTTCTTTATTCTTTCTATTCGGAAAGAAAATTTTCGTTGATATAATAGCTTTGAATATAGTAGAAGTTAAGCCCAATAATCAAATTACTTAATATTAATAATTGAAGTTCGAAAAAGTTACGTCAACGAATTCAAATTCATAAACTTTAAACAAATTCACTATAAAGCCGTGTCATAGTGAACGTAATTAACAGACGCCTAACAACTTGCTCAGTGCGACATGCATGCATATTCTATTTCACAACCATTTACAATGTAGTGACGACTTAGCCCTGGCTTGATTTCGCTTTTGTTCGCAAAAAAAAATTATGTAAAAAACGGCAACACTTAACCATCCCATGAATCGACAAATAAACATCATGACGCGTCATATAAAAAATGTTTTGCATACACATCCTACATAGATATGGCTATACGAGTACATATCTACTAGAAGTACAGTGGTACCAAATAACAAGGAATCCGGCCACAAAAACATTTTAAGATTTCCGCTTTACGTGAAATGCCCCATATGATCGTGTTAATACGCGATGCTTAATCTGATATTTCATCAGGGTGGTTTGGTGTAGGTTTTTGGAACGCATTTCCATAAACTTGGCAAGGGATGATGGAAATTCGTTCCAGAAATCTTTATTAATGCGCGGTTTAATTGCATAGTTTGCGGAAGTGCAGACAGAGTCCACTTAAATGCAAATGGAAACTTGTCATGCCGCTGGAAAGTGTTTACTGACTGTATAGTTTCATTTGTATCTATTACATTGCCACCATATAATGTTGATATTGTGTGTGTGTGTGTGTGTGTGTGTGTGTGTGTGAATACGTATACAGTTGTAAACAAAATGTATATTCATTTAAATTTATTTGTTTTTTATTAAAAATGTGGTCAATATTATAAATTACGAGCACCACAGCGCTTCGCATACCTCACACCACGCCACACACTACCTTCAGCGTGTTTGCTTAACAATTTAAATTATAATAAATTCATAAAGATTGGGGTTTTAAATTATGATTAAATATTCGCAGATTCTTATACAAATATATTTACACTTGTGTATGTATCTACTCGTATATGTATATTTTGGGTCTTAATTAAAAATAAATACGTTTTTGTGCAATTTTTTTCCTTAATTCTCAAGTGAAACTTGTGATTTTGTCACCTTGAAGAGATTTTAAATAAAAACTATCTACAACCGAGATATAAAATACAAAGTGTTTACGTGTTATCTTCAATCAAACTAATACATGTTTAAATCAACTACAAACATGGTGTGGGAAAGCATTGGCACCTGAATAGATTCCAATCAACATTTTCAAAATGACTGGCTGATATGCAGTTGTAACTGCAAGAAATGGGTGATAAAATTAGGGTGGATGCAACATTTAATTTCTTTTTTTTTAACTCATCCACCATGTGAACATTTTTAATTCTGAAGTGCTCGCCATTTAATTTGTTACAGTCCACTAAGACTTTATTGTATATTTTATGTTCTTACACGACAAGTAAATTTTTAAGATCTTTTAGAGTTTTAGTTTTAAATTTAATAAAGTTTTTAATAGATTCAATAATTTGTTTAATTAATTGTTCATACTTTTAACAACAATTCTAGTGTGTTGTTGAAGTGAATGTGATTTATGTTTCTAACATGTGAAAATCGCCATCAAACAAAAATGGCCCATGAAATTCCTCCAGGAGAAAGAAAACAAAGGTTTTCTGTTTGCATATCTCTAAAACATTGATTCTGTTTGCAATCAAATCGTCAACGTATTACGAAATAGAAAAAAGTGAAATAGGCGTCTGTTTGTGGTGAAGTTTCCTTCACGAATAGCGATGATTATTTTTCATACTTTGAAGGTAATTTTTCTTTATAATATAGGAATAGTCGAAATTAAAGAACCTTGTTTTACGCATGTTTTAGAATGGAAGGATCTTCTTGTGTTGCCGTCATCTGAGACTTTATTTGTTATGGCTTTTTTTTGTAATGTCGCCATCTGGCTGACTGTATGATCTCTTGAATAAAAAGTTTTCTTAAAATCAGTATATTACAGGTAAGAAGTTCTTGCTGTTCTGCAATTAATATAAATCTATTAGTAAGAGGCAAGGTAAGACCTGTGGCGTCGGAAGCAAGCCATTTACAAATATTTTTGAGCGCATACTTTTTAAGAATATACCAGTAAATTACCTCTAGCTGCTGCTTTACCATAAGCTTCCCATATTAAAAAATCTAAATGAGATGTTAAAGTCAATTTTGACTTCAACCAAACTAGTTGTTTCATTGAATATTTCTAAGTAGCACTTTAGTGGGAGTGTAACGATGAAAGACCAAGATGCTCTCAGAAATCAGCGTGTTTCGAAATCGTCTACTTTGCACGCCTTTTAGCATACAAGCAATTCCATCGTCTTTGTAGCTCGTACAATCGTCGGTGCTGTTCCAGCGCACTTCACTAATACGAGTGATAGTCACATAAAAATAAGAACAAAAAGAAACATTTTCAACAAACGAAACTAATGCCTTCAAAAACATTCCTTGAGATGACAAAATAAATTGTCTCCATCTCGTAAATGAAAAATTTCTCCACACTCACACAGCCACATATATTCAGGCAATTTTTTTTTAAGACTCGGATGAGTTATGAATGTTGCCCCTCCTAAACAATGCTGACACAACTAAAAAGCATAGCTTGCATAAAGATCCAAAAATGAAAAATATCATCCAGAAAATGAATAGAAAGCAAAAACGAGTACAACAATGACGACTTGTAACCAGTAATGAAAGAGCGGAGGGAGGCAAAAACATATAAAACATCACATTTGTGAGCCTGAGTATTACATGTAAGTGGCAAGTGTTTTATTTTGCAACAAATTTATACAACGCAAAAAACTACAATTTTTGTTTCAAACTATAACGGCTATAAATCTCTTACAGGGCCTGATAATAAAACGATGTTTTTTTTTTCTAAACGCCAACAAAGACCACTTTAAAGGTATTTATGTGTTTGTTGTAAATTTATAAAAAAAAACAAACTTTAGATTTCCAAAATATCCTTGTGGTACTTGTGTTAAATGAGAAAAAGTTTTGAAGGTATTTATTTTTTTTGTATTTGTTTATTTTATATTTAATTCTTTTCAATGCAGCAAAGTTTCCGTTTAGAGAATTGTTTGGTTAGATTGTTTTTATTTCAAATAAAAACCCCAAAAACTTGTTTGCCTCTTCCTCTAAGCGGCAGAGGAACATAAAGACTGAATCAAAAGTACCGTGTAACTCGGAGAAGATTTTTTAAATAGTTTTTTATTTTCATTTTTTTTTAATTCTTTGGTGAATTTCCAAAATGTTGTCATATTTTATAAAATATAGAATTTTTAATTTTCGACACTAAACACACCAAACGTTCTGAAAGCCAGAAACCTCCATTTATAAAACATCTTTTCTAATAACCTACACTATGCGAAATCCAAAAAGGTCTTTTTCCATTTTGTGTAAAAAATATTCAACCTTTTATGACACTTTTCGATTTTTATAATTTTTTAAGAAAGTAACCAACGAAAAAGTTTGGTTTGATTAATTTTAATCAAGTTAAAATATTTTCATTTTAATTCATCCAAAATGGGGGAAAATAAACGTTTGCCTGATGAGAAAATCGGAAAATTAAAAAAATATAAAGAGTTAGCCAACTTGCGAATACGACCGGTCGAACTCGCTATATGGTCAATAATTATCTGCACAACCCATCCAGTTATAGAAAGAATATGACAGTCACTACTTGTACCATTGTTATGGCAGCATATAAAACAATTATCAACAGAACAAAGGCTGCTAATATTAAAGGATTAAAAATTAAATAGGAGCCCATCTCTAAACCTAACTAGAGAAGGAACTAGGATACTTTGTTGTGGGAATATCAGTGGCAAAGAGTAGCTTTTCCGATGAAAAACAATTCCGTAAGGATGAGATTTAATTGGATCCTCATTATAGTTGCGCTCGAGGGATGATGGCATAGCGAGCAATTTCGTACTATGGAACATTGGAACTACAGTTTTTGAGTTCAAAATTATTTTTTCCTTTTTTTCCACTTTTCCAACATTTTTGGATCCCTATAATTAATATACCAACATGATAATGCAGAAATGGGTTAAGGAGCAAAATTTGACTTTAGTCGGTTAGCCGCTGAAGTAAAACAAAATATGCTTGGAGCCATCTCCATTACCGCGAAAAGTTTATGAGTCTGGGAAAAAACACCAACAGCATATGTAAATATGAGCACGAACCTAAAGAGCAAAAACGTGAAATTAAATCGATATTTAGATTTAAACCGAAGCTTTACTTCATTCCGTTATTTTTTGTATTACATTTCTATATCGTCAGAAAATTGCAAAAAATAATTCCAAGCTCTAATTACACTCCCTGCGTAACTGTTGGGGATGAATTTATTCACAGACGCTTTTAACAAAATGTATCCTGAAGTCCGCTTTGTTTGTAGCACATACCAGAAAAAATGCCTGGAATCGTTAGGAAATTTGGCAAAAACAAAAATTTAATTATTATTAAGTTTACATTCATTCAATTATATTTTGTGTGGTTCTGTTGGAATAATTTGCCCTCGTTTATCAAGTTATTAAACACGCACATGCTTATCACGGAAATAATCGTCTGCATCTAAAACAAATTTGCAGAATAAATTTTCAAATATTTAGACGGCAGCAGACTACACAACTACACGACTACAAGCGCCGGTGGCAACAATCGTCGTCGTATAGTCAGCTACAAATTATTTTATTTGAAAACGTCACCAACATCGAAAGCACCTGATTTTGAAGTGGGACGTTTCAAAACAGATTCAATTCTGAATATTTGTGTGTTTAAATTACAACTGACGAGTATTTAGTGATCGATCAATAACATTAATAGTAACAATAAAAATGCCAGTCAAATATTTACCAGCAATAAGATACTGTCTGTTGTAAAAAGACATACTTATTTCCATGGTGCCACTATTAAATATTTAATTTTTATAAAAGCTTAAATTACTTATGCAAAATATATTTTAATGTCACGTAAAAATGCGAGAGCAAATCAATTTATTTGTTTACAACCTCCAGATTTTTAATGCATTTATAGTTTTTTTTCTTTTGTGGTGTTCTTTTCTGTTAAATAAAAACAAAATAAAATATCATGGCACTTTGTAGTCGGTAGCCAACTTAAATATAATAAGTTCTTTTCAAACGATTTTCCAATTAGTTTCATTTCATTAGGATTCTCAATATCAATAAATAAGAAAAACAAAATAAAAGTACTTGGAAAAATGTGCACGAATCTGTCTTACTAAATTGTTCACTGGGTGGATACTCGTATAAATGAAAATCAGCTAAACCAACTTTACATTGGGGACCTGAAGCCAAAAGCAGTTAACACCAATCACACATTGTATGTATAATAAAAACATACATACGTACCTACACACATCCATACATACACATGTTACATTCATAAGGACTTCACATACTGATGCGTATGTGGAATATGCGTTGAAATTTTACTTAGGGAAACACTTTTTCTATAAATAATGTTTGCTTAAGGGAGTATCTGCGGCAGAGAAATGAAATTGATCTCTAATATTTGTATTCGTTAGTTTAGCTGTTGAGGGTATGCGTTATATGTTAAGTATGTGTGCGTGCGTAAATTCCCCTGTGGATATTTTTGACTTTAGCAAAGCGAAATATAAATCAAGCCATTATTTTGCCTTAAACTTCCCAATCACTACACAACAGAACGTCATTTAAAATAATCAATAAAATCAAATAATTTGCGAATAAGCACTACCAACAATTCTGTTTATATTCTCTGCATATTTTTCTTAATGTTTGTCGAGTAGCTAAAACGCGAGATTTAGAGATTAATCAAAATTAATCGTTATTCGTTTCCAGATTTCATTTGTACTAAGCAATGGAAATGTTTTTTTCTTTTTCTCGTAAAGGACATTTCCACTCGTTTTCATTGATTTGATTTCGTTATATTTCTTACAATTATTTGGGAGACAGGAAGGACAGGAAGGATGAAAAACAATTTATACTAAACAAATAAAACAGTGTTGGCGAGAAAATAATTTTAATAGTATTCTGCTAATCCGGCAGAGTGGTGGATGAAAATAGTGAACAGGGAGCGGGAGCGTACGGCCGATATATAGAGTTTAAACTGAGTTTAGTCCGACGACGAAAATTGTCATCAAATGTGATGGATCAGCGCCAAGTATCAGTCGAGTTGAACAGTTTGGTTACTTCACCAGGTCAGGGCACCGGATCACATACTTCATGTTATAAACTACTATTGGGCAAAAACAACGAATCGCAAGTTCCGTACGCGTTTAGCATGACCCAAAGCTCAAAAGTGTTTGGAAGAGTTCGGGTTATTTTCTGCTTCGAAGTTAAATGACAGAAACAGGTTTTTCTCATTAATCCCAAACAGATGTAGCAGCTGTAGTAGTTGCAGTAGAAGCAGCATCACCAATAAAAACATTGCATGAAACCTCACACACATACACACATATTAATTAGGTTTATGTTTGTCTGCATGTGTATGCGTTTGACTGCTGTTGCTTTACAAATTTGATCCCACAATCAAACTTTATTGGTTGGGAGCATTTTTACCCGCGGTGACAGAAGTAGCAGTGATACCGTTTTATTGTTAAACAGATGTAGATGTAGTTGTGCTCTGCTCATTAGAGAGGGTGTAGGTGTTATTTCGTGTGGCAAGAGCAACAGCAATTACTGAATTTGTTGTTTTATGATTTAGGTTTAGGCTGCCAACTGCCAACATTGACTACAGTTTATAGTTGGCTTATGATTTTATTATGCAGTTTAATTAATGTCAGCCATGCTCGCACTGTTCCTTGTGTAACATGTTTGCTGCTGTCGCGTTTCGCAGGATATTTCTGAATGTTTTACTTTTATTTCAATGTTGAGCTGGTAACAGCATGTCACAATAAAGCACTTACAAGCGAAGTTCATTATATGAAGGACGGGGAAACGCACATTACATAGCAAAAAAGGCAAATGTCAGCAAAATTGACGACCCAAGCTGCTGTTTTTACTTTCAGCTTTTGTTCCATTTATACTAAAGAGACAATTTTTTTTATAATTTTTGTCTTCCTTTATCTTCTACGTTTAAATTTTTACATATTTATATTTTTTATTTTAATATGATTATTTCGGTTTTTAGAAAAATGTCGTGCGAAATAATTGTTAGTGATGCCATTAAATCGCTACCTTGATATATATAACGATATAAGGGCGATATGTCGAAACCAGTCCTCGAGACTTTTCTGGGGCCTGGAAGTAGAAGACAAAGGCCGAAATTGCGGGAAGATTCCGATAGCAGGATAGTAGGTAGCTTCAAATTCGACTTTAAGGAGTGAACAAAGGGAAGCTAGTGGTCAAAAAAATCAGTGTCATTTTCAGAACGAAAAATGACACTGAAGATGGCACATAGCCGAAACCGGTTTGTCTCCAAACCAAACTTGACAAGGGATGGCGTAAATTCGTTATAAAATTCTACATCAAAACACCCTGTCGGAATATCAAATCAAGAATTACTCAAAAACTTAATTAAAATAATTTTCCAACTACAAGTCGAATACAATAGTTTTATTAAATCGGGCTAAGCTTTTAGGTGTACATACATATAACCAATATTAAATTATTTGCTTAAGTTTCCCATTGTGATATGCGACAAAAACTTTTCTGTATGTCCGTCGCTGTTGGATTTGTCAGGAACAAAAGATGACCGAAGGCATCATTATGTGCAGAGTGTTCGTGTCGCACAAAGGGCATCATTATCAGTTATTTAACGTTAATGGGAAAAGTTTAGAGCGTCAACACATGTGTCTCGCTATGTGGAGGTTTTTTTATGCAACTACTTATCATATCTTTAACTTTTGCGTAATTTACTTCATGGCCGTTCAGACAGCAAAGTGGTAATAAAAACTATTAGAAATGAACTCAAGTTACTGCTGACAAATAGAGTCAGTTATGTAACAAAACACATCACTGAAGTAATTACGAGTGTCTGGAGCTCTGAAACTATTTAATAACGTTATTGATTTTAACTTCATTGGCGTATTGAAATAAATTTGTTTCCGATATCAGTTCGAAAAAAATCCTCAAGGAAGGGGACAATTTGTCCCCTTGAAATTTGGAAATAGTACTCTTAGTGTGACAATAGTACTTTTTAAATTAAACTTCAGTACCATTTCAAAGTCTTGATTTTCCATGACTTTGATAGGGGTAAATTACTGAAAAACTTGAAATGTGGAATTGAGTTGAAGAATGGAACGATATGGAATGAAGCAAGTCTATAAATATTGGACTTTTTTGGCAAGTTTCACAACTCTTCTCTGCTCAACCCCCATGAATGACATAAATATGTGTGTATTTATATTTATATGAGATTTAGTGGTTCTGATAATATTCTCTAAGAACTTATAAATTCTTTTCCATTATCAAATTGAGAACGTTCTGTGCAGTCTCCGTAAGTTATGTTTCCAGTTTCCGGTTAAACAAATCCGTTTTATATTCGCGAAAATTGTATGAGAATGTTCAAGACGCTACAGAAGTTGTTAGAATTTTCTCGCAACGTAGTTGATATCGAAAAGATGCCAAAAGTAGATCTAGACAGTTTGTTTTCGCTAAAATAAGAATAAAATTTACAACTAAGCCTTGACGACGGCAAAGCGCCATAAATTTGGTAGTGAAATAATTAAGTCTCTAAGCAATTCTCGTGTTAGAATCTCGAAGCAATCAGTTTCGAACTTTTTTTTCGAAATTTTCAATTTGGAACTTATTTGCACTTATCGTGACTTATGCGTAAAACTTTATCTAAACTAAGAAACTATTTCCTTCTAGTTGGCTCAAAATATTTCTAAACTCCCATCTGCGTTTATTGAGTTAAAATCCTTTATAATGAATTTATTTTAAACAATAATTTCGTACGGCAACTACTTGATTACTTATTTGATTATTATCACATTTTCTTTTGCGTTGATAAATTCGGTCACTTTGATGCGAATTCATATTGAGTAACTGTTTTAAGTGTTTCGAAAAATTTTAATGATTTTTGAGTTAATAAGATTTGAATTGCATCGCAGAGTTTTAGTTGAAGTTGAATAACACATTCCTGCCTTTTGTATCTTTACAGATAGAAGATGCCATGCTTATGTTTGATAAACAAACAAATCGTCACAGAGGTAAGTCAAACATTTCTACAATAATTAGGACATGATTCGGAGAAAGAAAATAATTTTCTAAGGGCGAAAAAGCCCTGTGTTCAGTAAAATTTGTTACACCTACGTTGGAAATCCATACTTAGTGTGGTATAATTACATTTGGGAATTTATGCACCACCTGTTTTCAATAGCCTTAAACGTAACTTGTCTGATTAAAATAATTTTATTTTCATTTAAATTGTTGAAATTTATCGCTTGTCAGCCCAAACATAAATTTGGATGTTAGATCCTTGAAGGTGATGCGTTTCAAATATCTATACCGAAATCATCCTGTCCGTAAATCCAAACGTATTTCTCAGCCAATACTTAGCAACACAATTATTAAATTTAATGTGTATCGAAACGTCAAATTTTGTTACCAGCTGCTTGCGATGTCGCTGTCGTAATCATTATAATTAATTAGGTAACTACACGGCGAAAATTGCAGCCATCGGCATTCACAGTAGTGTAGTTGTGTAGCCGCAGTCGTCGTGTTTCAAAGAGTTTTATTCGGCTGTTCCGATTCTTATATACCCTTCACAAAAGTATGAACTATTTTGATTTTGCCCTACGGTTTTAGTGGTCCTACTTTACATCCTTTCGTGTAATATAAGCATTTTGTAATCGATAAAAGATGAAATGTTTTTCTTAATTACTTTTTTCAGTTTTTGAAAAATTCTCGATTTTTTTTAATTTTGATTTTTTGGAAAACCCAAATGATGGGGAATATTTATTTATTACAATTTTTAGACTTTTGGTAAAATTTATAATTTTGATGATTTTAATTTTGTAATTTGCAGCGAAATTTAATTTTTATTCTATTAAAATTTTGACATTTTCATGAAATATTATAATTTAAGCTTTTTGTTGATTTTGCAAAATTTTGGTGAAATTAAAATTTTTTGTGATGAAATTCGAAAATTTTATGAATTTCGCTTTTTGTTGGTAAAATTTCGATTTTTTTATAAAATATAGAGTTTTTATCATTTGGATGTTTTTATTCCAAAATGAAGAATTTGGCCTTAGTTATTTAGTGCAATATCCTTTTTTTGGAAAATTTTAGGATTTTGTGGTGAATTTTTCATTTTGGAAAAATTTCGAATTTTTTTCTACAGTTAAGATTTATTTTTAAATTTTGATTTAAGCAAACAAACAAGCAATAGCGCCAATATCTGAGAATTCCCTTGTGCATTTTTCTATTGCTATGAAAGAGTGATAAGCAGCCAGAGCAATAACAACAACAATATCAATTTATACACATTTTCCCAAATGCATTTAACTAAAATGTAGCAAACACACACGCACAAAACGGAAAATCCTCCCAACTGTCGTAGTCCACACACATACTCCCAATGAAGTTTATTTTCCTGTTGTTGTCTCCTTCCATTGTAGCCAAGTAGAAAAAGAATCGGATAAAATTACATTTCTCGATTTATTGCTATTCGAATAAGACCAAATATTTTCTTTAGAATCGTACCCGTAAACAGCAGCACGAATTGTAGAAAAGGAGGTGTCGGTCATATTATTGTTTCAGGTGTAACCATGGTCAACTAACTATTCGTTTTGTTTATTTTCCTTAGAGCGGTTTATTAAATCGGTATTATTTTCACATTTACAACAGAAATTTATGGCTGCATAAAATCGTATTCAAAAAGTAAAATTTAGTAAACAAAACGACTAACAACAAAAATGAATAAATAAACAAATGAAAATAACAGAAATCTATTGTAAAGACACACAAAAAATAAAACAAAACAAAATTGAAAATTTTATTAGATTTTCGTAGCAATGTTGTTCGTTCAGTTTCTTACCAACCTAGAGGTGGATACCGAACACTTCCTCCTTAATAATAATATTTGCATAACAAAACACTGCACAAACAACTACATACACAGACACTTACACGTATGATGTGAATGTGTGTACTCGTATGTATGTATGGTGTTTATTTATTTATTTATGTTTAACGCACCTACAACTGCATTTACTAGTCACCATGTCCAAACATTTCAGGCAAATTAAATTTGTATACAAATTCCTAATTGAAGGTGTAACATATTCAGCGTTGCCATTGTTGCGCTTTTTCTACCAAATCTGGTAGGAAATTTTTCGAAATTTCAAAGAAACTCCAAAAAGCTGGTAACAAAAATCCCTGTATTTACAACTTTGCTGCTATAAGCATTTTAAGTTTTCGGCAACAAACAAAGCAAGTCTATAAAGTTTTGGAACGAATTTCCGTCAACCCTTGTCAAGTTATATCAAAGCAAGTCTCAAGAATTTATGTCTAAAGCCTGGTACTCGTCTGTACGTTTCTTGCGTGTCAAAGTCCATACAAAAAAATCTTATGAAATATTTATGAAAAAAAAAATTTTGCTGGAGTTGTACCCTGTTGACTTTGTGAAAAGCATCTGAAATGTGCAACTTCAAGCAGAAAGAGTAACAAATTATTAAATATGGAGAAAAGTTTTGATAATAAAGAATAAGTCGGAGAAGCGGCAACTATAATGTCAGCCTCAAGAAAAGAAAATGAATTTATATTTTTTATGAGTCTCAAACGCTACATTCGAACGGAAGTTTCATTTACATCTCGAGCAAAATGCCCTTTCTCGCTTGTATCCTGGAGATAGAGCAATGTGGGAGAGCGTGTGTTTTACAAAAGTTGCTCGGAAGCAAATGCAATATGCATATATCAGCTCTTGGGGTGGCGCATATGCAGTTAATTAATTTTATTGTCATGTTTTTAAATAAACGCCAAAAATTTTCGTAAAAATAAATATTTTTAATTTTGTTTTTAATTTTAAATTTTTTGAAACATTCAAAAACACATACATACAAAGACAAAAGTTTTATTCATGTACAGATGTTGCTTATCAAATTTCACGAATGAAATAATTAACCACTGCTCAACAAATATCACGACAAAATGATTTTTTTTATTTTTGTTAAAGAAAAAACCAACGAAATCCGCAACAGTTGACAATGACGATGCTTCCAATAGGTTATAAAATTTGCTCAAAACTAATTTAACTGACTTGCGGTTCACAGTGATGAGATAACTACGCACAGAGTATTAAATGTATTATTTTTTAAGTTAGTAAATGTGATTTTTATATAGGTTTTTAGTTGATTTTTGGTTTCGTTTACTTTAAAAAATAACAGGTTGAAGAAGATATTGTTGGTAGGTTTCTAGACAAGTTTATTGGAAAAAGATTTTTGTTTTTAATTTTTGGATTGTTCATATAAAATATGCAAATACTTTTCCATCATGGAAAAAACGTTCCAAAATTGTGTTTCATTTCACCCAAAAATCACATTTAACCCAAGAATAATATTTTATAGAAATATTGTCTCAATAAGATAATTGGGCTGCGACTTAGTCAGAAATAGTTTTGATTACTTTCTTAGCTTTAATTATGCGACTCCTTTTACAGGAAAAAGAGAATTATTTTTCATTAGCCGAAACGTGTTGCTGACATTGTTTCCTTAAAACTTAAAACAGGATTTATGTAAAATCAAAAACAATGACGGAAGAAATGTAAGTTGGGTTCGATGGAGTGACATGGATTCGTGAAATTCATTATGAAACTTTCCTTTGGCTCAAAGTGTGACAATTAATTTTGCTTTTATTTGTTCTTGCTATTTTGTTTGCGTTTCTTTGTATTTTTTTTTTTGACATTTCTTCTTTGCTACATTCATCGCAGAGACAAATGTTGTGTTGTCTTCGAAAATTGCGGTAGCTAGATTTCAGTCCAAGTTACAACGTAACTTAAATTTGTCCTGCTACTGCATAACTGCAGTTTTACTAAATTAGTTAAAATTCTATATAATATAATAAGTTATAAAATTCTATGTATGTGTATTACAGCAGTGTCTAATGTCATATTGAACATGAATTGCTTTTTAATTTGCCTTAGAGTCCTTCCTTGCTTCGTCATGTATTCTTCATGCGTTGTATGTTGTAGAAACATCAATTTATTCTCGAAGCAATCGCGGCACCTGCATAAGTTTAGTGTTTAAAATATTGTTAACAAAAATCTAAATAATAGAGGCAATTTCCAGAATGGCGGAAAAAATTAACAAATACTATCTATATACTCGCATATAATGCAATCATGCGTTTTGCTTTTAAATTATTGTTACCACAACCATGTTTTTTTTCCGTATCTCAGTCTTTCCGATTTTTAATTAATTAATTTTGTTATGTCTTGACATACATCCGTTTGTGTTCGTATACACAACTACACTACAAAACATTTTAAAAATCCTTCTTTACCTTTTTCTTCGTACATCGTAAGCATTTGTTTTTCATACATTTCAATGGAATGATTCATATACTTACTTACTCTTATATGCCTTATTATATGCATGCATATGCATGATTTATGGTTCAGTGTTCTTCAGTGTTAGCAACCTGCTTGAACTGTATTGAATGCTGTGCATGCGTTGTGCACGCCCTCTTGCTTTCAGCAAAAAGGATCCTGTTGTTGGTTGTACTCATGAAGTATTTTATTTGTTGAATAATATTATAAACTGTCTCATCTAATCTTTGCCCTGCCCTCCAATTGCTACTTGGCGCTGTTAACCACCCAGCTTCTCACCACAACTACATACTCCAATGTCACACTTTGCTATTCTCCATTATAATTTTAATACTTTTTAAGGTCTTTCTATTTAGAATTCGATTTTCATCATGTTCTTCACACATTCACATTCTAAGTGGGCAGGCTATAGTGAGTTTGCAGCAAACAGTTGTACACACGATTATTAAGTTGTGATCGATTAAGTTTTTTTAAGCAACTTCGCGGCCAATATTAGCATTGCATGACGAGTTCCAGTTCCAGTGCACTCAATGCAATCGATTATTTTGTTGCGATTACCGATTTAATGGTATTGGAAATGTGTCCTTTACAATTATTCGAGTCATATTTCGCAAATTATTGGAAAAAATACATGAACAGCAAAGGCCTAAATTATGTTGTTCATGCCAACATATTTGGTGACAAATCAATAAAAAATATTCATCTTGAGCCAGCATACATGCCGGTTTAGGAATATGGAACAATAATTTTTAGTGGCAGCATCAGCTACTGTATCCAAGATTTAAAAAAAACAAATTTTAAGATCCTTGAGCGATATCTGCGATTGTAAGAAATGGTTGAACGAGTTCGTTGAGATGACGTTAATGGAAGTGGAAGCGACATGTCTTCTATTGATGTTGAATTCGATTTATGGTCTTATCACTACTCTTTGGCTCACAGGCGAAAGAGAAGGGACAACGATTACAAATCTTCAAGGTAAACTAAGTTTCTCTCTCAACGCTGCAGTTATCGAATTAAAATCAAAAGTCATTCACGCATGGGATGAAATACAGTGTCCCCTAAGCTTTACGCACATCCACAGGAAAAAAATTTTCTGTTATGGAAAAAATGAATAGATTGGCTACAAAGCGTCTTTCTAAACTCTTCTTCTTAAATTCTTAAACTCTGAATCAAATACAAAATTTCAATAATCTTATTTATGTTTTTTGTTATTCATGTTCATTTCCAACCGTATCGAAATTAATCGATTGATCGATTCTTTTTTCCGGATTAATTGCAAATAATATATTCTGGATTTGATTAAACATTAATAAAGCGATGAGCATGTAAATAAGTTATAAAAAGTAATTAATGTGAACTGTGGTTTATTGGAAAATGAACACATCAATTAGTTAATCTCTATAGAAAATAAAATGGCGAAGACATAGAGACAATTTGAGAGCCATATAATTTTTGAAAATAACTCCACCCCGTGATCACCTATAAGGTCGAAAACAAAACAATAAGCCAACGTGAATTGACCCGAACCTGTGTTAAAAACTTCACCCCGACAGTTCTTATAGTTCTGAAAATCCTAGTGACACAAACGATGTTATAAATATAGAGAGGGGTTAAAATAAGAATTAATTTCATTGCATAGCGAAACACTTTGAACAAAACGATGCGCTACCAGTCTTGTGAAGCCGAATTTAGCTTCTAGTTTTAACTTGTAAATTCGTGGGTTTTTGTAGCCGATGGCAGAGCCTTGGAACCACGTGAAACCGCGCTCGAACTGCTTTAGTACATCACAAACAGCTCGTGCTATTTTATTTAAACTTCGAGCCCCTGTTATCGGAAACCCCTTCAGGTATCCCTATCGAAATTTCGTATTATCGTGTAAATATTTGTTTTCTGCCCTTTAAACTAAAAATCTTTTCATCTAGATTTAATTTCTCATTGTTCATTGCGAATATTCATCAATCATCAATTTATAAAGCACAGGAGCAGCAAAATTAATAATAACATTGACATGTTGCCGCATCTGTTTTTTAGTCTTTAGTTTGTTCATTTATCCTATGGCCTGTCTGTTCGTCGTGTTTTTGTTATACATTTCCCTTGACAGTTTAATGTAACAGCAAAAGGTGTTAATATGTTTAAACTGATGTTCGATTATGGCGATGATGACGGCGATGATGATGACAATGTGTCACAAGTAATTAGGCAAAGCACATCGTCATACCAGGCGCACTCACATACATACGTACATGTGTAGATTACAAGCAGTATCCTTGTTCCTACACAAACTAGGAGAACGGCAGAACATGTTCGGCAGTAAGTTGGTACCAAAAGCAATGACGACAACCATTACTCTGTTTGCCTCTACGTTGAATACATTGATACATTCGTACATAGCTGCTATCGATAATGAACGACGATAATTTTGCAGGGCATGTTTTCTTCGTTAACACGTCGAAGCAATTTACCTCTGAAACCTCTTCTCACTACTCTTCTATAATAAGAAAAAAAATAGGCGAAATGAGTACAATAGCATACATGTACAATACATACATGTACTTACACATACTGATGCAATTGCCTATGACAATGTTCAATCCAAAGATTGGCATTTAAAGAAAACTAACTCATCTCCTACCAAGAAAAAACAAACAAGTGTGCGGACGGACATGCTAATACATATGTATGACTGTATTTAAAGGGAAAAAAACGATTCGGTATATAAAATGCGCTTAGTAAAACGCATGTACTCGTAGGCATGCATACCATATAACGCTGAATGCTGAACTGAATTTTGTAATAGATATCAACTGTTTTTTGTTCACTATTTTTAACATCCTGGTGCCAGATAAGGCTGCAGGGTTTGTTTGAAACGTTTCATTATTCTTCAATGTTCCATAAAAAAGAAATTTTCAAATATTTTTAAAATAAATCGCAAAAGATCTAGTTTATTTAATAAAGAATTTTTAATCGAGCCCATGTTGCATTATTTGAATTAACAGCAAACTGTTGACTTTAATCGTTAAAGAAAACAGACACACACTTTTGGACCAAAAGCAAAATACATGCGACTTAAAGACTACGAGAGCCATTAACTATCAGCTACGTTTTCTTATAGACACATGATGCCGCATATGTATAAATAAATGTCCAATGGGTAGTAGGCTAGAGCTTCCTTCATGATCCAAATGCTTCCAAATTTGTACACATTTTGAGAGGCAAGTAGTGTTACTTGAATACGAGTGCCCCTCTCATCATAGACACCTTAACAATAACAAACACACATCCTCATATTCTCTGCTAGTTTCTTTACTTTTTTTCATGTTTTTCTGTTTCACTGCAGACCCATTTTCTGCAGGAGTTGAAGTTGCTGCCCTCATAGGATATGTATTCGTGTCCGTGCATTCGTCCTTCTTACTGCGAACCTGTTTGCATTAGCAAATATGTGCAATTCGTGTTGTTATTCTTACTTTTGTTGCTCTTTTTCTCTTTTTTTTTTTTGCTTCTTGCATGAAAGAGTACATAAGCAGTAGAAGAGACGAGATTCTTGCCTTTATTTTCGTGACTACACAAGTATATTTAACTAGCTCTACATGTTTTTTATTCTGCATTTAATTAGGCCCAAGAGCACAACACTTGTCTTCTTAATATTTTATTTACTGAACATGGATGTGTGTTTTTAATTCTACGAGATATGAGCTGGATACCGAACTGCATTTATGAATACATGTGTAGATGTGTGAAGGTTGAGTGTTATCGTCCTACACGATGAATTTAGTTTTTGAGTGTCGTAAATGTGTAATTGGGCACACGTAGTTACGTACAAATACGTAACACAATTGCTCCAACTCAAATCGAATAAATGTGTTTGCAATTTAAATACATTTGCACTTTAAAAGTTTTGTAGGCATGACTGAACATGTGCTGCACTGAATATGTGCATGCACTTGTTTTTGGAATCTAAATGAAACTTACAGGAGTTTTAATTTGTTCTCAATAAATAGTCTTTTGAATGACGAAGAAGACTAAAGAGTTTTCAAGTGTTTGCAATGCGAATTTGAGATCAGAATGTTTTTATCCGTTTCCATTTCGAGCTAAACCAATAGAATCGATTAATCGATTATTCAATATTCGAAACGAAAGAAATGTTTGAGCTTATAAAATTTGATGCTGACTCAGACACAACAAATGTAACTTTTACTACAATATTTTATTGAAAATCATTCAGTAAATGTTTGAAAACTGAATCGTTGAAATCAGGAAAACCTGGCACTATTTTGCGACAATGTCTCAGCGTTATAAAAATTCTGCGGGTTTTAAAATCTAGAAAATGTTTGTAAGAAACGCAAAATCTTTCGTGTTTCTTTCTTTTAATACTTAATACGGTTTGTAGGTACAAAAGTATATATATCCGCAGTTCTTTGTGTGAAAGAGCAAAGACAGTGTATTTATTTCATCCTTGCGTTTGTTCAATACAAACGTTTTTGAAATGTAACGTTTAAAATGTCTGCATGGACAGTAAACATCCTTGGTAAACATGTAAGTGAGTCCACCATTAGATGAAGATTAAATACATTGACATATAAACCTACGTCGTGAGAAAAATTTGAAGATCTTTTACCAATAAAAGCTAATTTAAGCCAGCCAGTATATTTGCTCAAGGAAATTTCATTTTACAGCTTGATAATGCTCCCTGCCGCAAGGCATGGGTACCAACAACGCTTTTAAATAGAGTTAGGCAAGCTATTCTTCCATGGCAACCGCAAATACAGAGGCCTTTCAAATATGTGAATCGGCCTAGAAGTCAAGTTATATTTTCCTGTTTTATATATGAGTTTTAGTGATCTGCTAATATTTTTGAAAGAAAATAAAATTGTGTGAATAATTTTTAAAGGGGAGTTATCGGTAGTTTCCTCGTGGAATTTTAATAATTAAGGATTGCAAGAGAGAAGTTTTTTGTTGCAAATTAATTCATAGTGTCAAAAATTTGTTGTATTTCGCAGCATACTTTAATTTTAGTTTAGTTTGTGTAAATATATGTGATTATGGCTGTGTGTATGTAGTAGTAGTAAATTTATATGAATAACATAAATCAAATTCAATTATGTGCCATTGTGCATATCTGCACAACATTATCTGTATCTGCTTTCAAATAGATTCTTTGAGTTATTGCTATGTTAAC
Organism: Phania funesta; assembly: GCA_963932375.1. Lineage (NCBI taxonomy): Eukaryota > Metazoa > Arthropoda > Insecta > Diptera > Tachinidae > Phania > Phania funesta. The sequence goes on along the minus strand of OZ010656.1, from coordinate 92,241,525 downwards.
AGTTTGCAAAGTTTCTAATATAAAACGACGCTTATAATTAATTTCTGTATTTAAAACCGACGCATTTTCAAAGTGAGGATAATGATTTAATTTACAACAATGGGAAGATAAGGCTTTGTTGAATGGATATCTGCATTTTAGATTCGACTTATGTCCAGCTATTTCAGTTTTTTGTACCTGCCTAGACTTTATTACAAATATCCTGATCATTTCATTCCAAAGTATATAAGCTATATTTGAGTTATTCCACTGTGCACGGTAATGAGAAAAAAATTATAATAAAATAGAAGCATTCTTAAATTATTATATAAATATTCTCTAATAGATTTAGATAGCAGAGATTCATTGAATACTTCTTATACTCTCTGGCAAGTTATTGTATTCCAAACTACCCAAGTGCCATAATGTTTCCAAGCGGCAACGGACTGTTCCTAAATTTCTCGCTTTTCTTGTATTAAAATTAGATTCATTTCTTAAGAAAACCACAGTGTGATGTTATGTACAGATATAAAAACAGTCATTAAAAGTCTCAATTTGTATTAGCCATATACGGGAAGAATTTTTACAGATGTTTAGCTATATAGAGATAAAGTCGGATAGGACAGTGGCATATTAAAAACGGTTTTAGTGCTTTATTCTGAGATCTCATCCTTTGTTTACGCATAGGCAATAATCAAATAATTTAATAGATACTTTCAATATTGATTGGTAAATAAATAATTTATAAATCAATTTTGTACCAGAAGCAGGCTTTGATTAAAATTGTGTATGTGTACAACCATGAGATTCATAATATAAACGTGCATGTATGCACTTGCATATGTATATACTCGACGGCTTGGTAGCAAAATTAAACTAAAACTTGTTACTGTAAACAAAGGCGCGTTTTAGATGAAAGTTTAAAAATAATTTTTACGTGTTTATAAATCAAATGTAAAAAATATGTTTACGTCCCAAGGTACGGTTGAATATTGAATACTTGGCAATACTGTACTACTGATCATTTGCTAGAAGTTTTATTGTCGACAACATTTTAAAAATCAACTTGAACTTATTTGAAGTAATCAGAATGATGCCTGGTATGATGTTATCATCTACTCGATGCCGAACTTCTCTATACGAGTAGAAGATCGTTTCACATTTTGTCAAAGTTTGATGCCGCCTACGCAATGCTTTGCCATCTTTCAAGTTACATTTCCCACACACTGTCGTTTTAACTAAAACGATAATTCAAAACTTAACTAATCAATAGAAAAAGTTCAAGAAACATTACATATCAACAAATACAGTTTGGTTTCGAAATTTAGTTTTGTGAACTAAATTAAACACTCGGATGGTATCCCTGAACGCATTTGCTTATTTTTATGAAAGCAGAGTTATGTGAAATGTGGATTTACTTTATTCCGAATATTTTTACAATCTCAATCGCTCCAATTCGAAAGAGAGAACATAGAGCAATCACTTAAGTTGTATGAAGATTTGCCTTCGATGGTTGTTGTCTTGTGCAATTTATTATTCGTGTACAAAAAGGAAAGAACGTTGGGTGTAAATATTTACTTTTGATCATTTAAGTATTCAATGGAAAGTAAATGGAAACCTCAACAGATGATTGACGAAATGTTAGGTAGAAATGTAAATTTTTAACTAATATTGAATCTGCGCTGGTTGATTTACAAATTTAATTAATCACATTTTCTACTTTCCTTAACGATTGAAATTATTTTCTCAATCAAATCATTCTGCAACTTCTACAATACAACAACGCGCAATACGAGTATGAAGTATAACAAACTGGCAAAAATTCTCTAGGGCGATATTGAAAATTATTCGATTTTGGGATTGTCTATTATTGATATTATTACATTGTGGACAAATACGAAAAGACGTGTTTACAGACATACATCCTTCTTATTATTTTCCCAAGGACCCCCTGTATTTCACAAGAGCGAATGGTTACGGCGTACATTTGCCTGGGGCACATACACACATACATATGAACATGTTGTGTATCATATGCCTTCGCTCAAACTAAACTACAAGTAATTTGCTGAAATAATGACTTGCTTACAAATAATTAATGCGTTTTTTTATAACGGGATAACATGCACATATACTCGTATGCTTCGTATATTTATGTACATATGTATGAGTGCATATTACATGTGCGTGTATTTGTTGATATACATGTAAATGTAAGTGTGTTAATAAAGTATTTCAAATGGCTTTGGTGTGTATGTTTGTGTGTGTGAATGCGTGTACGAACGTATTTAGCAACGGACTTTTGTGTTGTATAGTTTCGTTTACAATATTTAAGGTCTCATACACAAACGTAACATAAAATACAAATACTAAATGTGCTTGAATATTGGGCTTCCCCCCTACTATGCTACTAATATTTCCAGCACAATAAATCTAATAACAAAAAGAGCCGGAGCCAGTCCTATTGCTAATACCAATTGACAGTTCCCATGTCACTTTCGAATAGTTCATTTGTCAGTTCACATAGTCAACCTGGGACGATTTGTCACTCAATTTTTATATATTTTTCTACCACACGCATTGTTGTTAAGAAATAGAAAAAATTAAAAAAATTAACAAAATACATACATACTAGGCACAAACACATACACATACACATAGATAAGATATTTTTAAAATTTGTAGAAAGAAGTTTTTTTTTTTAAATTTTGGCTTAAAATCATTTAATTTTTTTTGTAAATGGACTCTGTTTAAATTCCATCGCAATCATTCTGTTTTGTTGAGTAAAGTTCTACAAAATCAAGGTCTCTATCACCTAAAGTTTGTTCCCTTGCTGAAAGGTTAAAGTTCATAAGAGCTAGTGGACTTAGGAGCAAATTAAGCTGCACCACAATTGTTGTTAAACAGTAGAACAAATTATAAAACGTTTGCAATTTATTAATTAATTGAGTTGCCATCTCATTCAAGTGTTTCTTTAACAATTTATTGACGCTGTTATTTACAATCTATAGATTATGGTTGAATGGTTGTAATGATTTAATGAAAAGTTTTGCAAAATATTTCAAGTTGAAGTTGAGTGCAGTTTCAAGGCGTATTTAAACCCAATAAAACGCTTTTAGAATTTACTAAAATGGTATTTTATTTAGTGGAAGATGCGATTTTATAATTAATTTTATTATAATTCATTTAAATCTTTCATTTCAGAGCCAATTCTGAATGAATTCCTGGATAATAATTTATTCAGTGTTGTTAGATTTTCTTCAAATCGCTTAAGCATTTTAATTTCTTCAGATCTGGTCACACTACTTCCAACATTAAGCTTTCAGAATTTTAAACACAAATGTTCTCTCTCACATAAATGTCCACAAGTTGAAATACACGGATTTGTATGACATACGCGTCGTATCTATTAATTGTTACATTCAATTAACGCTAACATATTCGTGGACGCCAGTACGTCCGCCTACACATATATTCTAGATGTGTTCAATAACGAGATTTACATTTATTTTTAATCCTTAATTATTGATCGATATTATGTACTTCTCCCTGGGAAACCCCATTTATCTGCTTTAAGATATTTCAATGTTCCTCCCAGTCTCTCATAGAAAGTTAATTCAGTGTTAATAAAAAGAATTTTGTTCTCTCTATTTTTAAAATTATGTGAAGCTAATTTTATCGAAACTAATTTTATTACAAAAATTTAGGTCTTTGTCCATTTAGCTAATTGCTTAAGCCAGCTCATTAAGAAATTTACTCAACTTTTCAGAAAAACTTAAACATCTTATGCTCGGAATTCCTTACACCAAATCTGAAATCCAAAGAAACGCAAAAAAAAGAAAAACATTAAACTTTTAGCAAAAAGCTCCCACAACAAACAACTTGCTATTCTATTTTCCTTATTTGCCCTACTGCGTTTGGTTAATTTAGTTAATTGAGTATATTTTGAATTATGACAGCGTTTACGTGACAGCATTAATTTAGCGTTTTATTTTTTATATTATTGACATATAAAATTAGGTGGAGATGTGTCGTTTTGTACCAAACTGCGATTTTTAGTCATGAGGCTTCTTTGAAAATAGTCTAGTCTAGTTCTATGCGATGGATTTTGGACTAGAAGATAGATATATATAAGCGAGTAACTTAAAGTTCAATTTCTTTCGTAAGCTCTTTGTTTTATTCTTCGAAAAAAAAGTTAATCTATTGCAAAATCTAACAAAAGTATTCAATAGCTTCTACAATTTATTAAACAAATACCTGTGATGAGATTGCCAAAGATGTAAAAAATCAAATCAGCAAACTACTCAAGTGATTTGAAATCATTTCACAACTTTTCGTTTAACAACAATTATTTTGTTTCTTTCAGAAATTCTATGTTCTGATAGAAGACACACAAGAACTGAACTGATAGAAGACACACAAGAAATAATTTATATCAGTTCTCGTTTCTTCCTTCGCTAAAGGTTATTTCAGAAATGGAACAATTAGACGTTTTAATAACACAATTTTAGATATTTTGGTAAAAGTACTTTATCGTTTTGTTCATTCCTTGGCCAATTTTCAATCTTGTTGTTACATACTCGTATATGCCGCTGATTTGGCCTAACGCACTGTAGGTCAACAAAAAACTTTATTACATATTTACCCAACGTTTCGTGAATTAAAATCCTAAATTAATACAATTTAACACAGCAAAATCTTATTTTACTTACAATCTGAGGAGTTAAATTGCATGAGTAAAAAAAGCAAACTGTGTGCTCTGATGTACTTATAAACGTATGAACACATGTATGTAGCTTATTAAATATGTCCTGTTTTGTATTAAACGGAAACCTACACCCTTTTCGATTCCCATATAATTAGTTCCACATTTAATATCATTTCAAAAGCGACTTAAAACCCATCTATAACTTTACCATCTTTACAACAAACAAAATAAACTGCGACAACCCAACAGCAAACCGAACTCCTTCTGTCTGTCACCTTGAACGAAATTGCAGGGATTTGAAAACGAAACAACATCAATTCTTGCACAATGAGAATTCGTATTCTTTAAGATGTCAGTCAGCTAAAAGTTTACAAAACTTTATTAATGAAGAAAAGGCGAAAAGACGACTGACAATAAACAGACATATTTTCTTGTTTTGTTTTTATACTCAGGAACAGAAGAACGATAAATAGGGACAGCTCTTTAAGACAAAATTTAGGAAGTTATTAAGACAATTCTTGGAACAAATTTCCGTCATCCCTTGTCGAGTATGGTTTGGAGACAAACCGGTTTCGGTTATGTGCCATCTTGAGTGTCATTTTTCGATCTGAGAATTGTCACATCCGAAACCAATTTTATGCTGTTAAAATTTTAAATACAAAGAAAAATTAGACAGCCAATTCTTATGACCCCCAAAACCCTTTATTGTATAAATGAGTTATGACAAATTTATAAAAATTATAACTTGGAAAAAAAGAAGTTCCTAACTTAAATTGATAAATAAATATTGAATTTGTTTTATTTGAAAGTCAACGAAAACGCCCACTGTTCATGTATCCAGATCTAACTTTTTGCAAATATTTTGTGCTTTTACTCATAATTTATTCATTTGTGTCTATGTGCATTGGAACTTAGGAAGAGTTGCATCAAAAAAACTTTAATAATTTTTGTGTCTTGTTTCTTTTGCAGGTTTTGGCTTCGTTACATTTCAAAGTGAGGATGTGGTAGATAAAGTTTGTGAAATACACTTTCATGAGATAAACAATAAAATGGTAAGATTGTGTTTATTTTAATTTAATTCTTTTGAATTAAAATTGTGTAATAATAAAACAAAAAATTGTCCACAGGTCGAATGCAAGAAGGCACAACCGAAGGAAGTCATGTTACCAGCTAATTTGGCTAAAACTCGAGCTGCTGGCCGTTCGGCTTACGGTGAGTTGGTAGTTTGGAGCAGTAATGCTAACACTAGTTCAACCGGCACTGCTGCCAGTGCTGCTGGTGGTACCTCAGCTGCTGGTATACTTGGTAGTAACTTTGCTATGGCAGCAGCGGCCGCAGCTGCTGCTGTCCCAAGCACACATACTCATCATCACTCACAAACACATGCCGCTCTCTTTGGTAATGCTGCTTCGGGTGGTGGTGGAGGTAGTGTTGGACCCTCTACCACAACTTTGCGTTACACGCCCTATCCCTTGCCCACACATTTTGCTGCAGCTGCAGCGGCGGCTGCTGCCAATCAGCAGCAGCAATTACACCACCAACAACAACAGCAGCAACAGCAAAACTTTGCAAATGCTGTAGTAGCTGCCGCTGCTGGCGCTCACCCTACCCATACTTTCATACCACTCTCAACGACAGCACCCGCCTCTTCTGCCGTCAGTGGTCACTCTCTTTTACAATACGCTGCTGCTGCCGCAGCTTCTAATCCCCATCAGGCTTCTGCCATATATGATGCTGCTGCTATGGTTGGTTACAAGCGTTTGTTAGCAGCAGCTGCCGCCACGCAACTTAGACCCACCAATGCCACAAGTTCCTTAGCGACAGCTGCAGCTGCCGCTTCAGCACCCTTAACTCAACAACAATTAAGACCAGCCACTACTACCCTTAGTTACCCCCTAACCGATTTATTGTCTGTGCCGGGGCTAGAGGTACCCACCGCCACCCTTTACCAATTACAAAATGCTAACAGCCTTGGAATCTGACCGCCTCCAACGTTGCTAACACAACTAACACGTCCATAACTCATTTCGCCAATTTCCATTTTAACATTCATTTATTTCCCACTCAACATTAACACACTTCTAGTTGTTACACATTTCATATGATAAAGAAAAACGTTCAAATCGTAGAACGATTTATTATTTCAATTAATTAATTAATTGATCTATTGTATGTAATAATAATTAAACTATTAAATACAGCTAAAACTTAATCTTATCTATACCATATACTTACTGTACTTGTAAATTAAAGCTCCAAGTCCACGAAACAAGATTAAAATATTAATTAGGTTTAGTTTAACATTCTCAAAGGGTATCGAACTCTTTAGAACCTACGAAAAATTTAAAAAAAAAACAAAAATCTAAAAAATTTTATAACATTGTGTTTTGTCTAAGCATTAATATTTAGTATTTTACATAAATAGTTGAATATTTATTTATAAAATCAATTAACAAAAAATTGAGTAAAAACCATAACAAATTTTAAGAATCGTACTTAATTAAGGGACTTGCATTTTTTTAACAAATTATTGTTTATTTTTTTTTTATATTTAAAACTTAATCGAATTAGTCTATTATTGACTTCTTAGCCAATAAAATCGATTTGTGTTGAACAAATAATTAATAAAATACAATTTCAGAAAGGAAGTTGGATGTAATATCGATTATTAGAGTCACAAAGAATATTATTTAGGAAAAATATTTGCGGTTCATAAAGGGTTTATGGATTCGTATGGAGTTATGGTGAAACATACTAGTGTGATCGCTTAATTACGGGGTCATATTGTGCCCGGCCATTTCAAAATATGTACGTAATAGCAGAACCCTGATTTTTATTAATACGATCCCCGCCAGACCGTTTTTTAAAGATTTCCCTTACATGCCGCGTAAGGCGTATACGCTTGTCAAGTCTATCTAATAAGAAATTTGCGCTCTAGAACGTTTCACTCTTTACGATAAATTATCGTTTAGTACGAGCAAAAGCGTCGCTGGGGCACAAATCCCCCAAAATTATCCAAAAGGGAACGGAACTGTCACGTGACAAGTTTTAACACTTTGCATTGAAGGCGTCTGTCAGTTTTACATGGCGTTGTCATTGGAGGGGAAAGTTTATATCTTTTAAACACTGTGTGACATCGCTCACACTATATTGCATACAACAGCAAACAAACACACATAGAAGGTTTTATAGTGTCATTTTTAGTTGATGTAGAACAGAATACACATGTGCATTTTTATAAGTTGAAAACTTGTGCCACCTTTTTTTTCTAGAACAAGTTTTTGGTTTTATACCACTAATGATGACCTGAAAATTATCACACAGAGACAAGATATGGTTGCGGTTTGACCGTCACCGGTATGTAAATTCTTGTGGTAGAGCCACTTTCTCACGTCACGCGACAGGGAGAAACAAATTATTTTCATATTAAATCGTTGACTTCAACAACACAATTTTTATTAAAATTTTAACTATACAAAAATAATTTTTTAAGTCTAACCATAAAATGTTCTTAATAGACCGGATATGTTTAATCAAAGTATGGTGGTGCTGTTGCTTAAGTTGCTAGCGCGTTGACTATTAAGCGTTCGATTGCTGTAGTCTAGTAACATGTATTTTTTTTTTAATTTCTATCGTTCTAAGAGAACTATGTTATTATTACCTACAATAATTTAAATCAATCACTTCCACCATGTATTTTTTTTTTTGCACTCGAATCTCATATTTTGATTACGAATTTCATTTCCATTTCGTCAATAAAAATAATTGTAAAATTTGCAAAATTTTTATGAACTTTGAACACAACATAATTTGTGATTTCAACATTTTAAACACCTGCTTAAAGTCACCAATTTAAGCATCTGTTTTAATGCCACATGATCACTTCTTGCATCCAACCTCCTTCTGAAATCTAGCTTCCTTTTCGTTTCACTTAAACAAACTTAGTAAACGTAACTTAGTTATAAGAATAATTATTCTACTTACATATTTATCGTAAACAAAAAATTTGTAAAAAAAAAAAAACTAAACGAATCCTCCAGAGCTGAACAAAATATTAGGGGCTTAGAGGCCAAATGTTTCGATTCGGTTAAAATATGATTTCTAAAATCTGAATGTCATCAAGAAAATGTAGACTTTCTCTTTAGGTAAAAGTATAACGTTAAGTAAGAATTAATTTAGAAAAAGGTAAATTTGATGTACTCGTACGTAGTCAATATCAAACTACTCATTTAAAACAAATAAGTAACTTTATTAAATACAAACATGCAAATTTGTAGAATTTAAGTAGTGAAACATGTATCGAACCGAAAAACGGCGGAATATGTAAAAAAAGTAAGTGAAATCAGCGATTCAAGGATTCTAAGGTAGACATTTTTGTACAACTTTCTTTAGAATACTTTAGCTTATTTATCACATTTACAAAAATAGTTTGTGTTTTGTTTTTTTTTTTCATAAAATGTGACATTGTTTTTGACATTAAAGCATTTCTCACCTTGATGAGAAAACGCTAAAATACTCACTGAGTAGACGGTACTCGTGTTTAGAAAAAAGCTCCTTTTTCTAAAAATGTGAAGAGAGAAAATGACTACTCTTGTTTTTCTTTGGATAAAATACAAACATTAAATTAAAAACTAGCAAAAGTTTTAAGAAAAGCATAATTTGTATACATCTTTAATTTGAAAAAAATAATAATAACAAAAAGAAACTAAGAAAAAAGAAAAATAATTATAATAATAAAATAACAAGGCTCTTTTGAGGCCGAGAAAGGACGAGAAGAACTAATTAAACAAAGTTGATTGTAACACAAGATTATATCGTTGAAAATGTTTTAGCGCATTTGTGGGAGAGGGAGAGAGAGAGAGAGCTACTACCTACTACTTTACTCCCTGTTCAAAGGATGATCTTAAAAGGATACTTGAAGGCAATTATAAGAAAAAATTAAAAAAAAGAAATCAATGCAATTTTAATTTGCCAATCAACAGCATCAGAGCAATTCAACAGCAACAATAAAAACAACTCAACCATTTTTATTTCATTTCTATTCTATTCAAATAAATATTTAGTTCTTTTCTATTGCATTTTTGTATTTCATCTATTAACACTTAAGTTGTAGACTACCGATAGTCAGTCAGTCTTTTTCGATATATCAGTTTTCATTTTATTTCAGTCAACTTATTAAAATTTGTGTGTAATCTTTTAAGTTTCTCAATTAAACTTTATTTAATTACCAATCTATTTAATCTGAATATGCTACACACACATACATATATAGTGTAACTATATATATTGAAAAATAATTAAAATATTGAAATAGTTTTAGCAACAAGAAGATGATTTTTAGTCACAAGTTTTATTAGAAAATTTGTGAATAAAAAATACTTAAAAATACTTTCAGTTGAATATGGGAAAATGAAACTGGACGGACGTAGAGAAAGGTCCTTATTTCTTTTATGCAAAATTTTAATTGACATAAATTAAATGTTCTAAAGGTACAAAACTAACATTCAGAAGCTTAAGCTTTTCGGATTTCAATTATAACCGCAATCTGGTTCTCTAAAATAGGGTTGTGAGCATCCAATACACTGTTTTAGTTGAATATTCACATTATTCCCGGTATCCCAAAATAATACGAATACAGCTCAATTATCGACAATTATTTTCGAAATGTGTGGCAAAGGCTTTAGTCAATTAAAATTTATCCAATATTTAAAAAATGTTCCTTTAATTGAATCTTAAGTTTTGATTGCAGAAATAAGTGATGAAAACTAAAAAAGTGAGTGAAACAAGCCGAAAATGAAAAATTACTTTAATACAGAATGAAAACACACACAGGTGCAATGTGACGACGATCTATCGAGATAGATTCAACATTTTCGTTAATTCGATTCAATTTAGTTAAAAAACGCATAATTTTAACATTAACATGTCGTTAGCGATCGTGTTTTTAACTTTGAAGAAGCGGCTCCTCATTAATTCAGTTTGTTACTAACTGCAGACGTCAAGAGTTCAATATTGATCACGTTGTAACGATCAGGGCCCCAATTGTCACATACCGAAACGTATAAATCTGCACGTAACGCAACGCTGAACATAACATTCTAACGAACCGGCTTCTGTTTTCAAAATTGAGTTCAAGTACATACTTTTAAAATTCCAATAAAAATGTAAGATAATTGAACTTGTGGTGAATAAAGTCATTGCTTGCACTCAGGTGACTTATTTGGCACAAATTGTGTATGATCCGCGCATAATTTGTTTTGCTTGTCTCCCAGTACTGTCGTTTATTTAGAAACTGTATTCTGACACATTCCACAGAGGTTGCCACTTCCTACTGAGTGTTTGTAACCACCGCTTGTCCAAATTGACAGCGTTACTGCCAACTGTAACACTGGATGAAGCGCTTCAAATTTAGTTTCTCCAGCACATATTTAAAATCCTGTTTGATCTAGCGATCCTGTCGATTACTCCGACAGGGCCAGCCGATTACCACGCTCCCTCAGCTGCCACCGTATTACATTTTCAATTCCTTGCTACCACTTTAACATGGGGAGAAAATTAAATATAACATAAAAATCATTGTTGAAGTTAAAACTCTTGTGGATTTAACAAAAATTACGATCCGTTCGCAATGACGCCACCCACACCCAGCTCGTGCGAATGACGTATCACGCAGTTTCTTATTCGCACACTTGTCAATACGTGCACGAATTTGATGATTCGAGCCCAGTGTTCTCAAACAATTGCATGTCACATACGAGCAGTGACAGACATATGTAGAGTAGTTTCGAAACTAACTGCTTACAGCGGTTCCATGAAATAAAGCAGCTCCTGCGTTATCCCAATGTTATGTAAAGCTGTCTTAAATGATCATCCATCCACAAAGGCCTCCACGAACTCAAGTAGAAAATTACAAAATATATTTGCGGAACAATTAACTTGCTAACACAGGCTCCCATTTATATTTTAGAAGTTTCGTCCCTTTCAACTGCTGGTCTTTTAAAGTTATCTTTATTTTTTTTTTTTTTTAGTTTTACGAAATCATCATCTTCTCTTAGTTTTAAGTGTAATTTAGCATTTAGTTTTACTAAAACCAAACCACTAATAAATACTAATACGTATTCGAGTTTCTTACTAAAAATATATATTAAATATAAAATAGGATTAAAGTTAGTAACTGTCATTTAACTACAACGAACGGATATATCTTTTAGCCAATCTTAGTTGAACAAGTAATTTCACTTAAACGAAATCAAGCAAATGAATCAAATAAAATTTGTTCTCCAAATTACTACATTTGAAACTTTTAATTAGAAAACAAGATTATTAGAAATGTTGCATAAACAATAACTGAACAACTAAAACAAACACATACATACATACATACATACACATATACATACACATACACATACACATACACACACTTAGTCAATAAAACCTAATTAGTAAATAAGACTTAAACTAGTATTTATTACAAAGTCAGAACTTGTCCTTAATGTCTGTGTGTCTTTATCTAATACATATGTATTTGCTATTTGTGTTATAGTGTGTTTTAATGTCTTAGAGTAGGATAAAGAGAGATACTTACACTTAGATTTAACAAACAAAACGAAACAGACTCAAAAATTTAGCCGAAAATTCTACATCTTAAAACAAAAACTCTAGTTAACACTAGTCACACACTATAACTAAATAATTATTTTTTTAATCATTTAATCATTACGTTTTCATTTCTACTCAATGTCTTAGATGATTCTCGTACAAGTTTACAAAAAATAGCTTCTCTTTTTCTTTTCATTTAATAAACAATAAAAATATTTATCTACATATTAACTTTTTTAACTTGAAACTTTTTTATAATTTTTTAGAATTTGTTGTAAACAAAGAAAAGAAATTATAAAGTTATCCTGTGATTTTTGTTTTTATTAAAACTCGACTTGTTTTTGTTTTTCTCTTTCATTTTTTGTGTTGCTTTATCAAAAATGCCGAAGTGCAGACAACATCATGTGGGGACTTGGGACACTGCCGGAAGGTAAGTAGGATATACAAAATATTTAAGACATACTCGTTCAATTAAAAAGCTTTAAAGGAAATTAAAAGTTTTGAATTTTTTGCGCTTTTAATGAAACCAGTGTTTTGGGTGGCAAAATCAACTAAACAAATAATAAAAAGAACACATTCACAGCCTCTTTCGCTATGCCGAAAGAAAACATAGGCGAACAAACGCAAGTCACACGAATTCGAAAGAATTTCGGGTCTCGAAAGCTTTCGTTCTCTTGGACTTACGTGTGTCAATTATTGTGTTTTACATACTCACAAATCATAGCAAAAGGTTTTTTATAATAATTTATTTCAAAAGTACCAAAAATACTACTAAATTGTTCGAATAGATATACAACCCTACTTAACAGTGATCAGCTGTTTATAAGAAAAGCAGAAGTAAATACGTAAACAAAAATATTTTCAGACTTGCAAAGCAAACAATTTTTTCCTTGCCGGTCGTTTGATTGATATTTGATCTGAAGCTAAATTATTCCAACTTGCAAAATTAAACATTTTTGAGCACGTCATTTATGACATTTGATATTTGTATAAGAAATCTTTAATGAGTTCTCGACAACATGAATTTCGGAACAATAAATCCACAATTTCAAATTTTGCTGTTTTCACAGATCTTTGTTTTTCACTGAAATCTACGGTAACGCGCTGTCGACGGTGAACAAGCCGACTTTTGCAAAATGCAACCCTAATAAAGTAAAAATTCTCGCCTTTAACAAAATTGCCTAAAAATATTGAGCGCCATACGACTGCAAAATTTTCAGCGGAATTTTTTTACTGTCTGAATAAATGTTGCTTTCACACATATTTTAAAATTCAGTTTTTGTTACCGGTTGTTTGACATGTGTTTCTGTTACGGTTTGTGTTCTAGCCTCAATTGAGCTCTAATTATGTTGGGCTGATATTTAATGCCATCAGAATAGTCCAGAAATACCTTTTTGAGAAGTTTAACATGTATGAAAAATGAAAAAATTAGGAAAAGAATAATTTAGAAAAGGTTTTTAGCGAATAATAATTAAAAGTACTCCTATGTGAGAGCGTGGCCCTGAAATCTGTCACAGATTTTAATTTAACCCAAATTAAACCCGAAGCAATAATGAAGACGAGTATTTGTATTTATGTCGACCATATTAAACATTTCATTCTTTTCGCTATCGTCTTATACACAGGTTTTCCCGCGGCTGCTTATGCTGCGTATGCTGCTGGTCGTGGCTACTCGGGTTACCCTAGTTTTGGTTTACCGTATCCTACTGGTGAGTTGAAATCCATAAACATTAAATAAATATTATAAAATAAATTTTAGAGAAATTCATGAAAAATAATTATTTTTTTTACATTCTGTATTTGTCAACTAACATTTTAAATTTAACTCCATATTTTTCTTAATCCAACCTCTCTTTCATATAATTCAAATACTATATGAACGTGTTTTAACCGCAATAATAATCGTTTAAGTCCAGTCAATTGCTAAATTAACGAATGCTTGGTGCACGCTTAAGTTCAAATATGAAACTAAAACCGAAAATCTAATTCCACTAAAGTCTAACTAACCAGAAAATTTATATTTTATAAAAAAATATTACACTCCGCCGTAACGAACGATCCATCGATTTGTTCTGACAACGAACAAATTCGTGTTCGCAGATGAAGTTGTTTAGTCGAGACTGATCTTGCAAATGTAGTGTTCTTGCTCAGCGTTAATTTCCCCCATTTCTGCCAGCAGTTCGTTGTTGTCTGAACAAATCATTGGGCCGGCAAAACGGGGGAGTAAAGAAATGTTACGAATATCAATTGGAACAATATTGAAGGAATATTTTCTTTTTTGTCTTATCTGATTATTAATAAGAGTTTTTTTGTTGCAATTTTACCACTAACATGGATACTCTGTTACTTCTTGCACGGGACTACACTTAACAAAATATTTAAACCGTATGAACTAAAATTTTCCCACTAAAGTTTACAAGGATGCATTTTGAGTGATTTTTGCGGAGCAACTAACAAACATTTTTTAATAAACTTTGAAAACTATTTTTATTACTTTTGGTTTTACTTTACGACTTTACTTTCTTTTTATATTTTCATTTGCATCTGAGCCAGCTGGTGTCATGAGTGTAGTCCCGGAAAATCGTATTTTGTTTGGTGATTATATGGTCGCTCCTCCCACAACAACAGCTTAAAACTTTCCAGTTAAAAAATATTGTTTTATTATCCTTGTTAATTTTTTACCTAAATAAGTGTTACTAAAGGGCAAGTTTTTCAGATTCTTATATTGAAAATTTGTTTATAGCCAAAGACTTTGACCAAAAGCTTTTAAAACCTTTAAACCAGACAAAGCCAAACTACAAACTACAATCTGAAAGGTCGGTTGTGTAAAAGACTTAGTTTAATTTGGACATTTTTGAACTCTCTCTTTCCTGAATTTAGGCTCTAAGTTTATAAAACATCGCCAGCATTTATATGGAAAAACAAAAATAAATTTCAAATTTTTTTTTGGATTTTTGAAAAGGAAATCAGCGGAGTTTTTAGGCACAATACTATATGAAAAACAAAAAGACATTTTTGAATTTTATTTTCCATATAAATTTTAATTAAAATCGCATTCTTAATTAGAACAAATAAAAATATTTTTTCAAAAGAGTGCTAATCTGATATGTCCTTCACCCAAGTATAAACTACTAAATATGTTAGAAATTTCCAGATTTTTTTCAGTATAAACAACTGCTATCGGTCTTTGAATTTGGGTTCCGATTTTACTCGTTTTATTTTACATTTTAACCCCTCTATCGCTTTTTTTAACATTCTCAATCCGTTAGTGATTTTAGATTTTGTGGTGAATTTTCTATTTGTAGTGAAATTTTGGTGAAATGCATAATTTTAGTCTAATTTCGATTTTTTTAATAAAATATCGATTTTACAGTAAAATATGAGTTTTTTGGTGAAAATTCAAAATTTGTTAAAATTCTATTTCTTTTGGTAATTTTCTGTAAAATTTTAAAATTTTTGTAAGTTAGTTCTTTACTCATTGTTTTAAGGTGAACTTTTTCGATTTGTAGTGAAATTTTGACTTTTATTAATTTCGGTGAAATATCGATTTTTGTAAAAATATGAATTTTTTCGGAAAAAAAGTGTAGTAAATTCGACTTTTTCGGTGAAATTTTAAATTAAGGTGAATTTTCGAATTTAAGTGAAATTTGATTTTGGCGTATTTCGATTTTTTGTAAATGATTTTTCTTTTGGTAAGTCTTGTTATATTTTGTTATCAATAATCGGGTTTTGTGGTGAATGTTAGATTTTGAAGTTTCCGAATTTTGTTTTTTTATAACTTTTCCTCTATAAAATTTTTAGTTTTTTTTAGTTTTTTAAGACTTCTCAATTTGTTGGTGAATTGTTTAACCATTGCTGAATTTTGTTGGTAAATTTTTAGTGGCATATCTGATCTTAGTGCAGTTCCGACGCTTTGATTTATACTAATTTTTTGACTTTTTATAAATATTGAATTTTTTTAAACATTATATTTTTTTTTTGGCGAAATTCCCGAAATTTATCGTCGTTTTTCAGTGAAGTTTCAATTTTTGCAGGAATTTGGATTTTTAGACAATTTTTTTTTAAAATGGAATTGTTGTTTTAGTGAGTTTTAAGTCTTGTCCAACACTTAGATTCGTAAGCCGAAGCAAAATGGTTTTTTTCCATATCTTGGCTATTTGTGGACCGATATATCAACTTCCAACAGACGGGAGCCGTTAGAGGAACCAATAAGAATTTCAGAAATCCAGGGTAGCAAGACATTAATGTAGTATAAAATGAGACTCTTTCGATTTTTTGTTTGTAGTTTGGCAAACAATGTATTTATACGTTCTTTTACTTTTAACTATTTATTTTTTATTATAAAATTATTATTATTTTTTCTTTAATATAACTACAATATTTAAGTATTTTTTTTTTATTGTTAAATAAAAGTCATAAATCTAATGAAATACAGGCAGTTTGTAAAATTGGTTTTTTATTCACGTTTACCTGTGGTTCGCTTCTTAATTTAAGCTGGATAAATTTATGAAAAGATTTAGCTTCACAAGAAATCGATACATGTTATTTTCAGTACGATCGGAATTCAAAGCCAGCTGATACACACAGAGAAAAAACATGACTGAATTACCCATAATCTAAGAGCAACGTATTGTAATTGAATTTTATGATTGTAATCAAGCGTTTTACTATTATTGTAGACAATAATAATAATATGGTCTTTCTTCGACCCAATTTTCTCGAATACAAGCATTGCATGATTGCTTTTTATTCATACTTCGATTAAACACAAAGCTTTACATATTACGCCTGTTAGATGGTTACAATTATTAATTTTGATCTGTAAAGCTAAAATACTTTGGCTGTGATTAGAATATAGTAACAATTGTATTGTTCAATTCCATCATGGTGTGGTTAAGTATAACTTTGTCGTTTTATAGGAGAGCAATTTGACACTAAAAAGCCTATTTTTAAACACGTCATCGCTTTCTAAAGCAGACTATTATTTACGGTTGCAAAAAAAAAAGAAATTGTAAGTTAAATTAACTTAATGTCCCAAGTGAAAAAGATAAGCAGATATTCATTTCAATATAACTTGTCGAAAAAACGAAGAAAATAAGTAAAATTTTGCTGAGGGGTACTTTTGGATTGGGAAATCACAATGGAGCTATTAACCCGTTTTCAGCTTAAGTCGACTTAAGCACGTATTCTTTATCGCCACAGCTTTATAGATGGCAATCATTTATTCATTAAAGTAATGTTTAAAATATTTTCATATAACCATAATATGTTTGCCACAACAACATATTGCTGTAGAATCCATGGTATAGTTGCTATGCTACAAACAAGTTTTTTCTTTGCGTGTACTAACGGCATATTTGTACTGATTTTTCCTCTTTTCGCCGTATCTAAATTATTAATTTGGTTTTTAAACACAAATATTCAGGGCCTTTTTTTTTTAAACACTTCCACAAGAATACCAATTATCAAAGTAATTTTAGACTCGGGAATTACTGATTTTAAGTAAATAAATAATTATACGGTAGCCTTGTGCAGGTTATCAACATTTGAATATAATACAAATTACAAACTAGAAAAATGTTTAAGCCATTCATGGAAACATTCCTGGCCCGTACAGTAAACAAGCAATATAGAAATAGGAACGTCGCTCAAATCATTTCTGTATATATTTTTTTTACTCGGCAGTTTATGCCATCCACGCTGAGATTAAAAGTTAAATAACGGAAAAAACCGAGCATGATTAAGTAGACATTACATGATATGACAGCTAGAGCGGTTCATTTAAAAACGGGTAACAACAACAACGCAACAATCATTCTAAAATACTTTTGCTGAGAAATAATTATTTAATAATATTTCTGCAATTCCATTCGACTCTTAGTCGCATTGAGAATAAAAAAAATCATAATTATTTTGTTTTTTTGTTTCTCATAATTTCTTTATGTTTAAAAAGTAATCGTACTGTAATTTTGTAGGCCTGACTATATGTGGAATCGGTAGAAGCACGTTTGGCACGTGCAGTACGAATGCAGGCAGGCGGCCCGGTACTGGCAGCGGTGCCAATACCCAGCCATCCACAGCAGGATTTCCTCATCAAGCGCTAACCCTCCCCTTAGCCACAGCTCTAACACGCACAGCCGCTATAAAATCACATTTCCTGGGCATCAACAACTTTTAATGACTCTCAGCTCTTTTGTAAGACGTTTCAAAACTACTTCCCAGTCTTGGCTTGAGTTTTCAAGACACATAAAAAGGAATCCGATATCAAAAATAATCTCAATTTCCCCCCAAGTTAAAATGATATAGCTCTCTTATCTATCTAAGTTGCCAGTATTAAAAGGCATATACTCGTAATTAATAAAACACAGCTAGTTTAGACAAAGTACTACTCGTACAATTAATTACTCGTATCATATACAATGTAGCACAACGTTCGTTCGTTCGTTAGTTCGTTAATTCGTTTCTCTACAATATAAAAGTAACAAGTAGTTTGTTTATTAATCGTAGTACTCGTAATATCTCTCTTTACTTTTTATAAACATATTAATAACACACAATATACTCTCGTAATCTGCTCGAATAATCAAATCGAATTAATGGTATTTATAAACTCCAATATTTAAACTCAACTTACGTAGTAGTTAGTTATCGATTGTTTCTTTGTCGTAAGTCAAACTTTGAACGACTCGTAGTTACTGCGCATAAGTATATGAGCAGTTGAAGGGTCAGTTCTTTGTTCAGGCCCTTAAAGACCAAAGGAACCAATTAACAATTTCCAAAACTGAGAAAGCGACAAAATAAATTTTCTTTGTTGGAAAGATTGACTCGTAGATTAAATATAAGTAAAATTAATTTAAAGAAAACTAAATCATCAGAAAATATTTATTCAAATCCCGCTTAGACTTGTAGCGCGTAGCAAATGTTTTTCATTTCTCATACACATTTTCTTTTCTTTCTAGCCAAAGTAAGTGTTATTACCTTCTGTTGTATCCGCCCTCAAAACATATTGAAATACCCAAAATCCCCTTTAAAAAATCTCCAAAATTGTATTAAGCAGCATTCGTACTGAACATTTATTAATTTTGATTTATTTTATGAAAAACTTTAATTTGTACTGCAAAGAAATTTGTAATAAAATGACACAAATACTCTACTCGTATAAGCATTGCGTTGGCCTAAATGGAAAATAATTTAACACATCACCTTAGTCAACTTGTAGCAGACTAATATTTCTTTGCAAACTAAAACAATCTAGGGAATTTGTAAACATTTTAAAAGCACATAGCCGTATGTTCGGAGTTTCGGCTCGTACTGAATTCAAGAGTTGTCATTCGTTGAGGTGCTAAAGCACTTGCTATTGTTCTTACTTTTTATATTCGTAACAGCTTTCCGGAATAATAATAACTGACATCTTGAAGTCACTACCAATCGCTGTATGATGATGGTACATTTTAGTGCTGACTTATCATAATCGATTAAAATAAATTACTTAGTCACAGTTTAGCTGCCGCAGGATCAACTATTTGCGAAATGAATTTGCCAGGGCAATATAAAACAGGTCACTCTAATGGTTTTTCAGTACGATTTATCAAGATATTCGACGATAGAAAAAGCGGCTGTAATCCTTATAATTGGGCCTTTGAACAAATCTTAAGTTAGACCAGTGGCGGGGTAAAGTAGAACAGATATAAAGAACATGCTAAAGTTCATTCAGTATGATTACTACAAAAAGTTCAGAGCTACAAATCGAAATGATTTAAAAAAAATGACATCATTTCAATAAAAATCAAACTTTTTCCGTACAAAAAAAAAAGATAAAAAAATTTAAACACTGAATTAAAATACTTTATTGTTTTCTCTTAACAAATCGATTAAATCCACAAGTCTCAAGGAAATTGTCGATTTGTGGAAAGAAAGGCTGATATGATGCGTTAAATACGATTTATATGTTTTTAAGAAAGTTAATAGCAAAATGCTGTTCAAAGGATCTGGCATTGAACGAGAATGAAATATAATTTTCGATATCTTTTATAGTATGTCAAAATCTGTTTGACAGTAATAAATAATATTTTCCTTAAGACTATAACAAATTTATACACCCTACAGTCATGTTGCAAACAACAGATGTCAATTTATTATTGTTCAGATATTCTTTAAGAAACTAATAATCCGACAAACAGATGTCGTTATTAACTTTGGCGCGAATACAGCTTGGACATTTGAGAAGGCAAAGAAAGGTGAACTTTTAACAAGTTTTTCCTCCCATTTGACTCCCCCTGTATTCGCGCCAGAATTTATTAAAATGTACTCCTACTTTAATAAGGCGCCGTAAATAACTTGCTGACGTAAGTATTTGTATATCAAATGCTTTGGAACAAAAGCATGTGGGCAGTGTTCTCTCGGAAATTCTGCCTCACTTGGAGCGCAAATTTCACACAAAGCGGGGGTTGTGAATATATGAAACTCTCAGTAATGCTGCTTAATCATGCGAAATTTATCGACATGAAATTTATCGATATGAACTTCACTTAGCGATAATATTGCATGACCGATCATATACACGTAAGGTCACCCAAAATTCATACACGTGTCATTTTAATATCTCGATAGATTCAAAGCCTATGAACTGAAGACATCAATTAGAGTTTTCTAAGCCTCCATGCACCGCTCATTGTTTTAAAATTGTTATTGAAAATTTGTGTAGTTTTAGACACTTGGAAGCCATTTTTATTTTGCCTTTATTTTCATTTAACTGTATTCGTACATCGAACAACAACATCCTAAACGCAGCTAAAGCTAAACATATTAAGAAACGTAGTTATGCAACCGTATTTAACAAGTAGTGCACAAAGTAGTTTTGCAATTCCATCTTCCTTTGCAAACACTCAAAGGATTTTAGAGTTTGATTTTTATTTAACATTTTCTGTTTTTCGTAGTTATAGAATGATTCTGTTCTTCATTGTTTTACTTGATGAAACGCTTTTTATTTTTAATGTTTCTAAACTGTTGATGTTGCAACCGTGTTGTTAACTATTTACATACTTTGGTTAAATAATTCGACTACAAACTCAAATATCCAACCTTAAAAGTTAAACATAAATAAATAAATGTTGTCAAAAAGATTTTTATATATATTTTTTTTTTATTTTTTGTAACGAAGAAATGAAGCGCTTTTTATATAAAACTTTTTTTTTATACATATGAATATTGTATATTAACATACATACATAAAAGGTTATTATTGATATTATTCTTGAGTGCAAAATAAAAGAAAATAATACCCAGTACTCTGAGTCACGGTAAGGAAACAAATTTATGAAAGAGCTTTACGCTTCAAACAAATACGTCGTTTTCGAGCAATTAGGGTTTTATAATTTTCTCTTTATTTATTTTTCAGTATTTAACATTTCATTTATTGTAAAATATACGAAATATGTATTACTTATTATTAATAATGTTATTGTTGCTATAATTATTATGGAAAACGCCAGTTTCCAATACAAAGACTTGCTTTAAATATGAAATGGTTTTAAATTACATACGTATATTAAGTTTATTTTATTTGATTAATTTAGTTTGATATCGAATCAACGGTCTCTTAATAACTTCGCCAAAACGGAATGAAAGAAAATTGTATGTATTTCTTACCGAAAACTCAACGAATACTTTACAAAATAAAAATGTAAAATTGAAGGGAAAATTTTGTTATTAATTTTACATTAAACAAAAATTGTTTAGATACTCAAATGAAAAGGAAATAATATTGAAATTAAAATAATGTGTTTTGAATCAATTATCCATCCATTTATTCTGCAAAAACAAAAACAAAAACAAAAATAAATATTTAATATTTTGCAAACGAAGTAAACGTATTTAATCAAGAAGAAAATTTTATATTTTAAAAAATGAAATTTGCATAATGCTTGTCCTTGCTTTTTTACGCATATTTACTAATAAATTTAATATTTATAATAATAAATTATATTATTAACAAGCATAACAAACAAATAGCACAACCAACCAAACAAGAAGCCAATAAAAATAATTTTTGCAAATAAAAAAAATATTTAAAAAAGCATTTAACGAATAAAGCCAAACCCCCTAAAAAAAACATAATTTTTATGCTGAATAATAAAAAAATTAAATGAAACTAAATTATTTACACACACATCCATTCAAACATACCAGCATTATTAAACTTACATTATTATACATTTATTAATAAAAAATAAACAAATGAAAAAAGAAGCAAATAATATATTTATAAAAAAAGGCCATTACGTGCTTACACTTATTATCAAACCTAATATAATTAAAAAAATGGCTCAAATAAATTAGTTGTAATACAAAACAACAAATTCACAAACAAATTATTATAAAATAAATAAAACAATTATCATAAAAAACGAAAACCAAGCAGATCTTTTTAACAGACTTTAATGCAACTCGAAAAATTGTGCATGTGCGAGTGAGGACTCTTCCCAATACATATTTAGATATTAATATGGGAAATTCGAATGGGAAATTTATCGCTTCGAACCCAAGACTTTTTGTTAAAGTTCTTTTCACTCATACATGTCTCGGGCAGATATAATTTGCAATCCAAAGATTATTATCTCCCCTTCTATTGCTTCAATGTTGGCGTCCGGGGTAAAAAATCGTCCATCCTTCACTGAAAAATAAAAACCTTTTTTTATATTTAAAACAACTGAGCCGACATGACAACTCTGCTTAGCAGAGCACGTTATCATAGGGTAGCGTGTCCGATGTAGACGATTCTTATTCGATATTCACTAAGGGAAGAAAATTTAATTGTCAACGATTTTTCGTTTATTTCACGACGTTTGAATACGTTTTTTAATTATATGTAAGAGCAAGCAAACTGTATTCTGCCTGCATACGAAGTACCTCTTGATTTAGAATTGCTGTTGGCAACCTATTATTTTTGTTATTAAGTACAATTGGGACAGACAGGTTTAGTAACAGCAAAGAATTCAAATTCGTATAAAAATGTAAAGAGTAATTAATTAAAAAATACTTCAAGCAATCAAGGTACCTTTTAAGAACTTAAAGGTACTCATCAGTAAAATAGTGGTGTGAATGGGCCTCCTAGAAGCCTTCATTTAGCAGTCATAGGAGCAATACGAAGCAAGCTTCTACATTCGCTTCGTCGTGCCCGTATTAAATATGGCCTTTTGCGAAAACAGGCTTTCAAGAGAAGGCCTATTAAAATACTTTCTAATGAGGGTAATTTTAGAACCTTCCGAAGGCGAGCATAAAAAAACCCTCCTCCTCAGCCTCAGACTATCGCTTTTGATACCTTTAAACACAACTAAATGGATTCCTGCTTTTTGCAAATTCCTATCGAAAATACTAAAAGAACTCAATCGTGCTTTCCCTTCCAAATAGGAGCAGTTAGATGAAAATTACCTGCCTAAAATGCATCTAGAGCAGCAGACTGCCTCGCAAACATACATTAAAGTACACAAATAGTTGTTAGAAGAGGAATAATGAGAATTAAAATAAGCAGAGATAATGGAAAAGTTGTATGAAAAACCGAAAACAACAACAACAACAACAAAAACTTTTCTTTTTATGGCCATTATTTTCTTTCAATACGCACAACAACAAAGTGATTGTTCGGTTTTAAAAGCGATTATTCAATGGCATAGTGTTGATAACAATGAAAACCCGACCACAAATACATAGAAAGAGCATCAGTCAGCAGTTAATAATAGAAGGGAGTGGAGTAATTGCTTGCTATGGGCCAATTTCATTTTCTCTTATCTACTCTGTACTTTCGCTTTTGTTAAAGTTTTAAGTTCCATATTGAAAGAAGATATGAGTATTTTCAAAATTTTTTTCTATTTTAGGTTTCGTAAATATTCTTGCAAACTTTTCCTTTGACAATATTTGGATCAGCAGTATTTAGCCACATTTTACTTTATTGTCTGTATTGAACCCTGTTATATCATGATTTGACAACTTCTTTTTAGCAAAGCAGAATGGCGAATTAAAGTAGTCATTAAGAAAAATATATACAGTGGTATGAAATGTAGCAATTTCGTGTTTAGCCTACACAACACAAATATATTTCCAGAGGGTCGCTAAATCTACTCTATAAGAATCCAAAATAATGTTAAAACTATTCAAGTTAATTTTTTTTTTAACGAAACATCGTCTCAAATAATAATAATTTCCTCAGCGTTGATAAAAGCCCGTTTGTGTTAATTATATCTCATCACTTCCTTAAATCGTCATCATCGTGCAAGTCATTACAAAGCCATCACATCAGATACATTTTGTCTGTTCTGCACCCGAAAAGGAACCATAAAACTCAATAAAGTTTTCAGGTTATCAACACAAATGTTCAGTTTAACTACAACTACAAACAACAAAATGCAACATAATGGAAAATTAAAGTTTTCTGCGACAACAGCAACAACAAACAGCGTTGGCAGATACAACAACATAAATCAACAAACAAATGCCCCAACCATAACAAACCAAACTGAACAGAGAATCACAAAAGGTCAGATTAAAATTGTCAGTAGTCAAAGTTAAAGCAGAAAATATTTATTGAACAAAAAAAAACTCTCTATGTTTCCTTTTGTCTGTTTAACATTTTTCCAATTAGAAATTGCCTAAAATAAATATACTTACATACACACACACATACATACATACATACAAACATACATATGTAAACACTATGTAAATGTACTCGTATATAAACCACTTTAGTTTAGAATTATCTGTGTTTATATACATGAATATAAAATAGTAAAAATTATATTGAAACATTTCATTGTATTACCGAATAAGAAAATTGTTTCTTTTCATTTATTATTTAAATATGCCTGGATGCAACTGTACACTAGCACAAAGACCTCTTTTTCCAATAACTTTATGATTAGATATCAAGATTTTAGGGCACAAACGATAATTATATCAAGACTTCAATCCTTCATATACCTTCATGTTTTCTAACGTTTAAGGACATTTAAGATACTTGACAACAAAAAAGTTGGCGAATATTATTATTTTCTGCTGAATTTCATTAGTATTTAATACTTTTTTGGCATCCAGGGGGTTTGAAAAAGAGAAATTTCCCCCTCCAAAACCATTAAAAATTACCATTTTTCCATACAAAAAGCTTAGAAAAATTGAAGAATTGTTTCTCTTTCTTAATACTTCCCTCTCAAAAGGCTTAAGCCATATCCGCACCTGACATATGTCTTAATGTACGAGTATTTCATATTGCTTCTATAAATTTTTAAAATTATCAAAATTGACCAAAGATGCATTTTTAAAATGTTAAAATTCCTTCTTTTCATATTTTTTACACTGACAATGTGTAATTGAAGTATTCCCAATGAAAGTTGCATGTAATTGTAATTTATTTTTGCCATTAAATTCAATTACAATGACTTGTGATTGCGTTACTCAATTACAAATAGACGCAATTGTAATGGACAAATTTAAATTATTTATAGAATTTTAAATTAATAATGAAATTTAATTTTTAAGAAGTTCTAAAAACTTCAATTACATGTGTGATTAATTGCGAGTTCGGCTCATTCTAAGTCAATTGTATTTTGTAGTTGTTGTTATAACCATAAGAATTCAACTGGAAAAAAAACGAATATTCAAACTTATTTCGGAAACCTAAAGGAGTCCTTGAACATTAAAAAAACATTATTATTTCTTATTTATGAAGGCTTAGAGTTTTATTGCAATAAGAGGTCCTTTGAAAGATTCAATTTTGTAGAATAGTGAAAGTTAAAGGGTACTTTAATATCAATATCCTTAGACAAAAATAAGTAGTTTATTCTAATTAAATCAATATTCTTCTTTTTGTACTTTATCATTCATAGCTTGAATTTGAATCAAAAAACAATTACACAAATATACTCTAGGCGAACTATTTATAAAGTGGCAGCAAATCGAATTTGGTGTTGGGCAAATTCGACTCAATGTCCTTATTTTTTCGCCTTGAATAAAATAAAAATAAGAAAGAAACAAGAGCGAACAAGCGAAAATTGTTTTAATTCATAAATATACGCTCCTGTTCTGTATTCCGATTGTAATTGTAAAAACACTCGAAATTAAGTAAATCGGAAATAAGTATTCACAGAATTTTTCCTTTCTTCGAAATTATTGGACAATGTTGCCGCTGTTATCAAGCAAGATCAGTCAAGTCTGTTCAAGCATTCGCAAATTTCCACTATCGAATAAAATTATGTATATAATTATGTATTATATTTTAAATTCCTAAATTTTATTTAAAATTCAAATATTCTTTAACAGTACTTGACGTAAAGTTTCGGTTAGCGAATTCGTCACCTGCGCTCATGAGGCCAACTTATAATTAATTCGCCTTGGGTGTAATGTATAAAACTATAAATTAATATGACTCTTCATACACAAAACCAATTAGTACGTAAGAGAACCATCATCCATTTTCAAAAAAAGAAAAATGCGGCCTCTTTACGTATTACGTAATTAAATTTGAAAGTAATTCAGTTTGTATTTCAGTTTCCATAACGAAAAAATAATTCTAAAGTTTTTATCAAAAAATGTATCGAAGAATGTAACTGTTAAAGCAAATGAACAAGAAACAATAAACACAAAGAGACAGCTAAATGCATGTTTTTCTTCTGCACCGTTATCAGATCTATCGTCAGCTTAATCACATTGAGTGATTGTGAATTTTACTAATTCCGTTCCATGCCATAAATTCCAAGTGTGACACTGTTGTGTGCATACAGCAACTTTTATCAAAATGAAGTACATTCATTTATTAATTCTGCAACGATTTGAATAAAATGTTGCCCATTTTATTTGTCCAATTTCCACCATTATTTCTGTAAAATAAGAACGGCGCGCCGCGGCGTTAAATTTCGTGTGAAATTGCATTTTTCAGGATTTAGATGGTGAAGTTGGGGAGATTGGCCACTTTCTTTACCTCATCCCTCCCAGTTTATTCTTCTAACGGGTAAAATCATTTCTCTTCATTACAAATTGTGCAGTGACTACAATCAAAATATATTTATTTGACTTTATGAAATAAAATTTAAAATTTTTCTTAAATTCCCACCGGAATTGTTATTTTTATCATTTCAATTATTTAAATTAATTGTTCTCAGTTCCAACGACTGACTGTATTTTATTTGCTCTAGCGATACACTTCAAATGCAATTGGAACAGAAGCAAAGTAATAATAAAATTGAACTTTAAGTCCCCAGCCTGTGTCGCATACACATACATGCATACGGATGTCAATAACATGTTAATGTCAAGTTTAATAAAAAAAATCATAAAATATAAATAAATTGTTTAGAAATGAAGAAGGTGAATATTAGGAGACACACATACACACACTCGTGACATAAGAGTTGGTATTCGTCGTTTGACGTACCCAACATTTAATTTTGCGTAAATTGATTGACTCATTCGAGGGTTGTAAGACTCTGTAAGCCATGTAAAACATAAGTGGGTCCTTCAAATAAAAATACAATATTCAAACACTTTGGAGATACTAACTGTCACATCTAAACTCCTCATTTTGCTGCATACGAAATGTTTATTTGAAATTTGACATTTTTTATTCGAATTAGTGATCAAATATATTTAGACACGTATTTTAGCCACATGCTTAAAATATTTTAATACAAATGTTATTAATTGTTATAGTAAAAATAAATATCTACTCGTACTTGTACAAACCTGAATTTTATAGTGAAAATCCAACATAACAATTTATGTATGTATTTGTGTATCCATTTTACCATAAAAATAGCAGATTAATTATATTTGTAAATCTTTTATTTAATTTCAACAACCTTTTCGCCTTCTTTTAGTTTATTTTAGTTTAAAATTTTTAGTTTAAAATACATATTTAGCGAAGTTCATTCATTCATAGCCTGCGTTTTTACTAGTTAATTATCAAAACTGGTGGGTCTGGATTGTTGACTTTTTTACACTGACTTGTGAGATTCCTATGTCACTATTTTTATTAGGGGGGTCTTACATTCAAAACTTAACAAAAACATTTGAGGCGACGGTGATGGCTCTCAATAAAGGGGTCTGGAATTTCTCCTTAAACGCGATGACTTGAATATTTTTAAAGACATTAAAAAGGATATGTTCAATTGTATTAACATCTTTGGAGCCAAAATTATTATTATAAATGAAATATTTTGAAAAATAGCCAACATAGGCTCGTTACACAGTAACTGCCCCGTATGACCGCATCACACGAGTAAATGCCAAGTGAAAGTTACTAGTTTGACTGCCATTCGAGTACACAGATGCAATAGCTGCCGATTATGAGGTCAGCAACTCGCACTATGTAACCAGGCTTAAAGAATTTTGTGCAAAAGTCCACTGCCAACTACAGTTCAAGAAATCAAGTGGAAAATTTAAAAAAAAAATTAAAAAAGTTCAAAACGGAAGCAAAAATAATGAAAATCAGAGGTGTAGAAAATTGACTTTAATAAAAAGCAGGTGAAGTTAGTACTTCAAGTGTGTAAATTACTTAGGTCTCATATGCTTTCATTCAATTAAACTGTCTCTGTTTCATTCGTTTGTTTGTAGCTGGCTAGCATTCATCCACTCATTCATTCATTTATTGTTTTCTGCTATTGTAGAGCAAAAAAACTGAAGGACATTCACACATCATCAACTTAAATAATTCGCACCATTCTGCTACAACTGCCGATAGCAGAGATTTATTTTAGAGATAATAGCACAAAAGATTAGTTTAACTTTGTTTTTCTTTTCTTGTGTATGGCTCACGCTGGAGTTATTTAATAATTGTTTAGTTACAAAGTTGTATGGGCCAAAAGTAACCAACCACCTTCATCTTTCATAAAATGCCAACACAAGCACAATTACATATGCAAAGGTAAAGGACGCACATACAGAATGTGTTTGGGCTAAGTAATTTTTTATGTTGGTCTTAGTCCGTGAATTGAACTCCAAGATGGTACTGAATTATTTTTCATAGTAGAAACGTCAAATCGCTGCAAGAAATTACCAAATATTACCTGCCGATTGGAGCACATATGATGTCCCTTAGGCATTTTGGGTAATTAAGCAGGTCTTTTCTGGTAATTCAGCAACCTTGATGTATTGCTATCCCGACGATATGGAAGCACCAGCCCCCGAGACTTGTCTGAAGCGTGACACTCGCAGATTATACTCTTTGTGGTTTGAGACGTATCTAAACTACTGGCACTACGGCAACCCGTAGCCGAGCGGTTTTGTGTTAGCACCCCTTTCGGGAGAGCGACGTCTTGGCTCTGGTTAGGAAATAAGTTGCACCAAACTTCATAGCAAATGATAATTTCTTGGTCCATCCAGCCATGGTGCTAAAATTGGCAACTACGTGAAGAGCGTACATAGAGGCGGTGGTGAACTCATTTTGTCCATCCGATGGTAAGACTAGTAGTGCAGGTCTTAAGCCCTGACATATTGGAACATATTTTTTTTGAAACTTTGTACAAAACGGGCAAAATAGTATTTATTACGTGTTTTTATCTGTGTATTAGTGTATTTTTCTATAGAAAATGAGAAAAGGTGGAAGTAACCTCATATGGTTGCTTTCTGACTAAATTTCCTAGTGAATTTTTTCCCATTTTACTCGTTTCTATTCAATTACATATTTATTTAATATTGATTAATAAATAAATAGTCTTAGTGCTCTTTATATTTATACTCGTATACAATTTAAGTTGTATGTATTAGTTTTGTTGAGTATATAAACATAGTTGTATGTGTATTATCATTATTTACTTCCATCCATACATACATACATACATACGTATGTACTTGCAATAATATGTAGATAAGTGCAAATATATTTATGTAAATATTAATTGTAATGTTTTTCTGTACTTCTCTTTCTCTTTATCTATCTTTCTCCCCGCCATTACTCTTGTTTCCTGATTATCTTTTTGCTTGTTGTTCGCCGCACGTTTAATAAATTTTAGTTGATTTAACTAATGGTCAGCTAACACCAAACAATAATACGCCATTGCTAACTCAGGCATTATCGGGTAAGTCTATAAGAATATACAAATCTTTCATGCAAACTTATGAATTGAGCTCGAAATTGATATGATTGCTTTGAGAACGAGAGAAGAATACTTTGTTTATAAATTCCTTCATAGATTACTTGCTACAAGAGCAGTAGAGGGTAAATTATCTTCATATTACGTTTTGTTGTCAAAACAAAATCTTAATCAAGAGCGCAGGGCCCTCATATAAACGTTAAATAAATATATCCACGCAACTCTTTTAAATTTGCGTAAACTTGCCCTCGTTGCACAATAACTAGATGTATGCAACGCCTCAGGCAAGGCGAATTGACCACAAAGTGGTCTTACTACTACAACAAATACAACATAACAAAAGCATAAAAATAGTATCGTTGATACATAATTCACCGAAACTACTGATACTTCCTATTGCTTTTGTGGCGCAAAAGTTATGGCTTGCTCCATGCGCAATGCTCGACAACCAAACTAAACAATTTCTTTTCAATATTTTAAATTTTACACTTTTTTAATTTAAAAAAAAAACGGGTTAAATTTTCTTAATTATTTTTAAATATTAAAACACTTCAGTTTTTGCCTTTTAAGTTAATTTGAATTTCAACATAAATATAATGAAGGCACATTAACTATAAAGTGACCTCGATCAGAGCCTAATGTCAAATATTATTAAAGTATATATGAATTTCAAATAAAATTTATGAATTTAAAAACTTTGTATTTTATTATTTTTATTTCAAAATTATGATTAATTTGTTGACGAGGGATAAGCTAGTCTTAATACGCATTTCGCTGGTTGATCAAGACAGCTGATGAGGAAAAATTATTTTTTAAATTAATAAATTTTCGTGTTTGCTTCTGTTTCTTTATTTTAATATCACATTAGTGGACTCTAGGCAAAACAATGTTGACACTGGGTCGAATTAGTCCAACACTGAATTCGCTCAGCTCCCAGCTTATAATCAATTCGCCTTGAATATAATCAAGAACACAAATTTTGTCAGTTGGTTCTCTATCAGCTGCTGTTGAAGTCGCGACTGAGGCCGCGTAGTACTTTTTTCGTCTGTCAATTAGTCGCTTAATGTCAAACTCTGTGTACGTTTTTTGTTTACATTAAAAAGTTTTAAAGATATATAAAATTTGTAAATGTTATTTATAAGTTTCTTTATAACAAAAAATGGCAAAAATTGTTTGCTTAATCTCACATGAGATTAAAACATTGAGGTGGCGTTTTAAAACTCGTTTTTGTTTGTTTTTATTTTTATTATTTTTATTACTGCTGAGTACATTTGTTGACGGCATTGACATGTTCGTAAAAGATTGCTTTGTTGTATTTGTTGTCCTGATTGATGTATGCACACATGTATTCATGTATCTAGTTATTGCGTTGTCCTGCACTGCTTAATTGTGCATTCGATGAATCAGCTGTATTTTGTTTACTTTTGTTAATTAAATAATTATATGAAGGCTGCAATTTATATTTAAATTTTACGAGTAACTAAATATATTTCTGATCAAATACAAAGCAATGAAACAGTCATCACTAACGTGATGAAAAAGACCCGACCGACGAGCTTTACCTGCTACCTATTCACACCTGACATATGGCGATGTAGTAAACGAGCTTAACCTGCTACAAGCTCACATGACAAATTTATTCTTGACAAAAAAATAAAACACCTACGAATTGATGCAAACTTCTCAGAACGAAAAATGGCACATAGCCGAAACCGGTTTGCCTCCAAGCCAAGCTCGACAAGGGATGATAAAAATTCGTTCCAAGTAAATAGCGAATTATTCTAGTGCCTTCGGTTTCCGTAGTCTACATTTTTTGTCATATAAATTTCCAGCCTCTGCTTCGGTACTCTATATTTCAATGAAATTAATATTGTAGAGTTTGGTTGGAGTTTAAATGAAACAATTATAGGGTAGTACGAATTGTTGCACAAATTCCATAATTCCCTACGATAAGACAGCAGGAATATTTATAATTGCTTTTGAGTTCCAATTCAGCCAATTCTTTTAGCCGAAAATACAAGCAACAGGCAAATTATAAAAATTTTATATTTTTTACCTTTATCATTTCAGTGATGAATAATTATCAAGCGGCAGCAGCAGCTGCTCATAGTTTCGCAGCACCATCAGCATCGCCTCATACCACTACTGCGCGGCAAGGTTTTCCGTCTACCAACTCCCCGGGCCCCGCCATGGATATGTACAGTTCGACGGCTGCCGAGAATGTGGGCTATGTACAAGCCACAAGTCCTCAACCGTCAGGCTTTCCGATTGCCGTGAGTCGAGCTCCACTCAACTATAGCCCGGTATGTAAATCAAACCAATTATATTTTTATCCACGTAGTTTCAATTTTCCTTCAGCTTCTTCTCTACATCCAGTCACTTAGAAGCTAATTATTCTTTTGTTTTTGATTTCCCTTCATTTTCATTGAAAACATACTACAATTGTAATTTATTATTAGTCAGTCATCGGCGAATTGAATAAATAGTTTAACGGTTATCGGTCAAAATCAACTCCGTTAACATAAATTTTCGTTTCACTTTTTAGTTCTTGCACGCTTTTTCTTTATCGTTTTCTATTTCATTTATATTTTTCTATGTTTATTTTACATATGTTTGTATGTATGTATGTACGTATGTTCATTGTCCTTCACTACTTCTACAAATTCAATGTGTTTGTGTTTGTTGACTTAAATGTTTATATGTATCTCTCGTCTCGTTTCCGTTTAGATCTATTCATTGAACTTTGCGATGGCTAATATATAAGACTGAAATCCTAAAGCAGTTGCACAAGGTAGGATTTTATGATTTGATTGCTTATCTCTGCATATTCTTATTTCTCTTGCCTGTGTTCATACCTACACATACATATGTATATGTGTGTATTAATGTTTGTAATCATGCTCAAAGAGTTTATTAAAGTTTTAGTTTTTTATTTACAATTTGTATGTATCTCTCCATTCCTAATATTTCGAGACCATGTAGGAGACAGTTTACGGGCGAATAATTATTAATTTTGTAAACATATTTAAGTACGAGTGCAAAATAAAACGAGACAAGTCCATGGTTTTGACCAGCATTACCAGTTCAGCCTTGTCTAGGCTAATTTTAGCTTTCGTTTTCTGGCTTTTTTAGCCGAAATTTACAGGTAATTTGCGCTTACGTTTATATGTCTCGAAATCTGCTAATTTTCTATAAAAGTATTGATCTTTTACGATCTACGAGCAGCAGCGATATAACTTTGTTAAAATTTTATAGTTTAGCCAAATGTTAATAAAATTAACTTAATAACTCCGCTAAAACTTGAATGACTTTTAAGCCTTGTGACGAATTGTTATTTGTTCCTAAATTATTGATCATTCTAAAGAGGAAATCATATTTCATCTATTTTTGCGTACGATTTTATTTAAAATAAAATAAAAATGGAAACTCTTGATAATCTTTAAGGGCTTCCATAACGCGGAGTGACATAAAATTGTAGACCTCAATTTTTGATTTATTACTGTTTTTATTATATAGTCTGTGATTTGAAAATTTTGTGCGTGGTCACTGACCACCTTGAGACCTACAAAGTTACCAACAAACAAAACAACTTTCGCTAAGAAAACATTTGAAAAAGTTTGAGACATGCTCTTAGTATATATTTTTTTTTTTAAATATATTTTCTATAACAAAATGTTAAAAAAAATTTAAAAAAAAGATTTTAAGGTGTTTTTAAGATTTAAATATTGAAATGCCAAGCATCTAAACCAGAACCTAGAAAACAAAATCGCAGATCGACCACTTGGGAAAATTAGCTCGATTAAATTTTAATGATTATTAAGCCAGTTTTTTTGGGATTTTATTTTTGCTGTTAAAAAATGAAATTAATTATTTTATTTGAGTTAAATAGATAAAGTTTACAGCTGACACAAAATTAGTAAAAACGACACAAAAACGGCATAGAAAATGCATTCCATTCTGCTAGTTGTCTAATAAAATGTTAACTTTTACTGTACTCAAAGTTATCATATCAAATAAATTTTCTTTCTTAATAGAAAGAATAAAAAAACGAACTTATGCCTAAAAGTTAAATTACTAAATATTAATAATTGTAGTTCGATAAAGTTACGTCAATTAATAAATCAATTAATTTTAGCTGATTTGTTAGGCCCAACTAATTTTATTTTAAAATAATGCAATTTATTATTGAGGATGGATAAACTAATCTCTATGCGCATTTCGCTGGTTGCTGAGGCCAGCTCATCAGGAAAAAACTTAAATGTCTTATGCTCGAAATTTCTTATACCAAATGAGAGTTTTTCTAAAAAGTTGAAAACAGGTTTCCTGCTCATCCGGATCATTACGATAAATTAAGATTTTTCAAGTGTGAAAAATGTCAACCGAGTAGACAATAGGATACATAGTAGATTTAAACCTACATATGTGGCTACAAATGTCGCCTAATAGCCAGCTACAAAGCTCAGTAGTTTACTATAGAATTAAAATATCACTCTAAAAATCTTCTCATGCAGGACCCTTCCTCGTGAAAAACAGTGATTGAAAACAGAAATGACTGCGCGGTGTACAATAGCATTTACTATTATTTACTTCTCGAATATCTTTTTTTTATGTTGCAATATAATTATTATTTATAACTTCATCTATCAAGTATTGAGAGTCGTCTACATCTGTGCGATCTATTATCCATTTACGCATGTTTTAGAATTTATTCTTTTTTTTTCGTTTTTTGTTTTAAACGGAGTAGTTATTTATTACATTAAAAGCTTCTTCTATTTTTTCAGGGACCACTAATTCCTGCGGCATTTACAAATGGTTACCATTAAGTGGACGCACCGACCGCAACAAATAAAATCCGTTAACCAGCGGCAAAAGCCAACACAGACAACATTTTTAAAAAACATAAAAACAACTACATCAATTTGATAGAAAAATTAAAAATAAATTTGCAATAATAAAAAAAAACAAACCAATTACACCAAATACATATTTACATCAACTCTACCATATATAAAATATATATAAAAACAATATATATATACATACAAAACTATATACTAAACCTTTGCATTATATACAGGCAAAAAATACAGAAATAAAAACAAAAATGTTTTTTTAACAACAAATTTTTTAAACCATCAAAAAAAAAATATATTAAATATTATATCAACATTTTGTAGAGCACGGAAGTAAAAACATTTTTAACAAGTGATGGATGGATTATTCAACAGAGAAAGCAAAGCCATCGCCAGAACAACTGCAGAATGACAAACAAATACAGCAACGTATACAATTTGGAATTTTGTATTTTATTTATTTTTTAAGTTTCCTTTTTTGTTTTTGTTTTTTTTTTTTTGAATCATTAACAAAACACTTTACATCATTAAATGATTAAATGATTATTATAATTACCGTTGCGATTATTACGATTGTGATTGCATTATTATTGAATGAATGCTTTAACATTTAAGTTTTTGTATTAAATGACAGTATTGTCATTTTGTTAATGATAGAGAGATAAATGGCACAACCCGCCCTTATCTCTTAATGAAAAAAAATTTGTAATTTAAATACAACTCAAAAATATATAATAATATAGCAAATTATATAAAATAATGAATAAAAATAAATCAATACCCCAACATTTTTTACCCAAACCCCGCCCCCGTCTTTCCCCTCCCCCAAAAATATTTTTAATAAGCAAATTATAAAAAAAATATAAACATATATAAATATACACATTAAGGAAATACATGCATATATTAATTTGTACTGAAAACCTTCTCCAATATTTAAAAATTTAAATGGAAAAATTACCAAATTATTACAACTGAACGAAATGTAACAGAGTTGATAAGTCTTAATGCCGCAGGATAAAAAACAGACACATTGTACTTGTTAATTGAACACTTTTGAAATGTGAGCAGTTAAATTTTCAAACCAAATAAAAAGGATAAAAATTTTAATTTGTATCGACACGCATACATGCATGCTTACCACTACCACATGGCTATAAAATGGAAATAAATGGCAGAACTTGACAACTGATGCGCCAGTTAATAATGAAATATAAAATATAAAAGAAATCAATACAATTCCTTATTTTAAAATGCATTCAAAATGAATCTGTTGAAAGCTCTTTACACACATGTATTGTTGTTTGGCTTATTACTTAATCGATTTTTTAATTTGTCACTGATCTGAGGAACACAATCTCAAGGTAAAAATTACCTTGGAATATACATACATACACACATACATTGGTATATATGCACATGCACACATATGTATTTGAACCAGACATACATACCTTAAGGATGTCTTCAGAACACAAACAAAACAAAAACACTTACTTCGCGATTTAAAAAAATAACTCGTTAGCAGTTTCGTTCTCGTCACACACGTGTCACATAATACCTCGCCTTCTTTCGGTGCTGATAAGCCTGGCATACAACAGTAGCACACAAATCAACCATGAAATAGATCACGCATTCCTCTTTTCAAACTGATTGTGTTTGTTGTTTTATATGTGAACACTGATCATACAAAAAGAACTATTGTGGCAACACTAAGAGAGCTCAAAGCTAACGAACCTCCGGTTCTGGCCTCTCTTTTAACTCCAGGATTTGTTTTACTAAACCAACAACCTTTGATGATTTAAATATTGCAAACACTGTTTTCAACAAATCTTAATAAACAAAAAACACGTTTCACTGTGTTTGCGATAATCTTCTAAACCAACCAAACGATTGGCCAAAGAATTTTGTGATTGTGTCTGGTTTATTTTCGCTTAAAAACCAGGGTACTTTTGGACTCCATAATTGGCACTGTTGTCAATGTGAAAATTTTTTTAAAGGTTTCATCCTAAAATTTTTAGAATAAGAATAAGAAAATACAAAATACCACAGTATAATTTTGATTATCTGGAACTTGGTAGAACTTTGCAGTTAATATGCGGCGTTTATCCGAATGGCATGATGCTGCTCAAAGTAAATATTTACATTGTATATTTGGAAAAGTATAAGAGTCTATACAATATGTGTCTACTCTCAGTACGCTATAACAGTGGGCGCGGATCCTCTAATTGTAAGGTTAAGTTTAAGTCATGAAAATCTAAAGGTTACTAAAGTTCATAAGTAAAAATATTTACAATAGTAAAAATCCATTTAGCAGTTTGTGACATACAAGTCCGTATACAGTTTTTACATTTTCGTTGTTCAGTGTGTAAATTTGGCAGACATTTGTACAAAATAATTATTCGGATTTTTTTCGCTAATAGTCATGTGTTATTTGTTCAACAATAAACTTAAAATGTATATCGATCGTGTCCAACAGTTTCATTTAACAGCTGTCTGTCAATTTTGTTAATAATTTTAAAAGCGAAAGTATTAACTTGCAGTAGTTTATTTTCCCAATGTGACGTTGCCATTTTCGGCATTTAGGTGGTAAAATCATTAATATAGAAATGTTTTTATTTTGAAATATTTCACCTTCAATTTCTAATTGAAACTAAACAATATTTTCTTTTGTCCTGACCCGAAATCCTTTTAAATGTTAGAATTGCGGATCACCAGTACCATGATATATTTTTAAACATTTTTTTAATTTAATATTTTTTAATGAGATCCTAAGCGTGTTAACACAGTCAGTGCTGTTCTTTCTATATTCCAAATCTGTAATATTTTTTCCGAAAGTGGAAATTTCTTCTTGCGCTTTATTTAGAACAAAAAATATTGACGGAATGAATTAAGGTCAGAGTTTTCTTAAATTTAAACTTTATTTAAATGTTCAAACGACAATTTGTATTAAAATTGAAAATGTTTTCTTTCAATTTCTATTTATTTGCCACAATTAATTTTAAAATGCATATGGGATGTCGAAACAGACTGGTTTTAAGACTCTCGCTTATTTTTGATTTTATAGCTAAATACATGTGTTCACATAGAAAGAGTTTTCTACATTTTCATAATTATTTTGCAATTAATATTTTCGAACAGCCTAAAATGTTTGAAATCGCTATTACAAATTTTATTACAAATTTTAATTGTTGAACCTAAATTAATTGAAACTTCTCAAGAAACCACGAAAAGAAATGTAGTAAAAAATCAAGTTTTATTTTCAAGAGGTATTTTTTATTTAGGAAATAGTTAGGGAAATATGTTACTATTTATAAAATACTTAAAATAAAATTACATATTTAAAATATCACAAATAAATATGTATAAGATGAAGAAAACAAGTGCATTAAGTGGTACATGAGGCACTGCTTAATAAACACATTCACATACTACTGATGGATACACAAAACATATGCAGATACATACACACATACATACGTACATAGGTATGCGTGTGTTAGTACTTCGTATGTGCTTTGTCAACAGTAGAAGGACAAACGGAAACAAAACAAAAAACCCGAAAACGCGAAGAATACAATATGAATTAAGAAAAAATTTAATCAAAATCTTCAAGTATGCAACAAAAACCAAAACGGATAACGGCAAATACGTTAGAAACAAGTCAACTTTAAACACTTTAATTTGTTGTTTATTTACCACTTATCATTATTTTTGTAATGAATACTTTGACGTTCTTTTGTAAAGTGCGTGCAAATTATGAAATAATAATATAAAACAATAATATCTTAAATGGCAGCAGCCGTCATTATGAAATTAAGTGAACTTATTATTATCAAAAACAAAAACAAAAACAAAACCAAATAAAAATGAAAAAACTCAAACACAAAAAACAGGCCAATTTATGTGCAATTGTTAGTAAAAACAAATATTTAAAGATAAAAAATAAATAAAAATTTTAAATCCTAGTCTTAGTCTTAAAACAAAATTTAAACTTTTAAAAATGTTGGTTCCATTTTTATATAAAAATAATTTAATTTAACGACATTCATCGGAGACAGCGCATAAGTTTTATTAAATGGCATTAAATATTGCAAGAAAAATAAAATAAAATGTTGGTTAAAAAAGTATTTTTCTAAAGGAAGATAATAATATTTGGCTTCTTCTTCTCATATGTAATTTAAATCTTTTTAAATCTTGCATAACTTACTTTCACCATTTTCAAAATGCGTTTCGATAAGTACCCTACATAAATGAATAATAAATTTCCTTTCACCAATATTTTGTTTTGCAAAATTAACACAAAACTGCTTGGTTTATCAGTTTGTTCAGCATTTCAGCTTTTTAGTCTCTCTACCTTACTATAGCGAAGTGGATATTCTCTTCAATAAAACAAAGGTTTGGATTGATAACTAAAAATTATAGTTCAATACAAATTCAGTTATTTACATTTCGGTATTAAAATCGTTGCCAATTTGGCAAAACACATCCTAAAGATCTGGCCAGACGAGCCAAATATGTGACTGACAAATGAAGCGTAACCACTGTATAGTTTACACGTTCTTCTGTTTCCAGCATACGCGTATTCATTCATTAACTTGGAAAAGCTTCTACTTCTTGTTATCCAATCCTTAGCACGTAAGATTGAATAAACATTTGGCGTTTGCCCCGCCTGGAACACACACACACACACACACTTCAAGCATAGTAGGGATATAATTTGCTAAAAAAAATTATTCTCATATTTATTACAATTTTAAATTATAAAATAATATAAATTAAAATTTATTACATAAAAAGAACTAACAAAAACCACACAAAAATCCAACTTGATTCCTGAAATTTTGCCAAATTTTTTTCTACACAGCAGACATGAAAGTTTTTTTTTTATAAAAAAAAATAAAGAACCAAAAAACAAAAGATACCGAACATAAACAAAATGTTAATAGTTTGCAAAACACCAATTTTTAAAACCAAACAACAAATAAATAAACCAAATATAAACTAATAAATTCAATTTAAACTATACAAAGAAAATAAGACAAAAATCAAATATTAAGCAACAAAATATAAAAAATAATTATATACATACATACATACATATACTAAATATATATACATATATATTTATGAAATATAAGAAGAAAAAAAATCTTAAGACAAAACTTGTAAAAATTGCTAGTTTAGTTAGTTAAAAAGGAGAAGAGAACACACGAAATTTGACATTCAAACATCAAAACATCAAAACATTTTGACAAACGAACATTTTAAACAAGATTTCGCTAAATCGAAATAACTGAACGATTCGAGTGGCCGTAGGAAGAAAAGAAAAGAGTTTATAGGTCTTTTAACAAACAGAAACAATATACATTAAATGAACAAAAAGATTTAAAAAAAAAAACTATATAATATATTATAACCCGTGATATTGGTCACAATACTCGTAAGGAAGCGAAAGCTTTGTTCAGCTTCTTTGAATTAGTTTGAAATTTTTATAAAACGGAAAACGTAACAGAAATCTGATAAGGAACGAACAGAAGAACAAGTTATGATTAAAATAATTAAATAGTATATAATTAAGTTAATATTTAATTAAGTATTTATATATTAAAGAGAAGACACTATTAACTAATACTATTAAAAAAAAAATATCGCAATTAAAATAAATTTAAAATAATTAAATAAAATTAAAAAAGTATACAAATACATACATATATTTTTAAGACATGTTCAAGAAGCAATAATTAAAAACAACAACAACAATTATTATTATTATTATAAAATAATTATTATTTATAATCAAAACAAAATAATATTTATATGTTAAAGAAAAAAAACTATTATACAATTATACAAGAAGAAAAAAACACAAAAATACATATTTATACTCCGAAAAAATCTATGATGAATAACGACTGTCTCAACTACGTTGATCCTCTAAAGAAAACGCTTTAAAATGTTTTTCTTTGTAAAACTTGTTCATAGTGTTCACTATTTTATTTAAAAGTTAATTTCATTTTAAATTAATTTTTCACTTCAGAGCTCTGAATCGTTATTCAATTTGATAAATTTTGTTTACTTTTGCATATCCAACGCATCTGACATATTTTGGAATTCATATTAAAATTTAATTAGATAAGCTGGGCTATTGTAGGAAGGGAGGAAAGAGTGATTAAAGCTTTCAGATTTGATGAACATTTATCTCACTTTCATAACACATTAAAATCACACATGTACCATGTCATAATGAAAATATGTTCATGGGAAATGACAATGTAGTTATTTTCCTAAAACTTTAAAATAATTTTTCTATTCATTTGAGTGGGGCGTACCTACCTTTCGTTTCGTTATTATTACATACAACCTTTACTTTTATCGGCTGCGAAACCTCTTAACCGCTTCCTTTCGAGAATGAGCGTTTTTTAAAGACACTGTACCAGTTAGTTTATTGGTCAGTTTTAGATTTAACTATGCGTAGTTAGCGGCCCTTAGTGGTAAAAAATCCATTAGTAGCACGTGATGTTAATTTATTTACGTTAGTATAGGTTAGAATTCATGAAACTAATGGCATTTTCATTTCTGACAAAAATGTTGCATATATTTTACACTGTGTACATTTTTCAGTTCTTTTTTAAAAAAAAATGTGACAGAGTAAATATAGAGCATGACAAAAATGCAAAATATGTTACATGTTTTCCCCACAATTTTGAATGCACAACACCTAAACTTAACTAGATCGCATCTAAGGAATCGTTGTGTTATTGCTTTGTTGAATGTAAACATAAATATTTTGTTCCATTTTGATCATTAAAAATTTACCACTTTTTAGAAATGTGGATAACATTAAGAAAGTAATACTCAATTACTTGCACCAAATTTCTTCAGAAAAGAAAACGAAATAAGCTTTACAATTTTTACAGCTTTGAAATATCCGAATAGAAACAACATCTAAAAAAACAAAAAAAGGTTTATTGATAAATTACCGCACGTTATTATTCTGATGAACTTTCTGTTAAATATAATGATTGTCCATGGTGCAATAATTTTTACTTCTTTACCACCAATAACAACGCCATAAATCTTCTTAATGCAAACCTCAGTTTGAAGCGGAGAGTGATAAAAGGAATGTTAAAGGTAGACCCTTTATTGTACATATAATTTGCCTTTTTCCTCTTTCACAACTCTAAGAGAGAGACCCGCCGGTAATTTTTGGAAGAAAACTTGCATCATATAAATGCAGAATAACCGATGAGTTTACTTACATGAATACATTTTATATTCAACGCATACGTAGAGTTATCTAGACAATTACCAATATTTTTTCTGAGCCAAGAGTTATTTCCCTTAGTCTCTCTAGCGATCGTCTCATTTTTAACATTTTTCCATGAAGTTGCGTTTCCGTATGAATAAAGTAAAATCGGTAAATAGTTTTAAAATAACGCGGTGGTAATAAAGAGCATTTTCTTTCATAGAAAATCCTAGTCCAGCGTTTATATTTTCTGTACTTTTATTAATTATTTTAATGATCGTTTGCCAAGTAATCATCATGCACCGATGTGGCAAAAAAATATTTGAAATATTTTTGTAGGAAATGTATAAAAATATTAATATTACAATACTATAAAAAACTAAATTAATATCTGTGCGAAAAATGTGTTAAAGCCCCGAATTGATTTTACAACTCCATGCATTTTTATTCCACAGGACCGTCAGGTTATAAGCATTAGTGCGATTCACTTTTCTCTTTACATAATTAATATAATTTCTACTTAATTAATTTTCTCAAAATGCACTCTTTTCGACGCAATTAACCCAAAAATCATGTATCATTTAAATTATTTCGTTTAATTTCGCAGCACAATCATCTAAACAAAACACGTTCTTTGACTCCTCTATAATCTAATCCTTACTTTAAAATCCTTAAGATGATATTTATTGCGTCTTTGGAACACTTACATTTTGAGCTCATTTCCCATACCTTTTTGCGCCAGTAATCAACAATATAATAATTTGTTTTCTTTTAAATACGCTATTGTGCGAGCTACACACTTTAGAAGGATCATGTTTTAGAAATCTAGTTTCATTTTTCGATACATACGATGCAACCACAGAGCAACTACTAAACGATACATTAGTTCTGTGTGATTATCGTACATTATATTAAATAAATCTACGCAAAAGAAAAGCAAATGATGTTAGTATGTGATGTGCATGAATATCAAGAGACAACTTAGCTACAAACGATGCAACATTAAATGGAACATGCCTATATTTCCCTTGAGTATATTTAGCAATACACTCATTTAATCGGCAATTTCCCTACATACTTTATATTAGAAAAATTTAATTTACTTTTTCTCGTTTAAATAAGCGGGTAAATCAATTATCCGGGACTCAATTAGCGAAAACGACTGTAATATATAAAAATAAAGGAGAGTGTTAAAGGTGAATTCCACAAGTTTTAGAGTTTCGAAAATACATGTACATTTTTCGAATGGAATGAACACAACTCTTTAAATTTAATGGAAGAAAATTTAGCAATTTCGTGATAATTTTACTTTAAAATAAAAAGTTGTAAAACTAGGAAGAATTAAAAAAAGTTAGTATGAATGTAGAAAATTAGAAGCTTTCAAATCAGAAAAAGAATATTAATTAACATATACTTATATGTATGTGTAACTGCTGTCATTTGAATTTCTCATAATCTCTTCATAACACTGTCGTTATTTTTACATTTTTCCTCCTTCTGAAAACGCAGCAGCCATTAAAGTATTCACTAAAAATTATTTTGGGATCAAATCATTTGAGCAGCAAGAGCTCGCAGCCTAGCTTAGTACACCATACGCCAATTCAATCAAACCTTTTCATTTTTAAACCAAAAATTACTTACAATTACATAATATTCAAAGTAAGTTATCTTCATTCCCTTTCTTTTTGGTAAAAAAAAACACAAACACACAAAAAATGGAAAAATGCGTCCTTTTTACAAAAGAAAATAAAACAGATCAATTTTAGTCAATTAACATCATAAGAATATAAAGCGTTTTTAAAATATAAAAAAAGTAAATAATTAAGAATCTTTTAAGAAACAGAAAAATACTTAATATGTTGAAATTATTTAGTGTACGATAAATTAAATTAAATTAAACAAAATAAAATGATAAGAAGAAAGCTTTAAATTTTTTGGAAAAATATTTTTAAAAGATTGTCAAGCTTAATCATCTAATGAAAATTAATACAAAAACAAACTATAAAATAAATTGTAGAAAATCCTTTAGAAAAGATGATACAAGGTGATATTAAAATAAAACCTTCCAAAGAAAATATTACACATTTACACACTAAATATCCATTCAGCAAATATTTAGAAAATACAACATTTTTAACAAAAAACTTAAGATATTTTAATTTTACACAAATTTTTTTAAGTCAATTTAGACTGAAAAACACTAAATCTTTTGACATATTCGATAATGTATAATTTGTATTATCTATTTGTATTACTATTTAAAAAATCTAAAATAAATACCTGTGAGTATTACACATTTTTTAACTCTTCCTCTCTCCTCTCTCTCTCTCTCCTCTGGACAACATATCATTTCTTTAGAAAAATATTTAAATATTAATTATAAAAAATA
This sequence comes from Phania funesta, assembly GCA_963932375.1. Taxonomy (NCBI): domain Eukaryota; kingdom Metazoa; phylum Arthropoda; class Insecta; order Diptera; family Tachinidae; genus Phania; species Phania funesta. Next base: position 92,196,668 of record OZ010656.1, on the reverse strand, counting down.
TATTATTCTTATACATTGTAGTAGAAAAAACCAACAATTATATTAAGTTATATATTATTCAGTGAAGTAAATTCATTAACTCTAATTTATTTATTCAGAAATATTATTTCGAAACTCTTGCAATAAGCACTCATACACTCACACACTCTCATTGGTTTTTTTCCGTTCAACTTTATTATTCACTTTTTGATCATATGATCTTTTGAATCTCTCTTCCGTTATGCCCCGTGAAAGTGTTAAGGGGAATTAAATAGTCACTCCCTCCCTCTCTCTCTCTCTCTCTCTCTCTGTCTCTGTCATCCCCATACACTCACTAAATCACTTGCATTCTCAAAGTAAAGCATACACGTCAAACATCAACTTTCCTACTTGGAAAAAGCTTATTTACCATCTTTTAAGAGCTTTTTCTGTTTTCAGTTAAACTAAATAATATTTTTTGAATAATGAAAATAATAAAAACTAAATATGAAAAGAGCAAATAACACTTTCACTATATTGACAATATCTTTATATTTTACACTATACTTATAATTAAATTTATACATAATAATTATTGAAAGAAAATCTAATAATTATTAAGCTATAATAAGTTACTTTAACAACAAGAACAAAATATATATGAAATATATTATAAGAAATTAAAAAAAATTGTATTTACACTTGAAGAAAAGGAACAAAAAACAAACAGAAACCGAAACAGAAATGAATCATACTATATAAACAATTTAAGGTTAAGATATTATACAAAAACAAAAAGATATAATTAAATATTTGTATTTAAAACAAAGAAGAACTACTTTTTGAAGAGCAAAAGCAAATAAAACGTTAATGGAAAAAATACTTTATAGTTTTTTAAACTGCAAAAGAAAAGTCCAGAAACAAACTAAAAATTAAAACGAACAAAGAAAACTCATACTTTAGTAGTGACACATTTGTTTATTAACATAATATTTTACTCTGCCATTCATTTTAGAATGACTTTCTTTTTGTAGAATCTTGTTTAACAATTTCATGTTTCCATTCCTCAGCAAAAAATTGCGTTTCGCCCACGGACGCGCGTAAAGAATTCACCATTGGGCAAAGAGAGTAGTCGAAATTTAATACACGTGCATGAAAAAACATGGTGGTACATTTAACAGGACTATAAATGCAGAGCTGGAAATAACATTTGGGTATCCCAAATCTGCACTAGGTCTTTACTTCATGGAGCATCCACAAGCAGTTAGTTTCGTTTGTTAAAACACGAACACGTGTCATGTAACAAGAACTTGGTCTTAAACAATCAGATGGTCCATGAGTGGATAGCATAGATTTATATCGTTGGTATTCGACATTTGCAGGGTCCGGTGTTTAGATTAACAAAATAATAAAAATAGTTGTCTGTCTACACAGCGAAATTTTGGAATAAAATGTGATTCTACATATTTTTGAGCCTGAAATTCAGTAGGACAACTTTTCAACATTTCAAGCTAGTGGGGGCTTTATTTTTAGCTAAAAATATTACTTTTCTCCTCATAAGATAACAGTGCAAGCTTTCAAATCTTTTTATGTCCTGTGGTTAGTTTGAACTTAAATATTTTAATACTAGACCAGTTAGATTTTCCAACTTAAGTCATCATATAACAATGATAATTTGAGGCAAGAGGATTTATTATTATTAAATCGTAAATGGGGAAAAAAATCATTACTTTGCCGAAATTTCTATTTGAAAATTATTTTATAATTTTAAAATATTCGAAATTAGAAAACATTTTTAAATTGGAACTTTAGCACAAATGTAACTCTGGTGAATTATAATGCTTTTATAAGGTCTTTAAAATTATTTATTTTTTTCATCATAAATTATTTCTTTTTCATTAAGTGCCAAGAGTTATTTTAAAGACATGATACTATAAACGAAATGTTTAATAATTTTCCTAAAATTCAGGAATTTTTAATTGTAATGTACTTCATGAAGATAAGAAAATAAAACCATCGCTCCATCACATCAACATTGCTTTGAGAAACCTAGAAATTACAATTGCTAATACTGATCAACATAACACTTGTCTGTCTGTTCAAAAAAATAAAGGAGTTATTCAAAAATTCATGTTAAAGTTCGGTTTACGTGGATCTGCGAGTTCGGTTTGCTTTGTGCTCAAAAATGCATGTTACCATTTAGAAATTGACAGAAAATAAAACGAATTTATTTTTTCTTCAAAATGAATAGTGACTAATGAGCCATCCCATGAACACATTTTGTTACTTGGAACAAATAAATATTAAATATTGTGTTGTGCCAAGTTTCACTTCGGTTGCAGAGGCCATTAGTAGATACATGCATATATACATACTACAGGATCTTGTAAGTCCTCATTGCAATGCCTTTGTTCATATGTACAAAATTATTTAAAATTTCTGTTAATAAATCTAAAAAATGCAATGGTTTTTGGTGTCAATTAACACGAATTCGCTTAACAATGCGTTGTCAAGAAACGCAGCTCTGTATTAAAACAGACCTATTTGTATTACTTTTCAATATATGTGTGACGTTTTACATATGTTTTTCCATTTCCGGCGTTTAAAAAATTGTCGCTTTTAAGACAAAATTACATTGCCTGTGTATCCAGCTGGAATTTTCGGGGTGAAAATAATTAATAAAATTTTATAAAATAAATAGAAGCCCCTATTGTCGTTCACAACTCATATCAGTTTAGTCGTCTGAAAGTCGGCCCAACATCCAGATAGCGTTATTATGAAACACAACTCTTTTCAGTTGGAATGGTTATTTATGCCATTGCCAACTTAAAATATGAAATCTCACAGAAAAGCAGACAAATTCAACTGCAGATTTAGGGAAATAAAGTGCAAGCGAAAAGTATTTTAATTATTCCGCTAGGAGGATATATCTGCAGATTTATTTTATGAAAACTCTAATTTACAACCAATCATATCTTCAACGCATTTCTAATCTTTTCAAACTTTATGTATCATTTTTTAATTCATTGAATTTATTTGGTATACTTTGCATAATGAGAAGTAAGATTAGGAAACTATCGTACACTTAACTAAATAGCTCTGCGCCACTACCGAGCCCTAAATTGCCATACGAAACAGTAATTGCTGTACAATTAAAATCAGTGTATGCAAGTTTGAACTTTTCTAAAGGAAAGGACAGAGGAGATAGAAATTTGTCAAAATATACGTAAATAATAAAAATGCACACTACTTTGTGGTTTCTTTGGTTTAAGCAAATATCCATTCGGTAGGATAAGATTCTACTTAACATCAGAGGCAACAAAAAAATATCCTTATATTATTTTTTATCTGCATTTTATTCTATATATGCCACGTAATATTGAAGAAACATTTGCAAAGAAAAATAATGGTTTTGCTTATTTCCTCAAATATTTGTCCGATCTGACCTACAGAACATTGTCAACCCCTATAAGTATGCTTCGAAATTTGTTTGAGAAAACCGCCTTATTTTGGTTTAATGTATATATTGATTATTAATGGTACGAGTAATATTAAAACTAATGTAAAATCTTAAAAATATAGTTTTATATCAATGAAAATAAACTAAAAACTGCAGATACAACTGACATACAAGGAAACCCAAATAAGATAACAAAATAATTTTATGAAATATACATATGTATTATTAAAAAAAATTTAAAAAGAATTAAAGAATTTAAAACAATTAATAAAAAATAATAAGGTAAACAGTATCATTAAAAATTAAATAAATAAGAAAAAAAACACGTTTTTATTAATTCAAATTAAACAAACGTATGAACATTTGCTTTCAGAGAGGCAACAAAGATAATGCATTATTTATATACATACATACATGTTGTATATATTCATATACATATGTGATATAACAAAAGCAACAGTTATGTATATAAAGCAAGAGAAAACTTGTATGACACCTAAAAAGGCATCATAATTTGTTTTCAAATTTTAAAACGTTGTTATAAGAGTACACGCTAATGCCCAACTCTTGGTCCTTATTTAAAAAAAGTTGCCTCGACTCGATTTGATCTTATTTCGTTATCTTTATATCTCTTCACTTTCTGTTGTTCTTTGTTCTCTTTGAAACTGTTAGTTTAACGAAAAAAGTAGAAATGAAAAACAAAATATATTTATTTATAAGTAAACAATTATTATGACATTAAATATTATTAATAAATGAACAAAAATGAAAACTTACATTAACTAAAATAAATAAATTATACAAATACCACAACAACAAAAGTCAAATAAAACTTAAGATAATTATATAAAACCTTAAATGAGACGATTTTAAACAAATGAAATAAAAAGTTATTTGAAAATTAAAAAATAAATTAATAAAATAAGAGATAAACAACAACAACTTTAATGCAAATGAAAAAGAAAAAAATTAATAAAATATGAACATTGTTCGATCAAAAATATGGAAGTGTTTTTATTTATAGAAATACCTCGGCTGCTCTAATATCGGTTCACATAAGTATAAGTATATACCTAAGTATGTGTATATGCATCTATCCTTGTAATCAAATTCGGGTGTTGAGCAAACTCATGTAAGTGAATCAGTGGCGTAGCGAACACAACTAGCGCCCTGTACATGGCACCTTAATAAAGGAATTGCAAATAATAATTAAATAAAGTGCCTACTGTGAAAATATGTACGGAGCACCACCGTAATGCTCCTTTAAATCTTAATATACTCGTATATAGACTTTTTTGTGACCGGAATTAAATTTACGTGTTTTTTTTTTATTTCTGTATATAAAAATTGTATCTATTTTAACTTTTATATTGGGAAAGCATACACCAACGTGATTTTACTCAAACGAAGTGTAAGTTTGTGTAAATTTATAAGTTTATTTAAAATTCTATCATTTCAAGGCCCAGTTCCGAAAAAGTAAGTGAAAAGTGCAACAGAGTAGATTTTTTTTGCCAGATTTCGATTTATCATACTATAGTTTATTAGGAAAGATGATTTTATAAATCATCGAGTTTTTTTTTCAATTATTTTGAAATTTTTACCCGAGGGCCAACCAAATTCACCAACAATTTTGTTCAAAAAACCGATATTTTATTAAAAAAAAAAAAAAATTGCAATAACTTGTAACTTTACTAAATATAACAAATTTAAGAAATTTTAAACAATTTGGAATAAATCGACACTGCAAAAAAAACAAAATAATCACATTTTGAAATGTTAGCACAAACTTGAATTCAACCAAAAAGCCTAAATTTTGGGATAAGCAAATTCACAAAAAATTCGAAAATTTGCAACAAACAAATTTAAAAAAAAAATTAAAATTTTACTAACCTTTCAGAAAAAAAAAACATTTTACTCTTAACAAAGTCCATAAGTCCAGAAAACCAAAAAAAAAATTTTATTACCAAAAGATTCTCGAAAGAAACCAAATATCGTAAAAAAAACCTAAAAATCGAATTTCACCACAACTTTCACCAAAAATATCAAATTTCGTTTCAAACTTTCATCAAAAATTTATCAAAAAAGTGGACATTTTACCAAAAAAAAAAAAACTAAAATTTCATCAAAAGTCGAAAATTAACAAAAAAAAAAAAAACTAAAATTCACCAACAAATTCCAACATCACCAAGTAATTTAAATATTTTTAGAAACTATGCAGTTTAGCGCAAAATAGTAAAAACCCAAAATTCCACCCAGATTCGAAAGCTTTGAAAGCATTGAATTTCAATTAAATTAGTTCAACTTTTTCGGTATATTTAAATTTTAAATTTTTGATATTAGAAAAACTGTTTGATTATATGATTTTAAGGGAATTTTGATCAGAAAAAAATTAAGTTTTCGAAAAGATTCCATTTTGGGTGGCAGTCGTTGGTTGTTTCATCTGTTAATTCAATTAACGAATAACTTAGTCATTGCGTCACATATTAACCGGGGTTTTAACTTGCTATCTAAAATTTGTTTAAATTTGTATTCTGCTATTCCTTGTATTTTCCGTGTCCGTTTTTTATGCATTAAACACATAGAAGACAGCAGGCTACCGACTACAATCTGTCAAAATTCAAATACACACGTGTATATGAGACCGACTATTTCAACGACTAAAAGCCAACACGGCTTCAGGTTATTTTCGGATGGGTGTCTCCAGAGAATACCTCTTACAAACATACAAACCTCTTTATAATATTACTTTACTAATAAAGATGAAGATATAAAGAAAAAGATAATTTGATATGTACATATTTAATACGAATTAACCAGGTAACTGCTTGAATAAAAAATTTGAATAATTATAAAATTCCCGAGCAATTAAGTCTTCTTTTATGTTTTCTTTTTGATATACAGAAAGCCACACATATTACGTGATTGGCCTGATCACTGTGTTGTAAACATTTGTTGTGCCTATATAAAACTTATTATCAATATGTATATTACAATTTACATTTTGTCTTAACTTCTGATGTGAAAAATCCGTAGACAATAAGTCAAATCTATTATTTATTGTACTTATTTCTACTCGATTGAGATCACATATGTTTGTATCCTCTCTTTTTTAAAAACGAAAAATTTACTCGTATTTGATTTATAGGCATATTGCTCTTGCGCAACAACAGCGTATTAACTATTTTATAAATATGGCCTATAGTTTTGCCTGTAGTTTTGCAACTATTGAAAGGAAAAATGAACCCTGAAGATGGCACATAGCCGAAACCGATTTGTCTCCAAACCAAACTTGACAAGGGCTGACGGAAATTTGTTTCAAAAATCTACATCAAAACACCATGTATATACCTACCGTCATCGTAATATCGAAAAGTTGTGTGATTCTACTGAAAAGGTTAAAATTATGAGTTACTTTGTTGCACAAGTGAGATATGTATGTATGTGTATAGCCCATATATATTGTAGATATTATTTTGTTTAGAATGTGAGTTGAGTTAAAGGATACGCATATTTAAATAACGTAGCTGTACATATGTATGCATGTATTTAATTTATAAAGTATAAGATAAAAACTACGCAATAAACAATTAAGAGGCAAGTAAGGAACAATATTGTTTTGTTAAATACTCTCTAATTTATTTATCTAATTCAATTTAGCTCTCACTATCTTTTTAGATATGTTCTCATCCCACCATTTAGCATACCAATTGGCACTATTTTGCAAGGAAGTGTCTACATCCACAATTGGAACATAATCCATGTGAATTGCTGCTCTCAGACGATTAAACATAATTACGGAGGCAGTAAATGAACTTATTGCACGAAGGGAAAATTTCAAAGACATATTTTTAACTGGAGCCAAAATTTTAACAACCGCTTCCGTCAGCAATGAAATAAAATAGAATACGAAGTGAGGCAGGTACCATGATGTATGCCGAACTTTATAGTTGCCACCCATCAAGGCCATTTTTTGTATAAATCTTGAAATGTCATTGATAGGAGAATCATCGGTAACAAAAACGGGTAGTCCAGCAATAGCTTTTGGGTTGGACTTTAAAGTTTTATAAGCACAAATATGACCCCAGGCCACATTACCTTGAAGAAATTAAAGGCAAATTTTATATACAAGTTCATTCAGGAATTGTTTAACAATAAAAATCGTATTTAAATACCTGCATAAGATATCTGTTGTTTTCCTCCCGCACCCGCTAACCTGGGATAATTATAATTATGATTACTCAAATATTTAATAATACTTGGTACAAAAAGTTCATCGCTCTCGCCATATGTTAGTGGGGGTCTAATGGCAACTGTGGTCAAATAATCCTTTCTATTGCTCAACATTGCTTCGTTTGAGTTCAGCACTATGGTTTCTGCTCGCAATTTGGATGCCGAATAGCCTGGTATTAAAAAGTTCTTGTCAAAATGGTTGGGATTCTGTGCATCGTATTTAGGAGTAGGAGCTTTTGATTCAGTTTGATTTATAACAAAAGTAAATGTACTATGACCCTTAAATGGAACCATGCAAACGGAAGCACAACTGGTAAATATTAATCGTTTAATGTTATGTTCCACACAAAGTTCAACGACAGCGCGAGTACCTAAGGAAATTTATTTTTTTAACACCAGAAACGTAACTCGTTTAAGAATAAAACCGAAATAACAATAAGTAAGTAAGATAACTTTTACCTTCAATATTAACACGATTTAGTTCCTTATAGTTGGGTGGATATTCTAAACTAACCAAAGCCGCGCAATGAAACACTGTATCGACACACTTAAATGCATCCACCACTGTATCCGGTTCGCATATATCTCCCAAATATGTTCGAATATTTTGGTTTTCGCCTTAAAAACAATAACGCAAATAATACAAAATATATTACTTTAGTTCCTTCAAAAACTCACCATCGATTTTATTTTTGTAGGGCACCAAATCAACACTTCGAATTTCTTTAATATTCAATACGTTTTGATGTTTTACAAGTTGTTTAATAATGTGTTGTCCTATGAAACCACTGCCACCAGTAACCAACACGATTTCGGTAGTTCCAGTAACCATATTTTCTATTTTTACAAATAAACTACAAAAATGAAACTTTAATAATATGAAAGAAATTTATACATACATACATATTAATGATTCGAGGGAAAAAATATATTGCGCCATAAATATAATAATTGGAACAAATGGATAATACGCTGTTCTGGATAGATATCGTTATCTTAATTTTTAAAACATATGTAGCAATGTAGTAAACTAGGCCTATGCATTAGGTAGAGGAGAGAGAACTTTAATGTGCTTTTATAAATAAAGTGGAAAACCATAATCCTTAAAGCCGAACAATTGACCGAAGTTTAACCATTAATCAATGTGTGAGTGAGACAGAAAAATCTTTAACCCTGAACAACAATAAAGTGCCTTACACCCATTGATATGGATAGCACTAAATAAAATTGGAAAAAATTTATTTTGCACTCATTTTCACCAGTTAAATAAAAAAACACTATACGCAGATTTACTGCAAAATTTGGTCGTCAGCTGACAGGCACTGAAGTTCTGACTTATGTCTCCAAGTGGTGGCGGCCGGTAACAGGTTCATGTCTCTGCAAGGAGTCTAGCTAAATAAGTCGCGTGGGGTAGACGGGTCAAACTTTAAAAGTACTTCTAAGGCGCTAGACCGTGAGATTCCGACAGGGATGGACAATGAAGAGTTAGTCAAGAAAATCTCACAAGGGGTGGACGGGACAGCATCTAAAGATACTCCTAAGGAAGAGGCGGAGACGGTAGCACACATTGTGAGTGAATGTCCAGCACTGGCTATCATAAGATTTAGGACCACGGGCAGACACTTGTCTAGTGTAAATTCCATTGTGGACCTAAACCTTAAACAAATGCTAGCAATTAACAAGATACTACGTGATGAGGAAGAAGGTCGACAGTCACCAGTAAAGACTAATGGTATCACGAGACTTGATTGAGAGTAAGGTAATCGTAAATTACAAATCGGTTGTCTGAAATCAATTCGAGGAAAGAATGGGGTCGAAAATGGATCCATAAAGTTAGCGGTCTGATTCGATATCCCCCCAACACAAATAAAATGCAAAATTTAACCAGCACAAAACATGTTTATTTTAATTTTGTTTTCAATGAAAATTTATAATATATGTACATAAAATATAAAATACTTCCCATATTAATCGTTTATAGGAAAAAACAACAACATGAAAATTGAAAAATATTCATTCTCGTCTTCTATTTGTGTTTAATCATCACCCACCCTTACAACTGCTATTACTCGATTTTTATAGTTAATACTTTAACCATTAGAAGTTAACCGCCTTCTCGGGAAATGTCCCATAGTGCGGTCGTTAAGGTTTCTTTCTAAAGACGCATTACCGATCGCTGCTCAAAAATATAACTTTTTAATTTCTGCAAAATGTTCGGGAACTTTAATGGATGTTATTCAGATTGAGAGTAAATGTAGTTTTACTCTCCTACCATAAAGTTTATAAATATATATTGCTGCAGAAGTACGCAAACACACTTAACGCTGAAAATTTTTTTAATTTGTTTAACTTAACTGGGCAAGTAAATACTCACATACTTAAATACATTCAGCCATTTGTATGTTTATGGAAACCGTTACTTACATACATATCTACATACATGTATGTTACATCTTGTGCAATTAACAAAAGTAAATGATCAGTCATTAACCCTTTGACGTCCACAGGCTAATATGCTTGTCCAGGGCTATAATTGTGCTGGCAAAAGATGTGACAAATAGTTTATAGAGCAGGATAGGGGCGACTCCCTATCTTACCACGCTTTCCTCTTCGCGAGCTCTCATTGTTAGTACTATAATGGTTTTCCTTCCGCTACGCGGAAATAGAGACCGCAAAGGAATGACGCTCAATTATATTTCAGGTTCATGTCTTACTCTCCAAAAAAATTAACGTATAAATTTATGTAAGATTTAACCTGTCTGCAGGAATCCAAAATATGGCATAATATTTTGTCTCTCATTGCGGTTGAATGGATGTTATTAGCATAGTTTATATACGGGTCTTTACAGACGAGCGCACACACACACATATATATACACACTTTTTACTTTTAATTTTGCCTGTGTTTTTTGTTTGTGTAATAGCATAACACAGTTATGCGAAAAATTGTTCGGACGACTATGTTTGAACACGAACCGACCATCAGCAGACACTAGCAAAATTCAAATGTAAGATGGCCGAACAAATACACAGCTGGTCAAGACGTCATGTTACTATATTCCCAGAGATAACGAGAGCTGGAACTCATGTTTTAATACAGTCCCAACCTCTCCGCAAAGTGGAAAAGCATATTAGTACAATTGCTTTGGCATTTAATTTATTCAATTTAAAAAATTGAATAAATTTTTATAAATATCGGCCGAGGTCATCTAACGCATTGCATTTTTTGTGTTACTTAAAGTTTAAGGCATATTTTTGTGGAACTTCTTTTAGCAACGGGTTATCTATTTAGTGATTTCAAACCTGCTCGATTAAAACTGGCCCAATAGGATCGACTGCTGAACCAATCTAGAGGCGGTCATTTAAATCTCATTGTATTTCGTACGTAGTGGCAAGGTCCAAGGATTATAATGAAATAAAAGTTTCATCGAAATCATAGCTTTATGTGTTTTATTTAACTTTTTTTCTGAAACCTAAAAATTGATAACCCCGTATATTATAGTAATGTAACAGTACTTTTGTGTTCATTTTGAAATTTCAACTATCTGGCTCTTTAAATTGAGAGCAGTAACGCCTTTCACCATATTTCTTAGTATTTCATTACTATAAACGCAATGCAAAAAAAAAATCGATCGAATTTCAAAACAAGTTATCGGAAAGAGACCCACGATGGTTAACGCTGATAGCAATTCTATGAAACTGCACTTATTTCGCAGGTTGCTCATAAGTGCGGCTTGAAAGTGTTCAGAACGACAATACGTAGAGTATTAGATGTCCAAAACTATAACCAAACAAAAGAAAAATTTGCAAATAAACTAGAAAAAGGTATGTTTCATGACTTTGGATCTTCTTCGATTTTTGCAAGTTTGATCATTTCGATAAATTTCCCCCCTCTTATTTGAGTAATTTTTTCAGATGAGAAAAAGATCGATCTCGATAGTCCAGATGGTTTCAATTGCTATTAGACAGATTTAAGGATGAAACCACGATATTTCCCAAAACAATATATCGGTGTCAGATTCTTCATGGTCTTTGAAGCATTTCTCAGCGACAGTATGCTTCATTTGGCATTTGCCAGTTGTCGGATGAATTCCATGCAATACATTGATGTTTTCGGAAAGACTGATTTTCCAACAAGACACCGTGCCAGTTCACAAGAGTTGACATACATGGTTCAAGTCGAAAATATATATGACTAAGGACTGGCCCGCGTGCTCTACTAACCAAAGCCCGATCGAAAACATTTGGAGGTTAATGGCTTGCCATGTTCATAGAGACAATCGCTAATACCAAACTGAATTTGGCGATTAATCAACGAAGAATTGAAAACGAATTTTGCTGACAGTATGTATGACAGGCAGAATTAAACTTATTCAAAAACATGTTTTCATAAGCAATATCTAAAAATTTTGAAAAAAAGGAAACATGAAAAAATAATCGGAATTATTCAATTTCGAGCGTTAGTTTTTTTTAACTAGCGTATTAATTAAATACAAGGTGCGTCTATAGTTGTGATATGCAGTGTACATATGCATGTTATACGTATATAAGTATGTAAATATGTAATTTCGTTGTTTGATTTTTGTTTAAGCTTTGAAAAACTTCATTAAAAAAAACGATTTCAACTTTATTGTTTAAACTTGAGTGCCCTATAGACATACATACGATGTAGAAACATTGTGGTAAGGTAAACCGGTTTTTCTAAATTTGATTGTACGCAACAAATCTGCCTTTGGAAATTCACCATTATTTCCGTAATATTGTAATTAAAACTTTACGTTTCTATAAAAACGCAATTTGAAAAAATAAATTTCTGCAAACGTACTTGTTTGTATCTTACCTGTCGTCTTTTAAGAGAAAATTCGATATGAGTAAAAATGTTTGCTTTAAATGCCCTCCACAAATAAACACTACAACTTGTTAACTTGATGTCTACTTTGTGAATGAAGTAAACTTTTTATTTAAGCCGTTTATTTTTTAATCAAAGAGTAACTTTAAAACTTTAAAATTTGCTTCAAGGTTGCCAACTCTGCAGATAAACAAAATGTGTAAACTAATCAAGGAAAATGGCTAGAAATTTATAAACGACCTAGATATAGAAAACAACAGGAAATGTTTGTTTTAAATAGATATCGATGATTTCCTAACGCAACCTCGTACCTCAAAAATTGCTCATTTTTAGAAGAGCTGAAAAACGTTCTATAATAAACGTTAAAAAATTTTTTTTAATAAATTTGTTTTCTTATTCTAAACAATAATGAAGATTTTAATGATTTTTCAAGGGATCTGTTATATTCGAAAATGTTTGTAGTTATTTTTGAGATACGTGTTTATTGCACTGAAAAATTGATAAATATTTTAACATACGTGATTGACTTATTTTATTTCAAGAACTTATTTTTGATCAAATAACAATATTATTATTAAATTTATTTCCAATAATGAAAAACAATTCCCCGGGAAATAATTCCATTTTCCTATTTCTTCTATTAATTAATATTTTCCTAGGATTTTTCCCTTAAAAATTTAATACACATATGGATGTACTTACATACATATGTATGTACATACGTATATGTGTGTAATTTAAAAAGCTATGAGAAGCGTTTGTTACGAAGAACTGGAAAACTATAAAAATAACCTAAAATGCACTGAATTAGCATATAGAGAGCCAAGGCCTAAAATACTTTACAAAGTGGAATTACAAAGACATTTCTTTTTGAATTGAAAAATAAAATTAATTTGTTTTACAATAAAATCCCTGTTTTACTTTTACAATTTTAATTGTATGTTGCTTCTTCACCAAAAGCATCAACGCGTGTTACCAAAGATGCTTCGACTACAAGAGAAGGATTCAACATGTGATGTTAAACGTGCTGTCACTGTATCAACTTACAACGCCACAGTGACTGAGCTAAAACGAACGCCATAGCAGTAATTTATTCTATCAATTGTTTACTATCGGCTTCTTGTCGTATACATCTCATCAATTCTTGAACTTAATTATTGTGCATACATTGCACGGAAAATTTATCTTGGATTGCATTCTTTAACTTGGCGTTAGCAACCAGTGATGTCTTCTGTACTTACTTTTTTTGACAGAGCATTTCGCAGTGGTTTTGATACTTTGCCCAAACTTCAAATGTGAGTCTTCATGTTATCAATTTGCATTGGGCCGAGTTTATTTTTTGCTTTATTTTTGTTTACGTTGTCCAGGTTTTGCCTTTGTTTTCGTTATTGCGTCGTGATTTGATTTCATAAGATATTTGAGACGAATTTCTGTCATCCCTTGCCAAGTTTGGATAAGTGCCCATCTTTAGTGTATTTTTTATTGTATACAATATGTATGTATATATTTTCTTTTATTCATTTCTAAGTAATAACCAAAATACTTTTATTAATCTATTTGCAAAACAGTATTTATTTAGTATTAATAGTTTTGAAGATATCGAAAAATTATTTTTTTTTATACATAGGAAATTTCTAATTTAATTAATATTAAAATTTGTGTATTTAAAAAAATATAAAGCACCGGAATATAGTTGTCGAATGCTGTTATTCTTCGTCAGGTATGTTGGCTTCACCCAGCACATTTATGTGCAACACGAACATTTCTTTGAGTGTTTTAGAATCTAAATTTGGGTTTCTCTATATAATATTCTATACTAGAGTCAACGAATTCGTATTCAATTAATTTTCTTTTTACACGAAATGGGCTTAAGTTTTTTTTTTTTAAATTTATTAATGATTAATAAAAATATAATTATATTTAAACATAATTTTAGCAAATAAATAGGTGTAAGTTGTGAGTAAGGCAGCTTGTTGTCTTTCTTTTTTAATATAATACGACACACTATACATTTTTTTAAATTTAAGTACTTTAATAATTTATATTTATGAAGGCTTTTCATAAAATTAGAAACCTGAAGTTTAAGTATATATTTTCGATTAATTGGTATAAAATAGTTCGGGATTTAATACAATTTGTAACAATATTCGATAGTTAAAATACCAATATCGATTTGAACATCTTTATAAATAAACATACAGCCTAAGTCTTTTTTATGTAAAATTTAAAATTTTATATATAATATATATTGTCAATAGGATAAGGCCGATGAAGATCGAGATCCAACTTTAAAATCCTTATAAAGTGAAAAAACGGAGATCTTAAAAAAACACAGATTAGTAGACATGTAATTAAAAGCTTTTAAAAGTAGATATTTTACATAAATATGTATGTACAATAACTATATATACTGTAAAAGCATTATAAATATATTCGTCGTGTTTCTTTAAATAACACTTACTTTATCTTTCAATTGTTGGCATAATTGCAAACCGGCAGTTATCATTATCAAAATCTCATTTAGCCAATTTACAGAAGTTTCAGCTTGACATGTATCAAACCTCATAACACCTTGTATATTTGTCAATTGATAAACGGCTATGATTAATTTATGCGATTGTAAATAGAAACTAACAGCTAAGTCTTCTGATAAATTTGGTGATAGTGATTTCTATTAACAAGAACTATTAATAAAATTTTATTACTTAAGAGTATGATTTACTTACCATATTACGCCCTTTAATTAATTCATCAATCGGTTTCTTTTTAGGAATTATTAATGATAAGCGTCCTCGTTCTAAAGCTTCTAAAATATTACCTACAACATGTAATACTTCATCCGATGTTCTTTTTCCATAAAATTATAATTAGTTTGAAATAACAAAAATTAAAAAATAAAAAAACAATATTAAAACAACAGTTCTAAACATCACACTAAAAATAAAATTTGAAACAAAAAAATCAACGTAAGGGAAAAATACATTTTTTGAAAAACTTTTTTACAACTGCGTATATTGTATTGCCTGTGGGGGTATTTGGTTTAAAACTAATACTACTACAAATTGTTCCATTATTGAAGTAGGATTTCGATATTACAGTTCCCAGTCAACATTCGGAAGATTGTTATGTCAAAATTCATTTACTTCAACTAATTTTGATGACTAAGAACTAAAAAACGACATAAATGTGATTCACATTTATTTTAAAAACAATAACAAAATGTAGATAATGTAGAAATTTTAATTATCTTGAAAAAAATATTTTGCGCAGCTGGGCGATGAAAAATTGCTTGGAATGTGGTTGCTTTTGTTTGTAAACAGGACAATATTAACAAAAACTTTTTTTATGAGAAAATGTCAATTTTTAAAGGTTTTGGAGAGGGAAATTTCGCTTTTCACCATTCCCCTGAACCCGCTTCTGATGCTAAATTTGCCGTTGCATTTTACTTTAAAAAAATGTTTGATATGCTTCTAAGCTCAATTAAATACGCTATTCTCTCATGGTAGAATTTTTGTTTTATGTGGGATGTATGTATATGACTATACATTTTTTTATTTATTTTTATATGTAAAAAAATAAATTTTAAAGAAACCTTATTATTTAAATAAAGTTTTTAAATAAAAATGAGTAAATTAAATTTCTTTACCTTTTTTTAGTCAATTTAATGTATTTTCTCATACACATAAAGATGTTTTATTTCCTGATGATTCTACAAGAATTTGTACAGAAAACAACACCATAAAATAAGTGTTTTTCATACTAATTTTATCGCCGATTGGCATGATTGTGTTATAGCAACTGGTAAAAAATGTCGGGGGTAGGGTACCATTTGCCCCAAGAATCATTATGATACGAAAATCAACGCATGTTAGCTCATATTTTAATGGCGTAGAGAATCACAAACAAAAGAAAACAAAAAAATATTTTAAAAAGACAAAAAATATTGTCAACATTCTTATCATAGGACCATTATTATAACTTGCCTTTAAAATACATGTAAGATCTTCCCTTTAGTTTATCGAGAAGATATTCTCGCCTCTTAACTTTTAACGTATGGTGCATGCATTTGAAGTTGCCTCACTTTAGCTACACTTACCTTTTTTTACTAACAAGAATTTTAAAGGCAAGTGGTGATAATGGCCTTAGTGTCCAATAACAGTGTTTCGAGATACTTGTTGTTAAAGTAATCTTGCAAAGAAACAACGTCCGAATCGACTAAATCGTGAAAGTAGATTTGTTGACCAACTTAATAATTTCCTTCAGTCCAGGTTTCATACGGAAATCTTAAACGGACTTTTTATTGCAATGAATTTTGTACAAGTAGCAATGGTCATCATTGGAAAAAGTAATTAAGACAACGTTAGGCAATTTCGAATATGCACTCACACGAAATTGAGTATATGTATGTATATAATGAATACTCACTTAAAGTGATAAGAATCATCGACGTCATCAATGTGGCTAATGGCCTGTTGTAAGTGATTTGCAGCGTCTTGTACTTGTTGCAACTTCCATGGTGAATCTTGTGTAATAGAGGTACGTAACATTTGATGAGGTGGCTTAGATAACTTAAAACTAATGTCCTAAAAATATATGACAACCTGTAGAAATTATTTGCAAATATATAAGATAATAACTCACCGCCTTTGTTATAGTATCACCCGTTAAGGTTAAAATGGCCTTTAATTGATCGGGAGGTTGTACAGAGAGTATAAATTTCTCAGTCTTTTTACCTTCATTTTCATACAAAGGGACAGGAAATAGATGGGCACATTCCTTTTAGAGCATTGACATTCCATCAGATACCAACGAAAATAAAAACAATTCATTATGGTTGTTTACTTACAGGGGAAGTAATACGAACGTCGAGGGGGAAAATAAAATAAATGATAAAATTTTAATTTATGTTATTTCTACAACTTACAATGAGTATTACTTTTAATTTTTTTAACAAGTGATGCACCTCCACCTTCAATACCCATTCAAACTCCATTTGCTAGAAACATATATTTATGTTAAATAAAATACTAAAACTTTTATTTATAAAACAAAGTTACCAAGTTCTTGGCCTCTTGTTCCTCTGCTTCCATTTTTTCTTAAACTATAGATGTAGTAATTATAAGGGTTACCAGATTAAAAGTAGAGTCTACCTTGTGACCAGATGCTAAAAATTCAAGCATTGTGACAAAAGCTAAATAGCCAAATTATTCAAGTAGACCTTACGCTACGTCTTCACTAGCCTCAAATTTGTTCGCATATGGCTCTCAGCGTAGTTATATGCAGGTGTTTACAGGCGATAGCCCACACACACACATATTTTTATTTTGCCTGTGTGTATTTTATTTGTGTGATGCCAAAACGGCGTTGTGCGAACAAGTCAAAGCGTAATGTTAAAAATAAATTTCGTTTGTGAGTACCTGTCGGTTTTCGCTTTTGCATTGTCACATTTTCAAAAAGAATAATGTTATTTTGCAAGGAAGTTGTAATAACGAATAATAGTTAGAGATCAGTTTATTCCTGTCTAAAGCTAAAGGTACCTACATGGTGTAATGAGTCTACAAGGTAAATGCATAAGGGCAACATATGCAATAATACAACTAAAACTGGAATTTTTGTTTGTGTAAAAGTCGGGAATATTTGTCAAAATCAACTAACTAAAATCAAACAAATATGCAGTAATGAGTAACATATATTAATAGTAAGAAACATAAAAACTTTTCATAAAAATGTGATAAAATGGCCAAAAAATCCAAAATTTTAATTTCTTGACACAGTTTCAAGAATACATATTAAAATTCAAAAATACGATTTTTTTATCACAAGTCCAGAATAGAAATAGTTGTCTATGGTCACAAGAGTTGATAAATGGCGAATTTTTTTAAATTCAAAATATATCAACCAATTTTTATTCGTTACACACACAAGTAATAAAATGCACAATAACAAATGTACTATACACAAAAATTGCCAGAGCAAGAAACAAGGTGGAATAAATTTACAAGTTTAATTTTTATTTTGCACTTTGTGTTTATGTGCTCAAAAGTGTATTTTTTCGCATTTTATTTTTTCTCTGCCTGTTTATGTTTGGTTTTGGCAAGTGTTCTCCACTTTTACACAATCAAAAATTACTGTTTTCGTTGCATTATTGTATTTGTTGCCCCTATTCATTAACTTTGTTGACTCATTTCTCCATGACAAAAAAATATCAATTTGCTTATAACGAACGATATTTGTTGTGATAACAACTTGTCTGCTCGTTGCTTGCGGTGTTGAATTCGCCTTGGTGTTAAGCATCCAATTCAGTTCAATACGCCTTTAATGAATTGGAAGAAAAACAGTTTCACATGATAATTTTGCATGTTAATATGTGAGCCGTCAATAAAAATTGGTTTTGCCGGCGGCGGTTATAAAGTTATTCGCCAAAAAGTGTGAAGCATAGATAATATAAGGTATACAATTTGCTTTTAAATAAGTTCTCTTCAATTCTTGAATAAAAGTATAAAAAATACATATGTCCATTCAACGATTGCAAGTGCGACTTCAGAATCCCAATGCAGTTTTTGTAAGTTGGTTGAAGCGGTGGCTTCTGGAAGCCGAAAATAAAGGCAGCAAATCACGGTATAAATTGCGCGAAGCTTTGGAAGCACTACAATTGTATCCTTTACCATTACCATCAGGTAAGGAATGTGCTATTTTACGAGGTTTTGGATCCACGCTATGCAATCTAATAGACGAGGAAATGCAAAGAGCTGCTACCAGGCCCTTGGATACCAGTTTGTACGAACAAGATATTCAACTGATGGTAAATTCTTTAAAGAAACCAAAGAAGAAATCTGTGCAGTCTAAAGAGAAACCAATTAGATTAAATAAAAAGCTATTGAAAACTATTGCTAGAGAAGAGGAATGCTTAAAACAAGTTACAATGAGTCCTGGAACGTTTAAAATATTGCTTTTGGTTGATACGCAAGAAACAAGTGGAAAAAATAAAAAGACCATAGATCAAACACGAGGTTACTTGGACTCTCTGAGGGTTGAATATGAAGTAAGGCGTCTAACTGTAGGAGATTTCCTCTGGATAGCACGCGACAAGGAAGACAATGAGTTGGTTCTTCCATACGTAGTTGAACGTAAACGTATGGATGATTTGGCATCCAGTATAAGAGATGGCCGCTTTCATGAACAAAAACATCGTCTCCAACAAAGTGGTCTTCAGCATATTATTTATCTTATAGAGGATTTTGGCGATAACGAACATCTCGGTCTTCCCTTAGATAATCTGAAGCAAGCTCTTATCAATACTTTGATACATAACAATTTCGCCATTGAGCATACAGAGAACCACCACCGTTCAATTATGTATTTGCAAAGCCTGACGCAGATATTAATAAGACTTTATAAAGACAAAGTTCTTCTAAGTTGTGAAAAAGATGCCATACAAAATATTCAACCTACGCAACGTATGGTGGGTCTTTTAAAATTTAAAGCTCTTTATGATGATTCCGCTCGAAATGCAAAACTAACTATTCGTGAGATATTTGTGCAACAGTTATTGCAGTTGCATTCGTTATCGTTGGAAAAATCGGTGGCTATTGTGTCAGTATATCCCACTCCTCGCTGTTTAATGGATGCTTATGATAACGCCGCATCTGTTAAGGAGGCACGCAATCTGCTGGCCAATATACGATATGGAGAATTGGAAAGGCCGCTAGGTGAGAAAATAAGCCAAACTATTTACGACTTTTATCGAAACGATTTTTAATAACCGATATTAACTAAAAAAATTGGGATTATTATTTTTTCACATAAATTACACCAAGCGGAAAAAAATGACGTAGGAAATAGATTCTTATCGATTTTTTCCGACCTTTTTTATATATCTATATCAATTAAATATTCAAGCTTTAATGTTAAAAAAATTAGAGAGGATTTTAAAACGTACCAACAATTATGATCTTAGATGTGAAATGTCTGAACATGTACATATTAGCACATAAATGGAAATGCTCAATAAGTTTATTATCGTAAATCCAAAGCGTTTTTTTTTTTTATATAGGGTGGTTAAACCATAATGCATGTTGTTAATGGATTTTTATATACTTTTGTCTAAATCTTGACACTCAATCATGTTGCGACACTATCCCGATTATGAAATCGCATGTGATTTTCAAAACACCAAACTTTTGCCAACATGTAGTTTTCGAAAAATAAGAACTATGCGTTGTCAAAACAACTCATAAATGAACAAATAAATTAAAAAGCCAGTAGCAATATAATGCATTTAAAAACGCCTACTAAGGGATTATTCCAATCCATTAGACATATCAACACAAATCGCATTTTAATTTTCTTAATAGTAACGTCACTTTGTCACTTTCAAATAATACAGGCATGTGATGACAATCGCAAATCGCCTAATATTTGCGATTGTGACTTGAACTCAAAAGAGAGGTGTGATGGAAATCGCAAACGCAAGAAATTTGGCGACTTCAAATCGCAAGAGCAATCTCAAGTGAACTGTTGTATTTTGCCTGAACCAAACACTAAAGAAACAAATAAATGATGAATAAAATAAATTTGATATGTTTTTCTTTATTTTGAATCATAACTAATAATATTTTTTTACCAATTCTTATTAAAAATATGAAATTTAAAAAATGCATTAAGATTTTGTTAAATTTGTCTTCTTGTTATAAATGCACTTTTGTTTAAACGATATAGGGCTATAAAACTAAACAAAAAAACACAAACCATCACTTCAGCTTTACATCTGTACATACACATTGCACTTAATACAGTATTCTTACGCTAGTTCTTGTATGTCCAATGGATTGAAAGCCTCTCTTAATGAACGCTTTTTAATGCATTCTTTTCTGGAATAACTTTTTTTAAAGCTAAAAAAATTGCTGCTGGCATTTTAAATTTATTTCTTATAACGTTTGTTTATGTTTTGTACTAATATAACATATGTTTTATTTTTCGTATACAACTTCGAAAAATGGCAAAACGTGCGAGTTTCATCACATGCTGGAAAAAGTTTGGCGATTTGAAACTCATGCGATTTGATAATCGCGTGAGTGTCATCACATGCCTGATAGATTACTTTGATTATGAAATGAAATTTTATCCTTGTATGCATTTATTAATACAAAGTATTTATACATAAAAATGTTCTTAAAATTACGTTAAGAAAATCTTGCATAACATAAAACCCTGCATTTAAAAAATTTTTTTTTTAGTATCGTAGGAAAATAAAAAGTTCATACCATCTATGATTAAAACCTATTATGATATGCTCTAAAGTTTAAAACTTTGTTGTGAGAAGAAACTGAAGATTGCGATTGGTATGGTATATTGATATTAGTTAGGGATTTCAGTAAGAAGAGAGTTTTTTTATATGTCCGAGTCATCGTAGTAGGTAAGACAAGAGTTTTTTTTTCTTAAAAACATTGCAGGAAAATCCAAAAGAACGCAGTGCAAGCTAAATTTAACTTTTCCAATAAGTAAATCCGTAAAAGACTTCATTATATTTATGAAATTTTTCATGAAATTTGTGTTTGTAGACAAGGCATGTAGAAAAGCAATCAAGAAAAAACAAGTTTCCTCTACACCTCTTGTCCACAAATAAAAATTTCATGCCACTAATTTCATGACAAATTACAGTATGTAAATAAATGTAGCACAACCAAAAAAGATTTTCGACATCAAATCATGAGGTTCGTATTAAGAAATGCGTTTTTTGTGTTTTGTTGTTCATGTTTTCTTTACTAAAGTAGTAATAAATTGTTGTGTTTAGTATAAAAATAGTTTTAAATAATATACATATATTATTTTTTAAGTTTAAAAATGCCAACTGTTGGTAATAAACAAATGTTGTAACATGAAATTAGGCACACAACACAGGGTTAGATGATATATACATAGGTGTTTGTTGGTGCTGTTTTTGTTTTATTATTCACCTGTCATCATTTCCATGAATTCTGTAAATAAATGATTGGTGAAAAACAACATTGATCAATTAATATATATTTTTATAACATTTATCAATCACAACTACTCGATGATTCTAAGCATAATTTATTCATAATTTTGAAACAGGTAATGAATAGCAATAGTTACACTATTTGCTACTTTAAGATTTTTCAGTTTAAATCTTCATTATCTCCCATAGAACTTTAAAAAGAATTCTCATTTAATTTGACAAGTCTTAAAATAAGATCATTTTAGCTATCAAATGTAAAGGTTTCTTAATGAGCTATCAAAAGCCACTAGCAAAAAGTGCACAAAGTCTACCTTATAGAGGTAGACTTGCCAGTCAACCAGGCATTTGACGTTACAATTGGTTGTACAACTGGATTAAATTTTGCAACTAGTCGCAACGTAAAGGGACGACGTAAAAACTATGTACATACTCAAATTTTTTTTTTTTATTTCCGCCCAAACAAATTCAATTCAAATATACTTGTTTTTTCTGCTGCAAAAAAATTATTTTGTGATTTCCATGAAAAAATGAAAAAAATATTACCAGCAAGATAATAAAACACTGATACAATTTTAAACAATTGTTTGCTGGCGTGTTTGCTCTGGATTTTAATTAAATTTACTACAAATTTATTTTTTTTCATTCTTAATTTTGTTTATATGATTGAAATGTTTTTAGCGCGATACTTACCGTCAAAGTCAACGGTTCCAGAACCATCCGAATCAATTTCTTCAATCATTATATCCAATTCATGTTCAGTCAGTTGATCATCTAACTCTTTAAGGATTTCCTTTAAACAGGTCGTTGGAATATAACCATTGCCTTGTTTGTCATACAAACGGAAAGCTTCACGCAATTCCTTTTGCATGGCTTCGGCATCTTCTTCAACAATGAACTTGGCAGCCAACTGCACGAACTCTCCAAATTCCAAGCGACCGGATTCTAAAAATAAACAATAATGAATTTTAAATGTATGTATAATTGAAAACTTTTATAAAAAACTTACTATCCTCATCCACTTCTTCAATCAGTTCTTCAAGGATTTTCTTATCAAAAGGTTGGCCCATCAAACGCAAAATATCTGCTACCATTTCGGTTGGAATACTGCCACTTTTCTGATGATCAAAACTGTTGAAAGCCTTTTGCAAAACTTAATAAAGTAATTAAAATTATTAGAAAGTGTACTTTTTGTATTCATTCAAATAAAACGCACCAGCAATTTGCTCGGGTGTAAGATCTTCATCCTGTTTAAAAAATAAGTTTATTAAAAATTAGTTCATTTTGTCACATCACAAACTAAAGTTATACTAACAACTCCGTAGGCACTCATGTTGGACATATTTGCCTGTGTTCTTTATTCGTTATAGACACTTTTAAAACGTTAATAAGATCTTCCCGTTTGGTCTGTTCTCTTTTTGCAACTAATTCCTTCAAAGTTAACAATGCTTCCAAATCATATTTGTTTTGATAGCAAGCAACCGATTCTCTCATCACAAACGTAGCCGTCATTACTATACTTGAATACCATTGTACGCGTCCATTGTCGTCGTCGTCCCACACGTATCACCAAACACGTACATATGTATGTACGTTTGTTAATATTCGCACTCATCCATTCAAACGTTCGTTTTCTTTTAATATTTTAGCCTCTTTCTAGTCTGTTGCTATACTTATATCTATGATGTTTCTGTTGCTGTTTTTAGCTGCTACTGTTTGCTATCCATTAACGCCAGTGCGAATAGAATGATCCATTTTGCTTATTATTGTTTTTTGTTGGAAAATACTGTAAAAACTCATAAAACGCTGCTACATGCACTCTATAGTGGTTTGCAAATGTTTATAATTTGAATTTTTAATAATTCATTCCTTTCTTCTGCCTCACCATTTATTTCATAGCACATGTTTGTTTATGGATATGTGTATATACATATATATGTATGTTACATGTGGATGTGTGTATTTTTATTGTTTAAATAGTAGAGACTTTCGATGGAAATTGTATGTATGTTGTGTGTATATATAAGTATCTATAGATTTATATTTAAGAGTTTGAAAACCATTAGGTGCGTTCAATAACGAAAAGATGTTGCCAATTGCTACTACATAGTAAGTAGTGTACATCCATTTCGATTGCGCTCTATAGTCGAAAAATAAAGAACGCGCTACAACTCCATACTTATCTTTGGAGTGTCATTTATATCGTTAGCATATAAAAAAAAGTACGTAGCAATAATAGCTTTCACAATTTTGAAGTAGGAACAAAAATATTTTTTAATTATAAATACAAAAATAATTGTCACTTTCGGAGTTATTGATTTAGTTTTCTATCACAGTTCTCGAAAAACTACACACCACACATAAAGCTATCAATCATTGAAGAGTCAGTCACACATATGTAGTTATCAGACATCTTGCGCTATGCACATCGAAATGGCATTATATTCACTACAGACCTCCAAGCCATAAGCTTTCATTGGCTACTAAGCTATAGACTCTCATGTATTACATACTTTGAGAAGCTACTTGTCCATTTATTTACTAGAGGCGAGCATTTATTGAGGTTCGATTAAAAATGAAATTTTTACATGTCCTTAACAATACCTAACATCTTCACACTAAAAACATACCTCCTTATTAATAACACAGGTCTGCAAATAAAATTTTGTTCAGCTGCACGAGATATTTTTACTGCATTACATACATATGTATACATATATTTTAAAAGTCCCTAAATTATATGCATTTTCTTACAAGTAATTAAAATTTGTTTTTGATATTTATACACAATTTTAGGTCTACAAATTTTCTTGTGAAACCTTTTCTTTTTTTTCTTTGATGCTTCTCCAAACTCCAACAATATTCAGCTAATATATTGACTATCTTCTTGTTAACGCTAAAGCTACTTTATGCACTATTCCCTACCAATATATTGGATCTTCGCTACGGAACGACTCGAGTCACACTAGGCCAAATATTGGCAACTCAGCAACAGCTGTACCATCGGAAATTTTTTTCCGAGGTGAGCAAAAAATGCCAGCATCTTTGCTCAAATGGCTATTAATTATAGCTAGCATATAATAAAACCCGGGCCCACAGATCGCGATGTGTTCTGTATGTTCCGTATGAACAAAACTTCAGTCAGGCGCACAGTTTCCACCAATATCACGTCCTGGTTCCACTCATAGAACACAATAGAACTCAACCCTCGAATGGAGTGCTCCGTATGGTTCCGTATCAGAAGAAACAACATCAGTTCAGTGCAATGGTAGTGTCACATGAAAAGATGTGCGGAAAACTCCCAACAGCGAGTAGTACCCCACATTTATCTGAACCATCTTCCCCTCAAGCAATACTTCGCAACTCCGATTGACTACACCACAGCTACAACAACCGGTAACTATACCTCGGTTGTCCATAAGCCCTACTCAACACGGTAGGTAACGGCTAGTGCACAATACTGATTACTTAACAGTCGTTTCAGATCATACAATTAAATTGTAATGGTCTGCAAAACAAATTTGTAGAGATCACAAAATGCATGTATGACCACAAGATTCCAATAGCCGCCATACAGTAAATAAAGCGAACTAGTGATTGCTTACTGTCGATTTCTGGGAACTATAACATCATTCGAAAGTAGAGCGATAGAGACAGCTTTAGGCTGCTAGCGCCCCTAATCTCATATATACCCGATCCGTTCCAAGAAGTCGTAAGCATCTCAATAACTACTGAAGATATTGATATCGAAATTACTAACGCATATATCCCGCCCATTAACAGCATAGTGGGCAGTTGTCACCTGAACGTATCCCATCTTTTGCAAAGTGATAACAAGATAATACTCGGTCATTTCAATGCTCATGAGAGTTGGTATTCACAGCTACAAAATGATCCTCGCGATATACTTATAGCCAAAGAATCACAGCAAGATGTTCTAGCTCCCCCGACCTTTATTCCTGCAGGAAGAATTCTCAACATAAGACCAGATTTTCCATAAAATGCAGCACGTTTGGCTCAAGAACGCGATCATCTACGTGCCTGTGGTCCCACAAATGGGCGAATTGAATTGTTGACCGCAGGTATAAACAATCTCGTCAATGAACACCGCTGCAGCAAATGGTTGTAACACCTCAACTAATGTTCAGTAACCTTCAAAAACTTAAATTGTATGGCGTTCATGGACTTAATTTGCTACTATTAAAAAATTACTTAACAAATCAACGGCAATTTGTTCAGATTGGGGTTCACAAAAGCAGTTCACGTCACATATTACGTGGAGTGCCACAGGGTAGCGTACTTGGCCCACTATTGTTTACTATTTTCATTAAATGAAAATGTTAATGTATGCCGATGACATTTGCCTATTTTATCCTTACAAAAACGAAACGGTTGCCAAGGCTTTCATGGAGCGAGATGCTGCTTTAATATGTGAATATACCAGAATTAATAAACTAATTTTGAATGCTAATAAAACACAACTAGTAAGATTTAAGCCTTGCAATAATAATAATTTATCAATATTAATTGAGGGCAAAGAAATAAAAGAGGTGAAGTCTGTAAAATATTTAGGAATAATCATACAAAACAATCTTGTGTGGGATATACATCTGCAATCTCTAAGGATAAAAGCGGCACAAGCTGTTGGTATATTATGTAAATTTAAGAATAAGTTTAATGAGAATACAAAACTAGCTATTTATAATGCTTTAAATCCACAGCCACTTTAATTACTTAGCTCTTCTATATGGATATAAAAAAATAAGCAGCTAAAATCCTTGCAGAGAATGCAAAATAAAGCTTTAAAAGGAGTTTTCAATCTGCCTATTATATATCCCACCATGACATTGTATACAGAG
Source organism: Phania funesta (assembly GCA_963932375.1). Classification (NCBI taxonomy): domain Eukaryota; kingdom Metazoa; phylum Arthropoda; class Insecta; order Diptera; family Tachinidae; genus Phania; species Phania funesta. The sequence goes on along the minus strand of OZ010656.1, from coordinate 92,169,336 downwards.
AAATGTCAATCAATTTTGCCTATTCATGGTATTTACAAGTTCCAGCTATTGCTATATGTATTTAAGTGTTTAAATAACATAGGACATCACACCATAAGATTCACTAGAGATCTAAATACATATAATACAAGAAATAATGGAAACTTAAGAATAACGTGGTGCCGTTTTAAAATAACCAAGCAGCGAATAGATTTAATGGGTAGTCGTGAATTTAATGTCTTACCACTAACTTTAAAAAATGAAAACAGAATTTCAAGTTTAAAAAAAAAATACTAAAAAACCACATTCTTGATTATAGAGATGAGCTATTTTCTTAAGAGAGCAAATTCTATTAACTATGTACATATACTCGCATATATATATGTAACTATGTAAAAATTATATTTATTAATCATGTAAAAATCCTTGTATGAAAAATTCTATAAATTTTAAGCTATCTTGCCAACTCGCCTTAATTATGCCTTAAGGCGCTGGTGCAATATACTTTTATAATGAATTATATTAAATAAATAAAATAAAAACCTCTAAACAACTATGGTCTACTATTAGAAGTATGTATATCTGAATCGGTAAGAAATAAAAATTTCACATCTATAGGCTTCAACGAAACCCAACATACAGATGCAAAAAAATACGCACAACTATTCTGCCGACAAGTTGTCGAAAATCCCATCTCGCAGAATCGATCTAAAACAGCAATAATAAGAAAAACCAAGAATCTCAAATAAATACTGAGAACGCTCGTTTCAGTTTCAGAGAAGTTAAAAATATTATCTCCTAAGCAAAACTCTCTAAAGCACTTTGATCTGATTGCATCTTCATGCTTATGTTGAAGAAACTCGGTGAAATATTGATGGAATATATGACACGCCCTTTGGAACTCTCGATGCGTTAATTGGTAATTCCAGAAATTTGGAAGGTTGCTCGCATTAGTCAAATTTTTTAAACGGGACAAGCCCACTACTAAGGGCGACTCATATCGCCCAACCCCATTATTATCGCCCGTAACAAAGGTGTTAAAAGTTTTACCAACACTAAAAGAGAATTTCCCGCTAGCCACCCACCAACATGAATTCCTGTCTTGGGCTTATCTAAGGTATTTGACACGGCCGATAAATTATATCATGAACTCGAACCTTCCCAACAATAGCAAACACAGGGTTGCCAATTTAGGAGCAAAAGATCAAACTACTGTAACATAAAAAACAAGCGTGCTGCAAGGAGGAGTATTTTCACTAATACTCTTTAATATTTATCTTGAGAATTATCCTGCGCCACCCCGAGATGCCATTCATTTACTCATCTGGAGTTCATACCGAAGAAGTACCAGAATTTCTGACTATCTGGCCACCATCATGGAATTTCTGCAGGAACGCAGGCTCCAGCTATCTCCTTCACAATCGTCGGTGTCTCTTTTCGCCTCTTGGACAAAGAGAGTAAGGAAGGAGTTGAACCTCCAAGTTGCAGACAGATGTATCGCTACGATCAACAACCTAAAAATTCTGGGAGTAGTCTTTGACAGCCTTCTTCACTTTTTCTCGCACGCCAATTACATCAGCCAGAAAGTAAAATCCCGGAATAAGGTTCTAAGAGCTCTCGCTGGCACCTCCTGGGATATGACAAAAGAAACGATTGAAGCGACATTCACTGTTCATTTATATAATTGCCCCAATAGGCCAACGGAACTGCAATCCATTGGCCTATGGCTAAGATCGACTAAGGTTGCACAATTTCTCCAGCTCCAAATTCCACCACTGTGACTCTCAGAAATAATTAATGTCCATGTAATCCAATCTTTTCAGGGAAGAACTTTCAACAGCAGCAGAACAACAACAGTCATTCTCTTTAACCATTAATATTTTTTCCCTTAAATGACGAGTTCATCTGTGCTTCATTCCTGTAAAAGGGCTTAGTTTTAATGCAATTAAAAAAAAACAAAATACTAAATTTAATACATCACTTTACACTAAATAAAAAAAATAATGTAGAAAAAAACTTACATATGTAGGTCTACGTCTGTTAGTGGGCATATGCTATATATTTTTACAAAACTAGGATCAAAATAGGATAAAAAATATTAGCTAAAAATATTTTTTTTTTATTAGAAAGAACAAGATCTCAAATGACTTCCTACAATTTACCCAGAATATTGGATGTATCAGGTCATTTCTAGGCTGCAATTTAAATTTCATTCAGAATTTAGAAAAAATAAAAAAAATTTTTCCGAAATGTTTAAGTATTTATTTTTTTCTCTCACGTACAGATTTTGGGGCGTGGAAGATTTGATCTTCTTAATAGGGCGGTTACACTATTTTATTGCACTGTAACTCAAGAACAGCTCGTCCGATTCCGATAAGAAAAATACCAAAAGATGATTCAAATACCAAAACAATGATTCTTGATTTTTGTTCCCGACAGTGTGAGTTGATATAGATATTTGGAACGTATTTCCGTCATCCCTCGTCAAGACTGTTTTGGCGACAACCCGGTTGCGCCGACGTCTTCAGTGTAATAATGCGTTCTCAGAACAGTTCTTCTCCAAACATGACTTCCCAAACACTTGTTGAATGACAATTAAATGACGAAAGAAGTATTATAAGCACTATAAATTTTTTAAATAACGCAGGTGTAAAAACTTTTACAATATTTGGCGGAAGGATGGGTGCAATTGTGAAGTGTGGCTTATCTACCCCTAACAGTGATACATACATTAAGTTAATTGGTTTTCAAAATAAATCAATAAAATCATTCCTTTACTTGCGATGGTTTTGCTAAAATCCGCGAAATGCAAGTGTTACGTACTGACAAATGCAAGGGTTTAAATTGGCACCAGTAGCAACGCCTTTGTTTTATACGACTTCTACAAGAAAAATTAGTTCCAAATGTTCGAGTAAATACTGAAATTTTAACTCGTGTTTCTATTAGCAGGCGTTCCAAAATTTTTTTGGTGCTGTAGCAGGACACACGAAAATTTGATAATCAATGTCGCTAGTATTTATTTTTTAGTATTAGAGCGAACAACAGTAAACAAATTTACGTAATACGTATCTTTAACTGCAAGTAGATGTGATTTGCTAATTTGTATTGTGTGTAACAATTTCCTAACAGGCATCTGTGTAGTACATTTTTAGCAGTTCATACTTTTGTGATAAGATTCGGCACAGCCGAACATAGCTCTCTTACTTGTTTTTACTTGATTAATTCATTTTTTTTTTATTTTTAAAATTTTGTTTATATTAGACCTATTTTGTGAATACATATACTACATACACACATATTTTAACAAGAATTCTAATGTACATACATACATACTCGTATATAGAGCAATCTGCTAAAGTTTATTTTCTTAATTTGTTTAATAATGTGGGTGTGACTGTAGATGATATTAAATTTGTCGATGAATTAACTGAAGAGCTATTGCATTTTTCAATTAAAGTTGTTGAGTTCACAGCGGCATTCGTTGAACTTGATGAGGAATTATTTAATAGTGCGGTTAATGTTGCATGAGACGAACTTAAATTGCTTGATTTCGATTTTTGTTGTGACAAAGTTTCTGTAGAAGTTATAATGGATGAAGACGAGCCAACCAAAGACGTAGCTGTTGAGTCACTTGTAGTGGCCACATTTGATGTTGTAATGGTTGAAGTTGGCAATGAATGTGGAGTGCCCAAAAGTAAAGCATTCCGCAAATGACTATTAGATTGGTGTTGTGGCTGGTGAACTGCTGCTCCAGATATGGAATATGAGTTCGTAATAAGCCCTCGGCTTTTAATATTTAAATCAACAAAAAATATTTTCATTTTTTGTATCATAAAATCGGGTACAGTAAATGTCATCATTATGGATAAATCGACAGATGCTTTATTTTTATATACATCATGGGTTTGATATAAACGACATACCTCATCGTATATCAAAAACAAAAATCGAGAATTTCGATTTTGTTGCGGAATTATCTGTTGAGTAATTAACCAGTCGCGATCATCGGTGTCGGGTAAATAACGAATTAGTTCTGGATGTTTGCTGGCTAAACGTTCTTTGCCTTCAGTCCCAAAGCCAAATGCTTGATTTGCTTGTACGTCTAAAACAAATTTTGTTGTAGTCGATATGTGGGCAGTGTTCCAGAATATTTGTCTTTTCGGATGAGGATGTTGCTGTTGCCGCTGCATTTGAAGTTGTTGTACCGCTACAACGCTAGTTGCCGGTTGTGATGAATGATGTTGCTTCTGGTGATGTGGGAAAAATCCAGTGTTAGGGGGGTTTTGTGCCAAAGTTGATTTTATTGTTCCTACTGATGGTAATACCTGCAATGAGTTTTGTTGTTGCTGTAGTGGTTGCGTTTCGGGAAAGAATCGTTTTTGCATTTCAATAACAGTCGATGTAGGCTTAACCAAAGCCGGTCTTTTTAATGCCATTCGTATGGTACCGTTCTCAGAAGTATTTTCTGGAGTTGCAATTGCATTGCATACGGTGGATATTTGCGGCTTGTAACGTAATATTTTGTACTGGGATTTTGCATTTTCCAACAGTGCACAAGACATTTTTTGCAACTAAAAAATACGATTTTTTGTATATTGAATAAATAAATAATAGTTTAAAAATAAATATTAGTTTAAATAACATTTTAAAAGATAATAAATTTTATTTTTCACCAAAATAAATAATAGTTTGTTCTACAAAAATGCCCTGCCTGAAGTGCAATAATTATGAATTTTTTCATAAGAAGTTAAAAAGGAGCATTTTCAATGTGTCGACCAGAAACAATGAATAGTTTTTAAACAAATTTTTTTTTTTAATTTATTGTATGACGTAACTCTGTCGAACTAGATTTATTAAAATTAGGTAATTTAATTAGTAGGCTTAAATTCGTTTTTTCTATTATTTCTGTTAAGAAGGAAATGTTTGTTTAATATGATAACTTTGAATACAGTAAAAGAAAAAGGCAAAAGCATGAAATTTGAAAATATTAATTCTATTTGGCTTGATTATTGAGTTAAATAGAACACATTATTAGAAGAAAACACAAAATATGTTGAAAACCTGCGTAGCTACATAGAAAATGCATTCCACTCTGCTAGTTGTCTTTTGCTTTTACTGTATCAAAGTTATCATATCAAACAAATTCACTTAACAGAAAGAATAAAAAACAAACTTAAGCCTAAATGACTTAATTTTTTTTTCGATTCGGTTATCATAAAATGAAAAATGCCCAATAACCAATATCACCTTATCTAAAAATAAACATACAACAAGCAACAGTTTCAAACCTATCCAAAATTTTAAATTTGATTGCTGTTAACTTTGTTTTTAAAATTGTATTTATTTGTGCGTCAAAATAATTAAAAATACAAGGTTGTTTCCAATTTTTTCAAAATATTTAATATTTTAAAAATCATTGAATAAATTTTTTATTTTTATTAATAATTGTAGTTCGATAAAGTTAGGACAAACAATACATTTTTACTCATGCATAAATTCGTTTTTTATTCTTTTGGTTATGAAAGCGAATTTTTATTAATGGAATACTGAAATATTCAAGTTATTAGACATTATCAGAATGTAATGCATTTTACCTCTTCGTGTCTTTCCACCGAGTTAATATACCCAACTAATGATACAAATTAATTTTGAGAATTCTTATAATATTTATATTTTCGATAATTTTCCTGTTGGGTTAAAACGAAAGTTCACGCTAGCTATCCAACATGAGTTCACTTCATTGCACTTAGTTACCAAATTATATATTCTAATACACTATATAATATAAATAATATAAATTAATGGCAAAAATTTGATAAAAAAAAAACTGACGACTGCAATAAAAGGAACTTTAATTGAAAGAGACTAATTATGAACTTTAACAAACGTATTATTAAAATAATACTATACAAATCAAACGTTAAATGTAATGGTTGCCCCGCATCAGCCAAAGATAGATTCATCGTCATCTCTACATAATAGCAGGTACAATGAGCCGTTGTAACTGTGACAACAGACGGTGGTAAAGCATAATAAAACTAAACATTTGCATTTGTTTGAATTGTTTAATAAAAATAAAAAAAAAATGTATTTTGAGTTTAACTATAATTTAAGTTTAAATAAAAAAAGAAAAAAAAAATAATTTGAACCTTAAATTTGATGGATAAAAAGGCTTTGAAATGTAAAAAAATGTATTTGGAGTTCAAAACCTAAAGGTATAGTAAATGCATTTGTATACAAATAAGGCTGAGATGTATTACATAAACGTACGACGAAAAAATTGTATACTTACAGCGTCATCATTAATGGCGCCTTGACCCAAATTTTCCTTTATGTTGTTGAAGGCAGGTTTGAAGTAGGTCTTAAAAATTAAATGAAATTAATAAAAAAATAAATTTCACATTTCTAAGAAAATAAGAATGAATACAACATGCCTCCATAAAATGTTTAACCATTTCGTCAATCTCCTTATCAAATTCTGATTGAACCGCAATGCGTACAAGTTCTAAAGAACGCATAGCACTCTCAGCTGAAGAACTTGTTAATGGTGTGGCGTTGGAAAAACGTTGGCGTAATTTTTGCAAAGCAATTTCCGCCATTTGCGGTGTTGTAATGAATTTCTTTGATGATAGAAGATAATCTCTTAGAAGTCAAATTTTGTTGTGTAGGATAATAAATACACACATATGTATGTACGAATGTATATGTATGCATGTATATATTTAATGGCTTACCATGGTCTCATGAGGTTGTTGATGCAGATTATGGTTACTGTTAAGGGTTTGGTTGTGATTAAAGCTGCTTGTAGTAATTGAAGGTGTTTCTATTTTTACAGCACTATTCGGAGGGCTGGCTACACTTGTAACCATGGAATGAGTAGTTTGATTGGAACAATTAGAATCTTCTGAGGAAGAGTTCAAGCCGCCAATGGGAGATCTATTTGCCTCTGTGGAAGAAGCTGACGTCGAACCTGCGTCTGCTAATATTTTCCAACTTCGTTGTATCACCATTTTTCAGAACAGTATTTTTACCAGTGTTTTATGGTATTTTAAGAAATTTTATTTGATTATAAACTTCACTTTTCTCCCTTTCTTTTATGTTGAAATTATGCACTGGTATTCGTATCATTTTAAGAAAAATCTAAAGCGCAGGTTCATAAAACAATGGCAAACTACATTTGTGTAAACAAGAAAAGAGCTAGAGGTAATATTCGTAGGAAACACTCGAATAAATAAACCGAATAATACAATAATATTCTTGTCAGGTAAGGTCATCAAGCAGGTACCGCAATTAGAACATTTTTTGCGAAACTCTACTTTTAAAGCTTAGTGCAGAGTCTGAAGAAACATGAACTGAATAAAAGTGGTGGGAGGGATATCCCCTATAGTACACAATAAAAAACATTTTTATATTATATAAAATATTATCAATGAACTCAATATTGCATTTGCTATACGGTTGCTATACATAATCGGTGGTTAGATTGTTGACGGAACCATTTTGTAGTTAATTGTTATTAGCTTAGTTTTACACTTGGTAATAATTGTTAAAAATCGTTGTTTAAACTTCAAATTGTTTTAGGAACAGGACATCGAAAAAAATACAGGACTTTGGAAAAAATACCATTACAGTTGTTAAATCAAATTATATATTATTTTTTCATGAACTGTTAATAATTTTAATTTTGGCTTCTACATGAATTATTAAAAATTAAAATTACTTAGTTTTCAGAAATAAAAACCGTAAAGCCTTTATTCAAAAAGGTATTTTCAATTTATCACAATTAAATATGTAGGTATTTATTGGCCGCCCCGGCTCATATGGCGTAATACCATTGTCATGCAAACCCGTTGTAATGAAAATGTGCATCAGTGAACAAAATTGTCTTCGAAAACCAGACTTGGTCAAGTATTTATTCTAAATACACACGACTATATTGAAGGTTTCGTGGCTACATTTCTTAGTGTTTTGGATCTTGTATGCTTGTAAATTGAAATCCGTTGTCAAAATTTGTTGCCTATTGGATTACGTAAGCCAGTTGCTGCGATCGACGACGAATCATATCTTCACGAACTCTGTTAATATTCTTGTCCCAACAACCAATACTGTTAAGCTCATGTTACATTTTGACTCAGTTCGCCAAGTCAATTACGTATGTTCATTAAAACTAAAATACCCTTTTTCAAGGTGTATGCTATAGGTAATATAGGGTGGTCCATCCATAATGGACGATGTTAATTGAGTCACACCTTAACGATTGGGCAGCGCGTTAAGGGTGTTAAAGCCTTTACGAAAATTGGCATTCAAATCAAAATACATTTTGGGTACTTCATGATTTTGTTGGGCAGCATATTCGATCAAATGTGTACACAATCGGGAGAATCGTGTGCAAATTTCCGGGTTGTAGGAAATGTGAAAACACCTGTGCATGCTCGCTTGTCGCTATTTTCTTTCACACATAATTGTCAGATCCTGCTATCGTCATAAACAATATTTAATTCTCTAAAATCTTTTTGTTTTATTTACAATTAACATCGTGCGTTTTGGTAGGACCACCCTTTATTAAATATTTTTGAAAATTTTACTGTTTCTCCGTATCAGTTAGATATTCAAACCTTTGGTTTCTTTCAAATAAAATTAATGCTCCGCTCACGGGCGATAGGATGTAGTCAAGGTTATTACAAAAAAAAATAATGTTCAGAATAAACGTATGACGCCATAATTTGTTTTTTTAAATAAAATTTACGTGTTGGTGTTGCTTTAATTGAATTTTGTCCATTTGCAGCAATCTGATTTTGCTTTGTCACAAAAATATACTTCAATATTAAAGAAAATCGAATACAAATGTGTCTTTAATTTTAACATTTTTGTCTCTGCTATTACGATTGCAGCAGTACGTATTTCTTATAACTGGTTCCACACAAGTGTTATTTTTCAATTTCCACATCTTCTTCCATAAAATTTAAATCCGATTCGTTATGATTAACGGTTTTTTGAGTCTTCTTACGCATCATATCAAAATCGAGCATATATTGCAAAGGGTTTTGTTTGTTATAATTAGATGGCGGTTCATACGCGCTACAAACAGTCATTTGTAAAACATCAGGTAACATAAATGGAAATAGCCAACAAACCAAGGGCGTAGTACCAAATACGTATTGAGATTTTTTGTGATAAAAAAGAAAACCATCCAATTGCGGTTGATTATTCGGCCAAAATGGAAATCTTTGCAAAGCCATTGCCAAACGTGTTTCATTTGATATATCAACTTTCTCTAAAAGTTGAAAACTTTTCACGTCTTCAAGTTTGTATATCTCTTCTAAATCACCAACTTCATCAAATTTAGATTTTAGCCAAAAGAAACGAAATTCCGCGTCACAATCAATAAGAGGAATGATAAAATGCAAAGCATCCAGCACATAAAAAGTATTCTTTTCTTTAATATAAATACAATCCAGTATGGATAAGTCGCCACGGGATCCAATTAAACCACCACCGGGAATCAAACTCAAGAATGTCATACAATATCTCTTATTTTTGCTAAACATTTTTGTCTTCCCTTTCTCGGCGATCACCAAGCATCTCTGACCTTTTGGACAAGGAAGCAAAAGCCAGTCATCTAAATTATCGGGTTTCTCTTTCAACCATTCAGAAAATTGTAGATGTACTTCTTCCATAATAGATCTTTTGTACTTCCTCCGTTCATGATGAGCCGCTGCACTGGGTCTTAGAAGATCTTGCTGTTCTAAGCGCTTAAGTTTTTGATAATGCAATAACTCTCTTCTACGTATTTCTTGGCGTTCATACTTATTAAGATTTTGTTTGTATAAATTCTGGAACATACCGATTTTTTTAACAAGTATACTCGTAAACAACAAAGCAGTCCAAAGAAGCAGACGTTTAAACAATAAAATATAATCAATCTTTGCAAAGGTAAAGAGAATGCTAGCCAGAGCATGAAGCCGGTAACACTTGAAATCAGCGGCGGCTAATAATACTAATTGCCGGTGAATGTTGACTAAAAATTAAAATTCTTTCGCTACTTGGCGAACTGTAAGGTGCAGGTAATGAATTCCATTGCCACAATCAAATGTTCATAATGTTAACCCAGCGTCTTGACTAGCCAAAAATCTGTTCAACCATCGCACAGTTTGCTGCTCGCACAATAAAATGGCTAGTCAAAACCGCCACTGTTCATGGTCGCTTCAAGTTCAAACCGAGTTGTCGGAACAATAGTTCGCACAACTCTGTCATGCCATTACACAAATAAAAAGTGTGTATGGATCTGTGCGCTCATCTGTAAACACCCGTCAAAAGCTATGCTAAAAGCATCCATACAATATCGATGAGAGGCAAAAATTATGTTGAAACTGAACGTAAACATCTATACGATTTCTTTAAACAGAAGACCATGAACACATTTTCTCTCGTTATTTTGGAGACCCTCTCTCAATGTGCGAACATATTTACACTACGTCTGACTAGCCATAAATATGTTCGCACATTAAAAATAAATCAGCTAAACCAATGCATATACCCAATTTTAGTACCAAGAAAAAAAGAACTGCAACACTGTATTTGTGTTTATATTACTAGTTGCGGAGTGATGCAGAAACTTTCCAAGGTGTTTTGGCCGGTTCTAGTGACCCCTAAAAATGCAGCTCCTCGAAATGTGGATGCTGTATCCAAAAGTCAAAAGGCATTTTCTACATATAAACTAAATTTTCTAATAATTACTTTGTACTTTTTTTAGCTGATGACAGAATTAGGCCTTTTAAAACCAGCCACCCATGGGACGTTTCAAATCATGCCATTTGCGCAACGCTCTTTGGACAAATTGTGTACATTAGTCGATGAAGCCATGCTTAGTTTGGAAGGACAAAAAATAACTTTACCTATTTTAACTTCATCTACACTATGGAATAAGTCGGGAAGACTGAAAGGCGATATTACAGAATTTTTTATGTTACGTGATCGCCATAATAAGGAGTTTCTTCTGAGCCCGGTATAAACAACGAATATTTTAAATAAAAGTATAAATAAATTGTAAGTTTATTTCATGAGCAGACTCATGAGGAAGCAATTACTTCGATGTTAGCTACAGCAGCACCCATTTCTTATAAACAACTTCCGGTACGGTTATATCAAATTGGTCCAAAATTTCGTGATGAATTAAAAGCTCGTTTTGGTTTATTGCGTGCTAAAGAATTTTTAATGAAAGATATGTACACGTTTGATCGTTGTGATGAAGAGGCAAGAATAACTTATGATTTGGTTAATGAAGTCTATATAAAGATATTTGAACGACTACAAGTTCCATTCAAAAAGGGTATGTATGACTATTTATAATTGGATCCTTTTAATTTATGCTGTTAAACTTTGTTTGAGACATGGGAAAATGAAATTTTTTATTGAATATAAAACATGGAAATCAGTTATATGGGAAATAAAACTAGAGCAAATCTATTCAATGATTTGGTATTGGGTTAAAACTCCAACAAAGTTGAAAAAGATCTCTAATTGTTATGAAATTTAATGTGCCGGCATCGCTATCGAAAGAGATGATAACATTATCTTCACTCTGTTATTTCGAAAACTTGCTGCTCTTGTTAACATTGATTGAATATCTAGAAATCGGACGTGCGCTAGGTTCTTCTCTATAGTATTTGGAATAAATATTTTTTAACAATCGTGAAAATAGGGACGTGTTTTTAGTACTCCTTTTTTAAACCAGTTATGCGAAACACAAATCTCAAGCAGTTTGTAACTTAAAAGTTTAATAAAAATACTACACATGAACAAGTTCTGAATAAAATATTAAATAAGGCAAGACGAATTAATTGTAGTTAAAAAGTTTTACAAGTTCAATCAATTCAGGACAAAATTAGTTTAAAAACTGCTTAATCTTTTATCATTTTCAAGTAAGACTTCGAAAAGATTTAAAACAAAAAAATACCAACTACATAAATTTCAAACGAAAATATGTAACACAATTTATATATTCCTTTCTTTCTTGACAATGTTTTTAGTTTTAGAAAGAAGAAAACATATTTTTTTTGAAGTAAAAATTTTTCTTTTCAAGTTTTTTTTACATTTTTTAAATCTATATTTCGCTACGCCCTTTTGTAACATCATCAGGAAATAAAATCAGACTTATCGCGGTTGCCGCAGTCGAAACTTCGTAAGTGTTGATGAAATTATAATCATTTTTCAGTGTGCATTTATTAGTAGAAACGTTAAATCCGCCAATTTTAAAATAATATTATTAAATAAAAACATATAATTAAACAGTGAAATATATATTAGTGACGGTATTCATAGTTCGTAAAAGTGCAGATGCAAAATATAGTAGCTTTTTTTATGACATTCATCAGAATTTTTCTTTATTTTGTTGTTTGATTTCATTAACGAGTTACGATATTTTGCATTTGCACCTTTGTAAAACCATTTGCCCTACACAACTAATTCTATTATAATTGTTATCAATTAGTTCTCAAGCTTTAGGTTTTTAATAATTTTTTCATTTTATAATTTATTTCCTGAAGATTCTTCACAAAGGCGTCCGAAATATCTAATAAAACAGTAAAATAATTTAAAGGTATTAAAATAAATACAATTTGTAATAAAATAAAAATAGGAATTTATAAATGCCGTGCAGTTAATTTATGTAAGTCTTTCATTATGCTTTACCATCGATTTTGTATGAAATAAAAACATATTCATTTAATAAAATTAAATTATTTCATATTCTCTGGCAAATTATCTTTGGTTAAGGGATAACAGCGTAAATCTCTGACAGAAGTGGAAAGTGGACCTGTATTTCGTCTGTATTATGGACGGAATACATGGAAAGCTCAAAAATTTCAAGTATTTTTGAGGCTTTTATGTTTAAAGTAACATTTATATATTGATGTATGTATGTATATTTATTTTACTTACAAATTAATTTCCGTATCTTTAAAAGATGCAATCAAGCTTAGGGGGCCGAAAATCGAGAAAAAATGAGAAATGCAATTAAGAAGATACCAAAATAATTATGATCATAATGAAAGAATTTGTTAATGAATAATCTAAAATTCCTTTCAAGGTTGCTCTTTTCGGCCCTGCTAACCTCGGCGGCTCCTTCTTTCTTGGGTGGAGTTCTCAACCCTGCAGCTAACCTTTGCAGACACAAAAAGACTTACACTTGCAAAACTAGAACACATCATACGGGGGATGTTGTTTTCAGACAAAACTTCAAACTTTTCAATAAAAATAATGTTCAACCAGCAGAAATAAATTTTACAATAATTAATTATTTTGCGACAAATGCGTACTTTATCTTTCAAAACAACTTTGATATTAACAACTTCGCGGACGTGAATGTTATAGCATTCAAATTTGTAAGCCAATTTTTATTCATTTAATTTTATACAATCTTAAGTTTTTGTAATTAATATACATTTCAATTGAACAATTGTTTCATTAGGTACTTTCATATTATTATCGCTTAAAATACGATGTTCTGACTACTCTTATATTATGTCTAATCAGATTTCGGATATTACAACTAGTTTGAAAAAAAAAATTGCCTGTATATTTTTGCAGCTCCTTGAAATTTTTAGTGTCCGCGAACGTGTTAAGTTTGATGAAATGAATTTCATGTGAGGCTGTGCTAAGCAAAACTAGTTTTACCAACACACACCAATTTGATGAGCCTCTTCGATGTGTGGCCATGTCGCGTAATGCTTGCATAACTAATTAGTAATATGTACAACATATTTAAATAATTTTTAGTACATTTTATTTTAAAATATTAATTGCTTGTATTGCAATTATTATCTACGTTTTAACTTAAGGTACACATGATGTATTTTTTTTCAGTGGAAGCCTGTACTGGAATGATGGGTGGAAAAATATCACATGAATATCATTACATATCGTCAACTGGTGAAGACAATTTACTCCATTGTCAAAATTGCAACCATACATTTAATGCTGACATAATGGAAAAACATGCAAATCCCTCGTGTATTCGGTGTCAAAGTGGAAATATTCAACAAATAAAGGGTATCGAAGTCGCGCATGCTTTCCTATTAGGTGATCGTTATTCTAAAGTATTCAATGCCACTTATTTGTATATTGATGGGAAGCCTAAAACATCTATAATGGGCTGTTATGGCATTGGCATTAGTCGTATACTAGCCGCGTCACTAGAAATATTATCGACGGAAAATGAACTTAAATGGCCTACATTATTGGCTCCTTATGACGTTTGCATTATAGGACCAAAACAAGGAAGTAAAGAGCAAACATTAGCTGAGCCAATCGAAAATCAATTAATACAAGAGATTTGTAAAATATACAGTCAAGATGTAATACATGATGATAGGAAACATATGACTATTGGAAAACGCTTACTAGATGCTAAAAGGTAATATGCAAATTTACCAAAATAGTGACATAATAAACCTATAATATTTTTCCAGGATTGGTTATCCAATAATTGTTGTAGCAGGTTCTAAAGCTTGTTTACCTGAACCCAAGATAGAGGTTATAATTAACGAAAACTTGATGGAATTAGACATTAATACAGCATTATATCAACTACATAGATATAGGGAACAAAAATTAAGTTTAATTCAGACGTAAGTTTAGGTTACTATTTTTTATAGTAATGTAGAACAATACAAATTCGAACAAACGTTTACAAATGTTTTATGGTAAAATTCATGAGAAATTAATTTGCCATGCTTTCTAAGCCAAATTATTTTCTTTTTGAAATCAGCGTGAATTTATTTATGTGCCATCTTAAGTGTCTTTTTTCGTTCTGAGAAGTTGTATCAACTGAAAAATTTGTATTAACTTCTTAGAACAAAAACTATGCTAAAGATGGCACATAGCCAAAACCGGTTTGTCTTTAAACCAAACTTGACAAGGGATGACGGAAATTCGTTCCAAAAAACTTTACCAATCAAATCAAGAATCATAAATTTGGTTTCCCTAAATGAGTTTGATTTTTTTTTTTTTTTTTTTGTTGAAAGTCTACGATTTAAAATATATATTGTTTTTAAATTTTAAAATATATGTATTTGTTTCAATATCAAAATGATGTGAAATCGGTATAAAAAATGCAAAACCTTGGTCTGATTATCAAAATATCAAATCACCTTTTCAATAGGTTTCCCTAAACTTTGGCTTTTCACTTACCAATAAAGTCCTAAAATGTATAAAGTTCAAGTCTGTTCCTCTGTTTGTAGACTAATATTTGATCATAAGTTGCCAATAATGACGAAGGTTTATTAATCAATATATTTGCTTGTTTAAATTAAAATTGAAAAAAAAATACAGAGTTCAAAAGGCAAACAAATTAAATGTTGATTTGAAGAAATAATACAATGCGCTCACTGTTTGTTCTGTACAATTACTCAACAACGGATTCGCATTCCATGTCCGCATTACCATAAAACCAAGGCTTTATGTACATAATCAGTTGACATGACATTACAATATTTTCGTTGAGTAATCGGTAAATTCGGGGTCTTCTATGATGTATCTATCATTTCCTAAAATCTTCGCGACGACATATTCACTTTTATATTTTGGATGTAATTTGTGTGATTCACCAGTTGCCTGAGGGACGTAGTCGATGATGGCTTTACGAGTATTATTGTATACTTGCTGAATAACTATTGCATATGCATTCATATTTTTGCTTTTTGGGAATGAAAAAAAGAACTTCGTCGAAATGTAACTGGGCTTCTCATTCGTGGAAACCAAAAATCTCGCTAGAGTCTTTCCAAAGTTTTATCTAGACCAAAGTGATCCAAATCATCATGACATGTCTTCGCCAGTCGCCAACGTTTTCTCTTTGGTATCACTAAACATTTTCTCTGGTTCACTTTTCTATATAACCTTTCACGGTCTATTTCATTTATGTTTAAGTTAACTCTTCTTCCCCTACTTTGGACTGCTCCCTTAGGATAGCGATTGTTTTTTAACTTTTCATCCATCATTTGATTGTTGTCAAAATTTGAAAATTGATACCCAACAAACACATTCTAAATCGCCCCACTGTTCCTACAATCGCCAAAACGTCAAGTTTATAACTTGCATACTTCTTCCCAGCTTCAGTACACTGGCGGCTATAATAGAAAGCTGGACGAAACGCTTCTCCCTCTAGCTGCAGTAAAATTCCCGATAAACCAACGCAGCTAGCGCCTGTATGCACCTGGGTGTTTTTTGGAGACATCATATGGAGTTAACGCTGGCGGAGAAGTAATTATAGATTCTTGATTTGATATTCCCACAGGGTGATTTGATATAGATTTTTGTAACGAAAAATGACAATGAAATTGACGCGAAGCAAAAACCGGCTTATCTCCAAAACCAAGCTTGACAAGGAATGATAAATTCGTTCCACAAATCTATAAATATAGATTTTAGGATAATAAACACTTGTTGCTGTTCATCGTTGCAATTAAAAATGCTGTCTTTTTTTTTAGTAGTTCCGTAAGCGACATTGCGATGTGGCTGCAGTTTCGAAACAAATTTCCGAAAAAACCGGCGATTCCTAATAAGATATGAAATATTTTTCGGGTTGGGAATTTCATTAAGTCTTTTCTTCTCCAGGTTGTATACCCCTGGAACTTACAATATAACCAAGGAATTTTACTACCCTGTTGCTTGAGATATTACCTCATCCACAACATTTTTCCCATTCTTCAATTTTCTTATCTGAGTTATTTTTAGAAAAACCGTTGGTTAACCCATACCGCATTACGTTTAAAGATGAGGTCTGCGACGAATTACTTTAACGGCCCGTTTTGAAAATCACTTTTTGTCAAAGTGATTTCAAATCACGCAAAAGGTGTTCTGCGCAGAAAATATATTGAAATCAAGTGATTTAAAGCCGGTCATAAGACTGCATATACATATGTACATATATGCAAAATATGTGGAATTCAGTGCAGAACAGCTATGTTTCGAATTATTCAATTCCACACGTGTTCATTCCACTGGGAATACAGAACATCGACGGTTTTTAAAAATTGCGAAAATTATATGTTTCCTTTCTATCGGCCATGTTCCGACACTCGCACAAAATTTGCGATTGTGATTTCAACTCGCATGTGAGGTGTTCTGTAACTCACATTCGCAAGAGTTTTGGCGAGTTCAAGTCGCAAGAGTATACTGAAGTGAACTGCTGTATTTAAACTAAACCAGTTTTTAAAGAAACTACAAAGTTATGAATAAATTAAAATAATAGTGTTTTCTTTTTATTTTAGTCAAAACTAATGACATTTTGTAACAAATTTTTTCTAAAAACATGAAATTTAAAAATGTCCTCTAAGTGAAGGTTTTTTTATGCATTCACTTATTGATTATAATCATTTTAATGCTAACCCGCTTAACAAGAACACTGCTGGCATTTTAAATTATTATTTTATTCTATTTATTTTGCTTTTGTTTTGGTAAAACACAAGTTAGAAAAAAAGCAAATCGCAAGTAAAACGCGTGAGTTGCAGAACATGCAGAAATAAGTTTGGCGATTTGACACTCTTGCGAGTGCCAGAACATGCCCGTATATTTACACAAGAAAATATAAAATAGTCCTGCGTACTTAATTTAGTATGTTTATATACATATCTTTACATACATATGTATCTATGTATGTGCCTATATGTGTACATATGTACGTGTATGTTTCTAATGCACACTTAAATCTTTGTACCTGGCAACCATTCATTATAGCTTTTTATTAATATTTTTTAACTGGTGATAATTTATATTTTATATTAGTAGTAGTATCACACACAATTTAATTAAATAATAATTAATTAAAAATTACTATGAACGGACGACAAGCCTCGACATGTTGCTAAATTATACATTATATTGTATAAAATATTTATTTTATTAGGAAACTGGAGGAGGGCAGATCTTATTAAATCGGACATATTGTAAAACGGCATATTTTATTGGCCATAATCGGGCGGGGGAATGTCAGGATAAACTTGCATTTGCGGTTTCTTGGGCATAGGGAGTGGTATAATTGTATATGACCACGGCAGTTGTCCTCTTAATTCTTCGCTGACTCTTTGATTTTGCATGGGAAATTGGAAGTTTTCATTACTGGTTGAATAACGATTATTAAGTGGCGATATAGGAGATAATTCCTGTTGATGCGGCGATGGATTACGTAGTGCAAGGTAATTTAATTTATCTGCATGTTCTTCAATATTTGGTTGTGGTTCATCGGAAGAGAGAGTTGTGGGATACGATTTTGGTACTTGTGCAGTGGGGGACTGTATATTGTATGGCCTAAAGTTTTCATTCAAGCCTGGGTGTGTCGATGGTTGTGTCTGCATACTTTCGAATGGTAAAGATGGTAATGTTGGCTTAGATCGTTCAACGACCGTTAATGGTTGTTGCTGTTGTTGTCTTTCTAAAGAAGCTATTTCTTCAAATAACTCTTGTCGAAGATCAGCAACAGGAGAAGTAATAGTTGTGGCTAAACTAGTTACACTACTTTGTTTTGATGAATTCTAGAAATATAAACAAATTAAAAAAGAGGTTAACGGAAAAATTATGACCTCGTGGGTATTTTATATATATATATATATTTTTTTATTTGTAATGTAAAAATTGTTATTAATACAAATTGAAGAATGTTGTAATCGGGAATATGTTTAACATGTTCTGTAAGTTAAATTAATAGTTTATAGTTTAATTTAATAGCGACTTTTTTTTGATTTTATTTACGTAATCAAACTTAAGTTTATTACGAAGACGATAAACTAAAAAATCCCCAACTTTATAGTTCTTCTAAAATTTGCCGTAATTAATTCTTGAGATAATCAATATTTTTTCATATACGTATTATTGGTTGTTAAATGAAGGTTTTGTGATATAATTTATTTCCTGATGATGCTACACAAAGGCGTTGTGAAATATCGAATTTAATATTTAAAATTGATTTTATTAAAAGAATTTTATAAAAGTGGTACCTTAAAAATTATTGAACTAAAATAAGTGTAAGTTTTCTTGTCTGTAAGAATTGAATGGTACGAATACTTGTGGCACCGACCGTACAGAAAGCGTCAGTGCTGTAACAACAACAAACAAAACAAACGAGCAGACAAGTTTTTACAACAACAAATAAGCATCTAGATTCTTGAAGTTTCGAGAAACATAGATGACTGCTATAAAAATGCTTGGGTGGTAAAGCGAAAAAGTTAGTATTGAGTGAAACGTTAAATTGCACACTTCATGATAAAAATGTAGTCGTTGTGTTTAATTAGGTGCAAAATAAAATAAAGTAACAGTGTGTAAAATAAATTCTGCGGTTTATTATTTAAAATAATCTATAATGAGAAGAACCTGCAAAAAATTATAGACAGAAAGTCGTTGAACGCAACAGTATACAAAAACTTTAACAAGAAAATTTATCTATATAAAATATTTTTTCCTAGTTCTACGAATATTCTTATACATAGTTGAAATCTATTTGTGAAAAATTTATTCGTGAGTTCTCATAATTACAATTTCGCGTTTGTAGGCATTAACGACCCTTTTCGTGGATAAACTGCAGCATTCAAAATGGACCCGTCGTTTGTAGTATTTTTTAATGCAATTGTTATTACATCTTGCCTCGATTTAAAAATGAAAAAAAAAAAATAAAATAACGACGAAAACGTTACTTTTGTGGGGAAGACAAACTGGAGTTTTATTGTGGGCGCCTCGGGAATTAACATAAGCACCCTTTTTGATCATAGGTAGAAAAAATTCATAGCTTATTACACATCCAAATAGGGATTAATGCTATCAAATCGGTGTGATAGTTTTTGAAAAAATGTCGCCTATGTCTCCTTTTCAATTTGATCAAAATCGGTTCAGTCGTTAAAGCGTAACAAACAAATAAAATTACTTGTTAATTTATAATACTAGTATTGATTTACCGCTCCTGACTCTATTCGAAACACTTTAACGGGACAATACATAGCCCATGACGGGACAATACATAGGTTCCATTCTACATTTTTCTGTAAGCATTTTAAAAGTCGGATGGGTGGGATTAGCTCTTACCAACATATAAACACAAACATTACCTCTTTATAAATATTAGCAATAATAATAGCAATGTTATAATAAAAGCAATGTTATATATTAATATTGTGTCAAACTTATTAAAAGACTTACCCGTTTCGATAACGTATTCGATAAAGATAAACTGAAACTTGATCCAAATATGTTTAATAACCAAATTAATATAACTCGAGAGCTTATACAAGTCATTACTACAGCAGGTGTTACAAAATATGCATCAAAATTAGATAAAGCTTCCACAGTTTTCTCGTTAGCCGCAACGCTCAAATACTCAAATACCTTCACCACAGACTGCAAGATGAAAAACAATGATTTTAACGTTTAAATATTTACTGAATTATTAAAAATAAAATCAATACCGTTGTATTTATTATATCATGTATATGATAACCAGTTGCAACAGCATCCAAAACACTGCCAGCAATAACGACAAAATACCAGGGCCAAAAACATAGACCATTTACAGTTTTCGTAATTGGACCACATAAAGTTGTAATAATTAACAATGATGTGAGAACCCAAAGAGTACTTATAACAGCATATGTGATTAAAAATATAAATGTACGATACTCAACGGGTTCTGTCTTGTTAAAATCCACATCCAACGCTACGGGCTCGGAAAGATTCGATATTTTTATAGAAGGGTTTCCACAGTCCTCATCTGTTTAGATTAAAACGATTTTTTTACAACAAAGACTGCATTTACATTTATGAAATTAGTGGCATGAAATTTTTGTTTGTTGACAAGAGGTTGCGTACTCCTGCATTTCAATATTATAGAACACTTGTAATCCACTGTATTTATGGAAATACAATTCTTCCCTCTCTCAAAGACTTCTAGGGTAATACACACAATGAGATTCATACAAAATTTCTAGAATTTCGCAAGACATTCCTTTTTCGATGATGAATTAAGCAATGAAGTAAGCAAGTGTAGAGACGAGCTTGCTATTAAAAAAATAATATGGGTTGAGAATAACACAGTGGCACTATTTTATTTAGACAGACGCTTTTTTAAACGAAAATTTAGCACAAATTAATATGATACCTGCATTGAGAACTTTTTTGATTTCAAATTAATATGCAAGTAAAATAAAATAATTAAATAATCAAACAATTAAATAATAAAACATCAAATGAAGGAACAAAAATGACACTGAAGATGGCACATAGCCGAAACCGGTTTGTCTCCAAACCAAACTTGACAAGGGATGACGGAAATTCGTTCCAAAAATCTACGAATAATTTTGATTTCGAATTATGCATTTCCTTCAGGTGAATAACTTGTTGAAGTTATCCGCATAAATTCGGTATGATTCGAACAAAGCTTTTCTGTATACATTTCAGAGTGGAGTATAATGATTCGCGTATATTAGCGCACTATGCTGTGCTGTAAAAATCATTAAACCCGATCGCAGCGCAACCTACCGGGTTCAAATGTGAATATAAAACATTCAAGGACCCACTCAAACACACAAACAATTTATATTATTTTGACTTACTCAAAAAATAAATTAATTCCATTGCAAATTGAAATGGATTGCTGCTTACATCCGTAGTGTCATTAGAACATTGTCTGAGTGTTATTCCCCATATCGATAGACCCAAATACACACCACCTTGCAGCTAAAAAGTAAAAATAAATGTTAAACTACAATTTTTAATGTATAATTTTTTTATGTTTAAATTTGTAACAAAGTAAAGGTTTTCATTTAAACTAAAGGCATTCAGTTTTCGCACACGTACCCGCGATTCCTATAGTTTTTGAAATGCGAATTGTACCTTTTCATAGTTTTCTGAGTTACTTTCAGTATAATCATGAATTTTCGACAACTCGAAATGTTAACCTATTTTTCCTTCGTGCGCAGCTATGTAAACGTTGTTTTTTCTAATATTTCCCATATACAGTGTAACCTCTGTTAACGCAACCAATAGAAAACCAGGCCTTGCGAAAACCGAGCCAAAAATGTCTATGCCTATCTTTCGACTAGGGAGTTTATGTCAAACTAAATAAAAGGTTTTTAACCAAAGTAACTACTTCCACTAACGTTGGTATTAATTTGCACCTTAGAAATCCATTACTGCTTTTTATCTTTTTTATATTTATTCCAGTTTCTAATTTTTTTTAAATTTTTGAATTTTTTCATCATATTGCACGGAAATTGTCATCATTTTGCACGTGTTGAAGAAATGCCACACGGAGTTATACTCGTTAATGTTAAAGAAAAAACACTTACTACAACCAATAAGACGTATAATATAAGTGGCACATTTCCTATTAAATTTGACATCACGATAAAAATTTGAAGAACACGACTGAATCTTCTATCCCTAGAATCATTTAAAGAACAAATAGGGACCATAAGTTTAGAAAAGGAGCGTGGGTTACGTCGGCAAGAGCCTTTACATGCCTGTAAGCAGTTAGCCTACAACTTTTGGCAATTAATATGGTAAAGAAACATTGATTTTGCACCCTAAAGCTAATCCATAAACTGGGGTAGAACAAGAAGACTACCTGACTACATGACCTGTGTATCTTCCTTTTAACGGTCACGGTCATCTTAAGAGGAATTAAGAGAGCAATAATGAATGCTAATGAAAGCGCTTGAATCTGCAATAATTAACACGCGCAACCATTCAACATATTTTATTGCGGACGTTGCATCTGGTGGCGTCAACAGGATTCGCTCGATGACTTTTATTATGAGTTTTGTTCGCGTGTTTTTAACTTGTCTGTCGGTAACTCATTTTGGTATTCTGGTTGCCGGAAACCATTGAAATACAGCGAGGTTCTCATGTGTTGTACATAGTTGTATCATACTGACAAAGAGTTTTTCAGACGACAAATTATTCCACTTCGAAAACAACAACAAAACTCTTAATAAGTCTGGTTTAAATCGAAATTATAAAAAATAGTCTTCATTTATTCCAATACTAAATAACTATACTTACCAGTATAACGACAGCGATAAAAAATAGAAAACATTTGGCAAATCCAGCGTTAACTCCCGAGTCAGACATACTTCTGGTTTTTATAGCAAAAAACTTGTACAGATCTACCTGTGTGGGACTAAAAATATCGTTCTATTATTTTAAATATTAAATTCAAATATACTCTATACCCAACAGTGAAACTATGATAATTTCTGTCATGTATTGTTCTCCGATTGATAATGCTCTCTTACCGCTCGCGCCAAACTTATAATATTCAACAGTTAATATTTTAGACCAAAATTTGTTCAGCTCTCTTATCTTATCAAACTAATAATGTGTTCATTATTGGGATTTTAAAATTAACTTTTATTTTTACTGGTGTGTTACTCTTTGTCTCCCCCCATCATTCTTATTGAACAGCAGAAATATTTATTTATTTTGTAAAAAAAATAAAATATATTTTTTTCCGATAAAAACAGATATTGTTTATACAATAACAATAATAATAAAAGCAAAAGGTTATACATTTGTATGTATGTATGTATGTTTATCTAGCAGAAGAGTAAAAATTCTAATGCATGCAAACACTCCCGCTATTTCGAAACTAAATGTTGATATTACTTTACACTATTAGAAAAGATACAGAGTGTGCCGGGAGCCAAGGTATTGAATATACTCATTATGTTAGTCAATCGAAATTGAGAGGTGTAATGGCAGAACGTTATAGAGAATGTAAATAAATTATTTGTGACTAGATGATAATACGCTACATAAACATACATACATACATGTACGTACGTATGTATTGTTTCGGCACATGATTATTAAATAAATATCTTCTTATGAAATAGTCGGACGATTGAAAGACTGAAGGTACGTTCAGATTACTCGAACATTTGACGAAATAAGCGTAACCACTATTTATGCATTTCCTTTGTTTCAGACAAATATTCATTAACTTGCATAAGTTTCTAATTAACATAACGGTAAACATAACTAATTGTTATATTTCTTCTAATTTTATCTCACATGGATCACGTCAGCTTGAATCAACAAGTAAATCGTAAAAATAGTGGTTACGCTAATTTCATCAATTGTTTGACCGTACCTTTAATTTGATTAACTTTTCACTCGCTGTATTGAAACAATTAAATGTTATTAATTTAAAAAAAATTATGCACAGAATGATTGAAAAAAGTTATTCGCCGTGTTGAAAGTTCCCTTTGTACGATTAATTTAAATTACACAACAGACTTTTTTTTAACCTTTTACGCTTAAACATTTACTCAAGAATGTATAAAAACACAGAGCGTTTAAAGGCTGACTCAATAGTTGAATACCAATACAAACTTTTAACTTCTCGTTTTTATTTAAACATTTTTCATTATTCTTCATTATTTATCTCACATCCAAATCAAATTGAATTTAGTCGCTCTCATCATGTTTTTCGCTACAAAAATGTAATTTATTCTACGTACGAGGAGTACAAATGTATTGTTACGATATGATGAGAATATAATTGGGATTTTCGTTGGGAGTGCTTCCAATTTTTAGTTGAACACATGCTACTATATAAATCAATACAGAGTTTTTTGACAAGGGTTCTGTCTATAAAAATGTTAAGCGTTCAATTGAGTTACGATTAATCGAATTCAGCAAGACAGAATTGTAAGTGAATATTTTTGGAACGCAAGAACGCCACTACGTAAGAACAAAATCAGTGAAATGTACTGAACTATTACAAACAATTTGCGATAAGATAATAATATATATATGTACATATATAATTATAATGTATATACCTGCAGTGTCCAATATGTATGTACTTCCATATATGGTCGTTTATCATTTTTGTAAACGCTTCACAAAAATGAAAAGGGAATATATTGGCTTATCATTCCGTTTGTAATTTCTAAAATATTCTTATCCGACTCAACAAAGTATATGTACGAGTATATTCTTCATCCTTATAAGTAGGGAAGTTCAATTCCGATGTCGGTTTGTCCGATGTTGAAATCAACTTACTGGCAGCACTAGAACAAGGCGAATTTTAGCTAGATATGGATCAAAAACCATTTTCTGGCGTATTCTGAATATTTATCATTTAAAAAAACATCTAAATTTCAAACACTAACAAATAAAACCAGATTCCCCCAAAAACCGAAATATCACGAAAAAATTCGAAATTTTTCCAAAATTCTAAAATTCATCACAAAATCGAAAAACTGGAATAAAAAAATTTTTTGTTAAAAAACCAAAATTTAATTTAAAAAAACCCGAATATTCAAATTCTTGAATATTCACCACAAAAATTTAAATTTCATCACAAATTTGTAATTTCGCAGAAAAGCCGAAAATCAGAAAAAATCAATATTTTATGATAAACGTTGCAATTACAACAAAACCAATGTTACATAACTTTCAAACAATCCTTTGCACTGGGAAAAGTCTGTAGGACATTTTTAGTAATTCATACTTTTGTGAAGGGTATATAAAATTCGGCACGATCGAATATAGCTGTAGCATAATTTCCACTCGACCTGTTTAAGAAATCAACGCAACTTGTTTTTGTAAGGGATGAAAATTTAATTCGAATAACGTGCCTTTTTTATTCGTTTTGATTATATACACAACACTAAAATAATTTTTATATTTACATTAATTTTTTAATGCTATGTTAGCTTAGGTTGAGGGAAAGGGAGAATTCGTCCCTTGTCCGTAGGTATATAGCTAGTCTCCACCCTGGCCTGCTAAGTAACAAAAATCTTGGACAAAATAAAGTCGAACGCTTCATCGTTAAAATTATTACAATAAATCGTCTTGCCTTTTAAATATATATGTAGATATATGTAGAATACACTGGTTTTAATATGATAAGTTTAGAAATAAACACATACATATAGTACATAAGTATGTATGTGTGTTCGAATGCACTATAGTGCATATTTTTAAGAAATGTTACCTCTTAATATATTTGTTGTGAGTTTTTGCAATCTGCAAATACAAACGTTATGAGTTTTTACAAGTAAATAAACGAAAAGTGCATGATGCAACAATTTAAGGGAGCTGTGAATCGAACAAATGCATAGGAATGTATCTATAAACTTCTAACTTTCTGTTGTGATTTTGTTTAAATTCTCACAAGTAAATAATGAAACAATTATGAAGAATTTGTGTCGGTTTCCGTTTGTGATAATTGACAAACTGATTTATCTGCTATTTGTCAAAAAGAAAAAAAAGAAACGTTAATAACAAAATAATACAGAGTTTCTTAGTGCAATGAATACAGGTATATGTCACCTAAAAATGTAATAGGGCCAAATTGGAATGTTTTGCGCCCTTGCCACTACACATTTTCATATTTCTGGAAGAGGCCCAGTTTAGTATTTCCTAATTCTTCACATTAATATGTTTTGTGATTTTCTTACACAGTTTTTGAATTATTAATTCAGGCTTTTTGCATTCTGGTCAACGATATGTTGAAATACACGTAAATATATAAACACTCGAATATATGAAAGAAAGTATTTTAAAAAATAAAACTTAAATTCTATCACATGATTTTGTTTGTTTTTGTAAGTGTAAATTAGTAATGACTTTAATTCTAGTGTTAGTTTAAAAAAAAACTACATCATCTTATGAAATGAGCTTTACCAGCAATTGATATCCATCCATGTACCTCAAATTAGCATTTTGAAATCTATATTTAACGTCGTTAATATAATTAATTAAAAGAAAAGAAGGTCATGAAAGTTTATTATTAAAAAATTATCACACTCCTCGTAAACACTATCGTAGGGGATTTCTGTACCACTATAGCAATTACATAAATGCCAATTAACTTATTTCAGTGATGAATTTTGTAGTTTTTAGTAGGAAATATTTTTTATTAAACATTAATGTGGTTTATTCAAGTATGTATGTATATACTCATACATATGTATGTAGCTTAAGAATGTGTGTTTGTTAAATATGTAAGTCTGACTTAAACGCGGGCTGAAAGAATAATAGGTTCTGCTTCTATCTCAGCAAATTTTTCCTTTAATTCCTCTTCAGCCTCCTTAAGCTGTCGAATATTTTTGTGTGTGGTAAGAGTTTTCATTGCTGCTTCTGTTGTCGTGGTTGTATGTTCTGCATATGTGGATTCAGATGTAGAAGAGTTATTCGTTGAGAAACTCTCATCTTTGCCCTTTCTATTCTGTTTAAATTCGAATATAGGTGGCCAGACTAATCCCCCTGTATGGGGCTGAATCGCAATCCGATCTATAACTATATGAGTCGATACACCATTAGTTTGCGAGACTTTCTCCTCAGTTTGAAAAATCATTTTATCGGTCACAGCTAAATTAGCTCCTGATTCGGTTGGTGTCGTCGTTAATCTTTCTTCTCTTGCAAATGATTTTACTTTGTTGGCATCATCATGTTCTGTATCATTATTGACTTTGATTTCCTGTATACCGTCGCCTCCGCTAGTTAAGACTTTGTCGAAATTTGTAGCCGAAGCGAATATATTATTTTCCAATTCCCCTATTAATGAACTCAGAGAAATTTGTTTCAGTGGTCTATTGGCATTGTCCTCTATCATTCGTCTGTTGACAACAACACCTTTTCTGTTTGGAGCGTTCTGTAAGAAGTCGGCAAAAACATCATCTGCTAACGGCACTGGAGATGCTAGATGCTTTGATAATACGAAACAAATCAAACCAAGAACAGCATATAACATCATTTTCGGTTCTTTTTTTTTGCTATTTGAAGATTTTAAAATCTTAATGTGTTCCACTCAAACTCCCTTGTGACTTAATGCGGCAATGGACTCTCATGGAATGACTCAACTTTTTCTCTTTGAATGACTTTAAAAGTTTTTCAAAATAAAAAGTAACTGAGACTTGTTCTCAAGTTTGTTTGATGTTGATTTTATTTATTTTTTAAAGCTTTTATAAAGCATTTTTATGCGTATCCGCTAAAGGTGTGAATTCGTATTTAGTGAAACTTAATTTAAAATGCCAAAACGGTGTTTGTATCGCTTGTAGTTACAAACATAAAATGACTGACTTCAGTTTGCTCTTAATTTACAACTACTAGAGAGGCCATCTTCGCCATAAATGCGCGCCTGTTTAACTTTTTGCAAACCTAAAACTTCTGTTTGCTTTTGTTTCGCGGTATTTGAAAATCCTTCGTAATCACTTCTATATGCCAGATTCGTTTGATGCCAATTAATTTTAAATTTATTCATAATTTTCGGTAAATCAATAAAAATGCTTAAATCGTTTATTTTTTAAGTGGCATAAGTCACTTTGTTTTTTAAATTTTGGGTTTGCGTTTTAACAATTTGAAAAAATTTTATGCCACCTTTCGAGAAAATTTATCTGGATTTGTTATCACAGGATACTTAAATTTTTCTCAGTATAAATAACTTAGTATGATCATTAAAAAATCACCATTTCTCATTACAGGAAAGTGACTTAAGCAGCTTTAAAAATAAATAGCTTAGCAAATTCACAGATTTATTTTAATTTCGACTAATGTATTTTACTGAAAGGATTAGTGATTAAAAAAAATCTATTAATAAAATATATACGTGCACATGTACTCGTATGTATATATAATAATTATACTCGTACCATGTGTTTCATATTAAGGTTTTTTCGTCACTAATTAGAATGAAAAAGCCCTCGGAAATTTTATTATGCATTTTTGAAATAAATTCGTTATACTGGGGATATACACTGAAGCATGTCCATCATGACTACATAATTGCGTTTATATTTTTAAACATAATCAATTTTTTATCCTTTTTGTGTGGGGATAACGCTTTTTTGGGTTACAAGGAATATTTCTACAGAATAATAATGCGCATTGAAAGCCACTTACATAATACCAAAACTAAAATTAGTTTGTTTTGTCAGTGCTCCTGTTTGAACATTGTTTAAAAGGAATTTTACGGATATGTTCTGACAATCGCATCTCGCGTAACATTTGCGATTGTGACTTGAAATCGCAAGAAGCGAGTTGCAAGATTATATTGAAATAAACTGATGCATTCAGCCTGAATCAAACTTTAAACATACAATAAAATGATGAATATGTTAAACTAAATATGTTTTCTGACCTTTTAATCTTATTTAATGAATTAATTCGCAAACTTGAGGTCTTTAATAAATTTTGTTATTTATAGTCGATATTTCGCTACGTCTTTGCGAAGCATTACAAGGAAATATTGGAAGACCTTCCTTTTGCACATATATCTTGTCGTTTTGAAAATATATATTCTCCTCTATACAACATTTTTGAATACGATTATCTCCGTTTTAGAGTATTCTCTTATTATATTCAATTTTTCATTAGTTGTTGTTATTGCCAAACCAACCGGTATACAAGGAAACAATTATACTACCGCAAATAAAACCAATTTGTCATAAATTTCTATTCTCAAACTTCTAATTCTATTGCTGAATTCGAAAGAGTCCTTCGACAACTCAATAATTTAAGGACACTTGTTTATAATAAATGTATACAAGGATAAAAAATATTTATAGCATCGAAAGCGTGTAATCATATGTTATGCGTATTTACGCACACAATTTCCAATTACCATCATAATCGAAATGGAGAGGGAAAGGCAATATTCAACTGATTGTTTAATAATAAATTTCAGCAAAAATACAAACAAAGGGGACGAATATACTACGGAGCAATTGTGCTTCCACATACGTTTTGTAAGAAATCCGTCAAAAGTCTACAGGCCAAGAATTGTCCAATATTAAAAAAATGGCTAGATGACTTGTAGACGTACACGCGAGTGTCTTTATTGGAAAAAGTAAGGCTACTTAAATGTTTAGAAATAATATTAATTCTTATTGCGCAGCGTTTGCGCTTGTGGGAAACCCAATTGCGACGCCAAGCATTCTACCGCATTCTTCTCATTATACACACAATTATAAAATACACTAATAGAATGTTAATTTGATTCCTATGTAACAAAATATGTATGTATTGTCATGTCCTGTTGTATATGTAACAATTATCATTATAATTGTGAACTAAAACAAAAAGAGCTTTTATTCGAAACTTGGAATAGCAATGTTTTGTTCTTGCCACGAATGTTTTCAGTGTAACTACAAATATGCTTGTCATTCGACCGAGAATCGCACTGATAAAATAGCAGTGACAAGAAATGTTGGTACAACAACAAATCAATAATAATTGTTATAATTTCGAGAATAGCACTGTAAATATTATTTTGTTCTTTTTAAAATAAAAGTACTTTTGTCTTGGTTTATTTAATTTTATTTTTGTCAGTTAAGAAGTCAGAATTTTCGTCAGAGTCCTATGTTATCTAAGCAAGAACTGAAACTCAGATAATAACTATGTATCACTTTCTAAGCAAAAAATACTTGAAAAATAGTCATTAAAAAGTATTATTTTTTTAAATAAAACTTTTAAGTTACGACCCTGCTATAATATAGTAAATACAAATGAATCGCTCCTATTTACTCGCCTCGACTTAAACATTATTAAGATCGTATGGGGTTATTTTAAAGGAAAAAGTAGTAATTGCTTAACAGCTCCATGGAGTAATTTCAGCAATGTTGGATAGATATTTACCTAATATTTTTAAACTTAAATAACATTTTAAATTAAAAATTATTGTTTTTTTTTACATTTTAATCTTATTTAATTTACTAACTTTAAAGCTTTAGGTTTCTATTAAAATTGTTATAACAATTCTTATTTATCATTTCGTCAAAATATTTATGCCGTACACAAACATTCAATGCAAATGTTGAACAAACATTTAATTTAAAATTATGAACATTTTGTTAATAATTTGTTTAGTTTTGCAAAACGTCTAAAATTAATTTACAAACCAACCTCCAAAAATAACGGACAACATACAGAAAGCAACAAAACAATAAAAACACAATACGAATATAATAAAAAAATGCAATAATCACAGACTTCTTCCAACCCTAGCAAATACAAAATAATAAACTCTGCCTATTTACCTGCCCTTAGCAAACACGAATTCAGGTGCAATAAAACAGTAAAACATCTATCAATCCATACAAAACACCCACTTTACCTGCTACTTGCTTCCACCTAACAGATGGCCACGTGATGAACGAAATAAAAAACATCTGCCTAAAATATTTACATGTCATCCGCTTACACAATATGAAGCAAAAAACGTCTAGCAATCGTTACAAAAACAGCCGATCTACGCGCCGAAACCGTTTTGTCTCGAAAACAAACTTGAGAAAGGATGTACGAGTATGTATATAATTCTTCTGTACATGTGCATCACTTAACGCCTCGTAAACCTAGAACAATTGTTTCATGATTTCTTTTATTTCAAGCGACACTGAGGAAGACGTCCTAAAAAACTGCAGTTTCTGAATTAAATATTGGAGTGGTAGTGAGCATTATTGTTGATGCTGCTGGGAATGACGTTACAAAACGAGCCCGATTAATTAACACAGTTTTGCAAAGAATAAGAAACGTTTAATTACTACCTCCCTCTTCTTCATATACGAAAATAGCGCTTTTCCCTTTACTCCTTTGTATAACCGCAACAGTTAAATATCAGCTTTGCAATTAACAGTATTGATGTTAATTACTTAAGATTGTGTCTGTAAATCTAAAAAGCACCTACATCGCTCCGTACATATGAACGAGTACATGACTGTGTAATTTAATACCAAATACGGCAGATCGTATATAAGATTCTTCAAAACTTTGCTGGAGCTCAAATCACTATACGTTTTAGCCGTGCACTGGTCGCTGTCTTGAAAGCAATAAATTAAACGAAAAGGTTGTTTTTGGGCAATTTTAAAAACGTATTAAAAAAAAAGGCAAAGAGGCAGCATTTGCAATTTTGCAAATTTTCATGTTTGCCAAACTAATAAATGTAGACTGTAAAGATGAAAACTAGTCACATTATTGCTTTGTGGTCTACAATAGCTACTTTTGGCGCTATCTGTTGGTCTCTGCCAGTATTAAATGACAGTTCGGGTATCAATAATGATACCATTGACGAATTACGAGCCAAGGTAAATGATTCACCTAAAAATTTGTAAGTAATGTCTCACAAAACACAAACGATTCTCAACTAAATTGAAATCTGGTTTTATTTCGAAGCAGATATGTGATAAAGGCTGTTGTCTATGAGATTGGAATTTTGACTGAGGTAGACGAGAACGATACCACCAGTTTTGAGAGTCAAGAACGCGTAGATTTAACCTTTTTCGATGCGCACACCAATGAAAGTCACATTGATTTAGGAAATATACCATTACCCATTCAAACTAATGTCAGCGGCCAAGTTTTGACGGGCATTGCGCCAATTAATATAGGCACTTTCGGCAGCGCTTCAGAATTATTACAAACGCTACCTCTAACGGGTAGTATTTTTAACATTACACACAGTGATACTGCATTTTACAAACTAACCACATCAAATATTAGTGACGAAGAAAGGCCAAGAATAGTCAATAAGGAAGATTTTTCCAATATACCTGAGGTGGCTGCATTGTTTCACACGTCAGTCCAAGCACCCTTACATTCAGAAGATGTTGCTGCCAATTCCTTGGAATCCTAAGGAATAGACGTTTTCTTCAGAGGATTGAAAATACTGGCATCTGCAAATATTAACTCAAAGTTGAAGAATAATTTTACATTTCCAAAATACAACCACATATTTTACACACAAACAATTACAGGCCTTCGGCATAGGACATAAAAGAAATTTTTTGTTACAACTACATTATTACAACTTGCCTATAAATTAAAGGCAACTTTAGCTAAAGGTACCTTTTACTAATAAGAACTTTACAGGCAAGTTTTAATAATGGCCCCTAATGTTTAAAATTAAATTGCCTAATTTTTACGTCGCAGGCTGTGGCGTTTTTTATATTTTAACCAACCTCGAGATTCAAATTCGTTTCCCATTTTTCAAAGTTTTAATACTGCACACTGACACTCGTAAAACAGAGCCATGTTATAATACGAGTCATCATCATTATACTAACATATGTCAACAACTCTTAACAGGTAAACTCACCGGCGAATTCAAAGTATTTCCGGCCACTCTGCCGATATCAAACTCCATATATAAAAAATGTGGGAGAAACATTTTTTTATAGGCATTCTATTTTTATACTAGGCATTCTATTTTTGAAATTTTAATACCAGACTACAAATTAAATTAAAAAAAAAAAAAAACGACGAAAATGAAAAAAAGCAGCAGATTTTAGGAAATTTTTGGGAATACTACTAGCAACGATTTTGAGAATTCTCCAGCAACAAAAGCTATCAAACGATTTGGAAATTTATATTATTTAATGGACTTCCATGAGATTTGGTCAGTATCAAGAGATAAATTACAATAAATAAAGCTGAATGTATACGATCTCAAAGTAAAAATAATCAAGACTAATTATTCCAATAAAAGCGGTTCTATAAATAAAAACAATACATTTTTGGTTTCTCTTTTTCATGGATACTAGGAAATATGCCGCTATAATATATGGAGTATGGAAGCACACATCCCATAGATTAAAAAACATTGACCATGCTAAAAATCGTTAGAGCTGTAGTGTTACATACCGTCTTGACTAGAGAGATTTGTTCGCACATTCGTCAACGAGAGTGTTTCCATGTTCTCAGCATAATTTATGTACGGGTGTTTGCAGACGAGCGTATATACACAATTTTTTTTATTTTTGTAATTTTATAATCGGACGTTATTTTAACACAAACAGCAACGGACTTCGCGAACTAACGACTTGTATATGTTTGCCAAAAAGTCAGCTGATACGTAATGGAACAGAAAGAAAACACTAATTCTGCCTTAAAGAGTGTCTGAAAAATCAATTAAAGTGATATCCATATAACAAATTTCCTGTACAAATTCTAATAATTCATGCGAGCGCCTCTTTATAATGTACGTAACACTCACTTTCGGAAATTTTCGATAAAA
This sequence comes from Phania funesta, assembly GCA_963932375.1. Taxonomy (NCBI): domain Eukaryota; kingdom Metazoa; phylum Arthropoda; class Insecta; order Diptera; family Tachinidae; genus Phania; species Phania funesta. The sequence goes on along the minus strand of OZ010656.1, from coordinate 92,135,357 downwards.
GCCAATACAAGATTTTTTTTTTTTTTTTGTGTTTTAAAAGGGTTTTTGTTTTTTTTTTATTATATTTATGTGATATTTAATAAGACGTTTTTTGTTTCAAAATCAAAATATAAATTATGTAATTATTATAAATTTATTTACCTTTAGTGCGTATATCTTATAGCTTTTTTTTATACGGAAAAGGCTTGTTTTGTTACTTTGCCTTTTATTAATTTTTGTTATTAAATTAAAGTAGTGCCTTGTGATCAATCATACATATGTATACTTTTTTAATGAATTTTTATAAATAACTTTTATTTTAATTTTTTTTTTTTTAAGAATAAGGAATTAACGTGCTAAAACTTGTATGTATTAACAATTTTTTCATGTTTAGAATTAAGAAAGAAAGGGAATAATACACTTTCTTTTAGGTATAAAAACCGTTGTAAATAAAATGCACGCTAAATTTATTGAAATTTTTGTTTGCTTTAGTTACATACATATAATGGATATATAAATACTACTACTGTACTACTCTTATTAGGTATTTATTATTTAACTAATGTACATACCACTTTGGGTTTTGTAACTCATTATTTTTCTGTTAATTTCTGTTCAATTTTAACTTTTGCGGTTCTCTTTATGTACGATGTGTATATAGTAAGTTTATGAAATAAAATTAAAACTGCATTTATGTTTTTCTTGCGTTTCGAAAACGAAATTCATTACTCAGTGTAGGCTTAAATAAAATCTAAACTTAAATACATAAAATGGAAAGTTATGCTAAACGAACGTATCAAAAAATTGGCCATAGCTTACGTATGTTAACAATGGTATTTATGTTGTATCTTTACCGCGATTATTAACGCTTAGGAGATTTCAAGAATCCAAGGAAATTAGACAACTGTTAAACGGGGAGAAATGGAAATATGGAACGACATTAAGGGAAAACTCTTAAGTGGTGAACATACTTTGTTACTTCTTATCTTGTTGACGAGAAAATATAAGTGGATGTTAAACCAACAAATTCACATCGCTTGGCCTTAGTTCGTACTTCTTTTGCAGCTTTTGAAATAAGATTAAATTTTATTTTACTATTTGTCAAAAGTGACCTTAAGGAGTTCCTACAGATTTCTTTAGGTGTTTGCCATAAGATCTTAGGTGCCCCCTAAATGAAGATTCTTCGTTGTGGGATGTTCCTTTCTAGTTGCTTCCTTTTAAACCTCAAATTAATCTGAAATTAAAAAAATTACAAAAATAAGTTGCATTTGGTGTTTGGTATACAAATATACAAATTCAAAAGCACACAAGAAATCATCGGTGGGAAGGAACCCTTGTTATATGGTTAAAAATTAATCATTAATCTAAAATACCTATTAAATATATATGCATATACAATTTCTTCTTTTTTCCATTTTTGTTTTGTTTCAATTCCTTTTGTAGCAATGTAGTGCATAGGTATTTGTAGCAAGGGTTATTCCAGTTGCTGTTTATTTATCTATAGCAGATACAGCCAAAGCTTAAACTGCATTGCGTTGGTAAGCGAGCTACCCAGCAAAAACGAAATCAAAGGTTTGATGCTGCCTTATATTAAATTTTACGCTTCCGAATTAAACAAATATTTTATAATTTAATTTTTAGGTATAACTTTGTTTTCTTTATTCTTTCTATTCAGAAAGGAAATTAATTTGATATGATAATACGATAATGAATATTTATAAATTTTTTATGTTCTTGCTTTTTTCCTTGGGTCAGAACGATGTTTTACAAAACTTTATTGAACGTTATTGAATTCTAGGTTACCATATGCAATTTCTTTTTATACCTAAAAATTAAATTACTTAATATTAATAATTCTAGTTTCACAAAGTTAGATCAAACAATAATTTTACTAATCGCCGGGCACGTGAAAATATTTATTTATTCATCAATAGCCATTTTGTCCCCTTCAAAGTAATCCCCCTCAGATATAATGCACTTATTCCAGCGCTTCTTTCAATCTTCGAAGCACTTCTGAAATGCGCTTTTCGGTATGGCCATCAGCTCGTTCTTCGACTGTGACTTTATCTCATCAATTGTGGCAAAATGCTTTCCTTTCATTGGTCTCTTCAGTTTTGGGAATAGGAAAAAGTAGCAGGGAGCCAAATTTGGTGAATAAGGTGGTTGAGGCATCATATTCTTTGATCCATTTTTTTCAAAAGTCAAAAATTGAAGAACACACACAAACGTGAGTAACCTTTTCAGTTGTCAACAACAAACTACTAATCCAAATTGGCTGATAATGCCAACATATATATAACTAGCACATGTGTACCAACATAACAACAAAATTTCGATAATCAAATGTACACAGCCTGCGAAAATTCAAAATTCACCTTTTCTTTTGAACAAACCATGCATACATGGTTCATTCTAGCGTTCTATTTTTATTTTATGTTTAAATATTTATTCGCAAACAATTTTAAAGCACAAACTCGCATATAGTAAACAAAATTCAGTGGCGTCTACGTCGTCGGACTAAATATATATTGTTTAAAGTTAAACATACAATTAGTAGAAAAGAGACGAAGAATGTTGATAACGTATGTAGCGGAATAGAAAATGCATTCCATGCAGTTAGTTGTCTAATAAAATTGTAACTTTTACTATATTCAAAGTTGGCATATCAAATAATTGTTCTTTGTGAATAGAAAAAGTACAGAAAATGAACTTATACCTAAAAATTAAATTACTTAATATTAATAATTGTAGTTCGACATTGTTAGTAACTGATACTTTGAAGCGGAATAATTAGTCGCGTATTATTTATATTCTTAGACAGTTTGGTATTAATGAAATGTGTTTCAAATGTGATGAACTCTATGTTACGATATGCATTATTTTTTTGTTATATTTTTCGCATATCATCAATTTGAAGTGACACCCGCGTGTTTGCTGGATAATGACTTCGCTGGAAAATTTAAGCAGGCAGAAAGAGGTTTTCGGAAAAAAATTAAACAGTTAAAGGGTTAACATATTCTAAATTATATTATTATTATCTGTATCAGCTTTATAATTAATTCTTTGTGATATTGGAGTTTATCAAATTCGTAACATTTCTAATAGATAACGTCGCTTATAATTATTCTACATATTTAAAACGGAAACATTCACGTGCACGAGTGATAGTTAGAAGGATGACTGAAAATTCCAAGTGCGGTAAATTTGTTAGTGGCGAAGAAGAGGTTGGATTATGCACTAAAGTACCAAGATATACATTTAACTGATATAAACTTCTGATAACGCGTTATTATTTATACGGACGAATGTAAGTTCAATGTTTTCGGAAGTGATATAGTACATTTAAGGTGTATAGAATACCTAATTCTGTGTTTTGAAGGTAGAATGGGAGAAGGTTTATCCAGAATTTACGGGAATGCTGGATTACTCAATCCCTAGTAGGCCTGTTCTAAAAATCACGTAATTTCAAATCTCTTGTGGTTTGCCACAATCTAGCGACGAATTTGATTTTGCTCAAAATCTCGCAAATACTAGATTTCGGTATAACTACTTCACAAAACTTTAAATCTTTAACAAAAATTTTAAAATATTTGGACAGTTTTTAATGTGGGATCATTAAATTTTAGAAGTGCGGGTAATTTTTTGTAATTATTTGCGATTTATGTAACTTACCAATAACATGTGTGTCTAAATTCGAAATGCGCGACTTCGATGCAGGTTGTGGTATAATTGTGATTTCATCATTTATTTTTAATGGTTTCAGCAATGAATCATTTGCCGCACTTAAATTGCTACGGCCTAAACTACTACCAGCGGCCGTATTGGGCACGGGCGGATTTTTCTTGCCATCCATTGCCTTTTTGGCAACTGTGCTGTGTGCTGTGTAAACATGTGTCTCGAATTGTTTGTACATGCCAAAGGTGGCAGTACATACGGTACATTTATAGGATAAATGTGCTGGCTTCAAAGTCATATGGTGATCACGCGACACATGATTCAATAGTTTCCATTGATACATCTAGTCAACATTAATACAATAAATAAACCTTTAGAAATAATCTTAAAAAAACACGAAAAAACTTACCCTGCCACATACTGGACACCTTCCAGCATCTTTACCTTTGTTGGCTGCCTCTTGCATGGAGCTTGTCACTAAACCATGCGAACCTAATAAATGACGTTCCAAGCCCTGATCAGTGAAAAATCTAAACTGACATTTTTGGCAATTTAGTGGTGGTCGATTGTATATCATTTTGGGGTGAATCTATATATGGGTATTAACAAAAAATATATATTTATGTTTGCTGATGATAAAAACGTTTGCAGTTAAATTTAAACTCACTAAATGGAATAACATACCTTAACCTTGTGCATCCACTGCATATGATTGCGCAATTGTTCCAAATCCTTGATATAACCATCACATATTTCACAAATTACAAATTGAGCCTTGCTGCCACCAGGAGTTTGGCCTGGCTTCATACCAGCTGGTGGAACTTTACTAGACGATGGTGATGAACCAGCTGGTCCACCGACTGATTGACGAGGTAGCGGTGTTATGGATATACTAGGCTGTCCAGATGATTTCTTTCCCACAGGATTCTGTATTATTTGGCCACCGGTACCCAGTTGGTAGTTGTTTGGCAACACCACATTTGTAGCAGCAGGATTTCGCACTTGATTGGCGGCTCTCATCATGGCACCAGCATTTTGTGCATTTTTGCCTACGGGAGTGGTGGGCGTCCTTCCTCGAACTTTATTAGCAGCATTTTGAGCTGCCAAGGCAGCAGCTTGTAAATTTCTGGCCTGCTGTTGTTGCTGTATAGAAGCCAATGCTGCTTTTTGAGCAGCAGCTTGGGCTGCCATTGCCTGGTATGCAGTAGCTGTTGCCACCAGACCATGACGCGGTTTAAGACGCGGAATTTTAGCAGGAGCTTCCCAATCGTTAGGAGGTGCCATATTTATTTCAGGCCTGAATTTTTTTGCACACACAGGTTGATGACGGGCTAATTTCGCTTTGCCATTGTCCTCAAAGCCGCAATTTGGACATTGATGATATGGCAAAGGTTTGATAAGACGTGCTTTTATGTTGTGTACAGCTTCCATGTGATAAACTATTTCTGTAGCGTTGCGTATTTCAAAAATACAGAAGTTACACTTGTATAGCACACCGTTCATATGAGGCGTTTCGTAATGATTTGCCATAGCAAGGGCAGATTCCGATTTAAAATTACAAAACTCACACCGTTTCATATTAAATTTGAAAGGGGAATTCTTTTTCTTTGAAGCCTCCATATTTGCTGTAAGAGCTGCAATTGCTTTTTCAAACTCGCTGGTGTTACGGCCCAAACTTTTACGCATTTTCCGTTTCTGCAAGCGAATCAAATCGTTTTGAACAAACTCTTGAACTAGACCAACGCCTATATCCATAAAGAATTTTCCCAGAGGACTTTCAAAATAATTTTCCTGACCAGGTTTCGTTACGGCACCATCTGTCCCCGCTGGTGTTGAACCTGCAGATACGACAGGTTTAATAGCTCCTTTTAGAGCAGTTATATCATCAGAAGCTTCTTTGATAAGCACTTTTGTACGCATACCGGATTCTGAGTCATCATCATCATCATCTTCCGATTCGTCTCCTTCTTCTGACCATGACTCATCATCGCCGTCATCTCGTCGTCGTTTCTTCTTCTTCTTAGTCTCTTCATCACGATCTTCTTTGTTCTGTTCTGTCATCATATCAAACTCATCCGCATTGTCCACTTCATCAAAATCTTCTTTGGTGAAGGAGAATTTTGTTTCGATTTGTTTGACAACAACCTTTATCTGCTCTGAAGGAGGCTTCTCATAAATATACGGTACAATAAACGACGGAGCTTCCAAAACGAACATTTCATCTGTGAGGCCAGGCAGAATATTTGTGTTGGCCGGCGAATTCAAATTAGTTAAACCAGTCAAGCTTGTGTTAGGCGCACAAGCAGCAGCTATTGATGCACCCATCGGAACTAATTTTGGTGGACCAGACCCCGTAGCAGGTGTAATATTTACAGGATATACATTAATGTCACCGGTACGTTTGCCCGTCGCCTCTTGCACTATTGGTGGAGTGGTTAAAGTTCTCGCATCTTTGATAGTGATTTGTCCGGATGTTGTGGGGGCACTATTACGCTGACGTTTGCTCGGTGGCTGAGAATCTTCATTGACACTATCCATTTTACGCTTTGTGAGATCGTTTGGTGCTATATTATCATCTTCGATTACAACACAATCATCATCATCGTCGTCATCGATCACTTCAGCTGTTTTGGAAGTAGGAGGTATTATAGCCTTTGTATTTATAGCAGTCTGCTTATCATGTTCATTTTCTGAGTCCGAGCCAATTAAGACGGCGACATCTGAGTCGATTTCTTCAGATTTCTTATTGATACAGCTGGTTTTGAGTGCTGAATTCGGCACATCCGACATTTCAATATCCGAATCGTCGCCTAAGTCAACAACACCACCATCGGAATGCTGCTCATCTTGATTGGTAATGGATCCATTCTCCTTTTGTTTATTTGGAGGTACAGCCAATGGATCGTCAGATTGATTGATATTGTCATTGGAGCTTTCGTCAATATGATTTGTACTTTTGGATTGAATTGAACCGTCCTGGCTAACGCCACCATCATCTACATCGTTATTTTTTGATTTCTTTGTGAGAACATGACTGTCATTAGTATTCGTATCATCATTTTCAACGTCGGCTTTAGTCGAAGGCGCCTTTTCAGACACACTATTTACACTATCTATGCTCTCCTCACCGGTCTTAGGCGCTAAGTCACAAATTTGCGATACACTTTCACATGCATTCGAAGAACTTTCGTTTAAACTAGTCACCGATTTTCGGGTAAAATCTTTAGGTTCAGCATCACCACCGATGCATCTAATACCACCGTTTTCAGTCGAAGAGGTTATTTGTGAATCATCTTCTTCCGTATCGATTCCATCTACTTCCATGGAAAGATCTTTGCTATTGCCAGAATTGTTGTTACTGCTATTATCATTGGAGGAACCATTATGTTGTTGTCGTTCATTTTCACTGCTGTTTTGAATATTCGCCGTCAACACCGAACCCTCCGGTATTGAAACATCAACTTCAGTCATGTTTTAAATATTCCGCTTGATATTATAATTGTAGTTGATCGGATCTAAAAGATAAGGAGATGGTATAAAGTTACATATTGCTACAAATATATTAAAATTTCAAAACATCAGAGTGAAGTATATAACTGAGTTGACTTTGATCTGGGAATAATTTGAAACAAGTGATTATTTCGTTGTTCTTCCTTTTTTCATATCGTTGCATTGCAAAATAAGAAGTAAATGGCTTTAAACCGACAATCAAGTTTTCATTGATACAATCCAACAGCAAAAATCTGGTATCATTCCCTAATGCGATATCCAACCTTAATTTCTTGCCAAACAAAATGCATTTATTTCAAACTTTTTGCAAATATTTGTCTGTTGATAACAGACAATGTAGCAATCATATGTGCTTATTTGACTTTTTTAATTATATATTATTCAATATTGTAATAATAAGAAACTTCCAACCCATATAAACCCAAAGACATTAACAAAACGTGAGCAATAATTCTTAATATAAACTACGAACGATTTTAAAATCACGCACGTGACTTTTTGGTGTTCTGTAAATCTCGAGATTTTTGGTGGTGTTTTCATTGTTGTAAATTACGGGCTAACAGCTGATTTGCTGTTAAAAAAGGAAAAGTTTATCACGAAGAAAGTAAACAATACAAAGAAAAAAGTTTTCACAAAAAATATGCAGCATCTTCGGACATTTTTATACTTTAAGGTTTTTCGTGTAAAATCACATACTTACACATATATTTTTTGTATTGGATAAAATTATTTGAATTATTCGGATACTTTAATTCCAAAACCGATTAATTGCTTACTCAAACAAAACCCAAAGTCAAATAATGATACCTACTTTAAAAGACTTGCATAATTGTTTTTGCATACAGTTTCATTAACAATGGTTTATTAAGCCTATTTTAAATACGGCCGTTAGTTTAAAAACGGAAAAACATACCGCAAAAAAAGTAGTCAACAGTTCCGTATCTAGCCAGTATTGGTTAAAAATTTCTATTTATGTAAACAGTATATACAAAGATATATGTATATACATATTTAAACCCTTCCTTCAAGCGGTACTTAAGTGGTTATCATGGAATTAATATACATAGATATATACATATATGTATATACATACAATAAAAGTATGCATATGTATATAGATTTTACCACATCCAGTCTTTTATGGCGAACGTATATATGTATGTACATATATACAACTATGTAAACGTATCTATAAATTAAACAAAATATATATTTGTAAACATATGTATATATATACATGCATTCATATGTAATTATAGAAGTAATTACATACATACATACTTATGTATGTAGGTACATACATACATATATGTCTATATGTATATGATTGAATGTATATAATAGAAAACTAATACAAATTATGTAAAAGGGAAGTATCTAGTTGGTTGCAGTGACAGCAAAATCAGTATATAATACATACATAGTAAGAAATATAATGTACATAAAAAGGTACGTACAGCGTCCACACACTGACTATGTGATGATTATGGACATATGTATGTAAGCCCATACATACATACATACATACATATGCACATACATTCAAATGATGGAATTATGTACATATGGATGTTTTAACGTACAAATTGTTAAATTAATACGACGAAACTTAGCAAAAAGTGGCATTATAAAAGTTGGTGTATTGCTTGATTAAAATTTTGTGATTAAAGTGGAAAGTTATTTAGTCATTCAGACAATTATAAAAAACGAAAAATTAAGAATGCGGACAAAATCAACGTGGTTTCAATTTTTGTTTTTAGTTCGATTTTTTGTTTTTGCCTTATACTTTCAGACAAGTTAATTGTAACAGCGGTGGCCAAGTTTTTAGAATCGTTTTACAACGTTGGAGTTGTGCTAGAGGTAATGAAGAAGGATGATATTGAATTCGAAGTTAGTTGGACGTACCTAACGTAGTGAGGTGGTGGGAAAAAGACTTGAGGTAACAAAAATAATTACAAAGGTTTTTTTGACCGGTATCTTTTAGCACATTAAATCCGTATTACAAAAACAACACGCAACACTCTCGAGAGTCAACAAACAACTAAATATTACTGAATAAAGAGAAGCAACAATAGGAGCGAGAGTATTGGAATACTTTATTGCAAAACAAAAACTTTCAGTGTTGTATTAAAAACGGATGAAGATTCATAGAAATAAAATGAGTTCTCATCTATATTTTGAAAAAAAAAAACTCCCAATGGGATTGCAAAAACGCCAAAATACAATAGTTACATTTTGTAGATTAATATTAAAAATTTCAATATTACATTCTGTTTAGCAAAAAAATTGCTTTATACAATCGATTATTAGAATTAATTTATGTTTGAGTTGGATTTTAACGTTGATACTATAAACTCCTAATATTGAAGAATTTTAATTGGTAAGGAAATTTCTATAAGAAAATTAACACAAGACAAATTTGAAAACATTAACTGTATGTAGGCATTCCTTTAAAGCCTTGCAATTTATTAAATTCATATGTATGTATGTTAAATTTAATATATTTTTAATAAAAGAATCCGAACTTGAATTATTTTGTATTATATACTATTAATATATAATAATTTAGACCTACCCCAAAATAAATAAATTATTTTAGGATGTTGCTAAACTTTCCAATAAACATTAACAGCATTAAACAATATATATAATTAAAAATTTAACGTTTGCACCAATGGTCTTGCAAAAATATTCTGCATTTTCGCTTTTTTGAAAAACACGGAATACCGGTATTTTTAAATGAACCTTGTTAAACGTTCTATACGAAATGTATATTTTAATCTAGTGGATAAAAACTGTACATTGATGTATCAACACTGTGCCAAAATATTCTAAAATTTGACACTAAAGATACATTCGAGCTCTTAAAAGGAGGGTTGTTTTTTTTAACTGCTGTTGTTTTGAATGTATGAATAGAGTTCAAGTTCTCTTAAATAAATCGTTGTTTGCTAATCTACGATGAAATGTCAAAAGAAAATTAACAATATGCCAATTTTGTAACGTTGAATATATACTCTTTACTAACTACTAAATATGCCACAAATATGATGAACAAAACAAAAAATCTGAAAAATACTAGAAGACAAATCTTCAATTAAAGCCGCGTAAAAAATGTGTGTGAGTGTGTGTGTTCTATAAAAGAGTTAATACCTATATAAAATACCTGTTATATACATACATACATACATACATACATATATAACAAAAGTGTGTTAAGAAATATTATTTGTTTAAATTTTGATTTATTAATTTAAATCTTTTCCATCAGCATATAGTCGTACTTAAATTAAATTTTATAAAAAGACAATTTAACAAAAAAAAAAAAAAAAAAAAATTAAAAAGCACGACACAAAAAGTGCTGCAGAAAAGAGAACAAAGTGGAACAATAAAAAGTAGAAATAAGTAGAGTATAAAAATTTATAAATATTGAAATAAAATACAAGACCATATACATATGTACACACATACAAATGTATGCACATATACTTATGTATATAAGTAGAGAAAAAGGTAATAAGAATTAACTGAAATTTTTGATCAATTTACCACCATTCTACTTAAAGTGTTTGAAATACACCCAAGTCTCGCATTATTTGCTTTCCTTCAATACCAATGACCTAGCCTACAGAGGCCATACTCGGTTACAAATTTCAAGTAATGTATGTATAATTTGAACGCATAAAACAAAGTCAGATTAATTACACAATTTATAACTCGAAAACGGCGGGAGCGATTTTAATTACTGATTTGTTTGATTCGGATCGGAAAAATTCACGGGAAACTAGAAAAAAATGTATCCCAATGCTATTTGTTTATACATAGATTAAAGGCCATAAAACAATTGAGAAAGATTTTTCAAAGGAGCCTCCATGTGTTAAACTAAATTTCAGTAATGGGAAAAAACCTTTAAGACCTGTTAAATTTCTTTTGAGCTAACAGTTCCAAACTCAAGTTTTAAATTATTTTCAATTTATTTTATCAGATCTCCTGTTCAAAGTTCGATAGAATATTTATTATATTTTTGAATTATTTAAAATTAGGGTTTTGTCAATTGCAAATCACTTAAAACTCGATGTTAGTTGATTTTGAAAAAAATCAAAATCTTCTTGTCTACTTAAAATCTTTTGTCATAAGTCCACAGATTTAGATATTTACAGAAACTAAAAATTGAAGTATTCTGCGAAATAAAATAAAATTGTGTACCTTTATGAATAAATTTGCTACAAAAAACTTAACTATTACAGTTCTTGAAGTGTAAGTTAAACATTTGCATAAATAAAATTGCTGGATGTTGCACAAAAAGATGTCTATCAGTGCTGTTCCGTATTCCGAATCCGTAATATTTTATTCAAAAGTGGAAATTGCCGAATGTTTTGGTAGTTATGAATGCCACTTCCAAACAATTTCTATCGTTTTATTTAGAAAAAAATTTGAGATTCTTGAATTAAAGTTTATAAAGGGTATCGTTCAGTTTTCATTTCAATTCAACATTTTTTTAAATGAATCTGGGGCGTCTGCACAGACTTGATTGAGGAATCTTGCATATTGACGTAAGCAACGTGTGTTTTCATAATAACTTAATTTTCGAGTGTATTTACAATTCCACACGTTTACATTCAGAACAGTGACAAAATTTAAACTAATATAAAACAACAAAATCTTGAATTTGGATATTAGTATCCGAAGTCTATGGGATCTGGTAGTCCCTTACAAAACCGTTTTTAAAAATAGCTTTCGACTTTGAGTGTAATCGAATTTACCAACAAAATAGGCCTACAACCTATAATCAATCTCTCTCTCTCTCTCTCTCTTAATAAAAATGCATACATTAAAATTTTCCGATTGTGTCACACAGTGTTATTACCAATTTAATGACTAGTTTATTGTATTCAAATCTTAATAAAGGCTTAATGTAACCGTTTTTCTTAGTCTTTGGTGATCATCAAAGTGCAATAAATCCCCGACAAAAGAGAGGGTATGTTCGCTTACATTTTTCTTCGAGTATATTTTTATTTCTTCTTGGATATTCGGACCGTTTAGATCTCTCTTAATCCTATTAATATCTATCGTACTAATACGATATCTTATACTGTCGACGCGTTGTTTGATAGATTCAAAAATATTATTAATATAATTGTTTTGTTATTATATTTTGTTATTCCTTTGGGAATTCATCACAATTTTGTGGCTTTGAGGATATTCACGAATGATATAAACGAATGGTTTCCGTGATTATATAGTGATCCATTTGTAATTGAACAATTTTATTAAGAACTCTATCCACTTCTTCATTCCACAATGTTTGAAAGGTTATTTCATATGATATTATCAGAATATATAATGCGCTAGAAAGAGATTTGTTATGGTTTTCAGTCTTGCCACTGGTCTTTCCACAAAGCTTGCCATGAGTTACAATTATCTCTCCTTTTGCTCAAGGTTTAAAAGATAATATGCCATTTGTTTTTACTTTATATATTTTTCTTTTATTATTCCAATTTTTTACGGCGTATACAAACAAAATTAGTAATAAAAAATCATTTTAATTAATGTATACACTTAGTGAAGTCCTATTGACAGTCTTTATCAACAAAGCTAATGGATGCATAAAAATGTCCCAAATAATCAAGAATTAACACGATATTTTTGTAAGAAATAAACATTGTAGTCCAATAACGTGCAATTTTTTCGTTTAGATTGTTCATAAATATGTATAGAACATACATAACGAAAATAACTTTTATATTTATATTAATTTTTTTATATGTTTTTTACAAACCAATAAAAAACTAAATATGATGAATGAAAAAAAAACGAGTTTAAAATATATACATAGATATAGAAACTGGAATCGAAAAGATACAGGGAATATTTATACTGGGTAATCTTATTTTCTGGAAAAGAATTGCTTTTAAAACCAGTTTTTGAATACAGTTTTGTTTAGCAATGGTTTGTAAAGCTATTTAAAATTTTTTTCATTAGTTAGGAATTTTTCATGTTATTGTGAAAGTCATAGCTGTAAAGTAATGATTAGTAATCGTACTGATTAGTAATTAAATTACTTTTATAATTTTCAATTTAATCTAAAAATAAACATAAAGAATCAAAAGTAGTAAACAAAATAATTCGACTACTTTGCAAATAATCAAAAGGAATCAAAAGTAATCGCTGAAAGTAGTCAAATTATTTGTTTGACTACATCTGATTATTTTTGGTATTTATTACGAACCACTTTAGAATGTAATCTGATTGATTACAAATCGTAATCGCAATTTAGCAGCTATGGTTAAAATATATTTAAAAAAAATATTTTCCGAAGCCAGTGATAGGAAAAACATTTTTGCTGCCGTTAAATAAATTTTCTGTGAACGGATTTATGAAAAAACGATTCTGACAAAGTTTGAGTTGTGCCTGTTTTGATTACGGTACGATATATGGATATGCTTTTTAATTCGAAATTCCAAAATAATTATTATTTTTGGTAGATGCAAGAAATGCATGTTCGTTTTAATTTTTAATGAAAACACCGTTAAATTCTATGGTAATTATAATTGTATATAATATACATATGTATGTATGGACACTATATACCCCTATGCTTGTATATTCTAATAAAAAAACTTTAAATTTGGTTATTTTCATTTTCTTTTTGTAACTTATTTTATATCTGATTTTTAGTTTTGGTTATTATATAACTAGATTTCTTACTTAGTTAAAGAAATAAAGAACTTTATAAACAGTAAATATTTACCTCACTTTATCAGCATATATACGTAAATTATAGTGTGAACTTATTTCACCAATTTTTGTTTTTACTGATCTGCCTCTTCTTCCTCTGCGTTAAAGGATAGCTTAACTGTAGTTTTGCTATATGAGTTTTCGCTCCGTTTATTTCGTTTATCCTTATTTTTCTTTCCGTCCCTTGAGTTTTTCGTTAAAGATGAAACGGTCTCTAAATCTTCCGCAGCTTTCTCACGTTTGCGAAATATCAAAGGTTTAGATAAATCTGCAGGTGTTTCAGCAGCTTCTGTTGGGATTAAAAGAAATCGTATTCATGTTATATTTATTTTTTGACTATATTTAAAATTCTGTTTGTAAATTTTTGTATTACATTTTTGTGTAAGTAAAGCGTTTGAGCTAAAATAGTGTACTAAAAAAATATATTCACTTAAGTAGTACTTAAATTTATAAAACGCTAAGCATCCCAAAAATGTATATTGATACAAATATTTTTAAGGATTTATTTTTTGTTTTACACATAATTTGTGTGCCCAGGGTAATATAATTATAAGGTAGTATTATGAGAGCAGATGATGAATTCGAACGTGACATCCTAACTTCAAATGCTGTCATACTTACATTTGAATTTCAAATAAAATTTATGAATTTAAAAACATAAATATATTAATGCAGAGTAGACAAAACATGTAAACTCACCAGCGCAGCTGAGTACTTCTTGTAAACTTATTGGAGGTCAAAAATTGACATCGGCAAAGAAGCCGCAAATACTTTGAATTCTCGGGTTAGTTTACCTGTTATAAATTTGCTTTGGCCCTTAGTATACATATCTACTAACTGTCAAAATTTACTGCCGTTAAGCATACTCTTACAACGATTGATCATTTAAATTATCCTTTTCCATACATATATGTAAACATGTATGTATGTACCTTTCCGAATAAAATCCAGCAACTTAAACAGGAATCGAGCGTAAAAAATCCTTCATTATTATTTTGTTTATCTTTATTCCGCGAGGAGGAAAGTTGTGCAATACGCATTATGGAGAAAATAAGATATAAAAGCGATATTTTGCCTTTAGTAGCAACCACGCTAGATAAATAGTCATTTCCACTATAGAACTTCTTTAATCATATATTGTTTTCAAAACTAGACTAAGACTTGCAAAAGAAGCATTCAGTTTACTTCTTTGCCAGCTAAATTGCATTGGACAAACCATGCCCACAGCAGTGCCACCAAAGCATTATTTCGTAGCACTTTTTACTTTTGGCAATTGAAATACATGTTATTTGTATTGCATTAATTGTCATTGTATTTCATATTTGATATTTAAAGTTTTAATAGAAAACGTTGATTTGATTACATTTCAAAGAGGTAAAGATTTGCAAACAAATTAGAATGGCAACTTTTAGCACAACAAAAAAAAAAAAAAAAAAAAAAATAACGAATGGAAACTGAGCAGGTAACAAAAGAACAATTTTGTAAAGGTGGGTCGGAAAATTGTTCAGCGTTTAATCAGACTACCGGAAGATATTTTGTATGATTTGGGAAATGTGCTATTACTATCAGCGTTGCCCAAATTTGTTTTTTTTTTCTCCTATGTAACCTTTTTTCCATTTCGGTTTCTTTTTGTAACCAAAATATTTCCTTTCACATATTTTTTTATATTACTTAATATTAAATTGGATTGATAAAAATGCCAAGTTAAGCAGGCTTAGTACAAACAAAGCAATGCGACCAATACTAAACTGTATGACTTTCAAATGGCTTGGAATACATGATCGACTGAAAATGAATACGAATGAATTGGATACAAAAAATGAAAACTGTTAAACGCACCCGAATATCAAGGGGCAACTCAATTTTGTTGGAGATATACAACCGTATCAACTAAGGAACGCAGATCACCTTAGGATACAAAGAGCAACAAATATGGGAATGTAGCGATCGCTCTTTCACAAAGGGCTTCAATTTTATAATATGCTATCTATCAAATTTCTTAAAATTAATAATATGCGTCAAAATATTGTAAAAGTATATTAAATATAACTAAATAAATTATATCAATTTAGTACAACTTGTAGATAAGATACAAAAGTTACAAAATAGGTAGGTACGTAAAATTAAAAAATTATACATACATAATATCTTTCAACTATGAAGTACAAATTAGACAATCTGCGCTAATTCTGTTGGCGTTTTAATTGTTTCTATATCGATGTCTTTTGCCACTACTTTGTTCCTAAATCCGTATTCTTTGAAATATTAATACAAGGAAACGAGTTTAACATAAAAATTAATAAAATATGGTGTGTGTGTGTTTGTGCAACTTTGCTAATTTATTTTTCCAGTGGAAATAATGAAAGTTACAGAACTGTGATATGTTTGCCATTCTAGATTCAATCAAAGAAACGATATTTTGATAAGATCATATGTAAAAACATGTTCTTCTTAAGATTTGTGTTGACGTTCTGACGCAATTAAACTTCCCTTCAATACGTACTATACCAAACTCGGCCAAACGAAAATGTAACATCCAAATGTATCAACATAGCGTTGGAAATGATTATAACTTATTTTGGCTCTACCAAAAGTTATTACAATTTTATCCGAAGTTTTGTTCGCGGGTTAAATTTCAAATGTTGGAATGAAGCATTTGAGGTGTATTCATGGTTTTGTCGAACGATTTCTTGAGTTTCTCAATGGAAACCAATGTATTCGACAAAACTTTTTAATAATTGGTCATAAGCAAATAAAATGTGACAACCCATTCTTTTATAGAAAGAAAAATTAATAATAAATAACAAGTTAGTTTTAGGAAGCATGAGAAGTTGCTGCACCTCTACTGATATTTGTAATATGATTGAACAATTGAAAATCGAAAAAATTCTTCTGTTAATCGAACAATTTAGTGCATTCGAAGTTCGGATGAAATAAACAGATAAGACATAAACACCAATTAAAAATATGCAACAAGTCAGCTTTTTAGTACTACTCTTTCTTTAAATTGGGCGAATTCACAACGTATCGTTTTTCAGAAGACTTAAGATGTTGCCCTCGCGATACTCAAAATATCTCATAACCCTAATGCCCATAAACCTGGTTCTACTTTTGACTAACTTTGATTTTTTGTCCGAATTGTTGGCATATAATTTTGTTTTTGTTGCCTGTATAGTGGTTCATAATAAACCAGTAATAACTTTTCTTTTATGGATCCAAAACGGGTTTCAGAATTGTAATTATTTTTATGTACATATACATATTTATGTACCTATGATGCGCGTAATATTACTTCCTGGTTTTAAACCCATTTTTTATATTACAAGCCCATTTTCAGCAAACAATAATTTTTATTCAAAACTTTTAAATACATTTCACACAAGCGTCCCCATATCTCCTTATAAACAAATATGTACCCAACACGTTACATGAAACTGTAAAATGGAAAATAAATAATTTTGTTAATCTTGTATGTAATATTGGTATTTAACATTATAAAAAATGTTTTAGTTACGATATATGTATGTAAGTATGTGGTTTTAACAGAATCAAATTTATCAAACTCTATCAAATTGGAGAGCAAGTGGATTGAGTTATAAATAACATACGTACATAAATGCCTTCCTCATATCGTTCCATATTTATGAAAACTTAGGTGTATGTACTTCACACTACCTCCTGCATGACAAAAACAAATAATTATAAACAACCCAAAATCGGACATAGAAGGATGAAGTCGATTGTTTGCAGAAATTGAAAAACACGCAATAATTGGAAAAACTATTTTTGGTCATTCTATTTAAGTGCGATAATTCACCGTTGATTCTCTATATTTTTATATTCATTTTCTTGTTGCCATGTTTCATCTTTATTGTTAGTTTTCTTATAACCTTTTTCTATTAAAAATATCCCACAGACAGACAGGTTATGTCCGTCCACTCTCTTGCTTGTTAGTTGTGTTGTGCAAGCGGCAGTGTACAGCCTCTGCAACAGTTTCCAAGCATAAATAACCACAGGAATCAAACAACTGCATCTAATATTTTGCTTCTTTCTTGTACCATTCCAAAGTAGCAGGTCTGTTGAACTTTTTTAAACCTCATGTTTCTTGCCCTTGCGTTAAATAATCCGTCCTGCCTATTTGTAACACGCCGCACATTTTCGTGATTGTCCGTCCGTCTTTTTATCCGTCATTTGCTTTATTGCACCGTACCTCTCTAACCTCTTGTTGGGCTTATTGCGCGGGCTGTTTTAGCATCGCTGACGGCAGCTGTTGTTGCACCATTTTACTTTGTGTTTAACTTTTATCATCATGTTTGCTTTAGCGGAGCCCCAGTATATATTTTTTGTTCACATTTGCATTGTTGTATGTGTGCATAAATGGCATAGAATTTATACCAACAGAGGGGTGCTCCGCTGGCAAAAAAAATTAAATTACAAATATCTACCGAAATTTATGCTAAGAACTTGTATGCAAACAAACATCATTTGGAGATAAACATTTAACAAATAAAACATATTTTATACTTTACTTTCCTGCAATGATTTTCTTTTCACTTTTGAGGTTAGGTTATTTTCGTTTAGGACTATAAAACCATTAAATATTAGAAAACAATAAATAAAAGGATTTTACAATTCATATACTTTACTTGAAGATTGTTTTCTTTACCTTTACTAATTTTTTATCACTTAGATTAAAAGTTTTTCATCATAAAAAAATTTAGATTTTTTATGCTTGTTCTTAATTAAATTGTATTTTTTCATAAATTTACTTCTTTTTGTATGTTGGTTGCAAATAAAAAAACTTGAAAAATATAGGAGCGTGGAAACGCCACAAAGCAAAAAAAATAACTAACGACAGACACAACGCTCGATTCTGACTCAACCAAACCGAAAATGACAGCAAACTGACAGCACTAAAAGCAGCAGCAAAACACAATAAAAATAAGCAAGCCATGGACAGACGGACACACCAGTCAGCCATGTACATCAGACTAACAACAGCAGTGTAAATGGTATACATATATATATGTATATAAACAATCCTTGTTTTAAGAAGAATTATATATCATTAATTATATATTTAATCTCACCTTTAGCTAAACGCCGTTCTTCAATTGCCACTTCATCAGCTGTAAGATCACCAGAACTTAATACCACAATTTGGGGTTTTTCGTCTGCACGTTCTGGACCGTCCTCGTTATTAGAATCACCTTCCAAATCTTCCAATTTTTGTCTCTATATATAGATATGTATATATTTGCAAATTTCAAAAAAATAGTTGGGATATGGAAAAAATTACCTTAGTTTCTACAGATGGACCTTCCTTATATCCAATTTGTTGCTTTAATTGTCGCAAAAACTTTGGATCCTGAGGTTTTATGTAGGCAATATTCCGTTTAGACATATTTATTTTCTTGTAACAGTTGAAAAAGCCATAAGTTTGATTTATTTTATGCCACACAAGTATGAAAAAAGTAATAAACAAATACGTATGTTTTGTACCCTCACACGTTTTTTCGTTTTATGTTTACAAGTGACACAAAGCACATTCATGCAAAATTGATATCACGCCGCCGCAACTTATTTGTTGAAAATTGCCGACGTCGCAATTCTTGGCTAGCGTCTTGACTAGCCATAAATCTGCTCGCACAGAAAAATGGCCAGTCAAAACCGCCGTTGTTAATGGTCGCTTCATGTTCCAACAGAGTTTTTCCAACAATAGTTCCCACAACCCTGTCATGCCATTACACAAACAAAATACACAGAGAAAATAAAAAGTTTGTATGTGTGTGTGCGCTCATCTGTAATAAGTTATGCTAAAAGCATCCATACAATATCAATGAGAGACAAAAAATACTCTTTACGGTTTCTTTAAACAGAAGACGACGAACTCATTTTCTCTCGTTATTTTGGAGAACCTCTCAATGTGCGAACATATTAATGGCTAGTCAAGACGTAGTGTAACGTTGTGTAATATTTACTACAAGGTGTCAAATCATTTTACATTTAATTTTTTTTCACGCAACCACAGCCGTAACCTGCTACGTAAGAATAACTGACAAAAGCGGCAAAAAAACCAAGTGTGAGAATTTTAATAAGATTTAAAAGTCGAAGTCACAAAATGTAAATTTAAAGAAAACTGCAACAGATAGGTAAAACAGGTGTAAAAATTCTAAAAACTGTAACAATGTTGTGGAAATATGAAGAAGTGTACAAAGCACAGGGTAACAAAGCTATAAGTTGGTATCTAGCTGCTGATATTTATGGAATTATCCAAACTTCTCACAAAAGGATGGACAGGAAAGAATGCTTGCCAAGAAAAAATGTGGGAAAGTGTGAAGGCGGTTAAAAAAAGGCAGTTGCGGACAGATTTCCTTGTGGAAAAGAGAAAAGATTGCTAAAAAAAAAAGTCGGGTGATGTCAGGTTCTTCGGCGGACGAATTCGATACTTCACATTTGTTTTATTACAATGAACTGTGTTTTTTGGAACCAGTCATTTGCCTTAGGCAAACGTTAAGTAATTTCCATTTGTCAAATGCAAATACACAAAACTTTATTTTTAAGTAATATTTTTTGCCATTTTATTATAGGAAGAACCTGAGGTTATTGAATTTAGCCATGTCATTGCTCCTTTGGAATCACAACACGGTGACAGCCAAATATTTGCTTATCTTTAAGCGAAACACCATCATGCTTCAAAACAATTCCCAAATTTAGAAAAAGGAAGGACTTAAGAGATCATAAGATCAATAGACTAAATAGAGTCAGGAATAATAGACGCTAATTTATTATGATTTTGCCTGTAAGTGTTAATAGTTAACAGCATTTCCATGATGTCGAACGTTAATGTTCGCTTGTATTAAATGATTTCCGTCCCTCTAATGAATTGTTTAGCACGAAAATGAGTAGGTTAGTTCATAAAGAGGGCTATAGAGCGACGGAATTCAGTGCTTTTCCTTTTAGAATTCAAGCAAATGTTATCGTTCGACACCGTGAAACAGTAAAAAAGTAAGATCTCTGTATACTTACATACATACATCCCTGCCAATGTGTAATAAGTATTTATACATATAATTCCAACAATTAATGACTAGGGATTTTTTAAGAAAATATTTTTATTCTCTGAGGTCGAGGTCAAGTGTAGTGTTAATAATAATATGTTGATTTTTGGAACGAATTTCCATTATCTCTTGTCAAGTTTGACTTGGAGACAAACGTTCGCAGAACGAAAAATGACACTGAAGATGGCACATAGCCGAAACCGGTTTGTCACCAAACTTGACAAGCGATGACGGAAATTATTATTCTTTATTTATTTATTTATTTTCGATGTCCCATTCACAAGACTCTAGGTCTCATATTACACTATGGAACTGAGAATTTCTAAATTAACAACATGTATGTGTACAAATATAAAATATATGATACAAACATTTAAGAAGAACAATGCAAAAATTTTATAAAAAGAGTATGAGATGTTTAGTGAGTTGTTATTAAAAAAAAACCAGACTTAAAATAAATAAATTAAACGGTTAGATTTAATTTCTTGAGTAAGCATTTTCTAATTAGATAATTTCATTTATAGAGAAAAATAGCTAATTATGTCTTTCTTAAATTGCTGTGCGTTTTGAATATTCTGATAGCTGTATGGAATTGCGTTCCAGAGACTGGTTGCGTGAATAAAGAATTGGTATTTAGAAATCTGCGTATGATATCTCAGTGCCAGTATATACATATAATAAAAAAATACACTTTAAATAGTTTTGTTATATAAATTAAAAGAGAGATCTTTGTATACTTACATATATCTACGTGTATTTAAGTATATACATATAAGAATATGCAGGCATGTGATAGAAAACTATCGATTTCATGAAGTCGATTTTGAAAAACATTTTTGAAGCATTTAAAAAGTATAGTAATTGAAAATGCAGAGCAAGAGATAAAATATACATCATATAACCGAATTAGAGCAAACAAAGTATAAGAAATTAATTGAAATCGTAAAAAAATTAATTTAATAAAAATAAAGTAAATTTTTTGTTAATAAATTATGTAAAGAAATAAGTAAAAAATTTGTTTATTATTCATTCACTCCCCAACAAGTAGCTCCATTTCTGTCTTAAAAGACTTATTCAAAAGGAAAACAAGTAAAAAAACCTACAAAAGTAGGAATACAAAAAATGTACTACAGATTTTTTGCGGTGCAGGGTGTTGTTTACGATATTTAATTTTGGCCTGCGAGTTTCCTTGTCCTATTTGACATTTGAACTCTTTTGTGTTTCAAATTAGTATTTTCGATCGGTTAATAGATGAAATGTGTTTTCTAAATTACGACTATTTTAATTTGTTCTTTTTCTTCTCTGAATGCTTATGAATTTTTGATAAATTATAGATACTAATTTATGTAATTTAAATTTTTTTAAAATAATTTGGCGAATTAATTGAGATTTTTTTTTATAAAATTTAGCATTTTAAATATTTTGGTGAATTTTTAATTTTTTGTGGATTTTTTTTTAATATTTTAGGAATGTGCTGCATTTTTGGTTTTATATGTTTGTTAAACATTGATTTTGTTAAAATTTCGAATATTCGAAATTGAGTAAATTTTGGTTTGTTTTGATGTTTTTGTGGTCAAATTTCGATTTTTCACTGAATTTTGATTTTTGACAACAATTTTTTTATTCGAATTTTTGAATTTGCTAATCTTTGTAAAAGAAATTTGCAAAAACAGTAGTTGATTTGTTAGCAGTTTTATGGCCGCTATTTTTGCCTCAATATTGCAGGACCAACTTAGGTTTCTATCTAATTGAATACCCAAATATTTAGCGTAGATGTCCGCTGGAACCGTGGTATTTGTTATTGTTATAGGTGGACAATTTTTCCTTCTGAGGGAAATCGTTACATAAGCACTTTTGTTCGGGTCTTGGGTAGCACTTATAAATGCAGTGTCATCTGCAATCGTTGATGTAAATGTATTTGGGCCTGTTGGAATATCAGGTGTATAAATGATATATAATACCGGCCCTAGTATATTGCCTTCAGCTACTCCTGCAGAGATTTACCATTTTTTAGAAAACTGATCCTTTGGTCTTACTTTAAATGTTCGATCTGTCCAATTCAGAAGTTTATGGGAGTTAACAGTAGCCCATCATGCCAGAGTTCATCAATTGTCTGGGAAATGTTGAAAGTAAAACTGAATACTCTTTATTTTGTAAGTGCAATTTACTTGTTTCATATTTCTTGGATTGTTAATTAACGTAAACAATTTCCTGATGATGCTACACAAAGGCCCAGCGAAATATCGAATTTAATGATTAAAATATTTTATAAAAACAAATTTCATTAAAGACGCAGAGCATAAAAGTTCATTATTATAAATTATAATAAAAGGTCAAAAAATATAATAAAATTTCACTGTTTCAGTGAACTACAACCAAGAGAAAACATAATACAAAAAAATCGAATTTAATAAAATTCTTAGAGGCAACTAGAATATCGCAACCAAAATTCTCGGGAAGATGATGAAAAGGTATAATCAATGATCGATAAGCTATTCGAAAACAAATTCAATTTATTAGACAGTGTAATATTATCAATAAAACCTACTTCACTAGAAAGCCAACGAATGTCACGTGATTTGCTAAATGGTTAGTCGGTCTTAAAAAATAATTTTTTAGTTGAGTAAATAAAAAAAGGTGTTTTGTATGTGATCTCTTACCTTTTGATAGTAACTATACATATGTATATTTTTAAGTAAAGAAATAAACTTAGTACTCTGTATGCTTGAACTCAACGCACTTAAACAATTTTTAGGGTTTTACTTTTAAATTATTATTAGTTCTTATTTTTATTAAATTCGAAAAAGATTTATTAATAATTAAATAAATTTATGAATTAAAAATTACGAACCAATTTAAAATATACTTTCAGTTGACACATTTACTTAATTGTCGGGAAATCTTCCATTTCCTGGGAAGTAAAAAAAGGGAAATCCCAAACCCTAGCATGTACTTATGCATTTTGTGCAATTATCATTTATATTAAATTAAATTTGTTTCTTTTGAAAATTCAAAGTCTTCTAATTGAGTTCCTAATTGTAGGAGTTACAAGCGCTGAAAGGTTTTAATAGTCCAAGGTGGTCGAGCTAACCCTGTATTAAAACAGCGTGGTCAGGATATTATTAGTCATGTTAATGCCAAAGCAGTAGTTACAGTAATTACATAAGTATTTAATATCATTGCTTTTGTTATCGGCCCCACTGTGCGTCTTTCACTTGTAATCTTTTCTTCCACTATTTCTTGTTCTGTTGGCTGGTGGGTGGGTAGTGTTATTATTCTGTGCTCTCTTATCGAAGTCAAAAATCTATTCAAAAATACTGTATGCACAAATTTTGCTATAAGTAAGTGGTCGATGAAATATTCTCAATGAATTTTTTAAAAGGCTACGATTAAATTATACTAATCAATTATTAAATGACGATATCACTATTTAATTCAATTTCAATTTTTAACTCTTCGAATTTTGAAACGTTAAAAGCGTTAGATTCTCACTATAAGGACTTTAAAATACGCGAACGAGTCAAATTGGTTGATAACTAATAGCATTTCAAAGCGTATGTATCTCCTAGACAGATTTTTGGTTGGTAACACTGGCCAGCAAAAAAGCTTTTCACTCTAAACAGCTGCCTCGAATATATATATTTGTACATATATACATACATACAAGGGTTGTTCGAATTATTGCTGTATTACGGGTATCTGAATTAATAAGCACCAATAACCTGTCATAAGTACTGAAAATAGTAGAATAAGTTTGAAATTGCACTAAACTTTATAAAAACGCACAAAAGTCATGTTCAGCAACAAATAATAATAATAATATTATGTATCTTATTAAAGATTAATGGAATTGTTCGAAACTGAAGCACAATAATATTATTTAATTAAATACAAGAAAAGGTATAATATGCAAACATGTTCTTTCTGTATATCAACGGAAAAAGGAAAATTTGTTCTGGGTACAATAATAAAATGTTTGAAGACAAACTTTGTAAGCAATTTTAATTTTTCAAACAATAATTATTGCTACATATACGATTTGAAAATGTGAAAGTGTGTTTTGGAGAAGGTCTCTAACTATTTAAAAATTGTTTCTATTAAAAATCATTAAAACTCCTATACATGGTACAAGCAAGAAAATATATATTAGTGTAGAAAGCTGATGTTTAAACTGCGCATGTTATGCATTGTCTACATATTAAATCATTTTCCTATGCTACAAAAAAAAAAAAAAAAAAGAAATAATGTTTTCGACGCCTTGAAAACAATACTGCCGTATTAAGTCTTTGCTTTTCTTTTTGTTTTATTGAACAAATTTTCTTTTTTTTGTTTACACTGACCCGAATTTCGTCCCTGTCCATATATACACTTTACAAGTATTAGTGAGATTCTTATAATGTCAATTGTTACTGTACGCAACAATTCGATAGATTCAATGGCTGCTGTTTTAAACAGTTGTGCCTCCAGCAACACGTCAAAACTAATTGATATTAATTTTCAATCACATGAAGGATACTTTAATCGACCAATAATCCCATTATCGATATCGGCATCACTCACGTCAGCATTGGAGAGCAAACAATACTTGCACCAGCTGCACGAACTCACCAACATGTATCCGTCTCTGCCAAAATATCACCGGTCTTCTGCCCAACAGCAATTAACTACGCCTAGTCAACAAACGTCAGTATACGGAAACCATTATGTCAACAATGTTGTAAGCCATCATCAGCTTAACTCCTCATCTTTGGCATATGGTATGCCCGTTAGTTCAGGTTACTCCTCGCAACATTCGGCTCTGCAGAAATCTTATCCTTCCGGGTCAGTACAAAGATCATCTTCATCTGCGGAAGCTTGCCGTAATTATTGGGGACATAGTCATCCTACCTCTTCCGCTCTGTACCGCAACGACCGTCATCAATCGAAGCGAAAATCAGCTGTCGAACTTTTAGCCGAGAGTAAACCTTTTTTCGTTAAGACTGAGAATACAATGGAACGTACAAATTTTGTTGCCAGCACTTTGATTTGCAGCGGCAAGAGAGGTCGTAAGGGTACTAGGGCTGTGTTAGATGATGGTAAATATAATCCTTCGTATGGTGAAACTACTTACAATGCCGCCGAAGGAGAGAGGCGTTATGGTACGACCACCGCTCATCGTCGCTCACCCCGCATACTTCAACGGCATCATAATCACGCCAATAATTTCTCTCAACAGTGTCATACTACTTCAACGAATGCGACCATGTATCACGGTAAATTTAGAATGTCTCTATCAAGTGACGGATCCCAGGAACGTGACAAACTCGCTCGTTATCGCAGGGAGAACTGTGAGAAGTCTTTAGTTTTGAATGAGGTAAGCAAAGGAACTACAAATGTAAAAGTGGGAGATAATAACTTATTCATGTGTACTTATGTTAAAGGCAAAATCGGTTTCATTTGAAGAGGATATTGCATTCCGTATACCTCCCCCTTTATACTTTGCGCAACAAAACTACAATAATATGTATGATAGCGGGGATGAGCCTTTGCTATTGACGGAAAATTATAGGCCTATAAGTCCACCTGCTGAGTATGCGGAAAACTCGACAGACGGTCGTAACGATTCAAGACCCAGGTAAGCGTGCTCAGGCATCTCTGTTAAGAGGGGTTCCAATGAGTTTTTATTATGTGTTGTTGTGGACTTCAACATCTACTCCACACAGAACTTACTATTGCTTGTTGTTCTCTAACTAATTTTTTTAAAGGTACAATTATCAACGTTCATATTCCCATTCTCATGAGGCAAATGAAAAATCGAAGTACACTGCCGCATCATATAATATCAATAGTCACAAGTCCCTGCCCGATTTACACACCCAAATCAATCGTCATTCACCACATAGCGAAATATTAAGCTGCTGTAGTCGTGGGAATAGATCTATTAAATCGGCTGGGGAATCTTCTTTGAATCGCGACTCAGGTGGATCCTCGGGTCACTATACACATCGCAGTGAGCCCTGCTATCGGCAACATAGAGTTGAATTAGATCGAGAGGAAAGAGCTAAGAAGTGCTGCAGTGCCACCACACGCATGGAATACAGGCGTGATAGTGGATCTTCCACACAACATAGTAACAATTCATATTGTGACTACTCATGCAACATGGTGAACGAAACGTACGAGTCACCCGATTACCTGTTTAATTTTGCAACTCCCGAAGTACCCGAAGCCTTTCAAGACGACTACATACCACCATCACCACGCTATCAAAGTGATGATATGCGCTATTATAGTTCCTTAGCACATCAATCACATGCGAGTCAGGGTCAGCGTTATATAAAGCACAACGTCTCATCCGATCAACCTATTGTGCAGTCACCAGGCTCTCAGCCATCGATAGAAGATATAAGTCCACCACCAATTCAATTTAAGCGACAAAAATGTATTCGATTTAAGAGACACAATCGAATATCGTTGCCTAGCCAACCCTCAGTACCTCCTTATACTAATAATGAGGAGGCGCATACATCACCTGTCGATACCTATACAAGATCTGGACATCCTCGATACTTTTTTCCTAAATGCTTCTCAGCCGATGAATATCATAAGCATCCTCCACAATCCCAATATCAACAATCTCCATCTCAGTCGCAGAAACCTCCACCATCACAACAGCAACAAATCAAAGAGTTTAGAGATCAATATGCCAATCATGCTCTTCGCTACTCTCAGGAATTGTTACATACACCCACAGAACCTCTAATGGATTTGGAGAAATTTTTTGATCGATTGGGTTTAAACGAAGACAAATTTCATGAAATCTATACGTTCACGAAAAGAAAACACAGCAATGGCAGCAGTGACGACAGTAATAGCACCGTCTTCTTCTCTGATGTTAGTACAGTAGACTCTATGCGATTGCCTGACAGTACAGAGACTCAGCTACAAGCGACTCAAACTTACAGACCCACTGAACCACCATCGATTGTAGAACGTAATGCACGCATAATTAAGT
This sequence comes from Phania funesta, assembly GCA_963932375.1. NCBI lineage: Eukaryota > Metazoa > Arthropoda > Insecta > Diptera > Tachinidae > Phania > Phania funesta. Next base: position 92,107,403 of record OZ010656.1, on the reverse strand, counting down.
GGTTGTGCAACATACGAAAACTTCAAAATGACCTTAATTAAAAGCCAAGGCAATGCTAACGATCGCACTTAATAGAGAAGTGATAGAGCAGAAGCATTCAATTGTATGCTCAATTTGAAATTAATATTTTCTCCAAAATAGACTATATACGATATATATTATATACATACATACCTATGTATGTATATATAAAGAGTGTTTTCTTAGTATGTAGTATAGAACATTAAATTAAAATAAAACACAGTCAAATGGTGTTAATTAATTGCCCTTAATTTGGCGTTATTCGAAAATTCATTTTTGTAATTTTTATTTGAAAATGATGTCCGGTATACATATAGTCACCATCAGCTGTCTCGTAGGAAGTCCAATCGCAAAGTGTAACCTTCGATCACATTTTACAGCAATGAAGGTCGAATGTCCATAATAACGTGGCTAATGCTTTGTTCCAAAACATTAATGGCCGGTGGCTTATCGGCGTAGAGCGCATAGCCGCGGGTCGATTACGCTAAATTATTCGTTCTTGAAATGGTTTTTTCAATATATAAATTATAGCACGCGTTGTGTGGCATGTTGTAACATAGATCCTCCACATTAAGGGCATTTGCGGTGCAAAATGTTCAGTGCTCATGCCGCTGTAGCAGTCACCATTAACTGTAACATTCTGGTCGGAATCGTTTGTGAAGAAATGCGGATCAATGATTTCTCTTTAACTGTATCTGATTAAAAATTACAGTTTCCAATGCATGTGAGTAATTCTTTTAATTCTATTGCTCAGCAAAAAAATAATACCTAATTTTAACTCCAATAGTCTTTTCAATACGAGTATATGTAATCCATAAATATGGCAACTTTATTGAAGATATATACGAGTATATAGGCGAAGAGAACTAAACTTTACTTTACGCTTTAAAACACAAAGATGTACATACAGTAGGGAGCAGAGGTGAGTACATGTTTGTATTTTCTGCATTTGCAGGAGCATAAAAATAGTAATAATGCAGCGATTTAATTTTTTATTTTTTTATTTTATTCATTATTAAGTGGCTAACAAAAATGTTTTTAAAACAAAACATAAAACTACATATTCAAAGAATAAACAATATAAAATAAAAAAAACTCCTATGTACTCAATTTTGCACTTTTAGGGAATATTTAAAATACGTTGTATTTTTAATACCTTGGCCATAGCCCTTTATTTTTTAATACACTATTAATACGTTTGAGCATACTTTCAACAAATTTCTGAATAATTTCATCTGAAATATTCTGCCACTCCAGCTGCACACGTTGCCATAACTCGTTCAAGTTAGATGGAGCTGTTCGATACTGTCCCAACCGTCTTTTCACAATTGACCAGAAATTCTCAATTGGATTGAGGTCGGGACTTTGTGGAGGCCACTGCATCAATTGAAAATTTTGCCATCAGTTAGCCATTCCTTAACAATTTTTTAGGTGTGTTTCGGGTCTCCATCCTGTTGAAACACAACTTCTTCCTCAGGATATGCGCTCATATCTACAAAATCGGGAAGATGGGTTTGCAATATGATTAAATAGTCTTCCTTTCTCATGATGCCATCAATTTTTTGCAATGGACCAATATGCCACCATGTAAAACAACCCCATACCATGATGTTGCCTCCGCCGTGCTTGACCGTTTGTTTAATATGGTGTTGAATGGTCTCCTGCTGTCGGCGCCAGTAATACTGTTTACCAAAATACTGATATCGGTTGAACTTGGACTCATCTAACTATATTACGCGCTTCCAGTCATTAACAGTCCAATATTTGTGTTGCTTAGCGAATTTTAGCCGTGCCGAAACATTTTTATGTGACAATGCAGGTTTAGGTTTCTTCACAGCTGCGAGGAATCCAATGTTGTGTAGCGCTCTTCTTGCTGTCCATCGACTTAAATATTTATTTATTGCTAGGGAAGCTTCTTTTGTGGTTAAAGACGTGTTCGCTCTCATCTTTCTAATCATAAGGCGTGCGTCCCCATCAGATGGTAGTTTTCGGCGACCTCTAGCCTGCACTTGTGGAGCTACATTTCGCCGTTTTAGCACTCTAATAACCACTGATTGGCTTAAATTAAGTTCTTTGGCTATCATTCGTGATGAAGAGCCATTCATCGTCATATTTACGATCGAATTTTCAACGGTACACGATAGTTTCTTCATTATTTAAGAAAATAGTAACTTTTCGTATTAAATTAAAAAAAAAACGGCACTTTTTGACATATGAAGTTAATCAACTACAATTTAAAACTCAAATGAACGTTAACAAAACTCAAGATTACAGTAACCAATTCGAAAACTGAATTTAATATAACGGTAAATTTGAAATTTTTCTACTGATTTAGTTGATAACAAGTATGAGCAAAACTGAGTACATACGAGTTATTTTGTTGTTATTAAATTTTCTCTTATTACTGATTGTTTTTTAAATTTCTTTTAAGAGCAGTTTTGTTAAGAACTAAATAAAAAAGAACACAAAAAAGGAAATTTGAAAATCGCTTCATTATTTCTATTTTTATGCACCTAGCAATAGAAGAAATACAAACATGTACTCACCTCTGCTCCCCACTGTATATTACCTCTACTTTATTGCGAATTAATTTTAATTCAATTTAATGCTACAAAACCGATTCAGTAGTGCTGTTGTGAAAATATGACAGCAGATCCGTATTCCAGAACCGGTTGCGCTTAACATGTATGCAGTCGTTTATTGATTGGAGGTCTAATATGGGCCATTATGCAAATAAATTTTATCATCTAGTTCCAAAAACGAAGGCTGATGCTCATGCTATCGCATGTACTGGAAAAGTTATTGCTTTTTAGTTTTAGATAAGATATAATTCGTAATTACTTTGTTTAGGGATACATCTCTCCGCGCTCTTATATTGTTCGTGTTTCTCCACGCTCCTACCACTCCTTATGCTAGTTCTGCTACCGCCACTTGCATCTCCGTTATATAAGTATTGTCAACTTCTCACTAGTTATGCTATCTAACCACAAGTATCAAGCTTTTTGAATGTACAGTAGACGCTTGGAAATTCGAACTCTCAGAAATTCGAATTTACATCAAATTACATTTGGCGCTCTGAAATTAGAATCCAAAATTCGAATTTCCGAGCGGTTTTTTCTTTTTTGTTGTTAACACTAAAATTTTGACAATTTAGTTTAACCAAATACAAACTAAAAAGGGGAATTCCATCTTAATGGATGATTTACTGATCTTGTTGATGTTGTTAGAGTTTAAAAGTCAGTTTTTTGGTGTTTGTATACGTACATATACGGTTTAACATTTATTAAAATAAGAAAGTGGACTTTACAAGACAAATTAAAAATATTGTAAAAGATTAACAAAGGCGTTCAAGGAAAGCGTTTAGCTCTGGACTTTAATGTAACTACTTCTACCATTAGCTATATTAAATCGAATATGAAATCAATATTGGATGCTGTTGCCAACACTTATCCAATAAAACTTTGCATAGTGCTGAATATCCGAAAATGGAAAGTCGCTTTTATTAGTGGTTTCTTCATCAACGTGAAAAAATCTCGAAAGCTGAACATAACAAAAGAGAAATAACATCTTTTGCAAATGGATATGTTAACAAACAAATTGTAAATCGATGAACATTATAAAACTCACATGATTCACATAAATAAAAAAAAATGTCGTCGGGTGGAAAACGAAATTTGTGGCAGATAGAAAGAAGAACCTACATTTAATAATGAAATTACTACCGTTTAATATTTGCTAGATTTCAATGTGTTGGCCGGATTCTAGTGAAAATGGTTTCATGTCCATTTTTACGGGCGCAAAAGTGTTTGTTTGCATTGCAGTATTATTTGAGGTTTTAGAGTAGGTAAGACAGATTATAACTTAAGATATATTTTTTACTGAACATTTTAGCACCAATATTTATAAAAAATAATTCCTTTTATGATCTCAAAATTACAAGAAATTTGTGCATGTAAATGCAAGTTGGTGAGATAGTAGTCTCGATCCATCAGCTGAGTATATACTTTCCTAATTGCAATAATTTTAATAAACTAATTTTGAATTTAACTTTTAAATTAAAATCTTAAATTCTTTGATTTAACAGAAGGGTTTGCTTGCTCCCCATTGAAATATGCCAAGTGATCTTCAGCATGCATATGAGCGAGAGTATATTTTTGTGTGTGGAAAATTACTTGCTCCTAAGTTGTGGTCAATGAAGTCACATTGGTGTGGTTCGCGAGTAATAACATGTGTACTCCTGCCCATAGTGTTATTATAGTACAGATGTTTCCTGGCGTTACATCACAGTTTCCGCAGACTGCTTTACTAATTTATTTTTATTCTTAAAATTGTAAATTTTTATTACGTATGCAGATCATTATTTGATTTTAATTGCAGTTTAACTGAACGCTACATTCATAAGATCTATTTAACGCAATTAAACACATGTACATATGCACATATGTATGTATGTGTTATCAAATGTAATATTCTTGTTCGCCATACGAGTATGACACTGGCACTTCTTCTCTTAACTGTTTGCAGTAGTAACAATATGTTCTTATAACGATTATGGCTTATTGACCCGACCATGAACATTAACTTTATTTTGTCATTCTTATTCATTTACATATGTATGTATGTATGTGTGTTTACATTTGTGTTCGTGCAAAACCGAAAATGCTTTCAGAAGTAATAATAAAAAAAAAACAAATTGGAAATAATGTCACTTACGACGACCTATAAAAATCATATATTAATTATTGGATATGAAAGGATGGAATGAACATTACAGGGAACAAAAACGAATTTTTTCCATGGTTATTGGGGAGTGTAATAAAGAATGTGCGACTCTTTTTATTGTGGCAATATAAGAAATAATTGCAGAATAGATACGAATATACAAGTAGGACTGGTACAAAAAAAAAAGTCAATTACGAAAAAGAAATTAACGTCCTAAAAGGCCGCCCACAATGCCAGTTCCTCCACCGGGGGCACGGCCGCCACCACCACCTAAAAGCCCACTGCCACCCAACAGTCCGCCAAGAAGTGGATTACCGTTAAGATTCAGAAGACATCTGAAAATGGAAAGCAAAGTGAATTGAAAACAAATACTTGTAATAATTTGTATACCTCAGATCCAAACGTATTGCATGCTGGCAAGCATATTGCCCCAAACACTGAAAGAGGAAACAATATAATTTAGTTCTTATAAACTTATCATGCCTACTGAAAGGTCAAGCAGTCACGCTTCCATATCTGAGTGCATTTCGCATAACAAAATTATTTTTATTATAAATTTATTCGTCAAAAATGACAACTTACTTTTAACATCGCTTCCGAGGGTACAGGACATGTCGGTAGTATTATCGGGGCGCCCACTGTCGGATTCTGTGTTTTAGTTATATATTAATTATAAATTCTTTTTTGATCTCAATGAACTTTACTACGCAATCAATTAATACTTACAGCGTCGCATGATAAAGTCAACTAAATAAAAAACAAATTTATTATTCGTAGTTATTGTTCATCAAGATAATTTTGGCTCTTACCAATCCGAAAATGCTTATCACAACAGTTAAGAATACTCGTCCGTTATTTGCCATAGTTATTAGCAGTTAAATTCTAAATGATTTTTATTCATACGCGTTATGAATCGCCTCTATATATACGAGCTTTAATTGGGGTCATCATTACAATAGCTTTTGTGTGCGGCAGGTTTTTTCCGACTTTATTATTAAATGCTCCTCTACTCGTATTTAGGTCAGTCTCGAATGCATTGTTTTTAAGAAACATACATATATTATTTTGTTTAGTAGCATTATTAAGTTAGTGAACTATTATTGTTTTCAATTTAATTAAGCTGTAGATCAATAGCTTCAGTCATATACATACTCGTACATGTGTATGCAGTTTTATATGTTATGCGTTCGTATTCTTCACGTTTGTAACAGGATTTGATTGAATTAGTTAAAAGATGGATTAAATGACGGGATGGAATATTTTTAAGGATTTAATTTTCTCCCATGTTGCTTGTCTGCAGCATCTCTGGAGTGTTTCTAGAACCTATTTCTACTACGAATGACCAAAACTAAATCCGTGTTCATTTCCATTAAAAAATTTATAAAACGCAACAATTATATTTATTTGAAACCAACATTTTAAACGAGAGGCATCTTAAAGAAGTACTCGTAATATAATTTATTAAAAACTGTCCAAGCTTGAAGGTCTTTTTTTAATTTTCGATATTTCGCTACTCTATTGTGTATCATCATTGTTATTTCCTGATGATGCTACACAATGGAGTAGCGAAATATCGAAAAATAAAAATATAATTTTTAAAAAAAGACCTTCAAGCTTGGACAATTTTTAATAAATTAAATTAAAAAAAGGTCAAGAACAGCTATAATTTTAATAAGTACTCGTAATATATTTTTAATTCCTCCAAGTACAAAAGACGCTTTTGGTAAACATTTATTTTTCCTATATGCCACAAGCACGTTCTTGTCTACCTGTCCCTTCAAGTTCGTACATGTTCCTACATATTTTAAAGCCTTTCTATTCAATTGACAAACGAATAAAAAAATAAAAAATAAAAAAATTTACTTTTTCTCGAGTATTTCTTGTGGTGTAAATGTTCTACTGGAATGACTAAAGATCGTAGAAGGAAAAATCATTTCTAACTTACTGCATCTATGTATATTTCTCCTCCTACATCCTTAATAGAATAAATCAGCAACTGCGCTCATTCTTTTATATTTACTTCTACTCGCCATACATACTTCTCTTGCTATTTTCTTTAATTCCTTCAGCTTTTTTCGCTTTCCTTTTTACTGGAGGTTGTATGATTCACAAGTCTTGTAAAGCAGTTACGTGCATGTTTGACTTGGAATGAATAATTGCTTATGATGGTTCAGTGGAGTTCAAAAGGAACTGGTGGTCAATAACAATGTTGATGTTTTTTTATGCCAATGTGTCCTTAAAAGTTTTCCATACATTTTGAAAATTTCTCTTTGTTTAAATCTTTCATTATTCAAGGCAGATTTAATATCCAATTTTGTGCGCCTAATTTTAAGCTAATATACCACTGTGCGCACATTTTAAACCGAAAATATAAAATTCTATTGCACTTTAGATAAAATTGTTGCGGAGTATTTTATCTTTTGAATAACATCCAAGAAAATAGTAGCAGGTAAATCTAATATGTGCAATATTTACAAGTGACATCATTAGTTCGTGTAGCGTATTTGTGAGAAATATTATTTTAGCAGTATCATCATTTCTTGATCTTTCATCATTCCAAGGCAAGGCAACTTGATAATAGTGATCACGGGTGAATTCAAAGTATTTCCACCTTGCGGATGTAAAACACCATATATAACAAATACCGGAAACGGCGAAACATTTTTTTATATGGAATTTGACATCAAACCAGTTTAAGAAAAAAGTACAGAGTCGGCTCTGATTCCTATTGTTGATGGAATATGAAGAAAATAAGTTTAAATACGAGTACAGTGCAGCCTCGCTTAACGCAACTAATTAAAATTTGGGACTTTGCAAAAATTGAGTTTGTTGCGGAAAGCGAATCGCAAATTAGTTTAGGGCGATTTTTAAAATTGGCACGATTCTGTTTCGTTGCTTTATAAGCCACTTATACAAAATCGTTTCAATTTTGGGATATTCTCAATCTCGTATTCCAGATTCAGAATTTCTTTCAATGCTATTTTTCTTAATTCATTATTTTGGAAATCATTTTTATCCAAAATTTCCCTTAACATTCGATTTTTCCAAACGTACTTGCAATTGTTTTCAATACGATGACAAATTTTTTTGTACCGTTTATTTTTGTAGAATAGTACCAAAAGGTGCCAAAGCTACTGGTCTCTATGACCATAGGTTATGAATCGGATAAAAATACAAATGGAAATTTGACAGTTGTATGGCTCCCATCATTCTTTAAAAATGTTCTAAAAACTTATACTTTTCATTTTATCAGGGTTGGTTCTCGGCAGAAGTACGGTCCCAACGATTATCATTAGATTTCTGCCTGCATAAATACAACGAAAATCTGCCTACTTGTATCATAGTGTGAAATGGGCTTTAATGGTGAAACTTTTAATAATCTCTCTTTGGTTGGTCTATTCGTTATAAAAGGAAATTCGATACCACTACCGTTCAAATATAGATTATACACGTGTCATAAACTTTTTGGGTGGTTTTAGGTTTCGGTATGGAGGCGGCATGATAATTAAGTTATAATTCCAATTTTAAAATGGTTTAAAATGGTTTAAAATAGTGTTCAAATATAAACACTTAAACATAATTCAGTATTTAAACGCAGCTACAAAATGGATTAAGAAGGAGAACCGGAAGGTTATATATCCGCTGGGTCTAGCGGCGTGGAGTTGAAATAGGTGAAAATACTTATTAATCGATTAAAGAGTACAAAATTCCACATCACTACTATAAATGTTTTCCTGCTGCATAGACTTAAAGTAGAGACATTTTTTGCTCATTCAATTCGTCCTATTTTAAAGCCTAATTTTTTCTTTATACGTCAAAATTTATACTTTTATGGATGAATTTAACTGTGATTTAAAATAAAAATTGATCAATAAAAATTGTGTAGAAATATTATAAAAATTAAATTTGCACAAAGATACATACCTGGAGTCTTAAATAGGAATTCTGTAACATCTGGTCAAAATGTAAATTTTGAATTAAATTTGCACTTTTAATAAATAAATTGTGAAAATAGTCACTTTTGTCTTTAATTTGTTTTGTCATCGTTTTCGTTGCGGTTGTTATTGTTGTACTACATTTGTGTTGTGTGTTGATCGTGCATTAACGTGAGTAATAAATATGTGGGCGTGTGTATCTCGTGCTTGAACGCAACTTATTAAACAAGAATTTGTATGAGCGTGTATGATGGTGAGTGAAAAGTTACCCACGATCCCATCGCTAATTTACTCAAAGCAGTGTAAACTGGTTCGTGTTGATGTTACATACGAGTATTTAGAATTTAAATATTACACTGACATTATTATTTCATATTATCACGGCCTTATTGTGGTAACTATTTGATATTTGTTGTGTTCGTGCGAAATGTAAAACCTACAAAACTTTGTAATTGAGTAACTTGTACAACAAAAATATTTCAGGCTTCTGGTTTCTCATATATGTTTCAGTCCCAACATTTTAGAAATTAGTCCCAAAGCAGCACTTTTTTCTCGACGGAGCTTCTGCGATATGGCAGGCTCTTTGCAATTAAATGAAAATAATAATATTTTAAAAGAAGAAATAAAGCATATGAGCCCTATTGATATGACTGAATGATTTCTAAATGAAATTTGCTAAACTCTTTTCTGATTTTAGGACTCGGTGATTATCCAAGTCAAATAGATATGATGACGTCGATTTTTGGAACGAATTTTCGTCATCGCTTGTCAAGCTTTGGTTTGGAGACGAAACGGTTTCGGCGATGTGCCGTCTTCAGTGTAATTTTTCGTTCTCAAAAAATCGAAAACATCCCACTGAAGATGGCACATGTACACAAAATCAACATGTCGGAATATAAAAATTTGACAGTCGTATTTCTACAGAAATGCGATAGTGCAGAAAAGCAAAAATTCAATGAAAATTTAAGTACTTCTATATTAATGGGGCGGTAGAAAAAAATAAAAAAATCTGCGCTTGTAGTGTTAATAGAAGCAAAGCTAACTCGCAGTTACTATAGTCTGAGGTATTATGTGGGCGGTCCTGGAGTGAAGAATCTAACCATATTGATAGAATGATCGCTTAGGAGGGCAAAATATATACATGAGAGTTCGGGCTACCTATACTGCATGGTTTGATTTATTATTATGATTTTGTTCTTTATTTATCGTATAAGTTACCAATAAAAAAAAACTACAAGCTACAACCAAAAACAAAACTCATATTCAAACGGAACTGAAATTCATCGATTCCAATCAGAGTATGTCTGTCGACATCTGTTGAACTTGATATTACGGAAGTTGATTTGGAACTCATTGAAAATATGCACGCAATCTTGATTGCCGTATCATCAGGTCATGAAATAAATTTTGAAAAATTCAGAGAGTATTTGTATAACACCGCTCGAATTTTTGCAAGAAATATCCATCGTTTAACATTCCTGCTACCGTGAATAAGTATTGCCGATTGGTCAACTTCAGAAAGAGCCCAAGAAGTTCGAAACAAAAAATTCGAAAACTATAGCCAACTCCTTTCGCGCAAATGTAGATCTAAAAAAAACAACTTGTTCCAAAGTCAGTTGTAGAGATATAAATGTCGCACTCAATTTCACCGAATGTGTCACCGGAAGGCGCAAATGACGTATGTAGATTACGAAGTAAATATGACGAGGTCGATGGAGTATGACGAGTTTGAATACCGGGAGGAACATTACCAAATTCACATCTTCTTCTATTTTATAATATTGCAAATAAATGGATTTTTATCAATTGTTCTAAAAAATATATTTGTGTACCTACTCAAACTTTCTTTTATTTGACTAATTTTGATATGAATATTGGAAAAAATTAACATTTCACCATCCCAGGGCTTCCCCGAATTCATCTCCATTTTTGTAGCTTTTAAGCCTCTGTGCACAGCGCTTAAAGGCAGTTAAAAATTTATTTGTATTTTTTATTTGATAAGAGAACAATGAATGATGACTCACTCATATGTAAATCTGTTCGTTCAGGAGTAGTTATGCATGTGTGTATGAAGTTATGTTTTGTTGTTGTTTTGAATTATTATTTTTGTATTCATTGAATTGCTTATTGTTATTTTCTTTAATTTTTCATTAAATCATCTGGTAAATATTTGACATCATCAATATATAATAAACTGCGCAATATCGGAAGCTGAAGCTTCATATCGTCTATATTTTTCTGTTTCTTTTCGTTATTTTTTTATTTCTCCTTTTTTTACTTCATTGCCTTACTTCATTGATTTGTTCCTCTTCTTCCACTGTGGTTTGATATCTTTTTTTTTTTAAATTCGCAATTTAGGACATTCGGGGTAACTGGGTTGAAATGTTAAAATCTTAATATTGTTAATTTATTATTTTTTCCACTATCGGTGTTACCTGCATCGGTAGTTGATTATATTCTTCGTTTTCGTGAAAAGCTTCTACCAATTTGGGATTTACTTCACGTAAAGGCATGTTACCCTCTCTAATGTAAACTGGGACATATCCAGGTCGTGGTGGTAGTTCCTGATAGGGAGCAGCTAGAATAAGAGACCATATTGACAACATGATATAAGGTAACATAATTGGCAGAAACAAAAAATAAAATAAAAAAGAAAGAACATTATGCAGAACCGTGGATTAAATACAAGTTCCAAAATTTCTGCATATTTTACCCTTTACATAATAAATTTGCATATTTGTGGCATTTGCTGAATTTTTCAGGGCACATTTTACTATTTTCAATATTTGGTTGTTATAGACTTTCTGTGCTTTCCTAATAGTTCAGGGCCTCTTGCATAATATTGTTCATTTTATCAATACAAGTACTTTTGAGAAGTTTTTCCCTTTTTTCAGTTTTAATGGTTTTAAAACCACTTTAAGCTTAATTATACAATTTTTAACATTTTAATATAATTTTTATTCATTATTTTTTAAGTTCTAGGTCGTCTGTAATGAAATTAGACAAATTTTTAATACTTATTTTTTCACTTCCTGATGACACTGCACAAAGGCGTAACGAAATATCGATAGTGAATAAAACTATTTATAATACAAATGTTTATTTATGACCTTAAAGTTTGAAATAAAAATGTTATTAAAGACCTAGAGCTTGAAAATTAATTAATAAAAATTAATTAATAAAAACTGTGATATTTATATTTTTTAAAAACTTAGTTTGTGTTTTAAAAAGCATATTTTTTTAAAAACTTAAACCATATTTTGAAGTTAGTTTTCACTGCACATTTAATGCGCATAAAGTATTTTTTAGATCATACATCTGGCTCCCCTGCTGATCAATAACGAAATTATATCTGCAGAAAAAAAATTTATGTTTAGGGAAATTGTAGATTTTTGAAACGAATTTCCGTCATCTCTGGTCAAGTTTGGTTTCGAAACAAACCGGTTTCGGCTATGTGCCATTTTCAGTGTCCTTTTTAGGGAAATTGGTTAAGAACGAAAGCACAAATATGACTGAATCCTTATCTAAGTAATTTCAGCTAAATTTTTTACTTTTAGTATAAAAATAATAAATTAGTTATTATTCTATAGGTTGGCAGGAGATATGCATCTGCTACGATGTGCGACAGACACATTTTTATGGGAGCTCCGTTAAAAACAAGAGTTAGATAAAAAAAAGTTGTCGAAACTTGACGGAATTGCATGCGAATAGTTGAAAAAGTAAAATAATGAAGGGTTTCATACCGTTCATTCGAATAGAAACAAATAATACCGCCTGGTGGAATTTCCAAAAGATAACTGCATATTTCTTGGTAGCCCGCGATTCATTTTCTTCTTTCAGATGGTTATTTGATATTTTTCGAATTAGGAATGCATTTGAAATGATGCATACTACTGGTTTTATTCTTACTTACTTTTGGCCATAACAATTTATAATTAACTTGTTAGCACAAACATGAAATTTTATTATTTTATCTCTCATTTAAGATTTTTATTTGTATTTAATATTACGCTTTCTTTCCCGGCACTATAATATTACATCAGCTCGTGTTGTTCTCTATTCGTAACTAAATGAATTAAAAATGTGAAATGTGGAAAGAGCCTTGAGCTAAACTCATGAACCATGACACACACAGTCGATCTAATGTGATTCAAATTTATATTTGGGATTCAAATTAACAAAACAACATGGAACTTTGACGAGAACTAAGATCATGGCGTAATGATTGAGAGACCTCATTGATAGTTACAAGGTTTAATAATACTGAAGTAATAAATTTGAAAATTTACAAGCAGAGATCTTCTAAGAATCAAGCACTAGCATTAAATTAATTGGGAACTAGTTCAAACGATTAACGTGTTGCTCGAGTAATTTATCCGCACAAAATACAAATGTGAAAATAAGGCCAAGATCCTATCCAAAAATTTCGGCCGTAAAAAGTACTGAGATCAAAATGAGATTTCTAGGCAACTTGCTAGCTTGGTAACATTTTTCCCATAATCCTTTCTCATATTAGAACGTAACAAACAATTTTGCCAAGCTAGCCTTAATTAAAAAAAAAAAAACAGTCGAATACTCTTTTCAATCCTCCCACGTATGTAAATAAGGAAAGGTATTTTAATACAATGTTATGGCTAATAAATTGTTTATTAATAGAAAAAAAGTTAAGTAATATGTGAAGGCAGCAATATACTCGTGAAACAAATAACAGCTTTAACAACATCTCTAATTATTTAATTATCTGTTTACTTCTAAACTTGCTGCAAACTTGTCTTTCCAGTTCGAGAATTTACTCGTGTTATTTATTGGTTTGAATTGTTTTGGAACTGTTCTTAAATGAAATGAAGCTGAAAAATAAATCAGCATAAACCAGTTTTGTTTTAAATTATTACAAGAAAAAAAGTGTTAGTAGGCAAAAATATTAAAGTAGGTTGATGTTTATAGTTTGTTCTAATTACAAAGGTTGGGCCATCAAACGTTTGGAATTTAAATCGGTGTATTGTAGGGCCAACTGTGGCACTCATTCGACTAATGTTGTGTTTCATTCTTAAATGCAAAGATGAAATCTTTACAATAAAACTATTCTTTTAAAAAATATATTCATTCGTTTCCTTATAGCCGATTCAAATGCCAAACATTAAAGGGTTCACCTTTTCTAATAAGTAATTAATTCGCCTCACTTCACTTTTGCTAAAATAATTTAAATTCACTTACCAACTACAACAACACCAAATATTGACAAGAAAACTAAAACTTTCGTAAAATAAAACATTTTTCTGTTATTTAATATTTAAGATCGTATAGCTTTTTTTCGACCTTTTTGTATCTACTTCTATACGAAAACTGTCGATCTGAAATGATGTAGAATGCCTTTTAAACTGGCAAGTGCAAGTACATAAGTACGTTTAATTAAAACAAATAATACTGAAGATGTTGTAGCTTCATCTTTACGCTCATGCTGATTTTTGTTAGTAAGTTCTTAAATACAATTATATTTCTATTAACTGTTTTTTTCTTTTCGAATTTTCTCTTCGTACTTGGCGTTCTATTGTAAGAGTAATTCGAAGCTAGAGATCTCTTTAAAATGTTGCCATTTTAATAAAATTCGTATTCCCTGATGAGTTTTACTGGCACAAAGAGATTTTTAATAGTTTTTACGAATTCAACAGCTACTGATTTTTTTAACATGACGTTTGAAATAGTGAATGGGTGACGTTTGAAAGAAAGTTTGTTATGAAGGGCCAAAATTTGGGTCGATATTTGGAACCATAAATTAGTTGACTTCATCCAATTCCTAACATAAAGGGACAAGATTTCTGCCTAAAAAAGCGCTGAATATAAGTAAATACAAATTTAATTATATTGTTACGTTTATTACCACAATAAACGTTAATTTGTAGGGTTCGTTTAATTGCAAATATTAAAATACACAGTTCTCTATGATTTTATCAATACACAACTTTATTCGACAATTAAGACTCTATTTACAACTCTTCAGTACTAATTTACACTCTATTGAATTTACACTCTATGAAATATCAAAGTCAACTATGCCTTCTGCGGTGGACGGCGCCTTTATATAGAGATCATGGCCTCTTCTTGAAATATCCCGAACATACGCAAAATAGGGCATCATTTATTTAATTTGCTGGCTTAGTAGTCTCGTATATGTGTTCGTGTGTGTGTGTGTGTTTATCTTTTGTTTACGTATTCTTTCTGTAATAGTTGTTCGTGTTTCTACGTTGAATCGTGGTTCGGGGAATTTACGCTACGCAATTGTTTTTGCTTTATGCTTATAACATTGCGTATTTGTACAATAGGTCGTTTCACACATCTTGGATTATTACTTCGTAACAATATATACGAGTACATAAGCGTATTCCCCGGTAATCTACTTAGTAGTGTGCTAGTCTATCAGTCTGGGGGTTCGTGGTTTCGATGTTCGATGTGTTGTACCGTTTTATAAATAAATACAAATAAATACGTTTATGTTACGTAGGCGTGCAGATTGTACGTTACTTATGCGCACAATGGTGCATTGATTATAAACTAATAAACTTTTTTGCGTGTATGACTGTCTGGGGATAATTATATTTTCTGTCACAGTCTGAAAGCTCAGTTGCTAATCTAAGATTCTTAATACATCTTGTATACCTTTGTAATGGTGTCAGTAGTTTTATCTTATTAGTTATATGTATGTTTGCTATCGACCCACGGTGCGTTGTGCAGAATATGGAAATAATAAATAAATTTGAACGACTAGTTCTTCATTACCTACCTTTTATTTTCCCGATTATAAATACTATTATATCTGATAGATTCCTCAATTATGTTTTTGTTGTTATTTTAATGTCTCGTTTATTATTATTTTTTCACTGCTGTTGCAAGGCTCTAAAAATAGTTTACATGGTTCCACTAAAAATGTAGATATAATATAATTTATATATATATGTATATATAATATGTATATATGTATGTATGTATGTATGTATAAGGTTCATGTTATATAGTATAATTAATTGTTATTTTTATTATTTTTTCTCTTCATATTTTTATATTTACTCAAGCAAGTACAATAATTCATAATTCATGACTGTTTATTACGACGTTTATTGTTTATTATTTTTCTATTTTGGTTTTTATGTTTCAAATTTATCTGCCTTCATTCGGTTTAGTCTTTCGATTAAACGTTTTTAATTTTTCTTGTTACTCTTATTTTCAATGTGTTATGAATGTTTCTATTAATCGTTGTAAGTTAGTCTCTATACAAGAGTGACTCGGAAAATGCTTTGTTTTGTTTTTATACTAACTTGAGGAGACACTCCAACATTATATTTATTTCTTGTCTGAATTTACGTCTGAATCTGGCTGTGTCGAGAAGATGCGATTTTTTCTCGCGGGATCTCTGAACGAATTTTCAATAAACACCAAAACCCTTAAACCAATGGCTGATCAAACGTGCAGTTGAAAATGGAGAATTTGAATTGTTGGCGAAAACATTGAAAGTCCCAATAGTTACTGAAGAAAATATATTCTTAAAAAAAAACAATATTATATTATTCTTTAAATGAACTTGTCGAACTGATATTTCAGTCTTAAGTTCGTTTTATTCTTTCGATTTTCCCTTTTACGCTAACATTACACAGCCAATTTGAACAAAAAGTATGCAATTTTAAAATATATTTATTTGCAGATGTGCAACATCTATATTTTATTAAAATCGGTTTATGGGTTTACGAAATATGACAATGCAAAACTGCTACTAATACTTGCACAAATAACACACAAAGTATCAAGTTGAAAAATAAATTAAACATGCATGTGTGCGTTTGTTTCAGCTATGGTTGTTGGCGTAGCTAAGTCGGGCAAAACATGTTTAAATGATTCTTTATTTGTTTACTTTAGTTAACTTTCACCACCCAAATTAGACGAATGTAGAGAGGACGAATATCGTCCAGTAGAAAAACACTAGTGTTTATACATACATTTTCTTTCTTAACTGAAAGAATAAGACGAACTTGAGACTGAATAAAGTTAATATTTCATTATTATACGGAATGCTGAGAATATATTGTAATGCCTTTAACTCACATTAGGTTAAAGATACAAGCGATACTTTTAATGGTATATGCTTTAAACCCTTTAAGGATATATTGTTGTTGTTGTTATTCTTTAAGCCTTGTATGGGTATGCACGAAATTAGTGCATGAATACTTAAATGGTAAAATTAAATATAACCACTTTGCCTCTCTCAACTTCCAATACCATAAGCAATATAATCGAAATAAAATCTAAATTTTGAAAACTTAATCGAATCTAAAAAATTGAATTTTTACACATACATGTCGTTTTAAGTTAATTTTTATATTGCTAAAAGTTTCAATTTCAGTTAGATGTAATGGTTTATCGTTCATCCTATTAGTGAATTAATAGTTTTTTCTGAATGTAATGCGCGTGATTAGAACATTTTGAAAAACTTTGAAAACTTAAAAGAAAAAAAGAAAGTCATGTAGATTCTCTATCAAGGTATATTTGTGTTTTTCAATTTCAATTCAAATTCAATTTAACTTGAAACTCCTTCAAAATCCCATTTATATACATATGTACGTATGCTATCGAAAGGAAGAGGTCCATATACATATAACTGCATAGAGTTGGTCTTTCACATCAGCGACTCGGTTTTCGCAACAACCTTAGTGTTTGCAATTTCTGCTAGTTGCGTTAATCGAGGTTCCAGTGTATCGATCTCTCGCGATTGCAATCCAGTCAATGGATTTAATAAAGAACCTAAATATATTTTCGTTGTCGCCCTTTTTTATTCGAAACGTGGTTTGATTTATGAAGTATTTGTCTTTGAAGTTTAACTGCGTAAACTCTAATTTGATGTGTCACTTCAACTGTACTGTGAAAATCGTTTAATGTCATTTTTAAATTTATAAATATTAAATTTTTCCTTTTAGTTTAAATAATATAAATGATTTGTTTCTTTTTCTTAGTTAAGTGTAAAATGTTATTAATGAATCGATTTTATAATTTTTAAAGCCAAAAGCTTGTGTTACAACTAATTTTTATTTTTATTATTTTAAAAATCTTAATACAATATAATTTGGATCTTTATTGTTGCTAATATTTGAATATTTCTTTATTAAATAACTCCTTTAAGTCTTTTGCTGTGTATTTTTTTAACTTTAATATAATCAAATATGATTTAATATTTTATATAATAATGTATAATATTGGTTTGTTAATAAAAAATGTTTATTTTTTAATTTTTTGGTGTCGCTTTCTTGTGTTTGAGTTTGTATTTCTCATAATTAAAATCTACTTGTATTGTATTTAAAGACAATTGTTAAACGCTACTGACTAGAATTCCGTCCACTTTTAGTCCTTATATTAAATATTTCTGTTTTACGTCTCAAACGGTTAATCGAGTTTTAAAATTATTAGAGTCTAATTAATATACATATGAGTAAATAAATAATAAATACATATGTATGTACATAACTAAGTTTGAGTATTTTAATATTTAAAAGTTGGGTAAAAGGTTTTAGTACTCGTATCAATAGCAATAAGATAAGCGGATGACATTTGGAAAATAATGTCATCATGAGGACATTTTGTCTGAACAACATACGTGCATATGCATGTACGCTTATGTATGAAGCGGTTGCGTGTAATAATACAATTGAGGCAACACACATTTGCTGCACTCTGGTTAGGTGACTGAGAGTGCTTGGTGAAAATAATAAGTGCGACTAGGGGCTGTTCACAAAATACTAAATGAGGCGTCTAAAGACATTGCATGCTTAATAGTAGGGATGTATCGATACACCTTTCTGCCGTTACAACACCGATACTCCAACAAAGATATTGTCGATACCGATACCGATATGTTAGTGTTTTAATTCACTCAAGTAAATTAAATAAAATTTCTAAGGCATGATGTGAAGATCACACTTAATCAAAAACAGCAACCATTATGCAGGTTTCTATTAACTTGCCTCGCTTAAATCTTCTCATCTGCTTGTCAACCGATTTTATTCTTTTCTATTTCGTTTAGTAGATATTGGCGAGATTTAGTCAATACAATTATAGGTAATTTTGCACCCCACGTTAGATGTAGGTACGGTGGGCGAATTGCGACCAATAGGCAAACATTCGTTCAGATTATTTCAAAAAGATATCATGAAATATTTGTATGAATTATTCAATATTCAAAGTCATTCACCTCTCTTCCAAGAGTAAGTACTTTGAGACCTCTGGGATGGACGTAAACTTTCATAACTAAAGGATGGTACTTTCACGAACGAGCAACGAGTAGTTTGGTGCTTCATTTAGAGTTTTTGCCTCTCCTGAAGATTTTAGAGATTTTGATTTCTGGTTTTTTTTTTGATTTAGTGTGCGGTAAGTATATTCTGTTCAAAACACAAAAAGCGGCAAATTGAAAAAAAAAAAAATAAATAAAAGCGAAAATGAGCTCATAAAGAGTAAAATTTTTAAATCTGTGAGAAACTGATGCCAATTAAACTTATATTTATTTGAATAAAAATGTTGAGCTCAACACTGGATATTCTATTGTGCATCCGCATTGTATAGTGTAAGACGAGAAGTATTCCAACTCGCATTACTTTCGGTTAGCGAGTTGGCTAACCTTAAGTAATTCGAAGATAATCTATATTGCTAAGGATACGTTGTAATTGCAGTGGTTTATTTAAGAGCAGGTTTGGGAATTTACTGTTTTTTTTTTAAATTTATTATTACAAATTAAAATTGTATGCTGCTCTTCCATTCCATTTCATTTGTTTGCTTAAAGTGTTACTTTTAAAGGGCCTATTTAATAGATATATTTTTTGTCATTGGATTTGAATGGAAGTATAGTTAAAGGTACTAGTTATTTAAAAGTTAAATTGTTTTTTGAATATTGTAATTATTCTATGGTTTGTCATTTGTGTTAGAGGAATGAATATTTTATTTTGAAATACAATTTTTTTTTAATAATTTAAATAATTTAACGAATTAAAATCAAGCGTATGAAAATTGAAATAAAAAGTAATTTAGAAAAATCAAAACTTTTAGTTATTGTATGTTTTTTGTTTATACTTTTTAATTTAGTTATTGTTGATGAGTATTAATATTTTATTTTTTATTAAATTTATTACAAATCACTTTTATTTTTTTGGGGATTTTAAAATTTTCTTTTTCAATCACAAAATTGTTACCACTACTCGCTCTATTTATAATATTTTTTGTTTAATGTTTTTTTTTTGTTCTTTATCAATATTCTTAGTTTTGGTTTAAGCCATCAGGCTTAAACCAAAAGATCTAAAATTATCTTTCTAATGTTATCTCTGTCTATAGTTATATACGTTTGGGAGGTTTTTTTTGTTTAAAAAATTATATTTTTTTTGTATTTGTAGCTTAAAATTACTGCTATTTTCAGTTTTCTTACAAGTTAATTCTCATATATTCATTTATTATTATTATTTTGTTACACTTTATGTCGTTGTCTTTGTTCATTTTTCTTTTTGTAATTTGTGGCTTGGAATATTTTTAATTTGT
Source organism: Phania funesta (assembly GCA_963932375.1). Classification (NCBI taxonomy): domain Eukaryota; kingdom Metazoa; phylum Arthropoda; class Insecta; order Diptera; family Tachinidae; genus Phania; species Phania funesta. Next base: position 92,087,166 of record OZ010656.1, on the reverse strand, counting down.
AGCTTTGCCAATTTAATGCATTTTTTTTAAAGTTTACTTAAAACATTAAGACATAATTTTAAATTAATTGACAATGGTCATAGTAATTTAAAATAATTAATTGGGGCGTGGTTTTTGCTAAATCAATTGTATTCACATTTTTTTAATTGCTAAAGGTTTCAAGAGATTTCTTTTTGTAAAAGAAAAATTGCTTTTAGTTACAGTTTTTTTTTAAATATTTTTTTAATACAAGTTGTGATACGAGTCTTTAACTGAAATGTGGGTAATTTTCATATTTAAAATTTTTATGGGCTTAAAGTGCTGTTGCAACGTAAGCACACAATCCAGAGGATTTACTTAGAACTGATGCGAAACAAAAAGTGGAATTTTATGAAAAAATTCTATTAATTAAAATTTATTTTTTAATAAGACCGGACAAGAATTTCTGAAATGATTCTTGGATTTAGTTTCAAGTCACTCTATTTGGTGAAGCTTTGCGTTGCAGTTCGAGAACCGTTCCAAGAGGACATTTCAGCAAATACTTTTTTTGTTTTTGTAAAAGTTGTATAAATTAAATTGTTGCTTGTGAGATCTTTAAAATATTTTTGATCATTGGTTGGTCTGATAATTGGTTGTGCATTTCCAAAATTAAAGAAAATCGTCCATACAAATTTTTTAATATGAGAAACTACTTAAACGAATTATTTAATTAAAAAAAAATATTATATGTTTCACATAAATGTTTGCCATATCATCGTGGAGTATGTATTTTCTAAACTATAAATTTTATAAATGAAAAAGTTTCTTTTTTAATGAATAAAACACTTTAACTTGTTGTTTCGAAATCAAAAGTTGTTTGTTTGCGTATTTTTTATAACTTCGTTTTGTTGTTTTTTATTTTTTGTTTTGCCTTAAATTGAAAAACTTTAAGTGTATTTTATTTCTAGTTGTTCATACTCTTTATTTAATTAAGTTTTATTATACAATTAGTATTGTCCTTTTGATATGTTTTTTTTTAAATAATTGTTGTAATTATTTCTCCGTCGCTAATTTGGAGATGTTCAATTTTAATTTAATTCGTTAATAGTTTGTAGTGTGTATGTATTTTTGTATATAATTGAAAAGTTTTAATTGAGAATTGTTTTATTTAAGATTTTAAGATTTATTACTAATAAGTAGGTAGTAGATCATTTTTGTTTTGTTGCTTTCAAATACTATTTTAATTTATTGCAATTATTTACTTCTTTATTTTTGGGGGGTTTTTATACCAACTTTATAATTTTATTGAAAAATTGTGATTGATTAAAGTAATAAGCCGCATTTATATTTAGAAAACTAGTTTGGAGAAAAGGTGTGGAAACTTGTAAAAATTTTATTAACGATTTGATTTCATTTGGTAATTGATGCCTTTGAGTATAAATTTCTACGCTATTTATGGACGTTATATTTTACTATTTATTTCAATATTTACTTCTTATAATTACATGTTCTCGACAAAACTTTTTTAATCTTTTAATATTTGAATCAATTTTAATTTGCTAATTCTTTTTTGTTGTTGATATTTGGACCCTATTTTAAAATTAAAAAAGAAAAATGTTTTATCTGCGACTGGTAAATGAACAAGTCTGATTAATTTTTTTTTTTTTTTTTTTGATTTTCGGTAAATTGTTTGTTGTTAAGAGTTGATAAATAATAATTTGTGCATCGGTAATGTTTTTATGGTTAATTTTTCTTTTCATAAATATAGCGATTGTTAAAACTGTTTTGAGCCGTTTTTCTTTTTTTTATGTTTTAAAGTTTAAAAATAACCGTTTTCTGTAATTGCGCGGGTCAAAGGGTCAACTTTAAAATTATTATTCGACTGGTAATTGTAGCGACTGCTGAAATATTATCGCGAAAATGTCCAAAGGAAAATACTCGGTTATATATTTCAACATAAATTTAAAATTCTTGGGAAACTACGACACTATGAAATGAATTACAATTTTAGTTTATAAGTTATCGGTGGCTGGCGCGATGCATATGGAAACGTCAACCAAGAGTTTATTTTATATAAATAAATGTTTAGACGAACTCTTATCACAGCAAGTTGTTAATAAGAAAGCGGCTGTAGATGGCAATCAAAAGAAAGTCATTTTAATTTTTGACAATTTAAAACTTAAGGCATTATTAGACGAGTATTATCATTTTCAAACACTTCTAATCAAATAGCGTCCCGATTCCTGGAAATTAGTTAAGAAACCAATTTTAAAATTTATGAATATATACTGGTCCTATTATATTCATTCCAATTAACTAAATAACGTCAGGACAGCAAAGACATTATTCGGATTTTAAAATATTTTATTTGATCGTCGAACGACAAAAGCATAATTTTTTTTAGTAAATTTTGTCGCATTTAAAAACATTTGGGAAAAATTCAAATTTTAAGAATGAAAACAAATTTATTTAATAAATCTTTCTTTTACGGGGAATTCATTTTATAACATGAATAAAAGGCAGTCGAATTCGAAAATGAGAGTTGTGAAATCGGCTGAGTTTACTATCGTTTCATCATACGTGTTTTAGCAGCTCGTTGATAAACATCTCGTTTGGTTTATTGAGATTCCGTTGCCCAATGTTGAGATATGCGTTTTTTATACAGAAAAGTCTTTTAAAAATTAAAACATATTTATTTTTATTATACGGCGATCAAAGGGTTGATTTTCAGTTTTTACTGGTAATTGTTCACTGGTCTTCAAATCATGTTATATATTTTTTTAAAGAACTTAACCTTAAAAATATAACCACATAATATTAGAGTTTAATTTTGGGTTTCCTTAGTTGGTATAAACATTTGATTTTTAAACTTTATATTTAAAGATTTTTTAATAATAATTTTGTATAAATAGAATTTCTACTTATGTTCCATAATATTCGTTGCATGGGATTTTTACTTTAAGTTGGTTTTAGCTGTTTTTAATAGCTTTGGATTTTTTTTGTATTTAATTTCTAACATTTTTTAATAAAAAAGTAAATCTTTAATTTGCTTATTGTAAATAATTGTATATTCTTTGTTTTATAAATATTAAATTAAAAAAATTGCTTTCTTTTTACATATTTATTCTTTATATTTTTTCTGAATGTCACGAAGCCGGATCTTTTGCTCTTTCTGTTTATAAAGGAGAAATGGCTTCCGAACTTGATCTTCTTTGCAATTGTTGTGAGTCTATCTGCAGTAATGTTTAAGTAAATATAAATACTCGTAGAAGTACGAGTACATATGTACTCATCACATTCAGGATATTGAACAAATTAGGTCTGTAGGGTGAATGTTAGGAAATTTATTTATTGCTTGATGAAGTCGATATGAATACCGAATTAATAATAATGGGGTCTTTGATTAAGGGAATTTAGTCTTTCAACTAAAAGTAATTATTGTATAAAGATGAACACATGGAAGAGTTATTGATTTTTTTGAATGAAATAAAATCAAAATGCAGCATTAAACTTCCTCGCGTTCTAATGATCGTAAACAATTGTTCAGTATTTAAATTTACCGCTAAACTTTCTCACCCTTTCCAGACCAATTTGCAATATCAAAAGCTCAAAAGTCGGATCCAAAGCTTGAATTGTGTTTAATTGATCGTAGCAGAAAAATTGTTTCTCTATCAACACCTGCTTAAGCTACAACAATATCTTCGTCATTTTCATCACCCGAGTCCATAGATTCTACACTGCCACTCAAACTGTCGTGAATCCTGTTATATGTTTCACAGTCCTCCATACCATCAGCAACATCCTCAACTTGTTGGCCGGGGTCTTTGATGCAGGCCGATTCTAAATGCTTGTTGAGGTACGACTTTAAGGCAAACGATTTATGACAACGTTTGCATTCGAAATTCTTGTCAACCGAATGGGTCATCATGTGTGCCCGCAAATTGGAACGATCAGCAAAAGCTTTGCCGCAATGAACACAAGCATATGGTTTCTCGCCTGTATGCGAACGCAAGTGACCTTGTAGCAGCCAAGGTCTTGAAAAGAGTTTACCGCATATGTCGCAGCTGTGCGACAGTTTGTGTGTCAATAAATGCATCGCCAAAGCCGGCATTGAGACGTAAGCCTTGCCGCAAGTATTGCATTTTTTAGCCGACTGCGAATCAAGCGATCTATGAGTTTGCTTGTGCCGTGATAGATTACTTGAGGTGGCATATTGTTTACCACATTCCGAACACTTGTAGCAGCCGCGTTTTGGTTTCTTCGTGGTCTCCGATTTACCAGTTTGTTCACCTTTCTTTTTGTAGGCCTTCGTGCGCCCATCCACTATATTAAGGGAGATCTTCGAGTCACTTTTAACGGGTGCATCTGAGAAATCGGTGCGCCACATTTCCAGCGGTTGTTGAGAGTTGGAGTGGCCGGATTCCGATGAGGAAGACATATCAATATCAATATCCGATGAATGATCGGAATTGGGCGGTGTCAAAGGTGAACAATTGTTTGAATTGCTCACACCATTTTGATGGCGAAGGTGATGGTGACTATCAAGGCTAATTTGATGCTGTTGCGAATCATACGAACTAATATACCGAATGTTTGAAGTTGCACTGTGACTGTGAGACTGGTCTGTATCAATGTAAACGCTTAAATTATCGGGTTGTATAATACCGGCGCAGTGAACAGGTTGTTGATGTTTTCTGGAAGAACTTGATATCTCTTGCATATGCGATTTATGTGCACTTAGGGCGCAGTTTTGAGAAGAGGGCGTAAACGATAATGTCGACGGCACGGAAGTGCCATTTGAATCATGACGCATTATTGTTACTACACAAGGCGGTGTAAGTGGTGGTAAGCTCTGTGACAGCGATAATAAATCATGCGCTGCCTCAGTTTCTTCGATGCTTCTTTCTCGACAGGCTTGTGCTGGTGTCGTTGTGGTATTTTCAAGTTTCACAACAGCTTTACAGTTGCCGCTAATAGCTCGCTGAGGGCTGGAGTGCAAACCGCCTGCAGGCGGTGCATAAAATATAACCTTGCCATCTTCATTAGGACTTCGTCCGGAATATGCTGCATATTCCTTTCGCGTTTTAGCATTTTTGGCTTGGTCCATATTTACATCTGCAAAGAATACAATTTTATTCTGTATCAGGACGAATTCATTAAAAGGTTTCGCAAATGTTGTTCGGGTGTTTAAGACAACCTAATTTGCATAGTTTTTGATTTTGTAATCAGGATTTAAATATTTTTCAATGCTGAAACTTTAAGCATGATCGGGGAGGTGCACATAAAGGAGACTTAAGCCAAAAAACATATTTCATTTCAGACATGCAACTTCACTCAATATTATAAAAATATATTTACTTATTTTAAATAAATGTATATAACAATAAAACAAATGAATTTATTTGAAAACTCTTAATGCATATTGTAACATTAAAGTTTTATAATTTCGTTTTTTATTTTACATTAAAAAATATTTCTAAGCACTAATTTGCTTAACATATTTTGTTCTATTGTCAACATTGTTTTTTGTCTTGTAGCCAACAAAAATAGAAATTATTTTAATTTGACTACAAAGACAAAAGCAGCATGGACAACAACAACCTGAAGCCGTGTTGGGTTTTTGCCGTTAAAATAGTCGGTCTCATATTAACGTGTGTATGTATTTTAATTTTGACGGGTTGTAGTCGGTAGCCTGCTGTCTTCTACGTGATGAATGTATAAAAAAAATACTTCATATTCGAGGGTAAGTTTTTTTACATTTTCACAAAGAAGTGAAGATGCCCTTAAAGACTGTGTTTCTTATTGACATAATCAATTCGAAGATAGACAATAATTATATCAAGAATAACAATCAAGCGTTAATGCTGCTTATAGCCGCATTTCCATTAAATAAATCATTACAAAAATATATTTTGTGGGCAAATATTTGAGTTTAATATTTTTTGTAGTTTTGAACAACTGGCCAGTATCATCCTCCAGGCCAATGTTTTCCATGCATTCGTTGAATACCTTTCATTAGACATGAAGACATTCACTTATTATGTTTAATAAATTTGATGAACAAATAAATAGCCCGAAACTAATAACAAAATTAAATATACGATTTGCAATTTAACTAATAAGAGGACAAACACTCGCACACAAACACACCAAACGCTATACTCAGTGACAAAATTAAATGGTCAGCCATTTTAGAAGACAAATTCCTTCTATTAAATCTTGGTTAGAGTTTCTAAATGGATAAACTGTGGGCTCTTGTTATGAACTGGTCAGACCTAAATTTTACTAAGACATTATGTGTACGGAGAAGAAATATAGATCTTTTTATTTCTTTTTTTGAAATAGGTATGTTGCATCATAGACAATTCTCTATATAATGAATTACAGGCGATGCAACTTATTTATTGGAAGTGTTGATGGCATTGCAAATATTTTCTAATAATGCTCTGGAAAATATTTTCAAATATAACAGATTTCGAGTAGACTTGGAATCTGATAGAAAAAATAATTAATATTAATTTTTAAGATGCTAAAAAGAGGACGAAAACTGAACACAAAATTATATTGTTAGGGACACCAAATTTGAACCATTGTTGGCTGTATGCGCGCATTGTAAAGGTAGTTATGAGGCATTGTGATTTTGTAGTTCAATATCAAGAGAAGGAACAATACCAAGTGCTTGGATACTTATACTAAGTGGAGTTAATCAAATTGTATATGTATAATATTTGAAATGTTAGTTATACTGAAGAAAATCAAGATTCATTTTTTAATCTTCGTGTTCCTTCGTGCGCAAAAGCATGCATGCCAGCCATATAAAGAGATGTCTATAGGAGAGCGAAAGTCAAACCTTTGTCATCGCTTGCTTTAATCTAACTTAAGAAGTACATAAATCGTCTTGAGCACCATGAAAATAGATTAATGAACTGCGTTCTTCATTGTAAGATTGAGTTTACCTCGTCCAACACCTCTTGCCCCTCTCCAGCAGGAATGTTGCAAGAGGATATAATTTCCTTATGCTCATGCAGTTAAAGGTATCACCAGGGGCGCTAATGATAGCGTTTTATTTAGTTTTTAAATTAATCTTGTACATACGTTATTTTACTTTGGTTCTAGTTTTTAGTCTAAGATCTCCCAGGCCAGTCTGCCTGAACTTTTATTATATATTTTTTCATCAATATACATTTTATCTCGGTCACTTGACGCAATTTTTTCAATAACTTGATGAAATGTCGAACGCTACAGAATACATATTTTGACCGATGGATGGGATTGGTAACTTTGAAAGCTTCTGATATAAATGTTACAACAGTCGGTTAGGCTGGTTGGGCAAATTACAAAATATAAAAATATTTACTTCTTGACGATTTGTGTACTCGAGTGAATTCTTACTTTTTTGTTACACTGTATCTGCAAATATTACTGAATGTTAATTTGATTGCGGAACCTCATCGTTTATGCCAATTTGTGCAAAATAGTACTAAATAAATATTGCGGCTTAGAGTGGGGAGGGAAAATGGAATTACTGAAAAAATAATGATGAGGGGAAATTATCAATTTGATTTCCATGTAAACAATTGTAGGCCAAAGTAAGAGTATTTAAAAAAATACACCCAAAATAATCTCATTGAAAGCTAAACTACACAAAATAATAACTCCGATGAATACCCTTATGCCCCAAAGTGTTCTAAGTATTACAAAAGACTAAAATTTTATTGAGGAGCAAGGTGCTTCGTTTTTAAAAGTTAAAGTGGATCATTTTGATTTTTTGAATGCTTTTCCGATTTATACCGATTAAATTTACATTTGCTGCTGCTAATCTTAAACAATATTTTTTTTATAGAAAAAATAAAAACCAGTATGGATGAGAATCGTCAAAATGAAAACATCCAAAATCAGTGAAATTCCACAACCCACCACCACGGCAAGTGGATAAATAAATGTATTATTCTTTTTCCGTTATTTTTATACGACACTCACCTCAATAAATTGGAATAACTACCCTACGAACCAATTACAAGCATTTGATATCCAGCTAGCAAGTGAACGAAAAGCAACAGGATGTATAAAATACAGGAATAGAGACGTGATGTAAATCTAAGCATTTTCACAGTTTCTAGTTGTCGGAAATAAATTTGGTCAAAGTGAGAGAGTGAGTGTGTGTGTGTGTGAAAGAGAGAGAAAGATGTGTCGACGTCTTAATGCAAGAGATTTTTTCTTTTTTCATTTCAATACTTGATCCAAATGAAACAATGATATTCTAATTATTCATTATTATTATTATTTTTATTATACGGCTAAATATTATTAGATGCAAATTTTGTTCAAACTTAAAGTATGAAGGAGCGAAGTAACGAGGTCCTTCGACACTTGTAGTCACAAGGACCAGAGTCTTTGGTGGGATTATGGTCGAACACACAACATCTAGACTGATAGACTAGCGCAGTACTACCAAGCCACTCTCGTTTTTATTCACCCAAGAAACTTTAAACTACTTTGTCAAGCGAGCTCTTAAATACAGCGGACAATATCTCAAGTGTGATTTTTTGTTTATATAATAAAATTTGCTTAACACTATTCACAGCACGTAGGGTCGTATAGCGGTAGGAATGCGTTGCATCCTATTTTCTATTTCGTTAATCCTTTTGGGCATATTTATATATGGTGCCGTCTTCACCTTCTTCCAGAGAATTAAATTGAACGGTGTCAAGTAGCAGTTAGAAGGTGCCAAACAATGCCAGTCAAAAGGTGCCCCTGCCAAAAATTTATTTCCAATAAACTGTCAGAAATATACTATATATAAACTGTGCAATTAAATTTTCGACAATTTCATTTTGTATATAAAATCGCACCGATGAATACATAATATGTATCGTCGAACAGATCTTGGTGTAAAAACAGGGTTAGGTGTACTTATCTCTCGACGTAGCTTAGCAAAGTGGAAATTTTATTTTTAATGCATTCCACATATTAAATATTATTTGGCTTTACCGAATTTACACTGTAGGCACAGTCTTGCAAGTAATAATTCATAAGTAATAAAAATAAATTTAAGCTCAAAATTCAAACTTAAGAACGGACATTAATACACACGCAAAGAGCGTGCTACGACATGCAGACAAAATCCGTAATCTGTTGTTTGTGTTTTGCAATATTAAAGGCTTTTCAGACAAACATGAATATGCCTACGAATAGAAACTTATTTGCGTTTGTGCATGTATTTGTGGTTAATGTGAAAACCACTAGGTTCAATTTGAAACATAGACATTACAGTGAGTGAATTTTGCTTACCCACACAGGGTAGAACGGACATAGAAAATAAATAAGGCGACCCATTAAAGATTTAAAACAAGAAGTCAAAGTTGCCAAGCATTTGAAAAATGCCTGAAATTGTATTGATCACATAGCGTACTGCAGCGCTAGCCGATCATTCATTCATAAAATCATACTTATGCAAACAAATATTCGATAATTTTTTTATAAACAATTTTTATTCTAAACGTTAGATGCCCCACCCGTTTATATAGAATTTTATTATTGCTTAATTTTGAATATTAAATTATTGTTAAATGTAGTTTTTCGTTTTCACTAATAAAATGGTCTAGTCTGGAATAAAGTTATGAATGTACCTACCCTTAACCGATTTGAGAAATGTTCTAGTTAAATTGGGAAATGTGTCAAATATTTGTGGGTGCTGTTTGTAAAATTTTGTTTATTCATTTCCGACATGCGGCTGAGTAAACTTCGCCCACTGTACATTTCCGTTGTTGTTGTTTGTTCAGTCCTGCTTAAACGTTACATAGCAGAACAGCAATTTAATACTTTAAAGGATTTAATTTGAATAATTAGATTAATTTATTATTCAATTTATTCCATCGAAATTCTCTTGAAAAGCAACCAAACAGTCTGTGTTTCTCTGAGCGTCGAGGTGCTAAATTCAATTGAGAAGTATTTTCATTTAACTTTAATAAATTTCAATTCTTTAGTTTAGTTCATCTCGTTTTCCATACGATTTTCATCATTGGTGTCAGATACGTGTTCAAATACAATATTGAAAATTTAAAGCAAATAAATCGTAAACCATAAATCAAATTTCTCTCTGTTTGTTATAAAAAAAGGCCACACTTTTAAGAATAACACAGCAGGGTCCTTATTGCTTTCTACAATTCGTTTAGCTTTCTCAAGGATTCTAAAACAACAAAATTATTGAAAAACGAGAAAAGGGGTTTCAATTATTTTCAATCGCCGCCCTTTTTTTGTCACTCTTCGTATTTTCGATTTCGATTGTTGTTACTTTTGTGGCTGGCGCCAATTAACCTTGTGCTTCAACAACAAATTGTATGATATGCTGGGGCATCTTTTTTGCCGAAAAACTAACGCTGAAGGTAGCGTAATAAAAAACTAACTGGTAAGTCGAACCTGAAATGTCGGATCAAGTTATGAAACAGCAATGATGATTTCTTTAGAAACAATTAATCGTAAATTTGGTGGGCCAACTATTTATTGTAATGAAATATCTAAAAACCCTTAGGCAGGTGTTATTTGAGTAGTTTGAATGTGATAACGCTTGCCAAGAAATAGTGACACCGGGGCCCACATGAACACTTGTAGCTTTCCATACTTCGCAAGTGGGGTTGTGTATTAAATGTCAAATTGAGTAGAGGAACTTATAAGTTTAAAAGAAGTAAACAAGAACCCAGGAAAAATACTTTTATTAGGGGCAAATCCAACAGATTGTTACAATGAGTACCGCAAGTTTTAAGAGCACTTCCCCTATTGTACCTAGGGGCTGCAAAAGGATGCATGTAATTTGGGTGATAGCGCTATTCGGATACCCGACGGCCTCTTTGGGGCCTAAAACGACAAGATTATATACGTAGCGGTTTGCCTAATAACTAATTCATTGGTAGCATAGGAACTAGTAGTCCCTGCGCCGGAAAGTCGAAAGGTGCTAAAATTGTCATCTATGTTTAAAATATGCGGAGCGTCGATGGCGTATGCAATGCGTCATGTTAAGACCACAGAAGAAAAGCAGTATTTGAGGCTTGTTGCTGTTTGCTAGTTGTACAGAACACATACGAGTTTTTTTTTAGATCTCGTCACATTAATGAAAACAAAAATAAAGATATTAAAAGATACACAAATCGGGTTTAACCCTAGTCTACTGACTTGCACTAATTTGATTAATATATTTAATTGATGTGGGTTCTAGCATACCTCATTTTTAAACTGATGTCCTATGTTGAAGTTACTGACTAGTGCTTTCTTGGCCTTAATTCTTTATAGGAGTAAATAGTTTTCCAGCTAAGACACGATTAAGTTTTGAAAGGTAGCTTTATTTCGTTTACTTTAATTAAAATAACAGCAACAATACATAAATTGTTCGTATAAATTTTTATGATTTTTTCTTTCTATTTTAGAAAATACTAATCAAATAAATTCAGTTTTCATTTTTAGCGAAATCGTATCGGTGAAATAGATCATTTGTAAATATTATATTTTTCTTGGCAGTTTTCGCAAAGAGGATTAAAACACTGAAAATAAGCCTGAAGCTTATATATATATATATATATATATATATATATATATATATATATATATGTATATATATATATATATGTGTGTTTGTGTGAAAGTTACAAGAAATCGCAATGGTACCAACAGGCACGAGTGCGGATAGACAATTGAAATGCCAAATAAATATTGGCCTACTAGAGACAAACTCAAGCTTTAGAAAACTAAAATCATTTCTCCACCTTCCCCGCCTACGTCAACGCTGTTCTGGTAGATTAAATTCAATTTATTTGTTTCAACATTTTTCTATTTTTTTGCAGCAAATCAATGCAATAGTTTGTTAAACAATTTCAAATACAAAACAATTTTATTCAAATTTCAAATAATAATTTCTAATTACAATAGCGGTGTTCAGTGTTTAATGCAAATGGTCTTGCAAAAGTACAAACGCAAAATATTGTACTCTTTGAATATCCAACATTAAAATAAACAACAATTGCATTTTTTCTTTGGAAGTCCATTTGCAACAAACTCTGAATACCGCTAATATTTTCTTTTTTGCAAACCCTAAAACGACTTTTGCTACAGTTGTCCTTTGAGCTCAATAGTCGTTTTTTCTTTTATTATGTGTGTGTTTGTTAATACGAAAGGATTTTGGTAGATTTTCTATTTTTCCAATTAAAACTCTCTTCGTTCCTAACTTTTCCTAATAACATTCATGGTTTTTATTAGAATACTTAATGCCATAAATGCTACACGTTTGCAGGAGGTCGTGTATACAAAGTAAATGTTAGTAAATTTGAGGATTTTTTTCAAGTTATTTAAAATACACAAAAGTTAGAAAAGTTAAGATCTGACTTTAAACTGTAATTAGAAACTTTAGATAAATAAATTAAACTTTAAACTGTTTTTAGCAAAACTGGGTTACGGCAGACACCTCTCATGCGCTGGTTAAATTGGACTTGGCAGGATAAACTGACAATTTGTCAAATCGCACAAGAGCAACAAAGGAAATCATTAAGAATTTATATTTTCCAAATAAGAAAACAGGAGTCACTTAAGGCAAGGAAACTTCAGTTTCAGGTCTTAACTGCAAATCACCACGTAGTTCAATGCAAATCACCACGTTGTTCAATAATCCTCGACAGATTTTTCTTCTGTCTTATTTTTTTTACAGCTTATGGTTTCAAAGAATGAAATTAAACTAACGATACATTTTCTATAGATGTGCACTTTTGTGCCATTTGCTGCATTATTAAAAAGTATTTATTTTATTTTTAATTTTTATTTGTTTTAGTGTCTGTAACTCTAAAGAGTTCAAGTATTGGTATTAAATTTAATTGCTTTTTGTTTAACATTTAGCATTTAGTGCAATGAAACCAAACGATCAACTTTTCTTCTTTAATCCAATTTAGGTTTGGTTACATTGTACGAGACTTGTGTGAACATAGCGACAATTACATTTAAGTGGCTACCATAATCTCTGTGGACATTAGTTTTTAAATTAAAATTTAAATAAAGAAAATCAGTGATAAAATTTAAGCGTAATTGAAGTGTTCTCATTTAACAAAGAAGTCTTTCAGAGATTTAAGATTTAAATATTTGCTACGCCAGCTGGACACACGTAACTACGATTTTCCTCTGAAATAATTAAAATATGATATTGAGAAAAAAATTTGGGAAATTAACTTAATGACCATCGCACTTGTTTTATGTAAGGAAAACTAGAAAAAAATAATTCTACAAACATCTGAAACGTGGATTTGTTTTGTTAAAATTTAAAATATTTTGACAGCAAGCATCTGCTAATATCGCGGGCTTTAAGCGTTAAAAATAATTTAAAAAAAACACACACACATAATTAAGAAAAGCAAAAGTGATGATTTATTAGATGTTCAAATATTTATGGAAGTCATATTTTTCGTTGTTTGTCTTTTCTTTTTGAATGAAACCTAACAGGCAATGAGTGCCCACAAATTATTTGGGCTATTTTCTCTGGACAGAGATACAAAAGTGCTGGATAATCTTCGGCGTTTAGCAAGCCTGCAATTGTGCGTTAAATGCTTCACGATATCGCCGCTTTTTACAAATGTGCGGGTGTCTTGCATACCTTTGTCTAAAAATATAAATTAATACGATCATTTTCATCGATGATGCCTACTATTTACAATTTGTCGTCTATGTCGTCGTGTTTCCAGATCAATTTACGACTACATTTTGGAAACACGAAAGATTTCAAGTTGTTGTCAACAAAGTTTTGTTACTTTCCATTTTGAAGGAAATGTGAAATATCGTGACTTTAATGGCTGAAGAAAATAAAATAAACAAATTGAAGAAGAAATAAGAACTATTTTTAAAAACGAGTAAATATTTCTTCAGTGTCATGATGGCACATAGCCGAAACCGGTTTGTCTTCAAACCAAATTTGACGAAGGATGACGGAAATTGGTCCCAAAAATCTACATCAAAACACCCTGTCGGAATATCAAATCAAGAATCAAATATCTTTTTACATTTTTTTATGATTAATTTTTGATGAACGTTATCGACCCTCCAAGCAGGGAACTATTTTGACTCGCACAATTCACCAAGGCTTATATGTGAAATAGCCGTTGCTGCTGGCAGAAATTTAGTTCGTGTATTGCGGCCTCATGGAAAATTTTACAAGAATCTAGTTTCAGGTGATTGGTTCGATTTGTTGTATTGGCACGATTGCGTGTAAAATAAGCCGCCGGCAACTGCAGTCATGAATAAAAATAAATATTTTAACGCACTTCCCTTGCAAAATTATTTCCAATGTCAACCCTCTATGTTGTGCGTCACAACCAATATTGAGTTGACATTTTGAAACACATACGAATGACTCAAAAGGTCCTGAATAAAATAAGGCAGAACGCCTACAGCACTCCTCTTCCTTAATTAATTTTATTCGTCGTATTTTTATTGTTCATATGCGTGTTGGCCTCTAAAAGTTGTTAAGTCATTTTAACTTTATTTCGTTCTTTTCAATCTAAACAGGTGTTAGTGGATAAAAATAAATATGAGTGAGGATAAAAACTTAGCGGTATTTACTAGAGCTTCTTGCTGGAGTTACAGACGTAAGAAGAATTATATAGAGGTTTCCATAAGAAGTGGAGTTCTTAGCGGTGGTATTGGTTTTGTTTCAGTAGAATAGAATTTAAAAATAAAATAGAGACAAATTGTGTTACTCGAATGATAATTCCATGTCCTTATTTGAATATGATTTCCCGCAGATGGCCACCTCGGCTGGCTGGGAGCAAGTCAAATGTGGAAGAGAAGGCGTCAATCGAATGTGGCTTATCGACGTAGACAAGAGACTTGACCAGCTTAGACCCACAGAAAGTAGTCCAGCGGTTTTAAATTGCATAAGCTTGGAGGCCAATTTACGGGTCCAATACTCGAAATTATTCCTTTACCTAACGTGTTTGTCAATTATTTACTCGTGGTACGCGCTGTTGAGACCCCAGCTCCTTTACATAAAAGTCAGTGATGATGGCCCTATAGTGGTCACCATTAACTGTAACGTTCTGGCCGGCATCGTTTTCAAAGAAATACGTTCCGATGACTTTCTTTGGATGTTTGTATGCTGCAATTTCGCCTTTGAAAAGCCTATTGCCAAAACTAAGCAGAATATTTCGATAGATAACATTCCCGAACTGCACCACGATCGCCAGAATAAATTTGCACAATACGCAGGCATTGTTTCGATTTCAATCTATTCACGATGAAATGGAAGACCAAACTAAACACACAACAAGTAACCGCTGTTAAAATGAGCCGGATAACGAGTTAAGTTCCAGAATTACAAATCAATATTTAGTCCTCGTATTTAATTTAAACAAATTAAAAATATTTTATTTAGTAAAATAAATAAGGCTCTATGCTCCCTGTCATTAAACAAAAATCGATAGTAATCATCCATTTATATGTAACACTGTAATCAAGGGTTAAAGTTGGTCTTATCAAGGGTGATTTGGATTTTGGGTTATCATTTGACAGTTGGTATCCCTGCAACGTTATCTACGCGGTCCAATTCATTGTATACTTTTCATAAAAGGCCAAAATATTTAAATAATAATAAAATAGGACTCTCAAAAGAAGGCTATTTCAGTTCATAGAAAATTTAAATAAAATATGAAAACGACTGATGGTCACCTGAATTTGAGACAGATCTCTAAATTATTTATATTTTCCGCGTCTCTGATAAAACTTACCCATTTTAGTTCCGCAAGCTGACGTTAAATACGGAATAGTTGTTGGCAGTTGTAGACGTTGTTGATGTTGCTGATTATAATGTTGTTGTATATTGGAACTGTTGTTGGTATTTCGAATTCTGCTAGTAGTGCTGACTTTGCTGTTGCTACCGCTAATGTTGGAAAATCGGCCGATATTGCTACAGCGACGCTGCTTATCTTTGGCAGTCATTTCTACCAGAGATTGAGCAGCTGCCCATTCCAAACGTTCACAAAGCTCTACGCTGTCTCGTTTGTCATCGGTCATTGTTAAAGCTGCAGCCGGTTGTGTTACTACATTTGATGTTGGTGTGGATGACGGTGATGCTGAGGACGAGACTGAGTTTGAGTTGGAAGCAGCTTTTGTTGCTGGTGGCTGTAGTGGTAAATCTTGTTCCATAGATTGATTTGTGGCATTTTTATTAATGTTCTCATTAACCACAATATCAGTTGTGCTGGTATTTGTGTTGGTATTGCTATTGATGCAGCTAACGTGGCTGTTGGTCTTGCTGCTGGTTGCTGAGGTAAGAGAGCTTATGCGTCTGACATTGTGTAAATCCGATGATTTTTTAACAACGTAGATTGCGGCCGTTTGTTGTAATTGCTGTGTTTTTTGCTGCTGTTGTTCGTGCTCCTGCTTACATTCCAGATGCTGCTGATATTGTTGACCCGCCGCAATTTGCTGTTGACGCAAATGTTTTGCATTTTGCACAAAACGTCGCTGAGTTTGGTTGGCAATGACGCTAGAAGTCGTCCCACTTTGTTGTAGTGCCTGATAACTTGTGTATGTCCCGGCAGCAGAATATGTAGTTGTAGAATTGTTTTCCAATGCTATTTTACTTGCAGACGAAATACACTGAACAGACATTTTTGTGGTCACTACCTTTTTCTCATTCCTTTTGTGCCGAAATTCTCTCTACTACGTTGTGTGCAGTTTCTTTTGTTTTAAAGTGCGATATTAAAGGACTTTGTGTATTTTTGTGACGTAACTCTACTTTCATCTTCCGCTTTAACAGTTTTTATTTTTCCTTATATTTTTCGTTAGTTCGCGTCAATAGTCAGTCTTACCATTGTACGTGTCCTTTTTTTATGCTCTTGTTTTCTAACTGGATCCTTTCAATATAATTTTTTTCCGCTGACATATTCAGTGGCTTTAACAAAAATTAAGATTTTTTTTAAATTGTAGTTTTTTGAAATAAAAAAAACTTCTAAGTTTAAGTACATGTTTTGTTGTTAATTTTTTAATTATGTATGTATTTCACAGATTTAGGTATTGCTTTCGATGTATTAGTTTTCTACGTAAGTTTTAAATTGAATTTCTTGTAACTTTAATTTGACGAATTCATGCACGGATGGTTTGAGATTGCTCACACTCATTCCTTCAAGTATTCTGCCTGAAATAAAGCAAATGATTTGTAAACATAATTATTCCAAGACAACAATTTTTATTAAATAATTTGTAGATTGTTAGATACTTGAACTTATAGAAAATTAATTTAAAATTACACGAACTTTTGTAGTCAATTCGAGAGGGTGAATTTTATCAATACGAGTATTCACGTTTCACGTTTCACGGTTTTATTTTGCTTTTCAATGCGAATATTTTCGCATTAGATAAAGGGCCCATCACATAAAGGCTGGGAATTATTGTGCGCTGTTGCACTATAGAAGTTAAGTACATTTAGCTTGCGTGGTAGAGGAGGCTTGAGTTTTTGATATTGATGCATTGCCAGACGTTATACTATACGAGTATATAAAAACCGAAATTCAAATAAGCCGTTTGGGGAACAGTTTGATTGATTCGAACCCCCTGCCAGACAGGGTAAAAGGTCAGGCATAGGCGCGAAAGCAGTATGCAGCTTATAAATAAAATATTTCCAAAACCCAAATATTCTAAAAGCAGTCTATTCAAAGAAGAATTACAATAAATAAATTTTTTGTTGGTTGACGTAACCACAATTTTTGGCAACTGTTTATTATTCCTTAATTGAAATATTCGCACACAGAACAAAATAAAGATAAGTAAGATAAAAATAACGCAAGAGAATTGTTACAAGTTTTATTACGATTACGCTAATTTCGTCAAGTATTTGCCGCATCTGACCTTTTCTTAAGCTATCATACACATGTAATAGAATGAGATTGAACCTGCGTTTGTGTGTCACACATTTTCGCGTTTGGTCAAGGGGAACAAAAGCAAACGTTTCTAAAATGTTCAAAACTTAATAAAAACTTGGATAATAATTGTTAAGAAATGCAAAAGAAAAAATCCAAATTTCCTAAGTTTAACAGAAGAATACAATGAATTTAAGGACAACAATAAAAGGTAAATTAAAGAAATAGAATCGTGGGCAGAGGAAATGAAAGTAGCAACAGAGGCAAACAACAGTAACTTGCTTCCACAATTATTATTGCTTTGTGTAGCAACAGAGAATGCAAATGCTCGTAATTTTTTTTATTTTCTCTTGGCCTCAGTGACCACCTGTCAGAATATTTTGATTGCATACTAACACACTCACACAAATATTATGTTGTATAACCAGACAGGCACCAACCATGTTTAGAAGATAAAATGACTTGAATTCGAAATTTGTTGAATAAACTAAAACAAAAAAAGCTGCAAAGGAGAAAACTGATGTTGCCGCGTTCGCCAAAATTTCAAATGAAACCTATTTTTTGCCCTGCTGCTATTTTTTTCGAGACAGTACATAAATACCTGAGTTCAGGGTTGGAAGTTCTTATTGCCACCCCCAATTGTTGGAAGAATTATTGTCTTGTAGTGCACAGTCGAGGGATTGGGGAAGGAAAGGTTACACGTTCTGTATTCCTTAGTTACTTATTTCACAATATTTAATATTATAATATTAATTAATATTTGAATTTATTATATACATACACATGTGACTACAATAATAACTATATTTGACCTACAATAAAAGCTGTCGTTTTAAAATCTTTTTTTCAATTAATTTTTCAAAAAGTATTTTTACACAATTGAAAGACAAAAAATGCCAAAATTTACACGCAAATATGCATTCGAAGATCATTTTAATTTTGTGGTAGAGTGAAAGTTGTATGCTTCAAAATTTTCAATTGAAATACGAAAAATACTACATAAATGGACTTTTGTTTTTAAAGAAATTTTATTCTTTTAGACACCAAGAAAAAAAAGAACCAAAATAATGCAACACACCAAGCTTCAGCTTTGATTAAATCAGTCACTTCTCGATTGAGATATTGGAAGAGGGCAATTGATTTGTTTCCTAAACTATTTGCTTATTCGATCTAAGATGTATGTGGCTGATACAAAGTGATCTAGAAATTGTTTATTTCAGCTGCTTCCGCAACTACTTTGAGTTTATAAATGTAACAGTCACTTTTAGAGCACTTTTACTGATGACGGAAGAAATTATAACAGTCATGGATTTTGTATGCAATTCTAAAAATCTAAAAATGAGTATAAATAAAGAATCCCCATTTTTCCGTTGTATTTTTGATGACCTATACAGATTCATGTAAAGATACAAATGTCAGTATATTATAATGTCAGGAAATCTTAAAATTTCTAAGCTTCTTTCGAAATATTTATTAAAACAAATAGTGGGGTTCGCGTTCACTGAATGAAAATGAGAAAAAAGTAAAAGACGGGAATTAATGTCACAGAAACCATTATTTTCTGATTTATTAGATTATTATTTCTCGCAACTATATATTTTCGCGTTTGATTAAGTCCCTTTCATACTATTAGATAAAGTAAAACGACTTGTGAAAAATTCAAATAAAATGAAGCGGTTATGAATCTGATAAAAATACGGGTGGAAATTTGACAGTCGTATGGCTCTGATTATTTTCGGAAAATGGTCCAAAAACTTGAACTTTTCATTTCGTAAGGGTTGCATTTTGGAAAAAGTTTAATTGTGTAGACAGACAATGCAATGAGAATATTTTACTTTTGATATTTTTTGACAGCCAGAACGATTATAATTTGATTTGTCTGCAAAAAAACCAACGAAAATCTGAACACTACGATAGAATGGATGGGGCTTCAGTGATATGAGTGATGCTAACAATTGGAATTGAATAAAATTCCATAAAATGTTTAGCCAAGCAAAAAAATTATTATTATTGTCAGTGCCTGAATTCCGACTCGTGCCAAAGTTAGTAGCAGTGTTGAAAACTAGCGTAGTGGCAAAGCTTTGGGATAAGGAAATCAATTCAACTGATTAGAACGTATAATAGAAAACTCGTAATAGTAAAATCGCTTTTTAATACGTTGCCATTTTAACTTTAAGTAGGTAAGTTCTAACCACAAGTAGTAAAAGTGCATCTGGTATTTTTCTTGTGTTGCGACTGCATTTAAAAGGCCTCAATTGGTAGAGAAGTCTACTACACATTTCTCTATTACCGTTAGGTTGTCTGGATATGTCAGAATTATTTTATGTAACTTCGCTTTTAAAAGTAATCGAAATTGGTCTATAGAGAGTCAATTTTCAATATAAAGCTTATAGAACAGATTTGACACTGTGGAATTCTTATGATGTTTTGACTTGCCGTTTACATAGGGGTATTTCGGTTGTACGAGTGTGGAAATACTGGTTGCTTTTGTTCAGTATTTGTCGATTAAAGTTGGCAAACAAGTGTGCTTGCCAATAATGATGAAACAATAAATTCAGAGAACCTTGGTTACTGCTCTCTTACTCCCCGTTGCCACATGTAAGTAAGTAATCACTTGCAAGTAGTGTAAACGTATTATCAACGAAAATAAGAAGACTTGTAGGAAAAACACAAACATTTTGTGAAATGTCGTCGCCAACAAAACTTGTAGCAAATTATTATTAATACAGTATTGCCAAGTATTCGATATGTAACCATACCTAGGGACATATTTTGCTTTATATTTCTTTTATACAATTAACTCTAAGAGGCGCCTTTAGTTACAATAAAAAGTTGTAGTTTAGTTTTAATACCGAGCCGTCGTACAAAGTAACCTCTCATACGATGTACACATACAAAATTTTAGGTCAAAGCCTGTTTTTGCTACTGGATTGGTTAATAAATTTAAAAAGAAGTTTAATATTAAAACATAATTGTTCATTTACCAAACGTTAGTTCGTAGTCAATTCAATTATTTGAATATTGCATATGACTGAAAAAAACCGAATGACCTAAAATCGCTTCAGGGATATTAAAATAAGGCACGTAATACTATTTTTTATTTACCACACTCTACTTTGTCCCTATCTCGATACGCATCCGTAAAAATTTAAATTTTTCCATTTTAGCATAAATGTTAAACATATTTTTATAGATCAAGCAGTAAACTGCCGAACAATTTTATTCCAAAATACTCTAAAATAATTAATAGGGTTCAATTGAAAAAGTAAGCTTGTTAAATGTATGAAAAATAATACATTTTTTCAAAAGTCTTATGCCGTGAATGTGAAGAAACTTTTCGTATTTTTATAATTGCAGCCCCACAGTGATGCTCCTCAATTGGATTTGCATAGACTTCGACCATTGCTAATACTGGTAATTTATTAAAATACTCCGTACTAGGCAACACTGTTCTTCGTTTTTTCGGTTTATTTGCATCAATTTGTCAAAAATTCACTTGCTTCAATATTTCATTGTAAGCTCAGTCGCAAGTAGTACAAGTGTGGTTGTGTTAGTATAAACATGTGGGTGCTTTTTGCACTTGCACTTGCACGTAGCAATTGTGTTCTAAAGAAAGCCATTTTAAATGCAAGTGGTTGTGTTTCTGAGGCAATTGCATTCATATCAAACACAAATGAGAGCAGGGCAAGAGAAAGAGAGCGCGTTTCCATTATCCGTGATTTTAATTCTTCCCTTATTTTACTCTGATTTTGAATATTTTATTTTTTTATAGCCGAAAATGTTTGAGTTTATTTCATTTTTTATATTTAATATAATTATTTTTCATTATATCTTTTAATAAAAAAGCAAATCGAACAAGCACTTAAGTTGAGAACGAGGCTATACGAGGTTTAAACACGAATGCCAATTTAACGTTACCTGCAATTCGTGCTGTGATTCTTATTTGTTTTTCTTTTATTCCTGCGTGTGTTTGTTAAGTTTGAACCACCTCTCACTGCTATCCACCGTATAATAGTTGCCAAAAGTCGAACAAAATTGTTTAACAATATTACTCTACAATAGCAACGACAATGAAAACAACACGTACATTAAACAACACACAGAATGAACATCAAGCAACAACAAAATCAAACCAGTACCACACTCGTGTTGACTGCTTGTAAAAGGAGAATCAAATCACTGTGATTTAAATTAGCAACGAAATAGATGTTTTGAACACTGTTCTCTTCTTATTTCGAGCTTTTCTTAAGGATTATTTAAATCAATTTAAAGGATTTACTTTTCCTTATCGTTTAACATTTGATTTTGTTATTATTACTATTTTCTGTTTGTTTTTGTATGAAATTTCTCACTCACGTTTGTTTGTTCGTTTTGAGGTTATGACCAGCTCAACTTTTTTTAACCAATTTTTCCCATTATTTTTGTTACAGGTTTTTTCAGGTTGTATTTTGTTTGAGTTTTATTTTTTTAAAGAAATCTTTGTTATCATCACTTTAAAAGCAAACAAGAAACAAAAGAATTGCAATTATTCTAGTTTGGTTGGCAACAGGAAAAATAAAATAAAGCGAAAAGGAGACAAGAAAAGATAGAATTGTTGAGTTTGATTGATTTTTTACATTATCTTTCTCTCTATTAGTTGTCCTTCTTTCTTTTAGTTTTTAAAATAGTTTTTTCTGTCGATTTTCTTTAATTGTCACTATACAAATTTATAAAGACTTGTTAGTTATTTAGTTTAAGCTGTTTTTAGTATTAATTGATGCTGACTTTAGAAATTGAAAAGATAGAATTTGTAGTAAAATTTTAAAAAGTGATTTTTGCACAGTTTTGCGGATGTGCGTCAGTTTTTGACGTACCACTCCCTTCTACTGATGAATAACAAAGTGATTTTCAACTGCAGGTCGTCGGTAGTTGTTTTCGTCAACGTCGTCGAAACCTTAACGCTCTACGTAACCAACCTCCTCTAACTATGTATGCCTACGTATCAGTATGTCTATGTGTGTGTGTGTATTATTATTGTTGATTCTGTTTCGCTTTTAAGGGTTTACGCACTTTTCAAACTAAATGGGAGAGTGTTTCTAACACTTGTAACACAAGAGATATATCACAATGAAAACAAACTAAAAGAGAGTTGGCAAATCTGAGAGCCGACGCGAGAAAATGCAATAAAGTGAGCTTAACCTGTTAAAATCAGCAGAGCAGGGCGTTCTCAATTACCTCTATTTATAGTTACAACTACGGTTACAAGTAATTGTAATTGAAATTGTGGCCTAAACACAATTAAACTCACATGCAAAATTTCAATTAGTACTTGTAATTATATCACAAGGACATAATTGTAAGTGAAAATATTAAATTACAAATTAAAAGTAATGAGGCAACAAATAATGATTTGTAATTCAATGTATTTTTATTTTAAAACATAATCCGGCAAGTCCGCAAAAACATTTCGTTTTAAAATGAAAAAATTTCAGGAAAGCATTGAACTTAAAAGCTGACTAACTGCAGTTTTTAATTGCTGTTTAGGTTAAAGATGTCTGCGATATTTTATTCGAATGCACTTAATCGTCAGATTAAGAGAACACTATTTTTCCTTCTTAAAATTGGACGATTTTAAATAGCTTAGTTAATTAATTTAACAATAAAAAAAGTAATGAATACTCAATTTTTTTTTTTATTGTATTTCTCCTAAATGCAATAACAAGTAAGAAATATTCCCAATAACAATTAAAATTACATGTAATTGTGTGATTGCATGTCTAATTGAAAATATAGTTTACACTCCCCAGGTCTGAAAATGAGAGTATTTTCTCTTGTATTATTTTTATTTAAGGGTGGTTGGTGGTGGAATATTTCGTTGTTTTTTATTTTCACAGTGGAACACGAACAAAAACATGTTTAAAAATTAGTTTTTCTAAATATTATTTTTAAGCTTTTATTCGCGGACGTCCACTAACATTGTAGTTTAATCAGCACCATAAGGGTTTAATAAAATATCGACGACAGCTTTATTAAAATAAAAATTATTTGTTTATTTGTTATAATCGACCTTATTTTTTTATTAAAAAATTTCTATTATTCTTGAGGCTCTAGGTCAAATATTTTATTCAAATAATCAATTTTAAGGAATCATTATTTCATTTATTTTCACTACTTCGAACACCTTCGGTGCTCGAAAAGAATGAATAACACGAATTCATATTAAACATATTAAACATTGTGACAATTTTTTATTTTTTTTCATGATTTCCGCTCTGGTGGCATTCTAACGACGTATGGCGGGGCGGGTATAATTTTAACATCACAAATGCTTCCGTAATAAAATTAGAATTTTCGTTCTAATATTGGTTATCTGGTAAATTTTAACTTTTACATAGACATTATTTTTGCTAAACCCAATTGTGTCTAAGAGTTTTTTTAAATGAACTTTTACCGGCAAACTCTTTAGAATCTTATTTTAAGAAAGTCGACAACTTTAGCGAATTTAAAACACAGTTTGCATTTAAAATGATACTAGCAACTGTCAAAATAACACTCAATATAATGAAAATATTATAAGCCCACTGTACGAGAGTGCAATTTTCATTTGTGTAATTAAAAAAAGAAAAGCTAACGTTTTCCATAATACACACACACACACACACACACTTGTATGTAGAGATATACAGATATTCATAAAGACCATTATTTTATTTCGCCGTCTATAAACTTGAGTTTTTATTTCATTAAATATTTAACACAAACACAATATGTATTTTATATATGTGTCTGTCAGTCTGTCTGTCATGTGCACATGTATGCATGTGCATCTTCACTTGTATTTAAAAATATTAAAATAGCTAAAAGTTTTACCAATTTAAACTGTGTGCTTTATCAAACTCCGTAAAATATGCACTGCTTAACTCTTTGAAATCTTGTAGTTTTTTCAGTTAATTTTCAGGCTTGGCGAATTGCAACCCTTGCAAGAGACAAGGGAGCACGAAAACAACAAAATAGCAAAAATGATTTCAGCAAACAACAAGTAGCCGCGCAACATATTAACTGCAACGTAGAATAAAAGAAAATGAGAAAAATAAGAAAGCCATTGGTGAAAAAGCTACAAGTGTATAGAGCAGTGCCAGATATGAAACAGAAAATTTTCTAAAATGCAGAAGTTTCTTGTCATTGGGGGTTTCTTGTAGCTCTTTAATTCTCCTGCGTAAAGAGTGTAGTTTTGAGTTTTGACATGCGCTTTAGAGCAGCGACCTGTAAGCTTCCGGGTTTCTGCCCGCACACACACTTGTGGATTGTTTTAATACTCGCTGATGAATTTCATATAGTTCGCCGTGCTGTTTGTTTTTGCCATTTCCTTTTGTAGCTCTTCTTTATTTTATGCATTTGCATTGTATAGTTCTTCGTTTTTTATTGTCTGCTCTACAAACATGAAAGCAAAGTCAGTATGAATTGTTGGATTCGTGTGTTTGTTTTTGCCTTGTGTTGAAAGGGATATTTTTGTGCATGTGTATGGGTACGTCTGCAATTTCTGGTCTCTTTTTTAAGTTCTTACTTTGTGTCTGATGCTGTTGTTTTGCTTGTTCTTTAACTAACCATCCGACCATTCATCTAACCCAATCTCAATTAATTGTTGTTTTTAATCCGCTTTGTCATACAATTGAATCTTTTTTTTCTATCTTTTATCCACAAAAAGTAGTTGTTGCAAGCAGTTTCTTCATGTGCGAACCTGCTTAATAAGGAAGCAAGAACAATTTCCTCTTCATGCTATATTTTACAAATGTATAAATTTTGTAGGATATCTCCTTTTAAAGGACACGCATAGCTTTTAATATTAATATTGACGAAGTATTTTATATTCATGTGTTTTTAAAGGTACTAATCAAAACACCAAGCGTTTGGTTTCGATCAATTTATTTGTGATATGTGTCGCTTATGCGACAAAGACCAGTTTGATTTTATTTAAAAAAATTCAATTCAATTTAAAAAAAAATATTCTTCAGAATTATTTTCTGTGATTAACTCTGAGTATATTGAGTATTTAAAAGCATTTGACGATTGTTTTTGTAGTAAGAGGCTTACAACACATCGGAAGCGTTTTTTTTGTTGCATGGTGTAATTAGTTTTACTTAATTTTACTTCTCAGGCCCTGTTTACATTGTCACATACTAAACAACGAAAATAACTTTGGCCTAGTTGACTAAACAAAAGTTCTATCTGTCATGAAATGGTTTATTGGTTCAGAAATTTGCTTGGGCGTCGTGAGATATAAGTCATCTAATATGATCTCCTGACCACCAAATGGCTTTTGGTACTGCGAATAAATTTGACATGAGTATTTTTCGAAATCCAGCGTCATCTATTTTTTAATCATTCGGTGTAAATAACAAATATTTCTCCACCCCAGTATCACATATCGAGCTCAAAATAAGAAAAGTCCTAGCATACACAGTTACATGATCGTCTTACGGCCCTAAAAACATTGCGTTACTAACGATTACAAGAAGTAGTAGCCAAGTAATTTACTGGAGGACATTGCTAATCTATTCTAAATTAAATAACCTCATTTGGTAAATTATAGTAAAGGAAATATAGCGGTGAACTATTTTCAAACAGACTATTGACATAAACACGCATTTACTTTCATGGAAATCTTTGTAGACCCTACACTTTCCCCCACCGTTTGGCTACTTGTTTCACATCAAGTCAGACCACTTAAAAATAAGTGTCGAGCAAATGTGGGGGAAAGGAATATGTTGGGAAAAAATAAACACTGATGTAATCACTTTATAAATTACCACAATTAGTTTGTTGTTTCTGGAGTTTTTGTTAAATGACACTAATATTTAGAGGCTATAAATAAACGGAGGCAAACGGGTTTCTATGGGTGGGTGGGAAAGTTGATGTTTCGTTTATGTTGGCAAATTAGTAGCGAAGAATATTTACTAAAGGTGTTTTAGTTTTTTCCGTATTGCCAAGTTGGCTGTTCACTATCAAATTGTTGTCGTAAATACTTGTATTCTCAGCAATCATTATATTATATTAGCTCAAACACCTCAATTATTAAAAAAAAACTTCCTATTGGTCATTAATTTGTTGTTGCTGTAGCACGACGTATAGTGATTAGTTTTCAAATAACGACGTGCGAGAACTCGAAGTAATTTTCGCAAAGTATAACAATTTTTATTTTTTTCATAAATTGTCTTTGGGGGAAGGTCATTCGAAATAAGGGAACTTCTAAACACTAAACAATGTAATTAAGTGAATATTCATTGTAGGCTTAAGTTCGTTTTATTCTTTCGATTAGGAGTGAATTCAGTAGACACTCTTCTCTTTTGAAGAAATATTTATTTACTTGCATAAATTTTTTATACAACATAACATTCTAGAAAACATACCAACATAATAATTATGTTATTTAGTTCATATAAAGTGAAGAAGACTTTGTGGTTAGGATTATTATAATTTTTGCCCCGTCTAGTAACTGTAAATGGATTACGCATACGTAACGTAAAGTTGTTAATTAATCATCCGCTGTTGGGAGGAAGCGAATTTGTTTGTTAAGACCCAATTTATACAGGGGTGTTTTTTGTTAGGGCCGGCACTCCCTTTTTAGGTTATTGGCAAACGGAGAAGAGAAGCTTGTGGGGTAGAAGAAACCGCAGGAATCGGGAATAAAATCATATATATTAAAAAAAAAAAACGATTTAAATTTCCTACCTAATAGAAAATAGAAAAAAACTCAAAATGCATTCTATACAGACAGGACAAGTGTTCCCTTTGAATGTTTGCAATAGTACTTTTAATATGAAAAAAGTACTTTAAGTACTTTAAAATCTAGATTTCCATCACTGCTAATGTGATTAGTACGATAATAAGGACAAAATAGAATGAGGTTGCAACCGGGTTACAATTTTTTTATTTTGATTTTTCGTACAACCAAGGCGCATCTTAATGCAACGCGTCCACACACGTTACAATATCGTGTTCAACGTAAGTTGTACCAACGGTCGCATCGTTTATGGCTAGCTTTAGACATTAGTCTTTGCCTAATCTCGAATTTATTTTCTCATATTTTGGTGTGTGGTTATATGGTAGTACCCACTTATAATGACAGTACCATATATTCTAAAAAAAAGTTATCATTTCGGGGTGAAATCATCACTTTTAAATACATGAAACAACAACGATGAGATGATCAAAACTCTACTGAAGGTCAAGCAGCGCTTGACAAGCGTAGTGTAGTCGACGGCACTTCCAGCTACGGCTTTGCTCTTCTTTTCTCCCTTGTCATACAGAAACACGCAACAAATCTTTTCTTAATAATGACATTTAGGCTGAGTGTAACTCACGACTGGAAATATACTTTCTCTAAATATATTTAATTGCCCAAAAATTATTAATGTAAAAATTATTTTTCTTAACAAGAAAATCTACAAGTTTTGTATTCCCATTTCCTAACATATTCCAACAAGGATGTGTTCTACAAGTAAAAGCCTAAGATATTTTCCATCGCCAAATTAAAACGACATAAATCGACACTTTTGTGATTGCATTATATTAAACAGCACGTTATACACATTTCGACAATCTGCATTTTGGTGGCAGGATGTGATCTGCGTTTACAACACAATAATATCATTCATTCATTCTGCCTTTTTTCATCTTCCGTTCTGCAGTATATTTCGCGAATTAACTGCGCCATTTTATAGGGTTTGTATAAAAAAAAGAACAAGGAAACACACACACAGGCACACACACTTGTAGCAAAATAAAAAATGTATGCACTTGTGTTTTGCCACAATAAAACTGCACGAGTCCTTCTGCTTTCCTCCTTTCATTCTGCTGCACTTTTTATGCTCCAGCCATTCATCTTTCTAACTATCTTGCAGGCTACTACCCGTTCACATAATTTTTGTTGTTTTTTTTCCTCTGCATTCATAAAACTTTGACAAATGCAAAGTGTATGTTGAAAAATGACAGGATTTTCGACAAAATACAGAAAAATATAAAAAAAGACAAACATTTTAAAAGAGCAACACAAAGTACCCAGTACTAACTGGGATGCTGCAGTAAGTATTTGTACTAAATCTATAAACATTCATAGATTTATAAAAAGAATACGAGCACATTGAAGCGAATGTGTGCCCGTGTAGCGAAGTATAAGCCACAAGATAAATGAGTTTCTCGTGAGGATTTGTAAAGGACAATATCTTGAAAAATATGTTCGAATAATGAGCAGGATTTTAAAATTACACCAACTTATGTAGCGATGTTCTGCTTGTGTTTTGCTAATGTTGTTGCAGTTGTTGTTCTCGATTTCGGTGCCATATTAAAAGAGGGCCAAAAAAGTATAAATGTTCTGTGTCAGTCATAATGACGTTTAAGATAAATTACTTTAAAATAACGAATTGTTTCCGTACTGCCAAACATATCTGTTGAGTACTTTCAAGCATTTCATTTTTATGAGGCAGACTTTTTGTACAAACTTGATTGAATTGAAATGTGAACCTGGGCCCTAATAATTATTTCAACTGCTGCGCGTGGAAAACAAGTTTGACAAAAGGATAAAAACCCTTTAAAGAAAAAAATGAACTTAATATTTATATTTTCTGAGCTCAATGTCAAGTAGTATAATAAATATTTACTGCCCCTGAAGATGCCACTCAATGGACGTAGCTAAATATCGACAGTAAAGAATTAAGGCGCACGATGGTGCGCAAGGCCAAGTTCAGACCTAATCACTAAACTATTCGCGATGTTTTTAGCCCAATCACAACTTTGCTTTATTTAATAAAAAAAAAAATTGTGAATTCAGACTTCTACATATAGGTAGCCTCATTGGTAAAGTATGAAAGTCTTAGCACAAAAGCTTCCCAAGTTGTGAAGCACATATTTTAGTTCCTATTCGCTGAGTCACTCAACAAGATTATGGGGCACTTCCTTGCACTTTAGCTAGAGGTAGGTATTAGAAATAGTAATGAGAAAAAAATCTGAAAACAAGCATTTTTTAGGTTAGGCTGCCCCTTATTTGTGTAGGACATTTACACTGTCGGCAGAGAGAGAGAGAGATAGTTGAAATTTGGTATACATTTTAATTTAAAAGAAGTTTTTTATATACTTGTAGACATTGTGTAAAGCAAGCAGTTAGAGCAGACCGTGGAAACGATTTCAAAAACCCCAATAGTTTTATTCACAATGTTTGTTGCTTTTGGATGTTTGATATAAAAACTAGCCGCTTCTCTCTGCAGCTGAATTACTAGGCGGAATTAAAATAAGCGCAATGGGATCACCAGCATCACCTGGTTGAAAAACAATTGTAAAATCGAGTAATTTTGTTTCATCTAATAACCACGAATTTCCTTCGCCACCATCCTAAGTCGGCTTAAAATTAGGTTTCCTAGACTAACATTCCACATGAGGGAGTCATATAATCAACACAGTAATTAAAAAAATTCGGGCTGTTCAGAAATTTTGAAAAGTAATAACGAAATTATTCGTTGGCAAACTTTTCATCCGAACAACGTAAGTGTATTCACATCACTCTGCATTACAATGTGACCATATGTTTAATACTTACTATTGGAATTATAAAGTAATGACTTCAAACATAAAATAAATACCCCAGTCATAACTTCAATTATAACTAAATATTAAATAAATAATAAAATAAATAAACGACATATTTCAATGTGTCTCAGTCACACTTTTTTAGCAAGTGTATTAACCCATACATATGACCAGGTTACAATTCTCATTTGGTTTATATTTGGTGTCAATAAGTATTTAGTTTTAACCCTTTAAATTAGAAGTTTACGTAACGGATATAAAGGCTGCAATGTAAAGTTATAAGTGCAAATACTTCTTAGATACGGTAAAGAAATTAGAAAAAGGATAATAATAAATAAAATGAATGACTGAATGCGGTTTGGAGCCGGTTCACACACGCAAGAATTCTCTGCTTTAATTTTGCAAAGTAAATTTTCACGATTGAAGGACGACGAACTGAGTTCATGAAATCAAAACTTAAGACAAAAATTAACAGCGTGAACTTAAACAGTTGTTTGTATGTATAAACAATGCAGTTAACACAGTTGTAAAAAATAGTAGTAACTATTTCACCCTGTACTGTAAGTTGAATGCAAAACATGTTTCATATTTGCCAGTTTTTTGTGTAGCATATTTATTATCAGATTCGAATTCATTTACTTTGACCGAAAGAACTGAAAAGCGTTACGAAACCCAGCGGGATTTTCAATTCAATTCTTCTAGCCCGTCAACAGTATATGTTGTAACCTCTAAAATAATATTATTTTCCTAGTATATGTTTCACTCCCGAGTATTCTAATTTGAAGAAGTCCTTGTTCTATATTAATAACATTTTTATGGATTCAATTTATATAAATTTTTGGAACGCATTTCGTCACTCCTTGTTCAATTTGATTGCGAAACAAACCGGGCCGTTCTGAGGTCGAAAAGTAACACTGCAGATGGCACATAGTCGAAATCGGTTCGTCTCCAAACCAAACTTGACAAGGGATGACGCAAATTCGTTCCAAAAATCTATATCGAAACACCCTGTCGGGATATCAAATAAAAAATCATATTCATTTTAGTGTGCCGCGAACTAACAAACAAATTGTTTGTAGTGGCGCAAATATATTTATCTATTTTCAACATTTACATAAACCTAACAATTTTAAGGCAATTCAGATTTTTAAAAGTCCTTTCGGAAAGGAAAACCATCCTAAAAATATAAATTCTGTTCTTTATTTGAAATTCGTTCGTCCATATTCAACAACCAACACACACACTATTGTTGCACAAACAACCAAAACACAACGCCAAAAAGTACACGATGAATCAACATTGCTACTCATTTCCTTTAACTGCCATGATTTTCTAAATAACAAAATCAACAACAACAAGATGAAAGCTCCAGCAAAAATCGCCGAAAAAGAAAAAAAAAAATCAAATTCATATAAAATGAATATGCAACACAGTTGCGCCACTCGCATAGTTAATGCCAGTGGTCTAACCACAAACGACCCAAGCGAAATCTCCCGCTGTAACGAACCATCGTTATGGAGGTTTTATTCACTCTGTTTAACTGTTCAGACGGACGCTTGGTCGTTATATTGCTATGTCGTCCTTTTTCGTTGACTTTTTGTATGTAAAAATTGCGAGACACTTTTTTTGTGTTTGTGGAACAGGGCAAACAATAATGGCAACCAAATAAATTTATTACGACAACTTGTTACGGTTGGTAGAAGACGAATTACAAAAAGTGGAGGCAAAAAGAACAAAGACTGAGTGAACGAATTGAAAAAATTTCAAAGAATTAAAATTATGCTGTTGTAAATGTATTCGTAGTCGTAAACTGAAACACAAACACAGTTGGTATCCTTTTGACTGTTGCTGCGTCTATTTGTTGCTTTTATTTCCTTCTTTATACTCGTATTGTTGAACATTATGACTCTGGCTATTGTTGCTGCTGTTGACCTTATTTCATCGCTCCGTGTTTAGGGGTTTCTGGTGTTTTTTTTTACTCAAGTTTGTATCTTAATACAGCTTGAATTCCTTTCTTTGTTTTCATTTCTTTTATGACATGAATATGCAAATCTTCTTTAAAGGATTTCAAAACCAAGGAGCAAGAAAGAAAAAAAATTCAGGAAACGCTATTAAACTCGCAGTCTGCATTGTTTTTAAATATGTAATTGTTTTCAAGAAATAAAATAATCATGGTACTCATTGCTTTAATTTTGCCATCCTTAATGAAATTCAGTTTTATTGGCAAAAATAATACGACTACTTTCAAAAGGTCCGCTTTAGGAAACTTGTCATACACACATACATACGAGTATATATGTGTAGGTTCACTTAAATACGCAGAGCATTCAACGAAAGTCATTCAAAAACATTGCCAGTGTCCGCAGATGAACCGGAGTCAAAGTTAATGGACATGGACAACGATGTTTGTTCGGTTACTGAGGGTGAAGGAGGACCCCAATTTTGAACAAAAACTCATTTTTGAACGAATGGTCTTGGTAACCTGTCGTCTCATATACAGCCGACTTACGCGGTGGTAATAAAAACAAACTGTACGTTGTTTCAATTTCTAATGAAATTAACAATAAGTAATCGAATCTTAATCCCAATATTTATTTATTAATTGAATATTAATTAATCGTATTCAAATCTTACTATTAATATTATTTTTTATATTGGATTAGGAGACTCAAGGTATCGGTTTTTGTTAGCATCTGATGGCATTTGAACTAAAAATAAGGTACAGTATGATGAATTTTAAATCTATTATGAGCACTAAAGTGTATATTTTGACCATATTAAGATAACATTGGATCATAATATTATCGCTTGTAATAAGGTTATGATGATATTATAGTTTAAACCATATTATGGTTATATGGTATAAAATATTTTCATTGTATTCTAAAGAGACCCTATACATTATCAAGGAAAATAATACGATTTTAATACTATGTTTCTCTTAGAATATGGTTACCTCGACCATTTTTTTGGTTCATAAGGCAACAGTAATATTAAATGGACTGTAAGCTTTAAAACTCTTGAACCCTGGTAAAAAGTATTTAGTAGGAAACATAATTTTATGTCAACTTCGAAATGTGAAAGTTAAAGAAATAACAGAAAATACTTTTGTTTGTTTTTTTTTAAAGACCCAAACCCAAAAAAGTTTTTTAGCTGTTACTTTTTTTCTATTTGTAGCTTTTCTTTTTGCTGTTTTTTACTCATTTGTTTGAAAGCCCTTAGGAAGTTTGTTTTTACCACAATGACTATTTTTCCATTAAGTCTATGAAATGAATGGCGAATAAATGTTGCCTGTCATGTTGTTTACTTGCTGTTGTTGTTTTTGTATTGCACATATGTATGAGTAAATAAATATAATCTATAAAGCAGACATGTTTAAGTCTACTTGAAATTCAAAAACTACAGTTGAGTCAAAAATGATGTGGCTCAAAGTTAATGAATAAATACTTTACTATTTAATAATCAAATGATTTATTACTTTTCTACTGTAAATTATAATAATTCTGTCCATAACACCGTAAAACAATACAAAATAAAAGATTCACGCAGTGAGGAGCAAAACAAAGTTTACGTGTGTCGGCGTTTCTAAAGTTTACGTCTGGCTTTTATTTTAAGGGGAGTTAAAGTTCATCGCCTGAATCGGCATAAAAAATTTTGTAATCCTTGAATTTTAGGCACATTGTTTGTTCAGCACTTTTATCTAAAACTCGACGGGGGACGTTTCTGTGGTGTATTTGAACCTTCTTACTCTTCGCTGTGTGGGTGTTTTTTTTCTTTCCTAAAAAAAGTCCTCTTAAGCAGCGATATAGCGGGTTGAAATGTGATACAATAATATTTGCCATAACATTTTACTGTAAGTTCTCAAAGATACAAAAGCTCAAAATTCCACTTGATAGCCAGAAAATAGCAAAGACTTAAAATGTGTTTAATTTAATTTCGTCCTTATTCGCAATTTGTGCTAAAATATCCCACAAAATCGGATCTTATGAGTCCAGATTGTATTGTTAGCAAATAATATCCAGCATATTATCGATACAGGGGAGTGAATACTCTTGGGTTTACCCAACTTTAACCCCCTAAATAAACGCCAGACGTAAACATTTAAAACGCCTGCAGGATTTCGTTGTCAGAACCAGGTGATTATGAAACAAAAACTTGACTTTGTTGCACAGTGTAATTATATGGTGGATATATCAATTTTTCGAATAATTGTTGGAATTGAAGACAATTTAAACAGACAATTTAAAGCTCATATTTTATATATCGTATTTAGACGA
This sequence comes from Phania funesta, assembly GCA_963932375.1. NCBI lineage: Eukaryota > Metazoa > Arthropoda > Insecta > Diptera > Tachinidae > Phania > Phania funesta. The sequence continues at coordinate 92,052,491 of OZ010656.1, read as the reverse complement.
AATAGCGCCTAGGAAATAGCGCCTAGTAGTGGAACAAAAAGGAATGCAACTGTTTTGAGAATCTGGGCACACGCAATGAAAAAACATGGTTGCGGTAACCATATTTCAAGAGCAACATATGACTAATGAATTATATTATTGATAAAAAAGAAACATATTACTATTGTAGATAATAATAATATGGGTCCACTTAGAACCACACAAAAGCAAAAAATGGATGCTACTTGACAGCGGCTGAGGTGCGAAGACAGGATTACTAAAGTCAATAAATGGATAATAGCCAACGCGTTATCACTTCAGCCACATCGCCCTCATACTTTGGTTAAACAACAAACGGATTTTGCATATTATGTCTTTCAGAAACATTTTATGGTTAGAGTTATTACATTGTGTTTTTATAGTTAAAACACTTTGCTTATGGTTAGAATTTTGGTAAACATTTTTTTCTTTTTGAACTTAAGCAAGTGGCAATTTATATGCATGGAAATAATTTAATGATAATGATATGTAGTCCCATAACCTTATCGCAACTAAAGAAATTTTAAAATGTTTTCAAATAACTACTTTTACCACAGCAAAATATTGTTGCAGAGAACATAATCTGGTTATTGTGAACATTCCAAAAATGAAAATCACAATTTACCATTTTTTCCTTATTCTTACTAATCAACTTTTTGTAATACCTTTATTTTACATTTCACTGTAAGTGGGTCCATATTCCACTATCCGCAAAACAAATATTACGGCATACAAATTGAACAACCTTCACGGGGATGAATGTAGAGATTTTAAAACAACAAAAAGCACAAGTGCATTTCCATTATTTTCCTTTGGTGTCATTATTGACAATTTGACAGTTGATAGTTTTAGATGTTTTTTTGTTGTTTTATATATCCCATGTTGCTTTTACTTGTTGTTTCGCACTCATACATACATATATATACAAATACATATGTATGTCCATGCACACACATATCCAGACATATGCTGGTGTTTAAAATAAAATGCCAACTGTTTATGATAATGAAAAATAATTTGTTTCCGTATTTGTATTCTTTAGTTTCCCAACGAACGCAACATCAATCCTTTACATCCTTGAAACATTTTCAAACTCAGATGGAGGAACGAATTCATAAATTTATATCGACTTGTTATTTCCAAATCATTCTAAATAAAAATCTATTTTAAAATTGGTAGTTTCATAACAATTTAATAGATCTTAATTATTATTGGACTCCCAAATCTGAAATTCTCTTCTGAAGTTTATTTACTTACGTCTCTTCATTAACACTGCTTTCGTATTTCTGTTACATATGTGAGCTTTTATATAAACTAATATTTGCCTACTGGTCAAGATTCAATTTCCCTACATTCGGTCAAAGTAAGTATGAATATTAACTATACAAAAAAGTGTCAGCATAAAAATTATTTGTGCCAGACTTAGTTACGCCATTAACCATTGGTGAAGTATACGACCGCAGGCATGTTTTGTTTAGTTTTCAACTTGAAGCTACATCGTGTATTTATTGTGCAAGAAGTAGTAGCAATTTTAAGTTTTAATAAAAAATAGATTGTGCACATCAGCAAATAAATAACTTTAAAATTAAATACTTTTTGTTAAAATCGAATGTAAGCGTGAAGGAGATAACAAAAAGTTGACTTGCTTATTTATTACGTAGAGGAAGGAATTTTACTTCCTCTATTGGGTTGCATAATTTGCAGAGTCTAGCATTAATTTTTATGTATTTTAAGAACAAGACTGATTTTCAATGCAAAATATAGGAACGAAGAAGAAAAATTTTACTCTGGTTTTGCCTTTACTTGCAACCTAAATCACTTGTCTGCTGGGCTGTATTTGTTAAAAAGTACGCTTTAGTAGGAGTCTATGACTCTTTCATTAGTTGTTAGAGAAATAATGTAGCTGTCAATTTGTAAATAATGTAACTGTTCTCAATCAATCACTCTTCTGTCAAATGCTGTTAGTTGTTTCTAAAATAAATAGTAATGAAACACCAACCTTTTGTATCTTGTTCTTTTCGATTTCTAGGTTTTTTGATTATTTAATACCAACATATAATTGTGTGCTTCGCTACCCTTGTTGTTATAAAAAATTTAGTTTTCTAATAAAAAATGCAGTTTGTAAATTCAGTCACTCAATAACATTTTACTTTTATATGTCTGCATTGTAGAAGATACAAAGGTATTCATTTCGCCCGATATTAATCCTTTTATTTTTAATCAAACGTTAGACGAGACAAAACGTACCAGGAAAACCAGTTTTACACACTATTTATCACTTTTATTATCAAAAAGTACCAAGCATGTATCGGCTTGTTTTTAGAGGTACGTGTGTATTATCAAAGATGCTAAGTATACGAGCATTTACCCCTCTTGATCTTTTACACGTCCTGACCGCTTCCGAAATGGCACCAAACATATGTCTGCTCTTTTTTAGTACGAAAAAATTAATGTTTTATTTTTCGAATGCTTCAAATGTGTTCTAGGAACAACTTTTTGTTAAAATGGTTTGAAATCACAGAAAAGGTATTCTGTGCACATAAACTTGGGACTTTAAACCGCTTACCAAATGCACTGCCGGTTTCAAATCACTTGCATCATTTTGTGAGTGTTCCATTGTCGATTTTATATTAAACTGCTACAATAAATAAATTGATAGTACTTTATTGATATTTGTTGGAAAAATACGTTATTTCACATAAAAAAGCACTTAAAAATAAATAATTGTTTAAGACACTTCTTTTTCTGTGAAATTGTTGCGTTGGTTTTTCCTATGACTTTCGTTTGCATATAAAGAAAAACCAAAAGTGATTTCGAACAAGTGGTACCAAATGCGGCCAAATTTACATTTGTTACTTGTGTTCATCCCTTAAATAAAAAAAAACCCAAAGATACCTATGCAGGTTTTTCTTTTTGGATAGGGAATTTATCTCTGCATTTATTAAATTCAAAGATGTGCTTTTTAGCGGGTCGACCTCCATACAAAAAGTCCCACCAGTCATTTTTGTAGTAGTAACTATGATTGTAAAAGAATAAAAGTACGGTGGCACGACTGTTGGCGGCGCTGACATGCTTGCGGTTGCTCCGGCTGTGGCTCGCCGTCTTGGGGTCGGGTTCTTGCCAACCAATCTGCTCTAAACTTACTACAAAAAAAATCATGTCAGCCTTGTAACGACAATATATAAGAAAATTTATGGAGCCCGAGAGAGAGAAAACAGAAACTACAATTACATCCACTGCATCCACTACCGTTCACACACACACAGTTCACGCGGTTAAGCGATGGAATTTTAACCAGGGCCGCCCATCCTCTGGAAGCCTAAAGGAGTCCACCATGATAACCTTGGCCATCGTGTTTTCAATAGGTTATCCCAAACTCAACACTTACCATTTAGTTTCTTATTTATTGATTCGCTATTTTAAGTACGATTACAGCATATACATATATCGGCTGTTTTCCAGCTGCATGACAACTACCGATATCGATTACTATCGTTTGACAGCTGTGAAGTCATCAACGCTTCTAAATTGTGGAAATTTACGTTGAAAAAAAAATAAATCTGTTTGCTAATTTCATAAAGCACTTCGTCCATTTTACTCGTAACATAATTTGCCTAGTGAGCAAGCAATTCGTGCAGTTGTGTATTGTTTTCGCACTAATTTTACTTTTCTCAAAACCATCAACAAGACAAAGAAAAGTGCGTACCGAAGTGAATATTGTTGTTGTAGCGCAAAGTGTTGAAGAAGACGCCGAAATGTCGATTCGTCGTAGTACTCAACTTCTTGGCCTTGGTTTTTTGACTACGTGGACAATTTTACGGAAGGATCTTGGCTTACGTCCCTATAAAATACAGCTCGTGCAAGAATCGAAGCCAAACGACCATCGCTTTTTTATGATTGGGCGCATTTCAAACTGGCCGAAGATAAGCATTTTTATCAAAGAATTGTGTTTAGTTATGAAGCTCATTTCTGGTTAAATGGTTACGTCAATAAGCAAAATTGCCGTATTTGAAGCGGAGATAATCCTCAAGCCGTTAACGAGCCAGCATTACATCCATTAAAATTGAATGTTTGGTGCGGTTTACACGCTGGCGGCATCACCGGCCCTTATTTATTTTGAAATGAGCCAGGATCTGTCCTAACGGCGAATGGTGAGCTTTATTTAATCAGCTAAACACCCACGACATTTGTTTCGAACAAAACGGCGCAACTTGCCAAGCGGACAATTCAGCAAATCTATAAGCGTTGGATGCCAATATTTCAGTCACCAATCGTCGGCAAATTCTAAATACGACCCTGATATATCGGATTCTTTCCCATTAATTACGAAAATTTTATCAAATTTTGACATGACTTCTGGTACCTCTGGTATCTAATATGGATTTTTTTTTAACAAGGACCTCTGTTTAAGAGTTATTACAATACGCTGGCGACACAATAAACAAAAAGCTAAATGGGCTCTATTTCATTCAAAAAGTGTAAAACGCTCAACTTAAAGTTTAACCGCTTTCTATGTATTTGCATCGTGTTTCACCTTCAGCGGTGTATTTAAAACTTAATAAAATATCTTCTACCTAACATAATTAAATCCGATCATTTAAAGATAAAGTTATATTTAGTTACAAGTTTGATTTTCATCAGCTGATTGCATAGAATTGTGAATTCAGGCGCTATTTTTTTTTTACTAAAATTTAATAAGCATTTGAGCGGGCATTTATGGACCAGCTCATTTGCAAATATTAATAAATATTCTGGTTGGCGACAATTGTTCGTGGTTTAACTTCTTGTAGGTTAGCTGGAATATATTGACTTGCCTGAGGACATTGTATTATTAAGTGGACGACGAGTGTTAAACACTTTAGTCAAATTTAAATTAGCAAAGTATTTTAGTATTTTGTGTCATCCACTCTATGTGTCCATTTAATTGGTAATAAAAGCATGAATGAACCCCTGATAAATCATCAGTTTCAGTTTAATTTTCATACTCTCGCTGATGATTTTGTAGCCATTTAGTTTTTAATCAATTCATTATTCCTCTAAATAAAAGGAGCAATAATTTATGCATTTTATGTTGAATGTTGCTATAAAAGTTGTAAATCGTTATCAGTATGTCAACACATTTCCCCCCCTCCCCTCCAAAACACACACACACATCAATCCAACCCAACACAACACAACACATGCATACGAGTATATAATCCTCCACTTACAAAAAAAAAAACAAAAAAATGAAAACGAAACGAAAAAAATGTGTTACTTGAAGTAAATCCTTGAAAAAATATAAAATAAAACAAACCTGCATTTAAGTGTTGAAAAATAAAAAAGCGTTTATGGCTTCTTATTACAAATTCGCATGCATCATAAATCTTAATTTACGCCATATATTCAACTTATACTGTTTTACATACGAACATAAGCACACACACATATGTATATGTATATGTACATGCGTGTATGCGGAAATCTAGAGTCAGTCGTTCTTATTGTAGCAGAAAAGTAAGAAGGAAAATATTTAAATTCAAATACCGTTATGAAAATAATACAGACGAAAGAAGGTGCACATGTGGTTGCTTCCTTGGCTCGTTGCTTGTTTATAACGTACGAGTGTGTGAATGAGTGTGGCACGAGTTGATACTCCAAATATTAACACTTGCACAGCACATTAAAATATAAATTCTAATGCCACAAATAATAATTTTCATTTTATTACCTTCTCTTTCGTTTTGTGTTTCTATTTCTTCATTACAATTGCCAAAAGAAAAACAAAAACAAAAAAAGAAAACAAATATTTAAGAAACGATAAAAATAACAACCGAATTGTACAAGAGGTGTACAGTTAGTTGGCAAGAGAGCATCTACAGCAGAGCATGAAAACACATTTGCTGAAGATCGACTACCTCCAGACCAAACCCCATTTTGAGCGCCTAACTGGAGCTTAAAGTTATCCAAAAGAAAGAGGAAGCAAAGCAAATAAATACGACAGGTTAAGAACAGTTTGTTTTCATTTAAACACAAAAATATTTTAAATTATTTACTTGCGTTCTTATACTCGTACTTCGAAAGATGAAAAGTTAAAATAATTCATCGAGGTAAAACTAAGACAATAACTAACAAATATTTATCATGATTGGCATACTTACATTTGTATGTACATATGCTTTGTCATATTCTTCACAATAATGAAAAGGGTATATGTATATAGGCTAGTAATTTATACAATATTTATTTCCCACCCAACAATGTATATATTCTGGATTCTTTTAGGTAGGAAAGTTCAATAATCGATATTCGTCTGTCCATCTACACAACCTAGGATCTTGGAACTTAGACCAATTGCACGTTTTGGTATTGTCACTCTTGCGGGAAAACGCTAACACACAAACCCATAAAATTTGCATATTCTGAAACCTTATCAAAGTTCCTATAAAGTAGTCTTACAGAAATTGTCATCCCGAGGAACCCAGATAATCTATCAACTTCAATGTTGGACTGAAAATATCAAATACTAACAGAGAAAACCGAATTGAATCAAAACCCGAAATTTCACAAAAAAAAAGCGAAAAATCCGAAATTCGAAAATTCAATTTATCTTGAAAAATCAAATTCAGTGAAATAGTGTATGTGAATTTTACGTAAATATTTTTATAACATTAATAAATATTGCGTTCTTTAGCTACTTCGTACGTAAGTCCTATACAAATCCTGTGTAAGAAATTACTTTTAAAAATAAATAAAGAGGCGTTCAAGAAAGGCGGGTTAATGTGTACTTTTTATTTATAGGATCATGCGTTTTTAGAAAATGAAACAAGATCTAAAAGAAGCTTGGATCTAATGAACCGTGTAGGGGTTTTCATCGTACTATTCTCGTACATGGCAAATTCCCTTATTAAGAACTCATCATTTAAGAGGATCTTTCGTAAAAAATTGGAGTGTAAACTCTCCGAAGTCCAATCAGCAACAAAAAACGGATTTTTATGTCGTTTCTTTCGCGAACGAGTGTTGGCTGATTATTTACTGATCCGATCGTCTCTTAAAAATTGTTCGCAACGCATCCAAAGTTTACACCAACGGGCGCGAATTTTGTGAATGAAGTTTTATCATTCGTACATGCTGTCAATAAAGCAACTCACCGTGGTGTTTTGGCATCTGGAAGTGATAAATGCAGATTTCGGAAAAGTCGCGAAAAATACATAGGTGTATACCTACCTCGCCGTATTGAAAGCCCCTTTAGAAATATATTTTCCCATGCTCATCATTGTTGTCACAGCCTTTTTGCATGAACCGTTTATAATAAACTGTTAAGATGAAATATAAAGAAGGTTTACAAAACGTTGAATAAAATGACTTCTCTGCCTAATGACAGGTACAAATGTGTGTCAGTATGTGTTTTAAATATTTATATTGATATAAAAAATAAATTATGTTGATGTATCAGCATTACTATTGTGCACTTGTGCTGAATAATGATTTGCGTTGCTGTAGTTTTCGAAACTTAGGATTCTGCATACGTTACCAACAACGCACAGTGGCTCGAATTAAATTTATTCTCAAAAATAGTGCAAGTTTTGCTCAAAGTGTCCGACGATGTACTCATGGAGTTGTTATACTTTTGTGATTGTAATTTTATATATTTTTTGACTCAATCAAGTTGATATTTTTATGTTTTCAAAATTATCTTCTAAATTTTTCAGAATTCATGTTTACTTAGTCATCGTTATTGGTTCAATATTTAATTTCCTAATACACGTGTCCAGGAACTTCTCCATAACAATATCCTCTAGAATGGGAGATGCTGGAGTTCCTATCGGAAGACCTTACTTTTACACGCATATCTTTTCATTATATTGAACAAATCTATTTTTCTTTATTCAAAATTTGGGAATACGTAAGAAAAGCCCTTCCCCATTTTAAGCTGATTGTTGTTATTGCTCAATTAACTGGTATATTAGAAAATAATGACGCTACATCAACAGAAACCAATTTTTGATTTTTTTCTATTCTCAAACTTTTAAGTCACTTGCTGAATTCTAAAGAGTCCTTAACATTGTACTTCGACAACTCAGTAAGCCTCTTCAACATGAGTGTAAAATATTTGCATAATTCCTTTGATAGTGAATTGACAAATGAACAAATTGGTCGCAAGGGAAACTCTGGCTTGTGAATCTTAGGAAGACCATACAACCCACGTGCAGTCGCAATGTTTGTTTTAAATTTCTTTGCCTCACAAATCGTAGTAATTTTCTTTCTAAAAAAATCTTCTTCCATTTCATTATTTATTTTCTACAATTTATTAGTTGGATCCCTACCTGTTAACTGATATTTAGAACTTTTCAAAAATGTTCCGATAAATAATAAAAATGGAAACCTAATTTCTGAGCAAAAAATCAAATTTCTGTTATTGGTAGGAAGAAATTAAAAAAAAGAAAAGAATCTAAACAAGGAAGTCAGGTTTTATTTTCTAAAGTCAAATTGCTTTAAATGTAGCAAAGACACACACAGACACACACGTTACGTTACGAACTACGTTGTGCTAAAACAGGGCTCCTGCAGATAGAATAAACAAGAACTTGTTTTAAGTAAATTGCTTAGAAGTGATTTAGAAGTTCCATAATTCCTCTTTGTTTTCAATTCACTCCACTGTGCATTGAGCTAAAGAAAAAACAAATATGGAAAATAATGCAAATGTTTATTTTGTAAACGAAGGATAATCTGTAAAGAAAAGCAAAATGCATACACACATACATTCATTCACTCACTCACTGTTATAGTTGTAGCTAATAAGCAACTTTTTTGGAATTCTAGGTCTTCATTTTGTTTTTTTCTATGTTCAAACGTAATTTGGTGGATTTTTTAATCAACAGGAGGTGAATCTACGAAATATTTGTATAACCCAGTTTTTTGTCACACGATTTCTTTTATTTTATGGAAAGGAAATGATGGAGACAGAAAACGATTACGGGTAAGATTCCTGGCTAATATCATCTTGGTAGCAATCAAATCTGAATTGTTTTTCATCAGGACTCATATCTGGTTTGCAATGTAAATAAACTTATTTCCTCTAGCCAAACAAGTAACGTACTTATTTTCCCATAAGATGCAACAATTAAAGTACAACTAATTAATGTCGATATTATTTGATATTTGAGAACTTTTCTTCACATAATTCTTGGTCAATATTACAACCACCCCACGGTGATATTGACAAATGTATCACCTGCTTCCCACATGGCAACATGCAGTACAATTACAACCGCCAATGCTTTCATTAATCGCACATATGGCACCTGCTTCACAGTGAGTAGTTTTTGTAATGATCGGTTATCAGTGACACGATCGATTGCTAATACAAGCGTGCAACGCAATTACCAAAGAACTTGTAGCAAACTTTTGACAGGATATATTTTCCTCAAAAAATAGCCAGTACTAAATTTTTGGTAGCTTTTAAAACGTTCCCTTGTCATATCTTGGTTTCCTAGTTTTTTTTTTGTTTGTTTGTTCAAAACAGAAACCTTATTTCCTAATGACGTTGGTTCTACCACCACCCCACTCCAGTTCTTCGCGGTTGCTGTAGTTTTCTGTATTTAAATATAACAATTGTGTATCGTTCTTTTACTTGTTATTGCTACAGCAAACTAGTAATTACAGCGAATTGTATTATATTCAATTTATAAATGATGTAAAGGGGGAAACAAATACAAGTTCCGTTTTGTTCATTGGTGGCTACGGGGTGGTTTTATTCATTTTTATTTTCGCCTGCCTGAAAACAAACAGGATTATATTCCTACGAAGCCAGCCGTATGAAACTTCTGTGAAATTAATTACACTGGTATTAATGACTTCGATTTCGATTTTATTTCATTCTATTGGCCCTTGAATTTCTTGTGGCTTTAATTTGGCTGTAACGACACAAATAAAAATAAATTATCTCACACGAATCGCACATGGGAAATATTGAAATATAATTTCGTAATTTTAAATGAAAATGGAGACCACAGTTTTTGACAAGACTGAAGCAGTAGTTTTAATATTGGAACACTTATCTCTAGACCTTTGCTACTTCCACACATTGTGTTGCAAATATGTATGATGTCAGCTGCCAAAGAAGAAATGCCAGAAATGTTTTCTTATGCACCAAAATCTTCCATGACATTTTAAAACAACCTGTCCGTTTTATTTGTTTTCTTTTAATGTGCTGAGTTTTTTGGTCTGATGATTGCTACACGTGCAGAACATTTTAAAAAGAAATCAGTGATTTATTTTTTACGCTTATGCTATTAAGTTTAATGACACCTGGGGGGTTTAAAGCAGTAAAGCTTAATTAGAACAAAAAACGACACTGAGAATGGCATATAGCCGAAACCGGTTATTCGCCAAACCAAACTTGTCAAGGATAAAATCAGCCTGTCGGAATATCAAATCAAGAATCAATTTAATTACATCATCCTACCTCAAGACATGATTGCCGTCTTGATTCTTAAACACATACAGCTAGACGCCATAGCATGGAACTTTAAAATTAAATATCTGCAGGGTAATTGTCTGACCTACGGTTGGGTCCATAAAATGATTGCCATTGTTATAAGCCTCTGATGTCTTAAGCTGGACGTTCACGTGTGATTTGCTCGCATACTATTTCTCTATACACGTGCAACAAATCATAATGTGCTTAAACTTCAACAAGAAAATATGAGTATGAAACGGGATGATAAAATCCATAAACATAAGTTATACATTGAGTTATACATTTTGTCGCTTTGTCGCTTTGTCGCCAAATGGCTTGTCGTATATCGCCGTATATGTTTTGTATTTTTCATTACACTGAATTTGTTCTCTTAGCGCCATTACCAGTTGATATTTATTTTATAAGCAAGGGAAACTTATAGATTATATACAAACATTAGAGTAAAAGCGAAGGTTGTTTATTTCTACGATGCACATGCTTTACAAATCTATCCTAAACAAATCGAATAAAGCTGCCACACAGTCTTTTTTTAACAAGTTCCAAGTGAATAAGGAAAATGCGCGTGCTTTTTTATGCAACTCTACCGGAAGGGAAATAGTTAAAAATATATGTAGTCAACAAATTCAAAGACGAAACAAGTCATGTTTGAGAATAAATTTCGATACCTGACAACGCTTGCTGAACTCGCTTCAAATACGGTCCTTCGCATATACGGAGTGTTATTAAAAGCTGCCTTTAAATAATTATGTTGGCGACTTTTTGCTTAAACTCTCAATTAATTAATGTTTCTAACTTCGAAACAAACATTTTAAAACCAGTTTTAGAAATTGAAGATGCGTAAGGCATTTGAGTTGTGTTTTATAAAATAAGGACCTATTTATATTCAGCAAAAAAGCAAAAGGTCTTGTTGTATAAGCCGGGAAGGCAGCACAGTACACAATGGAGACGTTGGCAAATGAATTTAAACTGTTTAGAGTTGTTTGAGTCTTGAAACATCAATAGAAGAGGAGTTCACTTATTTCTTTATCAGTATTTTAAACACATCCGCCGTGTATTTAGATTTAAAGCTGTTCAATTTTTGATCCGCCACACTGTGCAGTGTTTGTTATTATTCTGAATTCTCTCGTATTTCTCGTAAGATTTTTCATAGTCGAATATGAGGTTATTTTAAAATATAAAACCAGGTTTTCTAAATATTTTAATTATTTGAAGTGTTTGAATAGCAGCCCAGAGGACAAATTAATACAAATATACAAATCTGGTTTACTTAAAAATTTTAAATATACAAAAACGTTTAAAGTCTACAAATCAAATATTAAGAAATATTCATAAGAGATAAGTGATATTAGAAACATACAGAAGAGTTAATACATTTCATATCAATTGAAATATTTATTGAAATGTAATAAAAGTAAATGATGGATTTTTTTTTCTTAAAGTCTTTTTCAATATTTTTGGTCTCAAAAACATAAATTTCTAAAATATTAAAACTGTCACTGAAATCTGTGCAATGCCAAAAATATTAAAAGAAATAAAAACTTAAATAAACGACTCGTAAAACAGTTTTAGAAAGACGAAAATCATGCAAATATTTATACGAAAAAAAAAACACAGAACACAAAGGAAAAGAAATATAGAAATAGAAAAAGGGGGAGGAAATAAATAAATAAAAACAAATTGGCAAAAAATGTAGGAAAGTGTACGAACGAATATCAGTCCGTTCATTCGGTCAGTAACATCTCTTCACGATTTATTAACTCTTTCATATTCATATTCTGCTAACAAAATATGTAAACATGTGTTACTTTGCTGGAACAGTTAATATTTGGTGAAGTAGCACTGCGTTTACATGAAGTTACAAGTAGTTTGAATACAAAAATTTGCAATAGGGTGATAACTTTTTAAAATTCAGGAAATTTTCATATCGCTCGTACTGCTTAAAATACTCGTAATTATCCTCAGATTACTTTTCCTTTAAGCCGTTTCTACCTTGATAAGAATGAAACAAAGACACAAACTCTTTATGAATGTATTGTTTTAATTAGTGATTGAAGGCGTGTTTTTAACTCTAAGGCCCTGTATTTGGATGATATCAGTACACCTATCTAACGATTTACACAGAAGATGGGTTCCCTATTTCTCGATTGGAATAAATGGAATTCAGTACCAGGTTTCTCTAACTAAAAACGAAGCGAATTGGAACCACAAAATCGTTCCTCACATGCTAGTGTTTCTCCAATTCTTTTTTCTGACGTAAATTATTAAGTTGGGAATAAAATGGTTTCTGTAAAAACATTTGGTGAAAAGTTTCGCTAAGTTAAAGTATTTTCTCAATAAATTACAAATGAGTGGCTCTCCTTAATTCCATATTTAAAAGATCGTGCTAAAGTGAAGCCGTGTAAATAAAGGACAGTGTAGAGCAGGCGCAAGGTTTACCGATCTTTATTAGGAACGTTCTATAGAGATGGATTTAATAAATTATCTCTGGCTCAAGGGAACCATAAGGTTTCGCTGTTACGGTTGGTAGACCAGAAAACTATCTTTATTATTATATCGAATTGTTTTAAATTATTTCGTACATTCAGACCGTTTCTCTTTGCCTCAATCATAATGAAGACTAAACTAAAATAAACAAATAAAATGAGAAATTTAAGAGTCCACTTTGTAATTTAAAAATATTGGTTTGAAAAGAATTATTTTTATTTTTCGCTTCTCTTTAATTATGTCTCTAACTTAAAACTTTCCATAAATTTGGTTATCCTCCTACTGTACGATACACATTTTTTGAAGGTCAAATAAATTGAAACTTTGCCCATGATTCGAATTATGAATCTAACAGATATAAAAGTATGACACAGAGAAGAAATCATAGCTAACAAAAGGCACAAGAGAAAAAATAAAAATAAATAAATTACAATTATTTTCGGTTGTTTATTGCAATATTGGCTTCTTTCGATTGGAATAAAATATGCGACTGGATAGAGATGAAAAGAATTTTCCAAATTATTAAAAGAAAACAATTTAAAAGAAAAGTTCTAACATTTTTTAAGGGCCTGGTAAAATCGAGTAACAGGAAGTTGAAAAGTTCAGAAGCATCGCTCCAAAAATGTCGCGTTGAGCATTCTCCAGAACTTTATACTTAATTACTAAGATGCCGAAATTGCCATAAAATCAATCAAATTCTCTCTGGAGCACATGGGTATGAATTTTCGTTACTACTGATCATGTTGTTGAGACTGCGTACTCACGCGTTCATAAGTGGGGTCATTAGTGTAACAGACATTTAGGTTAATATCGGGTGATTTGCGTTCATATGGCGTGAGATCGTTCTCATTTGAACGCAATTTTTGAATATTGTTGTCTTACACGATGGCCACCAGACTGAAATAAAAGTGCAAGGTCCGATTTGTTGTCCCACTTGTTGTTGATAATAAATATTTACAACATTTGAGAACGAGTATTAATTCCTTGGCTGAAGGGGAGATAACAGAAATATTCGTATAGAAAACTTGAAGAAATGGTATTTTTCCGACCAAAGCACTTTCTGTTTGGTTATTATACGAGATGGTAGCAGCAGAGAAAAGTGTTGAGTGTTTGTTATAGACAAGAGGGGACTTAAATGTCCACATGCACATAGTTTTTATTATAAAACATAATGGGTGGTAAATACTTCTACGTGCTATGTTTATATGTATGTCCATGTGTAATTTGTTGTTTTGTTGATATTCATATAAACAAAAAAGCAAGCAAATCAACATTCACATGGCGGTCAATCGTGTGTTCGTCCGTTTATTGGGAATGTTGTCGATGTATATGTAGCTTGGGAGGAGCCTTTTGCCAGTTAATGTCCACTTTTGGCCAGCTGTTGCTGATGTGTGTCATTGAATGAAATTGGTTTTGTGATGATTTTTCCTTTTTTATAAATATTTCTATTCATATTGAAGAGTCCTTTTTCGTTTTGTCGCAATATCGATGTGTTTGTGCTTTCTATATCTGAAATTGTTAATAAACCTTGTAAGTGGCGATCATTCAACAGCTGTCAACTAATTCGAATAAATTTTGTTTTATGAATAACGTATGTGTGTACAATATCTATGTATGCTCTTATATGCATATGTGTGTGCATATGTATGTATGTTTCTTTGTTTAAAATAACATGCGAGGTTTTGTTTGCAATTTCTTTATAAATTATTCCTTTTACTTTATGATTTACATATGAGGATAATCAGAATTTTTGTTGATTTCGATTTTATTCTCTAATGTTATTGATACTTTTATTGTTGTAATTTATTAGCAACCATGCATTTATTATTTATGGATGTAGGAGAATGAAATAGTTGATGGCAAATTCAGAAATAATACTTTAAATATTATCGAAATATCTTGGCGATACAACATTTAAAGTTTGTTTGTTGTGTTAGTAATTAAAACCAGTTTGAGCTTAGTGTCTCGGTATTAAGTATAGAGTACAATACAACAGTCTTAGCTATTCAAAGGATGCTGAGGGATATAATTGACGGGAAATATTTCCCTTACATTTTGTCGAAATACAGTACAACCTCGCTTAACGCAACCAATAGAAACTTGGGCAGTTGCGAATACGATGTTTGTTGCGGAATCCGAGTGACAATTCTACTTGGGCTCGTATAGACAAAACTTAATATTAAAACCAACCGAAATGTTATATATATGTGATTTTTAATGCAATCAAAAAACAAATAAGTAAAAAGACTAAAGCAGACGACAACGTTTTTGAAGCATGGTTGCGATAACAATTTGTAAGTTGTAATAATCGAAGAGTTGCGTTGATCAAATGTTGCGTTGAGCGATGCTGTACTGTATGTTAAGCCTGGAAATGTTTATGAAAACTAATTATAACTTTGTAATATAAAATAGAATAGTATAGATTTGAAAAAGAATCGGTGAAAGAAATTTTGTCTTCACCGCGTTTTTAGTGAGTGTTCAAAATTTTAATTTCTCAATGGTTTATTTTATCCTCTACTTAGTTTCTTCTGTCGTTGTTTGCAGAACAACAGAAGAAACGACCACAAAGTTATACAAAGGTAATGTTGTGTGATCAGGGCTACGAAATTGAATTCAATCAGTTTTGATCAAACAATTATAAAATTTATTTCTATAAATCATATTTTCAATATTGGCTGAATAAAAAATAATTTCAAGTTACAAAAAGTACAAACGTAAAAAAGGCATATTTTTTATTAAAATTTTTAATGTTAAAATTTATTGAAATCCTCCTAAGAGCTTGAGGGGAAAATTGGATTTTTTAATGTTTTAAATTTTAAGATAACTTTTTCCTTCTCTTAATATTCTCAAATCATGCTAAAGTGATCTTCATAAAAAAATTCGTTTTCGCTTTAGATAAAACTGAATCACATCCTATTTTGCCGATGGGCACATTTTCTTGTTGGGGCGCAAAAAAACCTCAAACACATTCTCGTATGAAACAAATTAACAAATAATACAAATAATCCAGAAAGAAAATAAAAGTATTTTTCTCCCTGCTTTAAAAGAACTATAAATTATTGTCGTATTTATGTTTGTGTACAAACCGACCCAGTAACCCAAGTAAAATGTAGAGAAAATAAATAAAATATTACAAGAACCGCCTACCTAAAACGCCTTTCAAACCATAATGAAAAAAAAAAACAAACGGTTCTGAATTATTTCAAGACATTTTAACGAATATGAAATGGAAAAAATATGTGTAAAATATTTAACATTTGCTCTCTTATTGCAGATACTACTTCGCCCTAAAACGTGTCAGGTTATCACATGCAGTATTTTTGTCATTAGGTCGCACAGATATTTACAAACTCATACTTTTGCATTTACAAAAAATAATCTTACACCTCTTAAAAAGCCACTACTATTTACGTAAGCGCTCTTACACACACACATGCACAGACACATGCACAGACACGAGTATGCACTTACTTATTTGCTTACAATGTCTGAAATAAAACTAAAGTAAATATATTTATGCCTGTTTCTTATATTTATATAATACATCAGGCCTGGAGTTAGTCGTCAATTACAATTACATGTAACTTGTTAGTAAGACATTCCCAATTAGAATTACAAGTAATTGTAATGAAAACTAACTACAAAACACAATTACATCTAGATGTACTTGAAATTTAAATTGTCTACAAATTTAATTACATTTTACAATTTACACATGTAATATTAAAAACTAATTAAGAACTCCCAGGCCTGCTATACAGTGTGTATTGCGTGTTATATCCTTGCGTTTTTTTTCTATTTGTTGCTCCTGGCTTGTTGGTTTTCTGACCTTGTTGTCGCCCGGGTCTTCGTGTGACATTTGCAAAATTTATGGCCTATAGCCTAAGGCGGATTCAATTCCTATCAACGATAAGACTTATCCCACCACCACTATCAGCCTCCCACCTTAAACAGCAAAATTCCACTGGCCTTAAACGAATTGCATGTACGAGTACAAATGCCAAATAACTTACAACATAACTTACAATCTTACAATACTAATCTGTGTTATTTGTTTTCATTTTGGTTCTTTGCATCTGTTGTCCTTTTTTTGTTACTTTAAATTATAATAGAAGCGTGTGAGAGCCACCTTTTAATTTAATCTATTTTATTGGCATTTTTCTTTATTCTTACACAACTACAAACATACACATATATAGCAGGGTCGTGGCAGACGAGCCAAAGATTTTGCAAGAAACACGGAACCACCGAAAAATGTCATATTTGGGATCAAACAAATAATAATTAATCATCAACATATAAACATTGTAATATTATTTTTTGCACAATTATTACGAATAACGTATTCAGAAAGGATTTTTTTTTTATTTTATTAATACGATAATTGTTTAAGAGAATACTAAAAATAATTGAAAGAATAATACAACGAACTTAAGCCTGAATAAACTATTCGTATTAATTAGTAAGAATTTTCAATTCGATTAAATCTTGCACAAATAAAATATTATTTTTCTTAATTTCATTTTGTCTTATACACGCTATGCAATATTGAATAAACATTTCCCAAAAATAGTAGTTGCGCTTATTTCGTCCAATATTTCGCCGTCTGACGGTACCTTAATGCAAAAGCTAAGCAGAGGAAATAAGGGTTTTAAAGCGACGATAAAAGGCGGATTCGCGAGCGAAATACTAAAGACGAGGAGTTGGGACACCCAACGGGCATTGAATATTTATTTGTAGTCAAATAAATATATACTTCAAAATTGAATCAGGCATGGGAACTTAAAATTACTTACAATTACACTTAAATGTAAAAGTAATAAAATGCTATCAGCAAATGAAAAGGTAATAAAGAGACTTGATAACTAACTTGTAGCTTTCTAAATGTACGCAGACATTAAGAATGTTCAACTTGTTTCAACATAAACTAACTAAAAAAATAACATAGTCCCAGGTATGGTGTCAAGGCAACATTTAAGAAACATATGAAATGAAGTTGTACGAGTATTATATAATATTTGTATTTAAAATCTACCAACGTCATATTTACAATATTGTATTATAATACAATCAATACGACAATACAAAGCGTTTGTGAATCAAACAATTCAATGAAAAGTTATTTAGAGGACATATGTCCTTACAGCAACAATGCAGTGGACTGAAAAGCATGCTGGAGCAATGATAAATTGCTTAGTTATAAGTTGACACGGATTTTACCTTTTCTGAGGAGATAAGCGTGTCTCCGACAGAGATCTCTGAAGTAAAAAAAATTTATTATTTGTATACAAATTTAATGTTATCATATCGACCACAAAATAATATTCCTATATAACCGAGCGATTCTCTAAAATTGACTTTCCGCGAAAAAAATACTCGTGTAGTGATGAGCAAATCATTAAGTTCTTTGGGCCGTCATTTGATGAGAGCTAAAATCACATGATCTTTATTAATACTCACCGCTATATATTGTACAGAATCCCAAGGCAATATTGTTCATCACCTCAACTTGATGGGAGACACAGCATCCATTCTATTAAAGTGTGTATGCTTGATTTCTCTAGGTTTAGTTCCATTCAATGGAGGTTTCACCAACTGAAATTATAATAGAGAGAGGAAGGAGGAATGGAAGGCATTACATACTTGCCAGTACACGATTTTTTTGTTTTGTCATTTTTAAATTTGAATAAAAAAAATTCTAAGCAAACAGTAGAGGAATTGCTGAAAGCAACTATTGTGTGTCAAAGTAATAAATAAAAAAAATAACTGTCTATGTCTGAACGGACAGTTTTTCGCTCCATTGTCTCTTTTAATTTCTTCCACTATTCCTTTTTGTTGCTTCTCATTGGAAAGTTACAATTAGTTTGAATATGTCTGTCACTGGCAACTAAGTTGCTAAAGTCTTCAAGATAAGTTCGCGCAGTTCCTAATCGAAATCTACTCAATTGATTTGAGAAGAGTTGGAGGGAAATTATCTCTGACTTGCCTAAATTCTTTGTTTCCTTTTTCACATATGCCAAAGAAGATAAGTTAATTATTGTGGTTTAGTAAACTTTTCTAGAATCATTTTTGTAAGCTTCACAAGCCGTAAAATACGGATTAAGATAATTTATGTTGATAAATAAATGTTGTTTTATATATTTAATAACTAAATTATTATTGGAATATCATTTTCATCTCTTAAAAAAACAAGTCGTGCAAATTGTTGTTTATTGATTATATCTCATAATTGTACAACAATTTATAAGAACGAACTTATAAGTTGAGATTACTTTTTGCATTAAAATGCTTTTTAATTAAAATGTATTTGAAACTCGCATTTCTTTAATTATACGGTCGTATATTAGACCGGGTAGACTGACCCCCATACAGAAAAAGTTGGATGAAATATATTTCAATGACGCCCATTAAAATTTTTTGATTGCCACTCCCAAAGCTGTAACGCCCATTTAGTTTTTTTATTCTTGTGGTGCCATTTCTATCACAACTTATAACATATAGTTTGCTATATTTATGATTTTAATTTTGGGTTAAAACTTCTATTCCTCGCCTCTAGTTTTGAAATCTCTTTCGACTGTGTGGATTCAAGAAGCAATAACAGACGATACAAAAACCAAATGTTTTCCCTTCAGTTACTTGAACATATTCGTTTATTAATTAACGACTGATAAAAAAGGCCCTGCAACTTATTATTGTTCTCAACTAGATAAAGACTGTCTTGTCTCTCAACCAGTCTATTTTGCCCTTCGCTGTATATGATCGAACTACAATTATTGTCTTTGTTAAAATCTCTCATGTATTTGCACAGAGTGTTGCTAAAGGTCTATTATTTTATTTCCATTTTAAATTCTTTTCGCGAATTTGAAATATTTGCTTGAGACACAAATCTATAAATCACGCGTAACACCGCTCAAAGTTCTAAGCGAAAAGAAAGATTAATGAACGACTCGTATCAGATTCACAACTTTCATAAAAATAATGATGTCGATTAGCAAAAAGCCCGGCATAACTTCTTCATCTTATCTCTCATTTTATAAAAAAATTACTTAAAATAACTTGGGTGGAGCAGATATTATTCCTTTAAGAACTCACAGATACTTGGGATGTTCAAATCGGGGTGCATTTTGTCAATATTGAATCGAAAGTTGTTTGATGCCCAGCGTCTCATTTTTAGTTTGACTATTTTTGCAAGAGATTGATTGTCAAGATAAATTCGTTTTGAAAAATGTGTCAGTTATCTTGACAGAATACACGAGAGGAAAGCGAACGATAACCACAAAGAGTTCAAGTAGTTATGCCGACTAGATACGTGGGACAATTAGAGGAAATATGTTTTAGAAGCCTAGTTTCATAACTTGATAGAGACGCTGCAACCAGAGATGAAACCATAAACCATAAACGATAGTAGGCTGTACAAATATTCATCACACCACTACTACAGCATTCAACAAACGAAGCCATCAACAACAGTAAACATCGATAGAGAGGGACAAGCGAACATTGTATTTAGGAACATGAATTAACAAGCAACATTGCGACAGGCGAAGGAACAACATGCTAATATTCTAATATTCTGATGAGGAAAATATTTTTTTTTATTCTCACAAAACAAGATCTTATTCCCACCTTGCAGAAATCAAAATTGATCGGGTTTCAGGACAAAACTAAACACTCATATTCCATATTTCGATTCGAATTAACATTTTCTGCGTTTTGCAATTTTGATATTCTGCATTTCGTTTGCACGTTCCGCAGCAAAACAGATGGTTTTGAAAATACTCTCGATCTTCCTCTTCCTCTTACAATTCAGTTTTTTGTTGGAATAACATTTTTTGATTCGTGCGTAAATGAATGCGGAAACGTAATCGAAACGTAAAATAGGGGTGAAAGTTTCACGTTTTAAATTATGTTTCACTTTTCGCCGTTTTAATATCTATGAACTTTTAAGCTAAAAATCGAAGATTATTCGAACCCAGAGTTTTTGATATTACATTTAAAGACCAGACGCGTAGAAAGGGGTGAAAAAGGAAGTTCCCCTGATTTAAAAATTATAAAATTATTTTGATTGTTCATCTTCAAGAAACTGTAATTACAATTTTTTAATGGCCGAAGGATGCTTTCTAGAAACTTTCAAAATGCATTTTAAAATCATAATATTTGTAAGGATACAATGGCATAAAGAGTGAATTATGACAAGAATAGAAAGAAAACAATGTGGCAGAACACTTTAATTAAACAGCCCTTTTTCTTCGTCATTGTGAAAAGTATCACTCACGTTATATACAGCAAAGTCATGGAGGACAATTTAAATTAAACGATCTAAAGAAAAGCAAAGTTTTTTGTCATCAAAAAATGTTGTTGTGTTTGTAAAAGTTCTGTGTGAAATGCAAGAGAAAAAAATTAATTTAAAATATGTTTCTTTATTATTTCGAGGGTAAAAATATTCACACTTTTTCCGAAAAGTTTTCATCAACTTTGTTGCTACAGTTGCCTCCTTATTGTCTCTGAGGTACAAAGTTATTAAGAAAATCACATGCAACTGGTGCCAAATAAGTTTGTTCTTCATTCTTGAGAGTTTTAATTTTTAAAGTTTTTGCCTTCCTTGTTGCCATTTAACTCCTGCCATTAACTTTTCTTAGATTAACACGAAATTAAAAAAGTTTTTTTATAATCATTATTCATCGTTACGTATAAAAAATGCTTTCAGATACTAGTATGTGTGCATGCAACAAAATGAATACAAAAACAATTTTAAATACAAATTCCAATTCTCAAATACTTGAGTGTTAAAAAAAGTAACTTTCGTTTGGCACAGTGGTGAAAAGTGCTGAAATATTTTTCTATTGTCAAGTCTAGAACTGTTCAAAAATTTCTGAAGCACAGCCTCAGCGTTGTTTCATATTTACATCACACACCCGTATGTCACTTTTTATTACACTCTTGTCTTCGGACGTGTGTTCATTTGTGTTTAAAAAGAACATTTTTGTATTTGAAATGGGAATTATGTTTCCATTGCATATATGGGACGCTTCGATTGTGTCAGCTGTTTATTGGTTTTCGGGAATAAGTTATTAAATAAAATGCGCTCAATTTTATAAATTTTTTTCTAGAGTTTAATTGCCTGAGATTTCTGACATATGCGCATTAAAAATAGAATTTAAGTTCATTATTGGCAGTGTTGTCAACTAAGTGCTTTAAGCACTTTCTAAAAATCTCGAAGCAAACAGTTTTCGAGTCAGTGATTTGTTCTAGTTTAAAATACTAAAGCTGGCGAAGTGCAATAAAATTTAAAAGTAGTGATGCTTACAACAATGTTACGGGACAAAACTGTTGCTGATGACTTGGGGATATAGTAGACAAGTCACGTAAGATATTTAAAAAACTGTATCTTCTTATTACGAAATTGCATCATTTAATTATGTTTTCTACAACAATATGTCGCAGTGGTACTGGTTATTTGAAAACATTTTACACATTACTTTAGTTACACAGGTAAATAGGTTTATATAAAGATACCCTTCACAAAATTGAAAAGTGTATATTGTTGTTATTCCGTTTGTAATTATCAAGAGATAAATAAAGAGAATTCACAAATTAATATATCAGTTATAGGAACTGGCCGCAGCGGCCTTCATCCTTCTAATTCCGTTACATAAACATTTTATTTTTGAAAATCCAAAACTTTTATTTAAAATTGGTGTAAAATAAAATAATAGCTGTTGCATCGTGATAGGTGTTTTTTACACGTCGGGCATAGTGGACGTTCCTAATAGACATGTGTAAGTAGTTAGCGTGTGGACACTTAATCATTCGATGGCTTTAGACGCCGCGGCGCGCCGGTCTTCGTATCTCACCCGCAGCCAATCTATCGATCTAAGAGGACCAACGTATTATTATCTACATTAATAATATGATTTGTTCATAAACATATAATTCAATCATAATATGTTGCACTCAGATTATGGTTAGGACAAAAATGTTTTTCGTATAAAGTAGTTATTGTAACAATACGTTTGTTTCGTTTATAATTGTTGGCTGCTAAATAAAAAAATATGCGAAACAAATTTTTTTAAAGCTGACTACTAGTAGATAAACAGATGTATTTTTGTTAATATTATTGGTTCCCTACCCATTCTTCTTAGCACGACTTGTTTCTGGCCACCTTATTAAAAAAAAAACTTCTAGACTCGATTCTTAAAGGACACAACGTTTCCGTTAAAGATGATGACAAAAATCAAACAAATGACTTTTTAAATAGATTGACTTAATCAGGAATCACTTAGTCAAGATTGGCTAATGCTCGACAATATGAAGAAATGTTTTAACAGTGAATTTATCTTATGACGGTTATCTTAACCGGTTAGTTCCTATCGCGTACAAGCAATAAAATAACTTCAACTCAGGCTATTCAAATGTCAGTGTTCAGAAGGGTTTTTCAGATACGATGCAAGCTTTGAATGCCATCGATATGAAGAGCGAAGTAAAACACAAAGAAAAAGCTCATGGGCCAAAAATGGGTTATTATATATAAGCAGTGGCTTTGTGTCACGCTGGAAGTTTTATTTTAGTTTAAAGAAAAAGATTGGATGCATACAGTACATAACACTGAGCAGGAAGTTTAAGGGAAAAGGTGTGATACAGTTGTGAACATATTCATAAACATACTTGCACAGAAAAGATGTTGATGAAAATAATGTGACAAGTGTGCGTTCATGAATATGCAAAGACATTCCTTGCTGCCAACACTCATGTCTACAGACACATGCACATTTAAGCATGCATACCCTTTGCTAACAAAATAAGAAGCAGTACCCTTTAAAAGCCCACTAAGAACCCCATCTCAAACACTCTTCTGACAACAAAGGCTGGCACACGTTCTTGACATAAAACTTCAAGTGGCTTTTCCTCACATTACAACGGCTACAGAAACCAAAAAGTAAAAATCCAAAGTCTGTTGCATCTCCATTAGGGTGGTAACTTTAAATATAAAACTTAAATAATATAATAAAACATGCGGCATATTTAATTTTCTTTTTTATTATTGAAAAAAACCTTGAAAGTTGTTTATTATACATCCAAAGCAAAGTTCGCTTGCTGCAATTATTGCGGGAAGTATAAAATTGGTTACACCTCTAATTGGTTACACATGTGTGAAACATCATGAGCGGCCGAGAAAACCCCCAACAGCTTCTACGCATAATTCACTTTGTTCGCTCTCTAACACGACGAGTAGTTTAGCAGCTTTTGTTGCTGATAACATTCCTACTTGAGCACGTTATAGAAAATGGCAGATGGCATTGTACTTCTACTCGCATTCGTAATTAAAAACGGAACGTACGAAAGCGAGCAACAAACACATACGAACATAAACAATTTCATCATAAATCTTTTAATTTATGAAAAGAAATAGACACAAATTATGATTAGGGGAAACTTTGCAACCACTTGGTCAACACTTTCTTCAAACACTTGTAGGGCGCTACTTACATGAAAAACTCGGATGTAGTCGATCGCATTAAACATTTTTACGGCTATTGGGCAGAGTTTATTGGAAAAAAATAAATCGCTACAGATTTGCGATACTTCGTCAAAAGTTACGTTACGTTACGCAATCGTTTAGCTTAAATTTGATTGTTCCGAAATCACTTCGGTTTCTTTTTTCTTAGAGTTTGTTTTTTGTGTAAAAAACATTTGTATTGTCAAATCAGCAAGTCAAACAAAAGAAATCAAAGCCACAACGAATTAGTCAATTGAAATATTCTCACGAACTGTTTTCTTTAAATTCCCCCTTCATGTCGATACGTTCGGCGTTCTTCTTCGTATTTATCCCTGAATTTTGAAAGACAAATTTTCAAAGAATTCAAGGCAACATGTAAATATGTACGCAGTGTTTCTTTGCCTTCGCGCTGCTTTGTGGGATAATGAAATGAGTATTAGAAAAAATGTTGCTTCGGGTACCAAAGTTCTTCCACATGGATTGTGTGTCTGACTGACTGACCATTTAAGGTTTTAAACTGACTTTGAAAATATGGGGTTGCTTTTTCATTATATCGAATTCAATAATTTTAATTTGTCGTCAACATTTCATTGTATTTATTCGTTGACATTTTTATTCACTTTTGATCCCCGCTCGAAGAAGTAAAAGGGAACCAACAAAAGAGACATAAAAAATAACATGAAATTAGACACGAAGTCTTAGTTGTTTTCATAGCATTTCATTGCAACAAAACAGTGTACGGTTGCTACCTTTGACTCGAACTGAAACGCAAACAAACATCACTTTGTATTTTTAGCCTGCTTAAGTGATTGGGGGTTACTTTTGTTAGTGGGTATGTGTTAGTGTGCCTGAGTAAACGGTTGCCTATTGTGGTTTAATACTGAACCTACAAAAGACTTCTTCTTTCGATCTTATTAATAGAAACAAATTCATATGTACGTTTAACATTTCTAACAATGAAGCACTTCGCGGGCATAAGAACTTTAAGGATTTCACAGTTACTCAAGTATTTATTGTCAAATTGTTGTCGGTACACACACGCACACACACACACTCTTAAAGGGGAAAAGTAACTGCTCTCTCGAAAAATCCAAAACTTGTTGTTTTTGTTCTATCTATTAGACTTTTAGGTTAATTCAAGATTAAAAATATATTTCGCAATTTAATACGCTGCTTTTGCTTGGCAGTCTGTCACCTTTTTTTTAATGTTTGCACAAATTAAGGTTTTTCCCACTGAAGTATTTACTGCACTGTGGGACGGATAGTTACTAGTAGATGTGTGTTACAAAATGTAACTAATTTTAAACATAAATTTTATTTATAACTAGCGGAAGCCCTGTGTGCTTTTGGAATTGGAAACTCTATACGAGTACAATTATACAAATATATAAATTAATTTTTTTAAATTACTGCTGACTTGGACATTTGTATTTTTAGTTGGAAATCATTTAAAAATAAACTATAAATTTATTTCCACAAATACTTAGAGAGCGACTTTTTACAGATTTCCAAGCAAATCAGTTTATTTATGCCAGTAAACAGTCACACCCCAACGGAAACAAAATTCATAAAAGTCATAAAAGGCTTTCAGAAGAGTCGCAGCTATGGCACCTCTTTCTTTCAACAAAACAATCACTTTTGAGCCAAAAACGATCGCATAAGAGTCGCAGGGTTATTTTAATCAACAGCTGCCGTTGGCGTTATCGTCGTTAATCCCTCTTACATTACGGAAATTGAATGACAAGCCCACAAAGTTGGTAGGATAGGGGCAGAAGACTGTCTGTACTGGATACTTTTTGTTTTCCTTCTCTACTCTTCTCAATTTTCATTTTGCTATTTTATTTCATTTTCTTGACGTCACTCTCGTTTTAGTATTGTTACCTGGTATTACAAAGCGGGAAAATGAATGAAAAATAATAAACAAAAGTTGTCCACGTATAACAGCGGAAAACGACGTTAAATATTTGGAAATTCATCTTGGCCCAGTCACATTGAGGCAAAAATGGCGACTATAAAATTGCAAACAAAACAACTACACTGGGTAATAATTCCTCACTCAACCTTGGCTTTGGAATACAAAGTCCTTTTATACAAATCCGTTATAAAGCCAATATGGTCTTATGTCATTCACTTGTGGGGTACTGCTTGTGCATCAAACATCCAGAAGTTACAAAGAAGTCGGTCCAGGATTTTACGTCTTATCGTATGCGCCCCCTGGTATATAAGAAATGCGAATATCCTTAGAAGTTCCCACTATCCAAGAAGAAATAAGAAAGTGCTCGTACAAGTATGTTTGCAAACTAGAGGTCCATCCCAATTGTCTGCATCGGCATTTATTACAATTTTATGGGCGCCAAAGGCGAAACAAACAGACAGGGCCTGATCAGACAGTTTATGATCAATAAATAATAATCTAGCGCTAAGATTTAAATACTTATTGTGAATTTCCTTTCGAAAAATTCAAGGAAACTACATTTAAGTTAAAAAACTTTGCATGCAAGTTGTTGTGCCCACTGGTCCATTTTTGCTACACAAAGATTGGGGATCCCAGTTTCTATAGTCCTAATAATAGGAATAAAAAACAATAACTTTGAAACGTGAAGGTATGAAACAGCAACTGGTTACTCGTAGACAATGTTGTTTTTGACAGTTTTTAGTTACTTTACAAGATGCATAACATGTTGCCAATCTTCCATAATCGTAACCCGAAACTGCTTAGGAGTCCTTTAACCGTTTGGCTTTCGTCCCCCTCGCATTAAAAGCAACTAATGCCAAGAATGTTGTCATAAAATAAAAGAAGTGTTCATTATCTATCATTTAGATCACGAGGTGACTGGTTATAAAACTCCACGCTTATTTATGCGACATGTGCATGTGAATATTTCCAGTGCTTTTGTTTGTATTTCACATGAAATTAAAGCAAACAATCACACACAGTGATTTGGATTTGATTTGGGTTTTTCACTCTCACACCATCTGCATCTGTCATGTTTTTGTTTGTGGAGGAGTGTGGATGATTTGTATTCTTTCGCATGGGAATTCGTCGATCTAGAGGTTAAATTTAATTTCTTTCGTTCATTAGTCGTTCGGTTATGTCTTAACCCAAAAGCCTTGAAGGCGAGTTTACTACGATTTCCAAGTATTTAGTTTTTTCTCATGACTCCAAGTTAAGGTCTCGTTTGTGTATAATTTTAAGTATTGATGTGAGTTACTTATATTTGGTAACTTGATGCCGGGGGAAAAAATTGCTGTCAACACAACAACTTCTGTTGCAAAAAGAAAAAAAAAAACAATAATAAATAAATAAAGGTGTTCAACTTCCAAATGGAATAAGTTACTGCGATTACATAATTTCAAGCAAAAAGATTGAATTTGTTAGAAGGCTGGTTTTATTTCAAGAGTTTGTGTAAATGATGCTGAGCATGTGGGCTTTTCTTCTAATTTGCTCAAAGTTGCTGGCTTGTTCGCATAAGCGAATGATTTCACATAAGTCGATTGTTTGATGCGCTGTTTGGCATATGACGTCGGTCTGTTGGTTGTTGGCTGTTGATTTTTACATCAAATCATTGGCAATCGTTGCTCTATAATGCGAATCGACATATTTGGATCCACCTACCTGTGCAGCAAAAAATGCTTTTCCGGTGCTCAATATACGACGTTTTCGCCGATGCGTATTGTCAGTTGGATTATACGTTGTGCGGAAACGATCTACGGATGGATGATTGTGTAGACCGTAATATTGGCAGCGCACGGGTACACTCTCGAACTGAACTACAATTTTCGATATAGAATTGAACAATTTTCTAGCGTTGTAAAGACTTTAATAATAATTGAGTTTTACAAAACGTAAATTTGGAATCGGTTCTTTTTCTCTACCGACATTCAATTGAAAGCGAGAAAGATGAAAAAGTATTAGTGACGTATCTGAGTGATTGCAGCAATTCCCCGGTCCTGTCGAGCAGTGCGTAAGTCTTCAAAATTTTATTTTACAAATTAATCCGTAAATCTTTCAATACACAAAGGTGGTGGATAAAATAAATATGAGATACTCGAACGCTGTTCCTCCAGTACGCTGGCTGCGAGTGGTTACCAAGACATAACCTCTTGGCATAGGCCAAACTACAGTTTGTAGAATAAAGTCGACAGTACTGAAAGACATGAAAAACAAATTGTGCACGAAACATTGAAAATTGGTCGTCTGAGTACAAGGAGTGATTTTACAAAAAAATTATAAGGCGCAAATTTGTTGCCAAGTTTTAGTGTTCATTTATCAAATCGGCCACGACTTCCTTCTACTTTGAATTTAGATTGTCTTAATTAATCATAGAAACAATTTTTATTTGAATTTTCAAAGTTTTTGTGTGTAACCGAACTTAGTTTTTTTTAACAGAAAACTGCACATTCAGTGTTGCGATCATGGATGTTATCGAATTTCGAATTTTATAACGTGCAGTACCTTCACGTATGTCACAATCCCGCAAGTGATTTCTAAGTTCACGTAGTATGTTGACGATTCATGGTCAGACTGAAAATAAAAAATTATTTAAATATCAAGGATAGTATCTCCTGTTTAAGTGTAGATTATCATGTGAGTATTTTTTGTTTACTTATTGATAGTCCGTTTTCATAAAAGCACAATAATGTGAAAACTGGCTACGCTACGTTTTATTGCAGAAAATCAAACAACCCGTCTAAACTGATTTTATATGAAAAGAATGTCAAATTAAAACATCCAATTTAAAAAAAGCACAAAGGCTGCTACTCTCAACGTTAACCAGAAACTTAAATAAAATTTATTTATTAAATATTATTTTAAAAGCAAATGACGCTTTGTAGCTATTTTTCTACCTTTTTTTAACATTTCAATTCAACTCGCACCACGACTTAATCGCAAATGCCGAAAAAAAATCTTCCCGGATGTGTATTGTTTTCAATTAAATCAAAAAGTTAAAGTAAATCCCACGTTTTTTACTTCAGCATGTGCGAATATAAAGATACAACGTACGACTACGTCCAAGTAATACGATGCCAATCGCAGTTAATGTTACACCAAGTACAGGAATCGGATCACGATTGCTTCGTTTAGCAATGACACGTACATGTCGCTATCAATGCGATAGCTTCAATCAGAAGTGACATCTTCCGCTTCCACATCCACTTTTCCCTTTACAAATAAGTAACTTGCAAACAAAGCCACACACTCCACCGAATTCATTTCATTCATTGTGCCGAGTGTTTGATATAAAAACGAGCGTGTACAAGTGAGCAAGCAAATCAGTTCATTTTATTACATCACATTACAAGTGCATGTCGATTTTGTTATTTGTATTTTTTTATTTTTTGTTTCTTAAATGCTGAAATATTGGAACACATTTCTCACATGCAAGATACGCACACGAAACTTAAGGATGGGGGGGGACTCTTTGTGGAAAAAAACACACAGATAAATGACAAGACTTGTTAGTTTCCTTGCTGGGTTTATTGTTGGTTAAGGTAAGTAAACATGCAAAACCCCGAAAGGAAGTACAAGTGAGAATATTATCGGAAGTAAGGACTTCAGCCTATAGGGGAAGTAAACGGAAATCATGGCGTAACTCGATACTGTGATACGTGCCATCAAAAAATCCACATAAAACGCAAAAAAGGAATAATGAATGAAAAGCGTTGCTAAAGTAACAAATAATAAACGACTGTAACGATACAACTTTAGCTTAAGCAGCATGTATCCTTTTTATTTTTCTTGTACTCTTTCCAATTTACCTTCCGCTGTTGCTCATAATTGCACAAAAACAGCAAAAACTTAGGGAAAATATCAAGGCACAACCGAAAACGAAAACAAAAACAAAATTATAGTTACGAGCTTAGAGCACACACAACTACGAGTATTGTTTAATATCCAGACATTTGGCACATTCACATTAAACCACAGGTGTTTATACGACTGAAAACCAGTACGAGAGTGGGCACAACTACTTCGTATACAATTGTGACAACGGCGTAAACCAAACTGTAACTAAGTAATCAACCCCCATCCAGTAAAACAGGCTTTACCATGTCACTCCCTGCTAAGAACAACAGCCTATTTGCCGTTTGTAGACTTAAAGCATAGAGGTGTGTGTGTGTGTGTGTGTGCGTGAGTGTGGGTTAAGATCTCCTTAAGCATGCCGTTAATACCAAATTACTAGAAACGTAGGAGAATTTGGCAGTCACTATAAACGACTTTCAAAAGTGAAATGAATGATGGGCTTACAGTCAGTGGAATATATCCAAACTTTGTATTTCCAAAATTGGTGCCCTGCAATTTTAATAACTTTTCGCTAGAGTAACGTATGTAGTTTTGTGTGAATTTGTAAGTTTAATAAAGAAGCAATGCGTAGATACGTAATTCGATACATTTCAATATGATACGACGCCGTAATGAATAAACTTTAAAATTTTACCTTGTGTTCATGTAAACATGTACATATGTATGTATGTATGTGTGTATGTATGAATGTGTTTGTGTATTCTGCTGTTATAACTATACTTGAAGTAACAAGAACAAAATCCAAAAGCTTATGAGCCTCGACTTATGCGAGCAGGTATTGTATGAATGAATGTTCCATTACCAACCAATAAACAGATCGACTCTGCATGCGTAACAGCCAGAGTGGTGTGTTAAGCTACCGGTACGTGAAGCAATGAAAAGTCTTGAAGAGTTGGAATCCTGACAGAGTTTGTTCGTTCGTTGTTATTGTTGCTGTTAATTCAAATGCGGCTATGGCTTCCGAATTTTATGAACTTTACACACTTGAACTACAATGAATACAAGCAACAATGCACAACAGCAATGAATGTATCGATTACCAATTAGTGGCAGCGACACACATACTCGTATGAATATTCCGTAATATGTTTTTTATGTAGCAGCAACAAGAGAAATGAACAAACAAACCTGTATGTACGTGTATGTGTGCATGTATTTAGTTTGTTTCGTTTTGTTTGTGTGTGCGAGTTCTTTAAAGCAGACAACGCGACTCCAGTCATATGTACATGGGAATAGTGGAGTATCGGCAGCAAGAGCAACCTAAAGATTTAATTTCCTCCACTTTGCACATCGTCTAAAATTAACGTGCCGATGTGATGTTATGATATGCGAAGATATTTTAATTAGAACTCTAAAAGTTTTATGATCCCATCCACTCGTTCTCACATCCAGTCGTTCATACAGCGAATAAAGGAACAAATATCTGCAATGTTTTCTTTCCCCATCCACCAGTCTTATTCCTCATTCCCTGCTCGTATATTTATCTCTGCCAAAAGGAAGTCGTGATTGGAATGTAAAGATTTGTTTACGCTACGACTTTCAATGTGAAGAAGATTGTTTCGCCCTTTTCTGTTTTTCCTAATGAATGTTTACAAAATTTCAAGAATTGAAAATAAAACGAAATGTTTAGCGTCATTTATTGAATTTATTGTCACTTTTATGTTGCACGAATTGCTTTGCATCAAATCTACATAAAAGAAAGGTAAGTGAGAACATACAACAGAAAAATAAAAAAAGTTTTTTATAGCAAAATTAAGCAGATGTTTGAAAAATTTTCCTTCATAATTGTAATTTCTTGCATGAATCTTCATTTAGTCTTAGTCGATATTAAAATATCAAAAATTATAATTATTTTGTTTGTCTTCCATTCTGGAAGTAAAATTTTGGATCAAGAACTGACCCCAACAATTTCTATTTTACAGTTCGTCAGTCATCGTAATTATTGTTAAATATTTCGAGTTATTACTTGGCCCATTAAAAGTCTAATAAAACGGTATCTCAGAAGTAAATATTTGGCTTCTGTAAGAAGCCTGGAAATATTTTTAGTGTGAAAAATGGTTTGCTTTCAGCAGGGTGTGAAAACTGATGCTAGATTAAAAGATCTATTGCTGTTGCTATGAAGCTTTTATTAAAAATACAAAAGCAAATATAATAGCCAATGCTGTGCTGTGCTACTAAAGAGATCAAATAAAAAAATTTCTAAATAGCAGTAGTATGCAAAATATTTCAAACATATACATATAATTTATGTAAATTAATACAGGAATAGCAACTATTTGCTGTTTGATAATTTTGTCGTGTCATAAGTTCTAAGGCTAACGGTTGATTTTTTCCATACTTGAATACTTTGAAAAGAATAGTAAAGGAATATTAAATCAAGAATAAACGACAAACAAAAATTACTATGGAATTCCACGTGTATTATGTGGATTTGAAAATTTTCTTTTATTGCAAGTCATAGTTGCTGTGCAATTTCAATGTGATAGAAGTCGTATATGTGCTGGTGCTATTTTCGTTGCTAAAATATTTTCAACAGTACGAGCATAGCAAAAGTAAACATAAAATAACGAGAAAGAATTGCTGTGTTGTGGTGACAGCAAATGTTTTTAATTTTGCTAATACTGAACTGCATTTTAATTCAACAGCATAGTAACGGCAAAGTCATGGTTAATAAAGCTTGTAGAACTTATGAAACAGTTCGGTATTTATTCTGTTTTATTTCTATTTCGTAGATAGTATTTTGAACACTTTTTGTTGCTGTGTGTATATATTTTGTTTCCCATTATTTGTGGCCTTATTTACTAACAGACACCTCCCAATGTCCTTTTGCGTCCAAAGCAAACGCAACTCAAATATTTAAGTACAACAAGGGGATGCGCAAAAATATATATTTTGTATTTTTCAACACATGCATTCCTACAAACAACTTGTAAGATATTTGGTTGGCCAATGCAGAAAACTGGGATCTGATTGTGCAGCTCTTCATGATAATTTTTTCTATAACAACCTTTTGTTTATTTTTTGTATTTTCATTGCTTGTGGATCAAACACAAGTTGGGAATATGTATTGCTTAAAAATATTTCCTTATAAATGATTAAAGCAAAATAATTGTTTAGTTTTTTGATGCATTTAACTTTTTCGTGTGTTGTTAGTGTTTCCAACAGGGTTAGATGTTCTCTGCTAAAACAAATTCTCAATACTTGATATAAATCAACCATATTTTATTTTTACATTGCGGATGTTGCACAGTTTGAAATCTCCTTTCATTAAACAAAAGGACATTTTTCAAGGGACTGTCCTCAAATAATTGAATTTTAAGCGCTATTTACACTTCTATATTTATTCGAATAGTGTTCAGCACTACACTGTCCCAATCTTACGTCTGCAATGACTTTTATAAATAGAAATGCTGTAAATTGACCCTCTCTAATAGCAACGTCACGTGGTGCCCCTGGATATCTAATTCCCGTTTTGAACATAGTCATTTACAACCAAAACATAAAAATGACGTTTAAAGTCCTATGAATTTAAAATAGTCTGTTGCGGACAAATATTACTTGTCTATTCAGCACTGTTGCAAATATGAACGTAAAGGCCTGTTTTCCGAAACATGCGTCCTTCTTCGCTTCCCTCCCATATGAACTTTATGACAAATTATATTTATTCTTTATTAGATTGATTGGTAAATTAATTATATTAGTCGCATAAATTTGTAGGTTTTCGTTTCCTAATGCTTTTAAAATAACAAGCCCCAAAAACATTTCATATGCTTTATTGCTTGTAGCCACTATAGCACCAACAATTTCCAATAATTGCTGAACTTTCTGATGAGCGTGTAGGACGAGGAAAAACAATCACTTGGTAGAGAAAGAAAAAAAGCAACGAAAAGTAACTTTCATATTTACCTGCATTTTTAGACCAGCAAAGTATAAGAGGCAGGTTGGCAGACAGAAAACTTTAAACAACGTTGCACTTCTAGATATAAAACTAAACAATTTCCTAAAGTGAGTGCTGCACTACAGTCATGCATATGCAGAACTATTATTGCATCAAACATTACTAGTGCTCGTGCTGTAGTTTGTTGTTGCAGTTACGAGTCAGCACCTGCAATCCAGTTGCCATGAGTATTTACCGCAAAACTAACCACGGAAATGACGACATGAATTTTGTATTTTCTTATTTGTATTTGTTCTTTTCCTTTTTGTATGCAAATGTACCCTTGGATACGAGTTAAGCTAAAGTTAAAACTCAAAGTTTTCTCATCCCGTTTCGGTTTTTGTTTTTCCAAAAAACTCTTCAACAAAAAAGTTCAAAAAAGAATTAAATATTTTTTTCTACTTTGTTTTGGTGTTGCATAAGTAAAAGAAGCAACATTTGCTACAAATTGCATTAGTTTGGTTATTGTCTTCATAGCAAATGAGAAAAAATAATACCAACAACAGAAATGCATTTTGTTTATTCTGTTTGGGTTTTTCCAACTTTGGAATGTTTTAGTGCCTACAAAGCAAACAACAGTGGTTCGTTCGTAGGGGAAAATGTTTAAGGGATTTAGTTTTAGATTTTTGAAACGAATTTTCGTCATCCCTTGCCAAGTTTGGTTTGCCATCTTCAGAGTTATGTTTCCTTCTCTTTCAGAGTCCAAACCAAACTTGACAGTGGATGACGAAAATTCGTTTCAAAAGTCTACATCAAAACATCCTGTCGGAATATTAGTCAAGGATTTAATTTTTTTTTTATTTATCCCTTTTTTTAATTTTAAATTATATTTATACGTTCTAAAGAAGAGTTTTATTAACATAACAGTTTTCGGATAGACGGCAACAGTCTAATCCCTTGCAGGGTTCCTAAGGGAAAAATAATTTATGAAAAATCCATACCTATTAATACCACTGTGCATAAGAAAAAGCTGTTTATAGTTTGCTAAGCCCCTCCATTCATTGGTTGAATTTTAAACATTTTGCTGCTGCACTCCGAACTCCGGCACCAGTAGTTCTCACAATCGTTATATCAACGTTTGTTGCACTGTGTGTGTGTGTGTGTGTGTGTGTGTGTAAATGGCAGTATTTGTGTTTTCGAGTTTATTCTTGTAAGCTTTTCTTAAGTACATAATGAAATTTGCTGACAGCTTTCTTTTTACAATCCATAATAATGCGAAAAGCCGAAATGCTACAACACCAATCGCACATGCAAAATATCTGGGTTGCATCTTCTTTTCATGCCTCTCAATCCGCATTTGTGTAAAGTATCTAAATCTTTGCAAGATAAATAAATAAAAGCCAACGAAAAAGTTTAAGTTCGATATTTTTTACTATTTTGTTTATTTGAAACAAGAAAACTCTTTCGTACACATTAAAGTAATTTGCACATTTAAAGTGTTTTGAACAGGAATAACTTTAAGGATACTTTTGTATGTACGTCCGTAAGGATATTTTGCAAGGTACTTTTTCCCCATCAAGTAAATGGCAAAATTTTATAACCACTGAAAAGTGCACAAAAATAATTTTTATACGAGTATGACTAGTGAAACGCACCAGCATTTATTATACGAAACGTAACTGGGTATATGCCACGATTTAACAGATTATACTTTTTTTATCCTTTAAACGCTTGTGAAATATATTGTACACATGTATTTGGTTATTAGAAATTATAAAAATTTGTTTGCAAAAAGTGCTCGTCTAGTCTCATATTTGGCAAATGAAATCAAGGAGGTGCTGCGAAAAACTATTTCAAACGCAATATGAAAATCGGAAACTTTTTTGTTTTGTTTTTTTGATTTTACATCCATATTTTAGTCAGTTGTTGTTGACATTGAGATGGTCGTAAAAAATAATTGTCTTGTTTAATTTGCAAGCGGATGCAATTATTCGTAAATAATAAAAAATACTCCACACCAACAACGTTTACTACTATTATATGTAGATATGCATGTATGTGTGTGTGTATATATATTTCTTGATGAAGATGTTTTTTTTTTTACTTTTTCCGAATAAATGTTCTGAGTTTTTTGATGAAAAATTAAATTTTGCCTGCTAATGATCTCAAGCTAGTCATAAATTAGTTTTACGGCAAAAGAAAAAAAAATTAAAAAAGTTTTTTATAACTTTTCGTCAACCCATAACCAAATAAGAAAATCTAATAAACATAACAAATTTATAATGAAAAATTAGAGAGCTATATTCGGCTGTACCGAATCTTATGTACCGAAGTTCGAATTACTACAGATTTTTCCCGCTGCAAAGGATTGTTTGCAGTAGTTAATCTTAGAAACGGTTTTACACGTAAAATAAGCATTTTCGATCGGTTAATAGATGAAATGTTTTTTTTTAATTTTCGCTCTTTTAATTCGTTTTACCTTTTCTCTAAATTCTAAATTCTAAAGTTTTTTTTTGTAAATTATAGAAAAAATCAGAATTTGGTTTTAAGTAAAATTCTGGTGAAATCCAGAGTTGAGTAGAATTCGATTTTTTCGCTATTTTATATGACACTTCTCCATTTTGGAAAATTTTAATCCTTTGATCACTTGATATTGTTTTTGCATAGTTGGATATTGTGGCGAAATTTCGAAGCTCAAAACTAAAGTTTTAATTATTTGACGGTAAGTTTTGAGCTTGCTGGTGATTTTGCGACGTTTGTCATAAAATATTGTTTTTTTCTTTTGATAAAGTTGCAACATTTTGGTGAAATGCAAGGTTTTGAGGTGAAATTTTAGAATTTGGTGAATAGTGGTTTGTGTAGTACTTTTTGTTATAATTTCGCTTTTTAATTCAATTTTATTTATTCCAGATTTAGATTTTATTGTGAATTTTCAAAATATTACTGAATTAAAATTTTGAAAAAAGTGAAGTGAAAAAGTGAAGGCTAGTGTAATTATAAGCATTAAATATTCAAACTTTGCTTAGAATATGTTCGTGATGCTAAAAATATCAATATCGTTTAAAAGGATGTAACAGAATGACGCCAGCATCCAATTTAATTTTTGTTATTAATTGCTTTGGAGCATCAAATTGAAATGTTTTGCAATAAATGGAGATCAGTTCTAGGAGTTCTAAGTGTATTTAGTTTACATGCCTTCTTAGCTCATTGTTTATTAATTTGATCCCTCTCAGAACGATCATCTACATAGTTCTACTAGGTCCATTAGTTATAACAACAAATAATGCAAAAGAATTCCTTCATTTCAATCGACAATATGTTTTAAAACATTCTTTGCCTCGTGGATATTGTTCACAGACACACACACACACTTAAAATAAAGGTGAAATGTTTGCCTGGTTGGCCGTATGGGGTGGCTATATTGATCGACAAACCGCTCAGAAACCACTAGACTGACTAATAAATTTATAAAATCACGCAATATATGGGGTTTGGTTTAGCTTTTTTGACAACTGATCACACAATTTTGTACGCCGCGACGCGTCGCTATCAAAACCGAACTGGTGGTAATGTGTCCTAAAAATAAAACTTGAATATGATAAATATGAATTTCAATATTAATAAGTTTAATATTGTGTAAGAAATAAAAATGGGTGATCTATGATAAAATGGAATGATCACGAGGAGG
Source organism: Phania funesta (assembly GCA_963932375.1). Lineage (NCBI taxonomy): Eukaryota > Metazoa > Arthropoda > Insecta > Diptera > Tachinidae > Phania > Phania funesta. The sequence continues at coordinate 92,014,659 of OZ010656.1, read as the reverse complement.
TAATTTGGTGTTTTCAATATTGAGTGAGATATGTATGTATGTCCCCATATGTATGTAACCATTTATGTCGATATGGGAAATTGTAATGCAAATAAATATTTCAAACTATTACTAAAGAAATTATTTAAAACGGATGGGAAAAATTGGAAAAGTTTAATATTTCAAAAGTTAAGAGTTAAGGACAATTCTGTGGCTTTCATGAATAACTGCGTACGTACCATATAACGTGTCATTCATCATGAACATGGAACGAATACTACAGCTATTAACAAATTCAGTCTCAGCAGCCTTTAGTTGCTGTTTAAAATATTTTCTTTTGAAATGCTTTATAAGGAGGTCTCTACAGAAATGCTGCTTAACAACTAAGTTCGAAAAAGGAGAATCTTAATATCAATTGTTTTCTTTTTGGATAACACGTAGATTGTAATGGTAAAGACAAAATAACAAAGTTACCCACAATGGTTATAAAATTACAAAAATTCGACTTGTCGAGACCACAAACCTTAAATGCCATTTTATACTCTGCCAGTTTAGGCAACGTTTTTAAACTTACTCGTATTTAAATAGTCATGAATTTATTCAGATTCGTAGATCAAAATAAATTTATATTTTCAATTTCGAACTCTCTCTCAAAAGGCGCAAAATGCAAATTATACAGTCAGCGCATTGGCATAAACATTCATGTGAACAAGCCAATGATGTTGAAGATAATTAGAGTGTAGGCCATCCCAGATTAATGGTTCTGTCTCACAGTCAATTATCGTAAATTTGTCAAATCCTAACAGATGAGTACTGCGGCTGCATGAAAGTCTAATAAACAATTGCACAATGTTCGTCCATTCGAAAGAACAATGAACAATCAACAATGGCATTACTGAAGTGGCCGCTAAATCTTAATTATTAATAAAGATCATCTCATATGTGTGCTTCTCCGTGATTTTAGGCTACGTTTCATACATTATTTGCACGCTACAGAAAACAAAGATAATGGAAAAATATAAATTGTTGCATAATCACAACGCAACAATCGTTATTTTCAAGATGCAAATGATGTGATTTATCACACAAACCATAACTAACGTAAAACCAAATGGGTGACCAGAACAAATTGTCATACGCTACAACTTTATGCAATTATTTCCGTATATGGACTGTGGTGGTACTAAGTCATACAAGTTTTATACGGACCATTGAACAAATTAAAGGGAGCGAGGAAATTTCTTCCATTGTGTGATGTTACTGTGTGTGTTGCGTTGTTGACATAATCGAAATTGTAGCAAACACGCACACATTCGCGTTCATTTCTATCTATTATTAGTTATGACATTTAATTTATGTATTTCATATGTTTCTGACAGATAGATGGTCCTCTTTTTCTATGGGTGTTACTGGCCAGTATGAGAAAGCCAACGCTCTTCACTTTTCAGGCCTTCACGAAGGCAGGAGGTTTCCTTTGAAAAGATGCATTTCTGTCATAGAAGGCTTCCTTATATTTCTTTTCCAAACCTCTTTCTTTACATTTGTATATCCAGTTTTATAATACAGGTCTTATGTACAGCATTATGCAGATGCTCCTTACAATTGTAACTAGAAACAAGGAACCAATTCCTAATCGTAATGAATTGTATGTGGAATAGATTCCGAAGAACTTTTGACTAAGACCTCTCGCCTGCTTTCATTCCCCCGCAATCCAAATAGATAAAAAATATATTTCTATTGCTAAATTGTTGATCTGTCTTGTACTTTTATAAAAAAAAAAAACTTTTAAATTGAGTCATGTAAAATTAGTCACTCAAAAGCCTTAAGCCTGATCCGCGCCAGTTGCAAAATATATTCCCATCGATTTTATAGGCAGCATAGAAATGTTTTATCGAATATTGTAATCCTTACTTTTTTAGGCCGGATATTTATCTAAACAAAATGAACAGAACAAAAAAGACACTGAAGATGGCACATAGACGAAACCGGTTTGTCTGCAAACCAAACTTGACAAGGGATGATGGAAATTCGTCCCATCAAAACCTCAAATTAAGAATCGAAATGAACAATTGCCTTTAGCACAAGTTTCTTTTAACTTTTCTTGATTTCTTTTCGAAGATCCATCCGTCAGATCATCCATACAATTATCGGCTTAATAAAATCTTGCGCTGTGAATTCATCGAATTTCTGATATAATGGATTTACTTAATTGAATGATGTCATGCGTTAACTTGGGTTACATGACTTAGTGTTTTATTCCGGTGTGTGTGTGTGTGTGTACGAACTGCAACTGATTTCTATCTCATTGGCTCCTAATACAAAATCTATTTCATAAATTTATTTCTATAATTTTTTTCCAAAGGCTGCACGCGAATTAATGGAAAATTCCGCATGTCAAGGTCTTACATAAATGACAACTATAATCAATATATTAGACATCCACGCACACAACATACACACATACATCTGTATAGATGCAACAAAAAATTGAGAATGAAAATCATATTGAGTGTGTTGTATGCAGACGAAGCAAAAACAAACATGTTTAATAACAAGTATGTGATTGTGTGAGTCTGCTTTTGTGTTGTAGCTGTATGTGTGTGTGTGAGTCTGTGTGTTCAAAATGTCTCAATGAGCTTACAAGTACAAGTATTTACACAAACAATAAAACACAAGGCCATAAACACCAATTTTTTACTCTTGTATTTTCCTTTTTTTATTTTTATGCAGCTGTTGTAACTGTTACTCGTCGTCTCTCGCTCATATTTAATGGATAATAGTTCTTGTTGTTTTAAAACATGTTTGTATTTGTTTTCAACAATAGTATCGTGTTTTTTTCTTTAATTTTTTTTTACAAAAACATGTATTGCACTAAATATTGTTTGTTTTTTGCTTTGGCGTATTGTGTTGCTTCAACTAAATTTGTTTGCCAATTGCCAGTACTCGTACCCGTATTAGGGTTTGCAAGTCCATTATTGTCGCATCATTTAATTCTACACTTTAATATTTAACGCTACCCTGTTTCAGGTTTATAGTTGTGTGTGGACATGGAAGCAGTTTTTTAAATTGAGAATTGAACAAATATTAAATAGAACATTTTTTATTTTAACCAGTTTTAAACAATTTCAGTTATTTGTTAGTCTTCGATTTACTTATTATGGACTAAAACTTGTTATTAATTGCAAACGATAACCAAAGTTAAATAGCTATTAAGAGCTTTAATTTTAATCGCAATCGAAACGGCAAACCCTGTTCTCTCTGAATTATCAAAAATTGTTGTAACAATATTTTTTTTCGTTGAAGCGTTTTTTGGTATTTTTGAGCTAAATATTTACGAAGGACATACTCAAACTTCATACTTCTGTCATGCATTTCAACCATTCATGCTTTACCATATTTGTGCCAGATACAATACCCAACAAACGTTCAGGTTTGATAATTATTTCGAACTCTCGAATCCGCTCTCCCTCTCTTACAGATTAGACACTTGTGAAATATTGCCATAAATCGGGAAATAATATCTGTGCATATTTTTGACATCTGATTTAAATAAAGTGATTGGGCTTCTGTTTGTTGGGATATGCTACAAGTTCCACCACCCTAAATAACGGCTGGCTAAATAACATACAGGCAGACTGACAGAGGACATGGTACCCCAGAGTAATAAATAAATGGCGTTTAACATGATCATTGTTATGCACAAATACATTTACTCTCATGTCTCACACACTCATGCATTTACCACATACATTCATGATTTACTGGGACTTTTGTTTTTTCGTTGCGTGAAAAATTGTTACATTTTATCAACAAAAAATTGTTGAATGCGAAGACAAGTGTCAAATGAGTGTCACTCAACAATTATATGGAAATAAAACTAAAACGAAAAATTAAATTGAATAAATGTGTTGAGATTTTACATAATTTGTTTATTTTTCATTAGTCCGTGTTGCAATCTATTTGTTTATTGAAATATTGTTGTACTTGTTCTCATTCGAATAGAACTAGAGAAAAGGCAATCAAAGTGCAAAGTACCCATAAAAGATCTGAATGGCTCGTTACGTATATAACTGTAACACTTGAACGCTTAAGTGATTCCCAAGAAAGTTATTAATTATATTCATGTAAACGATAAAATTAGGGACACAAGCGTCCGCAGATTAACAGGAGTCCAATCGTTTCACTAAAACTCTTGTGTTTCAATTAAAATTATAGACTACATAATAGAAGTATAAGACTTTTGAAGCATCTAATGGAATGTTACGATTCCAAAAACTTAGTCCCTGCGACTTTAAATTCTTTCACTTAAATTTAAACCCTTATTTTGGGATTCTTCATATCGGCACATTAATTCAATATTTACATAATTATATTTTCCAGTCATTAGGAAACGTGTTCTTTGCAAGTCCATTTAAATACAATATTTGTAAAATATCCATTAATAATATCACACAATAATACTTCGATAGTTATGTCAACAATTCGTTATAGATTTAATTAACAAAGTCACCACTTCTATTGTTGTTGACAAATTCGATTCAAAAATTTACATAAAAGGCGGCGGAGTTTGATTTTTATATTTTTTATACAAACTCTTTAAGTACTTTACATTATAGCTGTTAAGTAATGATTACTAATCGTAATAATTGGTAATTAGATTATTTTTTTTGAAAGTTGAAGTAATGAATATATTATGATTATTTTCAGATTTGCACGAATACTAATTGATTACAATTACAGATAATCAAAAATAATCAAGATTAATACAAATTACGAGAAATTAATCAAAAATAATAAAAAGTAATCAAAAATAATTCGATTAATTTCAAGGATTATTTTCGATAATTTTTTTTTTTATTTGGCGAAATTATGGCAATACTCTCACAATCATTGTCTGGTTTTTCTTTTGAAAAATTAGTTGTAATGAAGGCCAATTGTAATTATATGTAAATTATAAAACTTTTTTGGAAATCTGAATGCATTTGTTTTTCGTTATTATTTTTTTTGTCACGTATTTTTCCCTTTTTTGTTGATTTAGGAAGTACTAAAATTGTAATTGATTGTTTTGTTATTGAAGTGAATATATCTATATTTTGTAAACAAAAACTAACTTTTATTTCTTCAGAATTTTTTTTACGTTGTAAATGCAAATTTTTCTAAATAAAATGTATATAGAACATGATGTAAATTCAAAATTTTTAAAAAATAATCAAAAATATTCCTTGAAAGTTTTTTTGATTATTTTTGATTATTTTCTCGTAATCCTAAATAATATTGATTACTTTTGGATTATTTGTAATCATAATTAATTAACAATCAGGAATTGTTCAAAAAAGAATTATGTAATCAATACCATTCTTTTTAAAATGTAATCAAATTGATTACTTATCGTAATCCACATTTAACAGCTCTGCTTTACATATCAGTACACAGTTTCAAATAGAAGGACTAAACAAAAAAAAACTAAGACGGATTTCCAATAATTTCGACAAAAGTTTTCATTATCATCCATATGTGTGCATGCATGTATGTATGTATGTATGTAGACTTATTAAATATCGCGAAATACCCTGAGTATGTATTTTTTTTTCTCTTCTTAATGTCACTGTTTAATTATAAATATATCAATATAAAAAAAAAATAATTAAGAAGCGTACAATAATAGGAAAATAATAGAATTTACTCACACTTTGCCATACACATGCACGAGTTTGCATAAAGTCATGTAAATGTACTTACTTTAAAATTATTACATCAATGTCGGTGACAATGTCAATTATATTTTTTTTATTTACACTGAAAACATAAACATTGACTAACAGTTTGACCACACACCTTTCTCCTAATGTGTTACGTGGCTGACAAACGACTTAAAGGTTAAATGTAGCAAATTTATTAAATGCCACTATTTACAATTTATAATAATTTTATGTCGTTATTCTCAGTTCGGCGTAGATAAAATACTATTAAGCTTCAACAAATTTGCCATAAGATGACATCAATTAGTCAGTGGATTTTTTTTCATATTTTATATTTTTATAAATTTTATTCTTGACCTTGAATCGTTTTTATAAAAAATTCTTTTATTATCAGGAAATGAAATATTTTTTATAACAACCAAAATAACAAACTAATAATTTGTATTTGAAGAAATATTTGTTCCAAACATGCAAAAATGTTTCAAAGTTTAGAAAGAACAAAAAATGAACACAAAATTTTACATTTTGAAGGGGAAGTAACACTCAGAAACTGGTGCCCACTAATTAATTTTTTGAATAATCGTCTTACTTTCTTTGGAAAGGGACAGCGTAGAGAAGACAGGTAGTGAAGTAGAAAGAGAGAAAAGCTTCATTGTTTACACCATGCATGTGCGCTTTATGCTTATTTCTAGAACAGTGTTGCAGCGCCTCTAGTGTTATGTAGGTGCATTACTTGAAGCTAGTATAGCCGTTTTGTTAATTTTATTTTACTTCGTCGATATATACTAGTGTGAATTTAAACTAGTATCAGAAGAAACTCATGTATTGATTGCAGCGGCTGGGATACGAACGAACCCAGGGCGTTGTAAAATCATCGAATGCTTAATAGTCAACGCTCTGACTACTTAAGCCATAGCAACCTCATTATTGCAAGTATTATATTTTATGAACAAAGTGCCGGCATGTATCATCGTAACATTATCTGTATCTGCTTTAAAGCCGATTCATTTTCAAAGTTAGGATAATGATAAAATTCAAAACAGTGAGAAGATACTGCCGTATGAAGGGAATATCTGCAGTTTAGAATTGATTTATGTTCAGCCATTCTAATTCGTAGTTTATTTTTTGTTGTTCCTGCATACACCTTATTACGATTCTCCTGATCATTTCTCTTACAAGGAATTTTGACTTGTCCAATTTATGAATTCTATCCTTAGTTTAACTGAACAATCTTTTCAATGTATTATTAACTTTGAAAGCCATTTAGTATTTTTTTCTTAACTATAACATTGTAATACTTAATAAATAATATTTTAGAGATAAGATTTGAATACCTATTGCAAATTTCTTTAATCAGAAAGTTTAAATAAAGGAAAATTATCAAAGATATCGTAACTTTTTTATGAAATTCAACAGAAATTTTGTGTATTTTGTTGTTGGATTTGGATATTTTGCAATTGCACCATTTACACTAAATACTGAATACCGCTAATGTTTAGCATCGTTCTTTTATCAGATCTCAGGTATTTGTTCGTTGTGTTCGAAGAAAGTATCATCAGCATAGAAATAAATTCGCAGAATAGTTGTAATTAAAAATGTCTAAAGGTAACGGAGTAGGGTACCGTGCAATCGGATATCTCCAAGCTTATTTTCCATTTGCTTTTACTCACAGTTTTAACTGTTTTTACACAATAACTACTACCTTTATTTATGTGTTAATGTCTGGATGTGTGTGACTGCCGCATTTCGCTCTCTCCATTTTTTCACACAAATACTTTTCGTCGTCCTCTGGCTGATGACTATAATCGAATAACAGCAATTTGTCCGCGAATGTTTACAAAGTCATTTATCACTTAAACAGCCTTTTAAATTTTCTGCGTTAAGGATTTCTCCAACACACTCTATTCTCTAGCGTTTTTGCTTGTTTTCATATTTTCCCCGTTTCTACTCTGATTTTCATTTTTTCTACTCAGTTCGTGGGACTTGTTGGTGTCTTTTTGGCCTGTCAGTTTAGTTGAAGTTAAAAAGACTCAGTTACGGTGGGCGGGGTGTCGATGTAAGTCAAATGTGCTGGGATTGAATTTATGATGAAAGTTTGAAATTTTGTTGACGTCTTCAGTTTTAACGCGATATTAATGATTTGTCGTGTTTTTCTACTTTTTAAGAATTAAAAAAAAAAAAATAAATAAATGATCACGAAAGACAAAGTCGTTTTTGGTTACATTTTAGTATTAATTGCTTTTGCTAAAAAAAAAAGTACCAATGACAGGTAAAAATTGAAAACAACAACATTATTTATGACTTGAAACGTTTTTATTGATTTTGTATGTGAGCACGTGTGCAACAATAGTGTATTAACTCAAAAACCTTTTAATCTGTGTATATCAAAGGAGGAGGTTAAAAAGATCAATACTTTGTGTAGATATGAATACTAATTATCGATTTTCAAATTAAAAGTGAAAATAAAAAAATAGAGTTAATACACTATTCTTGCACAAGTGCGACATGTTTTTTCTGCTTATGAAAATGAAGAGAAAATATTGGGAATATGTCTTCTTTATATATTTTTTTTTAATTTTACAAATTTTTTATATTTTTCCCCAATTTCTTTTCTCGAATCCCAATTATATATTCACTGTCACAGAATAAGAATAGAAAACAGTAGTATATAAACTTTAATTTTAAATTTCAAATTCGTCAGTAGGTTGTGAAAGGGAAAATTCCGGATTGGTAAGTCCAGGGCTAAAAAAAATAAATTCCGTAATTTCTCGATTTTTTAAAAAAAATTGTTACTTTAAAATTAAATATCTTACGTGCTTTTTTTAAATGTTGTACTATTGTATTCCATTATATCCTCTGGACAACTTGTACTTTTTGAGGTCCGCCGCTATTCACAATTCGCAGAGTATTTGCTGCACCCTGTGAATAAAGCAATAGCTAGTAAAAACTAGAAAACAGTAAATATTTTGTGTTTCCATAATGGAATTGTTTTGTTTATTTTTGCTATTTTTGAATTAAATAAATAACATAATAAATAGTTTAGAAATGAAAGAGCCTGAATAAGATTATATCGACATATATGATGAGCAATAGCCTGTATAAGAGAATCATGTAGAGCAAATTATTTGGACGGCAGTAGGTAATTGAGTATAACAATATTTTTATTAACTGGCTGCAAATTTGTGTTAACTCTATTACGGGAAGGGAATGCTAAGCGCATTGCTACCCACTAGCAATAAGCAAAAGCGCTCAAATAATTTGTTGCAGATGTTTACTCTCATATTTCATTTGGCAGCTTTGACTTTCCGGAAGATTTTTTCGTAATGAGAGCATCGTGTTTCAGGAAATTTTCATTAAAAAATGTTGTCCATACAAAAATGTTCTTTTTTAACTCTACGAGTATATATAGATTTTTTTGAGTATAAATAATTGAATAGCTTCTTACTTTTGTGTACCGACGTGTCGCGACGTTACTTGGTTTGGCTCTTTCGATTTGGTTGAACTTTTTAAAGATCATTTTCGTTAATCTTCGATTATTTTTCCGACTTCTAATTTTGTTCTTGTAGTGCCTTTTTTTTGATAATTATAATTTTTTTTTTCATAAAACTTAAAGTCTTTTATGAATTTTTGGGGGGTTTGTGTCGATTTTTCGACTGTGTGAAAGATAAACTTTCGATTTATTGGTAAATTTTTATATTTTAATCAAAATTTGTTTGTTTGTGTTAAATAATGTTTATATTGAATTTTCGGTTTCAGGTAAAAACTTTAATAATGCGAAGGTATTTTTGTCGTTACAATGTTGCAATATTTTTCGAGCAGTCACAAGTTCAGTACGTCCTGTACGCACCATGTTATCAACAAGTTTTGCCTTCAAAGCTATTGCCGCAATTGGGAATACTTTTTAATGGCCTGTTTCTGTAACAGAAGCGAGTCCATCAAATTTATACATAAAATACTCAATTTTTGTTGTTGAAACAAGCACCCTAATATCGTTTAGTGACCACCAGCCGAATAAATCGAATACTTTACGAATAGAGCGCGTATGACGTTGATCTTACATTAATATAAAATAGGAAAAAGTCGTAAGAAAATTCCAATCATCCAAATACATCTATAGTATTATTTATGCAACGAATTTTTTCCGAACTATTAGAAAATTGTCTATCAGAAAATTGTACGAACTTAAGCCTGAATTTAATTATCAAAAAGAATTGGACTCTTATTGTTTTATTGAATGAAAAATGATAATTTAAAGCAAGGAAAGTATAAATAAGAAAAATATTTCATTTGGAGTTATGGGAGAATAGACACTCCCTCAGAGCCCATTTGCACACATTTCACCAGAAGTACAATCAACATGTACTGGTATGTGTTTGTTCTTGTACAAAATTATATGAGTCCACAAAACTTAAAAACAAACAGCATCTTGCGATTTGGTAAAAATTAAATATTTACACGCTCACTCACACATACTCAATAACGATTTTGCTTCTATTGTAATGATGTGTGTAAGTGAATGAGAATTGTGTTGTAGCATTTATTAACGGATAGAGATACTTTTTTTGCGATTCTTGCACAATCTGTTGTTCCTTTGCTTCTACTGTTGTGCTGGAAGACTGTAAGTGAAATAAAATTTAAAGTACATCAGGATGCGAACAGATGACGCAATTATAAACTGTTGCCTAATTGAGGTTGAAATCCCAGGAACGAAAACTTCTACTCATTATAAGTATAAATAGAAAACACTATGTACGCACGTACGTACGATGCGTTTTAGCGCGCATAGACTGACAGACATGCATAGATAGAGATCTTCACTGTGGTTTGTTCTGCACATCAGAGGATGAAACAGCAGTTTCAAGGTGTCAAATAGTTAAGAACAACAATGGAAAACATAATGGGTATAAGACGAGTTACTGGTACGTTTGCAGAGCTATTTCCTTCAATTATTTTTTAATTTGCTTCTGTTTACTGACGAGGCCTTTAGCGTTTACCTACGAAAATTACGTGTGATATATAACTTCAATGTAAAACGATATATTTGTTGAAACACGAGTAACCGTGTAGCCCAAGAGGAAGTAAAGTAAGTCCATTAGAATTAATTCACCTTTGGTATGTGTGTGCTGCGGGAGGGAACAAACAGTTATATTTTCGCTTTGGGAAATGAATATAATTTTGACCATTATTTCATCCGATCATGATCGTATGTACGACATGAAATTTTAAATTGGCCTACGTCCAAAGATTTTATATTTCAGCATTTCCCTGGAAATCATATTCAAATTTTATACCTATCGAATGTTATAAACTTTTGAAAGCCTTCCAGACTTCATATTTAAGAAACTGTTCAACACACGTTTTTTCGAATAATTAATATTTTCTCTTAACTCTCTTTATCTGAGTGCAACAGTGGAAACTGTTTTCTCTATGATTTATTTCATTCCTGCGGGACGCATTTGCTTCCACAAATAGGAACTTAAACGAGATGTACTATGCAATGCAGCAAGCACCATCATCACTATGTTAAGTTCGAATAGTGCAATGTCTTGCCGTATGTGCGTTCGATATAATAATTTACTTCTCTATTTTTCCATCCTCTCGCTCTCTCTTTCTCTCTCGTACATTTCAGCCCGTTTGCATTAATATAAAGTTTTATTAATACTCATAAGTTGCATTTCTTTATTCGAAATACATATCGACTCTTTGTTTGTTGCATTCCACATGCATTGTTCGCACACACACACACACACACACACACACACTTATATAAGTCTTATGAGACGTGTATCTGGTTGCGTGAGGGTTGCAGGCAGACTCCCTTCATTTGTAATATCTTGTTAATTTTTTCTTTTTTCGGTCATAATCATGTTAAACCTTTTTTTTTTGTCGAAAAATGTTTTCTGATTTTGTCCATGTAAATGTTTTTCCTTTCCCATTTTATTTTTTAAAAGTTCATTTTCCATTCGCATAACATTGATAATATGGCTATCATGACTTTTATCATTGATGCCAATCGAGTGAAATTACGCACATTCAGCCTGAGGGACTTGATACTTGTGCCCTGCCAATATCATTCCCTGTTTTTTTCTTTATTCATTTCGCTGTATTTACAGTGGTACGAAGTTATATAAAATTAAAAAAAAAAAATGGTTTAAAATTTAACTTAAAGATATCAAAGACGATTATTGATAGAATTTCCATGATGTATAAAATGAAAAAGGGAATTCTTCCCTTCGAAATCATTAAAAATTAACATTTTCCTATACAAAATGTTTAGGTAAACTAAAGCTTTGTTCGTTTTTGATAATACTGCGCCCTAAAACTTAAGTTTGGCTCCAAAGACCAAAACAAAAAAAGGACCTATAAAACTGTTCACAATACAAGCGCAAAATACTTTGAGGTGATTTTGTGAGACTTATATTAATCTTTTAATCGGGTGACGTTTTCACTTTAAGTAAAATGACAAATTGCAAAAAAAAAAAATAGAAATAAAAGTTATAATTTTTTTGGGGCGCCTTTTTATTTCCTGCTGCAGATAAAATTGTGTCTTCCACTAGTTTCGAGAAAAACGGGTAACTACTATTAAAGGACTTGAGTGGTTTTGTATTGAATAAAAGGTTAATCTGCAAACATTATGTTACAGAACTAGCCGTTGTGAATTTAAGTGTTGAATAAAATATTCAGCAGTGTTTGTAAAAAATAACATCTGCCGTGTATTATTTAAAGGAAACTAAAAGAAGGTGTGCAAAACTTAGAGACGTTTAAAATGGGTTAAAAGGTTTAACAATATTTTCTAGTCCTAGCGAAAATATTAAATGGACACCGCATATAAAAATGTTCCTCTAGGTTGTGTTGGTTTTCCTTTTTCGCCAAATATCGAATAAAGACTACAAGAAATCAAAAGGGGTTTCGTGTCGTTGATAGCGCGCTTTTCTTAATCTTTTTTCTGTCTTTAAATTAACTTTTTAAACATTAAATGCGTAAAACTTTTGTAGCGCTTCGATTGACTCTTCTATTAGATCTTGAAAAACTTATTCCATGGAAGAGATACCCAGGTTCTTTTTTGTAAATTATCTTGTGTTAAAGTATAAGTGAATGACATTTCTTTGTTTGTGTTTACGCTTTTTGTCCATCGGAGAACTGCCTGCGGTGCTGTAAAAGTTGACGCTGCAACCCCACTGTAAAAATAGTTAAAGTTCATGGTTTAAGTTGTTGCATAATGTAAACACACTTAATTATAAATGTGTCTCTGTGTGTGTGGATCTGTGTGAATCATTGATGCACTATATATGTGTATGGTGGCTAGTGGCTGTGTGCGCAGTACTTAAAAGAAGTTATGGGCTAGAATTATAAACAGCATAAATGGTGTCATTATTGGGTTTTAAAATTTCAGAAAAATGTCATTTAATTTTTGCCTGATAAAAATCATTATTATGACACAAAAAAGCACAATTTAAACAAAACAAAATTCATTCTGAATACAAAGGACGCTTTATGGAAGCGAACGTTGTTGCAAAGATAATTTTTACAGTTAATTAAACATCTGTTTAGAAAAAGCAGACTTGAATATACCACTGCTGAATCTGGAAAAAAATCAAAAAATAAACAAAAATATTAATAAGAAAAAAAGAGAAAGCAAAAAAAAACTTAACAAGATCGTCATCTGTCCCATTAGGGCAGTTACTCTTGCCTATTTCACTACAACGATTCTTCGCAATTTAAGTTGGAATATAAAAAAAAAAACTAATAAAATATTTTCGTTGTCTAGTGCCATCATTGCATGAGTTTTGAAATATTTTTACAAAAACTTATGTTTGTATGGCTGCTTTATTGGTCCTTGATTGTAATTTATTGTAAATTTAAATCGAAACGTAATTTGAAGACGAATCCCAGTGCATTTGAAATGGGTAAACGCTAATAATGGCCCTTGAACAATTGCAAAACTGTGATAAAAAACTGCGAATAAAGAGCAAAGTTCGTGAATTCGTTAAAGTATTTTTGCCACCTCAATATGGGCCTGTTGCTATTTTTTCGAAATGCTCTAAATTGCTCTACATAGTTGGTGTGAAAATACTTCAATTGAGAACTTCCTTTTGATTTAAATGTAGCACTAAGCATAAAAAAGTCGTTTGCAATTTTTCTTTGCAGTTTCTTGGAAAACAAGTTGTTGGTTTTCATTCATCTTAACCTTAACCCAGCCTTTAAAAGAGAACGTGGCATCCCACATGTCCTTATGTTTACAAAATTAAACAAAACAAAAAAAAAACTCCAGATGATGCTTGATTTTTGATTAAGTATTATTTCAACACAACCTCTTTTGTTGTTTGATGATGAGTCTTCATCTGTTTCTGGTGTTGCAAAGAAAACTGAACAGAAATGAAATGAAAATTGATTAAATTCTTATTGAGCTGGGTTACACTTTTCTTTCGTGGCATGTTAAGGGCTGTTTGTTCGTTTGTTGCCATTCAATGAATTTTATTTGGTTCTTGTTGCTTTTTGTATTGTTTGTTTTTTCTGTAATTTTATTATAAAGAAAACATTTGCTCACATTCTAAAATAAGTACCCGCACCTTTATGCAGCAGCAGCAGCAGCAAAAAACGCAACTCGTGTGCCACATGTCAGCATCTGGTTTAAAGGTTTTTGTTTAAATTATTATTGCAAATTTTATTATTCGATGAAGAAGAATGTGTTATTTAGTTTATTTAATATTCAAATACTTTTGTTCAATTTTTTTTTAATCCTGCACGACCTTTATTGGTCGTTTCAAAGTCGTAGAAGTGAACATTGAAAATTAATCAGTTTGTGGCAATTTAGCTCACAGACACACTCGTGCACTTTTCATAATTAATTGAAAGGGGATACTGACTAAAATATCAATTGATTTAGGAATGCTTTCCTGATAGAAGAAGAAAATATGTAAATTACAGAGTTTAAAAAAATGCTAGATTGAAATTGCTATTATAATTGCTGTGAATCTTGTATTAAACATGCAACAACAATAGCCATAGCAACAGTTCCAAATATGAAAGTAAACACCGCGCTGTTCTATTCTGCACTCATTTTTAACAGCACGCTAAACGAAAATTAAAAAAAAAATATAAAAAAAAATATTTTTAAACAGCAGCTGCAAAGCGATCTTGCTGTTTTTATGCCGCTGAACAGCATAGTAATAGCAAATGTTTTCTGTCACCTCGCTGTCTGTTAATTTTTAGAGGCTATAATAGAAAATCTTAAAAATCTAGGATGAAAAGTTTTATCCCCAAACCACACTTGGCAAGGGATGACGAAAATTCGTTAAAAATATCTAAATCCAGGATTTAGCATTTGTATTTTGTTTTGTAATAAATTCTTACGGGCTAAGGGTTGATTTGAATACTTAAAAGAGAAAACTAAAGGATAAAAAAAGAAAAATTAAATCTCTATACTTAAAAATTAAAAAGTCTAAATTGGAAAATTCCTTACTAGTTCATAACACTGTTCGTGTATCATTCCACAATGCTACCAATGTGATTGCAGTCATATTTGTGCTGGTGCTGTCTTCTTTAGTTTTGTATTTTCAACAGTGACAGCAAATGATTTTTGCTTTTGCTATCGCTGGACTGTATTTATTCTCAATAGCAGAGTGACAACGAAAATATACTAAAACTTGTAGAATTTATAGCATTGTACAGCATTTTTCTGTGCTCTTGCTATTTTGCAGTAAGCATTTTAAGCATTGGTACATAATCGCCCAAGTGAAAATCCTTCTTCCACCAACTCTTAGCTATATATTTTAGTTAATACCAAATCGGGGAAATATGTGATGAAGTTCTTAAATAAACAAAAAAAATTAATTTTTTACTTAAGAGAACTTTAATTTTTAATCGCTATAAGGTCAGTTGAATAACAAGCGCATACGTTAACATGACTGTAGGCGTTATTCCCTTTTCAATAATTAAACATTTTTTAATTTGAGATCTTTTTTTGCACTGCAGTCATCAAACACAGTGCAGAAAAAATTGAAAAAAAAGTAGAGCAAACATTTTTCTTGCATCAGTCCTCAAAAGCAATAATGAAATAATGAAAGTTCTTTGCTTTGCACACGAAAGGTTTAAAAGAAAAAACGGGAGCAAACAAAATGGAGATGAACTGTCTAATGTATGCAGAACTGCCAGATAAAGAAAGACAAAGGACAAAAGTCCATCAAGTGAATTACAAAAGGAATTTTAATTAATACGATCTTATCATTATCGACATCAAAATGGCAAAAGAATCACAACAGGAAGCAATTGGTCAATCGGCATTTAATTTAGAAGTGGCCAGAAGCAATTGATTATTGAGCTATCGAGCAATAAAAGAAAAAAGGACGATGACGTGAAGCCAATAAAAATAATATTTGCAATATAGGCAGGATTAAAATCAGGACTATTAGGCTGGTAATATTCATTAGGGCGTTAATAAAGGAAGTAAAATAAAAGAAGCATTGCCAAATGTATATGACGTAATGCATGTTTACGTTAAACATCTGTTGTTGAGAAAATTGGTCTTACTTCTTGCAGAGGCAGCCGTAATATGCACACACCACTAGGAGCTTACTAATTGACTTCGTACCAGAATTTAATTACTTCAAAAACATTCTTGTCATAAACGTTTTTTTTTTTGTATTTCAGATGGCTTTAAATCAAGGCGAAAGTTACGTTTCCGATTTTATGCCGAGATTTAAGCGTACTGGAACCTAATCTAAGTATACTCGAATAAATACATCAATATTTAATCCTGCGCACAATGTCCTTGTTTCCTTCCTGCCACCGACAAATGTTGTTATTCTCATTCGTAATTTAATAATATTTTTATTAAGTTGTATTTGTGTTTTGCTTAATTGAATTCGACACTTTAAGTGTGTCTTTGGTCTATTGAATAAAGAATTTTAAGTGATTCCAATTCCAAAGTCCATATAAATAATAATCATATTTACAACAAACACATACATACATACATATATACAAATTACATATGTGTGTGCTTGTTTGTGTGTTTGAACTTAAGTCATATAAACATGCAAACTTACGTGCAATATAAAGGACTATTGACAATCGCACTAGAACATACGAAAAAAAGCTTTGAATTCTAAAAGCTGACGTTTAATTAATGTGAGTTTCTCTTTTACAAAATTGGAATAATAAGAGTTCAAAATCCTTTCAGTATTTAAATATTTCACTTCGATCTTGTAGTTTTTTTACACATGAAAATACTTAACATGGTTGTGGCATATTCACGATAACCATATTATGTTTACTACAACAATAAATTATGGTGGCAAACACGTAATTTTAAGCATTTGTTAGTTGCGGTAAATAAGTTATTGTTTACAGTTAATCATTAAATGATTTTCGTTCATAAAAATTGTCACATGGTTGAGTTGAACAATACAATTTTTACTAAGATTCTTGCTACGAACAAAGTATTTTAACTATACAAAAAAGTATAATAATTTTAACCAACAATATGTATGTTTGTTTGCTGCTTGATCAATCATAATATGTTGTTCTTAGGTTCTGGTTGCCTCCTCCATGTTTTTGCTCTGCTTGTACGAAGTCCTGAAATCAACATTAATTTAGAAAATGCAACTTGAATTATATTTTGTGTTGACACGCACTTACAGTTTTGTTTTCAATTTATTTTAGGTTGTTAAATTCGATGGATGTTGATCGGCAAAATATTTGTTTCATTTGTAGTGAATGGAAAGTCATGTTCCATTCCGAGCTGTCGCAATCCTTACAGTCGATGCAAGCATATGATTGCCACTTTATATTTACAAGCCATCTGTAGCACTTTGTCTAACTGTTGGTAATTTGATATGATTATTTTTTTGTTCTACAGGGTTTCTCAATAGGAACAAGCAGTTGTTAAAATCATTTGAAAGAAGTTCCTTGATATGAGATTACAACGCACATTTTGTTTTGTGTCGGGAATATGACATTGTTTACTAGGACGTGCGAATCTGAGAGATGCAACATTCGACTGAAGTTGAATTTGAGGGAAAGCACCGATAATTTTTGGATTATAACCTTTAGCCTGCGACTAAGTGAAACCCCACAAAAAAAGTTTAACTCGTTTATATTGCACGATTGAACTTGTAACTTATCACAATGATTGTCTCAAAATCATAAAGTGGAAAAATTGAGGAAAGACAAAATAATAAAACCACGAGGAATTGTCAAAATGTACCCATCACATTAGGAGCACCCTTTGCATGAGAACTATTTTTGCAAACTGAAACAGAAGTGTTCATCTTAAGAGGCATTTAGACACAACATTTGAACAATTACAACCAAAACACCAAAAGAGGATGGGACGGACAGATGTACTGACATTTAAACAGATCGCATGCCAAAATCGAATGCTTTCTTTAATTATTTTCGCTTTCCTTTTAGGAGCATCTATTTAGTTGTTGTAGCTTTTTATTATTATAATTCAGGTTTTCAATTCTCATTTACCTGGAATGAACTACGCACATACATACGAACATTTGAAATGTGCACATATGGCCAATGTGGCAGTTGTGTGGTTGAGTGCATTTGAATATTTCTCACTTTTATTACAGGAACACACGACTCTAGCGGATAGATATTTTTGTATGTAATGTGTTGGACTACCTGAGTTTTGTTTACTTTAAACTCTGTTCCATTCCAAATTAAACCTGGTGCATTAAAGACCTTTAGAATGAATATCCCCTAAATATCCTGTTCAAAAAATCCTGATACAAAGCCAAACATCAACAACAGAATAAAAGTTCAAAGACCTTAAATTTGTTTTATAAATATTTTTTTGTGTCCTGCACAGTCTTTTTTTTTTTTAATATTTAATGCGTATGTGTGAATGCTGGTAATAAAATGCGTGCAGCATACAACAAATTTGAGATACCTTCTCTAGGTAAATACGTCAGAACTGATTCGTAGGCAAAAAAGAATCTATTTATTTTGTTTGTAGGTAAAAAAGAAATGAAATGAATGTCTGACCCTGTTGCTAAGTAGAGAGTGCACAAAAGAAATGGAGAGAGATGGATGAATGAAGAGTGTGTTAGCGGAGGGCGCGTGCGCGCCTAATTCGACCCTTAAATGCATTTACAGCAGCTGCGCTGTTGTAGGGGTTTAAGAATTTTTTTAAATTATTTTATTTGTACGACAATGATTCATGAAGATTCTGGAAATAATTTGTATATGTTTTCTACAAGCTACTGCTTTACGTAACATCACTCACTTATCGCTGTATCGAACACTAACTAAAAATTGACATTGTTCTCGTTTCACTCTTTTAAATGGAAAATTATATAAAAAAATATTTTAGCGTCTTGGCTTATATTTTTGCCAATTCGAATTTAGGTTTGTGTGTCTTTTCTTAACGTTTAATTATTTGTGAAAAGTATTGAGTCGAATCTTCAGCGTCCTCTATTAGGAATTAAAATTATTATTGCGAGTGTGATGTTGATGCAACAGTGTCTGATTTTCTTGCAACGCACAATCTGCAAATATGCAAAATTTTAAAAGTTTAAACAAATTTTTGGCCAAACATTTTGAATTACCAACAATGAATAAAATATGAGGCAGAGAATTTCGATTTCTTAAAATTCGTTTTTTGAGCTGAAATGTTTCTTAACCAGATCCTGTGGAGGAACGCGGATCATTTTAGCTTGTGAGGTGAAAGTATCTCGTACGAAATGCCAAATTTATAGACTAACATTAAATGAAATACCGATTATAAACCTGGTACTCAATGAAATAAATAAAATAGTCGACGCATTCAGTTAAAGAATCACAAAAATAATTGATTTTTGTCATTTGCATTTCATCACAGTTTTGTTTTTTTTTTTTAGTTTTCTTTTACTTGATTGCTAATCCAACACGAACATAACTCTTTACTTAACCAAACTTGTACGCTGTGCCCAGAGTATCGGAGGAAATTGACACACAATTTGTTTTGGTTTTGCGACCAACCATTTTTGCTAAAGTTGGTTCTTTGTGGATTTTATTTATATGAAAAGTTTTCTTATGTGCATTTTTCAGGGGGATCCAAAGTGTTTGCTAGGACATGGCGATTAGCTTGTAATACTTCCTGGCCAGTCTGCATGAAATGAAATAGTGGTGCAAAACAAATGTCTCCCTTTAAGTGCTTTGCGGTAACTGATTGAGAGATAATTCTGAATACGAAACCTTAAAAAAAGAATATTTAGATACAAAGTAACACTTCATGTTACAGTTGGTTGTATAAATTAAAAATAGTTGTCAGATTCTTGATTTGATATTTCGGTAGGGTGTTTTCATTTTTGGAACAAATTTCCGTCAGCCCTTGTCAAGTTTGGTTTGGAGTCAAACCGGTTTCGGATATGTGCCATCTTCAGTGTCATTTTTTGTTCTCATAACGAACGGAAAATTATTATAAAGTAAAAAAATTTAAAAAAATTAGTAGTAAAAGTAGGAGGTGGGGCTGTTGAAAAGATCGTTGCCTAAAGTTGGAGAGGATAACCTGTGTCCGTTTTGAGAAACTTTTAGTCAGAAAATATTTTGGTCTAAAGGAAAATAATGCATTAAAAAATGCAAAGAAGTTGGCGTAAAAGTAGGTGATGCTAACGTAAATTACTAGTAAATGGTGATATCGGCTGCGGTATAAGAAACATATCTATCAAGTTAGAGCGAAATCGGAGTAAGTATAGGAGTGGCCGGTTCAAAAGTATTTGGTGACCTTTCCTGGAGTACAGAGATCGTATGTTCCTAAATTTCTGAGAAATCCGTTGAAAGTAAAAATTTTTACAACAAGAAACAAACAAGAAATTAATTTTATATACATACATTATATACACGTATATATGTACACATACATATATAGAGAATATGTCATTACATGCTTATAGGGTACATACATATACATATAAATATAATTTCCTGATGTTCCTATAAAAAGTACGAACCTCACCGATTTCTCTCCAGTTCCGCTTGTCGATCACAGGTGTTCAGTCTCGATCTAACATTTATTGAACTCCTGCTTCTGTAGTTGCATCCTGGTCGTTCACAGCTTCGGCTGTCTGGGGGTGTACCAGGCAATGATCCTTTGGAGTTTTTACGATTTTGTTACTTAAGTTATGTAAATATTTATAATAAATAATAAATTTGTTCTCATTGTTTGTAAAGTAATAAGGAAATGGCTATGGGAGAAGAGACGACTGACTTTTGTTTTGACATTTTTACAAACACTCAGCAATAACACGATAGCGCCATATCAAAAAATTGGTTAATCGTTTTGAACATTTGATTTTTTTACGTAATATAACTTATTTGGAATGTTTTTCACGAATAATCTTAATTTCGAAACAAAAACTAGTTAGAAGGTTGACATAGCAAGGGGACGGAGTAGATTGATTTTCATTTATTTCGATCGCGCGTAATTTAATGGCCCTCGCTTCTCAAGATAATGATTGCTCTTGGAAAATTATTCCTAGAATACTTTAGAAGAAGCCTCAAGAACGTATTGAAGGGATTACTTTGTTGTAGTTTCGAATATTAAGTTAAAAAAGTTAAAAGTGTTTTGCTCGATTAATGAAAACTGGCAAATGTTTTGAAGTTATTTGCAACAGACTTCCGAGTTTTACAATTTCGATATCAATCTTTTTTCCAAGAAAAAAAATCAAACAACTTCAGAGAATAATCGTATCTTGCATTGAAAAAAAATTCAGGTAGCTAAGTAGTTAATTCTCTTCTACTAAAATTGGAAAAGTAGGATATTTTATTTCCATATGCTCGTATTAGATAGTGAAAAAGAGAGAGGTGGAGAAATAAAAATTATGTTTTTTTTTTAATTTTGGAAAGCAGCAATTTCCATTTGTTTTATATTTGCACTTTCCCTGTTTTTTGTTCCCATCGAATTGATGTAATATTTGATTGCAATTTTGACGCCTCTTTCCGGTTTGCATTTCCTCTCATATGGGTTACATTTTTGTGTCAGTACATTTGAGTTGTTACAAAACTCGGTATAGAAACTTTTCCTGATACACACATACGAGTACATTGCTCAAGTGTGAGTGCACATGTAAAGGAGAGTAAATCAATGCCTCAATGCAGGGTGTGTGTTGGAAAACTATTTTAAGTGGGTTTCCTTTTATTCCTTAAATAAAATGTTTGACGTGATTTTAAAAAGAACTTGTTGTTTCGGAACCCATAGTTAAGTATTTGATTGGCATTTGTTGCATTTGAATACAACCAATAAAACCATTACAACAAATTCCAATTCTGCTATACAAGAGAAGGGCTTTTTCCCAGATGGCAGAAAAGAAGTTCAGTAAACTACAAATCTGGCATTGATGTCCTCTATATTTTGTATATTAAGGGATTAAACTTGTTCCACCACCAGCTACCACCACAGTTTTGCTGATTTTGATCAGTGGATCTTTGTAAATGATTTGATTGCAACGCTGC
Source organism: Phania funesta (assembly GCA_963932375.1). Lineage (NCBI taxonomy): Eukaryota > Metazoa > Arthropoda > Insecta > Diptera > Tachinidae > Phania > Phania funesta. The sequence continues at coordinate 91,992,535 of OZ010656.1, read as the reverse complement.
GAAATGACACAAACAAGAATTCACTCTTAAATTCAACAAGGGGTGAGTGATGGAAGGGATTTTGCCGAGCATGAAGCAGAAATAAAAGCAAAAAATAATAAAAAGATTTTTCTAATACTTCAGTAATATGGAAGCGTGTAGTGAAGATTCTTTTAGTGTTTGGCCATATAAATGCATGTGATAAAATGGGGAAGGTTACATTACCAAGACATGTGGATATTGGAAACTACTTTTCAATTAAAATTAAAGTTTCTTCCTTTATATCCACAAAGGAACCTTTTAAATTTAAAATTTTAGTACGTTATCCCATCAATGTAAGACTGAATTAAAATTATTTTATTACTTCTTGATTTGATATTCCGACAGGGTTTTTTTGGTTTGACAAACCGGTTTCGAAAGTTCGTTAACGAACTTTTGTTTTTAATATCAATCTTTTCTTATCTTTCTTTATCTCATCAAATATTATAGCTGGAGGTTAAGATTATGTGATCTGTTAATAGCTTCAATACTTCGCCATCAGAAAAAGACAATCACTATACAACTGATTTTAACAATTCTATAAATTTCTGCCTTCAGTGCTTAGGCTATCTTCCCATTACAAGTGTGCGTTTGCGTTTAATATGTTCGTCAGGAAAACTGAAGGGATGATAAATAGAATGAAATCAGGAGAAGAAGTTAAACTGCAAAATAGTTTTAATCAGCCAAAATGTTTATCACATGTTGACGTTAAATGACGATACCTTTTTTTTGGTTTGTTTTGTAAAGAAAAAATCGTAACCGGAATTACTAATGAGTCCTTCAAAGGAAAAACTCTAAACGAACTATCGCACAGTGGAAGAGTTATGAAAGAAAACTGAAATAAATGCCCAACTTTTAATCCGATTATAGAAAAGATTCACATGGTTGTAGCAGAGTTGCAGTTGAATTTAGATCTTGATATGCAGCTTTTAAATATCCTGAGGGAGCAGTGCTATAAGGCGCCGAGTGAAGACATCAATACCTGGTTCTTAATGGCAGTTGCTATGAAATCTTATAGAAAATATCGTCGGGGTTATGTTTAAGTTATAGCTTTTTTAAAGCTAAGTGAATAATATTTGTAGGCTCAAGTTCGTTATTTTAATTTGTCCAGCAATTGGTTCTTTAGTTGATTCTGATTTAGTATCAAGAGCAAAGCAATGAAGTAAATAAACATGTTGTCTTAGGCTCTGGGATTTTAATTTATTGTCTTGATCGAATCATTCGAACTGAAATTTGAAATACTTCTTTTTTTTTAATAACTATAAACAAAAGCCTAGACAAAGTGAAAGCAGGCAGTTTGCTAAATTCATTCTTATTGAAATCCGAACGCCCGCTAAGTAACTCCAAATATTCCACTGTAGAAGTGTGTTTAGCAACAATAACATTGAAAAAAAAACAATAACAAGGCGACAGCTTATCAAAAAAACGTACTTTAAATCGTATCTTAAAATATTTATTTTTTTATTATAAAAGACGCACAGACACACATACACACACAAAACAGGATATTTTTCCACACATTCACGAAAAAAGGTTCAGCTGCGATTGCCACGCGATTGTCACACTTTGTTAACACACACACACACACACACACACATCAATTTAGCCAGCCAGCCACTCAGTCAGACATTTACAAATTGTATTAATAACTAAAAGTAACTATTTTGCAATGTGCGATTCTATGCCCTTCCGTTTTCCATATTCATTTCACTTCATTGTCATTTGATCTACTGGGTTGCCTTGCGAAGTGGAAACAATTGACGTCGTAGCACAACAAACCATTTTTCTTTGTTCACTAATACTCGTACTTTCTGTTTTCCAATTTCACTTTTTTTGTGAATCAGGGAACCCTTGTGTTCTATTTGATGTTTTTTTTTCATACTTTTCCTTCGTCTTCCCCGTAAATATTGGATGCAAAGACAAATGAATAAATTCATTTGTTCTAGTTACAATTAATGTAGTTTCAAGATTGTAGACATATTTGCTCTAACAGAGAAGAGAGTTTTGGCTTTTATATTTTAGGCATGATAACTTGACAATATCATCATTGTCTCTCTAAATTCATGCAGGTTTGAACACATTTAAATATTCACACACGTTTCTAATTGAATGCAAAAGTGTGTCTATTTTACAAGAGGTAAAAGAGCACATTTACCATTTGGCAATTGCATGTGTAAATTTAAATAGAAAAAAAAAGGAAAAGAATTTAGAGGGGAAAATAGCAACTGCGCCAGCTGCATATTAAACAAAAATAAAGTCTGATTGTTTTCCATTCCAATTTGAATGATTTTGGCCTGTGTGGTGTTGGAAAATTGAGATCAAATTATAGGGTGCGGCATTTCAGGACAAATGGAGTTTCGAACATATCTGTTGTTGGGACACAGTATTAATTTCATGACTATTTCCGCTCAGTTACACATACGAAGTAACAATTTCGACACCTTGATTAAATATTTTTCAAACGCATTGATGAAAAGAGAAACAAATTTATGACAGTTTGACACGTTAAGCTTCTGAGAGAGAAGCTTGCAATGAATTAACAATTTTTTAAATTTTTTGCTTGGGGCTGCATCCATTTGGGGGAAGTATCCCACTCCCCCTTCTTTCCTTGAGTATTTTTTGCTTCAGTAGTTATATTTCTAAATTAAATATTTACAAATAAAGTTTTTGATAAGGAAAGATTTTCCTAAATAATATAAAATCAACGTTAGCAGTCGGACGTAATACCCTGGCAGTTAAAAACTACCGCATATCAGTTAATCGACCGTTTTCTCTTCCCTTGCAATGACAACTTTTTACCGAATTCGATTAGACTTCGGACATGTAATGTGTGTGATTTACCAGAATGCGTAATCTTCTGGCTGAGGAAATTCGCAAAATAATTCAGGTTGGATTTTCATTATTAATCATATAATATTTCAGAAAATGTACAGGTACCCAAAAAATTAACGACTACGCAGTTCCAGGTGATAGAACTATTTCAACGACTCCGGTTATTGTTCGATAAAATCTCAGATTATTTCCGACATCAGACAATTCGGTAAAAAATGGTCGATAATTATGGAATCAACCAAAGCACTGTGTTTAAGTTGGGCGCCGTATCGCTCATTCATATTCGTAGATATTTCAAGGACGCATGCCACACAAATTTCATACATACACAACCACCTAAGTCTATGGCGATTAAGGTGGTTTTAGAGCCAACAAATCAGACCAGAAAAGCAACAACTAACAACAGCAACAAAAAGACTTTAAATTTGCAATTACGAACACAAAAAGATATTTTTCACACGTCAAATAAATGGAAAATGATAAATGCGCGGCTTAACTAGAACATTTTCCAAACATATGAACATCAATCCCAATGGAGATTTTTGATTTGATTTATTTAATAAAAATAAATAAAAGCGCTGCCATGAAATTTAAATAAAATTAAAAATGCTAAAATTATTTAGTGGCTTAAAAATTATTGGATAATTCATCACTATCAATCAACAAGTTATAAATTTTTAAGTGTCACTATTAAAACTCGCCCTTAAAGTTCTTTGTTTGTAAGAGGTGACTTTCCCGATAACCTAAAGGGTCCATCTTTTTACCTCTAACTTGTAAATAAAAAAACATTCCAGTTTCGTGAAGTCGTAATTTTCCAAGTGACTTTTCAGAACAAAATTATAACTTTGATTGCTGTATTTTTTGTTCTTGCTCTGTTAGAGTTTAAGTTTTGCATGAATTTTAATGCTGTTTGGCTTTACGCTTTAGAGAGATTTATGCTTTTGTTGTAGTTCGAATTTGTAAACTTGTGTGTGTGTGTATGTGTGTGTTTGTTATGTACGTGTGTAAATGAATATTAGGGCGTTCGTTTTTATTATTGTTGTTGATTTCTTCAGAAGAATTTCTGGATTTATCTGCTAAACATGAAATGCGTTCAGAGAATTAAATTTCAATTTCGTTGTTATAAATTTGAATAAGCAAAGCTTTCTTGCCACTTCAGAGAATCATTATAACAGTGTTGGCGGAAAAAAAGCTCTTCAGTGTTTGAAGCATGAGAAACAAACAGTCAGTTAGAAAATGTTACAATGACAAAAGATTTCGGTTAAATTTATTTAAAAATATATGAGGAAAGTTTAATTCAGAGAAAAGCGCATTTAATTAAAGGTTACATATTTTATGGACAACCCACCTGTAGTGTTATTATTATTTCAAGAAGTATTTCAATTTAAACGGGATGAATCGGCAAAAACAAAACAAAATTGAAACCACGCTATTGTACTCGTACACATACATATGAATACTGACGCACACTTAAGCCTTCAGTTACATCTACCACACAGAGTCAATTGTTGCGCATACATTGGAAATCCAGTGCACATAATTACGACAATGTCACGTCTCCAACTGGGGAACTCGCTAAACGTTGTTTGATGTTTGTTGTTGTACTGTTTAGTTGTAGTATGTAGTTGTTATTATTGTGTTGCATATTCAATAAACTTGTCTGTTCTTTCGCTAACAAAAACACACGTACACTTCAACACATGCATACATATGTACATATGTGTGTATCTGCGATTGCATACTTTTTGGCGTAGTGGCAAACAAAAACAACAAAAACGAAGTAAAATCTAAAGAATCGCTTGTATTAGCTTGTGTGGTATTTGTAATGTTTGTTATTATTGCTGACGATGTGTTTGGGGTTTTAATAATTTTTTTTTCGTCGCTGTTGCTGATGTTGACTTTATCGAATCGTTTGTGAATATTTTGACAAAAAAAATCTCAAACCCAAACACACACACGCACACCCACATGCACTTCAAGTACTGCAAAGTTAAAACCAAAAACGTAAACTTGGCAAATTACACACAATTGCAGCACATTTTGCTTTTTTGTTGTTGTTATTTTTCTGCCACTGTTTCTCTTCCACCCCTAATGCCGTGATCTGATTTTTAGTTTCTATCAAAATCTGTTTAAAATTCGAAACGAACAACGCAAAAACTATGGAGAGGAAGGGAAGAGCGTTGATTACTATTTTTGCTAAAGTCAGTTAAAATATGCAATGAACTGGTTCTGTGCGGTGGTGTGTTATTCCTTCTAGGTATGTGTGTGTGTGTGTGTGTGTGTGTTTGAAAAGGTGTTGTTCGTAGGTGTGCGAGAGTGTTTGCGCTTTCTCTAAAACACAAATTGGCAAAGGTGCGGCAAGCGGTCCTAAAATATGAAAAAGTTTATGTCTGTCGCTTATTATTGGCATTATAACGTTTTCACGTAATTTCTGCAGATAATCCCGCAGTGGAAACTCAAAGTGAATGTAAACATCATTAAAATGTATAAAAAGGATTTTATATTTTAAATGGATTCAAATTAGAGTTGGTGAAAGTAAAATGGCTGTTGTAGTTTGGTAAAGTTGACACTTTCAGTCGTTTAAACTAAAATAGTTTTGTCTCATTATGTTCAGAGTTGAATTAATGATTTAATTTTAAAGGCAAATGAAATAAGTTTTATTAGCTGAAATAAATTGAAACAAAATCACGAAGGAACTGACATAAAGCGTAGAAAAATTATAAATTTCTGTTTGACGTAAATTAGCGTACTAGAATTATTAAAATTAAGTTAAATTAATTTCGTTGGTTTACTCCTTCTGTTAAAAAAGTTTCTTCTAAAAAAACGAACTTAAGCCTAAATTACGTAATTTTTATAATTCTATTTCGACTAATTTGCGTCATACAATAATTTAAAATCACAGGGCACAGCGAAAACATGCAGGTGCATGTTTACTTCATCAAAATCAGTTTGATACTAAAATCAAATCCATCGAGATGAAACTGAAATGCATACAATGCTTTCATTGCTAACCGATGGTTGGCTAAATTGGCATACTCGTAAGATAATAAATAATACAATAACAAAAGGTTAAAGGTCACACTCATATTCCATTTGACTTGACTATTGCGTTAAATATATGTATGATGTTTACAGTGGACTCAAAATTAATTGAAAGACACAAAATTGTCTTCCTTAACAGAAAGAATAAAATAACGAACTAAAGAATTATTAAATTGGGAATTTCTTTCAAAAAGAAAAAAAAATCACACTAAAATTGACTCATTCTGAATTTTGATAATTTGTAACAAAAAGGCGGGGCTTATGATACTTTACCTGAATAGTAGAGCAGAAAATAAAGAAGCATCTTGCGTTTACTGCAACGTATCAAAGAAGAAATTTGCAGAAAGAGCTTGAAAATATTCCAAAATCTTCTTATGAAAAGTATTTAAAAATTCTATTGAACGGAATAAAATCGGCGATTCCATAGAATGGTTTAAATAAAAAAACAAAATTCTGCAATGATTTTTAGATACTAGAAGATCTCAAAATGCACCAACATATCGTAGAACGTAACATTTGCCTTGATCGAATTATACTAAAAATATTTTTGAATTTTGCTGAAGTCAGTGTAGAATCAAACAGGTAGCGGACATAATCACGGTATTTTATTTCTAAATTTTATATTCCGACAGGTTGATATGCGTCATCTCTTGTCAAGTTTGGTGTGGAGGCAAACCGGTTTCTGATATGCGCCATCTTCTCTGCCATTTTTCGTTCAGAACGTATTTCGCTTCAAAAACCGAAATTCATTTCAAAAATCTACACGGTCTTTTAATTAAAATTAAATTAGGAAGGTGCTGAAGTTGCAGTAATACAATTTGTTGCTTCCACGCTTAGAGAAGAGAGACAAAATCTACTTTTCTAAATAAACAAATAAAAGAAAACCGTTTGTCATATTTAACAAGCATTATTTATTTAATAAAGTGGTTTTACTCCTCAACTGACGTTTCTATGTAAAAATAATTGACAGCTGTTGAATAAAAATAATATTTTTTAAAAATTTTTTATACGAAGTAAACAAATAAACACAAAACAATAATATCGAATGGCATTTAAATTAAAAATTCGACAAACAAAAAAATGACTAAAAAATCATTGACCTTTTATTGAGTATTTGGAGTTTTTAAAATTCTCTATTCTCGCTAAACACTCTGCATCGCTATGAGAAGGGAAATCCATAGATTCCTATTGGATGCCAATTGATCAAATTAGAATTGAAAACCAGGTGTGTGAAAGGTAAAATTATATCGTTTTCCTTTTGATGTCTCAGTTTCAATAGAAACAACTACAGGGAAGGATTTTGTTTCACACAACAACAATCGTTCTCCATTTACAGGATTGTTTAAATTTTGGGTATAAATAATTTTTTTTTTTACTTTAGTCTAGAGAAGAGGTATAAAAAATATTCAGCTGGTTTCATTAACATGTACGAAATCCTCTCAGTAACTACATTAGCATGTGTTTGCAACGTCCAACAGGAGTGTAGGGGTAGAATATGTGAACATCTACTCCTACAGAGTGTTTTCGTTATTTAAATCATGTATCTAAGGATATGCAAAAAATGCATATGAACACACATAAGTTAACATTTGTTAAAGTAACCATGTAAATAAAACATAAACACACACACACACATACACATGCACACATACATCAAACATATTAAGATTCATGGCTGTAGTGATACGAATATGTGTAATAAATAGTCTCTGTTGTTTTTTAAAGCTGCATTCATTGTTGTCGTAGAAGTTATACACAGCCAAACATACTTCGTGTATAATATGCCAGGATCATAAAAGTAAAAGAAGAAATAGGTATTCGCTCGTACAAACAGTCATTCAACCAAACCCAACCCAACTGCAGGGGCATGCAGCCAATTTAAAATACTACCTACCAGCCTTTTAGTCATCGACCAAACTCATAAGCACCAAATCATTGGTGGTGCAGTAACACCTGGTTCCTGTTTGTTGGTTACACTTCCGTGTCACCCTTTGCTTTTACTTTTACTTTTTATTGTTGTTCAGCCGTAGTCCGTTTGTAACTGCTTGTGACTTTTTGTTTTGCGATCAAAAATCACTTGAATACGGAACAATTTATCCTTTTTAATTAAAAGCTGCATGTTTCCAAACACGAATGTACATTTCAGTTTGCTGCATATTTATTGCATAATTATTAAAATTGACGTAAATAAAAATACAAAAAATGCCAAAATGGTCTCTAGTTGCGATCAGCGACGACTTGTAATCATTTAATCGCAATTCCTTGCCGCCCAATTCATGTTTCTTCTTCAAAAGAACTGAATGTCACTTACTCTGAGATGCATTAAGGATTTTTTACTGTCTTACTCTAGTCAGAGGCTTTCATGCAGTACCAGGATGTGAAAAATCCCCATCAGCTCTAATGTTTTGCCTTCATTTGTTTGCTTTGAATGTCTAAGCGTTCATCAACGTTTTACATGGTCCCCGATTAAATTCCCGCCGTGATGTTACCGCGTTGTTAGACAAAAGAGAGGACCGGATACAAAAAGATTTTCAATTAATACATTTTTTACATGTATTTTTTTCTGTATCTTTTTCCCGAGCATTAAATAGTTGTTCTTGCCGTCATATTTTTCATGTAATTAATTCTTGAATCGCATAAATTTCACTACTTTGACATTCGCATACATTTTACCCCTAAACTCTTGTGAACATTTGTGATCGTGCAATATTTTGAAAGTCAGGACTCTAATTAAGAAAATAGACAAACGCATGTAAATATTAGTAAAAAATGTGGAAGATTGACGCAGGCACCATTGCTTTACCTTTACGGCTACCTTAAATAGTCAGTTTACTGTCTTCCAACGAGGCCAACAGATAATCGTAATAAAAAAGGATTAATTCAGTCAGTATAACCAATTTCAGAAAATTTGTTTTTATTTAATTTTTTCGTTTTGCAACCCCATCGAGTTGTATTTGAAAGAGTCCTCTGTTCTGGTTTTAGTCCTTTCACTTTTAATTTGTAATTTACGATTATTATAGTTTAAAAAGAGTCCTTGGAGAATAGAATTTAGAAATTAAGCAAAGTGTGTTAAAAATATATTTTTTCCATTTTCATTTTAATGTTTGAATGATCTCGCATTGTCTGTATTTGAATTAGTCGAGGTCTTCAAAATTTAAAGAATTATATAAGAACAATTTTATCAATAAAATGGAAATGGTTGCGTTGGTGTGAACAAGCAAATGTATGAGCAACTGTAAATCATTCCCTCATTTATTTGCCTCCTTCCAGGTAGCATTTGGAAGATTGTTTGATGAGCATGATCACTCCAAGTCCTTTTTTTAATCACCCACACAATTGTTTGCCTCTGCGATTCATATTTAGTATTATTGGGCAAGTGAATCCGCGTTTACGCATTCCGGCGAGCATTAGAAGATTATTAGTAGTCAACGACCGAAATGATATTTTTGCGACTCATTTTGATAATTGTTGCGCGAGTTTCAAACTGACCAAACAAATATAAAAACGGAAAATAATTTTACATTCGAAACAAGTTTCACAATTTCTGAATTTCATTAACTATAGTTAACGATGAAGGTGCATCGTATTGAATTGAATCTCAAATGTTTTATTTAAATCCCAATATTGCTTATAAACAAACACACTACAAATGCAACACCGTCGAGCTGGATGTGCATGTAAAAGCTTCTAAGCTACAAGAAAATAATAAGAAATATTAACCACAGAACGATCATTTTTATTTTGTTAAGAAAAGGATAATTTTCATTGAGGTTCCACAATTCGCATAAAAATGTATAATTGTGGCAACTTTATCATCCCTGGTCGCCGTCATGACACAGATTTGGTGGTTGTGCGGTCGGATTACGACATCGCCTGAAATTAATGTAATCGCCCTCTCCGATCGCGGAGGAGTTTTTACTATTGAAAATGACAATTGAGCTGATGAAAAAGTCATGCCAAAAAGAAACGTACAAGAATGAAAGTGAGGATAGATTTGAATTTGCTTCAGGAAAGAAAAAAAACACAAATTTATTTTCTAGTCAATAAGTTAGTTTAAATAATAAAATTAGTCGGTTGTCATTTACACGTTCATGAGTAACGTTTGATTAAGAATGCCTTTGGTAGAAATTTTGCATAATTCTTACTAATCATTTGCGAACAACTTAATTCATCTTGAAGTGTTACGGTCTCAATTGTATAAAAATGATCAAAACCCCTCTGTTCATAAAAGCGAAACCACGCAGGTAAAATACTTCAGTGCTGGCAGCTACTTTATTCAAAACAAGCAGACAACAACTTCCTTTTCCATTAAGTTTGCAAGAATCTCTTACCCAACAGACAGACAACCCTACGTGGAATTCTGTTTTAAGAGCTCCACTTAATGACTAATGTCTACATACTTGTATTTGCTTAACGCCTTCCTTCAGGATCAAAGCAATATCCGGTCGTCTTACGTACAATGTCAGCCAAATATAACACACACACTCACACTCGGCACTAAGTCTCACACGAAAAGTAAGAAAAAAATATAAACTTAAATCAGGTTTAATGAACCCCTCCTGTAAAAGTACAATGAAGTTGTGGCAGCACTATTCATCATTAGCGAATTTCAGTACGGGCTGCAAGACATTTAAAACCAAAATAAATGCAGAGCAGAGCAGAGGTCTTCATACATCTACATACATACATCCACATGTATTGTATAGAATGTCAAATAAATAAAAATCCACATTCACATAACTGATTAAATATAAAGCGACGACGTATGCAACAATTGGTTCCAGTAAACAAACACACATCTCTTCACTAACAGCCTTTTGAACGAACGTTTGTATGTATGTATGTATGTATGTATGTATGAAATTGCACACACGCAGGACTTCCGCAGCAAATGTTTAAGCTGAAAGACAAAAGAGCTGAATGCTGATAAAAAGGAATCAGTGCAAATTATGGCAAGTGATTAAAATCTAAATGGTCAATGCACAAGTTGGTGTCGCTGCGACAAGAGTCTTGCAACATTAGAAAATATTAAATTTTTTTCCAACATTTTTATTTCATGTCTGCTATTGTTTCCCTTATCAAAGTACGGAAATTACTATGGAAAAATCATAGAGCAGCTTAACAGGGCGTCAAAGGAATGAAAACTACCGTCGAACACACAGAATAGATAAAAAGGATTATTTTCCGAAAACCTTTTTTTCTATTTAAATTTAGTGTGAGAGTAAAATGCAAAGAGTCAGACGATTCCGGCACAAATTTTGTGTGTAAGTTTAATTTTGTGGTTTTGTTATGAGAGGAAGCATTTCAGAAAAAGACTTCAACTAAAATTTAAGCAATTTTGTAATGGAGTTTTTACATGGAGTCGAGTCATGTATTTGTCAACCCCCAAGGCCGAATGGAAACGTATAGTGAAACTGTTATGGCGTTTTTAGTTCTTAACTAAACAGTTGCCTTGTTAATGGTGACATGCTTAACACACTTTTATTACGTCGCATTGTATACAGACCCATAAAGAGCAATAATGCTTTTCGTCATTAAACAACAACAAAATCACCACCTTTTGTGGGCAAAGATTTAATTTTTTCTAGAAACGAAAACACCATTAGATAACATTTTTTGTTACTGCTCACCCGCAGATGTTGAGTTGGACTGGAATGTTGCTGATACAGCTTAAATCAAGACTCCGTGTTCATATAGAAATACTGATATGCCATTATTTATGTCGGTATCAGTCATGCGAAATAATCCAACTTCGAAAAAAATGCGACCACCAATGCCCCTTTATGCACTTGTATGGGTATAAATTGATCCATGGCTGCCTGGACCCTGGTTTGGAGGAACCCTTTTTCTAGAGTCAACCACCAGGGAAGCTTCGGGGACTGGTTCTACCATCTCCCACGATAACAATACATTAAGGTGCCGGTATTAACAAGAAGACATACCTCCAGCGAGGGAATACTGAATGGGCTAGACTACGTTTTTTTTTCTATGAATTAATTATTCAATACCAACTCGACAGTACACAACGAATCAATAGATGCACATTTAACTTTAAATTCCAAAAATATTGGACTGATTGTTCCAGAGTGTGACTCAGGGACACCATGACATCATCAAATCTACCTGCGAGCAATTTTACTATTGAGAACTAGGAGGACATCGTGCCATTTCTTTTGTTTTATGTCCAGTAATTGCAGTCTAACTATTACTTTCGATTTGTGCAGAATTTATTTAACTTTTTCTTTCTCACGCAACGCACTCATTATTGTCTAAACAATTTGACTCCTTTAAGCTTCGATACAAACATAAAAATGGCAGTCTGTTATCGAAGGATGAAGGCAGGATGATAATGATTTGTGTTCCTGTTTAAGGCACGTGTAGCTCACTACACTGATTTAAACTGCGTATGAGTGCGAGTGAGTGCTGGGGTGGAAAACAGAAACAATATTTTCCTTTGGTTGGGCGAGAGAAAAATCTGCAGCTGCAGCATGTTTTCGATGTCAGAAACCGCAAGTAGCTTAAGGAATCTGTTTTTAGTTTTTTTATGCTTCCATTTATTGGCAATAAGATCAGTAGAGTCTAGTATTTTGTCGACATAAAGGAATCATTGGAAAGTAGAAAAGGCATTCGAAGCAAATTTGTTTTTAAAACTTTCAATATCATGCGTTTCCTGGAGTGCGTTTGCGGTGGGTTGTTGACATTGGCATGAATGTGTGTTGAGAGCAGGGCTTTTTGTATTTTCACAACAAACAAAAACACAAACGCACGTCCCACCCGCCTGACTTTTATCATACATTTGTAATTAAGCGTAAAGATAAATGAAGCTTAAACTGTTCAAAGGAAGTGTTCCGTTTGCAGTGCATTGTTTGAAATCGCCATGAAATTCTAGAGAATGTTGAATAAATTTTATATTTTACATTTTAGTGTTTACAACTTGACCAGTCCAAATTCAGTAATGAAACAATTCAAGTTGAATGGGGTTTTAATTACACTGGTCTAGATAGCGTCCGAAATTTGTAAAAAAAAAAACAATACAAACCAGCCGACTTTAATTTTCCGTCATTGGAAAGTTTTGCAATTTAGTGGAGTCTGATGAATTGAAACTTTTTATATCAAGAAGGTTTCCGCATATTTCGTTTCGAAAGGTATAATTTACGATTTCGTAAGATTTGTACGGTGTATAACGATTTTCATAGTAGTTGTCGCAAAAGAGCGAAAGTTGTCTTCTCTCCTCTATCGAAAAATAAAAGCCACCTCTGGAAAAGCAACTCTGTGTTACAAAGCCAAACGTCAGATATGCAGAAAGCGTTACGAAATTATTCGAGAACTATTTTGTTAGTAACAAATTGGATTTATTTTATTGTAAAAAAGACTGTTAGTTTTGGCATTTAAGTCTGTCATTTTGGCATTTAAGTATGAATACAACTCTGAATTACGCAGCATGGATTAACTTCCGATTCGAAAATTGCTTTCAAACAATTTTTCTTTTCGAATCGAATTAGAGAGCAACCAGCCAGGTACCAACAAAGTTGCAAAATATAGAAAATAATATTAAATTCACATAAAATGCAGACCATCCCAACCAATATTCTGCTCCTTTTTCAGTTGAAATAAAAAATGTGCAAATGCTGCCATTCGTGTTTATTTGTATGTCAAATGTTGGATTTTACTAGCAGAATAATAGCAAAATGCATTTGTTATCGGAAGTTGTCGATTTTAGTAAAAAAGTGTTAAAGCATGACAGCTTGAATTAGTTCCATATGAAAGCGCTCAAAAGACTATTGCGAGTATGTGCAGCCTTCTACCTCTGCCTCTGCGTACAAGAAATAATTTATCCACCAATCTACTTCAACTCAATCTTTTATTATTTTATTTTGTTTATCTTTAATCTATCGGAAACACAAACAAAAAGAGCACGTGCTGCTTCAAGTTGAACCATAAAAAATGATCACTGCAACTTTTCTAACTGCAAAGGGTTGTTGAAAATCTTTAGGTGCAGGACATAAAAAATGCACCTTTAACTAGTTGTGATTTGATTATTCAAGAATTAGTTTAAATCCTGTTTACGGGCTATTTACTGCGCAACATAATGCGGTCATTTAAAATGCCTAAAAGGATCATATTCCTTTCCTTTTTTAGATTAACAAATGCTATTTGTTTTTAAGGCGAAGCTTTAAAATTAAATATTCATAAAAAAATACCCTCGTTTGTGAAGCCTGCCAACAGTTTGGATATTAAAGTGGTGGTTTCTTTCAACAGCAACGAAAAAGGGAAAGGAATGCACTGATCATTAGACCATGCCACACAAACATCCAAACACACACAACTCACACGTACAATCAACAACACTCTCTTGGCTCCTCTTTCTTTTAGTGATCAAGCAACAAAACTTGTTTCAGTAAGGAAACAACGTAAAATACACTTAAAGAAAATAGTTTACTTTTAAAAAGAATATGATGGAAATAATGGTTTCAAAATCGTGAAATTGAAATTAAATTTTAAAAATAAAAATACACGCAAAAAAAACATGGTTGAGATAAACTTAATCTAAGTGCAACATATCAATCGGCCTTTAATTATGCAAGTGGCATAAGTTAACTTTTATAAAGAAAAGTAAAGTTAACTATAACATTAATCACAAAAAAATGTCTATCAATAAGTTGAGAACTAATGAGATTTTGTTTGAGAGAAGTTTTGCTACTCAATGGTATCACAAACCTGTTTATTTGGAAAGTGGCATAAGTCGCTGTACTCAGGGAGTTAATTGCGGGGCTTAGTGCAAAAGAAATAGAACTGTGTTTAGTAAAAGTGTGTTATGCATTGAACTAAGTTCAGTATTGCTTAAAAAGTTGTGACCTCTGGATATATTAGGGAAAGGATATTTCAGTTATGTAAATGTAATATAGTGATATACTTAATACCATGTTATTATATATTACCAGACAGTGGATCAGATAAGTCATACTCATTTTAGTTATTAAAGTAAGAGACTTCGAACGCGTATTAATAATTCATAGAAATATTCCTTGCATTTTGCAAACGAAGAGACTTATGGGAGCTTATGTCATTTTTCGGTATTAAAAAATTGTGAACTTTTCATGTGTATACAAACTTATTAATGAGAAATACAAGAAGCCTGAGATAACAAATACAGATAAATCTTCTTGAAAGGTGGCATCAATATTCTTAAGTATGTTAAAACGCAAACACTTAAATATATTAATTTAAAAACAAAGTGACTTATACCACTTTAAAAATTAATGGCTGATATTATGATTGAATTATATGGTTGCAAACTGTATTCTAGATAAAATTAATTATAATACAAATAATATGGTAATCTTAGAAGTAAAGCCATCGAGTGCTTAATAGTCAAATAAATAAATATCATTTTAATTAACAATAACTTGTTTATTGCAACCAATATGTTTATATGTTTGTCACAACAAGATATTGTGGTAGTGAACATAATGTAGTTGTCGTGAACCATGTTTTTTATTTACCTGCACAAATTTAACAACCAGTCTTATTTAATCATTTTGAAAGTTCGTTATTTTTCGTGTTTTTTTTTTTTTGCATTTGTTACGTATAAACGACCGTATGCAACAAAAATGTTTTACGCGCTTAAGCTTAGCAAACGTTTGTTAAGAAACCGTGTGAAAAAAACACCATCCAAAAATGAAGCTAATGATACACAGAAATATCGCTAATTATTCGGGTAGTCGGATCTATAAAAAGCAAGTTGAAATTAACCAAATAAAAAGAAAAAATAACAATTCGCACAACTTCCTTTTGTAAGCGATAAAAATTGGAATCGAATAACGTATTTTTTATTCGTTTTTTTTATACATCACTAAATTAATTTTTATATTTATATGATTTTTTGGACTAACCAATAAAAAAAAAACATAAAATGATGAATGAAAGAAAGGCTTTGCTATATAAAGATGTAAAAATTCGAACGTAGGTAGAAAGAATATTTGTACTAGATACAAATAAATTAGTTTCGGGAAAAGTATTTTATCTAAAACAATAAAAAAATTACATTTTTAGGTTAAAGTAGGTAAGTTAACCTAAAATAAAATTAATAATCGTTTTTGAATACAGTTTTACTTAACAATGTTTTATAAAACTTTGCTAAGTTTTTTTTTTTGCATTCAACCGAAAATGTTTTCACTTGAATTTTTTTGTGTGTATTTTAAACCAAAAATGCTACAACCAACAACAACAACAGCTCTATCATATTCTCAAAAGCGTTTGAGTTTAACGATGAAAATTAATATCGGTTCTTGTTTTTTTTCGAATTATTTTAGGCTTGTCGTGTGTTTTAAATATTAAACATATTTTTTTTTTAAATCGACGCGTGGCTGGTGTGGCCATATGTCAGGTCAGTCCAAATTCTATGACTAATTTGGAATACAAAAGTGAAACGAACGGCAAACAAAGCAAAAAAATAAACTGAAAAATGCCTGCTACTCTAAATGCATGAGTGCTTAAGTGATCATTAAGAAAGCGAAACAGGCCGGAGAATAAATATACAAACAGCCGCGAATGCAAATACAGTGGGAAAAGGTGGTGATGGTGGTGTGGTAGTACTGGTGGTGTTGCTTCAACTGGTAGGTGGTAGAGTTTGCCCATAAATAGTGGTGGTGGACGCTTGTATTTTTTCCTTTTTTTTTTTTTTTGGTGTAAACAACACATTTGTTAATGTCCTTAAGAAAATGAGGAAACTTTTATTAAAATTAAACCAAAATTTAACCAAGCGCAACATATTCATTAAACTAAGGAACAAATTGTAAAAAAAAAAATATTCATGTCGGCTGTGTTCTGGCGTTTGCTCAAGTTGGTATAATGACATTTGCAGATCGCTGTATTTGAGTTGGGCTCGTATGTTTCATGTTGTAGTTTTCACTACAAAGGGAGGGTACGTTTTCTTTTCTTTTATTAAACGCTGTTGCCTCCCTAACCCTACTCTATTCACAGTCGTATTATTTACGAACAAATTATGCCTTAAGGGATTTTTTATCCTTTATTTTTGTTGTTGTATTTTATAGGGTTTCTTCTAAGCCGTAATTTCCATGTAACGTCTTTTTTTTTTTGGTTGTAAGTCTTCTTTAAATTTGACAGCTGCTATAAGCGTTACTTTCTATGAATTTGAATTTTTTTTCTTGGTGAGAATTAAACAAACAACCTTATGGTCTTGGAAAGAAAGCCCACTTGAAAACAAATGCAATGCAACAAATTAATTCACTACGCAGGACTAAAACAAAATGTGTTCAAAAATTATTTCTTAGACTTGATTAACGTACGAAAAGATATTTAAACTTAAGTATTTCGGTTGATTTTATAGCAATGAAAACTTCAATATCTTTCAAAGTCAGCGAGTAAAAGAACTGCCTGTAAGTCTATACAACAACATGCTCATCTTATATCATTGAACTAAAGCTGCAGGCTTGCTAAGCTGCTTTCTCCAAGACTTCAGCTAAAACTGAGAATTGTTATAGAAAACATTAATGGAAACAAATCTCACTGTTATTTTAAAAAACGAAAATACTGTTGAAACAACTTAAGTATAATTTGCTGCGCTATTGATTTAATTTGGATAATATTGATTTTTACGCTTGAATTTTCTCTGCCTTTTTTTTCGTTTCGTTTGCAATACAACCCAGTCACGAAAATATTAAACTCACACAAACTGCAAATTTTTGTTTTTGCTTTTGTTTTTTTTTTTGGATTCATACAAACACACTTAGTACATTAGACAGACATTTAAAGTCTTCTTTTTTTTTTTTTTTTTTTTGCAATTGCACAATTTATAATATTTCTGTTGTAATATCATGAAGCCAGGCTACAAGTAACTTTTTGCACTTCTTCAAATATTGCAGCGTGAAGATGTGAGTGTAGTGGTACGATTTTGAGTTGTATTTGTTCTTGTTGTTGAGCTCAATCACGAAAAAAAGTAAATCGTGCCACAATGTTGTTGTGAGTTGATAAACATTTAAACACACACACTCACTCACATTCATCCATAAACAAAGTTCCTTTAAACGATAAAATACAAGAAGATAAACACACACAGAGAGCAAAGGAAAACAGCAAAGCAAGGATTGAAAATTAGATGGAAAGATGGATGTATAGTTGGCAAAAAATGGATTGAATAAATGTATAAATGTAAGGCAACCAGTCGTCCCCAGCTGTATGTTTGCAGATAGGAACCTAGAATAGTTTTAGGGGGGTTTTTTATTCTTTCTATGTACCTCCTTAAATGTGCGACTAGAAAAATTAACAAATACACATACAAAAACTTTATATTCAGGACAACACAAGAGAGCAGAGTAGGAATTGTAGAAATTATTTGGCATTTAGCCAACCAAATTTATATACAGTAAAAATCCATCGAAAAGATTAAAAGAATTTTTGAAGACAACCTTTTCATGATAAATAGCACAACAACAGCAGCACGAACAATACCGAGTAAGAGGCCTATATTCCACCGGGCCGAATTTAATACACCCTTCCTCTAATTATGTAAAAATAAATATGTTGTGAACAAAATGCTTGCGTTGTTCCTGGCAAAAGTTTTGTGAGTTTTGAGATCTTTCCTAGAGTTTAGAGATTTCAGTCCCTCATACGCTCACACACATATATTAGCAAAAAATAAAAAAAAAAATCGACTAATTTTTGCAAGGTTGGGTCCAACATATCGAGCCCTAAATGCTACAATAACGTGACCCGTAAAAATCAACTTTACACGAGAAAGTTTTTTTACTTTTTTTTAAATTCGTTCAGAACTTTTGATGCAAATGTAGCTTTCAAGCGTAAATTTAGAAATAAAAATTATTAACGAAATTAATTATAATTTCATGTGACTGAGGTCAAACTCCAATTCATACGTCTAATCAAACGTTTAAGCCTGATGTTGTAATAAACAAAGATCATAAAACAAGATCAAAGTAGAGATTGGCGACGCTTACGTGATGATGCATGATCAATGCATGCTGACGCCGGAGCGCGTTTTAACGTGAGTAACTGTTTGCTTCAATCACGCTATAGTGTATAAACGTGAGTATGAAAAATCCACATTCGTGAGCGTGAGGGTGTGTGGGTGGATTTGTACTAATTTTTCATTTAAAAAACAATTAGAAACGATTTCGATAATTTGATTTGTATTCGTGAGTATCTCGTGACCATGACACAAAATTACGCTAAAGCCTGAGTTCTGAAAGAAATTGCAGAAGGCTCGGATGTTCTTAATGAATGTAGTGTTCTGTTTCTTCTTCTTCTTCTTTACATTTGACTTAAGAATCAGTTACTTACATTTGCTCTGATGGTTCTAATTTTGCAATTTGTTTAAAACAATTAAATACTGGACAAATGAATAAAATAAACTTTATTTCAATGTTTAAGAATTATTATTGCAGTTTTTCCAAAGCCGACCTTTTTTCATTTTATCGCTCCTTTAACGAATTGCAATTTAAACTTAATAGTGAAATTGTAAAAATAAATAAAGAAATACAATAAAATGCATCACTTTTTTGCAAATACATACAGAACACAAATCCACACAGCCAATCACACACACACACACAAACACACAGTTTCGTGCAATCAGACTCAAATAAAAACTAAAAGTAAAAAAACGAGACCAACAGCAAACGAATTGTCTAAAAAATGTTAATAAAAGTTAAAACATTGTAGTCTCTAATAGTGCAACAAGAAATTCCTGCAGCAACAGCAACAGCAACAACTGCGCAACAAATTATCAAAAAAGGGGTAAAACAAAAACGACTAAAAAATATTAAAACAAAAAAGAACGAGAAAGTTACAGTTAAATTCTTAAATGGCTGGTGCAATTTATTTTGAGTGCTAAATCCATTTGATGAACACACACACACACACACACACACATATATATGCCGTTATTTGTGCATGTGAAAAAACAACAACACCAACAAAAATAACGCGCACACACACAGTCACTTTTTAATAAATGAATGAATAAACGAGATCCCTCATACAGATGATACTTCCACACACACACACATGCACACACACACACACACACACATACAAAACGCCTGAAGTCATACTTTGATATCGTTCGCGTTTCTACAGCAATTTGTTGATTTTCGGTGCAATTTTAAATTTTAGTCAATGTAGTTTTTTTTTCGTTGCAAATTTTCGCTTTTCTGTATTCAAATCGTAAAAGTGCGGTAACAATAGTGAGTTGTTACTACGATAAGATGAGCTGTTAAACGAGGTGGGAGGACGGCTAACACTTAGACAAAACCTTTGATGGATTGGAAGTGTGTAGAAAAAATTCTCTAGATATTAAATGACTATAGCTAATAGTAACACTGTGTAATTATTAATCCAAAAAAAAAAAAACATAATTGTTTAAATAAGGCCAAGTTCCTATCCATAAATTTCAGCCGTAAAAAGTACCGAGATCAAAATGAGTACCAAGTTCTTCATATGTACAATACCATCCTATTTCTAGGCAACTTGCTAGCTTGGTAACATTTCTCCCATAATCCTTTTTCATATTAGACAGTCACAAAAAATGTTGCGAAGCTAGAAATTTGCCTAGAAATGATATGATATTATGCGTGGTCCTCATTTTGATCTCAGTACTTTTTACGACCAAAATTTGTGTGCGGATCTGAGTCCTTTTTTCCCTCTTTTTCAAATTTCAGCTTTCTACCTACAGTGGAAATGACCCAAAATATTGATGAGTGAGTCAGTGAATATTTACAAAAAAATATGTACTTCTTATACTTTCATATCTCGGAAAGCTTTTACGATAAAACTTTGAAATTTGGCCTATGAGGTTACCTACACATCGAATACTTATGTTTCAAGTTTTATTATTTTATAATTCAAGGAATTAATCAACATTTTTTGAAATCTATCAAAAATTGTTTCCTTAAATCAAATCAATTCCATTGTGTCCATTTTTTATGAAAACTGCTCTCTCTTGCAGTACCTCGCAGTTCATGATTTTAATTTATTTTAATCAAAAATAAACATACAATTTCTCATGTTTTCTCTAAGTGTTGTGTCGATGATGTTGGTTTGATTTTTTGAAATGCATTAGCATACAAAAAGCTCTATTTTTATGGGTCGTTTTTTTTTTGTCTATTTTGGCGTACATTTCTAGTACTCAGCTCTGCACTTTAAGTGCTGGCTAAATTTTATGAATTATTCAAAGGGCAAATAACGAAATTCATTTGGACGCCTTTGTAGCACTAAAAGCTTTGATTTAGACTCTAACAACAGTATTGCAATTCATTGTTGCATCTTGCAATTTTCATTTTGAAGCATTTTTCGTTAACAAGTTTTCGCATATTGTTTATAAATTTTTAACAGAGACAACAATTTTAAGGAAATAATCGAACGATTTCTTATTACCAGTAGCTAAACTGCATGCGTTTCTAGGTCACGCAAATAAAATGATTGCAACGCTGAAGATATGTTTTGTAAGCAGTCATATTGTATCCTAAACGTTGCATCTGCTTGCTGGTAGAATTTACGAGTTAATTTAAGTTTTACCTGAAATTTTTTATTGTAACATTTTCATGGCTGATGCTAATGGGAGATGTGGTGCTAGTCCATTCTTTCAATGTAAAATAATTACTGTAGCACCCTTTGGAAAAATCAAATTAACATCAAGAATATTATCTCAACTCTGATCACGAAATTTCTCATGATTACAAATACAAAAAGAACAAACCAAAAAAAACTGGTTGATCTTTGATTAATGAAAAATATTTTACTTTTGAATAAATGAGCAACCAAAGATGCTAAAACTATAGCAACCCCTGTTGGTTTAGTTTTTGTTTTGGCCACAGATGAATTTTTCATTTTAAGAAGTTTTGGTTGCAATCAGGAGTAAACATTTTTACACCAAACTAGAAACATGCTGTCATTTTCTAAGCAATTTAAAAAAAAACTTTTTCTGTTTATCTGATTATTTCGCATACAAGAGTTTTTATTTCCCAATCAGTAGATATTTTAGTTCACACATACAATCATATAAAACTTGTTCTTTACTCAAACGAATAACGAATTAAATGAGGGACAAAAGTAAGCAGTGGTCTTCAGTAGTTTGTTGGTATTCATCGATCTGCTTCTTCATTATTTGCTGCTTTCTCGCATTGAAAATGTGATATTGTTTCACTAAAAATATATTTTTTGGCGAAATTACAATAAAAACGATTTTCAATTATAACTTTGAATAAAACTTGTAGTCTTTATTTATTTTATTTATTGACGGCCCCTACTCATGCAATGCCAGGTGTTGGCACTGAGAAAATAGCATGTAGGGAGTAGTGTTAGTGACCAAAAATGTTTCGGTGTTTTCTAATTTCATAGGAATTCAGTTGCGGTGCAAAACAACCTCCAGGCGAGATAATTAAAATTTTACTTCGTTTCATTATAAATAGTGAAGTGATTACACAAGGTGAAGTATCAATTATTTGCGATTGCAATGACACATGCTTTGTTAACCAGCTAAAGCGAAAATTTCCCCAATTGCATTTCAATGATACAAATTATTTTACAAATGCTGAAAAAATAAGTTATAGTAATAATCCGCAGCCTAGTACATTTTGAAGATGTGTTATCATATCGAGGAGGTAAAAAACTTGAGTTCGCGAAGGTACGAAATTTGAACCTAGTGCAGGTAATCTCAGCTCTTGTTTTACTGCGTCATGCGCCTTGTTTGCAACTAGATTTGTTAATCAATATTTGTTTTTGTGAGTTAGTTATATGAGCTACTCAACTGGATCTCTAGTTATCGTTGAAGTCATCTTCGGCATCCAGGCAGCCGCAAAACGAAGTATGTTTGAATTTACGGTAGGGGGAAAAATGCCCCAAACATTTGTTTAATAAATCGGTCATATTTATTATCAGTACCTTTTGCCACATTTCAAGGTGGATTTAATGAGTTTATAAAAATGTCCGTTATTACAGACTTACGTAGTTCCAGCTCCGCTGTATCCATAATAAAATTCTGACACGTTATTCATCTACGTAGTTTTTTCTTCTTGGGTATTTTTTTTTGCGATTTGTTATCAGTGTGTAATAAAAAATGAAAACAAATTCATTTAATTTAAATGTTGCATGTTCCAAATATAAAGAACAAGAAAATATGAATAATAATACTACACACACACACACCCACACACACACACACCCACATTTGCTGAACGAATTAAGGAACAAGCTACACATGCAACAGTTTTTCTTTAAGTTTTGGCTGAAATAGAAAACTTTGTAATTTCATTCGAGCGACGTGTGCACAGTAAGAAGCGGCTAGGAGGGTGGTGAGGACGGGTGGTTAGAATGAAGCAGTTTGTTTATGGCCTAAAGCTCAAATTTAATTGCTTAGAATACCATTGTTAAGGAATATCAAGTGTTGCAATATTCCCTAAAGGGTTTTCAAGAAACATTACTTTAAGTGTTTCACGTCTCACTGTGTCTCCTTTGGCTGCGAGTATCAAACACAACAATCGTCAGTGTGGGGGGGATGGCATAAGGCCTGAGCGATGTAAACTGCTATAAAAAAGGAGCAATTAACTTAAAGTGTTTATACAACTAACTTGTTACTTACTCCAATGTTTACCATTTACTAGGAGAGGGGAAGTTATGGTTAATGGAACACGGTGAAAGTGGAACAAGAACCGAGATTTTTACAAATTCTAAGCTTTCAAATAATTATATTTAAAAACTTAAGAAGACAATAAAAGACGAAATTATTAACTTTTAAAATTACCTTGTGATTTTTGATCTCTTCGTTTTGATTTCTTTCTATACCAAAGCAATATCCGAAATCAAATGTTCCATCAACATGTGATTCAATTCCCAGTTGCTTTTATTCAATTTGTGTTTATTTTTCTACTCACCGCACATGTCCTTTTTGATTGAAAAATTTCAAAAGGAAACGATAAAAAACATGAGCAACAAAATCCCATCATTGTATTATTGCTTATTAAGAGGCATGAAGCAGCAACAGCCTGTCTGTTGTGTATAGCACGAGTTGCGAACAAAACAGAGAGCCAGCCATCCATTCAGTCAGTCAATCCATATACGCTTGTACTACGAGTACCATTCAACAATACGATTTATGTTGCATGTGTGTGTGTGTGTGTGTGTTTCATTTGTGAATTCGCCCTGCAATCTCTTTGAGCAAATATGAATAGGGGTAGTTTTAAAATACTCGCAAACTATGAAATAGAATACGGCTAAAAAGAGCGACTCTTAGCCAATATGTTCCTATGCCTTCGACACGTCTCATTTCCAAATGTTGTATGGCCAGAAGTGCTGCTGTGGTGCTGTGTGTGTCGGAGGACTATATAAGGGCTGACACTTACCGTTGATGTTTTCATTAACCTCCAAGGGTTGCTTACGTTCGGTTCGCATTTCTATACTCTCTTTCTTATATAATATTCTCTTTGAACGGATCCTTAATTTAAAACTTTTTTCACCTAAAACACTCAACCATACAATACAACTTTACTTTATTTTCTATAAATCTATAAATTTTAACTCAACTACGTTAAAGTTCATTCAATGTTTTCTTTTTCTTTGAATAACAAATACTACTACAAATGAAATATAAAAAAACAAACAAGTATCAATTAATAATCCTGGTATAAACAAGCAACAACGTGGTGTTATAAAGCAACAAAAAAGTATTTCCGGTTTTGTACAAGAGTGTTAAAGTAACCGTCTTTTGCTTAAAAAGTTTAAATATCTTAATTGTTTTAAAAGCAAATCTCTTTTAAGTTTGCTTCGCGAAACTTTGAACAAAACATCAAACAAAAAACATAGAAAAAATCCAAAACGGAAAAATGAAAAGAAAACTATAAAAATCGATATCGTTGAAATGCATTCTAGTGGCACAAACACAAGAAAATACAGTTTTTGTTTTTAAAAAAGAAACCTTGTTTAATTTCAAGTGACAAACTAAAGAAAATACAAAAAAAAAACTCCACAAAAATGATATCCTAACAGTCTAAATACTAAGCAATAGATTTCGACGAGCCCTTAACTTTTTTGTACCAAAAACTCTGAAATAGAAACTTATTAAACCTCAACTGCATTCGGTTTATAACAAGATACAAACAACAACAAATTAATTTTTAACGTTTCATATAATTTGTCTGTAATGAAAAACTTTTGCTCGTGCGGAAATTTAAGAACTAAAAATTATTTTCCCTAAACTCCCTACGTCACCAACACAAACAACGACAAGACTAAAACTTCCGTTTCCTTTAGAATTTAATTTCGAAATAACAAACAAAAAAAATAAGAAATGCCACGCTGTTTAATGGCCAAAAAATGGAAGGCCTACCCCTGGCCCGATCGAGCTGAGGATAAAACAACATCCTCCACATCCTCATCGTCGACGAATGTGCCGAATTCGACAACACCTGAACTGAGCGTTCAGTTAATAACGAAAAAGGACACTGAAACTAAATCTCGTCGATCCACAATCGACGAGGATGAAGAAATCGATGTTGTGGGCGATAATTTGTTAGCAAATGCCACAACAACTGCCACAGCAACAGTCATCATAAAATCAAGCGATTTGAAGTTATTAAATACGCAAACAACTTCTAATAATTCAACTTCATCTTTTGTGCCGCCCTCTACAACATTCGCGAAAGTCTCTTCATCATCATCATCATCATCATCAGTGTCTTCATCTTCATCACCAGCATCTACAACTGCAACATGCTGGGGTCCCTCATCACCAACGGCTGGCACTACAGCTCCCAGTCCCCCTCCACACTCACCAGAAGCAGCTACACGTGGAACCACTAATTTATATAATGGTAGGTTTTCTCATCCGTTTCCCTATTGTCTGACATAATAAAATGACTCATTTTAAGACAAAAAAATATCTAAAACTTCTTTTTGTCAAAAATGTCCGATTTTTCTTATTTTACAATATAAATCCTCAGCGCTACAACCTTCAAAACTAATTTGCCTCAATTTCCTAATTCGTAGTCGTCAATACCATTTTATTTGTAGAAGTTTATCAAAATTTCACTTTAGTTAACAAATAAATAAAAGAAATATTAATAATATAAGTGTTTTTAGAACATGCACGCAAAGAATTATAATAAAGTCCTTTTATAACGATGTAAAAGCAAAAAAAAAAAAAAATGATGTTACCAATTGGCAGCGGCTGAGGTACGAAGGCAGGCGATTAAAACCATCGAATGCTCGCTAGTCAAAGCACTTAATACTTTGATTAAAGATCAAAAGAATTTAACATATTATGTTCATTGAGGACATTCTTTGGTAACAGTTATTATATTATTTTAGTACAATTGAAATACTTTGTTTGTGGTTAGAATTTGCGTTACCATTTTATTGTTCAACTCAACCATGTTGCAATTTTCATGGATGCAAAATAATGACAGAATAACTTGCTTGTCGCATATAAAGTAATGTTTAAAATCTTTTCTTATAACCATTATATGTTTGCCATAACTATATATTGTTGTAATTAACATAATACGATTTCCGTGACCATGCCACAGCAATGTTGTTTTTTGCATGTGGGGAATGCTGCCGAGATGCAAATTAACATGATTAGTTGTATGTTTCTTAATAAAAACCCAATCAAATATAATTATCATTTTTTAAAGCCCTTAAATATTACCGTGTCTATCTGAGCAGATCACATACCGGTTTTCCGATTTGAGTTGATTCCGAAAAAACTTCTTTATTTCTGTTCCGAATATTAATTTTTTTTCTTAGTTTCTGTAGATTTGTCAACAATTTTATGGTTTAAAAACATATCGATTTGTATGAAAACTTTGTAAGAACATTATTAAATGTAGCTGTCATTCGTTAAGATCGGTTTAAATATGAAACACTTTCTCTAATGTCGAATTTTGAAAAATATATTTTAGTAGCTGCAATGAGAATACGATCCTCTTTTTAAATCACGCTTGTAAGATTACAAAGCGTGAGAATTTTAACTACAGCCACTTAATTACGAATAAAATCAAAGCTTATGTACCGATTTCTTTCAGACAGGACTCATTTCGTTCAGAATATATTTACCTTAATATATGTAACTGTACATAAGACGCCATTTTTTATGTTTATTTACTAACTATTTTCTTAAACACGAAATTTTCAAAAGTTTGTATTGAAAAATTTTTAATTTTTCACTAATTTCATCACATCGTTGAAACTGCTGGGGAGATTTAGAGAAAATATCTTAGGAGTAATTTTATTGTAGATTTTCGAAATTTTCATTTCAATTTTGAACTTTTATTTAAGACATAAAACTATATCTCGAAAACTAGAGCTGATAGACGAAAACTGAGGGCAGATATGAATTTAACGCCACCGGAAATAACTTTGAGAATTTGGAATAACAAAATGTGTGTTTGTTATCCTTTTCTGAAAATTCTACTCTCGTAGGAAAAAGAAATAACGTGAAGCAGTCAAACAAAAAAAAAAAAAATATTCCAAATTAAAAATAGTCTTAGTGAGAATCGGTGCCTATATTTAATACGCTTGTGAAAATATGTACAAGCGTTTGAACAACACGCTCGAAGCCACTCGAAAACAGGGCTTTTAGAATGACTTGAAATTTCTTTATTAGCAAGGGTTTTGAGAAATGCGTTTCTAATAGCTTTTGGAAATTTGTCTAACCAGATCGCGTCATTTTACTCGCCACATTAATGTATGAGTAATTTCGTTATGGGTTTGTTTTCATTCTCCATAGGGAACGTAAAAATATTTTCAGGCACATTATTTTTAAAAATAACTATTTATTCATACTCTTCGTGTTGTTACTTTTAGTTTCACCTCTTTCCCTTCAAAAGTAACATTTTTATTGATTTCTTTCGTGTATTTTAGCTCTCAAACAATATTCTTGTGTCTATGTATCGCACGAGTATTTAGAATTAATTATTTACAAGTGTTCATTTACTTGGGGCGTTTTATTCTCTAACCGCATCTTATTTTTAATGATAATTATAAGTGTAAATTTCCAAAATCAATAACTCCTGCTATGGCCCATTTTGTATCCGAAACAAATATCAATAATAAAAAAAAAAACAACAATCGTGCTAGTAAAATAAATGATAATACGAGTATTAAAGTGATTCTATTAATGGTCAAGATAATTACAAATAAATGTTCTAATGTTGCAGCCCGAGTAAAAGCCTTTTACCTACTTGGGAGCAAAGTATTCCTGTATCTGTATGTGTGTGTGCGTGTGTGTGTGTGTGTGTGTGTGTATACCGGCACTTACTTATAACTTTGAGTCATTAAGAAAAAGAAGAAGGTCTTCTTACTGAAAACAACACACTAAAAACTAAACTAAAAAAAAATCAAAAGGAACAAATAATTGCACAAAAGTAAATTTGAAAGTTTCCGACATTTTTGTATCCGCACTCGGGCAAACTAGTTTCTGATTGGAAAACACCAGCCCCCTGTTTAAAGCGAAATTTATTTATGATTCAGTGTCCTGGTATGTAAAATCACAAAATATTCAATTCAAAACCAAATTTCTTAAGGTTGGAATTGTTTATTTGCTCTATGACTTTGAAAGTTATTCTAACTAAATGCTTTTGTTTTTGCAAATGAAGCTCACAATAGATAAGTTGTCGTGTGTTCATTCCTATTTTTTCTTCCAGCTATGATTTCTTTTCGTTCATATTATTGCTATTGATCGCTTAATATAAACACGCATATCCGTTTCCGCTTCCAAGAAATTTAAAAAAAATTTTGTTTTTAAATTTATATGAAAAAATAAATAAATATTTTGTGTGTGTGTAACAATTTTCATATAAAATTAAAAAAAAAACAGTTAAAATTGTATGTTTTTAATTAAGTCAATGACTTTTAACGAAGAAATAATATTGAAAAAGTGACCTTAAACGTCTAATAATTGAGAGCCCCTCCCACGGTTTAAGAAATAATGGAGAAGAGGCTAAAAGTAGAAAAAGTTTAGTGAATTTAAGTGTAATAATACCGTCGCAAACAAATCAACTGTTAATAGGCAACACAAACAGCTGACACTAACCCGCACACACTCACACACACACACATACACACACACACACACTCACCCCCTTGCAGACAACCATTTGAATACTTTTTTCTCCATGGAAAATGAAGGAAGCATGAAGCACATTGTAATGCGTTGTCAGCATGTTGTTCCTATAGACGTTTAACGAGAATGGGTTCATAAGTTTGTCATTAGAGGGTTGTGTTTCCAGTTGCAGGATTTTTTTTTATTTTCAACCAAAAAATAAAAGAATAAAAAAAAAGAGATGGAAAAGAAGGAAACATCGAACAAAAATTTAAAACAGACTGACTTGGGTGTTGGGAGTTTGCATTTCGTTGCTGTATTTATGTTACGTCTGGTGAGCTTGAATGAATAAATGAACGAATAAATGGTTGCCTGTTGGTTGTATTGAGTGAGTGGTAGTAGACAGTCGTTGTAGACATCATCGCCGACAACTCTTTCACGTTTCACATGCATTTTTTTCCGTATTACATTCGT
Organism: Phania funesta; assembly: GCA_963932375.1. Lineage (NCBI taxonomy): Eukaryota > Metazoa > Arthropoda > Insecta > Diptera > Tachinidae > Phania > Phania funesta. Next base: position 91,963,098 of record OZ010656.1, on the reverse strand, counting down.
ACTTTTATGCCATTTTCTTTGCAGGCAAATACTTTAGTTTTCTCCCCATGTTGGTGGCTTAATGTTGCTGCCCCACGTACACGTACAGCACGTGAATGCTTCTAAGTAAACACACACATGAAAACGAATTCCGCATAAATATTTAGTATATAGAATTTCCTGAGTGAATCTGCAATTGTACATACAACATATGTATGTACGTACTTGTACATATGTACATACTTGCAGATACACAAATGATTTTTTGTGAATTTATGGCGTTAGCTTTTGTTGTGCTAAAAGCCCACAAGCTCTTCAAATAAACATTTAATTTTTCAAAAAAGAAAAAAAACCTTGAGCATTAAAGTTGTAAATTGCAGTACGCCAAGTGACATGTTAGTTAACCTTTAAGCAAGGCCAGACGACAATAACGTATTCACTAATACATTTGCATCATATTTCGGTTTAAACAATCATTCATTAAGTTAGACAAGTTTGGACTTAACACAAGACACAGTGCTACTAAACTTAATTTTGTGTATTAGTTATATGCCCCGTCTGATCGCACCTTTAGGTGGATAGGTGGACTGTGGTTTAAAATAATCCTCTAACATTACGGGGCACCATAGTCTGCATGGCTGAACACAGCCTCTTCGCTTAACTCAAAATGGTTCCGTATTCCATTTCCGAATAAAATCTTTTATTTTATTTAGAGAATGCCAAAGCGTTGAAATGATTTAGAATCGGGTTTTCTTTCCTTAAGACTTGACTGAAGTCTTAAAATGACAATTTTGCTTTAAAATCTCAAAGGTTTATTTTCAATTTTGATTCGAATTTCAAAATCTTTTCTAGCAAATAAATCATTAGTATTTTTCTATAAGTTAAAAACTTTCCGATTTGTACAAAAACAAAATAGAAGATATTAAAAAAAAATATTTTATAATTCGAAAGGCTTTAGTTGAATGTTTAGGTAATAATATTACCAGATAATGTGTTCCGAAAATAATTTATGCATTTTCGAATTATTTAAATAATAGACGGCATTTGCTCATGATAAAAAAAATTTTAAATTCCACACGGGAACTCTGAACATAATTGCATGAATGCAGAACAAGTAAATTCGGAATTATATGATTCCGAATATTCCTACAATTCCACACGTTTACATTCCACTCGGAGTACAGAACAGCGAATGTTTTATTTGAGTGTTAATGAGAACCGTGTAATTAAAAAGACGCTTCAAGCATCAAGCAAAAACTTGCACCATTCTTTTTAAATGCAAACAGGTGCTCTTTGTAAATGATTACTCTTAAGTTCAAGTAAAAAGCGCCTTTCACACTGTAAGATTGAGTAAAAAGACTTGTCAAACATTCAATATGTAATCAGACTATCAAAAAATACGAATGGAAATTAGATAGTCATTTTTTAAAATTTTATAATTGCGCGGTCCCAGATTTTTTTTAGCGTGCACTGTCACAAAAACGGAAATCTTGAATTTTTTCTCTTGTTTTTAAAATATAAAATATTGTTGTCAAAATATCACATCTCTGGTTCTAGTTATGAGGACATTTTAAATAAAGCCCTAGAAATCCATTTTGTTTAAATGCTTAAAATTCCTTTTATTAAAAAATCTAAATATTTTGAATTAAAAACACTAAATATCAAATACACAAAAAAAGAATATGGTTGAGGTAACCATAATCTAATAGGAACATGTTATGATTGAATTATATTTTTATGAACAAATCATTTTTTGGGAATAAAACCTAAAAAAGAAAGGCCAGGAAAATTCAAATCTGCGTTATAAATATCGATTGATATTCGATTCAAAATAGTAGAAATTGGTTTAAAATATGCGCCACTTGAATATTTGGAAAAAAGTGATAACATTTTTTAATTCAATCAGACCACAAAACATAAATCGGTGCTTCAACAAAGCAGCCTAGTTATTACTCATGATGGCCGTCTGGAGTCAACTGAGTTTTAAAAGTAATAATTTTTTTAAATACCTTAAAACCCTTGAACTTTGATTTCTATTCAAATTTTACCGCATATCGTGTGAGCAAAACTTCAATTTTGTGAATGGTAGAAGTTTGTAAAATGTCTGAAATCAGTTCGAATCACGCTTTTTATACGAAGGATATTCCTCTTAATAATAATTCAACGAAATGAACAACTCTGCGTTTATTTTTATTTTTTTTATTTTTTTATTCAAAAGATTGCATGTCATAGTTTTAAGAATAACAATTGTTTAGTGTTGCACAACAGTCAAAGCAAAATCAAAATTTTGCATAAAATTTCTTAGAATAAAAGTTAAAAAACATTCCCTCCCGCCAACCATCACCTTCAACTATTCGCTAAAACTTATTATCTTGGCTGGATGAGTTTGAAGAGGATAGGGGTGGGATAAATTAAAAACATGACCTAGAATGTGCCACATGTTACTGGGAGGCATCTCGCATCCCCCCTTTCATGAACCTAGCGCTTAATTAAAGCAATGACTGTGATAGCAACGAAAAAACGAAACATGCTGCACATGTCGTAAGCAAATTTAAGACGAAATGATGACATTTTGTTGACCCCTTAATACTCCTGGCTGGACCATGTGCATACTGTGTCCCTCGATTGACTTGAATTTCCATGCATTTAGATGCTACAAGTGAAAATTGTTTACAATTGCGACTACAACAACATGCACCAGGTTCTATGCACACATACATGTTCATATGTAGACTGAAATAATATGATTGAAACTTCTCTCAACCATTGTTCACCCCTTAATGTTAAACATTGTTATTTATTATTAATTTATCGGGTACGAGCTGGACGTGCTCTTCTTGTGATACAACAGGAATATTTCAGGCACAGAGCCAAACACTTATTTTTTGGCCTTAAAAGTTTGGAAGAATTTGTTTGTTTTATGGCCAAACACCTCATTTATTTCAACATTTTGCAACTAGTTCTACTAAATCACATGGAAGAAGAGAATTCGTGTAGCAAACTTGAAAAGGACAAGAGAGGAAAGGAGTCGGCTAAACATACTTACGCATAGAAAATATTACTGATGTTTGTATGTAAGTGAGTGTGTGCGTGTATTTGTGAAGTATCTCAAATTCTGTGTCCGTCGAAAGTTTAGAGGCAAGCCAAAAGTTAGACTTGTGTTAAGAAGTACAACCACAACAGCAACAACATGGACTAACAGCAACCGAGTGTCGAGGGACATTTGTGTAACCACTTTTATATTTAAGGAGTTTTTAGCCAAACTCTACGTTTTTTAAGTTGTTTCTATTTTCCCAGAATAACTGTCGTAGTTATTCTCCAGCCGTGTATTTGCTGCCACAGTCTTTTGTTGTATGTAGCACAACTGCAATGCGACATTTTAATGTTTCGTTTTTTTTTCATAAATACTTTGCCTTGTTGCTCGGTGCTGTTGCTGCTGTAGTTAGTTTTGTGCAGTCAACCCCTTAAGAAATATTGTTGTATTTTCCAGTTTCCGGCTCCCCCTTATTACAGCGTGGGTACTTATATTCTGGATACTTTGGTTTTTTTTCTGTGCTTCATTCATAATGTTGTGTTGATAATGCGAGTATGTGCACACAAACACACACACATAATTGCTTGTTACAGTATTTAATTTTGTTTGGGGCGCAGAATGAGTGAAGCAGGGAGAGAAAAAAAGGGAATTTTATGTCGCTAATTCAACACGTTTGCTACTTGTTGGCATAAAAAATGCATAGTTTATTTCACAATTACTTTTGCTTAAAGTGTTTAGTGTTTTTGGGTTGACTAAAGAGTTGTATGCGTGGCTACACATGTCTGGCATTAGGATTTTAGCTTAAATACTTTTTCTAAACGCCTAAAGATTTTGCTCTCATAAGAAGTTTTAAACAGATACTGTGATATAAAAAGACACTTGAAAGACTTCACTAAAACTTTTTGGAACAATGGATTAAGAATTTTCTAACAAATTCTTATTTTATTTGTTGTTTTTTAGGTTATAATCATGATATTTCGCCTCTTCATTATACCGCGTACCTGCCTCGCTTAGAAAACGAAGTTACCGTCATAACAAGCACCTCAAATTTACATCAGCAACAAGCCTCCTCTCACCCATACAACTATCAAACACCTCCGCCCACGAATACGTCGTCACCATCAGTGTCACCTTCGGCGCGGAGTAGCAGTATGTCGTCGTCGTCGTCGTGTGAACGTTTAAGTCCGCCCATTATACGCATTAAAACCGAAACGTCTCTCAACGATGATACTGATGCGAGTAGTACTGAGTCACGCAAATGTTATACGAGTACAGGTGCCGCTTTGTCTTTGCCTCCTAAGAAAAAGGATATTTATCGCCCATATTCGTTGGATGACAGGCCTACAAATGAACGCTTGCGTTTAAGGCAACCGGCTGAAGAAGACTTGCACGCAGCTCACGCCATATTGGACCTTAGCGCATCTACAGCGTTTCATCCACCTACGCAGCCACATCAGTTGCAGCAACAGTCAGCTGCTCAACAACATTTAAGTCACCAGCCTCTGCACCCATTGCATCACATAACCCATGCTATACAGTTCCAACAACAGCACCACCACCATCTACCTCCACATCATCAGCTGCAGGATATTGCACTCTCAGTGGCCACTACAACGCCCTCCATAGCCGATTTGGCTTTGGCAGCTAGTGTGGCGAATGAACATCGCCCCCGGTCTAATTCTTCCATGCACAGTATGCAAAGTAGTTCGGACAGTGAAAGACAGCCCAGCTCTCCGGCTGGTAGTGTGCAAAATGAAAACAACAATACAACAAATCAATTTCCTACGAATGGCTCGTCTGGTGCCTCCGTCAAAACTGTGGCCTATACCTATGAGGCGTTCTTTGTCAGCGATGGTCGATCAAAACGCAAAAATATCACAGACCCACAGGCAGTGATTCAACAGGAGCAACAAAAAGCCAAATACACCTGCAGTGAATGCGGCAAGCAGTACGCTACTTCTAGCAACTTATCACGCCATAAGCAGACACATCGTTCATTGGACTCGCAATCTGCTAAAAAGTGTCATACCTGTGGCAAAGCCTACGTGTCGATGCCAGCCTTAGCCATGCATGTACTTACGCACAAACTTTCACACAGTTGTGGTGTGTGCGGCAAGCTGTTCTCACGTCCCTGGCTGTTACAAGGCCACTTAAGGTCTCACACGGGTGAGAAGCCTTATGGTTGTGCTCATTGTGGTAAAGCCTTTGCGGATCGTTCAAATTTAAGAGCTCACATGCAAACACATTCTGTGGACAAGAACTTTGAATGTAAACGCTGCCACAAGTCATTCGCTTTGAAATCGTACCTTAACAAGCATTTGGAATCGGCCTGCCTCAAGGATGAGGCTGACATGCAATTCGACAGTACCAGTGACAGTGGTGGCATGACATCTCCCACACCCACTGAGGACTACAATCATCCCAGCTACTCACAACAAGCACAAAATGGTTTTAAAATAAGTCACATACCCCAGCCAGTTCCAGCTGCGGCCATCGTTAAAGTGGAGGCTACGTTTGCGGGCTAAACATTAAAAGACAACACCAGCAACAACAACAACAACAACAACAACAACAAAAGCAACAACCCTATTGTAAGTAGTTTTTAAAGAAAGTATAAATTAAATATTAATAACTAGAAATACTCTATTGAGAAGTATTAAAACATATTTAAGTTTAAAAATTAAACTACAAACAAGAAAAAGTTACGATTCTGTTTAACAAAAATTGGAAGATAATACATTTTTAAATTAGTAGTAAAAAGACAATATTTATGCAGACGAAACATGTACCGTATATTAAATCTTTTAGTCTATTGTTCATCTTAAGCTACTCGTACTTTAGTTTTACATTAATTAATTTAGTTTTTTATTATTTCTCTTTTTTAAATTAAATCAAGATCATTATTTGTAACACATTTAACAACACACGACATCATAATACGTCCATTTCTTTTAAGCAAAACTTCACAAACTCAAGAACAGCCTTGAGCTTTTAAATGTAGGAAAAGCTATTTCAAAAACAAATCACAGCCTGGTAAAAAGCAATCTCTTAGGATCTCTAACCACTTAAAAGCAATCTCATTTATTTAGTATCTAGTCATAATATTTATATACTCAGTCAATTCATTAATCACTCACACTCTCATTTAAATCACATCACTCTCACTCATCTTACTCTTAAGTACAAACTACTCTCCCTCACCCTCTCTCTTTCACAATTCACTCTTAATTGAAAAATTCTTAGGAAAACCTTTTCTTCTGCAGACAGCAACTGAAAAAAAAACAAACTAGAAAAGTGTTCTTAAAAATTGCAACAACGAATATTGAAATTGTGAAAATCGAAAAAATCAATCAACGAAAAGCAAATGTTTCTCGACAACGAATTAGGCCATAAGTCCAAAACCATATACTCTTAATATAAATAGCAATATTTTACAAAAAGAAAAAAATAAATAAATTAATTAATTAATCAATTAAAGTAGAAATGCAAAGAATGGAATAAAAACCAAAGCAACGAAATTAAAAAAAAAACAAAATATTCCTTAAAGCAATAAAAATGTATTTTTAACTCCGTTTAATTTAAAAGAAAAAAGGAAAATATTTTACCAAAAAATTTTGTCAATTATGTTACTTGGGTCATTTAACAAAAAAAAAAAATTACGATTTTAAATCCTAAAAATTTTTAGTTCCAGTTTTAGACTATTATAATTTTTCTTCCTCTATACCCACGATCTCTCTTTCTCTATCGTCCTCTCTCTTACTCTTTTTTTATCAAGCCATTTCTAGCTCTCTCTCTCGCTCTACAATAACTAGTCAATTTTCAGTGTTTACAATTCATAAACAAATTTAATTTCAAAATAAAACTTAGTTTTTAAAAGAAAAAATTTAGTTAAAATCTTTCTAGTCGCTGTAGGACAGCTGTAATTTAGTATTTACATTATTTACGATACAAATTAGGTTATTTCAGTAGCGATAAATAGTTCACAACACCCAGTTTTTGTTGTCAAGTTAAACCAAAGTGTAATAACCCCGTTCAATTTCTAGTCTTCAAATATAACTTTCTTGTTTTATCAGTCTCAATTTAACTCTCTATCTCTCTCTCTCTCTCTCTCTCTCTCTCTCTGCCATCTACTTTTATTAGTATAGTCTATTTTTATTCACGAATGGAGTGAATTACTCTTTAGGAAATATTGTTAAACTATTGCTGTTAGTTATTCAAAACGTATTAATGAAGACTACTGCATTAGATTCGTTGATTCTGCAGTATGCCAAAGTCTGATGTTTGTCCTGTAAAAATCTACTTTTCGTAGGTTTTACCGTTACAAATGTTACGTTACATATGAGATAAACAGTAACCTGTTATATTTATGCAACTGATTTTGTCAGCTGATCTGGAACAGCACGTTACTCATTTCTCTTTCTTTCGCTTCTCTATCTAGCCTCTCCGATTTATGAACAAGTAGTATTTCATAGTGTAATATCTAGTCTTAGTTTTAGTGTTCTCTTTATTTTTAGCTCGTAGTTATTTTTCATCCCGCTCTATTTCTATTTAAAATTTTTTTATTTTGATATTTCCTCAGTTCCGGAACTGATCAACTTCATATTTTTCTATTTACTCTCCTAAAGTTCCTCCTAACTTTTGTTTATTTTACTAAACTTCTTCCAATTTAGCACATTATAAGAATTTTTCTTTCCTACTTTTTCCCGATCTTTCGAAACCCCTTATTTCTTTTTTCATTCCCCTATCATTTTAAGTTTAAATTCAAAATTAGACACATAAGTTTATATTGAGTTGAATTTATTATAACTTTTCATTTGCTAGTTCAATTAGGTGCGGCCACAACTTTTTAATGAATAAAAAAGGGCTGCAATATAGTGGGATAAGGGTGCAATAAATACTTAAAATAAAAATCCAACAGTTTTGGCCACAATAAATAGAATAAATTTTTGTAGCAACAAATAGCAATTATACTGTACATATTATGCTAAAACTAACTTTACTCTTAGCTTAAATTTCTTTCTGCTCCCTCTCTCTCTCTCTCTCTCTCTTTCCCTCTCCCGTTTTCGGTCCATTTTCGAAACCACTGTTATACTATTTTAATTATACTTAATTCTAGCCTAAATTCTTAGAATCTCGAAAAAAAAACACGTAGCAATTTTAACTAAAGATTTAAGATTAAATAAATTAAATTAAAACTGCAAAAGAGGAAACACAAAAACACAGTCTTATAAGTGTTAACTCTTTTACACTCTAAAAACAGTTTTGACTCTCTATAATTTCTGTTCTTGTACAAAATTGTGTCAATTAAATGTGTAAAGTATTAAGCAAAGTTCCTGTATTACACTTTGCGGTCAAGGAATTAAATAGATTTTATTTTAGTTTTAAGCAAAATTCTAACCCCAACACGTCATCCCCTCTCAACTAGAAAGAAACTTCAAGCCTGACCAGAAACCTTTAGGTGAAAACGTTAGGTCTTCTGAGTGACATACTTTACTTAAGCACAGTATTTTAAATGAATAAATAGTTCTTAGACCAAACTCTCTACTTTACCCCCTTCCTTCCTATTTAAGTCATACACCGGAAATCATCTGACATGACACATTAATAGTCGAGTGTTCTCTAGTCACTAGAACCCCTAGCGTAAAGGCCTTTGGTTTTACTTATAAAGAAGTTGTAAATATTATACCAAGCGATGTTTAAACTTTTTGATTAAAATCAGCTTCTAAGGTGGATCTCATTATAACGAAAACCAAAATAAAAAAAAAAACAAATAAAAATAATTTTAAATAGGATTAACTAAGAGAAATTTTTAAACTTGCGATACTTTGAAAATTTCTCCCCATACAGCCAGCCAGCAAAACCAAATCTATTAATAAATTCTAAGTTTTATTTAATTAAACTTAATTAAGACTCCTTAAATAAATTTAAATAAAACTCGGCTAAAGTACCAAAGCAATACTCAAAGCAAAAAACATGCAACAATTTAACAAAATGTTAATATTCGCACTCTTAATAACAACCACGTAAATAAACATTTATTAATATTTATTAACGAATACCTCCCCTAAGGTTAATTTTAAAACACACAATTATTTTACCCACTAAATGTAAATACAACAACAACAACAACAACAACAACACGAAAAACGAGAAATTAAAAAAAAAAACAATAAAACAGTTGTAAATAAAAGTTAAAAAAAAAAACAATTAAAAAAAAGAAATCAACAGGCAGCGCAGGCAATTAAGAGTTTGTAACAGTCGGTTCACCAGGGGAGTACGTACGAACTACTTACTCAAAGCATTTCATAAGGAAGAATAAGGAATAGTTTTTATAAAATAAAATCATTTAAAGACAATTATTTTCAAATTATTAATTATGTAACTTTAATTTAATTCATTATAAGATTTAAATTACTGTAGTCTATGAAAGATAAAGATCGAATATAACAATTCCGTTGTATAGTTAAAGTAATTATTAATTTATTATTAACCTAAAAATTATTATTCATTCCAAAGGAAAATAAAAAACAAAAATGTACGAGCGAAATGTATAAAAGCAAAAGATACAAATTAATAATAATTATCAATGATATTATTTATTACAGTCGTAGCCCCACATGTATTTTATTTATTTAATATAAATTTAATATTTATTGTTTTAAGAGTTACACACAAACAAGGCGAGTACATGCAAATATGAAACGAATGATTATTTCTATTATTATTATTATTATTATTATTAGAAATACATACTGAATTATTACGAACACAAAAATGAAGAAAACGCCATTTTGTTTTATTTATGTATGAGTTTTTCCTTTCCTTGTTCCAATTTTCCTAGTGTTACCTGTGCTCCGCTCTTCAGGGAATCCGTTTATTGGCTTAGTTAAAGTTTCCAAGTGATGGTCGAAACTTTAGTCTGTTCTTGTATCAGCAGGTCCATACGTCTACAGTAGGGCATATAAAAATTTTTGCTTTGTAGAAGCGCCGTGTCAAAGGAGGTGTGTCGCTGTTTTAGTGAAACCCGTTTTATAGAAGGGTTACCTGTATATGGATTCAGTGGAATTTGGATTTGGATAAACGAACAGAAGACGTTACGTTTTATATAGAGTCTTCTTTAGCCTGATACACCTTACAAAATGGTCAACTGTAAGGCGAGCTGTCATACAGTGCCCACTTTTTGACCTTTATGATCTGACAAAACATGATAATACCGAGTTGCTTGGAAAATCAGTCATCAACGCATCCCATGTTTTATCGAAAAATTGAGGTCAGCGATAAGGATCATTTTTGGCCTAACGGGTTTGTTGATAAATGAATTCCTACAGCCTCTATTACGTTCAGAAAAATGCGCCGGTCCAATGATCCCTGATTGCCTCAATGGATCTTATTTCTTGCAAAATGGAAAAGTTTGTCTTCCAGAATGCGCTTCGTCAAGAACAGCGGCGGTGGCCAAATGCCCGAAATCATTTTCAAATGTTCTTGTCGTGTTTTAATTTTTTTTTTTTTGGATTAAATAAAGTTTTTTTGTTATTTTTTACAACATCAAGCTCTATTGCGCTTAAAAAACACCCTATACTTGCCCCTGTTTCATACGTCTGGCTGTGGCAAAAAGTCGACTTATGCTGAAAACGAGTTAATAGCTCCATTGTGATTTCACAATTCGAAAATTTTCACTTATTTAGCTACATTTTTCGGGGTGATTTATTGAATCGTTAGGAATAAAAACTTTTTAAAGGCGTATGTAACCTTTTAAAAGTGTTACACAATTAAAAGGGCAGTATCCTGCATCAAAAAAAACAAATTTGTAAAAAAAAACCTTTTTACGGAAGAACAAAATTTGTTTCACAAAAAAAATTTTTTATTAATTAAAAACAAATTCCTTTTGGTCCTTTTAACCTTTTTTTTATTTAATTAAAACATTGAAAAATGTAACATCAGCAATTTAGGTAACATTTTCTTATTTGGAGGTTGACACAGGGCATTCGGGAGCGAAAATAACTTGTTGTATTTTTCGATGTTTTTTTTTCGTGCATGACAGTTAAGCTCCAACTTCAAACTGCGGAACTCCAAACAAGTAAAACAAAAAAATCAACATTCAAATTCCCTTTTACAATGTGCCCTGCTTTACAAATACTTTGTTCTTGAGGAGATGTGTCTTGCAAAATTAGTTACGTGATCATTACATTACCGTATCAAGAAAAAATGAACTCGGCAGTCGTTGCATTAAAAAAAATAATAATACTAAGTGTCATAAGACAACGACATTTGAGGGCTTAGAAGCTGAAATCATACAGTCGTTTTTCAAAGTAAAAACGTAACAAAATTTATTACAATAAACAGCTGTAAAGATATGACAAAGTATTATTACAAGGTAACGATCGCATGCAAAAACACAACTTGACAGATCTTTAAAAACCAAACCATTGTTTGAAGAAATTTGTATTCAAAACAATTTTTAAAGTAGGGTGACGATACTTTCTCTTGGCTGGGGTATACTCGCCGTGTGCAGGGGTCCGGTGACAATAATGTTTATTGATGGACCCTGGAGGAAAAATAAAACGTTATAAAGGCTACTTTATTTGCCGCTAATTACCAACAGCACGTGCGGTAGCAGTAGCCGAAGGTAGACTAGCAGCGAGACCACTTGATCGATTAGTCGCTAATACTCCTGTGTCGATCCTGAACACTCTCAGGCAGGAGAGCGTTCTCACTAGGTCACAGATGGCAGGGGAATGCTGCCCTCAATCGCCCGACGTGAGTGGAGTCAGTCGCGAGCGAATTGATAACTGCTGTCGCAAGACTGACACAAATTTGATCACAGCCACTCCTTTCCATTTCGTATTTGTACATAATTGGTGTATAAATCAGTGACGGTCATCAAATTTTTAGTTCTTGAAACTATTCTGGTAATTTTAAATATTCTGAAATTCTAATTTTTTAAATAAATTGTGTTGCATATTTTATGGATGATGCCAAAAATTAACATTTCACTAAACTAAAGGAACTTCTCATCTACTCACTGACACTTATGCCACCAACAATTACAACTAAAATCTTTAAAGAATATAAACTACTGAAGTAGATAACCAAGTGTTAGGCTAACAATAAAAAAGAATACAAAACTATAAATATTTGGGAAAAATTGTTTTAGAAGCAATACTTTTCTAGAACCAAATAAAGTTACCCAGTATTAACGGGTTAAAGGCGTTCTTTTCAATTTTAATTTTTTGATCGATTTGTAAAAAAAAATTTATAAAAAAATAATGTAATAATGCAAATATAAAAGTTATTGCAGTGATGACTATACAATCGAAACGAAGTCACGTTATTCGAGCACAATTCTTATCCTTTACAAAAATGAGTCGTGCATTCACTTTGTTTTTATTAGTTTCACTTACAAAAGCATTTATTATACTTATCTTTCTATTTAAAACGGCGAACTTATTTCAGTTGAAAATAATAACTAGATTGGGCGTGAAAAGCTCACTAAAGCATACATTAGTTAAAGTATTTTGGATATTGAAACGAAAAAAAAATACAAAATGTAGATCCATCTGTTAATTGCGCAATACCGCTGACAATGATGAACAATCATCTGCATATTAATCTGAATGAAATATGTTCCATGATGTTCATTTTAGCAAACTGTTTCTTTTAATCCCTCAAGTGTTTGTTTATTGGTACATTTTTACTTTTCCATTGAGTTTTCTGAAAATATCCTTTAGAAAATTAAAAGGTACCTAGAAAAATTATTAAGTCAAACTTCTTATACAAATATAAATATAAATAAAATTGTTAAATAAAATTTAGCAAGTTATTTAAATGAAATGAACTCAAAAAGTAACAATAACTTAAACTTAGAAATTAAAAGCGTTCTGCGGCAGAACGACATAGGCTGGGCGGGATAGTTGGTAAGTTGGTATTGAGTAACTCTACAAAAACATAATTATTAAGATGAGTATGATTAAATGGAAGAGAAATCCAATGACTTAACATACCGCTCGTACCACACACACACACAAAATTCACACGCACTCACAAAATCGTTTTGATTTCTCTAAGTTGAAGAAGCGTCAAAAGCGTGAATGAAATAAAGAAAAAACCCTTAACTTCAGGCGAATTTTTCCTGAAACTTTTTTATTTTTTTCTTTATCACAAACATTGTAATAAATTGTTATACAAATTATCACAAAATTAAAATGTGATTTACTTCTTACAGCAAATTTATTTCAAATTAATAAAAACACAAAACAACGAATTTTACATCGATTTAAAAAAAAGTTAATTTTAATGAAGGGAATAAATTTTATAGCGAATGAAGTTCTACTCGTGTTTTTTTTTGCTTTAGTTGAAAGAAAAAACTCCCATTAATAATGCTCAACAAATAATTAGGTCACAATGAATAACTAAGGCCACATTATTTATCTATCAACAGACAACTTAGTTGCTGAAGGGCGTCAGTAAATACGAACAAAACAAAAACTTTTTCGACCAGTTTTATGAAAGTGAAATATAGCCGAACGTATCAAAAAGCAATAAAACGTATTTGTAAGTCAATGAAAATTTCAAAACAGAAAAACAAAACTGCGAATATTTCCTAGTAGCAATATGAGAAGACAACGAATATTTTTTTAACCACAAGCAACATGTAAATTAAGAGCAATTGTAAAAATATTTTACTTAAAACTTTAGAGATAAGTATTGTGTAAGTTATTAAATAAAATTAAAAATAAGGATAATTAATTAACAAATACACAACCCCATCACACCTACACACATCATTTTACATCAAAGTGTTCATCCCTCAAAAATAAGTTTGAGTCCGGCTAAGTCGAACTCAAATACCCTCTTCATCATTCTCAAAATACTGTTAACTGAAGCTCATATTTTTCAAATACAAAGGAGGTGGCAACAAAATGAAGCGTGGTATTTGGCATGTGATGAGGGGGGTTCACGCGTAGCGGCAGCCTAAATGTAGCATAAGAATACAAACTAGTCCAATTGAAAGTGCACTCATGTTAAATTGTTTTTCATATTCATTCGTTTATTTTACTTCTTTTGTTAAACAAAATCGTAACTAATTTGTTAACATCCAGTAAATAAACAAATAAAAACTCTTATATTTACAAGCAAACGAATATTTAAATTAAAATAACAAACATTGTTGAATGTAAAAGTGTAAAAATTGTAATTAAACATGAATTATGTAAAATATAATTAATAAATAACTTTAGCACAAAAAATACATACACATACATACATACGAGTACACACATACGTTGTTACACTTATGTGTATCGGAAAAACACAAACGCAAAATGAATGGGCAGAGAGGTAAAAAGTGTTATATCGTTTTGTAATTTTTTCACTGAGAATATTTATTTGGTCTATCGGTTGATCATAAAAATGATTGTCCAGCAGTTTTTTATGCATCATTTTTCTACAGTTCTCTGGACTCATGTCTGGGAGTTTTACTTTTGGCTCCTTCTTTGTCCCACATTTTGTCTGTTACTATCGAAATTAAATTTGTTTAATTTTGCAAATATTCATACATACAACTGTGTATTTATTTGTATTTAATCAAAAACACATACATACTCGTATGTAAATTTGTGTTTTCATTTCAGTTTTTATTCAATCATGGCAGTAAAGTGACAACATGAATGAAATTCAAATATTTTACTCAATGCATTTAGTCTGGAATTAATGCCACACAGTAGAGCTTTAATGCCGAGCCGGTGTGTATACATGTGCATATGTATGTGTAACAAAATCAAACAAGAATTGAAATTATTCCATTTAAGTATAAATTTTATATTTTTGTGCTGTTCAAAGTATCCTTTCAAGCATTAAAATATTGAATTTTTGAAAAACTATAATTCCAGAATAGTCAAAAATAAAATCCATTAAATTGTTAATTCAAAAAAGAAAACCAAAACTTTTTCTGTTGTGCAATAATTGAGTTGAAATTATTAAATAAAATAAATTTGTTTTTTATTTTCGTCTATCTCTATTTCGCTCTTAGTATGCGGATATTTTTGTCGTACATGCATTTTTATTGGAAAACAACTTTTTGTGAAATTCGAAAAATGTAAATAATGACACAAATACTAAATGCGAAGGTGTAATTATTCGCAATTGCGAAAATGATTTACCTTGGCTCTGAAATCCCAACTCACTAACACAAGTTGTACTCTGGGATTTAGTTTCTAATTTTTAAAAAGACGAAGCAACCATATAATATCGTATTCAGTGTCTGATGCAATTGGTGTTGCAAAAGTGCAAATGCAAAATATTCTAGCTTTTTTATAAATCTGAGAAGAAATTTTGTGTATTTTTTGTTGAATTTCATTATAAAGTTGCGATACTAAGCATTTGCATTTTTGCAAGCCTCTTTGCACCCGACACTGAATACGGCTAATCTCATTCAAATTAGCATTAGAAAATGTACTTCCAATTTATTTGTTGCGTATATAACGCTTCCTATAAAGTTATGAAACGACCACTTTTTCCAACATTTGTTCTCACAGGAAAAACATTTACACCAACCAAAGATTTTATTTAGCTTCCGCCTAAAATTTAATTAAAAGCTTAATTGATTCAATTACATATTTTATTCGTGAATATATAAAATCAAGAGTAATTAAAAAAATTTAAATCTTAAACGAAACAACAACTTTAATGTAGAATTTTGAAACGAATTTCCGTCATCCCTTGTCAAGTTTGAGAACGAAAAATGACACTGAAGAGAACGAAAAATGACACTGAAGATGGCACATAACCGAAACCGGTTTGTCTCCAAACCATACTTGACAAGGGATGACGGAAATTCGTTCCAAAATTCTACACCAAAACACCCAGTCGGAATATCAAATCAAGAATCAACAACTTTAATATTGATTTCTGATACTTTTTGCCAGTGTCTGTGCAAAACTTCCGAGAAACAATACTCGCTGAAGGCAATTCCTTTGGAACGTTTGGGACATGCTAACGCATTTTTAATTAAAATTCAACTAGTTTTGTTCTAAGTGTTTTTGTATTCGCATTGTATAACATCACATCGGGTAGATAAACGTTTATTTTAACTTTTGCTATCATGGTTGTGATTATAAATGTTTACTTTTGAAAGGAGGACGGGTAGGTAATCAAACGGAGGCACTTGGCGGAGTTAATCGATATAATTCGAAAATCAAGACAAACTATGCATCTTTGGTTGAATAACTTTTTTATATAATGTTTCAACAAAAAACTTCAATCGGGTATAACATCACCTTGGGATTGTGTGGACAAGAAACATGAGGCCGTGATGCAAAACGGCCAAAAAGCTAAACACTCCAGACATTTTTGTGCTAATTTTTATTGAATACTAACTTAGAAATTAGCACGATAAAAATTCGAATAACTTTAATAATAATAAATGGAATTCCCAGATAATATATTCATGTGTTGGCATTCCGAGACACATATATTCGATATTGGGCAAAACTATACTACAGGAATCAGAATAAATAAAAAATATACTTAGAATAAAATTCTAACATTTTCGAAACATTTTTCTTTTAATCTTCGTTAATAAAATCTTGTGCATATTTTTTTAGCATTCTGTTAATTTCTCACACAAATTTAATAAAGAATTAATCGCCGACCCATTACATTTTCTTTTAGTTTAATTCAACTTCAACAAGATTGTTTTTACTTTTTATACAACATTTTTGACATTAACACATACTCGTACATACAGTATAAACTAGAAGAATCGAATCTTTTCTTAAAAAAAAATAAAACAATTTTCATTAAGAAGATCAAAAAACTTACAACGAACTGGAATCAATGAAATATTTTTTAAATATGTAAATAGAGTTATTTGTAAACATTTGTTTGATTATATTTTAGCAAAAATATATTTAAGATTGGTAGTAATAAAAAAGTTAACAAAACCATTCACCTTAGAAACACATCCAAACAAGCGACAAAATTCGAAATAAAAAAAATAAAAAAACAAAATCACAAAATACTTGTACTTTAACGCTCTTAAATTTAACTTAACTTAACTTAACTTAACTAAACTGACACCTTCGTACTCTTAACACTATTTCGTAGGAATTCCTTTTGAATCCATTTTCTTGTTATAAACTTCCTTCCTATTTCCTTTACTTTTAATAAATAAATAATTATGTACCTACAACAATTTTATGGCAATTATTATAAATATTATTAACGAAAACTGTAAAATTCGAATAGCGACTAAGAACTATTAATCTGTAAAAGAAAAAGAAAAAGAAAAAATATAAAATTTAAATATTATTTAAGATTTGACAAACAAAATAAACTTTAAATAAAACAACTACTTGCATCCCCTCAACACACTCGCACACGTAAAATACGCGTATAAAAAACATGTATGAGAGTGTATGTGTGTGTGTGTGACAAGGATATGAGCCAGTGGTTGGTATAAAAAAAAATTCAAAATTCATAAAAAAAAATGTCAAACTACTAGAAAAAGTTATTGGTTTAAAGTTGAAAAGTCATTAATATTTAACCGAATTGTGTAGAACACAAATACGAGGCGACAGACATACTTTTATATTTCATAAGAAAATTGTTAACAAATCATAATAACCACGATTTAAAGTATTATTTAGGAAATATTTATATCTCAAAGTCAATTGTCAATATAGAAAAGAGCAACGTAGAAGGATAAAGAAAATTATCATTGTTGATAAAATTTTCAAAGGAAAAGTCTAAAGGATTCAGGATTAGCACATCATCCATCATATGAAAGAAAAACCTTTGAATTTCTCTACTGGTTTTTTTTTTCTTTGCTAATTTTAAAGAACAATTTAAAATATTCATTTCATTTCCATTTCAATAAAACACTTGAATTTCCAAACTAAATACTCAAAATAAAACTGTAAGAAGCAAATAAAAATTTTGTAAATTATATTTTCATAACAAAGCTATTATAAGAATGAATGATATAAGGAAAAAACTTAAACAACGAAATAAATAAAACATGAACAAATAGCGTAGAAATGATCATAAAACTGAATTATTGGAATTTAATTCGCAAAACCAGCGAGAAGCTACATGTATGTAAGTATTAGTGTCATTTTATTCAAACGCAAAATCAAAGGGATTGCGAAACCAGTGTTATAAAAAATTAAACAATATATCCTTTTGACATCGTTTTAGGTGCTTTTGGAAATTAGAAATAAAAAGATTAACGACCACTACTCGCCTGATTAAATAAACTATGCCCAAATATATATTTTATAAGTTTTAAACGAATTCACCTGTATACCAGCATTTTGTGCAGAAGCGGCGAAGGATGGCTTCTTTAATTACAGTTCGGGTTATCGCACAATGTGCCTGGTTTTATTAAGAAGCCTTTGATTTTGACTCTTCCTATTTATCTACTTGCCACCTGCTCGAGTTGAGTTGCTCCTGAACTCCTTTACAACGGCTTGCTCTTCTAACGTCTAACAAAATTTATACCAAGTGCTTTTTCACGCTAGACCATGATCGGCTATGATTGTTTGGAGTCAAAGAAAAAAGTCTGAAGTTCCCTTTTTACAGTGACTGAAAAAATTGATTTTCTTTAATAACTTTTGGTTTACTTAAAGGGAAAAATAGAATATTTTTCCATCTTCTCTAAAAGGTAAATAAGAAAAGTTGTTTCGTTTTAAACAACCAACTTTTCCTCTTTCCCTTTCGCTGAATACCAACCAAGTTTAAGTTTTGATTCCATTCACTCACAATAGAAAATATTTTTGTTTTTTCTCTTCGACTTTCAAATGTTTGTGCGTTGCGATGGTTGCAAATTCGATACTTAAATCCACTTTTGTGACATTATTTATATAATTTCTTTCTTTCATGCAAAAAAGGCAACGAAAAACCCAAAGGGGAGTTTTCACAAAAAACACAGAAACACATATAAAGCTGATTCTTGTTGTTGTTGTTTTTATTTTTGAATATTTCCATAGCGGAAGTATTTGCTTGAATATATGCAAGTGTGTGTTGGTGTGTTTGCGTAGACAAAATATGGGGCCGTTTCATGAAAGATAAATAACTTGAAAAGTGCTTCAAACAAAGTTTAAGCAAATTAACTTGTTTGTATTTATTTTCATTTATTTTTATTGAATATGATTCGATGTAGAAGGGAATAAAACAACAAACCACCAAGAGAATCCTTACGCACACACTTCCTTACAAAATTCAGAAACACAACGACATTATAAATTATTGGCTAAATCTTTTATCGTCTATTAGCGTTTAAACCTATGAAGACAAAAAAGAATAACTTTCGAGAGAGAGAGAGAGAAAGAGGATAATAGGGGAAATAAAAAGTGAAATCATACAAGGAACAATGTTTGGTTGAAGTTAAATTACACTGTTCTGCGAAACAAACGAAATTTTGTTGTCTCCTCTGAAAATTTTTTTTGAAATGAAGACTTTAACCTGCTTAAAAAAATATGTTGTGACTCCCTTAATAGACCAGTTACACGAAATAGTTTATTGAACCATAACTCGAGAACATCTTCTTCGATTTCGATAAATAAAACACCGGAAGGAAGATGAGTATTTGTAAATGATTTTTCCAACATTTTTCTTTGTAGCTGTCATAAAAATATACATCTTCTACGCTCTATCTGCTATAGTTTCCGAGATATTGCTCTTAAAATTTCACGAACTTTTGACGTGCTGGAGCAAGGCACCGTAATATTTTCTTTAAATCTATTTTTTAATCTTTCAGAGTTTCTCCTCGGTGGAATTAAAAATTAGATTTTGTTGCACTCTATTAATACTAATCCGCACAAAAACATAGAAGTAAATGTGAAAATAAAGCCAAGTTCCTATCCAAACATTTCATATGTACAATACCATTCCATTTCTGGCGGTAGTTAGCGCCTTGACTATAAAGCAATCGATGGCCTGTGTCCGTATGCCAGCCGGTGCCAATCAATAACATTAATTTTACCGGTTGTACTCTCCTGCGTCGGTATTAATCTATAGCACTAAATCGTCGCCGAAGGACAATGAAATGGCTATACTAGCTGCCAGTAATAAACATAACGTGCAGTTGCAGAGTTGTTAGGCATTGCACTTTACCAGCTGTACACTGTAGTATACTGTAGTTCTATTCCTTTTCAAAGAAAGTAGTATAATTAATGTAAGTAATAAGTAGGCTTCAATATCCTGACATATTTAAATCGCAATTGGAATTAAAGTTATTATCCTAAAAATTGTCAACCGAAGACCTTCACTACGACCTATTTGTTCAGTGAGAGACCGCATGCATTTCTGGATACAATGAGGACGTGTTTAGTAGCTTTACTCTGCCAGAATCGAGAGCTGGAAAATCCGTTAGCAAATGCTCAGATGTCTTATTACTTTGATTGCAAAATCTTCATTTAATGGTCTCTGAGTTTCCTATCTAAAATTGGCGATATCTTAAATCACAGTGTCCTGTAAACGATGTGGTGATTATTCTGAGCTGATTTTTATCTAACCTCATTTGCATTTGGAGTTCCCCAGAGACAGCGTAATTAAGTCTGGCTATAACTACCCAATTCCGAGCGAATTCCGGCTCAACTGAGGGACCTGTTTTATCAACAGAATGCCTAAGGAAGGTTCCGTTTTCATAAAGACACGTTGGGCTCCTCTATTTGATAATCAATTAGTCCGTTCGTTCCAGCGTGGCCCTCGTGGTCACTCTCTACGACATTATGACCATTTGTTTACAACATTTTGGCATACCAATCATTTAGCCAGTCTTAAGCCGTTATGAATTAAAGAGTAAGCATTTCGCTACATTGCCTTCAGTAGCGTCTAATATTTAAACAAATGTCCTAAGATTTTTTAACCGTAAATCAATACGTCGGATTTTCTGTTATTTTTTGTTTAATAACAAAATTTTTCTAAAAGTTTCCTAAGAAACTCAAGGCAAAGAATATCGAAGAACTTTTCTTTGCTTTTATTAAAATCGCTTAAGATTCAAATAATCCGGTCTAAATCTACCACAAACGTTCATATTCATATCGTACATTCAAATATTCTTATGTTCCTCTTTTTGCTTTTCTTTACTTTAAGAAAAATTATGAGTTTTTTCCTTCAACACCAAAGGAAAACTAAAGCTTTAACATACTTCCGACAAAGAACTTGAGCAAAACATTAATAAAAGAAAAATTTAATCAGAAAAGTGCAAGTTTTTCGCTGCTGTTACAAAAAGGGGAAAATATTCATATGCAAACGTGAACAGATCCATAAAGTTCATCTGCATGTTTGGATTTTTTTTTTCATATTAATCCAATTGCATCTGCCATTGTTTTCGCTCTCTCCCTCTCTCTTTGACGCACATACACATGTAACATGTACATGAAACACGCTATTATTTTTCATAACAGGTTTTCTTTGTAACATTCAGGTGATGCAAGGCTAATGTGGAGGGGGCGATAAACATAGAAACAAAAACCAGAACTAAAAAAACCAACAAAAATAAAAGAAAGTTTTTAAGTATTTTCCACTTAAACATCATCGTCTCAAGAACTTCCTTCCGGCAAGCGCACATGGATTCGCACCCAACTAAATAATTTTACTCATTTTCGAGCAAACGCCTGCTTGTGGCACAAAAAGTTATGATGATGCATCCATCATGTTAAACACATACTGCGATTATTATTATTTCTTTTGTGTTTTTGCCCTGCAGTTTATTTGTTTTTTTAATTCAATATAAAAAAATAAAAAAACAGAGGCGGTCGTCAATACAAAGCAACTCATGCTGTACAAATTGTTATTGAGTTATTTCTATTATATTCTGCCTTTTGGAGATTAAATCGACATGAAATATGCAAACCTTTCATTCGACTATGATGGAAAAGTAAGAGAAAAGTTTCATTTACATATGCATTGTGTTGCATGCATGAACATGCATGCAGGCTTGTAAAAGAAGTACTTTTAATTTCACAAAGACAAAGTACAAGCAGCAGAAGCAGAACACACCCAAAAGAGAATATTCGTTCAAGATTTGCTTCTGTTGAATATCGATTAATAAAATTAAGTACGTCGTGGTTTTTAATGGAATGAAAACAGCAGCTTTCACTTCCTCAAGCTACTGCTTTGCATTCAGCGGCGTTGTAAGCAAATATTGGGCTGCCATTGGACACGAACCTGCTTACGTGTGACATGATATTTGTTCGCGACGTCCCACTTTGGGGCTTTTCTTTTTATGTATTTAATTCACGCTTTGTTGTGTTCTGTTCGTAAATCATTGTAAAATATATAATTTTGTGTTCATTGTCATACAGTGTTGCTTTTTGGGATGTCCGCCAGCGATCATGTAAAAATGTTAGCTTTTCGGAGTTCGTGAAATCCGATAAAAAGATTTTATTCTGTACGTCCTAGTATTACGAATCAACGTTTCTTATCTGTGTTATTTTTAATAGTTTGCGAACATTCGAAAGCGGGTGTAGTGATGGTAGGTAGACACTACAATACATTAAATTGAATTACATTTGTCAGAAGTACACATTTCACGTGAACTCCATTAAGTTGATTCCACATATGGTTTCTCCGTTGCTTCCGGGCAATTAAATGTTTTAGGAATCCCGCGAGTAGCTTGCGGAAAATCCTAGGGATTTTTGTTCCAAGCAGTAGGTAAATTTTATTTTATAACTGACATTACCATCTAACCGCCAAAGACTTGTTTTACAAAGTACAAAAAAGTGTGTGTCGGTATCATGTCGTGTCATGATAAAATTAATTAAGATTAAAGTTTTTATCTTTCACATTTCACTTTAAATAATTTGGTGGCAAAATCTTTTCCCATATCGTCATACTCTCGAACTAGATGTTGTAGGCGATAGTTGTCACTTCATAAATATTTCAACATTTTGAGCAATATCCTGCTCAAAGGACCAGACAGGATCTAAGTTGTACGAAAGACTTTGTGAAAGCCAAACATAACATTTTCTCGCCATCTAATATCGTCCAAGCGAAAATTTCCAATGGCAACGACATACGTCACCATCTGCTCTAGTATTTTTTGGTAGAAACACTGCTTGCTTTTCAACAGTTTGAACGAATAACAAAAACCCTAACAAAGTAAACAGCTAAGAAATGAAGAAAAAACTCAATGAATTGAGAGCCTTGTTGAATGGACGAAATTGAATAAGAATTGATTGAAAAATTAAAAATTAATCGAAATGCATTTGCAATGTTGATAGTCGTGCTGATGATGTTGACGATGATGATGGTGATGATGATCAGCAAGGAGTGTTTCACGCCGTATTAGACGACAACAAGCTGGTGTTGGGTGGTGGCAGTGGTGGCCAAAGGAACAACAACAAAGCGACATTCATTTATTTATTTATCAACTTTGTATCAGCAGCAGTTCTAATACAAACATGCAATAATAGACAGACACAACAGAACGGATCCAACTAAAAACTTCTGCTGCCTGCTTGGGTTGCTTGGTACATGTGAAATAATTGCCAAATAAAGGAATGCCAGTCATTGTCGTTGTGTTTTATTTATTCAATTCGTTGGCGCTGTTGCAAAAATAAAGAATGTAGAAAGTAGAAAGTAGTTCACCTGCAAATGCACCTGCAAATAACAAATCATTCATTTGGGTTTACGTAGGTATAAAATGTAAATAATTTAAGCCTTTTTGCATTGTTGGAACACTGTACAAAGTCAATTTGTTTGAATTTCTATTGTTTTATTTAAAATGTTACTTATTGCCTGTTACACACACCATCACGTCTGTGTGTACATGTCCTTGTTTTGGGAGAATTCATTTTCGGTTTTCTCTATTTCTATTAATTTTATTGTTGTTTCGTTTATTTCGGACCAATAAGTTTTTAATACCGGATCTTTTGTTACTTATTTAAATTTTACTAGGGATGTGCTATATTTAAATTTAACACAATTCTGCTTTCTGTTGAGTTGGTAACAGCAAACTTTAGTTCGTAACTTTTTAATTTATTTAATAAAATTTTACTGAATGAAACTTTGGAAACTTTTCATAAGATCTGGCACCTCACCGTTACAGAGCTTACAGGATAATAATAAGTATATGGCGAAGTATTTCTAAGCCTTTGGGATAATTTCAAGTTATCAGCTGCATAAAGATATTGATTCTCCAACTTTGATATGCATCGATGCTCTGCAGAAGTCCCTTCATAGATGCTAATTTTCACTATTCCTCAATGAACACTTGCACAGCAATCTCGATTAACTCTTTTATCATATTTATTTAAAAAAAAAACTAGTGCGACAAATTGGTCAATTATTGCTTTTTTTCAGTTCTATATTCTCCAATCGTGTACTAAACAGTTGAACAGATTCTGTTAGAGTAACGAGAAACACAACAAAACTATTTTTGACTTTTTTGACAGCAAATAAATATTGGAAGTATCGGGGGCATTTTTTATAAACTCGAATCTTTTTTAACACATTCGGCACTTGTTTGCTGACAAATGGAATGAATTAAAGCAATTGGCTGTAGTGTAGAGCTCGTCTGGGTCGTCTTAAACTAAAATTAAAACTGTAAAGTATCTTTCATTATTTTTTTTGTCTTATGCTATCGATGTCCTTAAATCAAATGTTATTTATTTTAACAATTGTGTTGGTTTTTCTAATGATTTTTAAATTTAAATTGAAGAAGAGTGTCCTTAATTGCAGGTGGCAACAACAAATTGCAAACAAAGTTTTAAGGGGAAAACGGAACTAATTTTGTAATTTGCGGTTGCAATGTAATTTTTCTTTCAATTATTTTGTGATTGGCTGTCGAGACATTTTTAATAGTTTCACTTGCTTTACAAAAGAACAATAAAATATTTATGAATTTCAAATAAAAGCATTAGAAATCATAGATACTCGAATAATCGATTGTAGTTGCAGAAAATTAATAGAAATTAAAGCAGGAGTGGATTCAGCTTGTTTAAAAAATTTCATTAAATAAAATAGTAAAATAGGATACAAAATTCTTTTAATATCTTTTTTAAGACACCTTGCGTCACTAGTAAATAAACCAACGAATAATCTGTGTGTCGAAAGCCGTCAATCTCCCTGCTTGACAGGTATTAAGTAAAAGTTATCTTCTGTTTGTTCTCGTGACATTGCAACTTCTCACGAGCAGTTCTTAAGTGGACCTGAACAATATTTTGGTAAAATCAGGAGTGTTTGGACTAAAGTCCAATTCAGAAGAACCTGTCTTTTATACTATCATTTTTTTTTGCAACATTAACGTTATTGTCGCGTTCTCTTAAAAGCCTCAAGGCGAACGGCGCTTTGTTGTTTGACTCTTGACAGTGACAATTGTGCTTTACTTAATTTTTTATTGGACAAATTGCTCGAACTACCAAACTTACTTTTCTTCTTTTGTGAAAGGTTCCTCATTAAACGTATTAAGTTGACGTGTGCCGTCCCGTTTTCAATAACCCCCAAACGTCAGCTGTCGTCTTAAATAGAGTGCCTATTAACGTCCTAGATTAAAGAGCAGCTTCTATGTGATTGAAACTCTCATCTGCATTTACTGCTAATGACAGCAAGTTTTATTTCAAATATTTAATGAAAAATCAAAAAAAAAAAAAATATAGATGATCCTCCCTGCATTTTAATCGTTTTAAATAAATTTTGTCAAGTAATTTTGATAAGATCAATTTATTTACAAAATTATTGATCACAAATCAGTGAGCTTAACATGAATAAAAAGTTACGATTCAGTGAATTTCCACTGGGGCCACATAATTGTAGACCTAAAGCTGTAAGCAACAAATAGTTTGAATTGTTACGTCACACCAATCTCAGATTCAGGTCAAATTTAATTAACGTCTACATTGGGTTTGTTTTATGCTCAACGCACACAACCACTACAAATCAATTTGAACTGAATAGAAAGACAAGCAACAGAAAGCCAGTCACACAAAGAAAAGTTACTCAAACATAATTTTGCGAAGTTTTGAATCTAAGAAAAGTAAAGCGAATGCCTTTTTGTATTAAGTCTCTATAATGTTTCTCCATGGACAAGTACAACAATTTTTGTTTCAGTGTATCGACGTACACTTGGCTGTATGCTCGATGGCACATTTGTGCCGGATGTGATTGCAAAATAATGATTTATGATTTTATACTTTAGTCATTCTCCTTTATCCACTGCTTCTATGACTATGACAACTTTTCTTTCTATGTCTTCATTTTTTATTTCCATACTTCAGTAGCTTCAAATGGCACAACAAATCTATTACTGTTTCCGAAAACTATACACACCTATTTTCCCTTGAAGTGCTCGCATTTCACAAATACTTCTAACACACGAATATGGTTTCATACTTTTCTCTTTGACTTGTTTTTATTTATTTTTTGTTTTTAGTCAAAATAGGCAGGCGCCTGCAGACTTTGCCAAAAAAAAAAACAATATTTTCTTATTTGTCTCGTTCTATTATTGGAGATAATGAAAAATACAACAACTACACGATAGAAAGAAAACAAAAACAAGTTGTGCATCAGTTGTATGAATGGAAGACCGAAAGCGAAAGTTCAAACATTAGCAACAGCCTTTGTGAAGAGTAGGGAACAGAGATTTATGGAGATTTGGGCGTGTTACTGACACACTACTCGATTGCCGTCAAAGACGCCAATCCTCTGAAGAAAGCAGAATAATTTCGCTTAGACCTGCTTTTGATAAACGACTTTAGTTTATTCACTCGAAACTTGGCAGACAGAATTCCAAGTAGTAGAAAGCGAAAAGTCAAATAAAACTTTCTTGTCATTTCTAATCAACTAATTTAACATAAATGCAGCCTTTCCCTAAGAATAACTAAGTTAGACGAGCTGGATATAGACCAAAGAAAGCAAATGGAAACGATGCCTATAATGGATCCTGGCTAGTGAATTGATTAACATGAATTTATGATTTCAATACAAATGAAATAAAAATGATAAAACTATAAATCACCAAACTATTTTACTTTTTAATATTAAAGTGAATTTAATTAGAAATGTATTTCTATTCTGCGTCAAGAAGTGCCAGCTTCACAATCCAACCCGTGACTCAATTCTTTAAAATCTTCCTCCAACGCTCCAATTGAAATTGAAATGTTGTGAAATAAACTTGAAAGTCATCACACGCTTGAGAAGGTTTTTTACAATCCAACTAACAGGACAATCATTTCAAGGGAATCCTTCTCAAAATAAGATTTTACAAATTAAAATTCCCTACTACGACTCACTTTAAAATGTTTTGTTTTTTTTGCCAAATTAACGCATTAAACTGTCTGTTATTTTAATTTGGAAAACAAAAAGGTCCTTAAGGTAGTAAATAGCAACACGACGCCAAAATCCTATTTTAAATATTCCCTCCACTTGAAACTAAAATGCGCTCCAACAAGCGTGCATAATACAAAGGATAGATTCTAGCTAGCACCTCTCTGAAAGGGGTACCTTAAACAATTTGAAAATTTTAATTTAAATTTGTTTTCGACTCTTAACTCCACAACCACTACCACTGACAGACACTTTACACACTTAAGCAGCAACACAAAAGATGCAAAAGAGACAGTCAATTTCCATACTAAAATAAATATTAAAACAAACAAACAAACACACACAAAGGGTGTTTTTTTTAGAAGTTTCAAAGTTTTAAAATGTCCAAGGTCTATCTGTTCTAAGCTATTGGTATCACCACCTGTAATAAGTTCATCGAAACTGTACATCAGTTTAAACTTGTATACATTGGAAAAATCCCTCTTAGATGTATTTATGTGCATAAGTGTATGTAAGCACATACATGTACAAGGATCAATTTATTCATAAAAAACTAAGCAACAACTACTCGTTTTCATAAAAATGAAGTGTTGTATAAATTTTATTTGCACGTCAAATAAATTGAAAATAGCTTGCTCAAACTATAATTTTAGAAAACTTCTCCCTCAGAGAACAACACAGATTTGTCGTCCTGCTTGTACTTTAAGAGTTTTTACCCGTACCACTGCTGCTACTGCCGCTGTTGCTTCAGCCACGGCGAATACACTCTGAATTTCGTCATTTGTTTTACTACAAAGTATAACTCATCAAAACAGCTACTAGTATTTTGCATGATTTGTGTGACTAAGTGTTGTACAGTGTAACAGAAAATATTTAACACAAATTAATCAATTTCATTTTAATAAGTAAGTATTGAAGCATGTATGGAAGTCTCTGCGAGATGCCATGGAGACGGGGCGTCACTGCCACTCGCTGTGCGAGCTCCGAAAGTTGGGCGCAGGTAACTAGCGTACGTCGCACTGCGGTAGGCTATGGGATCACTACAATAATTTAGCGTAGAGATGTTTGACAAGGAAGAGAAAACAGTGGGATGCCACCTAATCCCCACCCTATCAAAGTTTCATGAAAGCCTAGATAATTGAATTATTACTAGCGGGATACCAGCAACAAAATATACCTAGCTCGACAACTGCTGACGCAAGACTGACTAACATTTGATCACAGCCACTTATTTCTCATTCCCATTCCCTGTCTACCGATCATAGTTGTACCATTTCGCAGTTGCACATAATGGTCCTAGGAATCAATGACGGTTATCAAGTTTTAGTTCTTAAAACTCTTTCCAGAGGCTGATGGAACAATACAATCCAATTTTCATATGTTTTCCTCCTCGCGGAGAAAAAAATTACGCTGGCTTCTGAAAAGCGGTTCTGCTTTTTAATTTAACTTAAATTTTGCTCCCATATCTAAGCCAATAATAATATTTTTAAAATTCAACTCTTCTTGTTTGTTGCATATTTAACCCTTTAAGTACCTCTTTTCAAAGTTACCAACTTGTATTCTGTAATATTCGCCCCATTGCCCCATTCGAACTTTGGCATATCCGAATGCTACATCATGCTTTCATTTCAGTTATTTCAATTTACACAACAGCTTAATAAACATGAAATATGATGGTGAATGAACGTAGGAATGAATGGAATAAATCGTATGATTGACTGTCTAAATGAATGACTGAAATAAATGGAGGATGGTTGAAATAAATGAACGTATGAAATGGATGGTTGTTCCTGTAACAAATAAAAATAGAAACAATCCTTTGTGACAAATTAGAATTTTTCGATGTTTTTTTATGTCGGTTCGTCTGCACTCTCGATGATTGTCTAACGCGGAGCGGCTGAAGGGGGGTTTCAAGCACATTAATTGAACGAAACTACATAAATTAAAAAATATAAAGATTTTGGTGGGGGTTAAGTTTAAATTTAGGTTTTTCATTTCAAATTTGAAATTTGCATTTTAGTTAAAAAAATCCTCATCTTCTGAAAGTGGACACCACAACATTTTTTTTTTGGTAAAAGTCTAACTTGACTCATATTGCACCAGCTTTCGAATTTAATTTGAGCCTCATGGTCAGATTTTATGCATTTATGCTGTTTCCCAACTCTGGGGAAGGTGCACATAATGATTTTCCATGCAAAAGACAGGAAGCCTTTAAGTTGATACCTGCTACCTTAACAGAGCGACTTGCATACACAGAGACTTTATCTAAACATGGATTTTTTCTTAACCTTGACTTCATAACATTTACTTTTGTTCGAAAATAATAAAAACGAATCTTGACATCTTTTAACGTCTTCTCGCAACCGAAAAGAAACATTTATGAAAAGAATACAACAATGCGCTTGTTGTAAAATCAGTCTAAGTCATGTGTAATTTCTTCTCTTTTTCTGCACATACTTCCGCAAACAACTTTAAAATGACATCAAACGCACTCATTACTGGCACAGTGCTCACACCATGAAAATGTGAATGAGGAAAATACATAAAGAATGTTATTGCACGTTAAAGGAATGAATATGCACACACGCACACTCGCACAACTGGGAAAAAATTGTTAAGCTCATCTGCATCAAAATGTGGATGCTTCCATGTTGCATGAGTGTATGAAACTGCAAAAAAAAAATCCTATAAAAATTAAATGTAAATTGGAGAGTGGGGCTAAAAATTGTTGGTAAAGAAATTTAAACTAGAGTTACAATTCTAGTAAATTGCTAAAATATAAATCTGCAAATGGATGCGTAATTTTTTCCAGTTTCTTTTACCAAATATCATGATCAAGTCCCTAGCAAACATTTTATTTAAATTTCAAATGAAATACACGAACTGTGGGAAACGGACAGTCTTATATTATTGACTACCGGTCAAAGGATCATCGGCTCTGCCGAAGTTAATAGAACAATAAACCGGCAATGAAAGGCACAAAATTAGACCTTTATGATTTAAATACAAAAGGAATGTGATTCTCTTCTGCTTCTGATAGAAGAATTAAGGTCAAGTTGAATGGCTAGTTGGTTGGGTACATTGGTCATGCAAGCCATTGGGGATAATATCTTCTATTTATTATTATAAAAAAAGTTGGGGTGCATCTATGTATTGCACTTCCTATGACAGTAATTTTGGGAAACAGATCATATTCTAGAGAATAATGATAACTAGTTAGAGAAAGCTTTACTTTTGGGAATTCTTTTTACTTTTTTGATACTCTTATGTTCACACTTTCTAATGATGAGAAGATTTGGAATATTTGTGGAACGAATGTGGAACATTTCTTTTCTGTATCACGACTCAATCAAAAAGAAAAGAAAGTAAATATGGCTACGTCGTACGTGTTTCATCCGTGAGCTCCAATTTTGGTATTATTTTTCTTGGCGGCCAATCGAATGCTCCAAAACCTGAGATTTATTGCTTAGTCCAACTCTTACATCGAAATCACGATTTAAAGTATTCGTGAGCCAATAATGAGCTTCGCTACTGAAGAAAACACATTTCGCACATTGTTCCAATAGCTCGTAAATATAAGAGACATTTGCAAAGAATTAATACAAAGTAAATCTATTTTTCCTTGTTGTTACTATTTTTGTGCACTGAAATCAAAGATTTACCTTTCTTATACACGTTCAGACATACCCTTGTGTTTTCCATATGACTTCTGTTATGTCTTGTCTCCTGGTTACATAGAAACGACTCCATTTATATGACCAGTAATATTTAGGAACTTGTTTTACTCCGCAGTGATATTATGAGCATCATCTTTAGGTCTCAAGTCCTTTACAATTTCGTGCAACGTATGCTGCCGTTTAAGAAATTCGGTACAACCATGGAGTTTATAGATGAATCCCTTCGACAGGAGGAATGGTTTTAAAAGACACTCTCGGTTTTGCTTGAAAGTATTTTGTATTTCTTTTTTGAAAACATAATTTTATGCTCATTAACATAATGAAACATTTTTATGACTACAAGTTTATGCTTCTTGGGAAATAATTCCTGCAAAGCAGAACGGCTTTTATATGGTTTAGTTGCAGGCACACAAATTCACAACAAATAAGATTCCTATTTTAACAAACGATGCTTAAATGTCAACTAAAGTTAATGCAAGTTAACAATAAAAGAAAAAATATAAAAAAAATTTCAAACTTCCAACCTAAATGAACAACAACTTTTTTAAATGCAAACGAATTTCTGAATTAATTTACGATATTTCAAATTGTTGTTTAAATATTGTATTTTTATTTCATAAAATTAAATAAAACATGAATTTAAATAGAACCCAACAATGTCAAAGAAAACGATAAAACTGAGCTGATAAAACATGTTTCAAAATTGAGATTAATATTGTTTGTTTTTTCTTCTCTGTTCTACAATATGCAACTAGGTTGCACACATGTTGCCTAAAGCACACATTAACACATACATACACATTGCCTTATACACTTGTATCAATATTCGCATATGCCATTGTGTTTGGCTGAGAAACAATAGACAAGACCTGCTGCCTACAAATCGGATTAAAAAGCCTCTTAAATGAAAACTAAGTCCTCCGGTTTTTCATTGAAAATTAAACAGAGAGAAAGCAAAATACAAAGAGTTGCCACTGTAACCTCCGCCTCGTACTTGTTGACTAAAATATGAGCATTTCAACTAGTCGTGGTACAGCTAAACGGGTGCGTGTGCGTTCATTAGGGTAAAACAATTTCAATAAACTCAATCAACACAAGAGCCTGAGATTTAAATAAGAATATAAACAAAATGTGCATTTTCCACTCATAATTTATAAATCAACTCATTAAGCGATACATATTTTTCGAATCATATGTGCAACGTGGGCCATTGATAAAAGATAAATTGGTTTTTAAGGCAAATTTTGACTAGTCTGATTGTATAAGAAGGAGTGACGATTAAATCAAGCCTGATTTCGTAAATCTAAGAACGCTAGAGATGAAAAATACTCACGCTGTCATAAATAAATGTCAGAAGAATCTTTTCCTTAGAATCAATGTTGAAAAATTTTAGTTAAAATGCAAAAAGCGACTTATGCGAGGTGCATTCAAACTTAATGGGGGATTATTTTAACTTTTCGTGTTGTGTGAGTTCAACATTGTTGGTCGAAATTATCAAGAGATGTAACTGAACGATTTTTCATATTATTCAGCAATTGCGATATTTGGCCTCCTTCTGTTCTCAGTTCACAAATGTTTCTAAGATCCCTTTCACACTATTCTACGCATGTTTAGATTATCGTTGAATATTTGCGAAGAGAAAACCACTGATGATTGTTTTGACTGTAAAAACTAATCAAAAGTGAAATATTCTTCTTAGCCGAAACAATAATTTCATCGGCGATGCCGGAGAAATTTCGGTTAGATAGCGGCGGCGGTGGCTCTTGAAAATTTTGTTTTTTATTAATTTTTTTAAAGTACCAAAATGAAGTGGGAAAAAACTTCACATGTCGTCATCACTAGAGGAGACAAAATACATTGGTAAGTAAAAGCCCAGCGGCCGTTTTTTTACCTGTCCAAGCTGAAAGCAAATACATGCGGTAGAGCGCTACCGCCGGCGAGCCAATCAACTTGTTTATTTGCTCAGCAGTGGCTTTTGATATTTCCTTCATTTGCTTTTGTAGAAATTCAACCTTATGAAAAGTTTGCATTAAAATTTTTCTAAAAATTATAAGAACCGTACAACTCTTAGATTTCAATTCGTATTTTTTCACAGTTTCATTACATATTGCTTTCACACTCTAATACTTTCTCATTTTACTTTAATTTTTGACAAGTCATAGGCAGTGCTGAATAAATAGAGGTTAAATTCTTATTTCTAAGATTTGAAATCATTTCAATTTCTTTTGAAAACTAAAAGTTATTTCTTACAAAAATAATATTAAGCAGGTCCACAGCTAAAAACTGTGGCGTATTAGTATCCGTTAGAGAAGTGTATCATCGCCCATGAATAATATCACTCATACGACAGATGAATGTTCTTCGTTTTACCTGCAGAACTTTTTTTTGTCGTATTCCAAAGATTTAAGACAAGGTCAGAGTCGGCGTTATTAAAACGAAATATTTTGCACAGACTGATTTTTACCGTTTGTCCGATCAAAAATGGAAGGTATATAATTTAATTTGTGTCGACAAGATTGCGAATGTGCATATTAATTGGCACAAATTTAGTTTCTATTCATTGCATTTTTCAGTTCTTATTCCTATGCAATCGCTTGAAGTTTCGATAAATATTTCTGCCATAGTGTTTCTACATGGAATTGAATGTGGCCTCATAGAATCCTAATAGAAGAAATTGATTTATTATAATTCTATACTTGGGTTAAAGTTGCTAATCTGATCTGTAAGGGATATTATATCCATAGACTGGATAAACAAATAATTTGATGAATAAACATTTAACGAATTAAGAGAAACTATTTCTAAAAATGTCTATTCATTCTTTTGCGACATATAAATGATAAAATGACCTCATTCACACAATAAAAACGAAAAGAAGTATATCTTATTAAGTGGTCACGTTTATTTGATCAAATATGTTTTTCGTCTGACTTTAGTTTTACTAGCAAGACGCCAACACGCAATGCTTGTCACTGGATTACAATGGAGTTCTTGTGTTCTTTGTTAAGTAACCTGCGTTGATAATGGAATGTTTTGTTATTAAAATAAACCGAAAGCTACGAGTTGTTTACATTAATAACCAAAATCGTTATCAGTGTCTGTAGTTTTCAATTCGTTTTCATGGCAAAAGGCAGGTAAGGGTGCTTATAAAACAGCCAGCTATAAATTGTGTCTGTAGGTACAACAACGTGAATAGTTGAACTTGTACAAAACACCTGTGTGACATTGTTAAGAAAATGAACGCAACGCAGTAAATGAGAGAAAGAAAGAAATTAAAACTTGTAGCAAAATGAAATGCACATGAAAAGGGATTTCAATATCAAAACATACGTTTGTAGGAAACCTAATAGCAACAGTTGCAATGACAAAAAACATTTAAAAAGTCAAAGAATAAAAAAATTGGTTCTTCAGAGACCTTTTTAACACAAAAAACATTTCAAGACAAATGAATTAGTTTAGAATATGCGCCCTTCTCTGGTTTAGAATTTTGAAATGTAAAACTTAAATGCAACAAGGTTTCGTCTACTTAACGAAATCCACCCCTACCCAGAACAACTTAAGTCGACAGTACGAATAGACTTGTAAGCAGACAGTCTAATATTTCACGTGACTACTTATGGATTTATATTGTACCTTCATGTACGTTAGAAAAAGAACAATGCAACAATTATCGTACGAGTATTTTCAATGTGGGGTAAGTCCGTCATCAATGTCTGCCTTGGTTGAAAATGAAGAAAAAAACAAAACAGAATAATATGACCGTCAAGTTTAAGGTTGACAACTTCTTTTGAATGCGAAAGAGAAGAACTCTTAAGGTTTTTTCTTTAGTTGTGCTAATAATTGTTTATTTAAAAAAAACCGCGACTTAATTTTTGACAGATTTCGTGTCAAATAAATCAAGATTCGTATTGTAAGAATTCATTCATTCTGCACTGGAAAGTTTAACACCCGTTAGCAACCATAATTTTGTGTTGTTGAGTCTTATTTGAAGTTTGAATCCCAAAAGAAAGTATGTCTACACATACCTGTGAAAACATCAAAGCATTTAGTTATTCATACGTATTTTCCTCGGTATGGGCTGCATTTGAATAAGGCAAGACTGTATTAATTGACATCTACTTTTGTCCGAAGCGGTCTATTGGTAACCATCAGAAAAAGCCGGTTTACATTTTTTTTGAATTAGTACGAAATTTTTCCTTAAACGCATTTAAAGTTTTGACTTCTTTCTGTTTAAGGGGGGTTTTGTGCCCCTTTTTGTTAAAGACACAAAAAATGTCGTTACGGTAGAGGGTTAAAGGGATAAAATATTCCACGAAAATGTTTCTCATCATGTTTTGCATAAAGATGCTAAACACACTTTATACCCGAAATGTATTTATACTGGGTTTTCTATGTAGATTCACTATAACAATTTTCAAAGGAAGAACTGTAACTCCACCTAAAGTAAAAGCCCATTTGCAGGAATTCTTCCTGAGCTTTTTAGCATCATTAAAATCCTCTTTGAGTTTCGAGCCCAACCTTAAAGTTAACCTTCAATCTTTCATTCTAATAATCAAACCCATGTTGAATTTATTTGATTAGAGAAGATGAGTCTTTGAGGATACAACGTTACCGAATTACTTAGTTCTAGCGATAAGAGTAGCCCTGTTTTTTATACTATTTTGTACAACTGAAAATTTTATTTTCACAATAAGTCTACTTAAAACTTGTAGGGAGACTAAAAAACATCTGTTACATTAAATTTGAAGAATTTGTTGTTTTATTACTTTCAACAACTTCAAAACACAGAAAATTATTTGTCTAAATTAGTTTTTATATTTTAGTCAATTTATGAGCAGATAAATAAGACGTTTCTCAGCCAATCAGTTATCACTATAACTTTACAACTTTGGTATTTGTTTTAGCAAAAGATTCTGAGGTTTCTATTACAAACATTTAGCAACGCGTTACCCACAGCCAGCTTTAGGAACGTAAACATAAGTTGACCAAATTATGCCATCGTCGATGTTTTACTTCAATAAATAGAAGTGGAGTCAAGGGAGTGGCTCCCCAGCCACACTCTACTAAAAGTGAAACACAAAATAAATTAACTAAAAATACAAAAAAGAAGAAGTAGAAAATAATAAACAAGATGCCACAAGTGTTTCTCCATAAACAAACTAACAACTGAGATAATTTTGCAAATAGCTACGATGGATAGTTTTTGTTGTTCTGTTTGTTATTATTTACTTGCTTACACGTACACCGAGATTTTACTTCCGCCACTTAAAAACTTTAACAGACACACACACACACTGAAATTCTTCCGACATAGACAGGTAAATATTAATCACATTGCAAATGAATTACTACACACATACTTGAAATACATACATGCGTGTGTGTGCGTGTGTGAGTGTGTGTGTGTATATTTATACTTGTGTTGAAACATGTTTGCTCTCCTATATATTCGACTTGCACATTCCGACTGAAACGATAAACTTTGGTCGTAAATAAACCATAAGCGCTTTGAACTTTGATTTGACAACATCAACTTCCACGAGGAGCAAAGGAAAGGAAAACGGAACGAGAACAAAATTTACAAAATGTAAACAACAAAGTTTAAGTTTGAAAGTTTGTTTGCTCAACAACGCACGGTCACAAAGTGCCACTTCCACCAACAAATACAGACGGCGACACCTTTTCTTGCATTCGATAGCGTAACGTGAAGAAAAAAAAATAAAACACTAACAGTTTCAAACAAAAATCTTCAAGACATTTTTGACGAATTTTGTATAAATGAAACATTTTTATAGGACATTCGCAGTAAACAATTGCGAACGTAGAGTCTTTGTTTTTTACTGGAAAAATTCGTGAGTAAAACATTTCGCAAATTTCACTAAAATTGAAACTAACATTCGATTTTCTAATTACATTTAACTTTTCGCCGGACTCAAAAAAATTATTTTAAAAATTTTACAATTTTTTTTATGAAATTGACTGAAATACAAGTTTCTAAATTTTTTTTCAATACTGTTACAAAATTGAAGTCGACTATAATTTAGTTGCTTTAAAATCCACAACGGCTGTGCAACAATTCAAATTCCCTGTCAATAAGAAATATTTGTTTTGTTTACTGCTAAGCACTCGTGACTTCTGTATGTTGAGATGGCATGTTGCACATAAATTGCTTCGAGCCATATCTCCAGCTCTTGATAGAGTCCTCCGTCCTTCTGAGTATAATCGATATCTAACGCAATCTGGTTAGTTTAGAAGTGAACTAAGTGTTGTTAGCATCAGTTGGTTGTAGAACAGCATCGTGTATTGTAAAATTGACGTTAAATAAATCAATGCTCCTGACTGCAACTGAGTTTCTGTGTGTGTGTGTGTGTGTGTTTATTTTACTCTTGCGTTTATTTAAAGGCAGCAAGCAACAATTTTTAAATGACAAAAACGTAAGAAACAATTTTTTAGCATTATGACACATCCAGTAGAGAATTCTCCGCTTAATAATTATACGTTTGCAAAAATGAGCCACAAAATAAAAATATTAAGCCAAAGATCATAATGGCTTCTAACAAGAAAACCGACTGTATAAACGACGTTTATAATTAATAATTATATTTCAAATAAAATCACAACATGAATCAGAAAAGAACGCATTTTATTAAATTGTTTGAGCAAGTTGCAAGCAGACATTTACGAATCATATTTGAGGCCATTTTATGAAAAACTTGAAAATTTTTTAAAATCGCGGTTTTTTTCAAAATTAAGTTGGCAACACTTGGTTGAGCGGGTAGGAGCTTTTTGCTGTAACTTTCGCCATTTAAAGGCTTAAATAAAAGTTCTTGCATACAAATACTTATATTTATATGTTTTTTTTTTTACTTTTAGAGTTCCACTTTTATTGTTGTTGTTGTTGTTGTTGTTGTGTTGTTTTATATTTGAATAATTCTTCACATGTCATAAGTTTTTATGACGTTATTAAATAATTTTGATAAGCTGAAATAAAATAATATTTGTTCTTTTGGTTTGTCACGCCAAAAACTTTTAGGCAAAAACATTGAGGAGCGGCAAATATTAGAAGAAAAAAATTTTAAACAAATTCTATGTCTGCAAAATGCTGATGTCATTTACGGCCAGCTTATGGAAAAGTCAAATTTCATACGATTCCCTTTCTTCAAATACTTTTTCAAATCTTTTTTAAATTTGAAAGGGCATCATAATTTTTTGTTTATTTTTGAACTTGACAATTTAACTTCTATTTTTATTTTGATGATTTCTAAAACTAGAGAAATTTCCAAAGGCAGATACATGAAAGCAAAGAAGAGATGTTTGCCTACATTTACTTGTGGCAATAGAGAAAATAGAAGGGGCGACAACGAGGGCAATAGCCAGTTTATTTGTTAACCCATTTGCTGTGTCTTTATTCATTTTTATTACTCAAGCTTAAAAAGAATAACGAGCAAAATCTGTATCGACAAGGAGAAACTGTTTAAGAAAAACATCAAATCAGCTTTAAGCTGGATTTTGTTTGTAAGTGTAGGATTGTGTCGTTCAGTTCATTTCTAACAGCAAACAAGTGTTGGAATAAAAATTGGTAGGAAAAAACATTCTAAATACTGCTTTGCAACGATGTGTTCCCTTTTTATTGGAAAATCTTTTTTATATGTTTCACTTTTTTACTATTCAATAAAACCAACACTAGCACACACACACAGACACACACACACACACACACACGCATATCTTTACACCCACCGACAATAATACTTCTGCAATAATACTGAACAAGGATTCTTTAGTAATATTTTATAACAAGTTTACACGACCTCTTGACAATTTGCGCCAAACAGCTGCAAGCACTTGATAAAATGAAAAAAGGAACAACAACAAATTGGATGTACTTCACATCATCGTCGTCATCATCATCAACAACAACATCATCATCATCATCATAACCGCCAGCAATCTCTAGAAGCAATAGCTGCTAGCGGCAGCGGTAGTAATGAAATACAGCAACAAAGTCGTCATCATAAGCATTCTCCTGCAATGTAGAGTGTTTTAGTAATGATGAGTGGATGTATTCGTAGGTGGCCGCACTCAGTTATAGACAAAATGAAAGTACTTTGCTTAGAAGTGCAGGTCAGAGCGAATAAAAATGCAGGAAAATTACGGTTTTTAGCTGGGCCTGACAATTCGTGGAATAAATTTTTGCGAGCGGAAATGTGGTCATGTGAAGTACAAACGTGGGTTCCTGTTTTGCAATTTAGAATCACGTCGAATATTCTTGATCATATGCAAATTAACACGATAACATATATTGACTCCATGCTGGCGACTAAAAGTGTTTTGATGGGAATATTAATAATTCATTAAAAACAATCTTACAAATACAAATTATTATTTTTTATTCGCATTCCCTTTTATCAAAGTGATAGAGAAAATTTCAATTGAAGACATTCTATTTGTATTTAGACACTGACAACAACAGCCAGAGTAGAAGAGTGACTACTTAAGGCTTGAGAATACTTTTTGTCACTAAAGAGAGCAATATTGATGTTGTTGGTGTTGTCGTTGTTAACGAACAACGTTATTGAGAAGAGCTTAAATATTTGCGAACTAATTATAATGAGTTCTTATTTAATGTCAATTGGCCCCTTTAAAAACGCCTGGTCGCGTTTTTTTCTTTTCTTTTACACGTATCAGTCTGATATTTAATATTAAATTAATTTAACTGTCTTCTTCCTATCAATATGTCTTTGTATTTTATTCTATTTTATTTTAAATTCAAGTCTGTTTTTAATTATTGATGCCAGTCACAAGGAAAAGAGAAGTGTACCATGCTCCTTGCACTGTTTTTTAGTCGATTGTTATTACGATAAAATTAGAATCCGATATATTTTGTTAATAGACGCAATTCGTTAAACAAAAAAAACCTTTTTGGAGGTTTCGTCACTTTCCTGCGAAGACATACATAAGTTTGTTTCCCTTTCAGTGGGCGCGAAGATTTTCGTATACTTCTCAGTCAGCAGTTAGCAAAATTCCCCAAACTGAATCTTTTACGACTTCATTACAGCCAATTCTGAGCTGTAAGTTTTAGTCAAGTAAAACAAAAATTAAAAGAAAAAAATCGAAAAAACCCGCTCAAATAACCTCTCAACAACAATTAGCTTCGTCGATCACCCTAGCACGCATTTACAGTACATTCAATGTCTAATAATATTTTTAAATTTGTTGCAACTGCCTGCTCTACAGCTCAGGCTACGATTGACGCACTAATTTAAGTTTGGCTCTTAGACGACTGAAAACTAATTAATGAGTTATGCGATGAAAAATATTCGAAATGGAAACAGATTTTTTGAAAGCTATTTTTTTCATCCAGTAAACTGTCATGATGTAAAGGGAATTATAACAATAAAAAAATTAATTTAAAAAAAAATGTCGTGATCTTCAGTCGATCAAGAGTCGCGGCTAATGTACAGTTTTCTGTCGAAAACAAAAAGTCATTAACAAGCGCATATATAACTATTTTATTCGCACAGAAGACTCAAAGAAATTCGATTATGATCTTTAACTTTATAAAATTATGACTGAGAATTTAGTTTTTTTTCTGTCTTTTAAATCCTCTATTCGTCTTTTTTTAATATAAATATTAATATACGTTGAACTTGACTGTAGAAAGTCGGGAAAATAAATATTTGAATTGAGAATTTAACAGCAAATCGCATAAAAGGTGTTTGCTATAAAATATACTCGTATAACTAGAAGTAAAATTGCTTATGGAACGATGCAAATTGAACGGAAGTCGGATATGCCGCTATCAAAAAAAAAGCACATGTTTGTTTACTTGGAACTTACATTATTGGCTTACAAGATCTTTCCAGTTCAAGCCATAATATCGTGAATGAGTTTTATTGCTATTTGAAAAACAAAATGTCAATTAAATATATTTTAATTCATGGGAGATATAACTCCTCAAACTTTCCTAGATATTTAAAAGTTAAATGTTCCATTTAAAAAGAAGTTGTTGTATTTTTCTAAGTGGTTTTCTCGAACACTGAACGAAAGGGGAGAGCAAAATTCCCCAAAGAAAATTTCTAGCTCAATCAATTATTTAATGTTCTCTTTGCATTGCACAATCAAGTTGCTGCTGACATTAAAACAAACTCACAAAAAATGAACATCAATAGAAATTGTATAGATTTTCTACACAAAAACCGCACTATGCGCCCCATTGAATGCCATCGGATTTTCTCGTTTCGGTCAATTAAATTGCCGATGTTATTGC
The DNA here is from genome assembly GCA_963932375.1 of Phania funesta. Lineage (NCBI taxonomy): Eukaryota > Metazoa > Arthropoda > Insecta > Diptera > Tachinidae > Phania > Phania funesta. Next base: position 91,921,871 of record OZ010656.1, on the reverse strand, counting down.
GGTAACCGGATTGTGTCTCTCACATGACTGTGTTCATATACAACTTTCAAATTGAGTGAACAAAGATGCAAAAGATTTAACGAAAAAGTACATTGCTGCATGCACGAACGTTCACAGATACGCATAAAATAAAAATAAAATAAAATCTCCACAAAAATCTTAGAAAAGGAAAAGTCCATGGCGTTCTCGTATGTCCAAATATAAGTTACAACCGATTGCATATATGTTCACGCACACACACACACATTTACAAATATTTTCTGGCGACGAGAGCATAAAAATAGCACGGAATTTTGCATAAAAAACACTGACACCTTAAAGAAAGATCAATTCTGGTCGTCAAAAAGCCTTTCATTTTTGTGTTTCTTTTTAATTTAGGGGGGATTTTGAAGCCGACCGCTAACTTTCTGGATCTCTTCTTGACCCCCTTCTATCCCCTAATTAATTGATTCAAGTCTCGTGTTGCCACTGTGCTTTCGACAATAGTAATTTCATACTGCCTACTGGTGACTCTCGACGTTCTTCCTCATCACGGAGTCTCTTGTAATTGCTAGCATTTGTTTAAGTCTTAGGTCCACCATGCTCGACAATCACACACAATGTGTAATACAGCCTCAGCCTGTTCCTCAAGATTATCTTTGGAAGCTGTCCCGTCCACACTTTGTGAGGTTTTCTTGTCTAATTCTGCAGAATTTCACCGATGACCAATAATCACACGGAGTCCTACAGAGATTGACCTCTCTACCTCTTGTTTCATTGTCCATCCCTGTCGGAATCTACCGGTCCAACGACTTATTAGTACCTGTAAAGATTGACCCGTTCGCCTTTCGTGAGGCATTCTCGTCCATCTCTTCCGAATTCCTTCTTCGGCCAATTACAAACGTATTTTCTTCAGATATTAATCTCTCTGCCACTTGCAAGGCTTCCTGATTTATCCCTGTAAGAGAAAAAAAAATATATCCAGCCAAACTGATCTCCATATGCGCGGGTAAGTCTGTATTGAAACTGGAGATCGATTGATATCCAGAGTTCGCATACTTGAGACCAAGCATCCTCTTGGCCTTACATCCCTGGCGTATGCTGTTCCACCGTGGATTAGGGGTTTTTTTATACGAGAGTGTTAACTTTTCTCAACTCGACTTATTTAGCCAGACTCCTTGCAGAGACGGAACCTGTTACCGGCCGCCACTGACATCGTAACCAGCTATGCCACGACATGTCTTTGTGCCTGCCAGCAAGCTGTTAGCAAGTTTTCAGCATACAAACAGAAGTGTTCGTAACTCTATTTGATTACTCATTACCTAACTTTGTATTTATGCCTAAATGGCAGTCATAACCTTTTGAAAATCACTTGGCTACTTTAAGATTAAAAATCAATTCGCGGTGCCTTATTTTCAATCTTAACTGCAGCTCCATTTGTTGAGTGTGTTCAACAGCTTATAACCAGATGGACTCCAACAGTTTGCATGCCTTGATAAGTGCACCAGCATTTGTATGATTGTTGCAGCACTCGTAATGTCTGGCAGCCACTGGTAGCATTAGCCACCAGAGGCATGAGTAATAAAATAACATAGAATACTTCATTCGCTCAATTCAAGTTAGTTTTGAGTTGTGGCCGTCGGTCAGCAGATAAATCAATTATTGTAAGAGGACTTCATTCTGCCTTTACTTTGGCTTGTTTTCCCCCTTCAAATGGTAGTTGCTATTGTTGTTTGTGACTACAAAAAATGCAGCAAATTGGAATATTCGAATTTAGGAGTATGCCAATCGACAGACAAAGAAAATTATATAAAGAAATTGTCTCGCTCAGCATTTTATTACGTGGAGTGTATGACAGAATAAAGGACTGACATATGTAGTGGGTGGCTACATCGAAGTACTTCGTATGTTCGAGTTGATCGTTCAATACTCAACCGTGATAAAATGATGGCTCTAATTCATATAGCTGCAAATATTTAGAAAACACGTTAATCGTATTGACTACTCTGCGGCTAGCGCCTGAACCAGGCTTATGGTCGGTGATCTTACCGCCGAATGGATACAATACGTCTGCTAGTGATTCCCATAGCATCCCCCGGAGAGCAGTACCGACTTTGCGGTGCCAGAAATAAATCTTTGGTCTGATTTTATAGACCTAACTTCTTCCAGTTGGAGCCCAAAATGGTCCCGAACACATACACCAACACAAATGGATAAGGGGAGAACAAGAAACTCACAAACTAATTGGTGACAAAGAGTGACAGCAGCAAGGATCGATATTGCACCTGGCTGTGAGCGCTACCACAGATGGCCAAACTAGAGGCCACCTCCATCCTTAAATACCATCCTAGCGTATTCACCCAACATAACAGCAGCCCGGTTGCCGGCCAGGGCCTGACTTAGATTTCTACCATCATAGGACACTCAGAGTAAGAATTCCAGGCTCATGTCAAAGAAAAATTTCGAACTTTTTGTACGAATGTCTAGTAACATATAAAATTATTTGTCCAACTATTCCTTTGCCTAACACAGAAAGCGCCTTGATTCGCCTATTCTCCCCATCTATCAGATGAACAGCAGAAAGACAGTCATGCCCAAAAGTATTAAACCCCTCTGAACTTTAAAAGCGATATCATGACGTATCGTTTCCAAGTCCAGGTAGCCACACCCAGCACATTCGTCGATATCGTTCGAGAGACTGGCATGCAGGTCAGCATTGCAACCCTCTGAAATGAATGTTTTCTTGCCTGCAACAGGCATGACAGTCTCATACCATACCGATACACCATATGCTGAACCGACAGCCCATCGTATATAGTACAGACATCACGCATTACCGGTGCACCACCTCTCCCTAAAGGCGTACTGGTAGTCAGAAGTATCCTTATTGTCCTCTTAAATACTTTTGCAATCACTCATGCCCGATATGACCGATATGCTCACTCTTTCAGGAGACTTCTGAAGAACGACATTTCAGGTGTACTTCCAAGGCCCAGGAAATAAGACATGGCTCAAGCACTTTCCAAAGATGCTTTGAAGTTCAAAGACGTTTAGTGAAGTAGAGGGTAGCACCTCTGGTGATATGTAGCTGCGATACTTGAAAAGCAAATATAGCTACTTCATTATTTATTTAACTTCGCGATGTATAATATTATGAGTAGAAGCTAGTACATATCAGAATAATAAATTTCATTGATGTAGAGTGCATTTTGCGATACGGAATTTATATTAAAAATAAAACTCTTGGCTCATTTTCCTCGCTGGCACTATGGCGAATAGTTTCTTTGTGAATTGAGTAAATTTTTGTTATGAATGTCAGCATTTTGAAGACCATTTTCTGGTTAATTTAATTGACAACCTTTATTTCTTCCATTTCATTTGAAAAGAAAATGGAAAATAAAAGTTACTTCAGATACATTTAAAGTCAAATAAAAGAAATTTCCAATCCAGAGCTGCATAAAACTGATTGTCAAATAAATTATTTGTAACGGATTTCAAGTTCAACCCATAAACTTCAATCAACGAATAATATTTTCCAAGAGAAGACAAAAGTTAATTTAATGTTTTTAAAATGTTTTTTTTGCACCGAAACTCCTTGATGACGTAAATTATTTATGGTCACGACAAGGTGGGGGTGTGAAGCCAAATTTATTTTTTGTCTGATTTGTATTTTGTTTATTTTGTGGCCTGAGGTAGTAAAGTGTGAAATATTGAATACAAGTTCTTTATCATCTCCCCCCTTTTGATTTACTGGCCAATAAAGTTTTTTTTTTCTTTAAATACTTCTTCTTCCCTCATGTCCTCTGAAGAAGGTGATGCAAACCGCGAACAAATCAATAAAAAATTCCAAATAAAGCCAACAATAGATATTGAAAATTAGTTGTTTAAAAGTAAAATAAAACTAAACGAAATGAAATGAAACGTATTTGTGCCACAAATCCATCACTCTGTCATAGGAAATGGCTCATCGTTCGTACTTCCTTCCAATCACTGCTACCGTGTGCCCGCCAGTCAAATAAATAAGAAAATAAGATTAAGCGAATCATTACAAATATCGTAGTCTTAATAAAAACACTTATCTCTACTGTGGACTGTGTGAGAATTTACACACTGTGTGAGAATTTACACTCCTTGTTAGTCGAAATTTACGTGTTAGACCGCAATGTATGGGGCAGATTACATTTAAGCCATTCTGTGCATTACAAAAGCGGCCTCTAATGTCGCCAGTATACACGGGTTTGGAGCGGAGCAACTGAAAGTGGTTTCATGAGTTATTTGGGGCGATGAGTTCAAATCTACATCCCTCTTTTGAAGTTGGTTGTAGTTTTCGAGAAATACCGATATGGTTAAAATGCGCGGCATAAATAGTTAAGTAGGGTTAAGTGATTTGAAAATCCGCAATAAAATTAAATTTAACTTTGTAGTTTCAGAAATATGAGGGAATTTGTGGCAAACAAAATTTTTCTATGGAAAATTTAAATATTTTTCTTATTCACAAATTCATAAAAAGCTGAAAATCCTTCAATAGTACGATTCTTATTCGAATTCTTTTGATAGGAAATTGAGATCCATCCGGCACACGCTTGCATTTTGTAGCATAAAAATCGCAGTAGCCATTGAAATTGAAAATGAGATTTTAAATTGAGGAAAATTATTCCACGTTATAAAATATTTTTAACTAAAAGATTTAATTAAAAAAAAAGAAATTTGAAAAGACTTAAATCCTGAAAAAAACTGATACATTATGCAGTTGTGACTGTGAGTCTGTGTCCTTGTTATCTACCTGCCGCAGCTGCTGGAAGAAGGATAATCTCGTTTCTACTGCACATTTGTGTGGGGTTTTCCCCGATAGAGTACATATTAGGGTAGGAGTTTCATTAGAGAATCCTGGAATTAAAGAAGCGAAAGGTTTAAAGGGACCAACTATTATCAGTAGCTTAAAATCCTCCTCTTTTGCCTTTCATAAACTGAAATTTGTTTGCAGCGTAACATTGACAAAATTTGATCATCTCAATAGAAATCATTTATTTTTTTGGCTTTATATCTATTCAATATCTAATTAGGAATGTGTCGTTTTTCTAAGTATTTTGAAATGAAAAACAATAAAGTAGGAAGAGAAAAAATGTTTCTTAAAAAGTCTGTTAAATAAATAATATAATCATGAGGCAAAGTCTTTAAAAAAATTCCTAAAAAAACATAACAAAAGAGAACTCGCATTAGCCCATTTAAATATAAAAAAATAAGAATTATTTTTGTAATAAAAAAATCATAAAAAATAATCCAAGAAATAATTGAACTCATTCATTACCCCACTGTTGGTTACTGAGAAATTGTTAAAAGCTTTTAGCTTTTGTTTTTGTCCTTAAGATTTATTTTAATGAAATGAAAAGAATCGCACAAATGGAATTTAATACAAAATTATATTTTTTTCCAATACCAAACAGGCCTTGACATTTGGCCACGCAGATCAAGTTGCCTGTCTGTGCGGCGGAGGCCACTTAATGGCTGAAAAAACAAGTCGATTTGTTAAACTAACTGGATGTTCGAAAGGAGTTGTCGCCATTGTTAGATATTAAAAAGGAGCTATTTTAAAGGATATTCTAAATTTTATATTTCTATTCGTCCTTTTAAAACGGTTTTGATTTTAGCTTCCTTTTATTTGTCGATTGCATTCGCCATTGTTTAATTTTGTTATGACTTTATTCTTTTGTAAAGAAAACTAAAGTCCTTAGGAAATTAAATAAAACCTTCGACGATTTTATACAAACAAAACAATCGCTTAGATTGGCGAAATTTTAATCTTTTCCTACCCCGTACTCTGCGGCAGCCACCATTTTATTATCTACATCTACAACTTGTGTTTGAGCCAACAGTGGCTCAATTGTTTAAGTTCTAGCAGCAGTAAACTACGCATGTATTAGGGCAGTATGTGAAAGAGTGGTTTCTTTCATATGAATAGTACAAATAAAATAAAAAGAATACATGCCTTGAACGATGTAATGCATTACTTCAAAATAAACTCTTATAGACAAAAGTTAGAGCCTGCAAAAGTTGTGAGAATGTAAATTATAGAAATTCCGAAAAAGTCAGTCTGAAATATAAAAAAGGAATTTGACAACTGACATTTTATTATAAAGCTTCAAGTCGTTTGGATTTGAGGGCCCTAAAATCATTAGCTTTGGAACAAGTAAATTGAACTGATTGATTATGGCAATAAATTCAGACAGGAGTATTAAAATACGTAATTAAAAACAGGTTTGAAGATAACCAGTTCGTTCCGTTGAAAAGCGGTTAATGGGTTCTCTTACAAATCCGCGATAATAATTTAAACAATAAAAATTATGCGAATGTTAGCGATTTAAGAACTGGAACAATTACAGACCGCTAACGCATTCAGATTAGTCGAAAAATTTAATATATCAACATCTAGTTTGTGCAACTTTAATAAAAATATTTATGATTTTTATTACTTTGATTCCCTGCGTTCACATTACAAACATTGCACAGTGGACTTCTTCCATGATAAATGTTAATAATCGACAGGTTGAAACTTGTCACACAAATTGAAGACGAATTATTGAATGGAATATTGGACGTTAACATGTGTAATTCAAGGTCAGATACAGTAACAGTCCAGGTTATAGGTTGTAGGAATTGAGTGTAAAATGTCTCTTCAGTTTTTATACCGAAAACCTAAGATAGATTTGTTCAAAATGGTAACCCTTCGGAACTTTTGTAGGGGTTAGAGGGATGAGATATATGAAAAAATATTAGCTCTAGAGTAAAAGTATTATAAATTGCTAGGCTTTTTCTTTGTCTTCTAAGAATTGAAAAAAAGTTAAAAATCTTCACGACTGTTCCCTGCGAGACTGATGAGTAGTTTAGAAGTTCGCGGTGCCACTGTGCATAGTCTAGTTATAAAGTGATGATATTTACCCTGAATGGAAAAACACAAAAAAATTAAAGAAGAAAAGAAACTTAAATGTCAGATAGCCAAACAAACCATCAGCCACACCATTATCCTCGCTATAAAAAATCATTCGCAAACACCCGTGCACACACAAAGCCACTCACATCTGTTATATAGTTGGAAGGTATATAAGTATTTGTGGATGACTATAAAGAAGTGATTGGATTCTCCTTGATGTTCAATGCAAACACATGTACCTACATAAATAGTAGTCGTAGTTACTTTTGTATTTGTGTACTTGCTTCACATGTAATGCGGCAATTACAGATTTTTATATTTTTATACATAGAAGCCCTGCCAGCATTATCTGTCGAAAGAGTCATTAAAGTGTTACCCTCTGCCTTTGGAATAAATCGAATATAATATCAATTTAGTGTCGTCAGCCGGGAAGATACGTGGAACTTCTTAGTGCCTTTTTAGTCCAATATCCTTTTTTCGGCAGGGTCTTCTGAAAGTTACTCTTTGCGCTCTAAGCTATCGATGTGTTTTTACATACGAGCTTTAAAAAGGCCTACAACATTCACTTAAATATTTTATTGTTTCATACATAAATCACTTGTCAAACGACCTGAATTATAATATATTTCTTTTTTGGGACGAATTTCCTTTATCAATTTTGGTGACAATCCGGTTCCGGCTATGTGTCATTTGCGGTGTCAAGAGACATGGACATGGCCAGGTAACAAGTTGGGTAAAGATTTCCTCATGAGCTGGCCCAAGCAAACAGCGAAATGCGCATAGACACTTGCTTATCCCCCACCAACAAATAAAAAAAAAATAGTTTCAAATCATTTTTTCAATAAAAATTTCAAATATTTTTAAAATTTGTTATTGTTGCCATAAAACATGAAGCGTTGATTTCCTTTTCAAAAACATTAAATGTTTTATGAAAAACAACATGAAATTTTAAAAATGTTTGAAATTTGTTTTTGCCTTTTACATAAATTCTGTTGTTGCCTTCCGATTTCAGAAGTAGGATCCTGCATCTTTTGTTTTTGAAAAATTTATTTTTTAACCGACACAAGTACGATGAATTGACTCTGTGTAATGCAGACTGGGATGCCGTGTGTGTGTGTGTGTCCATGCATGAGTGTGTATGTTTACTCAAGTGTTTGTTAGATAATACGTTCTATCAACATCCTTAATGGATTTCTATATATTTGGATTTACGCATTGATTGTTTTGTGGTTTAAGATTTCCTTTTCACTTTAGTATTTAGTTTCACATTATTGTTGTTCTGGCGTTTCTTACAGTTTTTATACTCGCATGTAATACAGTACACTGAAGCTTTGGTTGTTGTTTCTTTTTCATTTCTCTTGCCAATCTTACAAGTGCAGCAACAGTTTCGTATGTTGCTCGTTAATAAGCCAAAAGTAAAAGCCAAAAAAACTTAATAGAAAACCCTCAAGAGTATCAAAACCTTATGCTTGCCTCTCTCTTCCTCTCTCTTCTCTCGCTTACTCTGTTTTGTTTTGCGACATCGACATGTGCACTTGAGTATAATGTGCGCTTTAGTAGAATTGAATATATATATTTTCTTGCTCCGTTTAAAGACACCTTTTAATATTCATTAATGAAATTTGTTGTTTTGCTAAATCTAATGTAGGGTGATCAGATACATTCATTATTAAAACTTTTCAAAGGTCAATATTTAGCCCACATGAACACGATTCAAAAACTTTGAATTAAAATATTTTGATAAAAAGTCCTTTATATATCGCAGGCAAGTGAAAGACACACATTAGCTTCCGTAGCTTTAAAGAATCCCTAATTATGTAAGTGTAGCGTACGAGAGGTATCAAGTGGCTAAATTCTGTTATTAAGTATCCAACAAATTGTTTTCTTAACTACATGTAACTGACAGCTCGAGCATAAATATTTTAACATCAAGTGTAATTTCAAGGAGGGAATTAAAAGTGAATTTATGTCTCGGAGATAAACCAACATGAATTAATCGTCAAAGAAAGACACACATTCACCCTGACACTCGCTCTCACTCAGCATAGAGTGAAAACTAAATCAACAGCAAGCTCCCTGTGTATAGTCCCCGGTGTGATTATATTTTCTTTTCTTTTCTTTTTATTTGCTCGGAATTAAATTTATTGAATGTCTTAACTAAAACACTCAAGTACAAATAATTGAATCCAATGAGATGTAAAGAATCAGTGACAACTTTTAATAGAAATGATGGCGATGATGGTTGGCAGTGATGATGATGTTGCTGCTGCTGCTAACGCTGATGCCTCTGTTGAGTCTGATGTAGATGTTAATCCAACGAAATTGATATTAAGTGGGAGGGTTAAAGGCCACATTAGGCAACTCTTTTCTTTCTTTTTTTTTGTTGGTAAAGGCAAATTTGTTGTTACAATGAACACGAACTAAGGCTAAATAGAAATAAATAGTTAGAATTATAAATAGCTTCAAATCAGTCATATGTAAGGCTCAAAATAATTAACAGTGCCACCCCCTTATTTCTTATTATTATTTTTTGTTTTTCTATTTAACAAGCAGCAACACTTTAATTGTGAATATTTACGATCGTTTGTATGACAGACAGTTACTCATTGCTGGTTTTAAATCAAAAAAAAAAAAAAAATACATTTACATTCTCTAATGCTTCTTGTATGTGTGGTGACATACACATGTGCACGTATAACTGTTTTGTTTATTGTAATAATGTTGGTAAATACTCGACTCACATAAGTCTGTTTGTGTGGGGAAACGTTGCAATAATAATAAGCAACCCTTGACAATTTTAATTACACAAGTTAAATCGACCCATTAAACGAAACAAGCTACAAATTGCTAGACACTAACATACTCGTACATCCCAGTAAGTTGACAAGTGAGATTGTTGGCTGGGTAGACAATCACTCACTCACTTTTCTTGCATTAGGCAGTGACGACCCTTTTCCCACATACTCATGCCTTTGGTGGTAGGACGCGTTGTGCTTAACATACTACGAGTATTTATCATTAGTTTGAAAAAAATTAATTACCCTCAAGCACTGGAGCATAGCCAACGTCACTGCTGTTGTCTAGTGCCTAGAAATACATCAAGGCTTTATGACACAGCTCGTAGGTTTGTACAAACTTTTTACAGCATACGAATGTGAAAAAATTATTATCTTGACATTTTTTGAACTATTTACTGATGACGAAATAATAAGTTTTCAAACAAAAACGTCACCTCCATCTATTGATGCAGATCGTTTTCTAACGATCGCTTTCAGTAGGGAAAACCATTAACAAGTCTCTTGGTAAATTTTAAATAATGGTGCTCATCCGTGCACGATTATCAGAATTTTTTTCATAAATGGAGCAAAATATTTATCGATTTTGTAGATCAATAGCAAAGTTGTACAAAAGAAATTTTTAAGTCTGCTCTCTGGGAAACAAGACAACTCGGGTCTTAAATGGAAATGCACCGTGTTACGAAAACATCATTTTAATGTGCGTTCAGCTTGTGATTTATTTCAAATCGTTTTAAAGAGAGCAAATAGGCAAAACTTCATTTAGAAATCACAAATACTTATGCACCCCTTTAAATGTATGTTCGCTCAGGATGTGTTACGTGTGTTTCTTGTACGTAACGTATCTATGTGCTGACAGCAATTGTTATTCATGTAATTAATTTCTAGTTTAAAATAAACTTCTTTTAACTCTTCCTTCTTGAGCTTTTTTGGGAGAAGAGATGAGATTTCATTACAGTCTTTACAACGATAATTTTTGATAATATTTGTACATCTACGTACATGTGTGTGCGTGTGTGTGTGTTTGTCTGTTTCCTTAAGTTGCCGAATAAGAACAACAGAATAGGAGTAGAGTATTGTTATTACTTTTGTTATTAATTTCAACTGGGAATTTTACATATTTTTAATTTGACAAATAGAAACAAGACATTTGAGTATTTAGAAAAATCAGCTCAATCAAATTGTTCTTATACAATGACGAGAGTGGGGAGTAATTTTGTACGATTATAAAAACGTTAAATCTGTAAGAATTTAAAAGAAAAGTAAAATTGATTTAATGAAGTTACGCCACAGCCAGCAGACACCAGAATATCATTTTGCAGTGTTAAGTAGAAGGACTCTAGAACGCAGTTCACTGATTAATTCTCTCAAATGCAGCCATCCAGTTTTACTCAATTTATTGTGGTTATTAAATTTATTGAAAAATCTATAATTTTCGGTTGGTCTCTAACTTTTGTTATATGAACGAACGCAAGTTGTCGCGATCGGTTTCAAATTTTAATCACCATTTAACAGGTGAATAGTAGTTTGCCATCTAAATTCCATTTTATTTAATTTTACTTGCGTCACCAACACCTCTGCCATTTTCATTATGTTGGTCTATAACACAAATTTACAAATTTGTGTCAACTTTTGAACTAAAGCAACGGAAAGTTGTTCCTCCCGCTACTTGCTGCACTCGGATTGTTCGAATTGGATTGGCGCAGTTTTTTATCCTTTTCTTTCGCTTGCAGTCATACTTCGCCCCAATCCTTCGACCACAAATTAAAATATTTAACCTTTTAAAGAACCCCAAAACTTTCCTGTTTTATTCTTTTTATATCAAAATCTCCAAAGTTGTTTTACTTTTCCTAAGTAAAAATTTGAATCATGGTTTAATTTTTAAGTTGAAATAAAATTTAAACTTAATTTCTTTGCAAGGCCAGTAAAATTTTTTACGTTTATTTGTCAGACTTTTGGCCGATAAACAAATCGGGTTGAAGCATTTGAAGTATCTCAGTAAATCGTTTAAACTGCCCCTAAACAGACCAATTTTCCAGCCAAGTCCATTGGGTGGTAAAAAATTTACTTTTCGTTAAACCGGTTGAGAAGCAACTAAGGAAAAAAGAACGAAACTCTCACGATAGGTTTCTAATAAACCAACATGCAAATTGCATGGGCGACGTCAAAGAATCCAAAGTTCGCATCCGAAATGTGAAATTTTAGTTGACTATGGATTATTGTTCGATACGAAAAGTTCTGAGTGTTCAATATTGGCCGAACGACGCTTCCGTGGTGATTTATCTTGTATAAAACAACAACAAAATTAACAAAAGATAACTCAACCACACACAACCGCTATGCACCGTCAAAATCCATCCATTACTGTTGGAGAGCCCACAAGATATGTAACTGTATGTGGACATTGGATTCGCTGGCAAAAGTGTGCCAGTAATGCAGAATTGTTGGTTTGGTTACACACATCCATACAAAATAATTTATGTTTAATCATAAATGTAACAAAACACACCTCTCTGTACTAAATATGGAAATAACTTTCAGCATTTATCTCTGGCAATTTATCTAGAACGAACAATTGAACAGAACAAAGCAGGACCGAACAGAACTGAACTGAATTAAACGAAACAAAACTGATACACTTCAATATTTTACCTTGTGGAAATTAAACTACTTGTGGCTATAAAACACAACCGAATATTTTTCCACACAAGCTTATGTACGAGTATATCTGTGTGTGTGTGTGTGTGTGTGTGTGACGGGTACATTGTTTTGCCGGAAGTTGTGGTATTCAGTAAATTTACAAATTGCAAATAAAGTTTTGGTTTTTTTGTTGTTGTTGCGTAGCGCAACAAAACCATAATAATTTGTTACAATCGCATGTACTCGTATCTCCCTCCCGTTTCTATTTCAGCGCTTTTTTTTTTTTTTGTAACATTGTGTCGGTGGATCGAAGTATTGTTTCAAAAATTTATTAGTGGTCATTCGACTTATGTTATGTTACGCAGAGCGAGTATAGAAATGATGCAAATGATTTCCATTTTATTGTTAGCGCTTCAATAAATAAAAGCAGGTATTTGTGTGACGTGTGTATAAGTTCCTTTTCTAACACTCGCTCCTAGACAAGCCTGTGTAAATTACAAGTGAAGGGGAAGTTTTAACATTTCTAGCTTATGGTTATAAACATGAACGCAACACTTCCGATACTTTTGCTGCTCTTGTTGTTTCATATGGAAAAGTTCATATCCAAAGCTGCCAAAAATTTCGCCTTCCTATGTATCAAATACAAGTGTGTCTAAGTGTGTGTGTATACGCGCGTGTGTGTGTGTGTGAGTGTGTGCACTTAATGATTCCACCAATAAAACCGACATTTGAATCAGTGCAACAAAGTGCATATATTCAATTTAGAAACACACACCAGTTACGATTGCAAAACAACAACAACAACAACAACCAACCAACAGAATACACACTGTCTTAGTGTAGAAAATTGCGTAAGTTCTCATGTGGTCGGCAAGGTTTTTTAGTTTTAATTTTATTTAAATTTAATGTTTTATTTTTTTGCTGCACAAAAACAATAGAAGGACGTAAAGGCTTCGGCTGCTACAATGAATGGGTCTCTATGTTTAAAATGTCAGAGGTAGTGATAAATGCTTTTGTATTCCGGTTTTTTAAACCGTTTTCTCTAGCCAGATGAAGAGAATGAAATAAATATACAAATGTATAGTTTTTCCACAAGCACTGTTTTGAAATTCCCTCCTGGGTACTCTGCAAATATCTACTGTATATTATTATTTCGTGGGGTAATTGATAATTGCAATAAATAAATTTAAAGTTTATGTAATCTTGCTCTACAATCATAAATATTACGATTAAAATTTATTCAACAATGAAAACAAATCTTAAAAGATTTAATTAATTGATTCAATTATCGTAAGTGATTTCGAGTACTTTTTTATATAATAAAATCTACATTTACGCCCGATTTTATAAATTCATTAACTGTGTTCAAGATCGCATATTTTTTTTAATTCATGTGTCGTATTTATTAATTTGTCGCATCGTTGTCGAAATATGGTTGTTATTCGAATAAAATTTATTCGATTAATGTCTGAAAACACTTATTAGTTGTTAATGAACTAAATTTAATTTATTTATTTTGACAATGCGGTTGTTAGTCACTGAAATAACTCGAATGGGAGAGGAGATGCATTTTAGCGAAATGAATAACTCTGATTAGGTGGGTTAAAAGCTGTGAATCATACGAGCAACTGAAGACTACCATTGAAATGAGATAAGGAAACACAGAACTGCCACGGCAAGAGGGCAGCGGTAAGACCTTCTCAGTGACATTTTGTCAACTTGAGAAGAAATTAAATCAAACTCGAAGGTAAACATGCAAGCAGTCAAATCATTGTGTGAACCCAACTTGGCAAGTCGTACAGAAAATACCTATGAATTTTGAAAAGAAATTTTTAATTTAATGGATTTATTTTTTGCTCAACAAATTATTTTGCGTTTGAAGGGGCTTCGATAAATACATATTTAAATAGTTTTCTTTATTTAAACAGTTTGTAAAGAACAACAAAAGCCTGATAACTTTGTCCACCTTCGAAATGTGTCGGCTATTGATAAGCAGATTTCCCTGGCTCCCGCGCACCATAATTTGATTTGTAAAACTGTTTTGCTTACGCTCAACTGACATTTAAAGTCGCACATTCGTTCAAAGTAAAGCGGAAAAACTTTGCGTACAGACATTCGCATTTCTTATCTCAACAACTGTATCTGCAGTTCTTGCTTTTTTGTGGGCGCCTTTGTGTGGATGGAAGAGAACTTTTATGTCTATTTTTCATGCGTTTTTAAATTGCTGGATTAAAAGTAATTTTGCGGTAAAGCCCATTTTTTGCACGCACATTTTTCGCACCTCGTCGTTTCGTGTAAATGTGTGTGCTATCTGTGTGCATGCGAATGTGTGCGGCTTTAAGTAAATTAATGTTATAAGGATATGAGCCTACATGTTCCGTTTTTTTGTTCTAGTTCGTCTTACGTATTCGAATTTGATTTAAATTTAGAAGTTTAATTTGACTTTAAGCATTTAAGTACTAAATTTCTCAAAACTATCGCGTTGGGGGGCATTATTATTGTTTGTATTGTCTAATTGCAAGGTTTTCCTGAACGTGTTTTATTTTTTCTAATTGCTGTAATAAACTAGAAGTATTTTCAATTTAATGATAACTTGCCGGATTGATTTACTGTTGGCTTGTTGGGGAAAAGTTGCAAATAGTATTTTTTTAAGGGCTTTGAAGAGGTGAGTAGGAAAAAATTTTTTAAGTAAGTGAAAGTGGTATTCGCCACTACGCACTGAAAGCTTCTTTCAAGATTAGTGTTAACGCTGTTTTTTCCAAAACAATTTGGCATTCGGAACAAATGTTCTTTTACAAGAGGCAATTTAAAATCAGCCGAATTATGGTTTTACAAATAAGGGTTTTCACTCCGCTTACTTCAATCGGAAATATTAAAAATAATTTTAAAGTTGACAAGAAAACGTAGCAAGTTCCACATATTGCGATGCCAAGTTTGCGATGACTTTCTAAGAAGGTTATGCAGACTAAATCAATTTTACTAAATGACTGTAGAAAATCGTCAGAAAAGAAAATACGATTTTATTGCAGCAAACTAGCGTAAGTGATTTTACCCATCAAATCCGTCTGTTTTTCTTTAGTCTCTGGTGCTCGTGATTGAAATAATTCCCGCATAAGAGATTTGGGATGCACCAACAGGTTACTTGCGTATTTGCACCAGTATTCTCTTAATTTACACACCAAGTGGAGCAGACGGGAAGTCGTAAAATACCACTGTCTACTTTGTAGCTGTTGGATGTTTGATGCATAAGCAGTACCCTATATCAAAATGCCATATTGGCTCTATAACGAATTTTCATGAGAGGACTTTGTATGCCAAAGCCAAGCACCTATTAACCAGTGTAGATGATTTCTTTTTCGTTAGTTTTGCTTCAATATGACGGGACCATATTAGGCTTCTTACCCTTGTGATGGTAAACGTTACATGACCACATTTAAAGATTTGCTTTATTCTCCACTCTTTTAGCGAGCCTTATAGCTCGTAAATGTGGGGCAGAAGTTGTTCGGATACAACCTTCGCACTTGGGTTAACACTTATAAATGTAGTGTCGTCTGCAAACGTTGTGGTGTATGTATGTGGGCTTGTTGACATACCTTGAGAGATTCCTTTAGTGATTTTCACAAAATTTACCCTTTGACCTTTACTTTAAACATTCTATATGTTGAGTAACTCTTAAGAAGCTTGTGGAAGTTTTCAGGAAGAACGCGAGATATTTTAGTGAGACTTTACCGAATGCCTGGGAAATGTCAATAAATACAGCTGAACAGTAGTGACTATTTTCAAATGCCGATCTTGTAGCGGTGACAATTGTATGGACCTGTTCAATAATACTATGCCTTACTTGAAACCAAACTGATGATCCGGGATATTGGGTTGCCCAGAAACTTATAATTGGTCAAACAACTATCATGAAATTCGCAATAGGCTAATCGGCCTGTATGTATTTGGAAATACAATAAGCTGAACTTAGTAAGTACAAAATAAAATAACAAAATAAACAATGAACGAACTTTACTGCATTATTTAAACTTTTGCCAGAAATAGGATTTGCACCCCGTATACTCTGACGTGAAATCATAGGAGCACAATTTTAAACACAAATTCCAGATCCACAGACCAGACTGTGTAAATTTTATATTAAATACGAAACATTATAAAAGTGTATCGAATGAGTGAAACAATTCTTATTTCGTTGTATACAAAGTCTTACACAAGTGTTCCTTGAAAAAAACAAAAATATGTTTTAGATTCCGATAACAGAGTCACCTATTGCTAAGTTGGAACTAATTTAACACAAACGAAAATATCAATGAAATCGGTTAGGCGGTATCGCAGAGAAGCGTGTGAAATCATTGTGAAACGTATTTTTTGTTTATATTAAGAAGAAGATTAAAAGTGGAAAAACTGAATTAATTAAAACAAAAACGTCACGTTTTGTCAAAATCAAGCACAGTTCTCTCGAAGCGAACATTTGCCGATTAAGGATTTCAACTCTGTTTAATAAAAAGTCAGTTGTTAACAAAAATACAGGCATCTACAAGAAAGTAAGAAATCTGAGTAGAAACAAACAATAAAAGCGACTTCAATAAAATCAATGACAATTTGTCCTGTAATAAAACATTGTTGCGACCTTCGTAACTTTTTAATTTATTTTACAGTTGCATCTCTGCGAGGACTGCTTTTACTTTTATGTAACATTTGAATGCTGTTTTGTTGAGATGAAGGCAAAACTAAAACGATATAAAATGAAACTTGTAAACATATTATAACTTGATAATGACATACACTTAAATCTGTGCTGCCAATAAAAAATAAATTGTTGCCATTTTTATCGTTAAGTGCTGCAGCAGATACAAATACACTTACAACAGCTACCTACCAGCACCCAAACTAGCCAACATTCATGCCGACATTGATTCCTATTTGAAAATAACTTCAACTTATTCTCATATAAATAAAATCAACAACAACAACAACAACAATAAACAAAATGAGAAAAAAATAAAAAAATATCAAGTTGTTGCAGTTAAAACACATCAACTCTATTCAAAAATAAAATAATAAAAATACGTTAGAAGATCGTAATTTACTATTGAAACAACAGCAATAACCTCCACGATATTCACTATAAAATCAACGTTCGCTCCCAAACCCCTTGATACTACTGCTCCAACTACAACTACTGCTACATCAGTAAATACAGAAATTGGGGCTGGGAACTTCATCAAAACACACCAACCAACCCCTGTGCGAACAATTTATGGGGCTCATTTTCGACATGTGTGTTGTTGCCTGTTGTTGATGATGATGTCTCACATGGGCTTCAATATAATGGCTGACTAAGGATTTAAAAGATGATTTAGATTTTTTTTGCTTTTGCTTTGGATTCGTTTTTATTTTTTGTATTTATTATATCTTTACAGCGTTACGCTTGTTGGCGTTGCACAGTGGGAACAGTTAGTTGAAATTAACTAGTGTTGATTTGTTTACATTAACACCAGAATTGAATGGCACATAGTTGACGTTGGCCTTAGAATATTTCAGTGACTTCTATGGCATCATGAGCTTAAACCGGCAAAATTTTATAAAAAAGAACACATTTTAATAGTGACAAAAGTAGAAAAGACTTAAGGTCTTTTCACACACTATTGGATTATGGTGAATGACTGATTAAAAATTCAAATAAAGAGAAAAAGTCAAAACATGTGGATGAGAATTTATTCTCGCTATTTTTAAAAATATATTTTTGAGAATTTTCGTTTGATCGGGGTTTCATTTTTACAGAAGTGCAGACAATTTAATGGGAGTATTTTACTCTTGATTTCTTATCGACAGACTGACTTGTTATCAGTAGATTTCTCTCTTAAAAAACTTAAGCACATGTATAATCGTGTGAAAGGGGCTTTAAGAGTGTAAATAAATAATTACAAAATAAAAGTTTTAAAATAAAAGAAATAAATCATATTTTGATTAACGAATAATTAACTCAACAATTGTTTATTTAAATATGGTGGTGGAGAGCTGCTCTTGTTTGGCCCAAATAAAATGCTTTCGTCCCACCGTCTCTCGCTGAAAATATTGCTGACTTTTGATTTGTCTCAAAGTTAATGACCAGATACTTCTGAACTATACTTTTACTATACAAACACACTAACACATGCAGATTCTAGAACACATAAAGTTTTGTTACATCACAGCCACTGTTGCTGACGTTTTATTTGCGCCCGTTTACAATTTTTAGCTGTTGCCCATGTTTTTTTCTACTACGAAAGTGATATAAATTTTGTTTTGGTTTTTTTTGTTGTTTTGTTTTTGAAAAAGTGGGGTTACACTTTTTGTCGATTTATTATATTCGATATCATTTAAGTGTTGGGCGACAATGCTGCTGCTGTTTGCTGTTTGGTAGTTTGTTCAATCTCTTAGTCGTTGCGTTGATTATCGTAATGGGGCTGAGTAGGCTGGGCTGAATTGGTGAATAAAATAAATACGAAAGAAAAAATAAATTTCGTACATAAAAATTGTAACAACAGCCATTTCAAAATATTATATCAACAAATAAAGTCATAAATTTAATTTGCCAAACCATTCTATAGATTTACCGACAAACAAAAAGCAACTTAAATCGTCTGTCTCCCTCGGCTGTTGAGTTTTTATTTGGTGCTTATAGATGAAATAACTTTTATCTGTAGATTTTAGTCACTGGCATGTCTAAAGGAAATTTATTTTATTTATCCTTTGAAGCAGCCATTCTTTGTAGTCATATGAGCAGAGCACCCAAAAATCGAACTGGCGGTAGAGGGATGACGACACATTTAGACATCCTTCTGCTCTTTATTAAAACTTTAATTAATTAACAAGCCTCGTCTTAGTGAAAAAGTATTTGGCATTTAACTTCATATGTGCTGACTGGATCAACATATTTCTACTGCCCCCATTAGACGGGGGAGGGAGGGAAACAGGATATCCTCCCACCCCATCCTGCAAACGATTCAATACAAGCGAAAATTAGGAAAGGTTTGTGTTTCATTTAAAATTTTCCACCAAACAGTAAAAGCTCGATACGTGGTCTGGACTTCATGTGTACAGTTTCCAAAAAAACTAATTTGCAAATTTGTTTGATAACTATGTGCTGATGATTGTAAGCAAAATCAAATTCAGGAGGCCTTCTTGTGCCTGCATAAATCCGTTTTTCTTTTTGCAATGTGAAACTTTTGTTTTTAAATCCTGATACAATTTTGCAGCAGATGAGTGCTGTTGAGTTTTAGGTCAATATTATGGTGCTTATCCTCCAAAGAATTATTGACACATTCAAATAGAATTAAATAGATTTATACAGCTGCCTTTTGTCCAACTGAATAACGCAGGACTGTGACCGCTTTCAACTTTAACCCTTTTGCACTCGTATTGTTAAATATTTACAAGCGTTTAGCTATCCAACCAAATTGTTCACTAATATTCATTCCATCAGTAAAAGTACACACCACACGTACACGCAAAGATCAAAGAAAGGAGAACAAGGAAGACAAAATGCAAACAATAAGACACTGACACACAAACACACAAAAAGTTTCGAAGGTAAAACCAAAATAACCACTTGCTGCTTATTTGATTTTTCTAATTTTTAGTCCTAAACAAACCTCTTTCAAAATGTCAAAAATTACTACAAGTTAATGTCAGCATTATCTTTGCCCCTCCACGCCCACCGCCAACCGATATAAGACTTGAAAAAAAGTTTAAAAGAAACTCATAAAGTAACTTGACAGTCTCTCCTACTGTTTGTAACAAAGTAAGAATTCCACATAAAGGGTTCTATCAAATTAACCATCTAGAGTAGCACAAACACTCATACACGTTGTGTGTCTACCTAAATTTGTTGTTAAAAAAACAACAAAACAACAACAAATATAATAGACAGCAGCAACCTTGCCATACTTTCTGGCTAAAATACATTTACACACACACATACACATATTCATAAAAAAGGAAACGACATCAATGACAAAACACTGTTTAACGTGTTGCGGCAATGCAAATCAAATACAAGCACGACTACGAAACAATAAATGCACAGTGGGACCACATAGGAAATAGAAGATGAAATAATTTACTAAAAAAAGTAGGAATCTCAATTGCCACTACTGAAATTGCAGTCTTTTTTAAAAGGAACAATAAAGGAAAATAAAACCTCCTAAATAGGACGGCTATATTAGTTTATTGCAACACTGAAAGAAGATGCGGTTTAAAATGACCATTCAGTTATAGAAACATAGTTTACGCTCAAGAATATCGGCGTTAGTTAGTTGATATTATTAGCGAAAAACAAACTGCCATGCATAATTTATGTAGTCTTGTCGTTTAAAAAAATTGCATATTAGGAAAGATACATCCGAGATTGATAAGAAAAGCATTTTGGAAGTGGCAAACAATTGAAAATTTTAAGGTCACATATACATAGTTTTATGAAGGCTATCTGATGGTTTGATTACTTACCAGTGAAGGAAAGATCCGAGATATCAGAGGTCGTATCTAGAATTGATAGATTGGTATGATTGAAAAACCACCAGTCGTTTTTATTATTTTCATATTAATGGATGCCACTTGAATATTTTTTTTCCTAGGAGTTGACTGGTGCAGTTTTTTGTTGGACCAACTCAAATACGTGTTTATACAAAGATACATATGTACTGTACTGTTTAACATAATTGCGTTTTCATTTTTAAACAGTAACTTGTTTTTCGCAAGTAAAGTAAAGTGTAAAATGTTTTCAAATAACCATTATTTGTTTGCCAATATATTCTTGTAGAGAGCATAATTTGGTTGTCGTGACCATGCCACAACCACGTATTATCTTTGCGAGCACATGCGAAATGCATTTTTCAATCAGCTCAGGGATGTTACGCGATAAACCGGCCCACAGTTGAACAACGAAGCAAGTTTTCATGTTGCATAAAATTTGTGTTCTTTTTTGTTTAACAGAAAAAGGTTACACTGAAAACGAAAAACGAAAGGATAAAAGTATGAAAGAGTTTATGAAGTTTATGAACATACAATTTCTTGGTATTTCTAAAACAAAAGTTTCTCACTAAGTTGCTGTTATTTGAATTTGTCATTTTTATGTGTATGTATGTGTGTGTGTGCGTGTGTGTGTGCGCGCTTCTAGTTGCTATTTTTACTGGTTTACTGTAGTGCTCTAACAGGTTGCTTGACATAAATGAGTTTTTATAAACAAACAACGCAAGTGGAAATCTGATGAAGTTCAGACGAGCATTCAAGGAAAAAGAACGTCACGAGAGTTAAGTTAAAGAACAAAGGCAAAGCACATGTTAATGAAAAAGCATATTCTGGCGATGAAGTGAAGGTATTAAATATAGAAAAGTGAAAGCATGGGCGAAAAGGTACACAGGCGCTGATAGATCTTAGAAAAAATTTAACATTCTTCCACTTGAAGAATAATGTATAAGAAAACATCGTAACAAGAAATGGACCGCGACAAAAGGATTCGCCAACATTGGTGGTTACGTGCGCTTAATTGTTAATTCATCAGTGGCCCTGTGTGAACACAGTTTCTACTTGCTACTTGCTTAATCATAAACAAGCAACTACATATGTATATGACAAGTTAGAAAGAACTTGTGTCGGTCGGTATATTCTTGCAAAAGTAAAATAAAATAATCCATTTCTTGTTTGCCTTATTTTAAACCGCTGTAGGAAACGGATGTTAATTGACTATATATTTTGAAATAAATATCACTTTCAATTTCCTTTGTACACCTCAGTTAAAAAGCACCCTAAAGGTCCCCTATCGGAATATTTTACTGTTACTAAGTCGCGGGCATCTTCAATAAATCAGTATCGCGACAGACTCGTTGAAAACATAAATGGCGACTTTGAAACTAAAAGAAGTTTTTAAAGTATTGCTTCGTGAGCTTTTAAGAGTCAATACGACTCATGCTCTACTATATTTTAGTTTGAGAAAATAAAGGCCTCCTGGGTTTTGCTCCTGTTGTTCTTAATACTAAAACTGTTTGATATGTTGGCTGTTGTCTCTATTCACGACGACGATGAGGAGCTTAAACAAACTTTTCTAAATTTAATAAAGAAAATGGCAGCATCAAAACAGCGCAAGTAGAAAAATTTAAATAAACAACAGCAGCAGCATATAAACATCAACAACAATTTAAGGGCAACATAATGTCAACCGAAAAGTACCGTGTTATTAGTTAAAGGATGTCAAAAACAAAGAAACACATACAGACAGACAGACAGACAGACAGACGATTTGGCAAACAATGTTTTGTAGATATTTATGTTTACCTTGATATTTGAGTTTCACTTGTTTATCTAAAGGATGCTGTCGTTTTCATAGAGAAGCTTACGGAAGGAGAGAGGAGGTGAAAAACAAAAATAAGTAAACGTTTCAAAACCTGTCTAAAAATATTAAGAAATAAAAGTTAGTATGAGTACATGAATGAAAAAGAATGTAAATAAGTCTACTTACTAACAGGTTGCATATCTGAGCTTTAGCAACAAACACATACTCCTACAAACGCACATACATACGAACTTTCACCAACAAACTATGCACCTACTTCTACACTCTGGGATTCTTTTGTGTGTCGCAGTGTCAACTGCGATGTGTAAGCCGACATTGATGGCTTTTAAAACTTCAGACGAAGGAATTGTTTGCAGAATGAAAAAGTGTGATGACAAAAGTGGAATCACCAAAAATGGGGCAATGAACATTAAAGCAAATGGGTAAATATTGCCTTTGCCCTCTCGCTATATTGTTGGATGCTACTCAACGAAACAAGTACGAAATCATGAAGCATAAAGTTAACATACTTTTAGGGGCGCTAAAGCACATACACACCAACCCCTAAACACTTCTTTCTATTCATTCCGTTGACATAACAAAACAACTGACGAAATATTCCAGGTATGTAGTTTCAATATTCATATTTTTTATATAAAAATTTTCATTTGCTAATCATTTCAGTAGATACAAGTTTTGCATTGTCTAATATCAGCTTTTACATTTTAAATCAATTTCAAGTGCCCCTGGTGCCTGTACTTTTTTAATTCGGTGCATTTCTAACGGAAACTTATTAATTATTATTATCTGTATTTTTAAGCTGCTCGGATTTTTGAAGGTAGTTATTGCAAACAATTGCATTAATATTTCTTTAGTATTCTTGCAACTAAGAAAGAAACATTTATTTTTTTCAATGCGAATATTTTTATAGAATACTCAAGAAGTTCAGTTTCGAGCACTAGCAGAATGGAGTACATGGATTTTCTGTGCCACTAAACATGCCATCAGCATTTTCAGTGTCTTTCTACTGATTAATGTCTATTGCAAACATCATCTATTAAACTAAGTGCGATGAAGTGTGTAGATAGGATCTTTTCTTTGTCACGACCCCTGATTTTAATAATTCCGTTTCGAATCCGCATCTGGACTTTTGGTTTTCCTGAGTGATATATCACCCATAATCGGTTTCTCTGCAATCCCTCGAAAGGATCGTCTTCCTGAGTCCAGGTCTTCGCTAAGTTTGGATGCGCTTAGCGTAAGGATATGTTCCAGTGTTTCTTCTTCTTCTTCTAACTTCCGGTTTCTTTCCCATTTTGCGGCTTATTCATCCCATCTGGAAGTAGATGGGAATGGTCCGGCAGATCTCGTCTTTCCTTTCTTTTATAAAGGTACCAGCAGCGGGAGAGTTCTCGCGGTGCGTTGTTCCTTGACTTGCCCTTATGCTGAGAGCAACGCTAGAGGTGGTGGCCTGGTGGATATAATGCAGAAGGGGTCCAGCATCTTTTCACCCCGAATTGTTACTAGCGGTCTGTACGGTGATGCTTGTTTCGCCATGGTGTTAGATACGTTCATAATAAGATTTTAGGTCTTGGACGTGTATCATTTTTTGGTTGTTGTGGCTGGTTCATAGTTCATGGTTGCTGATGAAATTTCGTGTTTGCGTTTAAACTCTTTATCCTCATCTCCGAAGGGTTTTCCTTGCGGGTACTTGTGCCACAACCTGTTGTATGAGAGCCCATTCTTTTGGTCTAGGTGTTCTATTTACGTACCAATTGTCCTGGCGGTTCGAGATTTTTGCCCAAGATGACTTTGGCTGGTGCTTGTTTAATGCATTCGCGATTTGCCGTATTAATCGCAAAAGCGATCTAACTTCACGTTTGGTGCCACTTCCGATTGTTAGCTTCCGTGTTGTATATGAACATCTTAATTACTTGGTTTGTGTGTTCAGTTGGATTCTCTTGCGGGTTGTATGGAGCGATCAGTCAGTGTACGATGCCGCACTCGTTAAATAAATTCTAACTAAATCGCTTTAAAATGGGAGCCATCATCGTAGTTAACTACTTGTTCTGGGTGTCATAGAGAGATTAAAAATTCGGGGCTTTTATATATTAAATGATTTTATAAAAGGTTATTTTAATAAATTTTTTGTATTATATTGTCTGCATTTAAATAAAATTATTTTAACTAGAAATTATTTGCACAAAATTTTCCATTTTCAACGTCGAAATTTTGACAGAAAAATGCCTCTGAAGATGGCACATAGCCCAACACCGGTATACGATATTTCCGTCACGTGGGACAAATATTACCGACAAACAATTAGACACCACTTTTGGCAACATTTCTCAATATTAATTTGAGATTTATAAGATTTTTGGCAACTTAACTGAAGAAAGTCACAATTTTTTCTCTCTATTCTAGTCTGCTTATAAAAGTCAAGAAGGTTCAGTTGTAAATTTCTGAATGCACAAAGCCTAAGTCCTCCTCTACAATTCTTATATCAGTGTTGTTCATAACATACACGTACGTGTATGTACATAACAAAGTTTTAATCGATATAAACGATAAAGTTTTTTAGATATATAAAAGTGATATCGCAGCGTCATGAGCTACGAGAACAACTTTACAGTTAGAAAAAAATG
The DNA here is from genome assembly GCA_963932375.1 of Phania funesta. Lineage (NCBI taxonomy): Eukaryota > Metazoa > Arthropoda > Insecta > Diptera > Tachinidae > Phania > Phania funesta. The sequence goes on along the minus strand of OZ010656.1, from coordinate 91,896,575 downwards.
TTAACAGTACTTTGTCAGTTCAAACGAGAACAACTTTTTTTTTTTTTTTTATTCATCTTATTTACAATCTATCCAAGGATAATAAGTAAATTTTATAAAATAAGAAATAAGAAAATAACATTCATTGTTGAACTCCAATAAGAACGACAATATACGAAAACAAAAATTGCTAAAGAACAACTTGAATCCAAATACGGTCAAAGTAAAAATTAGTCCATCAACTAAATGCGATACGAAATCCCTTTCACATTTCTTCTGCATATTTTTTACTTTGCTATTAACGTAATGCGGATTATTCGCAGTTATGTCGTAATGAAAAGTACAAAATGACAAGAACACAAAATTAAAAAGGGCTACATAAAGTGATACAAACCTCAGATGTCCTTTCTTCTCCTTTTGTTTATATTTTGTTGTGAAATTATTGTTTAAAATTTATTCACATTTAAGCGATGCTTATCTTTGTTCTCCAGTCTCTTTTTGTTTTTTCTTTTTGTGTTCATTATTGTTGCTGTTGAACATAAATAGTTGTTGCCTTTTTAAAGCGGCGTTGTTGTTGGTGTTGTAAGCCGCAAGCTTAAAATGACATTATAAAACAGCCATTAGAACAATCGACCATCGACAACAGAAAACAAGAAACAGCAGCGTGAGCAGTGACAGTAACAAAAACAATAATAACATGAAAACAACAATAGCTGATAATAATGGTAACATTTGCTTGCTAACAACATCAACACTACAATCACCTCAAACAAGAAACAGCTACAACCAGCATTAGGACAACAACAAGAAATAATTACTACAAGAACAATAACAATGTAAATGATAATCGCATTTGCTTGAATGGACTGACTGGCTGCTGGAACGACTGACTCTGTGTGTCTCAAAGCTAAAAATTCTAAAGATGATTAAAGGTGATGGCGAAGCAATTAACGCTCTTTATCTTCATGCTCTTGTACTTAATGTTGCACGTTGTTGAGATTTGTTTTTTTGCTCTATTTGCGTTAGTAAAGATGACACGGAGGTGAAATAAACTTAAAGGGTTTTTAATGGGTCAAAAACAAATACTGGACAAGATAATTTAAGCATCCAAAAGTTGTATTTAACATTTATTTCTTTGCACAACGCACCGTTAATTAAATTAACTTAAATTAACTGAACCTTTTCGAAATACTTAGCTATGGCTTTTATTTACGGTTTAGATCGAAAATCAGTTGCTTCATAAATTCATACAACCAACGAATGAAAAGGATAAAAACTCAGACCCGAACTGCCGAACTTTATTAAAGGTATTTTATATGCTGAGAATAAACAAGCTACGACAAATCTCATACTTTGCACACGGCAATTAGAGAGAAAACATACTCTTACATAAATAATTTGAACGTTTTGTTTTTTTCTTAATGTAGGGGGAATATCGAAGCAGACGGCTAACTTCATGGATCCCTTTTCGACCCCCGTCTCTCCACGAATTGATTTCAGGCAACCGATTTGTAATTTACCTTAGTCTTAATCAAGCCTCGTGCTACCACTATCCTTTACTATCGACTATATTGATTTCATACTGTCGACTGGTGACTGTCGACGTGCTTTCTCATCAAGGACTCTCGTGTTATTGCTAGCATTTGTTTAAGGCTTAGGTCCACCATGGCATTTACACTTAACAAGTGTCTGCCCGTGGTGCTAAGTCTTATGCTAGCCAGTGCTGGACATACACACATAATGAGTGCTACAGTCTCAGCCTCTTCGTCAGATGTATATTTCGAAGCCGTCCCCCGTCCACCCCTTGGGAGGTTTTCTTGTCCAACTTTTCAGAATTCCTCCATTGGCCAATAAACACCCGAGTTCCTACAGAGATTAAACCCTCTACTACGTGCCAGGCTTCATTGTCCATCCCTGTCGGAACTTCACATTGTAACGACTTAAAATTCTTGTCCACACAGAGCTCCATATACGCGGGAAAGTTAGTATTAAAACTGGCGATCGATTGGTATCCAGAGTTCGCATACTTAAGACTAAGCGCCCTCGTGGCGTATGCTGTTCCATCGTGAATTAGGGATTTTTTATATGAGAGTGTTAACTTCTCTCCGCTCGACTTGTTTAGGCAGAGACAGGAACCTGTTATAAGGAACCTGGAGATATAAGTCAGAACTTCTGACAGTGAACTAAGAAGTTACAGCAAGCCATATCTTTTGTGCCCACCAGCTGACGTTGAACGGTTTAGAAATAACCAATAAAATCGATTGAGTAGTAATTTTGTTATAAAATAATTGAAAAAATTTTTTTTTTCATTGTATTCAGTTAAATATGAAACGTGTGCCAAATTCATACTTACTTATTCTTAACATTATCAATCCACAAGTTGTTGTATGTTCGGAAACAACTCACACACATACTTGAACAGGTTTCTAACAATGAATGGCTAACATCACGCACCGAAATCATAAAATTCAAAAATACACAAAAAGACGTCAACCAAACCAACATGGCCTAAACCAAAGAAAGTAAATGCAATTGATTCTTTTTCATATTGATGATATCTGCGATGTCCATCTACCCACGAACGATGAAGCAATAGCAACAACAGCATGCACGCATTAACAAACGCAATGGTTCGGCCAAGCCCTTATTCAATAACTATTAAAAGCCAAGCAAGCGACTATTTATGCCATGACGTATCGCACAAAACGAAATCTTCCAGTTACACATACAAACGAATGATGACATCCAAACACGCACTTTGACTTTCTCTTCTACTGTTGAGTGTCAAAAAAAAAAAAATTCAGAAAAGATATAAATACGAAATTCACGCAAAATAATACGCACCCCCGTCGTTTATTTAGTTCAAATATTTCCAGAAGAAGGACTCTGACGACCACACAATTTGGTCAGCGATTGTGGGTGAATGTATGTGAATAAAGGTTTAAATTGCGTCGATATGAATTTCGATGGGTTTCGTTTTACGTTCATACTAAAATTGCAAAAGAATAATAGGAGCGGCTTCATGCGGTTCATGCATATTTTAGGAAAATTTAAACCGGGACAATAGGCCGTTTTCGGGGTTTAAATATTTGCTTCAAAGCTATTCCAAACTGAAAGAAATCTTAACAAATACCGATTTAAACTTCATCATGGCTTTTAGCATTTTAGAAACCAGCTCATCGGCATCATTCATCCACATTTTGCATGAACCCTCACCTTGCCTCTGCACTCATACCAATACAATTGGTAATTTGAAATACACAGTATATTTTTCCTTTCTTTCTTCTTTGCCTTTGGCTTGATTAGTTGCGGTGGGTGGCATTTGCCTTGATGAAAAATTAGCGAAGAAAATTTCTTTTCTTTTCGTTTCGAAAACATTTATTTGGCAAATGAAACATTAAGGAATTAGTGCGGAAATCAAAGATAACATTTTGGTAGGTGTCGTGGTAGGTATGAGTTCTAATGAAAGGCAGCGATGACCACAAGTTAGTTTATAAATGCAAGTATCGGCATTCATTCACACTCGAATAAAATGTATAGACACATTTAATAGCGATACTAAAATCTAGATAAATTAACGAAATAAATGACTTGATTTCTATTAAATTTTAATCTTGGGCTGGGCACTACCGTGCTTGTGTCTTTGTCCCAAAATGTTGGGGATAAAATTTAAGCAAAAAGGAATCCATGATGTCATATAAAATATTTCCCTTCAAAATGGCATTTAAGGCAGAGCATATTTAGTGCAAGAATAATCGATCAGCAGTAGCAAATAATTACGAGTAAATTATTTAAGAAATACTTCAGTAAGGACATTTTCATTCGGACTCATCTGTAAACCGTGAGTGTTGTTCATAGTCGAGTGAGAGCTGAGAATAGGGGAAAAATAATTTTAAGACTGACTAACAATTTGTTTAATTCGTCCTACTCATAGGTTTTAAATAAATGTTTACAGTGTTTTTTTTGGGATATTTGGTTGAAGTCGACGAAGATGGCTTGAATTTTAAGTGAATTTCCATTCGAATATACATTATTCATTTACTTAAGTCTTCTGGGGACAAGAATATGTGGAAAGTTTTGAGAATATTGAAACAATTTATAAATATCTTCTAATAATTGTCAACGCCGAAATCTGGTTAGAAAATCCGGGGGCATATTATGGATCAAAATTTGAATAGAAATTTCTACTGATATCGTAATTGGTCTCCTCATTACAGATGCGTCATAGGAAAGAGACACGGTTAAAAAATGTACGCGTAGTATATTAAATGCCACGCCCATTATAAATATATAATGATGATAATTTTATGTCTCTTCTTAAACTGGGTTTGTTTTGGGACATTACAAACTTTGGCAAACAATAGACGACGTAATGGGGCAAGTACATGCCTCCTTTTTAAATCATAAGATCGAAAATTGCTAAAATATCAAAAAAAAGACATAAACATCTAAATGCTTTTACGGAATCAAAACTCTGAATTCAAGAAAAAAAAACTTTCTCCAAATACAACGAATGTATCCTTCTTCAACACACATGTTTATTACCTCATAAGGACCTCTAGATGCGAATATATTCCTCGTATTTTTTATTTTATTTTGAAAAATATTTTTACTCTTTTGATTTTAATTTAATTAATTAAATTCAATTCCCTTTCACATATGACTCATTAAAGAGCTAAAGGCAGAGAGGCGGAGATCTAAGGAAAATCACAAATTTAGTTACTTTTAGGTTTATATTTCCAATAGTTGGCTGTTATAGCTGCGAAACTAGTTTCGCCAGATAAATTTCGTAATATTGAAGTTTCCCTGACTTTGAAAACAGGCCGCGCTGGCTCTTTTTAATGCTCCACTTTTAACTTCAATACAGTAAATTTTTAACAGATTTAAATTGAAGGCACCAACCTGAATTTAAACGGCTGGTCGCATACATCTATTCCGGAGTGTGTCCGGGCATTAATTGCAAACACATAAGAATAATGCAGTAAAAAAAGTGAATTAAAAAAACTTTAATTAAATAAAACATCAAAAAGTACTGATATCATACTAAAAAAAGCAAATATTTTTTTTAGAAGACAATTCTGTTTAGTCAATCACATTTTAAGTTTTACCCAATTTTCTTTTTTAATCCTTTTCACCCTTTCCGTAACAAAGTAATTTCAATTTAATATTTTAAACAATTGATAAAACAATAATCATTTGGGCAAAAAAAAAACCAAAATATAATGAAACTATAAAATACCTTTCAATCGCACATTTTACATCGAATAAAAAAAACATTTTCCTAAATTAACACGTTGAAATCTCAAAATCGTTTACCAGTTTTCACCATCAAATTTGTTTGCCATTTTGCTCGAGATCTACTTACTGAACTACAAAATTTTCCTTCTGTTAGCCTGTGTTAGTGTGTGAATTGTTCAGTGCAAAGACATACACAAACACATACAGATATACATATGGATGAAGAACATTACGCACCTGTCAATATGTGACATGCAACAAGGGTAAGTGTTTTGTAATTTTAAATTCCCTTGACTGCCACAAAATTCAAACCAGAATTTTCCATTCCACAACGCTGAAATGGTGAAAAGATGAAAATTTCAATCGAGTTGTCAACGCCATGACAATCACACAATTTTCTCTCACCTACACTCAACTAAATGCAATAAACAAAGACAGACTCGCAACACACTATTTTACTACAGTGGGCCCCAATATATTTGGAAGTTCGAAAACTCTTTTTCTAACGAACTTAACAGGGATATTTTTTCTTTTGGTTGACGTAAAGCTGCATTTGCACAGACCATTTGTTTGTCTCATTCATCTATTTCCGCGTATCTTCAAAAACTATTACTTTGGGAAATTGAATATAAAGTTTCATAAATTTATATAAAAAAGTGGTGTGAAAAGGAAAGGTTGCTACTTGGAATCCTACTGCTATTATAGTAAAAATATCTAAAGTCATAAAGAAAGTTTACCAAGTTCCAGCCATTTTAACATTTTCGCATTTGGAGTACACGCCAGTTTTTGGGAAACATTTATTTTACTTTCTGGCATACACTCGTATGTGAAAATAAACGGATTAAGCTGATAATATCTGAGAAGCTTTAGTAAATACGCACCTGGAGTTAGAACAAAGTTCTACAAAAAATTATTTAGAAAATCAAATTTTTGTTTTTGAATTTTTGATATACGTTAAGACAATTTCGGCACGACGATGTGTCGATGCCATGAAGATTTTTCATGAATAAAAAATCTCATGGAAAATGGAAAAGAATGCGAAAAAAAATTCGAAAATTCTTTAGTGAAATAAACTGCCTACTCTTCATATTTATTTGTGCCAGTCACATTGCACTTTTTAGCTCCACTGTTCATACCTTTGAATAATCGTATAGAGACACTTACGTAGGACCAATGACGGAACGTTGGGATACATAATGGTAACATAAGTAACGCTAACAACTGTGCAAAACGACGATGATTACAGCCACGGCTAACAACAATTCAATCGTCAACAATTACCATTTCAAAGAAAACACACACACACATACGTACGTTCATCCCAAAAAACACACAACAGAGTGAGTAACGCTGCCAATGCCATACACATGCAAACATTCAAATACTTTTTTATTGTTATTCACGTAGATGTGTGTGTGGCGTGTGTGTATGTGTGTGTGCGCGAGACGTTATTATGACAAATGCTTTCAAAAGTTTACACATTTTTGCATTAAAGAATAGAACCGAGGATGTGCAATTGTACACAGAAAAAACAGGACCAAATTTGTTGTTACTCGAATTTCGTCAGTTTTAAGAGATTTTGTTCAACCCGATGGGACATCGCAAGCTAATATTATGTCCGAATCTACACGATAAGAAAATTATTAATTATTGTTTTTGTTAAATTTTATTCGTTACTGCTCTGTGCTTCGGTGTTACATTTTTCTCTGTGCATAAAGAGTAAACTCGTCGTACAACAAAAATTGGCAAAAGTAAATAAAAAAGATGTCTTTGCTTAAAAAATAAAATTAGTATGTGGATCCTCCGTGAGGGGTTTACTTTATTCATCCGTGCACAGCTTTCAGTGTGTTTGTGTTGTGTCAATATCATATTTTCTCTTTCCTTTTCTTCAACACTTAAATTGCGTCTGTCACTTTTGCATGTGTCAATTCAAAATGCTGCAGCTGTTGAAGATTTGTTTACCTGCAGGAATTTGCTGAAAAATATTTTATGTAAATTTGAATATTATTTCTTAAGTTTTCGATAAGAAACTTAAAAAATATTAGGAAAATATATCGGCAGAGAGTTATTTCGGATTTATTCGAATAAAATACGTTCTATAAGAGTTTTCTTGACAGCGTTCGTATGTGAGAACATAAATTTTACGCCGATGAAGACAAACAGCTTTTAAACATTAAAGGGTGATTTTTGAGCAGCATAGAACTTTAAATTGAAATTAAATACAGATAAATGATTCTAGTTGCCATGAATTTGACATTATTGGAAAAATAATTCTGTAACATTTTTGCAACCTCGGCTGGCTCGGAGTAATTCTTATCAGGAAGTCGAATTTTCAATCACTTTTTGCCATCTACCAGTGATAACATGATAACTGTTATCTTTCAAGGCAGCAGTCCTCTGTGTATTATCGGCGTCAGCCAGAGAATTCGCATAGTCTCACAATTAAAAGCCCAGCGGTGTTAAAACACATGTTTTTGGTGGCCAATTTACGTCTCCATTACGCGAAATTATTCATTCGGTGAAACCACAGCTCCTTCACATTAAGGGCATTCAATTGTGGTACAAAAAGTCGGTGATCATGGGACTGTATCATTCTGTTCGTCATCGGTTTTGAAGAAATACGGATTAATGATTCCACCGACTCATAAAATCACATCGGCCAAAGATTGACTTTCTCTGGATGTAATGATCCTTCGGTAATGACTTGGTGAATATTGCAATAAAACAGTGGGTAACATTGCTGAGCTGAATCACGATTTTTAAAATAAATTTGCACATGATAAAATGACAAACTAAAACAAGTGACTGCTGTCAAAATCGCGCACATCTCAAGCAGTACTGTCAACCTAAAGTTCTATACCACTAACAAAAATACCCTTTATATATGTGTTGATGTGAAAAATTTAAAAACAAGTCAGGTTTACTGTAGTTTATTAGAAATTTGCTGTCAGTCAGTTATGTGACGGAAATCGATTTTGAAAACGAAATGGCTTTAAAGAAAAAAGGTTGCACTACGCTTCGTTTTTCCGTGTTTATTTTTTAATAACTTTTATTAGTTTCTCATAAATTGGTTGCCTTAATTCTGTTGTATGGCATGAAATTTATCTCCTGGTCTGCATTTTCGGTGACAATACTTGTAAAAGCCTTCTAAAATTCAAAACACAGTTTTATGTCTAAGACAATCAACTTGTTATGTTTATTTCAAGACGACACACCAAGTGATGTAAACTATAACCGCAATGCAAGATTGAAAGAAACTGAACTGTTTCCGCATCGCAACTAGTTAAGACAAAAAAAAATATGGATTAATCGATTAATATTATTAATCGGTTGATACCCTTTTGGAAGAAAGGCGCCCTCATGGTACAGAAGTGCCAGCCATAAAACAATATTGTTGTGCAAATGTGTAAAGTTTAGGCTACACTGTTTTCATTTCATCCCACGCGTTGCACACATTTTGTTTTAATTCAGGAACTAGAGTGCTGCGAAAGAAGCTTAGGTCATCTTGAGGACTTGTACATTCATTGGCCTTCCTGTTTCGCTTGTAGGCGCCATAGACTTGTGGTAAGATGATAAAGAAGTCACGTTTCCACATTCAGTACTGTCCTCTGAACGAGAAGTTGGCACCAGTTCCCTTCTTACATCTCTCATAATTGAAGATGGCTCAAAGTGGTTACTTTTAATTGACTTGTCAGAAAATATTGTGACTGTAGTCCAAAGCAATGAATACTAAAAATAAATTAATCAAAATCCGTCAAAGAATTTTAACAAATTATTGTCAATGAAATAACAAAAGCGAGAATACTTATATTTTCCAAATATCTCCTAATTCAAATTGTTTAGCTTTAATTAAACTTGTTCATTAAAACAATTAATATTTGTTTGTTCATAAGAAATGTGCAGATAGAATTTCATAAAACTTATTATCGAGCAGGGAAACTCACACCTCCCAAACAAATAAATATCAAACAACAAGGACGAGAAGGAGTTTAAAAACAAAAAGACAGCGTAAACCTCAACAGTGATTAGCAATTATTTGCTATTAAAAGTTGTCACTAATTTGCGAACGTACGAAGGCATCCAGCATCAGCATTCATGTGTTCGCCATGTTCAAGTTGGGGCAGAAACGTAGCAATTCCCATTTAAAGTTTTCTCCTATTTGGGAAGTAGTCTGTGTGCTGCTCCATTCATTTATAGCAATAAATCAACCTTTCATTACTTGAGATTTTCGTGTTACACGTTCACAAGGCGATATACTATCAAAGAAAAACGATGGATGGAAGCACGTCTATTCAGTGCAGTGTCTACACTCTATTCTATTTTTCCCAATTTTCTGGCTGTGATTTCTTATTTCAAGATACACGTTTGTAAGTTTATTAAAAGTTAAAAAAAAAAGTTGTTGTTTCTTTAGGTTGTGCAGCAGAATCTTAATTAAATTTAATTGTTAATTGCCGTCTGCACATAAAATCTACATTGTTGTCTTTATCGCTGTTGTGCTGCTGTTGTTGCTGCTATCGCATTTCTAATGTTGAATGTGTGTTTCTTTCTTGTGCCAATAGTTTTTGATTGCATTTAAGGAAAGCAGATCTTAACTGAACAAAACTTGACTAAACATTTCTGTTTTGTATCTATTTGCTTTCCTTCAAATACGTGAATGAAATTTCTTAGTTTTGTTCAAAAAAAAAAGTATAAAACACAAATCTATAGATTATCAATTTATTGAAGTCGTTAGCGGAGTTTAGCTTCAAGTTACTTGCTACAGGTGCAAACCACACGCTGTTTAGAAACTGGAAAAATATGCGGGCAAGCCGACTTTGAGGGATTTAATTTTAGGGTCAGCCATTTCGGTGAAGTGGCTTTGGCATTTCTCTATGAAATTTATAGAGTTAATAGGCAAGACGATTTCCTTGTTACCTTTTGCGCTCACATTATGCAGTCTATATTTTATTAAAGGAGTTGTACTGTTTAAGGAGCTGTAAGGATTCAAATTTGGGACTAATACTTGCACAAATAATACACAATGTATGTGTAGCTTCAAATTAATGTGTGCCTGTGTTTCACCAATGGTTGTTGGCTTAGCTAAGTTTAAGTTTTTAAAATTTTATAATTTTTTATCACATTTTTCTTAGTATAAACTGAAAAACTGTGATTGACCAAAAGAAGTATTTACAACACACATTTATATTAGAAACACCTTCAGATAGCGTATTCCTTTGCTTCTTGCACGATCGCAATTGTTGTACAAATAATAACAAGCGATTTGATATTTTCAAGTTTGACTCCACTTTTCCTTTGGCAGAAAGCGGAAGGAAACTTACAAAAATTCTTTCAATTTGAAGTAAAACAGAACAGCGCAACGGAAAAATGTTTTTCCGGGTCTCTACGGGTCACAGGTACCCTTTAGTCTCTTTACTTTTCAGTTGGTTGCAAAATTAAATTAATTTTTGTTTTTTTTTGCAGAATTATCACATCGATTTCGTCGCAAGCAGCATAAATTTCATCAGAGATTATTCTGATATCTTGTTTTAATTGTCTTCCGACGAGTTCTACCAGGGCAAACTTTTAAACTGAAAGATTTGTTTGTCCCACAGCCATTTATTATTGAACATTTGTATTTTAAACTTTTGCTGTGAAAACACGATAAGAGCCAAAAACTTACTGATTCTATGCTCGAATCGTTACTTTGCGCCAATGCAAATATTCTTTGCAATTCGTAAAGATAAAAATTAATTTGGTGTTTATGAAAATTTTAACTACAAGTGAAAACATTACCAATAAATTATTGAATAACAAGGACGTGCTGCTTGGCAAATACTAAGGAAAAAGCGATTACGAAATCTGTCCATATTAGTCACAGATATTTGCAGGAGTTCATTAAAAGTCTTAATGTTTCCAATTATACAAATACTCGAATCACAGGATAGAAATCAGAACAAAAGCAATATATCGTTTACAGAACTCAATGATCTAGAAGGATAAAAATAATTAAAACTCATTTATTCTGCATTTGCCAACACAATACGAGTAACAAAGACTTTTATCATTTGGTATTTGTGTGAAACGACAAAGGATAAATTAGTTTTTTATTCGAATAACGAAACAGCAAGTTTTACATGTCGGTATCTTAAGTATAAGATCTAAATACGATATATGACTTCAGTGATGTGACTCTAACAGCCACGTGGATACGATGGCAAACTAAAAAAAATTCGAGCAAATGATAACAGGAGCTCTTTACATAATATGTGCAGCATTTTGACAGCTGCCACTTAGTTTGGTTTGACATTTCATATTGAGTAAACTGACACCTGAACAACGCCTTCCAAATTGTGCAGATTTTGCAAGAAAAAAAAACATGAAAGATGTGGTTTCAACAAGAGGGTGCAACATGCTATACAGTGCGTGCCACAATTGATTGATGAAAAGTAAAATTCGGTGAGGAAATGTATCGAGCAATGGACCCCGATTGGCCGCCGATATTATGCGATTTAACTCTACAGGATTTTTTGTGGTCTACCGCCGAAAAGTCATAGACTGGATTGGATTGGAAGCAAACATTCGCCACGTTATCACTGGCATTGCTGTAAAAAGTGATCGAAAATTGGATTTTCTCCGCGCTAGCCGAGGTGACCACATGACAGGTATCATTTTTAAATAGAAATATTATAGATTTATCTTTCGAATAAAACCAAACTCATAGCAATTAAAATCATCAATCTGTGTTTCATGTCAATTTAAAGTTTTTTACTATTAAAATACACCTGTCACTTGACTTTCAGGACCGTCCACTGATAAAGGTATAAATTTAAGCCCTACCGAAACACAACTATTCGATGATTCACCAAGAATAATCTCAATATCAATGCTTTTATATGAGTATTGTATCGTAAAGTAATAAATGAGAACAATTAATTTTTAATTCGCAATCAATAAAAGTTCCTTATGCTCACGTGATTGGAAATAATTGGCCACAAAGAGGCGTCATCTACCAAGGTCACGTGAGCAGCGCGTCTTTTTTACACACTGCAACATTTGATAGTTTTTTACTCCGTTTAGAAAATGGGACCGTGTGATCTTTGTACTCCACCCGTTTAATTTGCACGAATTGATAAACTCAATATTTTTACCTTTTTCAAAAGGAAGGCAATACCCAGTCAATAAGTAACTCAAAACTATTTGTACTACTACCTTGGGAAGGGGGTAATATAAAAAGAGGGAAGTACAATCTTCATCTTATATTTAGAGCACTTCAGGCAAAAGAACGCCATGTGATATGCACCAATATATTGCCGGCTATTCCACAAGCGTTTAGAAATGAAATGAAAAAGCCGTACTTCCTGTAGTAATGGCTGAGCAATTTCGGGTGGGTGGCGGCAGTGACACTTAAGAATTTTCAGATAGATTATTTTATCAAAAATTAGCAAAATGAGATGGTAAAAAGCACAAAAATGTTCAGAAAAAAATTTATTAATAACCGATAATTGTCAGTTCTTGTTCTGGTGCGACTTGTTTATCTGTTCAGCAGTTGCCTTTGGTATTTTCTTCGTTTGCTTCAGTAAAAATGCAACCTTGAAAAATGAGAGCTCTCATCGTCTAGACATTTTTCAAAAAATAATGCAAGTCATACGATTGTAGAATTTCTATCCGTATTTTTTGGCAGTCTGGTTACATATTGTTTTCATACTTTCTTGTTTTACTTAAATTTTTGACAAGTCGTTTTTCTAGATCTTACAGTGTAAAAGACGCTTTAGTAGTCAATACGCCACCCACTTCAGCTTACCTACCTGCCATTTTCGCACAACAATCACCTGCGCGTAATCGTACTCAACATCTTCTACAAATCCATCTAGTTTCGCTTTGTTTTCGCATACACGCTGATTTGATTTTCTGGTAATAACTATTTTTTCTAAGACCTGGTCTGCAATTATCCGAAGAGCCTAAAGGGTGCTTCGTTGTAAACAGGTATTATAGAAAATCGAGATGTATCAGGAGCAATATCCTACCAATCAATACTAACCAAGCAACTTTCACCCTTTTCTACTCAGAGCGTTTTGTCATGATGTATCATGATAATGTACTTTTACTTAAACCAGTTGTAAAAATTTCCGGATTAAAAGAAAAATTTAAAGCTCTTTAAAGTTGTACAGAAACAGGAGGTGGGGGAATGTGGCAGACTATTAAATAAAATATTTTACACAAAAAACCTTAAGAAACTCTATTCATTCTCGCAAACGTCTAAATACACATAAGTTTGTTCTTTCAAATGGCAGCCCCTTATATTTGAAACAGTTGTGTGCATGTATTGTTAGTGTGAATGGGCGAGTGTGTGTGTGTGTGTGTGTACATAGATGTGAATGCCGTTGGGAAAAATTTGCAACTGTAAGCAAGTTTAAAACAATGTGCTCAGAATAAAATGAAGCAAGATTTAATGATTGCAACAAATATTTTATTATTTCCTTGGATTTACTTTCCAAGAGTGATGAAAAACCTTAAGAACGTATAAAGACTTGCACACATTTACACACGGAAACATCAAACCGAACTCTAGCACTGGCAACAACAGAGAATTCATCTCAAAGATGTTGTGCTAATGCAGCAGTAAAATGCTTGTTGTACTTTCTGTAATTCAACAAATACCGCAAACAATCACATACAACTTCTCGTTACAATCATCAACTACTAAAACAACTTAAACTCCTGTACGGCACTACCTTTAGAATATCTGAACAATTTTGTTCGTTTTTTTTTTTGCTCGTGTGTTTTATTTCTTAAGATGAAATCGAAAAGCATGTCATTGCAATGGGTTGTTGCGGTATGCCTCAAACATGAGACAAGATGAGTTAGTTGCCTTGTACTACACAAATATTCTGTGTGTAAGCACAGCAAACACAAACCAGCGAACCGTTTGAAGTAAAATAATTTCAGGTTTTATTTTCTAAAACGCAACGCAAAGAAACGCCAGAATTTATTTTGAACTTTTTTAAAACTTCTCAAACCTGAAAGCAAGCTAAAGAAATTTTTAAAATAAGAAGTTTTATGTGATTTCATTACACAAACCCATAAAATTCCGAAGACTATCGTTACTACAAGGTGGACGGGAATACAAAATTGTGAATTTTAAATTTTAAAAAATGATTTCATTTACATTTCACCTTTACATGCAATTCCTATTTGAAAAGGATGTGTGGAAGAAACTGTGGTTATCGAATTATATTCAAATTAATTATTTGCAAACAGTGTTATCATTCTCGTTCTCAATTAAAACTCGAACACGAATGTTTGCTGGGCTCATGTTTGTGTGTATGTGTGTGTGTGTATTCACTTGATTGTGTTTAAAGATTGAGTGAATGAATGAATTACAAAATGTTGTAGCGGTATGTATTCATGCACAAACTTACAACATCATCAGATGTATTTTTGGGAGTTTGTTTTGGTTGTTGCTAAAAAGTATTTTTATTTTCGAATTTTTAGACATTTTGCAAAAAAAAAAGAGTTATGGTAGTGAGAAATTTAAGCGAAAAGCCATCGTTTTCGCCATCCGATATCTTATATTGAGTTGTCTTCCATTCAAGTTAAGCTTTGTTGATAGAAATAAACAAAGCAGGAGGTAGTCTATCGTGACGTGCTGGACATTATCCTGATCATGGAGTGCCTACACTAGTTTATTTGCACGGAACAGAATTCAGTATAATGGTGATTAAAAAAGTCAGCTGATTATGAAACACGCCTTTCAACATGTATAATATATGGTCCTGTGGTTGCAACCAACAACTATTGCAGATTTCGTTGAATCAGTGCCAAAATAAACTCTTACAAAAAGAGACCACTTTTTTAATTTCGTTTAAAATAAATTTTTATTTATCGAAATCTGATAAGATCCTTCTCGAGTTTGGGGGCCCATTAAATAAATCTACATATGATATGTAGAAAAAAACTGAAAGCATACATTTATTAGGCACGTTAAACCTTTCACACTCAACCTATTTGTATTTCAAGGGGGAAGAAATTGTTTTTGCATATAATTTTTTTTATTTTGCTGCAGCCAAACCGTTTTATAACTTTTACAGCGACATATTGGCATCGTTCCGAACTGACATCGGCATTCTCTTTTCCTTCTCCGTGACATTTGTTTTTCTTTTTGAATGATAATCGTGCTGATTGCTTCAAAATACTTAACAAGTGACTTAAATTAATCAACAAGTGAGTATTGATTAGTAGTACATTGCGTACGATATAACTGTCATGTTGTCTAGGTAGAATGGATGGTTTTCTCACATGATGAAATCCGTCAAAATGAAACTTTGAAGAAGAATATGTACTTAAGTTTATAGATCATCCGGCGTTTATTTATAATAATAAAAGCAGAGTTTAAAGTGAGATGTTTCAAAGTTTCTAAAAATTGTCTGTGCTCAACGAAATCATATGCTCCAATTCATCATATGAGAGTCAGCGGATCAACGCCAACAGAACTGCATTACCTAAAGCGGCATCATCTGAATCCTATTTGGTTATCAGATTTCCTTTTCAGAATCATTGGGCGTTTATAATTTTATTTTTCTTAAACGACTGCAATGCCATTCCCTTTTCCAGATAACTGCATGTGTGTGTGACCATGTAAGTATGTATAACGTTCATCTTGTTCTTGTTAATTTCCTTCTTTTCATCTTAGTTGATTGTTTCATTTCCCTTCCCCAATTCATCTTAATCAGCTTCATGCGAAGGATTTTTTTCCTTTTTTTCTCTTGTATTATTTTGGTTTTTTATCCACCGTAAAATATTACTGCTGCTCTGGCATATAAAACAAAATTAGTATCATTCACGCGTTGTAAGAATGCGTGGCGTGTAATTTTGGTGATAACATGCAACAGCAACAGCAACAAAAGACTTGAGACTTGAGAAAGGCGTGATAAGTACATATGTTTGAAAATGCTGCATGTTCGTAAATTTTTGCAAGATGCTTGAGTCTGTGAATGCGTTGGTGTATTTGTAGTGGTTTTCATATTTCACTGCAAGTCTGAGACTGACAGCTTTTAATGTTGCTTCTTTACAATAATTTTGGTAACAAGTACCAAGCATATCTTTTGTTGTTGGAACTAAAAACTTGTAATCATGCTGGGACATGTTGAATCGTGTTTCTCTGAATTGCCATAAAACTAACGAGCGCCGTGAAAATGTATGAATGTATGACGGCGTAACAACTATTATATTTAAACATTATAATCAGACGACAAATAGTAACATTTATAAGTTAATAAAAGTTATAATAAATTAAAGAATTCGAAATAAAATTTAGCAAGATCTCCGATAAGTTTCTTGGTTATTGTTTTATTATGAATTTAAATGTCCCCAAATGTCTTAAAGGAAACACTTATGGCCTGCAAAGTTGTTTAGTTGAAAATTTGTGGGCAATTTTTTGAAACTTGTTTAAATGACTTTTAAACAGCACCACGCCTAAAAGAATGCACATGTATTTAGATAGAAACGCCACTTCATTGTGTAGGTGGGTAAAAATGTGAATGTATGCTCATATGTTTCGCTGCATTTACATGAAAAGTAATGTACTCTTCGTTAGCAATGTAGCAACTGCAGTGAGAATGGAAGTAGTTAACAGGCGGCAAAGAAGTTGCCATTGAATAAAAATGACAAAATGCTGTTGTCAACGCCTACGTGTTGTCTTTTGTTTTTTCTTCTCTCCTTCTTATTGCAAAGGTAACAAACATCCACAGGTCTTTTTGTTCATTCGAGATGAATGCAGTACGAGTGTTGAAGCGAATTAGTGTGTGAGAGTACATTATTTCTTAGCATTATATTTCATTTCATGCTGTAAACATTTCTTTGCATTTTTTTCTTTCTCTTCTTTTTTTAACAATTTGAATTCATCATCCAAAGTGTTTTACCTTTCCCTGCTTTTGGGCGAACTGTCTTACTGAGCTGTGCTATTGCAAGTTGTTGTTGTGCCAAAAGCACTTAATGTCTTGGCACTCACACAGACCTACAGAATTCAGTGCAATTTAATTGTTCATATGTGCTCGCTCACCCTGGCAAAAAAAGACAATCACGAAATCAAGTTTTATCTAAAAATCAGTTTCAAGCAAATAAAAACAAGAACTTCATGTATTTTAAAATAAAAATGTATTTATTTTGAACAACTCGTTAAAGTTAAAGCTGCAACTTGGTAAATAAAGCGACATGAAGGACATTCAAAATCCAACTATTACTCACGTGCACGTACGCAGTGCTTGCGGGTGGGAGAAGGTTTCTTCAAGCTCAGCTTCCATTTTCTACGTGTACATACGTGTTTCCTCTTGCTTTTCATAGAATTTTCTAGTTTTGAACGCAATACATTTAACGAACCGGAAACACATTTTTTATTCTTTACTTTTGTGCGCCATCATTTATGTCGACATCTTCTTTTTTTATTCTTTGGTGACAAACGAATGTTGCAACAACAAGGTACAAATGACAATATTAACAACAATAACAATGAAGACATTTTAAAAAATAACTCGGGGTTTATATTTATACTTTACCGTTGCATCTCCAACACTTGGTCCTCAAACATCTAGCAAACGCAGATGACTGTGATGCTGGCGTTATTGTTGCTGACAATTGTTTTGCTCGTCGGACACTTGACAATATTAAGAGTACTTATTTTAAAATACAGGAAAATAATACACACGCGCCCACGAAGTGTTGCATCGTGTTTTCCCTGTGTTGCAAGAGTAGCAACAACAGTCAGACAACAATGACATCTAACACGTTACCAAAAAAAAAATATATTGAGTCTTGAAAAATGATGTTAGTCTTAATGTTTGTCTGACACTTTACCACGCTCTCACACACTACCACAGATTCAAATACTTGAACATGTTTCCAACAACTCCTTCGTTACCTTTATTACAAGTGCCTTTCTGTTGTTTTACCTTTCAGAATTCATTGGCATGCGGCTTAAAGTTTGCGCCTTTGCAAATGAAGAAATTGTTTAAACATTTTATTACCGTAAATCTGCAAATGATGTGACAATAGAATTTATTCTACAGCTCTGAATTCAAGTACTGATTGCCCGCCCATTTGAAATAAAAATGTTTTTTCTTATAAATATTCTCAGTTATAAGAAACAGTAGAAACTGAAGCACAATAAAGCCATAGGAAATGTTACGGCATTTTATTAAATCACTTATTTAAGGTACCGTCACAGTGGTCAAACACTTCTCTAACAGTGTCAAATATTTGTTTCCCGCAGTCTGACAGTAAAATATTGATTAGGTGCATGCAACAACACAGATGTTTTTGGGCAAATAAAATTATTTGCCAGCAAACAAAAATGTGAACGTAGTAGGACCACTCAACGGCAAATATTTGACGTATTTCGAGGCAAATAACTATTTTATTTGAACTAACAAAATTTATGTAAAATCAAACACAGGCAACCAAAAAGACTAAATATAAATTTATAGAATAAATATTACTCGTACATTTATTATTAATGTGAAATTTGAATACAATTAATTTCAAAAAGGTAAAATATTGGCAAATTCCGAGAAAACCTTAAAATTAATACTTCATTCTGCAAATCCGAAAACTGCGAAAATTATACCTACAAACACATTCATTTCCGACCCAACAAGGGAAGTTCTAATAACGATGTCCTTCTGTTCGTTGTTTAAATCAACTTTCTTACGGTACTGTACAACCTAAGATTTAGATCTTGGACTCTATGATCAGCGCGTTTGACATGGTTTCGCTATTTGATACCCACTACAACAAGAAATCAGAAAAAGTTAAAAAAATATAATAAAATTTCGGCTATAAAGTTTTAAACCCCGTGAAGATTTCATCTCTCTATTTGCGACGGTTTCCAAGTTATTGCTTGTAACAATTTTAAAGTTAAAAATCTAATTGCTTCAAATTCTAACATGCTGCAGCAAATCGCCGAGATACGTATAAATTTGATTCAACCTATTTTAATAATCTTTTTGAATTTCTTTTCGGTGCAACAAAACATCTGACTTTGTTGTACTGGGTTATACAGTGACACCATTTTTAGCTTGATTAGACTGGGATAATGTTTTGCTCAGCAAGATATAACTGACAGTAGGCTAACGGGCCTACTGATGTAATCTGAATTGAATTTTTCCTTGTTTTAGGCTTATACAAATTTTAGACATTTTCAAAGACCAGGAGAAGAAAACAATTTCGTACCATGACATTAAAAGTGAAATGTATAATTCTCACAAGAGAATTAGGTAAGTCTCTTATCATTGATCCTGTAATACGATTAGGTCTGGGCTATTTTCTCATTTCAAAATTTTTAATTGTCGATTGTAATAATTATAACCGAAATCTACTTGGACCATTCACAGTGTCACTAATAATTGGAACAGCACAAGTATTCTAAAAATATTCTCTTAGTTTTCGAACCTTAGTGGGCATTTGTAGGCAACAGGCCCTTACAGATTACCCGAAGCTATAATCGGTGTTTTTGTTTGATCCAAGATTTTCAAATGCTTTTCGTTAGCGGTCTCAGTTATGTTTAGAGAACGACCGATAAATGAGCCGATGCTTGGTAAGAATTTCATTTAACTGAACGTTTGTTTGATGTTGCAACTCTAGCTTATTGACGGACTACGGAGTAACCTACAACTTTTTGAATATCAGCCGGGTTTCTCAGAGAAATGATCTGAGATAAGTCAGAGCTCGCATACATTTTCACTTTTAACCAATTAGTGTTTTTATTTGAGTAAGGTTGCTGATATCGATATCGTCATTACTTGTTCCAGGAAAAGCAAAACTCTAGAAAGTATTGAAAAGCTTTCGCAATAGTACTTAAACAAGCTCACACAAGTCAATTTTTTTAACAAAAGCTCTTTAAATATTTACGATAGGTTTTAAATTATAATTAAGAATGTGTATATGTGTTCTAGTGTGTTCTCCTGTATCCGGTCCGTATCCCACATATATGTTTCCCATGAACAGATTCAATACTATTACTGTAAGACACAGCATAATTTTTTGATCTTTAAAGCCAAGAAGAAACAAACAGTAATTTAATAAATTTTTTGTTTAATTTTTCATTTCCAAGTATGACCTTTTCAATACTGCTCCTTCTATATACTGCGGCCTTTTATACTTTAACATTTTTAATGTTTGGAAATAAATTTCAACAATTTAAACAACGAACACACAGAACACTTTTTCTCAAATCACTTTGCATAAATTTAAGCATATTTTTTTTTTAAACAATCCCTGCAGACCGAGTAGCGAATGATAAAAATTTGCAAGATGAAAAAATAAAAACACTTGGCTGGTTTAAGAAAAAACGAAATGGAAGAAACTTCTTCTGAAGTAAGACACATCCCAAATAAAGTGAAAAAAAAAATTGCAAAAAGCACTTTTTTCTTGAACAACAACACGTTTTGTAATTTTCTATGCTGGCGCGAAAGCAATTAAAAATTGACTAGCGTTGATAATTTATGGATGCTGGCAATGAACAGCAACAGCAACAACAAAAATTATTTGAATATTTACGAACACAATTTCATTGCGTTTGCCAACAACATTCATAAACA
Source organism: Phania funesta (assembly GCA_963932375.1). Lineage (NCBI taxonomy): Eukaryota > Metazoa > Arthropoda > Insecta > Diptera > Tachinidae > Phania > Phania funesta. Next base: position 91,875,789 of record OZ010656.1, on the reverse strand, counting down.
ACTTTAACATTTTCATAAGTGTCTTTACAATTTAAGAGAATTTAAAACATTTCATAATTAAATTTGTTGATTATTCCCACTCTCTAGCAGTTACGGCAGGCATCATCATGTTGCCAGACCGATCCGTTGTATTAAACCAACATCAATTAGTGCCACAAGTGTTTGGTGGATATTTAAGTTCACTTGAAAAACAACAGGTAACCGCATATGAGTACAACATCCTTTAGTAACCATTAATTAAAAGAAAATGGCTGTAGAGAGTGGCGTTTCCGGTTTTAAGTCCACAAAAATATGTTGTTGCATACGTCGTAAAATAAATATAAATGGGTTTTTATAATGTGTTGCATTCATGCCCAACTCATTGCAGCTTCATAATCATCCTATGGATATCCTTATGGTCTTTATATCCACAGCCATGTAAATATATGTTGGTGAATTAAAAAAAATGGACTTATAACAACATTTTGTTGACGATATAATCGCTGTTGTTGCCATCTACATACTTATATTTAGCTGTTGCAGGAAACAGTGAGAAATTAATTGATTTATTCTTCATTCACTCACTACCTCCATTAGTATCCGTATTCGAAATTGTGTTTATGAACAAAATGATATTTTTTGAAGAGGACAGATTACTAGTGCAATGAATAGATGTAAAGAATATAAAGAAACTTAATTCACTCCCAAAGACAACGCGCAAAATACTCATTAAATTATACACTGACAACATGTACTACATGACAAGGCAGTTGTACAGAAAATTAAATTTACTTAAATGTTTAATAAATGAAAACATAATAAATTTGACAGTTGTTGCTCTAACGACGCCAAATATTATCTCCCTGGTAGGTGCTATAATTTACATAATTATTTTAAATGTTTCATACAATGTTTGCAAGGTCTGACCACAAAATGCGTTGTGTCGTATATTGTAAAAATCGTACAGCCAAATAAATATTTCCTTGACCAAATGCAGCGTTTCATGAAGTTGACCGACCGTTCTTGTAGACACACATACATATGTATGTATTAATGTAACTTCGCCTCTACAATATTTCTGCTCATTTATGGTTTTGACTACTGCATCAAAAGTATTGCATATTTTTCAGCTGAAACACTTCCTTTAAACACATATTTTTTTTGGCGTGAAAAATATAAAAAATAGAAATGTTTGGTTAGTCAGTTGCTGGTGTCTTCCTTCCCTGTGTGTGTGTGTGTCTCCATAATCCGAAAAAGCTTCCGTTGTGGCAATACAGGAATTGCCACAAAGCAAATAACACATTTCTATACACAGCACCACACTACCACACATGCACTGTAACACAAAAACCAAATACCTTCATAACCATCGTCATGATCATCATTTTCATGGGCGTCGTCATCATCATTCCGAAATAATCATGTAAAAATACAGTTTGTTTGTTGATTTTGCCACCACTGTCCGGCACTGCCCAGCCAACCGTTATGGTCGGTCTACAGCTCTTTATGTTCTTTATGTTGTTTTTGAATTTTTTTTTTCATATTTAGTCAATATTTGAGTTTTGGCCGACAATAGCCAACATACAGTCGCAGCAAACAGCAGCACCAGGGCTGTGTGAAAATATTTGCCAGCAATTTTCGTTTAAATGCCAAAGCAATGTTATGCATTCATATCACTCTCTCTCTCTCTACTTTTTAAGTTTTGCTTTCTGTTTTTGGAAACATTTTAAGCAAACAATAAACTCACACCACAATTGAAAAATTATTCTCGCAGCACAAAGTATACGAGGGTAACACATTGGGTTTCATGTCATTTTCTTTTTCTCTCTGGAATGCATCCAATGAGAGGGATGCGAATTTTAAAAATACAACTACTTTTATTTACTATAAAATAAAATTATAAACTCAATTCAAAAAGGTTTTTTTTCTTTTGTAAATTTATGGACGAATGCATTCCTGCCATCCTGAAAGACATTTTATAGCTCAAAAAGTGCTATAAATAAAGAATGGTATAAAAAATATATGCAAAACGGGCTTTGAACCTAGCAGTCAATAAGAGAACTGAAATCAATTTCGATTAAAATTAAAAACAGTCGAGGCGCCATACAATAAGGAAGCATTCCCATCTCAGCGAAGTTTAAAATTTTAACCTCGTACTGGAAAGTAATTTTCTTTAGCTAGAACATTCGTAAAGCGAAGATAGGTAAGTCTAGCTAAAGCACTCTTCAACCTGTGTTCACTGTCAGACTTAAAACTAGTGCTAAAAATGTCTAATAAGAGCAGTGTGAGCCTAGTATTTTCAAAACACTATATTAATAATATATTGCTGTAATAACACCAATAAAAAACAATCCACTACCGACTCTACGTGGGGCACTTTCTAATATTAATCCAGACGACTGAGCTAGCTAGGGCACCTTAACAACTGTACACACGGTAGAGTCGATCATCTTCATCTAGAGTTTACAGCGATCTCCGCTATGGTTCTCTAGCAGCTATGTACACTGGAGTGGAACTTAGGATACCCTAGCTACAGCTATTCTAGGCTCTAGCACCTTACGCAGAATTATTTTTAAGGTACGGTTGTTTGAAATAAATTTTATTGCGTCAAACATTTGACATTTGTATCTAATGTAATGAATGAATGCTCTAATGAATGATTGCTTTTTTATTAGTGAGAGCGGATGCCTACACTATCAAATACCCCATCCCATGAATCAAATCTAAAGTGGCGCAAGACTGCACTTTATTAAATTTTTATTTCGTCGCTTATTACTTCCCACGAATCCCCATTAAGAGTAGAAAATCACGCTCTATTGAAAATCACTTAGAAAAGGTTTTCCTACCACATGCCATAATAAATTGCACTCGCGCAATTATCAGTGACACTGTGATCTTATGAAATGTCTGCTATCTTTATTAAAATTTGAAAATTAAAACTCCTTTTATGAGACTGATCGTATTACAGGATCAACGATAAGAAATTTAGTTCCGCTTAGAGAATTATATTTTTCATAAATAAATCCGTGTTGCGAGTTGGCGTCATTATCCCTAAACCAAGAAAGAAATCAAGTCAGATTAGTGCCTACAGCCTACTGTTTGTTGCAAGCTTAAATTTGTTTTTCGAGTGGGGCGTATTTTTATTAAGCAAGTCCACAGAATAGATACAGCTCTTAGATCGGCATTTGTAAATAAGCAATACTATTCAGAATGTTTTCCTAGGGGCTTAGTAAAGTTTTGACTACTCAAGAAAATAATCAAGTTCTACCATAAAACTCCCACAAGCTTCTTAAGAGCTCATTGACAGATAGAACGTTCAAAGAGAGGATAGAGAATTAGTGTTCTTAAAATGGGAAAATCTCTGCAGAAGTCTTTCAAGGTAGTATATTAAGACTGCTACCATATGTCGTCTCTACAGTGAATACGCCAACAAGCTTTGACAAATTGATCAGTTTGGTTAGAGCTCACACAACGAAACCCATCGACTATATAATTTGAACGTCTAAGTCAATTTTAATGCTTTTCAATTTAAAAATTTTTTATTTACAATATTTTCTGGTTTTTGGATTCGCGTCCTTATATCGGCGAACGCATTAGTATCGTACAAACGTAAGTTAGGTGTTTCAAAATGCCTAACTCTCTAACAGATCCCTTTACCCTACATTCTTACAATAAATAAATTAGGAGCGTAGCAACACAATATAATAAAGACAATATTACGAACACCGATTCTAATTAGTTGTGTTTAGTAAAACAACAGACAACTGGATGTGGAGCAAGCAGCCGGCCAGCAAATATTTATACCTCTTCATATGCAAGTGAATTGAAACACAATTGAAACACAACAAAATCAAATTAAAAATTAACATACGCACACAGTGGAGTTGGAGTGTACAGAGTGTAACCATTGACCACAATCCACCCACTTAGACCATAACACCTGGTTATCATGTATAAATGCCCATAAATATTGTAATATGTAAATAACCAATACGCATGCAAACACAAACAGTTATAAGCATATTCTTTCATATGTATGCAAGTGTACGTGTGTGTACGTGTTAAAAAAAATTAAATTATACAATTAAGCCAACAATGTAATACCCCGCACTGCACTGATCATTCATGGCATTTTTGCTGCACAAATACAGACTCTAAGTTGGTCTGGCCGACACATATAAAAACAAGATATTACACGGTTTTATTATGCCATTATTTCGCTCTCTCCCTCTCCCTCTCACTCTCTCTTTCTCTCACGCTCAAATTGGCTGTTGTAGGTTTTTATGCATTCCCTTGCAAATATTTCAATAGCAACACACTGCCATTGCAATCATAACTGCAGTGCTGCAGTTTTTTACTTCGCACTGCTACAATGAAGCTGGAAGCGAAATTATGCGCGTGTATGTGTGTATGCGCAATAACCCCAGCAACTTTGTGTAAACATGCCGTCTGCCTCTGGGTCTGATATTTTACCAAATTTGCCAACATAATATTTACATTTTTTTATTCATACATACGAGCACATATTTATTTAAAGGCTCAACATTTTTGCAGAGAAAAAATGTTTTTCTTTTTTAATTGTAAAACTCTTTGTCATATTTTTTTTATGGTTTAATTTCATGTTTATAGCGTTTTTCTCGTGGCCTTTCAAGTGACGATTTACCAATTACTGACAATCATCTGCAATAATTGAAAAGGGGTCAGGCATTTGCATTTTTTATTAAATAATTGCCTTGTAACAATATTATTAAATTTAACAAAAAAAAATCGTCGTAATGAAACATTTAAATCAAGTGGAGAGAACATTTGATGGGAAGGGTCAGACAACAGGTAACTAAAATAATTTAGAGATTTAAAATGCACTAAAGATGCAAAGGTGCAATTTGCAAGTGTGCAATTGTATCTCACTACTTTAAGACGGAACATCGTATTGAAGGCAGCATTTAACTCGTGTTGTCTACAAGAAATTAGAAATTTTAATTCTTAACATGCCGTCTCGACTAGCCATAGATCTGTTCTGCGAACGTACAGATTGCTGTGCGGGCAGGAATTTGGCCCGTGAAGAGCGTCGCTGTTGATAGTCAGCAAGTGTTCAAACAACGTTTTCCGAACAGCAAAGTTCGTATATAAACACGTTGCTGATTTTTAATAGCAAAATTCTGTCAAATGTATGTAACAGATTGATGCAAGGACGAAGCCTTATGGTTTCTTTAAATAACTGATTTTAACACCTGGCAATCCTCATCCAATATTTAAATGAATATTGTAGAAATAACAAACGGAATGATAAACTCTTTACACCTTGGCTGAAGGATATTGGAAAAAACAGTTTAGGTAGGATAATAAAATATAATCCTGAATTTTTTCTTTGTTTTTAAAAGTAAATTTTAACTAAGTGACCCGTCAAAAGGAACAATAGCAAATAATGTCAAACAATAAAGGTAGCAAACAATAATTGTGACACATTTCTTTATTATTATGTTGTCCTTTATTTCTTTGCAACAAAAGAGGTTTAATAGCGGCAGCGGCAGCGGCAGTTTTAACCCTTTTTGCGTTTTGTCTACTTTAAGTCTTAATAATAACAATTTATTTATGGGATAGAGATAAACATGCTCCATAGACTTTTAGTAGATTTTATTCGTAAAACAAGAAATAACCGACCAAGAGCTGTAACTACCCACTCATCCCTTTTCTTTGCTACTCCCCTTATCTACATCTGAGTGCTTCTAGTGAAATTTTTGTTTGTTGTTTTTTACTTGTTGGAAAACAGTACTGCGGGACACTTTGCGAAAGTTACATCGTGAATGACATAGTCGATTCTTATATAGGAGCGTAATGAACTCAATGTTTATTTCGTGCGGCCTAAAATGTTCCTTTTGTTGTTGCGAATTGATTCAAAAGTTCTTGAATTAATCTTTCAGCTTAGTGGAATATGCGTCCTGCATGCTATTTCGAAGGTCCTATCAGGACAATTATATTGCTGAAATAACTCGTAGTCTAAACTGGTTCAAGTGAAAATAAAGGCTGGAAAAAAGACCTTATGGATCGAGGTGCACATGGGCTTGAGAATTATAATACTTCAATACTTCTTTAATACTTCAATTTGTTTATTTGCATTTATTTCAATACAGTGACACATTTTTAAGTATTTCTGAATTAATTTAATTCAATCATTTAGTCGACTTAAATTCTTCAACATTTTCGCAACAATTTTAATTGATATTAGAATTGCAAATAAAGCGAAGTTCAACACAATTCTTCTATTTTCACAAAATTACCCACGTGTATAAAAACATATTAATTGTTTTCTTTTCTTATAAAATACTAACTTTTACTTCGAATTGGCATCCGGCGGACAGCAGGAAATTTTAAACATTATTGAACACAAACCATTCAAAAATGTCCACCTTCAAAGGAAATTAGACTTAAGCAAAATAGTTTTTTTTATTTAATAAGAAGTCAACAGTATTATTGATTATCAAAACAGGACACCAAGATTGTCCACTGTGCTTTTAATACTGCGATTTAAACATAAAATAAAATCTGTATATGCTGAATTTAGCGATGCCAGAATTTTTTATTTTATTTTATTGCACACGGCTTGTTTAAATTTATTATATAATATATATACCTAAGTTTTTATGAGGAGCGAAGGAAAATCTTCGTCCGAAATTAGAAGAATTTAAGCTTGGCCAAATCTACATTTAATACTACAATTAGAATCCCACCGGAACATATACAATAAAATGTACGTGTATCTATACATGTAACATATGTAAAGTAGCTTCCCCAGTTGGCATTTGGAAAATTGTTTGACGAACACGATCATTTCAGGACACTCGTTTTGATCGCCCAGTCCATTTTCGCTACTGCAAATGATGTTTCTTCAAGTGATTTTTAAGATTATTACACAAATTCCAAAATTGTTTAAATCAAATAATATAATAAAACTTAGAAGAATTTTACATTTGAAAAAAGTTTGAAAATTAAAAAAAAAATATAATAAAGCAATAAAAGAATCCTGAGCAATAATGTGGCCGCAAAATGGAGCTGGCGTGAATTCAATATAATACAAATTTATAAGAAGAAGGTACTTTTTATGATAAAGCTGATGATGCAGGAATCAATTAAGTTTTGCATCAACAATTTGTAAATGCTGGTGACCGACTAGGGAAGGACGACCGAATCAACAAAACAAAATATAAAACCCAGAACAACCCTTGCTAATTTATACAATAGTTTTAAGCATTTGACGATGGTTTCAAGGAAAAGAGTCGCCGTCATGATACAGTTTCTTCCTTGGCACTCAACTTGTGCGATCAAAAATCGACAACGCGATTGAAAATGTCAGTTGGTTTAATATAATTAATTTTTTGTTACACATAATGTAAATAAAATAAGTTTTAATATTTTGTTTTGGAAATTAAGATATTTTTCAACGTTTAAGGATTTTTTACGAAAGTCTCTGGCACCACTGGCTACAACTGACTACTACAGCTGCCGCAGAAGTTATTGCAGAACTATTTTTTTACCACATACATAACCACACACTCCCTCGCACACAATTCAACCGCTCGTACTGTAAATAACAAACATTTAACGTAAAATTATGACATAACTCGTTCATACACATATGAATGTGTATGTATGTACGAGTATATATCCGTTTATCGTACATACGGAGACGAAAAATGCTTATGTGAAACATTTAGAGCAAAAGTGAATATCAGCCGAAAATAGCTAGTAAAATTTGTATGAATAAAAGTAAAAATGGTAGAAGGAAATAAAAAAAGGAGCAAGAGAAATAATAAAAGTAAATGGAATAAAATAAAATGGTGTGTTTTGTGCGTGTGCGTGTGCAAAGAAGGAATAAAATATTAAATTGACGCTTCGTAAAACTTTCAGTATAATGCTGTGGAGCACATTCAGACACACGGTCTCACATACACATACATATACACATAAACGCATTAAACATAAAAACCCAATAGACAAAACGGTGCAACAAAAAAAAAAAAAGGAATAAAAATATTACATACTCTCGCGTGTTAAAGCAAATCTTTACACACTCACTTACAAACGTATAGAATCACACTTTTATGTTTCGTGAATGGGCCCATCATGATTAACTCACAAACACTTGTAAGCATCGTTACTTTGTGCGACTAAAACAGACATTTTCACCGGCTATGTGAACAATCGTAAAGATCGTCAAAAGTCAAAAATTACCATTAGCCCAAGGAATTTGGGTGAAGAGTTACAATGCACAAATATCGAAAACAAAATTTACCCAATAAGCCAAGAATACAAGAAAAATTACTCAAAATAAATTTGTCATTCTAATGTGACATTTAAAAAAAAGGGGGAAAACTGCCCCAAAAATATGTTGAGAAATTGAATATTTTTTTTATTAAATTTTGGCAGTAGCTGATGGGTAACAAATGCAAATTATTCCAAAATGTAAAATCACCAAATGTTATTTTTCGCTGGATCTATTCCCCTGGCACCTTTTGTGATCATTTTATAAAACTGGCTTTTTGTTTTTGACTGTTCTTTGCGAAATAGCGTTTTTTGCTTTTAACTTTGACAACACTGCTGCACATTCTGAACATTCGAAAAATTTCTTATGTTTTTCGATTGTATGATCTTCAATTTAACACACATTTCAACTCAATGTTAAAAATCAATAAAACAAATTTTATTCCGATTATGAAATATAAATTTGTATGAAAAAAATTTGTAAAATTAAGAAAATTTCAGGTGAAAATTATTGTAAGGATTAAAAAGGAAGAAGTAAATGAAGAAATGACTTAAGGATTGTGGCCAGTGCTTGCATACAAACTTACGACTTCAGATAGACTGAAGAATGCTATTAAAACTGGAGAGTCGGAGGCATTCAGTTCTAAAAGAAGTAATTGCTGACATTTCACCCATGGCTACCTCTTCAAGGAGCTACATTTATGCAAGTCCAGTGATGTATCGCTAAGCAGATAACGTGTGAATTTGTTTGAGTGCACGAGCCCAGAGCAATACAGTGGCGGACAATTTAAAACACTCTTGTTTAATTATCGTGCACGCGAAATTCTGAATAGATACTGAGCTAAATCCGAAGTCTGATATAAAAATGCAAGAGAGAGAGAGTGTCTTAAACAATACAACGTAAATAAAATATAGTAGTGTTGTTGACGTGTTCGGTTGCAGTCACCTTGTTGAATGTGCCTTCGAAATATGTAACAATTTTCGTCAAATATTTAAAGAGACAAATTTATTAAAAGTCTTTACGCAAAACTGCTTTTGTATTTGAAATGTAAAGTTTGCCTCGCATCAACTGAAAGAAGTTTGGAATCATTTAAATCGAAATAAAAATAAATTTAATCATTTCTCTGAACTTGATGTCAACTATTCGCGCCCCTTCATACAACAAATCAGTTCACACACACACGCAAACATTAATAACACTCTTGGAACTTAAGGGCCAAACATTAAATTGGTTCATTTTTGTTGTCGGTGATGAAAAACAAACCTAATCAAATACTTTTGCAAACATTCATCCTAAAATGTCACACATATTTTGTAACACGAATGTAAATTTTATGATTTACTGCACGATTCTCAACATTGTTGCAGTCAAACGTCAAATCACGAATAAAAAACTCTTTCTTGAAATCTTTCTTCTACTTATGATTATACGAGTAAAAAAGTTCTTGCAAATTACAGACAAACACACAAGTAGTCGTACACATGGGGTCCTTCTAGAATTTATACTCCTGCTGCTTCTGTATACTGTTTGCTCGTTACTACTTACTGCAGCTTGTTTCTTGCAATGAAATAAACATTGCTTGTTCGATATGTGCATGTGTGTGTGTGTTGTACGTGTGAGTGGCACACTTATTCGTGTATTATTGAAAATATTAAATATTTTTATATGTTACGAGTTTTGTTTGCACATACAGACATACATTTTTACTACAACGTTAAATCCTCCACCATATCACAGCAGTCACTGGCGAGAACAACCTTTAACTTTGGCTGGTTGGCTAATGTTGCTGTTTGTGCAACTCTTATTCTATTTATTTTACAATCAAGAGTTTGTTTATTTGTCATTTATTTATGAAAACAAATATACTCCTCGTATGAAACACATATTTGCTTTTATTCTTCCTTCAATTACTTTGACATTTTCACACCGTTTTTTAGTTTTATTTATTCCTTCGTTGATCAATCGATCAATACTGTTAAGAAGAGCATGTATTTTCCAAACAGAAGTCGTAAAAATTTCAAAATGCATAACAAGTTGTACACAACTTAGACTTTTTATGAATGCTCCTCATTTTCTGGACGAAAGGCTTGAGAGTTCGAATAAAGTACATTTTTCATAAGTACCACGTTTCATTTAATAACTAATTTTAATTAACAAAGAGATTTGGCCAACAATCGCCACTTTGGACATTTCATTGAAGTTTTAATACAAAGCAAATGATTACAATATATTTTATTCCACAAAGTTGTTACCGTTATTACGCTTAACATAACGGTATATTTTATGATAGAAGAATATGATGAAAATCGATTTTGCTAACGATACGACGTAAAACCTAAGAAGGTGGTGATGTCGTCATAATTTGAATAGGATTTAAAATCTTAATTCTTTTTTTTCCTGGAATTTCATCTTCCAAATAAAATTTGGAAATGGTTAAACAATTTTTCTCCAAACCGATCGAAATACTAACATTACAAACATGATTATCAAGTGTTTTCAATCTTAAAATTTACCATTTTGCTAATATGAAAAGCTTTCAGTAAATAGTGAGAGCTGAATATTGAATAATTTTTTAGTAATTAAACACCTTTTATAGTGCCAAGCCATTATCAGAAAAACTCTTAGCGACTTGTAGAACCGGTTTGTCTCCAAACCAAGCTTGACAAAGGATGACGACAATTCGTTCCAAAATTCTACATCAAAACATCCTGTCGAAATATCAAATCAAGAATCAAGTTAGCCACTTCTTCTAACCGTTAGAAAATTTTACTTTTATATAAATTCGTTCTCCATATCTACACGCAAACAAAAAATATGGTTGAGGTATTTATAATTTAAGGACTAAATTATATGCTTGTAAAGAAATATGAGCACGATCCCCTTACAGTGATAGAAAAGCAAAGAAATTTATGTTAATGATTGGCAACGGCGCAGGTAAGAACACACATGCCGAAGCCAACACGCTAACTACGTGAGCCACAGAACACACGCACTCTTTATTAAACACCAAAACACATTTTACAGATTGTGCTTACCAAGATCATGTTATCGTTAGAGTTATTATATTATTTTTGTACAATTAAAATAACTTGCTTATTGTTAAAATTTTAGTAAAAATTCTGTTGTCCAACTGAAGTAATTTTTCAAATAACCATTATATGTTTGCTACATCAAAACATTGTTGTAGAAAATATAATACTTTTGTCGTTACCATGTCACAACCATAGTTCTTTCGTTGCCTGTATAAACTCCGTAACAACAGCACTCTTGATCTTATATGTGAAATATTTACACTATATATTTATACGGTTTCCTTAGTTTTTTATATACTCATTCAGCTATTCAGCTGATCTGATTCAGGTATTAAATCTTGCTTATAAAAAGGATGTATTGAAATAAAATTTGTTTCTCTTCTTGTCAAAAACTTAGTTCCAATCAATTGCTTGAGCTTATTTTCTTTAAAAACCAAAAATAAAGCAAAATTACTTTCGCTGGAGGAACTTCTGCTCGTCCTTTATTTTTCTACTTCAATTCATTTAAGTTAAAATTACTTCACACCGCTCATGTTGATTTGCTTCTTTACAATAACAAAATTAAGTCTTTTTTCTTGCGTTAAGTTTTTTGAGTTAATGAAAATATTCTCGTTAAGAAAGCCCAATCGCGAGGTGTTACCTGCCGCACCTTTCAAATATTTAATTGCTATTTCCGGTCTCCTGTTCTTTCGGCTTCTTCGCTTTTATTTAGTGGCCAAACAAATTCAGTTGGCATAATAATATTTTTAAATGTAACCGCATTATTAACAGCAAACTGCTTATCAATAAACATTAAGGCCAACGGACAAAACAAATTTCGCTTTGTTTTAAAGGCAACAAAGGCAAGGATAAAATTAACAAGAAACAGATTTAAAAGCAGACTGAAGACGGCTGGACAGACAAAAAAAAACGAAGCAACAACACACAACCCATTTTCCTTTGTTTTCGGAAATCAACGTTTATAGACTTAATCTGAAAGTCATTTACACAACTTCTTACACATTTTCTTCTCGCACCTTTTTTGTTTTGTTTATTATTTTTGCGCTTTAAAAAAAAGAGATTCCTGAGTGCAAAGAGTCCTGCTTAATTTGAATAATTGTGAATGTTGGTTTAACGCCTAAAGAAGTTGGAACATAATTTATACATTTCTCTATCCACTGGCCCCAAATGGGCGACTTAAATGGATTTTTAAAATAAAAATAAACTTACAAACGTTTTTACTCCGTTTGCAATATTTCTGAAAAGTAAAGGAAACAAAGACGATGAAGATAATTTGTTGCTTAAATTTGGAAGGCAACCGCGAACAACCGTCATTAAAAGTGGGGAAGATTTTCTTTAGTTTTACAAATGTTTTATCTAGAAGGAATAACATTGACCGATTTTCTCATGCAGAATTTTAGCGAATGGATCCGTTTATGCAACCAATTCGTTCCGCCAATCGAATAATTTATGATCGTTATACCAGTGTATATAAATTATTCCCAGTCTGAACGATAAAACGCATCAATGCTCGTATCAATTTTAGAAATTATAAATCAAAAATGATCTCGTTCCTAGCTATGAAATATGGTTTCATGTTTTCTATACGCGGCAGGGGTTAAATAAATTGAAAATCGATCAGTGTATTAAGTTAAACCCGGATGTCTTTTAATATGAATAAAATATCAAAACAATTAAAACTCAAATTAAAAAAAATATACGTTAAATGTTGTTGCATACCTCACACCCTTGCAACGAGCGTTCAAACAAATCGAAAAAACTAAAATTGAATAATTTCGAAAAACCCATATTCTTTCTCTATCGTCGTACTGTTAACTAGTCTGTTTCTGGTAGACATCCAGTTTAAATTACAAAAGAAGCGCAAAGAATATATTCTCGTATAATGACAGCATTCAGTCAATTGCTAATGAAACCACTTCCTCCCTCTGCACTCAAGGAAATACTCACGCACACCCATTCAAAGACACTTGAAAGAAGCTGAGAGGAAGACATACAACCAGTCACACATAACGCGAAAATGAGTTTTATTTAAATGGGAAAAACTTTTGAATCCCTCCCACCGTTTGAAATAAAATCATCAAGTACTTTTCAAACAGTTCTTAAATTACTTTTATTATCATTTTCGACATCTTCGTGGAAGTATTTAATAGAGAAATGTTTCCAAGTGTTTGTTTAAAATACTAAATATGTTTGTATGTGTGTTTTCTATTGTTGTACGAGTATTTTTCTCCTACTTCTCAGAGCTGAGTGCAAGGTGGAGTTGGGGGCAAAATGTCTATTTCAATATGAAAATTGTGGCAATTTCTGATATAATTTGCCATGAAACTTTATTGCAAGTTACAACTCAGTTTGCAAAATTTTGAGGAAATTAATATTTATTAATTAACGGATGATTAATTATTTTTATAGCGACTTCTTAATATCAAATCGAACGATCGTGTAGACTACTAGTATATCTGGGCATTTAAGACATTTTATATACAAAGCGCTACAGATCACTAGAGTATTTTTCATAGCAATCAAGTAGCTTGAGGATTAGTTAACATTTGCTTGGAATTTTATTTTTACAGTATTTGAGTTTCGCTCATCTCTTTAGTTTGCTGGAAACTTTTCAAATTTGAAGACCGAAAGCATAAGTCCACTAGATGGGACGACACTGACACAGAACTTGTCGCGTGACTGGTTCACGTGCCTGTCTCTACACGGCGCTACAATTATTTAGCCGGCCACTTCTAACACATCACCAAGTTACGTTCCAATCTCCGACTCCAGCCTTGAGATGCACAAAAACGCTACAAGCAAACGGAAACACTTAAGTGGGAGAACATCCACTTGCCCTCGTATTACAAGCTGCCTAACTGTAAATAATCCTCCTAAATATTCCGTTTAATCGACGCCTTGTGATATTTGAGACATAATTTTATGTCTGTGCTACAGTTGAATAAAGAAATTATTCAACCCTTTTAGATTAAAAGCTGAGAGCTATTTTCAGGAAAAACAATAATAAAATCGTATGTAATGAGCTGTACTGCAAATTAAATTCACTTCTTTAAAAAGCAAATCACTAATGACAACATAATTATAATTAAAGTGTAAAAAATTACAATAATAATAACAACCACTTGCTCGCACAATCCCCTACAACGACTGCCAAAACATTTAATTCAACAACACAATAGCTGTAACACCAACTACAAAAAAGAGAAATTAAAATAAAAACCCAACAACATAAATGCTTGAACAATTACACAAGAAAGAAAAAACAAACGACGATAAAAGAAATTTATTCGCAAACAACACGCATGCAACTGACAATTGGGTGTTAAGACAACAAACCGACGCACGTTTACCCATAAAAAATACCAAAAGTCCTGGAGCTGGAAGAACGAGAATAGAGAGAAAAACTTTACATAAAATGCAACAACGCCTATTTCCTGAACAGACTCGTTTGAATAAGAATCGTTAGCAAAGTTGAGTTGGCGTAGTGTTGTTGGTGGCACTGCAATTTGTGTTTGTTTTAAATACGAAAAAAAACAGCGACTGCGAGAAGAGAGGGAGAGTGAAGAAGCGATGTTATTAAGATTAGTATAAAATTACAACGCTTACCCCAACACTACACACACACACACACACACACACATCTTTCACCACTTGCACCCAGTGGAATTACTGATGTTCCAACACAGCAGCGTTTTAATTGCCCTTAAGTTGCGGTAGCAGGACGCAGGGTGGAAGAACAACCAAAAAATCATTAGCATTCGTTTAAGCAAATAGTGTGTTGTATAATGATGACCTTACTTTGATTTAAATCCACATTTATCTTCATTTAAGTTTCTGTTGTTCCTCAAGCGGCGGAGGGCAGGAGATAAAGTAGGGTAGAGTGCGAAAAAGGTTAAAACTGGACTTATCTTATTCATTTAATTTCTGCGCTATATGTTTTAATTTTCTTTTTTCGCACATCTTACACAAGTTAATTTACACTTAAACACTTTTACACCAATACTAAAGTAATTACGAGTCATTTTGTAATGGATGCATAACGGCTGTTGCATTAACTTTAATTTAGTGCTGGTTCACAAGTTTATTTGCTGTTAAAATTGTTTTTGTTGTTGCTGTTGCTCTGGCTGCCGTGCTGTGTTGTCTGCTAATTAAAAATTTTTTATTTCAAGAAAAAACATTTTCTAGGTGCAACAAAAACTACTCAGCCACAATTACTCTAGGAATTTCAGCAAAGAAGACACACACACACACATAGGTATAGGCAAAGTTATGTTAGTGTTTAATTCAACCTTTAGTTAAAGATATGTGCACACATACACAAAAATGAAATGTATACTGAACACTAAAAATTTTCGCATACTATAAAGTTATTTTTTTACACATTGTTATGAATATTTTTTTTTTGTTTTTTAATAGAAGCGAGAAGATAGTTACAGACCAATCAAATGTTATTTGAAATTGCAGAATTTTATAACATTTCGTCCTTAATGTCATTAAGTTGAGAATGAAATAAGAATATTTTTGGACAAGTACAGCACTGGACGCGAAAAATAAACTTCTAATAAAAAAGGGAGTACAACATGCGACGCCATACAAACCCAGTGTTAAAGATTGCATTCAGATGCACGTCCAACTCGTATTAGCAGACGTTGTCACGTTTACTTTTAGGATGGAAGTGGACAAGTAAGGAGGGAAGTACCATCAGATAATGGAAGTATAAATCTTCGCTTAATTACTACTTCTGGTTTTACCAAATAATAATTTAGAAAGGTCATTATGCCTGAATTCAAAACAAGAGAAGTTCACATTTTCTCATTAAATCCTTTGCATGTATTTGACGATAAATTTGCAAGCAGCATCTCTTTTCCAGAAGTTTAACTATAGGATAAGTTTTACGTGACGCAAAATATTAAAGACAGTATAAATCCATTAAATATTTTAACTATTAAAACGCTATCGGTTTGATATTGCGCACAGTGTGGCTACTTTTATGAATCACTTTCTCTTACATTCTCATACTGGGTTAAGCAACTTAGTTTTGTTTACTAAAAAAAAACTTAAGATTTTCACTTTGGTATCATCAGCATGAACAGAAAGAAACGCACCGTCATCATCGTCTTGATGATCGTGGTTAATATGGTTTAAATATTGAAAGTATAGGTTCCTTGATTTTTTCCTTGATTTTTTTTTAATATTTATTTCCACTTTATTTCAAAATAGCTTTTACTTCCACTGTTCTTTTTCGTTGGCTTTGGTTTCATTTCTGTTAAATCGCTGATGATGTTGATAAAGTTCAAAGTTTTATGCGGGCATTAGTCATTTATTACACTTTAAATTAATTCGCTCATTTGTGGTTGCGCCAGACACACGGTGGTAAGTTTAGGTGGGTACTGCTCTACGTCCTATGTTGCCTTCGAAGTGAATACTGCGAAATGGTTTGTTGCCAAGTTCTGCTTTTTTAATGGCCTGCCTGCTTTTCTTTTGCGGAGTAGGAGTGTCAGACATTAGGAACAACATACGAAGGATGCGTAGGTTACAAAATTGATTAACAAACGCATCAGCTTACAGTTTTAATTTAAGATTTTAATCTGATCTCTTGAATTTAATTGAAATTTTAATTATTAAACAGATGAAACTTTTAACTTAGTCCAATCAAAGTCGAGCATTGAGAATGAATTGCCGCATCAGAGTTCAAACTAATTGGAAAACAACAAAGTAAGGAACTTTAAATTCGTTGTGATATCTCCAAATTTGAGAAAAGTCTTTCGTGGCTTCATTTATGTGTTTTAATTCTGCGTTGTAGTGCTAAGGACTCGTTTGCCATTTCAAGGCAACGCAAAGTACCGCACAACAACAAAAGTAAATAGAAACCGAAGACATAAAACAGTCCGGAGCTTAAGTATTATCGAGATTATTTTAGTTTCTCGCGGTTTTGTTTTTATTATAGTTTTCTGCACCAGTTTAAGGGTAAACAAACATAATTGAGTTTTAATGGCTTCTAAAATACCAAACAAAACCATCTATAAAAGGAGCTGAATTATCCAATGGTTAAAGACGCATTTAAAAGCTTTAGGAGAAACTTATACTGGAGTCAAATTTTTACTTTTTTTCTTCATTAGCTAGACATCAGGAAATTGCAGTAGTTTTGTATCTAAAAATAGGTGCGCAACACTCGTATGATTAAGAAGAAAGTTGACTTGACTACTTGTTTGGTTTAATAATATTGGAGAAATAAATCAGTAAAAAATCAAAACTAAATGCTCAAAGTTTTTATATCAAAAGGGCTTCTGTTTTGAAAGGTTGCATTCCAAAATATATTTTATTTAATTTTTCGTTTTGAATTCGCTTTTCTTAGTACGATTTTTGACAACTAACTTCCGTTGGACATCAAAAGTAACCAAAACTTTTGATCTAGTCTACAAAGAAAGATCTTTTAAAAGGCCTACGAAATTAAAGTTCCTTAAATATCACCGTGCTACCCTGTTAATCACACTAATACAACAAGAGCAAGTGTTACCTTCTCTTAATGGTTATTTTGCACATTCAACAATTTATTTAATTAAAGAAATTAAATGAAAAGAAAACGAAATTATTGTGTCGGCTTAAAAAATGATTTTAAATTAAAAAAAAAAGAAAAACTACCAAAAGTGAAAAAAAGAATTGCCATGTCTTAACTACTTGAAATCTGAAGCGTTAATCTTGTGCATTAAATCACCACCAACGTTTTTATAAATAACGCTTAAAGTACTCCGGCTTCGACAACATTACGTGGCATACAAAATTGTTGCTGGCTGTTGTGCTTGTTTAGCTTTTACTGCGTCGACATTTATTTCTTCACTGAAGCATTAGAAAGGACAAAAGTGAAGGGAGGTAAACGTCCCCTGTTTTGTTTGTAAATTAAAAATCTTAAATTAGACCAATTAAATAGATTGCCAGTCATCCAAGACGTTATTTGCTCGCTAACTTACAACATTCGCACAGAAAATATTTATGCAAAGTGGTGCTGCTGGGGGTTGTGAGTGTAAATGCTGCCGATTAATGTGTTTGTGCCGATTAATGTCATTGTTTCTACATCCACTTTGCCTAAGGTGAAGATTAAGAATTTGGCACTTACAAATAGTATTTGTTCAAACGGACACACAATTGAAATGGGACTGCTCGACAGATACTTACTTTGAACATACGACTACATGTATTTAGTGAAGAGGCGATTTAGAGCACAATTTATTGATACCAAAATAAATTCACTTTCAGTTGTAACAAAATAAGTGTCCGAATCGAATTTTATTAAAAAGGTTTCATGTGCTTGGCTTAAAAGATTTTAAATGAGGATTTGTTTATTTTCAAAGTCATAATTTGTGAAGTTTAGAAGCTACAATTTTTTATTCATAAAAGCACTTGAAGGATTTTGTTGCGAGAAATTAAGTCTTGCTTCTGAAGGACAAATCATATTTAGCAACATGAAATGCTTTCGCAAGATATTAGCTTCCTTTCGATAATTCTTGTTTCCTTCTCCAGGGCCTTGAATAGACGAATGTTTATAACTAAAGTACATGGTCGCTTAATATTTTGTTCTTGGTTTAAAGATTAAGTGTATTTTTTTAAAGACTCAGATTTTCAAGTGAAATTTTTTATAAAAAGTTCAATTTTTCAGCAATTTATTCGAATCATGTCAAGAGTAACTTACCTTATATAGTCCTTTATGTCAAGAGAGAGTCAAGACAAATTGTCCTTATATCCTCTGCTGCCTTAATTGCTTAATATTATTGGCATTTGGTGTAAAGCAAACTAGAGATTAAAGTTTTTCTAGCCTTTTTGTAATTCGTCAAAGCTGTTGCTTTTCACAGCTCAAGAAAACTCTTCCAAGAAAAGAAGTCAACTAATTATGCTACTGTAACATCAAAACAAAACAAAAAAAGGATTTGTACACACTTCAAGCTATTTTTCCTAACCATGTCTGTTGTGTTTTACAAACACTAGACATGCGAATTTCTATACAGCAACTACCACCGAGAGAAGAAAAATCTAAACCAACAATTGCTTGAGGATAAGAGAAGCATTAATTTTGTTCGCAAACAATATAATCAGAAAAAACAACAATAAGGACAAAAAAGAAGTGCGTCCAATTACAATGAGAACCCTGCACTAAATTTAAACACCAAAAAGGCAAGAAAACAAAAAAAAGGTGCCGTAGCAAATGGCAACCTGCTGCTTAAATGAAAAATAATTTCATTAAAAAAATTAACTTTTTAAAACTTAAATTCTAAACTTCTTACTTTTGAAATTCCAAGCTTATTTCCCCGAAATTCGCAATATTGACCACGATTCTAACTTTAAACTTAAAGTGTGACATTTAATAAAAAAGGGTAGAAAAAAATATAAAATCAGAAGTCCTACGATATTGGAAGATCCGCATGTGAATTTTGTGCTACATTAAGAAATGGTTAAATAATTTTAGTTGATAAGAGAAGTCATTTGGAAGTGCTAATAAAATTCCATTGCGAGCAGCACGCATACTAAGAAAAACATAAAAAGGAAACTTGGGTTAAACACAATTTGTTTTGATTACAGTTAGACAAGGCAACTTGTAACTTTTTTGTTGCCAGCCTAACTACTCTGTACGCAAACAGCAATTGTACTGGCGCACATACAAACATAAGGATACTTTCCTTTATATTTTTATGTGTTTAGCCAAGGGCGTTACGCATAAAAAATAAAACAAGGAGGCAAGAAAGAAAGTGTCTAAGACAACAATAATCTACACTTACCCAAGCACATTAAGTTGAATTGGCTAATCTTTTTGCGTCCTTTTTTATTGCACTCTTCGTCTTCTTTGTTATGGCCATAAAAACACCAGCAAAATAATAACAAGAACAAAAATAGTGTAAAAGTAATTTTCCATAGTTGGTTGCCTTAATACTGCCGCAGGATATTCAGTTTTTACAGAGTCCTTCTCTCTTTTTTCTAGATGAAAGCGACACAGATTAAAGTTGGTGCAACTATTTATGAATTGCTGTCTAAATGTTTGGTGAAAATTTGAATCAAATTAATAAAAATCGAAAATTATGCAGCCATTAAATATAAAGTGAATCCATGCGTATGAGTAATATTGATTTTATTTTATGACTCATGCGACGTGAACAATAGCAGGGAAAAATCGAAAACTTCTTTCTCAGTTTTTAAAAAATATTGGATTTTTATAAAAGATCTAACAAGGATTGTTGAAAGAAATAGTAGAATGTTTAAATATTCTTATAAGAGTTTAAATTAATTTTTCGATTAATCAGTGGACGAAATAATGTTGTAATAAAAATCATCAGGAATTAGTTGATACCTTTGTTTTTACTACTGATGGTTATGGATTGATGATGAAATTTGCGGTCGAAAATCACCAACACGACTAGAAATCCGTAGGAGGCTGCCACAAGCATTCATAGGTTAGGCCCATTATTGTTCATGTAGTTTATGATTGACTTGTACTGTAAAATTACCTTTTGCAAGTCTTACACAAACAATATGACGGATGACATACAACTATTTGCAATTGATAATGGTTTTGGTAAAGATTATCTTGAAAACAATATCAATAATGAACTACAGCGTCCAGCAGATTGGTCGGGATATAACATTTTTATGCTTTAAGTCCAGTGACTACTTAGAACTTCTGGCAATTTAAGAGCCAAATTTTGGGCAGTTGCCCGACTTAAAACTCGTGGATGGTTTTTATACACAAAACCTTAAATGGTATGAAGATGAATGAGGATTTCGCATGGAAACTGTGGGTGCCTCAGGAATTGACCAAAGCCACCATAAGGCTCTCATACAATTCACCGCTTGCTTCTCACGAAAGCATTGGTTAGACTCCCTAACGAGTTAAAGAATATTTCAATTGGCCAAACCAAAATACTCAAGTTTGGGATTTCGCAAAATGTGCGAAGAAACAAAACCGGCGAATATAACACTATGACCACCAGTGGGACCGGTCGTTTCACCAAATTTTTATAGATTTTTAGGATCCGTATTCGCGGTCGAAACTAGGAAACTCTTTTATTTTTATCAATACATCTGAGCGAGTGAACCAATCGATGTTGCCAGCAGTGTGCAAGACGAACAACCAGAGTGGGACAAGCATTTGGCAGAAATAGAATTTCTGCTGAGATCGTCAATGCTAACTTCAATAAGCGTTACACCGTACTTTACTTTATTCGGAATGAACATGATTGGTCATGGCAATATGTATAAATTAGCGAGAAAACTAAAATGTTTAGGAGACCCGGAATTTAATATTTGTGAGAAACCAAAATTCGGGGTAAACTTCATAGAACCTATATAAGAATTCAAAAAAACCTATAACACGCGTTGTCGTATCGTAAAGTTTGTCCGGTGGCAAATATTACTAGAACTATTCGATTCATAGATGGCTTATATTATAGAAAATATATTTCTGCACATGTAGTCAGCGCGTTGTGATCTGATATCCAGAGTTTTATGAAGCAACAGGTCGTCACGATGCAACTTTATAAAGTAATCAAGTATCTGCTGCATAAATTCAATTTTTGTCGTTCTACCCGAACAAATTTTTAGTCTGTCTGAATCATTCTTCCTTATATATAAGCAACTCTTTTTTGTGAGAGTATCCGCAGAGTTTTCAAATTCCGCATTTGTAATTTTTATTTGTTGCAGTTCTGCGTGTATTTTAAAATAATATATAATTAATATTCATCCTATCTCCTCTTAATCTATAATCTTGAATTTATAAAAACGTTTCTTGTTCAGCAATTTCTATACAAAAATAAATTGTTAAATCCATTGAAATGCGCTTTGAATTTTTATCTGTTCGCAAATATGAATATAGAAAATAATTTTAATATTTATATATTTATTGTGTTGTTTGTTAAATTATTTGTGGCCACAATATTTAAATTAAAGTAAACAACACTTTGAGGCCATCATGCCGCAAGTGCAGGCATCGCAAAACAACATAAATAATTATAGAGGCAACGAAATGCAGACACGCTGATTCACACACCACGCGTACAAATAAATTTAATTATAATACACACATAAATACGAGAATAGATTTACAGACAACGAAAAAAAAAACACTTGTACACGCATGCCCTCATATGCTCAGCCTCGAAAACGTGCACCTTTTTCCAACAACAAAAACAAACTCCCCACAAACACAGATGCAGATAAATTCAGGTGGGATCTTTGCATGTTAAGTGCCAATTAATGAACCATTGTCAATTACACACAATTGCACAGATTCACGTAGATTGATACAGATCCACCAGACATTTCCTTTTCGTGCTCCCCTAATTTATTAAAATCCAAATCCCAAGAAATCTCCTGTAAAGAACAATATTTTTACACAAGTTTTGCTTTTGAGACAAACCGATAGCATATCGCACCAATTCTCTATAATAAAACGTATGTTTTCAGACAACCGATCTTTAGACAATCGTAGCTACTTGGTTCTTTTTTAATTTCATTCCACTGCAACACATTTCGTCATTGTATTGAGTCTATTGAGTTGGATACGAACCTTCTCGCCATACTGTACAAACTCTAGCGGACACAATTTTCACGCCGAGAACATAAAGAGCTACAGATAAATCGTGCAACATTGAATCTTAGTGCATATAAATCGAAACAATTTGAAGGCTGCGAAAAGATTTCGATCAGTAACATTTTTAAAAATCGTCCCAGTATTTGATCAATGAGTTCGATTCGCAAATGCAGCTACGAAACTATAAGTGAATATTGAGGCACTTTACGTCGAATCCAGCGTTAGCTGAGAAACCTTTTGTATAAATCGAGAAAAGTCAACACCTACAGCAAAACCGCCTTGGCTACGACAAAATGGTATAAGAAACGACACCATCTGCCGGTCACTAAGCAGAGTAAACTGGTTGGCTCCAAAACTTTATCTATGAGTAGCTTGAAGTTTACTTTAGTTTACATGGCTTTGAAAGCTGCAACACAATTTAAAATTGGACGGCCGTCTTAATTCTGAATTTTTAGGGATTAGCGTTACCTTAGCAACCTTACAATGAATTACAAAATGGAGTTAAACATTTTCTATCATAACCTTCTTCTTTTCTATTGAATTTATTGGTAACGCTAATAGGAATATATGTTATTTTGTTACTTTTACAAAATAATTTTGAAATAAATAAAATATTTATCCAAGCATTTCCCCCAATCACCAGACTAAAACGTTTATCACTCCCAATAACGAATGCTGTCTAATTTTTATTTTAAATCAATAAATCTGGCAGCACTGCATTGACACACAAACATGTCGCACCTGCACATGTTAAAACAATTGATATTGTTGTAAAAAAAATACAACAACACCAACATGCCATCGCCGTTGATATCTGTAAAGTTAATTTTTTCACTTGGTTTTTTTATCGCATGTAGTCGCAGTCGATGGCAGTGCAGTGACAAAAAACGGATATTAAATGTTCAATAAAAACAATTGGATTTAATCAAATTTGCCAATTGTGAACATTTTAATTATTTAGAGACAATCGTTTGTGGTTGTGGAGCACAAAATCTTAGGGCGACCCCAAATAATTTGTCCCCGTTCGAACTTAAACCAAACATTCCTAATTTGTATTCATCCTTGGTTATTCTTAAGCTTTGTAAAAGTAAAAAAAATTTTCTCATTCCCATTTCTGTAAACCGGGAGCGCTGTTATTCGCTCAAAACTCATAATAAACAAAAAATTGTATTTCACTCTTATTTTATTTTAAAATTTTTTTAATTGAATTTTTGGGACAAATCTTTACCACTCAAAAAAGTTTTCTGGTGAAAATCAAAATCAATAGGAATTCACAGTTGGACTCAGTTTAATAGTTCGCGTGCTGGAAATTATACTAACACAAAAAAGTGGAAAATTATCATTCAAATACTAAAAAAAACTCATTGCAATTAATTAAATTACCCGTGTTGTTGTTCATTTTGAATTTCTAAAAGGGAACATCCCTGTTAGAAAAGCGAAAAAATTAAGGATCTCCAAAAAAGTTTCAAACTAAATGGATTAAAATTTAACGTGGTAAATCGTTTGGTCTGGCGTTGGACATTCGCTATATCTGAATTAAACTCAAAAACAGGAACATAAAATCGTTAGGATCACTTAATCCGAATAATTGATTGTCCGAACTAAAAAATTCGGAACAAATCTAAATGATTTAAATAATTTTATTTCTATGTAATTGCCTTTTAAAATTGCCTAGGTTGTTATTGAATAGAAAACAAACGAGTTTTTTTTTCATACCTGCTGCCCCTTTACACTTGCACACGCATGGTTCACAAACGACAGATGTGCAAGTGTGTGTGTGTGTAACAACAAAATGTACTGCAGCAAATGAAGCCGGCATGTTAGTTTTTTTTTTTTGTTTTGCAATAAATTATGTTTGGCGGTTATTTGTTGTGTTGGTTACTTGTTGTGTGAATAACAAAATGTATACACCCGCAGCAGCTCTCATTTAATCTCTATCAGAAAAACCTATACTCACACACACACTCAAATCCACTTTCATCCGCACAATCACCCACGCATTTTTTGTAATGTGTTTTAAATTTTTCAATTGAATTATATTCCAATAAATTAATCTCTCCGAAAAAAATATAAATATATTGTTAAGCTCAATGCATTTAATTTTCATAATGTAGCGCTGTTTGTTCCCCAGAGCTCAGCAGTATGAATGCAAATGTAGCGCAGCAACATTATCTTCAAACAGCAGCATAATTATTTTTATTTGTTGATCATGTTGTTAAAATTAAATACATTTTTTAATCATCCATCTGCACGTTCATACATTCAATAATAATTTATTATAATTTAGATGCGAAAACGGTAAGATTCTCATTCAAATAAATAAATAAATAAATCTCAACAACAATGACTTGTATTCGCATCAGTTAAATAGCAGCTACCATTTGCATTGCAAAAAGTTAATTGTGAGGCAATTTAAAAGCAAAAAAAGTTTATTAAGCAGAGATATGTTCAAGTATGTGATGATCACTAGTATTGCTATGTGCGAAAAAGATATTCAAGAAGCAATCACCCTACATCAGGGACCAGCAAAACTAAACACGACTTCATCGTGCGTTATTTTGTCTTATCGACCGATTGAAGAACTTACTGAAAATACACGGACATTCGAATCGTTAAAACAAATACAAATACATTCTGCCCCAGTTTTGCAAGATGATGAAACACATTTATATCCTCTTTCGGCTGCACAACTCTACATACTGCATTAAATCATTACCATCTGTTTGTTTCCCGTCATGCACCATGAATTTTCGGATTTAGTTTCCTACAAGCAAGAGCAAAATTCTCTAAGTATAACGATAAGAAAGAGAGCGACAGCATAAATATGACAACAATCACATTGACAGCACTGTGAAATAGTATGGCAACCTTGCTTTGCACTAATATGGAATTTTCAAAAACACATAACTTGATTTATGAACTTTTTAATGTCAGGAATTCCACTGTAATTTTATTTCTAAAGGCAAAGAATCAACCCTTACCTTATAAGAATTTATGACAGATTTGTCTAAGATTTTTATATGTTTTGATTTGCTTTTAGCATGCTGTTAAAAAATGGTTGCAGCAGAGAACATCATAGTGTTTACTGCCATATTTAAACTTTTGCTATTGCTGTTGCGTACTCAGCAATTACAATATAGGATTTCTTTTTAAATCTTAGTCAATTGTCAAAAGTAACTTTTTTCCTTAAAATTAAGCGGCGAGACGAAGCTCGAATAGCAACTGGCTCAGGTTACGACGCCAAAGCTTAGTATTAAAATTTAGAAATGAATAACTTCTTCATACTATTAAAGACTTAACAATGCACCCGCCCTATACTAGTCACATGTGTTGAACAGTTCATGAGAGCACAGAGTATCTGTGCAACAGGAAAGTAGTGATGGTAACGGTGCTCCCGATTACTAAAAATTATAAATTCAATCATTATATTCGTAATGCAGAGGCTTAACTGCAATTGCCATAATTAGGGAATTTAAAGTTTATCTAAAATTTTCGTTTAAAGCACTGCAGACCTGCAGCTGTACAGTGAGAATTGAACATTATTTTAATTACCTGTTTCAAATTTATATTAATAGTCTTCTATTTAATATTTATAAAGTATTTAAATTTTATGTCATCACATTTGGGAACATTCACATTTTCAGCACGAATATTTCAAAATGGGTTGTAGCAGAAACTAAAATATCCTTGAGCAATTTTACGACTACCAACTAGATTTTACAAGTTCGTCTGCAGTGCGTATTATGCGCATTTATTGTATTTGTTTGCGACTGTACTCGTGCAATTATGTACAAAATTTTATTTGTTTTTATAATCAATTTGCGCTGCAAGCCTTTTCAACAAAAGCATCAGGTATGTGGGAGTGGAGTGTGATTGTGCGATAAACTAAAGCCCATCATATTTGTGGCGAGAACAACAAAGCAAAATAATAAAATGATATTTAAATTTCGTTGTTACGAACGAAAATTGTTATTATTGGCAATACCATTTGTCTAAGCATTTCAAATTAAATCATGTAAAATTATTCATTCAATTTATGAAGTCATTTTCTATTATTCTAAATTCTATTTGCTCTCAATAATGAATGAAATTTTGATATGAAAGTGCAAACATTTATAGACAGTGGCAGATGAAAACACCCAACATGTCCGAGATTTTTTTTGTTTAACGCGAATTTGCCAATTGATAAAACTGATAAATAAATTTTGTCACTATAATATTTTACAAAGTTTCGAGTAGTTTGTAAATCGGCTTTGTAAAGATACGATAAGTTATACACGACAAATTATAGAAAGAAATATGAAAGAACAATGATGTCACAGAGCCCAACCCTTAATCACCATTTTGTCTTTTTTTTTCTCAAAGGTCATGCAGATATCCGCTTCTTTAATTTTGTTAATCACTGTACTAAAAGTGATGTCTACCATTATTATTATTATCATCTCAATTTAAAATATTTTATTATCATCCAATTCTATTCTATGATAATATTTTTTCTTTTAATAAAATTCAATTATTAATAATCATATGTTTATGTTAATTGAAATGTAAAATTAAGTGAAAACATTTTATTTTGGGACGAAAAATGGAATAAAAATGTTTGTCTTTTCAATTGCCTTCGAAAAATATCAATAACTAATTTTTTATGGAAAAATTAAATATCAGAAAGTAAAAAAGATTGTTTATTTTCAAAAGCAAATAGATTTCTTGCGCCATATCGATTAGTCAGTCACAATCGTTAAGAAAAACATTTTCACGACTACTCTTTCTTCATGAAATATATAGAGATTTTTCTCTTACTTTGCCCTGAGCTTTGGTGCCCCTATTATTGTTATTTTTAAAAGACCCCATGCACCGAGACCTTTTGTTGTCTAGGCTACGAATGAACCCAATTACTTCATTCCGGCAGCCATTAGAATACCACCAATAAACTTTGCCTTGCGAATCCCGATAGAATGTTCTCTGATGTAGTTTCGTAATTATTAAGATCCGACCATTTCCCTGACATATAAACTTGAAATAACAATGGGCGGCTCTCAACAATACATTGTCATCGAGTTTTACTATTGGCTAAACAGTCAGATCGGTTATTCTGCTTCTTAAGTTGATCATGCAAGGGAAGAACATGGTCACTATAACCATATTATAGCCTAAACAACAATATATTATTGGGATAAACATTTAATGTTTATTTGAAAATATTTCAAACATTACTTAAATTGCGATAAATAAGTTATTGTTCACATTTTGTCATTAAATGATTTTAACCAAGAGAAATTGCAACACAGTTGACAAAGTATTTTAAGAATACTAAAATAATACAATAACTCGCTCTAGTTATAAAATGTCTTTAATAGACAAACTAATACAAGTAGAATCCGATTTGTTATTCATTAAATATAAAATTACATACTTTAATATTAAATATCTCAGCGCTAAAAATGTTCTAATCAACATATTATATTTGTCTTTAGTGTTGGGTTAAATAGATAATGTTTACAGTTGACACAAAATTAGTAAAAACGACACAAAGAATGTTGAAAACGGGCGTAGCGGCTTAGAAAATGCATTCCATTCGGCTAGATGTCTAATAAAATTTTAACTTTTACTGAATTTAACATTTTCATATCAAACAAATTTTCTTTTTTAATAGAAAGAATAAAGGAAACGAACTTAAGCCTAAAAATTAAATTACTTAATAATTGTAATTCAACAAGGTAACGTCAAACAATAAATTTAAAAACGTAATAGTCATGTTAGGATTATAATATTGTGATAAAATGAAATTCTTATATCTTTAACATAAATGTGAAAAGTCTTCTTTACGAAAGCTTTAAATAATTAAATTCGACTAATACTTATTAATCCTTCAGGTACTTTATTGAACTCATTACTGCCCACGCACTGATTGCGCTGTTTGGTTGTTTCCAGCCTACACGTTGCTGTTGCTAAATTTCTGTTGTTCCATGAACTGGGAATTAATTATTGATGTACAAACACATGGCGGCATATATTGATGGAAGGTTTGCAACAATTTTTAGCGCTTTATATTAAACCATTTGAAGCGGTTTTAGTTCATCCACCCGAAATCGCTAAGTAGTTAAGATGACTTTGTACCAAAGAGACCCACTGCATGAGCTGTCTTCGATTTAATGTTATTAATGTGTTGATTCCAAGAAATGTTACTCTGAAGATGAACACCCAAATACTTCTCAGAATTGACTTCCGTAATTTTTTTAACATCGACATATAAGTATATAAAAATCATTATTCTGGTTATTATGTGGCTTAAATCGGATCAACATCATTTTACTAAATTTATTTATTCTTGCAACCTCAAATGATGCACCTCGTTCCGTATAGTTTCTAACAACTGTTTCATAGTTGTAGGGGTAAAATAAAGAGATATCGTCTGCGTAGATAAAAAGCTTTCCCGTGAGATTAAGGATTTTTTATATAATTCAGATATACTGGAAAAAATAACGGTTCCAATACGCTACCTTGCTCTACGAAATAATAAGAATATTTGGTTGACTTGATTTGCACATATTGCTTCCGATTAGTAAGATAACTTCTAACGAGAGCTACTTCTTTATCAAAAATGTCATGTTCTATAATTTCAAATGCCTTTGTAAAGTACAAATATATTCCAGCCACAGACTTGCACCCTTAGTCAAAGCCACAATATACATAACGAAGGACATTGATAACAGCTTCTTCTGTACCGCCGCCTTTTCTATATCCATACTGTCTGTCATAAAGTATATTTTGATTTTTAATATAATTAGAAATTTGGAAATGCAATATTTCTTCAAGTACATTGTCGAATAAGGATAAAACTGCGATTTAGGTGTTAACGGACGAATTAATAAATCCTTTTGGAATTGGATAAATTGCCTTTTGAATTATTTTGTTGAAAATGCTACCTAAGCAAGGTGCAAAATCTTCAATACAGCTTAAACGTTTTCTGGGGGATATACGTGTATTGTCATGGACAGGGCTTTTATTCCTTTAACTTCAACCCAGATGGTGCTCTTAACAACAAATCTTTGATCCTGAAGAACCAATGTCCTCTGAAAATTACATGAATCAATAGAATTTTGTTCGATTTTAGATTTAAGGTCTTCGACAAAATTAATAAAATAGTCTCAGCTTTTTGTCTACTAAATCAGGTTCTCCATCTGTGGCTTCTATGCTCTTGGAATTCTTTTTATTTCTTCATAATGTATCATTGAGGAACTTCCAACATTTTTTTTCAGATCTTGTTGCATTGCAGACAAAATATTTTCATAAAAGTTATTCATAGATTCCTTTAGAGCATTTTTTTTTAATTTTTTCTGTTATGTCAAAGTCATCTGTCTCTGTTTTCCTCGCTCCTAAAAGTAGTTTTTTTTTTAATTTGTTAAGATTTAGCAAATTTATTTTATTGCCCTAAAGAAGCTGATACAAATTTTCTATATTTCGCTGTGTATATCCTTTAGTTTTATTTATGTCAAATTTTCCTAGCTGTTGCAACAATCTAACAAAGTTACTACAACTCCAGATCATTTACAATGTACAAGGAAGTCGTATCTCATGAACTTTATATTTAATACCGAGAAACTATAAAGCAGAATTAAAAATATTTATTAGAAACAAGACCAACGACAACGTCATACAAGCCCGCAACAACGTTAGAACTAACAACCGAAGAGCGGACAACGGAACACACAGCAATAAAATGTAATTTAAAATCATAAACTTCACACAGAGAGAAAGAAGCAGACCACTTTCAGAACATTCATACCAAGTCGTAATGTGTTGAAACCAGCTCAAATTTAAAATTCAAAAATACCAAAAAAATCGCACATACATGACTTTATGTAGGAAAGAAATGTTCCCAAAGGTCTTATTACCAGACAGGGTGGGTGAAATAGGAAATTTTTCTACAATTCGACATAGAAATAATAAACAGTATGAAATCCTTTTTTTGCAGCATTTGCCGCATACGAAACAAGCAACACAAATAGCTTTTTTTATTTTTTGTCACTTTGTTGATTGCTGAGCATTTTACGAAGTCTTCGAAAAACACAGACTTCGCATGCTTCCAGTTTATTCAGGTCTAAAACCATGGCCAAGTAAATATAACACTTCACGAAGTGGATTTTCAAGTTTACTTCAAAGTCTAGAAGGGTGCGTACTTGTATTTATTTGAAAAAGGCAGATTTAGCGAATTAAAATACGACATCAGACTTCAATCGATGGGTCCCAATTCTCATTGATCCAGCATCCGCTAGACTTGCATTTTTGTATTCTTTCTATTTTGGTATGTGTTTTTTCTGCTCACTATAATGTATTTCTTCTTCTTGTCGTTTATTCTTACTACATACGTGTTGCTGTACCTAGATACTTACTTCTATAGGTAGCTACCTTGACCCATGTCAACTCTACTTATTGATAAATACCTGTCTGGCCTCTTTATACCAACTTCGAATCAGGTGTGTCGCAGTGTAAATCCCAAGCTTAAAAGTTTTACTTCTAGCGACACCTCAGATGCCTTCCTTTTTTTCAGATATATTTTTTTACATTTTTAATCTGACAAAAAGCGCGGCCCATAGTGATTAAAACAATGCAAAATATAAATTATATAAATTAAAGAAATTATGTTATTGAAATTATTATAAACAATATTGAACGTTGACAGAAATGTTTAAGATACTCTGTGGATCAAGAATTATGCGTGAATGTCCCTTTGAATGCTTTTTAAATATTAACAAATATCGTTGTTTCTTCAAAAGTTATGGTGATTGTGACGAAATTTCGACAAGATGTTTCAGGTTTTAAACTTTTTGTATGTAAAAGGGCCAATTTTAATCGCATTATAGTTTTGAAATATGAACACTTTGTTGCACAATTTTTGGACTTCATTCTTTTAAATATAGTGCGATTAAAAAACCACGCCCGCTGGAAAATTAAGCGCAGCAGCAGAAGAGAAGTCTCTTTCTACTTGGTTCGGTCTCAAAGAGATAGTGATCAGCTGTGTAGTTTGCATATAATTATTTAGATCTCCTGCAAAGTGATTAGTTGCCATAATTTTTATTCAATTTCAAAAAGGGTCTTGGATGCGTGGTCCGTGGGGCATTCCGTATTCATTGCGCCCATTGCATAGCAGTCGAAAATGTTGTCTCATATAAATGGCAATTAAATATTTAAAATTGTAGGCGAACAACACAATAAATTCGTTCATATAACGAACGTTTTCGTTTTTATTGTTTTCAGAAATGAATCTTCAAATATAAAAAATAAAGTGCAAAAGGCAGATAAGAACAATAAAATAAAAATCTCCGGTTTTTCCCGGTCTATAGCCAGGATACGAGTATACTCAGGGCTGTCCAGTGTCAATTTCCAAGAAAATTTATAATTGCAGTACCGAAATGGTAGTTTGTATGGTTGGTTCCTTATTTTATATTTGTTTTAATTTAAATTATAACAATTTTCGGGGAACAAGGAAAACTAGTATAATGATCTAGGCTCCTAGCTCGATTTCTTACAAATAATAATTTCTCTATGTTTAGCTGTACGCCCACCGCTATCTAGCTGACTTATGTTTTCCCCCCAAACGTGTGACGTGATCTCTTCTATGGTTTAGATACGACTGATCTCTCTCGTACGGTTAAATAAAAAAATAAAATCCCCCACTTTCCTTTAAACGATTTTGTATTGAGGTTCTTGAAACTTTCTCATTTTATTCTTGATTTAATGTTCGTTTCAAAGATCTACTTTTTCATTTGGTTCGAAGAATCTCGGACATAAAACAGTTACGTTTGTTTTAATTGCAGTTCAATAAAAATAAAATGGATTAGAATGGAATTAGCCAGGAACAATTTTAAATAAAATTATTTTAGTTTTGAAACATGTTAAAGGCTCGATATTCCCATTTTCAAGAAAAAAATATTTTCCTTTTGTTCTTTTTCGCTTTTACTGTTGCATGTCTCGCTGCTGCTGCATGGGTATTCTGTTCGCTTCCACTGTTTACAAAAATGCAATTTATTCAACAATTTTGTTCACGCACTTACAACAAACACCATACGTGTCACATAATTGTGCTCTTGCGTATATAAAATCATCGGTGCGTATGTGAGTATTTGAGTGTGTATTGTTTTAAGTACCTTCCTGCCCCCCCCCCCCCCCCCCCCACCACTTTTTTACTTCAGCCGTGTAACTCTACTAAAGATGTAATGAGATACTAAACAACATGAGGGGGCGTCGTTGTTTATTATTATCATTTGAATGTATGAAGATGGGGAGAAAGCACTTTTTGTTGTAGCTGGTGTGTGTTGTTGTCGCTGTCATTGTTTCTTTTATTTATTCGTGTTTGCATGTATGTGTCCGCGAGTATTTGTGTTCCGATTTTTTAAACCAGCGAATAGGTGAATGTGTTTTCGGTGTGAGTATGAATATTAATGCCTGTTTTATAGAAGTGAAAACTCAAGTGGCTTGAGCATTTGTTACGTTTTCCAAAAAACTTTTTAATTTTTTTTTTTAAATTTTTTTCAAAAGATTCTCATGTTGTTAAATAAGTTTAACCAAGTAAAAGTACCAAAACATTGGATTGCTAAATATTTAAGCTACGAGTATTAAAACAATATTTTGTGAAATTCTTATGTAATTTAACAATGATGAGAATCATTGAATCATTTGAAAAAAAAAAATCGTTCAACCCAATCTCAAACATAAAATAGTTTCAAACTCATCAAAATATTTAAGAAAATTCTTATTTTTGTTTTTAATAATTTAATATAAGTTATACTTAACACATTTTCCAAAAATTCTTGAAATAAAATCATAGAAAGAATTCATAATAAGTTTTATGTAAATCAAATATTTAAATCAATTAAATAAATTGCCGAACAATATCATTAATAACAAGCTGGATCGAAGTCAATCATCATATTTGGGAACAGAGCTTGTAGATGAGTTGATAAAAACTTCACCCTGTATGTTGGGAAGCCTTATGCTTTTCAAATAATTTTCAAACAGATACCGTTTCAAATTTAGAACGATTTGAAAGCACACCCACATGTTTGCTGGGAAACTAAATACATTTAACTTTTGTTAAGAGTATGTGCCATGGCCAAGAACTTGTGTGTACGAGTATGTGTTTACATACAATAAGCAGTAAGAGTATTTTTGTGTATGTAGCAATTTTCATTTTGTTTGTTGCCTTAGCAGATTTCTCGTATTACAAATGTATTTTCTATTTACACTTATTTTACTCCCTCTACATTTTCATATGCATATGTATATGTATGTATATGTACACTCGTACATACATGCATGCATGCATACTTTACATATTAGATACGGATTTACAAACGCAAGTATTATATTCTTAAACGAATACGATGATTAGAATACTAAAGGAGGGGAGTAAAGGAAGTGGTGGGTGGAAAAAAAATTTAATAAAATAGCGGCCAGAGCTGTATTTTTGTTGCCATTTTCCTCGTTCACTGTTCTAGTTGTATTCGCATGATGCGTAGCAAGTGTTATTGATGCATGGTTTGTTTTTTTTTTACTATTTTTAAAATGGAACTATGTCCATAGTTCACTTTATGGAAAAAGGGGTCAATGATGTTTTTTATTATACTGTAACGGCTGACTCCTTTTGACCAATTTAATGCTGTTTAAATTTGGCTCAATAACCTTTGAACAATCATTGATTGGTTGAATATTATGTCAGGATTATTGGTATTTTTTCTTGAAAAAATGATTGTATATAAACAAGTTAATAAATGAGGGAGTGTAGCAGCACTATTCATATTTAATCCCAAATTTGATCGATGTTGGAAGCTTCTTGCTTCATATATGTATGTATGTATCTTGGCGTAAAACATTCGATCAAAGTTATTCCTCGATCAGAAAGAGACAACAACACAGAGTGTGTACTTGAATTTGCAAATCTGAGAAACCAAACGAATCGTGTTGATCTAGCACAAGCCAAGAGACGAAAAACGAATAACAACTTTAAATTCCATTTGCGGTTTAGAAGGAGTGCAAATAGAGTTTATTTCTTTTAACAATCATATTGAAAAAAAATCAAATAAAACTATAAATGGCAATTATATGTTTTATTTCTTTTTTTCTATTTGTTTCATTTCCGAAATAAATTCGTTGTATGAGAAAAATAGTGCAAAAAATCACTTCCCCGATTATCTGTACGTATGTGTGTGTGACTGAAAGTTAAGTGTGCGAGTATTTGTTTTGTCATTTATTTTTTACTTTGACTTTTGTAAGCAACGCCTGTTTATAAATGTCCTTAAGGTACTTTAACATTGGCATCATTGTTTTATGGCAACGAGTCCAGAAAGAAGAATAGAAGTTCGTTGTATGTTTGTTTTTTATTTGTGTTAGTTTCAATTTATTTTGGTCATTTATTTTGTAATTTTTTTCATTTATTTTTTGTGTCTTTGGGCCAAGCAAGCAACACTTGAAAAAACGACCTAAAATAGAAAGAGGAAAAGTATTTTAACACACATGTGTTGCCCTTTTGCAAAATGTTTTGCAGTTAAATTTTTTTGTTATTTGTTGCCTTTTTTTGGTTTAAAAACAAGAAAAAAATTTAAAAATGTGTAAAACCGTCGGTCCATCATTCAGTAAGACAGTCAGTCAGTCAGTCAAGCTTTTGTGTGTGTGAACTTACACTCAGACATACTTCAACCATTTAAACTAAACAATTTACAATCTTTTTCTCCACTGTAAAAATAACTAGAAAACTGCATCACCCCAGCAAAGCGAACTTTGTAAAAAAATTAAATTAAGTCTGGAGAAATTTTCCCACTAACAAGCAGTCACCATTTACTTACTTATTGATTTTTTTATTAAATTTTGTGTACAATTAAGGTCTGAACTTTCTACGCTGCAAATGATCCGATATTAATGAAAATATATCCGAAATTTTGTCTTCTCTAGCTTGAAAGTTGTATGTTTTTTTTTCTTTTTTTCGACGACGTAGTTTCGTTTAACAGCGTTCTTTATGGACAAGTTTGAGTTTTTGTTTACAACTCTTTGTTCCGCAATTAAAGAGCTGCAAGAATGCAGGGCGTGTCGCAAAGAGTGTATTTTAATGTTACCAATTAAAAACATGTATTCTCAGTCTCCCAAATTTTGGGTTATTTCTACCCAGTAGAGCACTCTGGCTATTACGGCGAAAAGCAAGCTCTGGCTTCTACACACTTTCATATGAGTGACCTCAAATCATTTTTCAAATGCTTCTACTTTTGTATGTATGTGTGACAAATGTAGTTTAAAAATTAAGGATCGGATAAAAATTTATTGTTTCTGTACTTTGAAGTCGTTGTGTTGTAGTTATTTATTTAGTTTTCTATGATGGGTAGAATGTCCCTAGAGAGCTTTCATCATACGCATTTGCAAAAGTAATAAATTGAAGTTGTTGTTTAGCAGTCAAACACCATCATTGCGCAACAGCTTTTCATTGTCAGCACTCCTACAAATTAACTTTGCCACAGTAATAAGTTGCCTTCCAATTTCACCAGTCAATTTGACGCTATTTCTGCAACAACCTCCACTCACGCCACTTTCGCCCTTATACGCGCTTCTGGTAAAGTGTATGATGTTACTTTTTATTTTTCTTATTGCAGAGTTCATCATCAGGAGAGCCATTGTTGCTCTGATTGTTTTAACAATTTTGTTTTTTCAGTTCATGGCTCTGTCTTGTTTAAAGTTCAGGGTTTAGATGTGATAAAATACCAATTACTTGCAAAGATTTATTTAAGAATTGTTATCAAGGTTAGCAAAAACAAAAAGCAAACGAAATAAGATTTTCTTTTGCTTTACACACGGTTGGCGAAACCTAATATTTTTTCAATTTCAATTGTTTTAATTGACAAAATAATTTCAACCAATTTCAAAATTTAAACAATCATTCAGCAAATGTATAAAACGAAAAGATAAAATAGTTATTTGTAAACTGAATTTCTATTAATTTAAGAAAAGTATGGATTATTATGACTGTATTTTCTTCTCTTCAAGTCAAAGTTGTTTAAAACAACTTTGTCCTCATGAAAGATGTTAAGTAATTTAAAATATGATGACTACTTAAAGACCTGTTTGCTTAATAGATACCTGAATGCCATTGTTACATCCATAAATTAGTTCGTCTGTACAACCCCATTTATACAAAAAGATTTCAAGGGAAAATTATTATAAAAATTGTCTTTAATAATTGTTAAAAGCAATCTGTTGATTGTAGAGAGAAGTCACAAGATGCTAAAAAGGAAATAGCAAAAAATTGCCAAAGACAACAAACACGAAATCATTTATATCACTGTCAGTTAGTCAGCAAGATATAAATACAAGCATACATACACACATACATACATACTAAACAGAAAGAGAGGGAGGCAAACTGCCAGACAACTAGTCAGTCCATAATCTTTCATGTGTGTTGGTGCCGTTGAGTTTTGTTTTTTTAATAAAACCATGTTGCTTGTTTGTCAAGGTTTAATTAGTGACGCACGTACATATAAAATTGAAGAGGGTGTTCTGCAAGGATTTCTTTTCACATTTTTCTGCTTTTGCTATTCCACTTATCATATTTACTGTAAAATACTTAAATCTACATACAGACAGTGAGTGTCAAAAGTACGTAAGAAATGAATAAAAACAAATGCAAATATTACCAGGGTTATAAAAAGTGCTAGATTAAAATTTCTCTTACAAAATATTATTAACAAAACAGCAATTGCAACAGTTGAAATATGACAGCAAACACTGCTCTGTTCAATGCTGCAATCATTTTTAAACAGCAGGCTAAAAGCAAATGAAAAAATAAAAAAATGTATTTCTAAACAGCAGCAGCAAAGGCGAATTGCTTACGATAATGCTTTTGCTGTTTTTGGTCGGATGTAAAAACAAAACTGCACAGTATTACCAAATGTTTGCTGTCACCCTTATTGCTATTTATGCATTCTGTCTTGTCATAAATTCTTATAAGTTGAGGGTTGGGCTTTTTTACCTACATAAATGCATAGAAAAGAAAAGTAATGGTTGAATAAAAATTACAATCGATTTCTGTGTATTTCAACATTAATAAATCAAGTTATGTGTATTTAAAAAATCCATATTAACGGTTGAATAATGATGGCAGTATATTAAACAGTACAAGCATAGCAATAGCACAAATAAATTAAGGAGAGGAGTGCTGTTTTGCCACAGCAAATGTATTTGATTTTTGCCCTTGCTGGACTATATTTATTTTCTACAGCACAGCAACAGCAAAATTATTGGTTAAAACATTTGTCGAATTTCTGTGCTATTGCTATTTCGCAGCTAGAATTTGAAACACTGAATATTACTAAGACATTTCCTAATTTTGTTGGAAAACTTCTGCCATAGAATGAAATTAAGTAAAAGGCATTTGAACAAACTGTCTTGCCAATAAACCGTTTCAGACTTTGATCTTTATATTCTTGTTCAGGTTGATTGGTTACTATTAAATATTAGCAAATATCACTTTTCATATATGACGAAGAATTTTATATCCAACTGTCTA
This sequence comes from Phania funesta, assembly GCA_963932375.1. Lineage (NCBI taxonomy): Eukaryota > Metazoa > Arthropoda > Insecta > Diptera > Tachinidae > Phania > Phania funesta. Next base: position 91,837,396 of record OZ010656.1, on the reverse strand, counting down.
TATATGACTGGGTATACTCATTCATTTACTTAAACTAACGAAGACAAATGAATGAAAATGTGAATTTAAAAAATAAAAGATTAATTGGTGTCTTGTTAAGTGCAACAGCAAACAACAAACAACTTTTGAACATCAACAATTTACGAATACATACATACCTACACATGCATCAACTTACACAACTGTAAGTGGGAAATAGAATTGATTTTTTGTTTTAAGCAAACCTGCAATATTAACAGCAGCAACAACAAAGGCAACATTGGCAACAAAAACAGCAGCAGCAATCACAGTAGCAGCACTCATGCATGAGTAACAACTGTAGTAGGGATACATTACAGACTGATAGAATGACGCCTTCCAGGCGTCAAGATGTGCTCATACTATTTTTATATCAAAACTAATACAAAGATAAATTGTTATTTCCATACGAGTCGCAAGCAACACTTTCAGACACAGAGCATGCAATGCTGCAAAATTCATGTATTCAAACATTCCCTCCAAACATTTCGCCTTAGTATCTTCTGAATGATAATCGGAAGAAGGTTTGTGCCTTTTTTTCTTAGTCACTTATTTTAGAACATAGTCTCCAAATTGTTGAAGTTGTTGAGTTACGGCGCGAGAAATAAATGAATATAAGTGATGCACACCGGATTCAATTGATAGGAAAATGAAAAATGGTAGAAAATGAACACTCTGAACTTTGAAGTTGACTAAATTTTTCTTACAATATTTGAGGAAAAAGCTCGTGGAATAGATATTCGATAATTTTTAAAGCGGCCTGCTATAACAGTTTGGACAGAGGAATTGATAGTAAGTTAAACTTGGCGAAGATCTGGTATTTAGTATTTAAATTTTGTTTAATTAAAGAAGTTTTAAATATTACAAAATATTCGACAAAAACCATTTTTAACCAATCTTTTCTTTACAATGGGACGAAATTCTTCTAGATGACATTTGTGCCTTTACTCCTTTATTGCAGCTGGCGCTCTTTCTAAATTAAAAAAACCTTGAAAAGTTATTATCATTTACTTTCGCAATAGAAAATGTTTGAGGGGTTCTAAGGATGTTTCACTTAATGAAACAGTATTGAATAAATGGTGGGTTGTTGCTTTTAATACATGAAGATTAATTCATATCAGAACCATATGAATATTTATCTTAGCTTAAAATGTTAGTTTATCCATGAAAACGTATGGCTGTGTGTATGTGTGTGTGTGTATTAGTGCTCCAGAATGTGCAACATTTCACTGTTACACCACAAACAAATGGGAAATTACAAAAACATTTTTGTTATGAATGACTGATGAAAGTAGTTTTTGTTTTGATTTCTACTTATTCAACAAATAAATACTCTTACTTCCTGCCATGATTCTATTTGTTTCCAAGTTGGTAAACTTTCAACATTACGTTTTATGGAAGAAGACTATATCCACTTCACATACATGTCTATACTCGTATACTCAAATGTGGCAGTTTCCTTATCTATAATTAATTAATATTTTTTGCGAGAATCGAAATCTCGCAGACTCAGATTTATTGATTAAAGTAAATATTTTTAAACTACTGCTACTAAAATTAAATCAAAGATCTTTTATGTGAAGACAAGTATTAAGACTCAAGTTTAAATTTGAAAACTAATAAATAATTCAAATTTCAATTAATTTGGAAGGAAATAAAAATTAACAACTTCCATCACCGCAGTAACAGTGGCCTCTATTTCAGAATGTGGCCAAGTGTAAAAAAAGCAACTTACTTATTTTGTACAGAGGATCCCCGCTAGAACATGCAGATAATTTCAACCGCCGGGCCTTAAGTCTCATCTGAAATCTATGTGGCTAACAGTTTGCTACTTGAAAATCAATAAACGCGTACCAACCCCTAGAAAAAACGTCACGACTTGACAGATGGCTGCTTGATAAATAATAAAACACCAACGAGATTTACCTGCTGCCAGACAAATTGACACGAACTACTCAGAAAGAATAATTACACTGAAGGCAGCGCATAAACTAAACCGATTTGTCTACAAACCAAACTTGACATGATGATGATGGCGAATATTCGTTCCAAATATCAAATCACCCTGTAGGAAAATCAAATCGGGAATGGTGGCTGTTCTTTATATGCAAGTCGGATGAAAAGAGTACAAATGATTGATATGAGGCTCTCTTGTATCACAACGCTAAAAGCAGTATGCGAGGGAATGGTAATTTGCTACTCAGAAAAGAACCACCTATGTATAGGAAAACCACTCCCAGGTTAGAGTACCCGAACTGGTGCATTACTATCCGGCAGTACAAGTTACTCATTTACATCCACCAAACATGGCATGTAAGCGAATACATTCGGTGGAAATCTTAAATAGGTCCAGAGAGTGGGAAACCAACACCGTTAGCAGTTATTCAAGTATTTCAAGAGCTGCATATTCCCAATTCGTCAAGGTGTCTTCACAAGTTTTCGGATTTCCAAACTATGCCCCGAGCGCAGAAAGTAATATTATACCCTGACGCCCTAAATTTCAGTCTAAAGCGCAATTGATATTCTTTGAATGGTGTTTCATATTCTGGTCACCCAAGGACACCAGAGCTTAAAAAAGAAGACACAAGTTTAGACCTGGTCGCCCAAGGCCATATAAGCCATCAATCATGTAGTGCTTTCAACTACTTCAAATAGAAAATGAAGTTGGTTTAATTTTTTTATTAATTTCAATGACTTGCAACAGTTTTTTATGTGTGTAAAATGATACGAGTAACCATAATTTGAAAACGTGTAGTGTCTTCCACGCTATCATTCAAGTTTCACCGCCTTGGTATCGTAAATTTATAAATTTAAATGACATTTTCGAAAATAATTTGCAGAAGGATTAATTTTTAATCAAAAATATCGTCTAGTGTTTTATTCATTTCAACGTTACAATAATTTGAAAATGTTCCAAAACAATCCATCGGTTTTTGCCAAACCTTTTACAATGTTAACAATGCGAATATCATAAAAATAATTGTTATCAAGTGAAAAATAAATAACGTTTTACAATTGAAAGATTATACTACGAGTATTTTCATTCCTTCCTGTGTTTTTTTTTTTTTTTGCCAGAAAAAAATAATTGGAACAAATACACTGATGTATTTACAAACATATATGAGCACATGGGTACACACATGTATAGAAGTGCTTCTAAGATGTGTGTTCGTTCATATGTGTGTGTGTCTGTTTTGCGAAACATAAAACATGTACAAATGCTCGTATAATGAACTTTTCCTTTTTTTTTTATTGAATGGCAACCAAGTCGTACATCTAGTCAACCAAATATTAACAATGTGCTCGTATGTATGCAGATGAATGTAGTGATCTAGAAAATTTATATATAAATATTTACTCACTCACACATACACACACGAGCACAATTTGGAAAAACAACAAGCATTCATGCATCATGGTCTTCTGAGCTAACAAAGCCATCCAAAACCATCAACAAATCCAATTACATTTCGTTCTAACGAAGGACATAAAACTAATAACAATTGAAAACATACATATCCTGACGGCAACAAAAACAAAAACAACAACTAGAATAGCAACAAATATCTATACAATATGAAATACACACACACATATATATATATATATATATATATATATATATATATATATATATTCCTAATTTTTACTTACGATAAAATGTGAAAGTTTTCGTACAGGCCGGCCAAAGAGTAAAAGTTGAGGGTTCCTCAGTCGCAATTACATACTTTCATTATTCTCCTTTTGGTATTTATTCGAACAATTTGCATCCACTGCAAGCAGAAAAAAAGAAATATTTAATATGTTTTGGTTTTCCTTTTAGTCAAAGTTCTCTTGTAAATATGTATGTGTCTTTATATTCTTAATGAGAATTTGCTTACATGTAAATATTCATCATTGTTCTGTAAGGCGCATCTGAGCAACATCCATTCAAACCGTATCACTGGCGCCTATCTCGCAAAGCTATCGTACTCCAGAAAACTATCAGAATAAAAATTGAAAAATTATGTTATTGAAAATTTGTTATTGATTTGAAAGATAAATAATTCCTTCTTCTCGATTTATATTCTCTACCTGGATTAGGTTCCTTTTATTAATTCCTATTTAGAAAATGGATTTTTCTGCCTCTTACTTTACGATTGAAGACAAATGAAGAAACTGGGTTTTATTTTGGGTCATTGCTGGAGCTCACCATATGTCAATATGGGTACGTGCGTAAATGCAGTAATAATGCACCACTGCACCGCTGTATGTCAATTTAATAAGCTGCGGATGGCAAACTAGAAAATAAGTTTGTTTAAACCAGAATTTTATTACAAAATTACTTGTAAAAATTATTTTCATTGGTTTTTTATTATAATTTAAAAGAAAATTCTCACTTTTATTATCAAGATTTTTTTTAATAAAACTGATTGCAACGTCAAACATTTGTCAGTGCGTTTAAAAAAGCAAGTTATGTATAGAAGTTTAGCAGCTACATAAGAAGTGCAACAGCTGATCACGCATAAGCAATAGATCTTTTCATAACTGCGGCATAATTGTATAAATTTACTGCATTTACGAACGCACCCTATATCTCTTTCGTGATCTTAAAATTGTGCATTAACGCAAGTGACTTCGAGTTTTCATTTTAACTGCGGAGTTGCTAAGCCAAATTCACGCAACATTCAGTACAGAGCACGAAGCCGGTTATAATTAAGACCGGCATCGGCCAATTAAAAAGATTCGTGGCGGCTTTTAATTATGTAAAAATAAGTTCCGCCTTTTTCTAATGGCCAAAACTAAATCACGATCGATTTTTTCTTATCAAGCTTTTGTACAACAATTGATAATTCTTTGCCGGCGTAATTTATTGCTGAGTTTGCGCTTAGAAAAAAGTTTAAAGTGGGACATCGCATACAAACATCATGTCATACTTAAGCAGACTAGTATGCAATGCCAACTCGATATTTCCTTATAAACCTGCTGACCGCGAAGCTGTAATTTTTGCTTTTGTTAAACCTCTACAAGTTTAATAATTAATAGGAATAATTTATTCAGGCTTAAATTCGTCTATTGTTCTTTCAATCAAGGAAGATACTTTTTTTATGGCATGGAATGCATGTATTTTCTGTACCGCTACATACGATACATACTGATTAGTGTCTATTGCAAGCATCATCCGATTAACCCACCTAATGATGAAAAATTGAATACAAGAGCTTTTCACATTTTCAATCATTTTTCTGTTGGGTAAGAACGAAGGTTGCCCCACTGTAACTTTATCAATTGTATTTTTTATCGTACTCTTTTTTTACTTGTTTACTTTAGCCAGCTCTCAGCTCATTGAAAGCAAGTATTTATTATTATTAATGTGACTTCTTTAGTTGTTCGATTTTATCGAACTTAAGATTTCATTGATTTATTTGGAAAAAACAATGCCATAACAAGATAAAGTATGTTTAAACATGTATTTATAGAAGAATATGCAAATGTATGCATAAACAAGTTAATGCCAGATTTTTACACTACGTTAAACCAATTTAAATGACCCATGTTATCCTCAATTTATAAATCTAGAAATTAAATTCAAAAACAATCGCCAAAGTTAAAAGCAAAATTACACAAGTCAGTAGCAGACGTAGAGTAGAGAGAAGGTTTTTCGCTTTATAAACTTATGTCTAGATAGATACGAGCACCTAAGTGTGACACTCGACAATTGCATTGGTACAAAATCAGTGGCCAGTGTAACACCATCACCAATAGTGTTTGAAGAAGCAGCATCCAGGACAAGTTGTATATGAGCAACAGCAACAATAGTAAAAAAAATAGGAAAATAAAACAGGACAAAAATAAGTGGCAACGGCGAGTTTGAGAAGCTTAAGTAGCTACAAGTATTTGTGATGTGTGCGTTAAGATTTACTTTCGCATGTGGCTGTGCTAATTGTCCTAGCAACAACAACAGTATCAAATACGCAGCAACAGAAGCCGGGCAAACAACAACGACAATATTTTTTTGATGGCCGGAAGAGAGATGAGTGAATGAATGAATGAATGAATAACTGAATGGCCATAGAATATGATATGAATGAGTTCTAGAAAGGAATAAAAAAGCCAAACAACAATAACAATGCAAAACTTGGAATGTTTGAAGAAATACACAAGAGAGAGGACTGCAATCAATTAAACTGAGCTGCTTACGCATATGTTACCTTTAACAAATAAATATGGGAAACAGTTCTTGCTCAGTAAAGATAAAAATTGAACCCATCCCAAATTGCAATTAGTTTCAAATTTAAGTTAATTCTTCATTTGGTATTAAATTTCTATTTGAAACTTATTTTTAATATATAGAATTTATACTTGAGATAAAACTGTAGCAAGACGTAAGATATTTGAAAAGTTTTGATGTCGGATTGACAGAGAGGATATTTTTTTTTTAATTTTTTATTTTAAAACTGCTACAATACGATAAAAATTTATATTGTGACTTAAAATACCGAGCATGGCAACAAAGACCTTCACTTCATGTAGTGAAAAACACCCAGAGACCCAGAGTCTTTGATAGGAATCGAATCCACGGCCCGCAGTTTGATATAGACTAGCACATTTCTAACTAGCCTAACGGGGCATAAAAAAGGATATTAAACGCAATTTTTTTTTTATTCCCTACTGTCTGTATGCCTGTCTGAACACGTGTCACGCAAAAAGTGGGATCATAAAAATGCTACATTTATATTGCTATTACTATTGCTTGATAGCTAACACAACGCTGTGCTATGCCACAGTCTGTTTTTAACGGCATTCTAAGAGCAAAATCTACAAAAGATAAAAATTAGATTCAAAACAGTAGCAGCAAAGGCTAAATATATATGATATTGCTTATGGTGTTTTTGTGCTGTTGAAGAGAAAAATCGCACAGTAATAGCAAATGTGTGCTGTCACATTTCTAGCTCTTGCCTTTTGATCATTTTGTCCTGTCATAAATTCTTATAGAGTTGGTTTTTTTTTATAAACTTGAATGCTTAGAAAAGAAAACTAAAGGATAAACAAAATTTACAATGGAATTCCCGATAGTTAAAAATTAATAAATCAAATTATGGGTACTTTGCTATTAGTGGGTGCTGTCATATTTATGTTGGTGCTGTTTTCACTGCTGCGGTATTTGGAACAGTATGGGCATAGCAATATCACAATAAATTAATGAGAAAGAAGTGCTGTTTTGTAAGTATTGATTTTTGTTATTGCTGGACTATATTTACTTACTACAGCCCATTAACTGCATTCTTCAATTTATAGCATTTTATTGCTACTTCGCAGCTAGCATTTTAAACATTACGCAACAACTACGGGATGGCTTTTAATGAAATTTGATGTAGAGGTTCTCTAGTGTTATTGGAAATGTTTTTACTTACTATTTGCATTTCCAAATATGTATGAATGTGTAAAAATTTTTTTAATGTTTTAACTAACTTAATTAGTGTGTTCGCATTCATATAATGTTTTGTTAAAGGGAGAACCCAAAAGATCTTAAAACAATTTTCTATAAAACAGAATACTGCTTGTTCAATTCATTGCTTTGGTGCAGTCCTTAGTAGTGTATGAGTGAATGAATGAGTGCATGGGCAGCTACTTGAAGCTGCTTAACGTAGAATGCAGTGCATAGATATGCATGTGCACAATTCATTCATTCTCATATTGACAATGAGTACACTGCTGTTGTTGTAGTTGTTGGTGTTGATTATGATGAGCTTAGAACGCTTAAAAAGCACGTTTGTCTATGTTGAAGAGCAATTGTTATTTGCTGTTCTATGCATGAATTTATACTTGTCTGTCCGTCTGTCTGTCTGTCTGCGTGTGTTTTTGTTTCTTTCCATGTTTGTCTAAAGACAAAAGGAACAGACACAGGGGCCGAAGGGAAGGCAGAGGCAAAACAGCAACAGGAACTTTTTATCTTGCTACGTTTCCTCCTACATACTCCAGCCAATACTCATGAAACGATGCAAGTTAATGTGAGTAGGGTGACATATTTTATCATGTAGTAGATTTTTTACAATTGTTAAGAGAAGTTTATTTATGATTTAAATGTAGCAAACGCACAGTCAAACAAACAACAATGAGAGGGGTGGTTTGTTGAAAACCAAGTGTGTATTTCTTGAATTTATTTCGTGCACTCTCTTCATTGCAACACGTCAGGTGATGTTAATAAAAACGAGCTCATAAGTATCCTCCATCATCCCTGTCGCCGTTTATATTAACTCTGCGCCATTAACTAGGATGTTTCCTATTCCTCTTCTGGCTTTTTTCTATTTTTTGTTGCACTGACTGATGTTTGATGGCAACATAATTCCATCCTGTTGACTCTGTCTGCTTGCAACAAATAAATACAATTTGCTTACCCCATTTTAATTTCTTCCTCAGTGCCGTCTTCATAATATCTAGCGTCTATCTGTCTGGCTTGTTGTTTCAGTTTTTTATATTGTTTCGTTGTTGTGTGTGTGTGTGTTTTTTTTTTTAGAACGCAGATCAAGTGGTGTGAGTAATAAACAAAACAGTCAGTCAAGTTCGTTTCCCTGCCTCTTCGTCTAGTCGTCATAGGGCTTTGTGTTATAAACACTGTAAGTTATTTCAATACGCTTATTTACAAATTGAAATAAAACTTTTTAGCAGAATTAATTGAAAGCCTTGTTGGCGCACGAGAAGTCAATAATTGGGACTGGCTGGCACGAATTTTTTGTTTTCTCTGGAAAATAGACATGAGATTTCGTAATTACGTCTAACACTTATTTTACTCAGCAAATAGGAATATTGATTGGCAAGAACTTTTATTATTTTATTCGCCAATCGGAATTGGTTTTATGGTTGCATCAAAAAAATTGATCTTTAAGAAGAGATGAAGATGGAGAACCAATTTAAATTAGCTCACTCCTTATTAATTCCCGTGCATATATGCATGTGTTTCTTTGTCAATACTTAATCGATATCATGTTCTGTAAGCATCCCAATTTACGCTGATTTCACACTTCCGTTGTCCCAAGTAGTCGTACAATACTTCCTGTTCTACTCAAATTAGCCCAAGTGTAGTTTGTATTTTTATATGAAAATGAAGGGTTAATTTTTTCTGTTTCTATATTTTTTAATCTTCATTTTTATTATAATTTTACTATGCATTTCATTCATCTGTTCCCGCATTCACTCACTTTTTCAACGTTTTGCTTTTTTACCTTCTCGAGACATCCTTTTTGTTGTTATTTCCTCTTCCTGCCATTTTTATTCAAATTCAAATTGTATTTTTCCGGCTTGAGTAGCTCAAGTTGAAAATTTTTACAGTTTCTCTTTCCACTCAGCAGTGCTACTGCTGCCACCGAGCCATCATGTTGTTCATGGTGATGATGACATTGAGCTGTTGTTGCTCGTAAATTAGAGAGACTTTTTATATGAAGTAGTTAGCATTTTCTGTTCTTTTTTTATATATTTTTTATTTATGTAGTGTGGCGCGCGTGTCTAGCTAGAAGCCAACTTCCTTTTGTGTTAAAATTATTGTTTTGGAGTTGCACAAAACATCAGTTCCTTACTCGAGAATTGTATAGGAACTACGCACTTGGCAACAACAACAACTAAAACAACAAGTCCCGTACAATGCATTTTACATAAACATAAATATATTTTTGCTACATTAGTAGCAACAATGGCCTGTAGTTATTTAAATCGCCAGTGGTTCCTTCACCGCTTATGTTAAGAACGTTCTTGCTGTCATTGTTGTTGATGTTGTCTCAGCACAATTATTGTAGTTGCTGAACTCGTAGTTGCCTTTTCCTACAATTGTTTAAAAAATTAATTAAAATGCATCACAGCCTTTAAGAAGTTCCAGACACGGAGCAGCAACAACGTAAAGAAGAAAAATATAAAAAGCAAAACTTTTCTTAAAATTTTATTGCAGTTACGCATCTCAAGTAAAGTGTTTGGAGAAAAATCCCAAAAACAACAAGCAAATATTGAGACAAAATAAACAAATGGTTTTATTGCTTGAACGTGGCAAAAAGTTTCAAGAACGCAAAATATAGGGAAGGAGATATTTGTGTTCGCAGGGCTCTGCTGCTGAGGTCTTTATAAATAATATAGGTCAAAGGTTAAATAAAATCAAATTTAATTATGGGATTATCTGAAAGAAAAATTAAAATATTTCACCAAACACTTTTCAGGATACAACAAACTAAGGGCAAACAATTTAAACAAACCAGCGATGACTTGTCGCAAACATGTTTGTATTGGTAGCTTCTGATTAGACCTCGAACACTTGCCTGATATGCCCGTATACGAGTAGGTACGTAATTGCTTATGTCAATCAGGCAAGCCGTCCAGAAAGTGGGCTATTGGATTCTGCCTCACTGTGAAGTGGCTAAACATTTACTTCATAATTTGCTTAACTGGGATATTGAAAGGCATTGAGCCAGAATCTATATTGAAAACAAAAGCAATATTTTACAAATTATTTTTAGTTTATTATAGATGTTTCGACCTCCTTTTTATTAAATTTATCAATTAAAACATCCAAGTTTTAAAGTCTTAAATAGAACTTTTTTCGTTAAATATTTTTATTTTCAATCTATATTTCACTGCACCATCATAATGCTGTCACACAAAAAAGTAGCAAAATATTAAATGTGAATAAAATTATTTATAGACAACATTTTTATTGAAGACCTTAAAGCTTGGATAATTAATTAATAAAAATATGAGTTTCCCAAAAAAGTCTTGCGTTGCTTTCCTTTCTGTAAAAAAAAGACCTACTTTTGAAAGAAAAAAAACGGACTTAAGAATAAAAACGTAGTATCCCAAAAAATCGCGTGTAGTCCACGCACGCAAGTAAAGTGTGCCGGATAAAGGACCAGGAGTACTCTAGACATAACCGAAATGCATGAAGTAACCGTGATCCATTCAATAATGCAATATCCTAGAGCAACACCCTACAATCCAGCGATTCATAATATGGGACGAAGCACGAACACTTGTCGCGAAATAAGAAATAGCTTCTTTGCAAATAAGATGGCCCATGAATGCATTACTAAGGATTATGCTTTAGTTACTCCATTTTACCTCAAATGAACGACATAGTCAGTCTAGAAATTTTTTCTAAAAAAAAAAAACAGAGAATTTCAAGTTTGTACAATTGTTTATGAAGCTTGTCGGTGCTCACCTCTCCGCACACCCGTAGCAGGCACTCATAAGAACGTGGGTTTTTTTGTCTGCTCTCAGTATCACACAAAAAGTAAATACGAGTTTATAAACGTGGTTAAAAACTAAAATAACAGAAGAATCGCTACAATTCCCTGCCAACTATTGAATATCTAACAAGAAGTTGTTAGTTTACAACTACAACACGTATAACAATTTAACGTTTGACTATAAAACCGAATAGACAAAGCGCCACAAACTTTTTGGCCACGTTCGCAGCAGCGTATTATTTTTCTACTGCAGTTACTTTCCTTCTCTATACAAGGATAAGGATGAGAATGTACCTTTTGTATCCTGCAAGACCTGAAATCAACACTCTCTATGATATCGACCAAACATAAAAAAATAAAAATTGGACGCGCTTTAATACACATTAGCAAGAAACCAATGGAACTTTTATATTTTTTATTCAGTTTGTTTATTTTCTTGTGTCTGGCTGTGTGTGTGCGGTTTATTTTTTGTGTTTGCCAAACCCGCAATGGCATTGGAAAACTGTGTGCAGCATCATCATGCAGCCAAAGAAGCAACCAAACGGAACTAGCAGCTCCATACGCGCCATGTCTCTCTATTCAAAATGCGCAACGCATCGAAGGTATAGTGTACAATACAATGCTGAACAAAAAAACTTACAACTTTAGTTCCAACACAATAAAAACTTTAAATAATTCTCAATGCAACTGCACGGTTGCACTTAAAAATTTACACAAAAAAAAAACAAAAAAAAATGTTTTACTTTCTTTGGGAAAGAACAGGGATTAAAAACGATTACGAACGTTTCGTTGGAAACATTTTACATCAATTTACTCGAATTGCGTGTGAAAGAAAAAAACTAAACTTTTTTTATTCAAGAAGTACTACAGGTAAAATCCTACATCCTACATCCGCTCCACAAAACTCTACACATTTTTATGAAGTCGTTTTTTAATTATTTTGTTGCATTTGCCAGTTTAACTGAGTTTTATTAAGAAGGAATTTATAAAATGTTCATTCCAATTCAGTAACGAACGAAGTCGGAGATTTCTTAAACGTTTCTCTATTCAAGGGTTTTTTTTTCATTCCACGTGCAATGTTTAGAAGTTTAAAAGACGACTTTTTTGCTGTCTCTAAACAGTTTAACACAGGTAACCCCCGTAAAACACGGTATGTACGTTCCAGCAAAACGTTCTCTTATGCGGATCTGTGTTGTATTAATTAAAGAACTAGAAGAAAGAAGGAGTTTGGTTCCAAAAAAATTTTATTCATCCATGTTTCCTAATTGTCAATTAGAAACTAACGAATTTCATCAGCGTTGAATTTCATCTGCAAATCAAGACTTACCCATTTGAAAAAAGACTGTAAAATGCAAAGAGGTTATAATCAAATAACCAAAAAAGTAAAACTTTCCCTTCTTAATTCCTCGAAAAAGTCATTTAAAAAAATGTCTGATATGCTTTTCAGCTCAGTTAAATACAATATCCGCACAATTGTTGTTCTACCGATAAAGTACAATAACATATAGCCTGGAAAGTAACAAAAATTATGTGGGTCTATTCAAATGCACTGCAGTGTATGCTTTGGATAGATTTATAAAAACGTTAGTTGGATATGTTTTATATATAAAAACGTTATGTTACGCGAGAATGGTCACAATTCTCAAATCGAGATAGAGTGGATCCGTGTTGTAGAGGTGCCGTGTAATACGGAGTTTGCTTGTATTTCACATCAATCCTCTAGTTTAGGGGCACAACACAAAATAATCCACTGTGACAACTACAAACTGGAAGAATGTCCTGCGTTTTAAATTTGAATTTAACTTTACGAAACTCAACTAAACTCAACTCAACTCAACAATTTGCTGTTGCTTTTTTACTGGTCCCTACACGCATTTTGGTTTTACTTTTTCTGTAGTTTTTATTTATTTTTGAAGGTCGTATTCATTTGAACTTTATTTTCAGCAGCAGAATGAGGAAGAAAAGGAAATTGTAATTATGTGACTGGGACATAGAGGGTTGTTAAGAATGAATGTTGGTAGTGACTATAAAATGTCATCAGAAATAAAATTCGATTGGAGTAAAAGTAAGAAACAAAAATAACATCACAAAATAGTAAAATCATGAGTGTTGTCATCATAATAAAATATTCCCCCAAGTAAATCACTTGCTATTTGGCCCTAAGGCCCTCTCCAAAAATATAATAAAATAATTAATTAAATGAAATTAGGCCGACTTGCCTAACGTTGTTTTGCTTTTGAATGAATTTGATGGGGAGAAGTTCCCTCATAACCCCCCTCCCCTGAATCCACGCCTAGTGAAGTATTAGACAATCCCCGCGGACACATAAGTTCTAGTAAAATCAAACGTAAATCATAGTTCAAATCGATTAATCTGAGGTTTTTATTAGATCCTTATAATAAAATATTTAACTTGAAGATATTTATTTTGAAGATGATTCATTTATTTTCTTTTGCTTTAAGACATACATTAAAACTGAAACTTAAAAAACATGGTCACGACAACAATATTTTGTTGTGGCAAAAATATAATGGTTATTCGAAAACATTTTAAACATTACTTTAGGTGCGTTAAGCAAGTTACTGGTTACATTTAATCATTAAATGATTTACACGCATAAATATTGAAACATGGTTCGGCTTAACAAATCAAATTTTAATAAAATTCTAACCACAAATAAATAACTTTAACTTTACAAAAATAATATAATGACTCTAACATAAAATGTTCTTAATCGAAATATGTAATGTATAAGTTAGCATATGACGGCTTTATCGCCTGTGCTCGTACTTCATCCGCTGCCAATCAGTAACATCATTTTTTGATTTTTTGTCGTCCTAGGGATCATTTTATTATTATTCACAATAATAATAATATGATATGTGTACAACCATATAATTTAGTCACTGCTGAAAGTAAAGAATATCTGTGTTCTAAAAGTATCGTGCATATAATTATTTGTTTTAAATAATAGTTATCGATAATTAAGCGAATCAAAACTCCATCATGAGGTGAGTTAATAAATTATGTTTGCAATAGACACTTATCAGATGACGTGTGTAGCGGCGCAAAACTGTATGTATTTATTCATTCCATTCTACTAATGTTCAAAACTGGACTACTCAGCATTCTATAAAAAGCATCGTATTAATAAAATAAATATTTTTCTTTCTTAATTAAAAGAATAAAAAACGAACTTGTGCCTGACAATTTGCACAGTATTAACAACAGCAATTAAAAACAATAGAAGTGGGCCCTCCAAAACTATACTTAGGAGCTTTCCACTTTAAACTAGACGTCCTACAACATTCACTTGCATATTTTACTTTTACTTTTGTAAATAACTCACTTGTCTACCAATTGTTGCCGTCGGAAAGTTGCCTTTAGAAAAATAAAATTCAAAAACTATAAATGCAATTTTGAGTTAAAAATTTAAGTCAAATATCTCGATGAATGTCAGGACTACAACAAAATAACATCGTCATGGATGAGTTTTAACTTTATTTCGTTACGTTTTAGCGATAACTTCGATACACAAGACTTGCAAAGATGCAGTGGTGTGTGTTAGTAGAAGATAAACAAAGCATCCAATGAAAAGTCAATCGACACACATGAAGTGACCAGCTGCAAAAGTTTTCACAATTAACATTTCTTTCTCGCAACACTTATGTTGATCCTTAAAATTATAAAAACCAGAATTTTTGTTTGTTTTCAAGATATTTCTTGTTTAATTTTTTTGCACCAAAAACAAAAATGTTGCTTATATTCACATACATATGCACATACATTCCATGCACACTTACACTTAATTCACATGTGTGTTTTTGTGTGCATGCTGGCAATTTATGCAGACAATTTTAAAATATTTAATTTCTTTATCGAAATGTCCCTTAGGTTACTGAGTTTTTGCAAAACTTGGAAGAAACTGTCAACTCAATGTAGACAATTCTTTTCGCAAAAGCTGAACGAACGAACATCTTCCACAATAAGTAGCCAACAGTTCATTATGGTGTGTTTCCTTTCATCTTTATTTTACCCCAAACATGAAGATGAAATTCAAATATGCGAGTCCATATGTGTTTGTGTGTGTGTGAGATTTGCACTTTACAAATAAAAGAAATAAATCTTTATTCTTAGTTGATTTTAAAGCCTTTGGCATCTTGTCTCACTTTAAGGCTGTACAGACACTTGGGGTGGCTTGTGTAGATTAATGCCAAGGAAAATGTTGTTCTATTGTATTTGAATAAATGAAGTAAAATAAAGTGGGAATATCTAGCGAAGGTTTAGAAACTAACGATTACTTAATGCCACTTAAAGTTTCTTACATAAGTAAGTTGCATCGGGTAGCTTGTTATTGTACTTACATTAGCAATGTCGACATTGTTCTTGAAATACACTGTAAAAAACAAAGTTTTACTTCATAAAAAGACAATCAAGATTAATTATACTAAAGAATGAGGTATTCAAATTAATATCTTTAATGAAATCTTACCTCGGATCTCTTAATTTAGTATTTTTCCACTAAACTTAATTTGATTCTCTTATTTCTAGAATGTGAAAAAAAAATTGTATGTTTACAAACCTGCAGGAGTACTTTTGGTCTGCTACTTACTATTTGCATTTCGTAACTCTACGAAAAGTAGTACGATTATCTTCACGTTATCGCTTATTAACTCAAAACCTGTTGTCTAAGTCGTATATCCTCTTTTATAGCAACTACACAAGAGCGAACATTGGAGGAAACATAGTTTTATATTTTGATACAGACGATAGAACCACAGAGAAAACTATAAACGAAACATATCTTCTGTGTAAATATCATTCACACGATTAAACAATTATACAGTAGAGAATCAAATGATGTTAGTAAGGTATGCAAATGATCACCACAGCACGATTGTTTTCAACAAACTAAGTCATAAAAACAGTATAAATAAAGACAGAGGAGGGAACATCAAACAGAACATGCCATTACTTGCTCTAATATTGTATTATTCACGCCAAAGACGTTGCGACCGTTGGTACTACAATATATTCGGTAACATTTTGCGCATAACTCTTTCCCCTATATGAATAGTATCCGTTCTTAGATTTTTCTAACCTACCTGTGTAGCGAATTTCAGCTCTCGAGCTATTGTTAAAGTTCCCCATGATATTATTGACCGGGTCTTCTGTATATTTGTTTTTACACCTTCATGTTCCAGGAAGTAAACCTTTCAGCTATAAGGTAACCTGAATGTAGAGACCTTATGTTGTTTCGTTTCATTAATTTATGAATAAACAAAGCAAAGTTATGAAGGGGGTAAAATCAGCGGGAATATTACCATGTAATGTACACATTGTATGCACTAGATCTGAACTTTGCCTGGCCTTAATACTGCAAAAAATTATAGTACCTCATATAATTAAAAAAAGCGTTGTACAACACACTCATTAACGTTGCAACCGAGTTGTACAACTTTTCAACCGGATTTTTTTGGTTTACCGCTATCATTTTTTCCTCAAATGCTGTTGTTCGAATGTCGAATAGTTTTGGCAAGTCGTTTTGTTTTACATACTAACAGTTATACAATAACTTCTAAACATTTCTTTAGTACATACACTTGCAAAAATTTGTACAAGTTGTCAAAAGCATGAACTTTATTAAAAATAGCCTTGTCGTAAAATTTGGTTCGAAGCGGCCCAAATTTACATAAAAATTTTAATAATTAATTCTCACACTGGGCGTTCAAGTAGTTGTTTCCTTATTATTAAAAGCGCAACAGGGTTTTTTTTTGAAAAATGACGAACGATCGTTCATGCCTGCAGAAAAGCTGTTGGTGAATTATGCTACAACGCGTGCATCATTTCTATAAGTAATAAATTTTCCAAAGAAATGACAAACAGTAATTGAATAGCTATAACTGAGCAGACTACATTCAACACAACACTTGGATGTGAAATGACCAAATATATGCCGATGTTGTGGTTGCTATTCGTTATCTCTAGATTAGAGTAGAACATGATGTGACGCTACAAAGCACGTGTAGCAAGTTCTATAACAACCGAACTCATTGTTCTTGTGGAATTGTAAAAAAATTTTAAAATAAAAAAGAAATCAAACAAAAAAAGTTTGCATGTTTGATGATTTGTTGAACTTTTTGTTGGTCATACTTCCATAAAGATTTTTTTTTTATATTAGAACAAGTTAAGAACGATGCACAGTGGGGAGAACGAAAAATGAAAGGTAAGAAATACACCTTATTTGAGACTTTTAAAATCCAGTTGATAGATCCACTTTACGGCAAGTAGGGAAGTACAAATTTTAAGCAAATTTTTATTAGTGGCTTAGAAGTTATAAAATTTATCAGCATTTTAGTTGGAACTCCGCCTGCATGTGGAGTATTTTCTTCTGGTCTCTACTATTCTGAACACTACTATGAAGAACAACAGTTACTGATGCTGCCGTGTGGCATTGCTGTTTTATGGTCAGTTTTCTGTGTATTTTGTGTGGTTGAACAACTTTAAAAGCAGCCCTGCGGCAAGGAAAACTAAAATGGTAAAGTTGTTCAACACATCCAAACTAAATGACCAGGCAGCCAGCCGACCTGTCTATTGAAGCGTAGACACAAAAGTGTTTCCATTCCCACACAGCCAGACGTTAAAGTATGTTAATACAGTTGTAAATATGTGTATGTATGTACGATTATGTGCATGTATTAGTCGGGTTCTCTCAAAAAAGTGTAGTTAGGTTAGTGTGGCTGTAAAGTTGTTTCTCTTAAGAGCTTCTGAATGACTAAAGGCATTTTCCTGCTATTATTTTTTAATTTTTCTGTTACAAAAGAAAACGTAAAAGTAAAGACACATACGCGTGTGGACTCGTATAAACATGGGTTCGTTTTTGCTTGTTTTAAGGTAAATTCTTGTTGGTTGAATGAATTTAACAAAGAAAATTCGTAACAAATAAGGTTCCACTTAAAAATTTTATTAAAACTCATTGACTTGCAGCACTCTGATTATCTTAAGGAATTTGTCAAGATGAAGCCCTTTCAGGCTTTTATATGGATTATATTTGTGTATAAATAAACTTAAGAAAATGTAAGTAAAGCAATTTTTTTTTAATTTTCTTCTTTTTTCTTGGATTTATAACTCCAAAGTGGTTGGCCTTACGCAAAAAATTATAAAAACATTGTTGTAGGAATTTCTTCAGCTTAAACTTTCGTATGAAAAAAAACCCAACTAAGACTGTTACATTCAGATGGGCCCTCCAGAAATTATTTTTCTGTGTTGGTCTAATTTTACTGGTCTATACAAAATTTACCCAACCTTATTTAGAGGTATCCCAGATAATTAAGAGGTTCAAGATTTACTTAAGAATTTATCCAGTTTCTCGTTGTAAATATAGTGTATTACCTTCTACAACGACGTATTATAATTGCTGGGGGTTAATTCTCGTTATAATAAATGGTAAAATATGTAAATATTTACATAAAATATTTTTTGGGTAAACAGCAAAGCAGCAATGATGAAGGCATAAAATACTAAATATACAAAACGACCAAAGCCACCGTTGCTGTGGCGGCCCAGACATCCATTAACTCTTATTACTTAATAAGCAACACTTGATATGCAACACGTGTCTCAAATCAGTCAAACTGTTGTATTGTATAAATGCTAATCACACTTCCCCCAACCATCCTTAGCAGCAAAAGAAGAAAATAGAACAAAATAGAAAAAAATCATTTAAAAAACGATGAATATTTTCTAGTTTTAAACAAGAAAATTAAGTTTTTTGATATCATTCCTGTGATTTGGTTTGATTATTTTTATTCTGCTCGTATCGTTTCCTGTCACGTGACATGACACTTCATATTCCAACTGTGAGTTGCCAGAGAGTTTTCATATCTAAATCGAAAGTGTAAAAACGAACAGGTGGCCATGATGAAACGCATAAATTTTAACCTCGTTGAATAAAACAGAAAAATAGACTTGAGAGAACTGAATTATAATGAGAAAATAATTTCAGAATCAAAATCTTAAAGAAATTTCATGCCGTAAACGTTTGATGAATTTGTTTCTTGAACTTTGAACAATGAATGCGGTCGGTCTTATGACAAGTAAATTCACGGCAGAGAATTCTACAATAGACTCACTCTAAGGCTGAATGTAAATTTCGAAACAGACCAGTAACTTTTCTTTAAATTGCTTCACTTTACTTTAAATGTTGAAAACTTAAGATAATTTCCACAACTTCAAGTGGAAACAGCAGCAATATTTGTATAAAAATTACGATTTAAGTTTAAGGTTTCCTTTTTTTGTTGTTGTTGATAAATGTTTTTTTTTCTTCTTTTTTAAGTGGTATCATTAGCTTGCTGTTCTGCATTCATTTTATTTTATTTTTTTCACTCTCTTTTTTTATTTTTCTTTAGTCCTTCAGGATGTTCATATTTTCATATTCTGTTTTGTTTTCCACTAACTACCACAAGAGAGAGTATATGGTATGGAAAATGCAAGGAATCATTTCATTTAGTTTATTTTTTTTTTGTTCTCTGTTAATGCTTTCGGTTTTTTACATTATCTTCCCTGGTAGCTCCTGCTGTTACTACCACCGAGACACAACTACTGCAACATCAACAACCACTGCTACCTGTGCTTTATAAACTCGATAATTGCCTTTGTTAAGTACTTTTTGATGATGAAGCATATTTACTACAACAACTATTTATGAGTGTATGTATGTGTGTATGTACGTACGGGTACAGGGAGGGAGCAGTAAAATTAGCAATAGCATAAAAAATATCTACGTATGCCAATCTTAACCAAGTTACTTGAACAAACTACCTGCTGCTGTGCTTTTTTCCTGCTAAAATGGGGGTTTTTGTTCTCTTTTGTTTCTTTTAATTTTATAAAGAAATGAAGTGAAAACAGAACTTTAATAAAAGGTATCGTAATGTTTTCCACTTTCAATTCATTATTTCGGGGTTTGTCATAAAGAAGAAGGGCAACAAAGTTTTCAAAAGTGACTAGAGACACAAAAAAAGGAGCAACAAAAGTTGTTAGTTGTTATTTGTTTCGAAATTGAGAAATGAATGCAATTATAAGTGTCCATAACTTCAAAAATAAAAAAAAATAAAACCGAATAAGTTCCTTTGTTGACAAATTTAATGCCGAATATTGATATCAATTTAAATCACTGATTTAGGAACACTTATTAATTATGTGAATAAAATGAAAAATGCATTTCCATGTCCAAATAAGTAGATCTCAGTATTCATTATATTGTATTTGGAAAACTGAAAAAACTGAAAACAAGTTTCATTGGAAATCAAAGCTAAAGAATATTATTTTTTGGGAAATTTAATATAAATTTCTAATAATAAAACTAATTACTTTGACCTTGTATTGGTGTCTTTCTTTTTATTTCATAAAGCTGCAGTTTTTAATAAAAATATTTATGATCTACGAAATCGGAAGCTTTTATAAAGCTTCAATAAAGAATTACGGCGAATTCAGTTTGAGACTAATAAATTACAATGTTGTTGTTCTATAAATAGTAACTCTTACTGATATCAGAACTTCTTAAGAATCTGGTCAATAACCGGTCTAAGTGCAATGGACCATATTAATAGTTTCGGATATTGCAGAAAAGATCTGAAAAATGCTATGAAATATGTTTACTAAATATGTGGAACCTTAGTTTTTAGAAGCACTAAATACTCTAGGATCTATGTTACCATTAACCTTCACCATTCTCAAGCAGCATCAGCAGCACTAATCCTCCGTCACTTAAGACGGGACGAGGACTTTGCATAGGTCCAGGAGCTGTGGACCAACACTGCCAAATTATGTTGTTTCAATACACAAGCTGTTGTACGCAAATGGTACAGGTAAATAAGATTCTTGCTCCTAACTAAGTAGCATTTTAATATCTTCAATTTTCTGTGATTATCTCTGCTGCTTGGGAGGGAAATGGAACAACCACCTGGTTTTTCTCAAGGTACAGGGCGCACAACCATGTGAACCCCCTTTCGTTCACATAATGGTGCAAGCGGGTGCAGGCACCTTCCGCGAATTGTTGGTACTGTTTCTAATGCTTATCACCTCTTCTGGGGTAGTTCAGATACCAACCTAACACGTGAGTGTATTTTCTTACATTAGTAATTTACTTAATATTTCGGCGGGTATTTATCAGATTTCTCGATATACGACTTATTTAATTGATTGCTGGTCTGTCTTTTTCTTCTCTCTCTCTCTCTCTCTCTCGCTCTCTCTCTCTATGGTTTTCATCTAACGAACATGGATCCTCCTTCAGCACTGTGTACTTACGTGATTAATGCATTCTGTACTTGTAATGCATTTTATTGCTGTAATTGCGTAAAACTTTGATTAGCTGTATTACTATCTGTGGGTGATTAATTTTCTAGTGGTGAGAATGCTATGTCATGGTGCGTAATTTCAGAGCGTTGAATTTTATAACAAATTGAAGTTTCCATGAATTAAATTGTAGTTTAATTTGTGCGGATAATATTTCGCAAACCTTTCAAACGCTAGGGAAAAACTGAAGAAGATTTTCGCTTCCAGTTTTATGTAAACACAAACTTTCGCTTATCATTACTCTTCATATATGTATGTATGTATAAAATAACACACGAATTAAACTGTTGTTTTATGGCAAAAACAATATAAATACATATTTACATACATATGTATGTGCGTATGTATATGTATATGTACATATGCTTGAGATCAAAACGGAGCAATCAAATAATGACATTAACAATATTTCCCAAATACAGTAGTAAATGCCACGAAAAGTAGCCTCTTCGTACACACATACACAAGCACATACACCCATATATGCACTTATGGATGTATTTAAGTATTGAAGCAGTAGTAAATATATTTTATGGCATTGTTTTGCCTTTCCTCTAGTTATTGCTTTTTATTGTTGTCATAATTTTGAACATCCTTTTGTTTATTTGGGTTGCTCTTTATCATCATTAACTTTTTGGTTCTGCTGCTGCTGGTGTAGTTGTTTTGGTTCGTATGTAAGTATTCTGTCAGTTTTATCATTTCAAGAAATTGATAGTCTTGTTAGCCATTAACTGTAATGAATACGACGCCATCTTTATGTTTATGTACATTCGTTTGTTTTCCTTGTTTCTCTTTCATTAAGTCAGCCATTTTACCAGCCAGCGAGCCAGTCAGTCATGATTTTTTCATTCACTCATTCATTTGCCTTTAACTGCTGTTATTGAAGTGAATTATTGTTTTATTGAAAGCCATAAAAGCATGAAATGAAATTGAGAAATTATATTGTTGTTTTTGCTTCTTGTGTCATCACACATACTCGTACATGCTCGTGCGCTATATTGGTTAACGTTTCCAACATTACAAACAACAGCAATAACAAATAAAATATTAAATATAAATTTTTACTAAATAAAATCAGGAATCCGGAAAATACTCTAACAACAACAAATACAACTAAGGCGACAAAAAATTTAAACAAACGAAAAGAGGACTTTAAGCGACATTGTTATCCTTCTAAAACATACAAATGTTTAAATCACAGGTTTAATAACAACAATTTCGGATTTGTACTAAAAATAAATTTTAGTGTTTAAAATGCAGTTTACTTCAAAGTAGTTTTCGCCTAAAATCCTGCAATTTAAATTTATTCTTTTTTTCATTTAGAATAAGTCGTTTCATTTTTAGCTTTGAATCCTTTTTAATTTCTAAATATTCGCCTTGGCAATTAAAAAAGTGATTACATGTAAAAAAAACCCCCAAGAAAAACTATTTCTTCCAAGTCCTAGAGACTTCATAATCATCTAAATACATCTACCCTGGTAAGAAGTACGATGAGTTGACAAATTCAGAGAAAATTAAAGAAACTTCAGAAACTGAGTCCGCATCCTTTCCAGGCGAATAAAATGTTGAGTGTATTTTGTGCTCTAAATAAATTATACATATTCCAATTTAGGTCATGTAAGTGATGAAAACATATACGAGTATTTATTTGTAGGCGTGAAAGTCGAAGTGCACAAAATAATAGTTGCTTTTTATAGAAAAGTATCACCCAGTTCAAGAATTGCAATATTTGATTTGCCATTAAATAACGCTGACAAGTTTTAAGGTTTAAAAAAGCACGACATGCAGTCCAGACAACAACTCTACTTGTATGTTGCTACAAATTCATACAATCGCCGCGGATGTCATAGAGATTTAATATTTTTTAGAGAATTCTGTGGTATTCCAGAAATAATAAAAACATTTCTGTTAACTTGGCTTTGACAAACATCTTGTTAAATATTATAAAAGAGTGAAACAATAAAACAAAAGTGAAGTACACATGAATAAAAACCATTGCTCTATTTTATAACCACTTTCGTGTTTGTCCTCTTTTTACATTCATTTTTATTTAATAAAAAGTTTTCCGCATCAAACATTCAATCCTTCATGTTGTTTATGCTTTGAGTTGCTATTTAAGGCAGGACAACAATTTTTACGACTCCAAGGAATGAGCCTGCAAGTACTACGAGTATATTGCTGCTGTTTAGTCTTTTGAAGTTATACACTCATACACATACACACACACATGTTCGTATATTCATATACTTTCAGTAGGAATCTGGCTGACAAAGTATTTTTGTGGATATGTATTTTTTAAGGCACCAAAACAAGAGACATTTTCAATAAAATGTGATAAAAGCAAAACTGCTATTATGCGATTTAAATTGATTTAGCAGTTCTGTTATTCACTGTAAAATTTGGAGAGTAAAAAGCGATGACCGTGATTTTTAATAAGGCGTCAAAGCAAAATGTGAAAACCTGCAGAGAAAAACAAGCGGAGTAATAAGCCAGCGCAATGAAAAATACAAAATAATATAAATGCAGAATTTATTTGCGCCGACAGTAGCCACAGTGCAGTAATGAAAGACATTTACTGAAATATTATGCAAAATACTCGTGCAATAGTGCTGGGCACAACATTAATTTGCACCGCTGCTAGGTGCAGTGAAAACAGAAGATATTTGGCGTATATCCACGTTTCGATCCTCTCATTACCAGAATTTTTATAAACATAAAATGGCAGAAAAAATATTAACTTCATTTCAATTTCAATTTAAGAAATCGAAAAATAAAGTACTTCCTCGAGGAAAGTTTAAAAGAGGTATCAAACACAAGCTATTTTGGAAAATAAGAAATTAAGATGGTGATAGAACTTAAATAAGCCCGATAGAACTTACGAAAGGATTAGCTGTCAAACGAACTTTTTGAGTTTTATGATCAGTATACTCTGGCAAATCATCATGAATAGATTGACTCATGGAAAACGCTACCAAATTATTGAGATTTCCGTCATCAACTGATCCGATGTTTTATGGCTAAACTGTGTTCAGCGTTAGGGCTAATGTTTGGCTCAAAAGGATTATTAACAAACAAAATGGCCGCCAATGAAATGGAAACGATCCACAACAGACCCTAGAGACTCCAATTTATCTAGAAAAATTCACAAGTTGGTGCGGTTTACACTCTTGGTGGCATCAACAATTATCGTTACCGTGCCATGATTAATAATTTTTTGTTTGAAAATATTGATGACATTGATGCGGGCGAGGTGTGGTTTCAACAGTCTGGCGCTTCGTGCCATACGGCGACTGCAACCATTGACTGATGGTGATCAATATTTGGCGATAAGTTGATTTCTAGAAATGGACCTGTCAATTGGCCTCCAAGGTCATGCGATTTGACACTGTCGATTATTTTCTGTGGGGCTACGTAAAGTCACTGATTTATGCTGATAAACCACCAACAATTGACGCCTAAGCGGCCAACATTGTTCGTGTTATTCGTGACATAGGGCCTGCAATGCTCGAAAAATGAGCCCAAAATTGGTCGTCTTGAATGCGCTTCGACAAGAACAGCCGCGGCAACCATATGCCCGAAATCATTTTCAAATGTTAATGATTGATCTTTCGATTAAAATTTCATTCTAAAATATTTTGAAATACTAATACTACCAGGCAAATGCAACCTTAAATAAAAAAATTGGAATATGAAAATTGGAATTGCACAATGCTGACGACAAGCCGTCATCAATCCGGCGAGTTTTTCTTTCAGTGTAGTATACTTTACAATTATTGGATATTTTTTCGTGAAGCAGACTCTAATGCAATTGTTGCTTTAAATGCCAACTGAACAAAAACGAAAAATTCATTACAACGAAAGAACATTATCGTTCGTAGTCATAATTTATGAATAACATTGGGATATAAGAGCATAAAAAAATGAAAACTGCAAGGACTTCAGGACTTCAGTTGCCATCCATGAACTTATGAAATTTTACATTCAAAAACAAACGCAAAAAGTTGTACATTCTTCCGGTTTAAAGTGTAAGAGAAACTGTTGCTAAAGTATATTTATAGGATGCATTCGCATGCTCCAACGTTAGCATCGTTGTCGTTGTATTCAGCGTCGTTGTTTCTTTCTATCGCCCATCATCATCGTACTCATCATCATGTCTTGATGATCGAATAATTCACACGCAGACACACAAAATTACATCATTTGTCTGTCTGCTGGTTATGGCCTGCTGGCATCATCATATGTTGTTATTGCTGAAGCTACAGTTTAAGCAACTGGTGATTTTACTTGTATTATTTATAAAGCTTTGGCTTGGCTAAAAAATAGAAGAAGCAACAGAACCAACCTTCAGACACTTACATGCTGCTTTACATATACAAAATAGTCCTTTTCGTTGGTTTTCGCTTACAGCATTTGGTCGTTAGGAAGTTGACAGTAACATACGAGGATACTAATTGGCATTAGGTGAAATTTTTGGCAAGTATTTTTCATATAATTTGCGAGTCATAATATTGGGATTTATTATCAGCCGGACTTTAGGTCTACTAAACTTCAGTAGTTTATAAGTGGCCCTCGTATAATTTCTAACATACCCAGATAAACAAATATTACATATGCGTGTGTGTGGGTTCACATGAAAACAAAAAACATTAAAATAGGAAATTTACTGCTGCTCAGTTAAATTTGGCCAGATTTCGATGGATGTGACGTTTTATTTGTCTTTATGGCTGGCCAGAACATTTCTGTCAGTTTATGGAAATGTTTGATTGTTTGTTTGGCATTTTTGTAGGGATAAATTGTGACCATAAAATTAGACATTTGGAATTTGTAATGCGAATTATAAGGCAAGTGAGTGAAGAGTTAAAGAACAAAAATAGTTATTCCTAAGCTTCATATATAATACGGGTTTAGCACTCAGCAAACGCCAATTAATAATTCGAGTTATTACATTTCCACTACACATTCTTAACTCCGATTTCTTTTTTAAAGAAAGAGATTTCACAAATATTAAAAATTAAGGAATTGTTAACGTTAAATGTTGACTGTGGTGTTTCCGCAGCGGATGCAAAAAAACCAAACACAGACATAAATTTATTACTAATATTAGGTCTGTTTAGCAACTGAAAATGAGTACTAATTGCCACAATTGTATCTAGCAAGTGTTCACCTCATGGAGAGAGTTGAAAAAGAAGGTAAAAACTGTTTACTTCAGTAACACACGAGATTACTGAAATACCAAAGATATCGATACTTTTCAGAAACGATATTTTAAACGATTTGACGAAATAACAAAATTTTTAAAGCGAAAAATTTTAGGCAGATGTTTGGTCTTGTATAAGAACTGAACATAGCGTCCATCGCAGTATGGTGTGGGATATTATTATGTTATGTATTATAACTATTTCTGCGTAGCATCTGTTTGCGGTACTAACATGCAGACTTTTCGACAAGTTTACCCATCTATCCATAGAGCTAACAAAACACACGAATTTGCCCGATACCAAGGCCCATCATACAACCCAGTACCAATATTTTCATGCTTGAATTTTCATTTGAATATTTTTATTGTATGCGACTCATCAGATGAAATTCGCTTTAGGAAAAAGTTGTTTTCTTTGCCATGATCACTCATATTATTGGATATCAGAACTTTCTTCTCATTCTCTTAAGATTCAAATGTACTTTTATGATTTACGTTCTTTTCGGAACACTTACTTTACTTTCTTCTTGACAGATTATACAGGCTCTCAACATATAACAACATTTCCTCCATTATTTTATATTTTTGAATTCTTAATGAAAATTTTACTCTTCCAATTCTGTGTGGTAAATTTCGATGGTCGCATGGTAATTGAGGTTTGAATTATAAATAAGAGAGTGACTTACAAATAAAACTATAATGCAATCATATTAGACCTTTATTCATAAGACTTATCGACAAACTTGAAAAATAAAAATCAGGAGCGATCGACAAATGCTTGCAAGTGCAGGTGCAAATGTTAAAAATAAGTGTCTTACCTTTAAGTTCTTATTATGATTTTTTTTATCTCATAAGAAGTTCATGAGATATTTGAAGAAGTGTATAAGATTTTTAAACATATCGGACCATGCAGCTGGGTTTAATGACAAATGAGAATAAATTATTTCCAAATATCTAAAGTAGTAGGAAGTCTTAGGTTTCTGTGTTAAATACAGTTCTCAAGTTTGCCTGTAATAAAAAACATAAAAAATATAACAAATTTTTCAAATCGAGAGATGGCCCATTACGACTTATATTTGCTTTGAAAGCCAAGCTGTAAAATTGATCCATGTTTTTATTCTGCATTCAAAGAGGGATGCTTGGAGAAATATTTGTTTAAAACGTGAAGCTCGCGTACATAGGTCAGAGGCTAAACCCATAGTATTCATTCTATTTCGCTATAATTAGAAACCAACTTAAAGTAGTATTTAAATTTTTACTCATAAGATTTAATTCCTCAACTTAATGTTAAGCGCTTTTAATTTGTATGTGAAATTTTGATAAACTAATTGCGTTTTTATTTACATTAAAAAATATACAAGTTTTAACATTTAATTGCGTTATCAAATTCCAAACATTGCACGAAACAAACAGTTTCATGTTTAGAGTTATACGGCTTTATTCTAATAAGGAATCTGATCAACAAAACAACATATAGGAACACATACACATGCATGTACTGCCCAAGCATCTTTAAAAATATCTAAAAACATTACTCACACAAACACATTCTTATAATCAGATATGAAATCAACCATATTGGACTAAAAGTACAAGTGACGGAAATGCAACATACCTACACATGCACGAAGACACACAAATTATACCAGTTGTACCAGGCGTAGGGAGAGTGCTATATCACACTAGATGTTGTTTGTTGCTGCTGCTAGTGCTTGTATTGTTGTTGTCAATCAGGATATTTATGCAAAATATTTGCATATGTGGCTAAAATTCAAATGCCACACAATGTCAATCAAAAAGGAAATCCTCTACACAAACACTCTCACACTCACATAAATGCATGCACACTTATGTCGCTTAACATTTTCATATGATTTTCATACAAATTTACTGTTTCAATTTCCAACACTACGAGCATAAGTACGAGTGCGTATAGTATCTCACATAAGCAGTGTGACCTGGTCTTAAGAATGTTAAAGGTATTTTATTATGTTTTCACTGATTCCTTCAAAAGTGCAAAAATTTTGTGAAATTAAATAAAATGCAGACTTAGGGAACAATTCTCATACAACAAATATTATCGCTGGGTTCAAAAAAAAAATGCTGTAACGGTTTGAAGTTATTTCATAAACTCCTCAAGGGTAACAAAACTTTTTTCATTGACTTATTTTAAATATAGATTGTTGGAAAACTCACTATTAAGTATTGCAAGAAATAAATTACATTAATTTTTAGGGAGAACTGTGAGTATATAAAAAATATAAGAGACCATATGCATCTCATGGAGTCAATGAGGACGTGCTAAGTAACTTTACAATGCGAAAATCGAGAGCTGGACAACCGCAGAGCTCATGCTCACTTGTCTCATCATTTAGGTTGCAAGATCTTCATTTGATGGTCTCTGAGATAGATCCTTATCTTAGAGTGGTAGTGTAGTCGACCACTGTGACAAATTACCTCCAGTAGTTATCCTGAGATATTTCTTTTCTAAAATCATTTTAATTTGCGATTTACCCCGAGACAAAATGTAAATTGAATAAAGTGTGAGCGATAGCACCGAACTTTGGGGCTTCCCTCTCTTAAGAGTCCATATTTCAACACGATGCCTGTTGTAGCCATATTTTGTTGTTATTTAGAAAATATATTAAATGAACACTCACTCACGAATAATTTTGCTACCCACTGTACATAGTTCACACATTTAACTAAATAGAAATCAAATGTTTGCAATTTTGCTAAAAATATACACAACTGTATGCTTGTATGTGTATGTGGTTGTGTATGGGCGAGTATAAATATGTTTAGAAAAAAGCAACAGGATATCATCAAATAACATGAAAGGATAACTACGTGATTACTTACGCACATAAATGTGTATGTGAAGCTTGTCCTCAGTAAACAAAAATGCTATAAGGGTTGCATTCATTTAACTTGGTCAAAAAGGGAGAAGGGGACATAAACAAGAGCACGTTAACTACCAGACAGTTAGACAAATACTCATACAACAACTCCTGCAGCTATGGTTGTCTAGTATTCACTATGGCAACACATACACATATGCAAAAACGTCACATGTAGATGTGCAAGTTGCTCTTTCTCATGCAATAATTAACAAAAATACACATTCAACAATTTATTTATATGTAAAAGAAAATGTTTAAATGAGGTGAAATAAAAAAATGAAATTCCTACCAGCTTTTATCGTTAAAAATATTTTTATAAGAAACGTAAAAATGGAATGAGACAAGATTTAAAGCCAACTTTTAGCTTTTCTGAGGGCTAAACTGTTTAGCTTAAACCTACAACTTTAATATCAA
This sequence comes from Phania funesta, assembly GCA_963932375.1. NCBI lineage: Eukaryota > Metazoa > Arthropoda > Insecta > Diptera > Tachinidae > Phania > Phania funesta. The sequence continues at coordinate 91,807,307 of OZ010656.1, read as the reverse complement.
GAGTAATAATTTTAGAAAAACATTTACATATATTCACAGCATTCGCGGTGACAAAAATTTACGAAAGATCATTATTTTTATTCGCAAAAGCATTTTATCCTTTCCAAACTTAACATATCACACATATGGAAATCGGTTACCGTCTCTATTCATCACTTTTGCGATGATTTCAGATCGTCAATGGCCTGAGGCTTGTTGGCGTACACTTTACTTTTCAAATCTGGTAGGGAAATTCTGGCGCTAAGTTGCTCCATTCAAGCTAAAATTCTGAGCTCGGTGATGATAGGGACCATTTGGGTTCTCGACAATACTCTCGTTTACCGCATCAAACAGATCGTAGGAACGTCTCGGCCGTCCCTTCCCTCTCGATCTTCCACTGTCTATACTTAAATAAATTGTCAGACGGTGTTTCTTGGTCACGTTATTTTCGACGATATGCGCGTTGAGTTCTACGTCGTCACTATTTCCGCACATCGTTTTACTGTAAAATGATACATGGCTAAAATTGTACTGAATTGACGTTTCAAAAATATGTATTCTTAATTCAATCGTTTAACAAATGTCAAAGTTATAAAATGTTGCTACATCTAAATATCTTCGCCTCATGCAACAATCAATTTTCATATGTATGTTTGTAATTATTGTCGTAATAGAATTTTATAAGAAATCTACTGTATTTGTACAGAATATTTTCAAGCCTGGAATGTAGTTAAACATGATCTGCATATCTTGGCCATATTCATTTCATTGTGTGTTTGTTAGCAAATTGATTATTATTGAAATTGTATTGCTATGTTATTGCCCTACATTAACGCATACATTTACATGAGTATGTAACTACATGCATGTATGTTTGTAGGTATTTTTTTTCATTCAGTTTTTTTTTATTTATTTCAAATGTTCAGAAATTACCTTAAACATACATAGAACACCGCGAAATTAGTTGTGTTCTTTTTCGATTATTGCTGAAGTTGTTTGAATTATGAAAATAATTCGCTTATTTTTTATAGATTTAAATCTGCTTAAAGGATTTTTTTTTTTTGTTGCTAAAATTACAGCAACAGCTGCTATTTTGTCGACAATCTTTATTCTCAAGTCATTCTTTTCGTTTTTCTGCTTATTTCCTTTTTTTCTGTTAACACTTTGTTGCCACTACCAACGTTGTCAATGATTAAACGCATTATGATGGTTGACTGTTTTTATTCTCGCACAGCGAACAACGACGTTCAAGTAAAGACATAAATATCTACGGCTTAAAATATATCTTGCTTTACTTTTCATTTTGTTTTTACAAGTTATCAGCAACATTTGAGTGTCGCTGTTAGCTTTGTCACTGTTGCTGCTAATCAGCAGTCGCTTTTGCCTTTTCTTCAGTGTAAACAACCCTGGAAAGAAAAATACGAGTAACTTAAAGATAAAGGTACTTAATTCACATCAAGCAAACGGATAAATGTTTGTATGTATGTGTGCATTGTATTTAAATATGTATAAAATCCTTAAAAAGCATTCGCTAAACTTTTACACTTTCAAAGACTGTTACTGACGACGAAACAAGACATAAAAAATTAATATATGTATATATTGAATTTTAATAAACTTCTAGGAGTATTTACTAAGCAACTTCCTGAATAAAGATCTTTGGCAAAAAGAGAAGAAAAAACAGGAAACCAATTAATTTAAAGTCCTTGTTTTTGCTGAGAGCTACAAGTAAACGAAAGAACATTTTTTTCAACTCAGGCATAAACAGACAATACCAATTCCTTTTAGTGATATAATTAATACCTTTTGTTGACATATTTGACCATTTTTTTTATTTGCTGTCACTTTTCTAACAGCGTTGCGTTAGCAGCAGGTTACGCAGCTACAAAGCTTTCAGAGACATAAATTTTACATCAAATGTACTATGGCTACGTGCCCTGCTGCTAACGCAACGCTCACCGCTCTTATTTAGGTATGGCTGTTACACATCGCTTCATTTGCACAAGTATGTATTGGCAATGATTCCTTTCACTTGAAATAATCCTGTTAGAAATTTTGCTTTATTGAAATCCATCCACACTGGCATTAAAATGATCATTCATAGTTTTTCTAGTTGGAAATTATTTTTAATTTTTTTTTTTTTTATTTAACAGACAGTAAAAATATGTTTTGCTTACTAGAAAATAAACTAAAATTTAATTGTTAAAATGACAATTTTGTATTAATATTTTTGAGGTTTTCTTTTATTTATTTTTTTTATTTTTTTCACAATTAATTTTAAAATGCATATGGGATGTCCGAACAGACTTGTTTGAGGACTTTTAATTTTAAGCGTTAGCGATAACATGTGTTTTCATAAACATTGTCTAATAATTTCGTAAAAGGAAAAATGCAGAACAATAAATTTCCGAATTACTCAATTCCGGATGTTTTTAAAATTCGAGTAGCGGGGAGTTTTGTTTTTCTCAAATTCACTAATCATTTTGTATTCTTTTTTTTTTTTTTGTCTTTACGATGCCCAATAGCCTTGTTCTAAAAATTGTTGTTCCGAAACCGTAAAAAATATACGCAAACGCTTCCACATGAACTTAACCGAACAGGAAAAGGAACGTAGTGTGGAACGGTTGGTGCAAGATTCTCTACAGAGTCCTCTATAAAATAATACAATGGCCATCACTACTACACGAATGGCATTAAATTAAAAAAATTAAGGTTCAACTAAAGGCGAAATGAGTCTGGTTGTTTTTATTCACAAATCATTTTGTGTAATGGTGATGATGGAAACGATAATTCACAAGAATCCTAAAGTAAAAAATTTCAACATTAATTCTTGTGATTAAAAATGTCATTAAGTTTTGCTAAATTTAATTTAAAAAACACACAATAGTTTTATAACATGTGCTAATATAATTTAAGCAAATTCCAGAAACTAATATGCAAGTACAAGTAAAAGGAAGTTAGGGAAACAGCAACAACTGAAAAAGAAAATACGAAAAACAGATTTGGTATCAGTCTAGTAGAGTTCAAATAAATGAGGGTGTAATTTCAAATTCCATCTTTTTGGAAATTTAAGTAAAATTTTACTAATCGGGTAGAAAAAAAAACACTCTGTACAACTATTTCAAAACGGTTTATAAATAATAAATCATATTAAATGCTTTTTGCACTTATTTCACACAATTTTATAGTTAAATCGTTACAAATTGATTGCAGTCTTACGTCCTCCGCACCTTTCCTATGTTTATATTTTATAAAGCATATACTTATGTATGTATGTGTGTACATATGCAGGTATTTCAAATAAATGGGAAAAAATGATCTCCCATAAATTTATGTTGTAAATTGAGCGAACAACACTAAGCCGTATGGATGGCCATTACAACCCGACAGCAGGACAAATATTAGCAAGAACATGTGAAAAACACTGCAACCAATTTTTTCGTTCACAAGTGGTCAGACATTAACATATCACCAACGATAATGGTGTTTCAAAAAAATTAGTTTTGGCGGAGGTTACAATCCTCTTTCGTCCGCACAATACTTTTCGAAACACAATTTATTGTTTTGGTGGCGAAAATGTTATGCAAAGGTTTATGTGAACATGCACAAATGTAGAAAATTGAATATCGTACGCTGGCATTACATTTAAGGAGCATCTTTTATGTAAATAAAAGTAAAAATGTTGCCAACATTTTTTATATTATTTGTGTGAATACTCGTGTACTTATACCAGGAGTATAATAGGAGGATCAAGTTAAAAGTTTAAGTTATTCCTAATATCGGCAAATATTAAAGGCATTCACCCTTATCTCTCGAACTGTTATCTTTGTGCCTGATGTTTCTACTGTGAATAATTTGCTTTGTTCGCAAACAAATCCTTTATCGTGAATGACATTTTTTGTAAAATTTTTTCACTTATTAGAAGTCACTTTATTTTTTTTCTGTGAACTTAATCAGTCTAATTCGCTGTTTTTATATAGTATTTAGTAATCCACAAAGCTTGAGATCAGACCGTGCATCCTGCCAATAAACTATTTTATAATCCTTCCCAACTCCTTCTTGGTACCCGTTCAGGGATGGAAATTGGGACTTGTTTTATTGTAATAATTGCTTTTATACCAAATCATGACGGTACCATTTGCTTATTGGTTTCTGCATTTTGATTCGAATTGACTCGTACCGTGGCATCGGAGAGGAACTGTTAAAGACTGGTTCTCTTTCACCCCTTATCGGACATTCAGATTCTCGGCACTGCTACCAGCATCTTACTCTTACAAGTGGTTCTGTTTAGTCCCGCGGGAACTTGTTAGGTCTAGTAAGAAGGATGCTCACGAATCCCGTGACCAATTGTAATAAAGTGTACCACTGTAGGCCGGTGCATCCTGGGATCCAGAAATGTTTCGAAGTATTAGGCATGTACTTCCCTATCCGCACCTTGAAACGCGCTCGATGGGAAACAGGCAACGCCTGAGAATAAATAATAAACGTTTTATTAAAATATATGAATTTACGCGTTAAAATAAAATAAGTAATTTTCAACATTCTACTTATAAGTCCATTTTAATACACACTGTGTTTGCTTTTATTATTTTTGTTAACTTTTTAGAATTGATTCTTTGAATGTGAACTCAAGTTACCTATATATGTATAAGTCATTCGCCAAAAAGAAATTAAAAACTAATACCAAAAAATGTTTTATGCTTATCATTTTTTTTTTTTTATTAATTTTTTATTACTATACAACTATTCCTTGGAGCGGTTTTCGTTTTAGATTAATAGTAAATTCGGTTTCACTCCCTAACACAAGGTGATTGGATAGTTATTACCGGAAAAGTAAGCAAACTAACTGTGTATAGGGTTTAAATTCTTTGATAGGGGAAGTTTTGAAATAGTGTCGCATAAGCAACCGACCAACCACAAACAATGAGGTGAAATATGTTCCCACATCAACTGCCATTATGTTCCTTTTATGATTAAACTTTTAAATTTGAAGCTTAAAAATCTGCAACTTACTGCTCATCCCTGGTAGAATTATATAAAAAGCATCATACTAACGGTACAATAGTGCAACCTCTCCTACCCACTCACGTACGAACATACCATGTAAAATATCATGAACAAATACATAAATACGAATACATATCTATCGTTGAAGTTACAACCCATAGGACCATACAACCATTTGTTTGTTGTGCATAACTGTATGTAAAATCACCAACAACAACAACAACAATGTGGAAAATGTAAACCATTTACATATATTGTGCAACACTGGAGTAAGAAGTTGTTGTTACCGATGAAACTGTTTACCATAAATAGTCAAAACCTGAACCATAAAATCTATAAACATGTATGTATGTATGCATGTATGTATGTATGCATACATGTTATCTGAAGGTGTCAAAACAAATACAACAATCACAAAGTGTATTATTTCATGCTAGAAATTGGCCTTCATTTTATTTGAGGCACAAATACAAAAATGTTATTTAAAAATGCAACACTCACAGACCAAATATGTAAACAATTATTTTCGGGGTATGTTTCTGTTATTTTCTATTACTGTGAAGCTGTATTTCTAGTCCACATGAAATTTAAATTTACAACTGTGGCATGCAATTGTACCCCAATCCACGTTTTCATAACCAAAGTGGCTAAATCATGTGTATACATACATACATACATGCATGCATACACACATACATACACACATACATACAATTAGTAGATTGAGAAAGCCTCTGCAAAAAAAAAATGTTTGCGTGGTCTTCTGCTTGACGAATACGTGAAGATGTTCTTGCTCAGTTTGTGCATAATTTTGTTTCTAATCGAGATTGTATGGGTGCTTTTAGCATAGTATATGTACGGGTCTTTACAAAAAGCTCACACACGAATTCACACTTCTTATTTTCCTGTGTATTTTGTTTGTGTAAATGCATAACATAGTAGTGCGAACAATTGTTCGGACAACTCTGTTTGAACACGAAGCAACCTTGAACAGCCACGGTCTTGACTATCTAAAATTGTGACCATACAGCAAAATGTGCGATGACTGAACGGATTAATGGACATTCAATACGCCATGCAAAATCGCTATTTCTAGAATGTATTATGATTCTTTGACCTTTGTATGTAATTTTAGTTCTATAATATTTAAGCAGTCTGGGTTTTTATACAATTCTTTTAATAAAACAATTTTATTTACTAAGTTCAATGTTTCACTACGACTTTGTGTAGCAAAATTCTGGAAACATATAATATTACATAAAATAATATTTAATTTAAATAATTAATCTAAAATCGCTACTTCTACCCAAAATATGTGTATATTGGCAACCCTATTCAAAACAGCTGTTTATTTATGTTTTTTGTTCGCATTCGGAAAATGTTCTCTGTGTTAAATATAATATGATAACGACAGTTAATAACGTCCTAAAATTAATATTTGAGAATAAAATTTATAAATATACATTTGTTTGTATATTGTGTTCGTAATTTATATTAAAATAAATTCATAGAAACATTCACAAAGTAAACAAATTTGTGTGTCTTAAAAAATTATTAAGGATAATCGCAAGGAAGTCATATTTCGTAGTGGTTTTTAGTGCATTTTTTGTTTTTATACTATTTATGCAACAAATCTGTTTAATTATGAACGCCAAAGAAATTCTGATGAAAGCCGTTCAATGCGACCAAGAAGGCCGAATATTGCAAGCCCAAAATCATTATCAAGAAGGCATACAAATTCTGTTGGACATAGTTAATGGCAAGTTGACATGAAAATTTTGTTATTCGATTGGATCAAATCGGCTTTAGAGCACTACATACAAATAAGAAAATGTCTATTCGGTAGAAAATTTAATTAAAAGAGTGCAAAACATAGTGCTGCTACCCACATTTTATTATAAAGTATGCCGAGATTAAACAGTCGTACATATGTATGCCCAAAAAGTTAATTTATTCGGCTTCAGTTGATTTATACACACAAGCCTACTCTATTTCCAATGGCACAAGCTTTCCAATGATGCCAATTTTGGAATTCTTCCAAACACAATTTATTCCAGATGTCACGTATTAGATACATGTATATAAGTATGTCTAATCCTTTGTGGTCCGTAAAAAGAAAAATATTTTTTTAATATGGCTTGCGGTTTTCTCACTTTGTTTTTATTTGAAATTAAGTTTTGTATCCCCTAGACATCTTTTTTATTTGTTTTGGAGGTGCTACCATAAACTAGATTTAAGTCTTCGATTTCATCAAATATAATTTTTAACATTATATTTGCTGTTTGTTATTTAAATAGGCGAAAGCGATGATGCCAAGAAAAAAGTTTTCTATGAACGCATTAAAGAGTACATCGACAGAGCAGAACAAATCAAAGAACGTATTAACAGGCATGTCTCAAAAGCGGAACTAGTAGCTCATATACCAATAAATGATGATGATACCGGCAATAGTTATAAGAGTCTATTTGGAAAGTACATTACATCAGAAGTTAAAGAAGTTGTAATAGAAGAACCTTATTTAGTTGAAAGATATCAAGTAAGTTTGCAGTACACAAAAAAGGTCTAACTAATTTCAAATGAAATGCAAGATTGCTCTTTATTTTACTATAACTACTAGAATAAATACAATTATGACTAAGAATTTAAATATTAATTTTGAAGCAAACTTAGGAAATGCATGACGTAACTGTTTTCAGAGTCTTAACCTCTTTGCAAATTTTTGATTATAATAAAAGTTATACGGCCGTATTCATAAAAAAGCTTACAGCAGACATTAATAAGCAAAATTGTATTCACAAATATATAATACGGAATTTTATTGTAGGTCTAAAGTAGGTAGACCAACATTAGCTTACAAATATGATTGTTACCAGTAAAAATCTCGAACTTGGTGAATATGTACCACTTATGAAAAGTAAAATCAAAAAGCATATTTTAAAAGCAACAAAACTTATTACAAAGGCGTAATATATTCTAAGATGAGAAAACTGATAACTTTAATAGATTCCTTGTAAGACGGAATATCACATATGTGCATATGTATAAGATGATGGGAAAATAGTTTTGGTTGGTGGTGCAATACTGTTACTTGAGAAACAAAATTCAAAATGTATCCACTTTTTCCTAGATGTCCGTTTTTAATACTCTTCTTTATTCCCAAACACCAACCAATACCAATTCCAGCTCTCTAGCTATAGTGGAGATGTCCCATACCAATAAGAGGACAATCTAGCCTCCCTACACAAAAAGAGCCTGTTTTCAAATTTTTTTGAGTACGTATTCCCCAATACCTATCTCCGTGCCGGCCTTCCAGCTATAGTGGTAGTGCCCCATAATATACGAAAATATGCACTTTTTACCCATATATCTAGGTAAGCTTTTTTGTTGGGCATCAATATTTTCAAAGTTTGAGTAACTATAAAAATTTAAAAGTGTGGTTTTTACTCAAAAAGCCCAAGAAAATCCACTACATTTTGTCTAGAATTATTTTTGTTTGTTGTTCGAACCCTGTATTTATAGCGTGTATATAAGAGTGGGTCAAAAACAAAAGTTTTGCCAGTCACACTAGGAAGAAGAATATTTCAATGACTATTCTAAAACTCAATTTTTCTTCTGGGTTATTGTGTCGGCTTTTTGAGTCCTATCACCAAAAATAAACTATATCCCTCCAAAATTATGTATACATTGCCTTTAAAAAATTCGCAAAATGTCGCATCTTTCAATTTGTATCGAATTCTTAATATCACGTCTGGTATCTCGGAACCTTCTCTTCTAATATGCTAATTTTTAAACGACAAGAAATTATCCTAAACTTCATAATATGGTAATCTTTGTTTACTATGTAGATTTAACAATAGGTTGATTGAAAATTTTTCTAAAAGGGATCGTTTTCAGACCCTTGGTAATTTTTTGTTACTCTTGGAAGCTTAGTTTAGCTGAAATCATAATTCTTCTAAAAACGATGCATGGAAGGTTCTCGGGTCCTTATGCGGATTTTTTTCAAAATTCGATTATTTGCATAGCTTGATGATACAAACTACCAAACCAATTTTTTATAACCTAATGCTTTTCTTGCGTTGTTTTTTTTACAACAAAGCACTGTGCGCGACATAAACATTTGAATTTCAGGCCAATAAAATTTGGAGGCGAAAACGTATAAAATGTTATGGACATATCAGTACGAAATCACTATCATTTATAATACGACATCGATTGTAGCTTATTATACTTTATATTATTTTTATGGTATCGTTTCGATGTCATAAAAACTCGTTTGGTTTTTATTTTTTAAATTTATTTAGGTTTTAGAATGAACCAACATAATAAGATTAATTTAAGTTTAAGGCCGTTAGTATAATAATACGTAGTTAACGAAAAATTGTATTTTTTGGTAAGAAAACGACATAAGTTTTTGTTATAGGTTTTTGATCATATGCATCTACATATATTTAGTTATTTGAGTGAAGATAATGTTAAAAAAGATTTAAATGTTGAACAAGTGAAAAATTGCAACTAAAGTCAAATAGGTACGAAATTAGACATGTGGGCGTGTCGTGACGATTTTGTCTGAAACACATCTCAATTGATACCGTATTCCCTTTTTTGAACTGATTAAATTACAATTTAAGTTCGTCATTTAATATTAAAAATGTCTTTGTTAAAAATAAACATTGATATCGAGTAAAATTATCAATGACTTTAGACATGCACACCTTGAAATTTCTTCTAAAGTTTTTGAAATCTTCTGGCTGGGATTCCACTTTATATAAAATAGTTAAAATTCGGAAGGGTCTAAGGAGGGTATCGTATATAGAAAATGATACTAAAATTTGACTTTAGTTTTATGAAAATGCAATTGAAATATTAAAAAAGCAGCTAAAAATATTAACATTTAATATCATTTAAATCATTTGAATTAAATACTTACTTCGTGGTTTTATTTCAGTTTATAAATTTGATAATGTTTTTCGAATTATTGGTTAAGCAAAGTCGTAATTTAAAGTGCATATGTTTGGTGACTAAGAACAATGGCAACCAACAAAACATATTGCAACAGATCAAAGCAGATTTGGCAGGACGGAAAATAACGTTAAGTATTGCGTTTGACAATTCATTACATGACCGTAAAATAGTGTAAGTTTGGTCTCAGTCAAGGCGAATTCGTTATAAGTTGTGAACAGAGTAATTTGGGTGTTAGACGCATCCGATCCAATGTGAAACGTTTTTCACATTGAGATAAATGATGTGTAGAAAATAAAAAAGAAACAAATAGTAATATTTTAATTCATAAATATACATATTTATAAAATTTTTAACTTTATAAATTTTATTATTTGAAATTCATATCTAAGTGTAACTGCATTTGACCTTAGTTTGTGACTAGCGAATTCATCATCTGCGCTCATGGGGCCAACTTATAATTACTTCGCCTTGGTCTCAGCACTGGATTTTAATATTTTTCTCTTTTTTAAATAATTTTAATTTAGTTTTAGCAATGGATATATCATAAAAATCGGCCGAGGACTGCACTTCTATAAATCTTGTAATCCTTCGTTTTCCTTAGGTATTATTGATTACGACTTTCGTAAATGTTTGCAAACCGATGTCGACATTTGGCGGACTAAAGGTGCGTTTTGAAAATGTCTTCCTTTACTTACTTCTTTAGTTTTAATAATTTTGAAGTCTACTGGAACAAAATAAATAATTCGTAATTATTTTTGGACAAATAAAAGTATATTTTCGTATGTGTATAAATAATTCGTGAACATTATTGTTGAAATCAGAGTGGTTTTCGTGGCGTGCATTTGTTTTGTGTTAATATCTGATTATGGTTATTTACGATAAGGTAAGGATGTATCAAACTATTATGTTTAGGTTTTGCTATTGTGATGGAGTTGGGTTGGTGGATATTAAAGAAAAGTAATTGTTCGTATGGAATTTAATTATATCAAATGCACAACTGGTATAAATTGCGCAGGTCTTGAAAATTTCAGAATTATGAAACTAAAATGAAATAAAAAGAAAAAAATTTTCTTATAAACGAAAGTTGAAAATCCACCAGACTGAGCCGCGTCTGTAACCAGACGACAGTAATACATCTGCTGATTTCGGCTAACCTTTTATAGTTTTATACACTACAGTTTGTTTTCATTTAAAATTTAGTTAAAAAGTAAAAAAAAATCTTTAAAAGTAGAAACCACCTTCTTGCAGCTTGACTACTATTTCTTGAAAAAAGTTTAAATTCTTTTTGCATCCAAATTCATCGATATTTTTAAAACTATTTATATTCAAATTTACTTCTTGCTTTGTCCCTCTTATTATATTTTCTAACATTTCATTTTTTTTTTTTTAATTTAATGTCATTTTTTCTAGTGATGACAATAAAATTATCGAAAGATGTTGAGTGGAACGAAATGATATAGGAATATCTTATAAAGATGTTGAACACTCAGCTGAATACAATTCGTATGAAAAGATGTTAACATCTTGGTGAGTTGATGAAAGATGTGATCAAGTGTAAAAGCATGAAAAAAGAAGTACTAAAATGGCTGTAAATGTTAAAGCCAGAATGTGCTTTATAGTTTTTCTCTTTATTAAATAAGAATATTGTGGGAGTATTGTGAAAACTGAATATTTGGCCTAGTATATGATTCGGGAGCAAAAACGAGTATTTTATTAAGCACTTGTTACAAAAGCTTAAAAACGCTGGTAATTTTCGATGCATTTCATGTTACGTATAATTAGGGCATTTCATCAGAAGTCCCTTCCCTTCATCCACTTACAAAGTATCCTGCTTACTGACAATAAAATCTAGTTCGCATGTGGCGATACGTGTACGCTTCAACAAGCCGCCACCATAGACAACCATAGTGTGTGGTATTTGTTTTGGGCAAAGTAGTAGTGAAATTCTGTGATTTTAATAACGACTGCGTTGTACTTCCATTACCTTCAACAATAAAGAAGTGTAAGTAACAAATGTTTATATGATCCTGGTGTCCCATGCGTTAGAGGTGCGCTTTACATACTTTACAAAAAATACGTGTGTGTATTTAATATAGAATCATACACTACATTGTACTAGAGAGGAGCTGCATCTTACGATAAGGGGCAATGCTAATAGAAATCCTACTCAGTGTTATTCAAACGTGATCATTTGAATCAAATCCGCAACATTTGAATTTGTGTTACTTTTAAATATTTACTTTTGAACTTTAAGTAAGACACCGACCAACGAATTGCATTTATTAAATTGTTGCCTCAATATATTATCTCTTAATTATACACTATTTATTTGATGTGTACATAAATATGTTCAGACATATTGAAAAGTATGTGCGAATTTATTAAACTTTAATAGTTTAATTGTTTAGTAGCTCTATCCAACTTCCATATTCCTTAATTTCCAACACTAAGTTTATCTATTCGGTGTCCTGAGGAAAAAATAAAAATGTTACCACTACTACACCAGGAAATTTTGAAAAATTTGTGTAAAACAAGCAACTAAAATCGACAAAACGTTTAATTCTAGTCCTATCCCATCCCCTTATTGGATTAGCGCCTACACGAAGCAAGACGTATTTTTTGTACTTCTTTCTTATTAATTTTTCCGTTGTGCTTAAGGGATGAAAATTTCACTTCTCATATTTAGTCTATATTAAATTAGTAGTATGAACAGTGTTTTCTTATTTTACATGATGCTATTTTATTCATAGTAGATAATTATTTATTTAATTACTTGTAAAATTTAACCAAAAAAGCAAACAAAAAAAAAAAAAAGATTACAAGATAAACACAATTTTAGCACAACTTCAGAACTTATGTAATAATATAAACTATTGTTATTCATTCTACTAATAGGAACTGTTTCCTAACACAAATAGGGGTACCGACTTTGAGCCTTACTCCGGATCCTGTGTTATCTATTTGAAATACGTTAGAAGTAGCGGAATTTCTTGCGTATCTACTAGAGTTGTGCCGGTTACGAGCCAGTTCGTTAAATTAAGCCATTAATTCAAAAAGCTGGTAGCAACTTTACAACAAAATAAGACGTTTAAGTTTTGCAGAAATTTGGGTAAAGATTTCCTGATAAGCATATAAATGCATCCTTTAAAAAACTTGCGGGATTGTACTGACATAATTTCTCCAGGGTTTATATCATCTAACTCTTACATTTAAAACATTTTAAGTGAACGTATGAAAATGTTCTTTTTGATAACAATTTGTACGTAATGCCAATTCCAGTGGTAGCGTGAAGCTAAGAATCAGAAATGTATTTATTTTTTATTTAATAAATGTTACAATAAAACTTTAAATTATATTCTAACCCTAATTACCCAGCATAGTAACGCAGGCTTTCACGCGTTGTAGTGAAACAGACTGGAGTCTTGGCTGGGAAGCGAAGCTAAGTCTCCTGTTTGTTAGACTAGCACACATTACTTCATGTGACTGTTAAACTGTAAATATAATCGAATCACAAAATGTTGTATTCAAACAATTCCCTAATCGTATATTTTTTTTTACTTAATGTGACCTTTGAAAATTAATTGAATTTTAATATACTTGAGTATAAAATAATTACAAAATCGTATGTATATAAAATAAGGCGGCACTACAAAGTGGATTTTAATTCAATAAAATCAAGCATTTGACAATTAAAGAAACACGTATAACCAGAAAAAAACCAGCTCTGAAATATTGGTAATTCGCAGATTTTGGCATTTTGGCATTTGGAATACAGAGTAAAATTTATGATGAGCTCTGTAAGGACTAATGGATCGACCTTTGCTGGAGAAGTAAATCTAAGATTTTTTTGGCAAACAAAATGAAGTTAACTTAATTTTACTAAACCACAGAATCGAACCAAATTTTCTTTCATTAAAATAACTTGCTATAGAGTTTTTAGTAGTCATGAATTCCAATGAATTTTATTTACATATTTGTTGTTATTTTTTTTAATTTTTTTTTTTATTTGGAATTGCGAAAAGATGCACGGCTTGAAACGTGCGCATACATAATGTTACTACCTAAAAATGTTCCTCAACAATAAATAAAATGCAAAAGAAAATCAAGTAACCGAAAAGTGTAAAACTGTTCAGAAAAAATAGCAAACTAGTGCCAAGTGTACTGCAAATGCCATAAATCTCTGACAGAAGTCGAATATGTAGTACAGCCTTGCTCAACAGTCCAACGAACCAGCCCAGCCAAGCCAAGACAGGGCGAGGCAGGCCATATCTCAACCAGGCAGCTAAACATTTTTAAGAAGAATTAAGTGCAAAAACATGAACGTGTATGAGAAAATTTTTATTGAAATGCACAAGATTCAATGCAGCACTTTTTTATATCTCTTTGCTCCCACGCTGCGCAGAAACAAAAAAAAAAAAAAAAAATAGTTGAATAATATGCAACCAACCTGCTAACAAAACTCTGTGGGTATCCGAGATATCGTGAGTGTTTCCACCCCCTGCCATTCACCCAACCAAGTAAGCAGTCGTAAGTATTGCATTTACTTTTTTCTTTTCAATAAATTTTGCAACCAATATATTTTTATGTTAAAAAAATTGAAAAAAAAAACAATTTATTTTGTGTTTCATGCTCTTTCTTAGTTTTTTATTTTGTAGATTTTAGTAAATGGAGCCAAAAAATCGCATGAAATTGTCGCCAACACAAATTTATTTTCAATTTTCTTTAATTCAAATAATCGAGTATTATTTGGAGTTTATTCATTTGTTCGTTCCTACTTTCATTCATTTGCCTGATGTGCAACTGAATGTGAACGTGTATGCACCCTGTTGTACGTTTTATTTTGCGAACCTGTACAATTGCAACAATTTAATCCATTCTACAGGCAGATGGGTCGAAGGCATTAAGGTTTTAACCCAACAATTGCCATTGCGTTTCAATTACTTCTCTGTAGTTTGGTGAATTAAAAAAAAAAATAACAAGAAATTAACGACTTTGGCATAAATAAAATGGATAAAAACATTTTTTAACAAAACTAAAGTGAGAATAAAAATATCCAGGCTGTTGAAAAGTGGTAATCGCCCGCAGTTTTGCGACCACCCGCAAAGTGTAATATTTATGGCCACAATGATCATTGTCGCATACAAAAAAATCGTTATATCCTTAAGAACATAAAAATGTTCACATGTATGAGGTGTTTTTTTTAGGAGCACACAACTAAAAAATAAATATAATTTCTGGTCAAGATTTCATTCCGAAACTTCATCACTTTACCAAATTTCCTTTTCGTTATGTTTTAATTGAAGAAAGCCCGCTTGCACAGCGCATATATCCTTCCTATAAAAGATGCAATTGAATTCTGAAATTCGTAGTAAGCCGCGAGTTTGTTGATACCGTGAACGAGTTAACTTTTGGAGTCGAAAAACAGAAACAAGTTTTAAAAATTAAAAAGTTGTTCGTGAAAAAAGTTACGTATACGTAACGGCGAGAATTATCGCTCATACGCTCCCGTGGTGCCGCAGTTTTCTATGGGTTTCCGTTGACTTTGAAATTTTGTAAATAATATTTTTATTGAATGCGGATTTTACTTGGAGATTTTTGGTTCTTTTGATTTTAATTAGTATGAAATTAGGAACATATTCATTTCTTTCAAAGCGATTTTCATTCACCTGGAGTACTTTCGCTTGATGGAGACAACATTTTATTATATGAGCAAACGAGTTCTTCAAAAACTATGGGGAAAATGGAGAAAAGTCATGAACAAATTGTTTATTGATACCGGCAATTCCGGCTGCAATCTGAGTGTTTGAAAAGAATTGACGAATATCATTGCGGCCATTAGTGTTGTGTATCCTGATTTTACTTGAACGATAATAAATCCTAATGACCTGTTAATGTAACATATTTCTTTTTTTACTTAAGGTTGAATAAGAAAGAGGCTGGAATAAGTTATATTAAACAACAGATAATATTTTCGACTTCTCTTTACCTCAAAATTTGTCTTTGTTATAATAAGTAACACAAAATGTCGAAACTACCAAAGAAAAAAAAAATGGTCCATATAAAAATTCGCCTTTCTTTACTTTTTGAAAATTTCGAAGACTTTTTCTCTGTATAACGCATTTCAAATGATTTTAAACATTACTTACGTTGTGCAAAAAACGATAGTAGTCAGATTTAATTATTTAATGATTTCCATCCATAAAAATTGTAACCAGGGCTAAGTTGAACAATACATTTTCTACTAAGATTCGAATCACAATTTAATAACTCTAACCATAAAATGTTCTTAATAGACATCATATGTACAGGTTTATTGAAAGAATGAAGGTGCTGCGGCTGAAATGGTTAGCGCGTTGACTATTAAGCATTCGATGGCTTCAGTTGCATTTGTTCGTACCTCAGCCGCTTCCGAACAGTAACCAAAAGTTTTGGATTTTTTTTTATCTACAATCATATTATGATTTGTTTACCGCCATATAATCATAACATGTTCATCATAACATGTTGTTGCTTTGAGGTTATGGCTATCTCAACTATGTTTTTTTCTTCGCTTGTGGTTGGTTATTATAAAATAACTTTAATTATTTCTTTCGCAAAAATACGCTTCATATTTTTTCCTATTACCAAAATGCCGATAAATATATCGATTAATGCGCGCGCTGTGTGGCTTGTTGGCATAACAATTTTAACCAAAATATTTTTTCCTGTAAAAATGGCGACTAGGGTTTGGTTAGTTTAGGTTGAGGGGATGGGACAACTGGCCTTTTGCCTGTAGGCATAAGCCTAGGCCAGTTGTGGGCTCTCGATTCTGAAAAAGTTTCTACGCTCATAGGAACTCTGTTCCCCGAACAAACTCCTATGTATTGGGCAGTTAATACCTCAAGGACACACTTCCGGTAAAGTGTCGGTCGCGAAATATCTGGCCCCTCAGCTTTGTGTGGTTCCTCGAAAAGCTCGATGTTTGTCTTCTAGTAAAAAGATATATATTTGTCTTGTTCGGGCTTACATCCGACTTGCTTGGTTGTGCACAGCTGTATGATTTATTTTCCTGAGCATATGACGGATCAAGTCCCTCAATAACCAGTCAGTCTAAAACTGGTATAAATAATCGGATAAGTGTGTCGGCCCTCACGCTACTGAATGCCCCCTTAATGTCAGTGCTGATCGCGAGTGTATACTGTTTCTTATCAAAAGATTCCTCTATATAGTGTTTTAGTTAGTGCAAAGCTTTTCCCACTGATCTACCTTTGGCAAATGCATGTTGTCTAACCTTAAGTCTTTCACCTGAAATCCTGCTTTTAACCACGTTGTCTAGTATTCGCTCCATGGTTTGAAGTAGTAATGGAGTAAGGCTAATCGGCCGATAGGCTATGGGAGTCCTGGTGGTCACTAGAAATAGTGGTGCCACCTTAAAATCGCATACGTGTGAAGAACACCATTTGCGTTTCGGCTTATAATTAATATGTGAATGTTTGTACAACTAGATATGACTGCATGTGCCCCTGTATATGTGTAGGCGTATTAGTATGTGTGCATAAAAACGTAAAATAATTTTATTTTCGCTTGTCCTTTTGTGTTCTTCCTGCAACATATAAGTGATTTTAATTGGCATCCTTGATTAAAGCAAATTAAATAAAATAATTATAGGGCGGGCGCATGATGGGCAAAACAGGCTTGAAACCAACGCAAGTATCAAAATGTTCAGTTTTTAAAGACATGCCTCTTCTTTTGCCTTTTCAATTATTATTATTATTATTATTATTATTGTTTAATAATTTCTTGCAAATTACTTAGCTGTCGTAACCAATTTTGTTAGCGGATGAGGTTTCTGTAGTAAACTTTACGGATTTTCTCGGAAACGATGACAGCTATCAATCAAAAGTTTTTAGCATAGGTTCTGATTAATCCATGTTATTACTCTAATAGGTGGTGCTGGGACTGAATTAAGTCGGAAAAAAGCATTTGGTGTTCGATTTTACGCCGATAGAGGGCGATGAACTTAGAACAAAACTGTAACTCAATATCATGTAGTTTTACATAAAAAAATGCACATACACATTAAAAATATCGACCTGGTAGATGGCACTGCAGCTCGAACAATAAAAATGTCAGATTTAAACGGAAGGGGGAAAACGCGTGGCGGAGCCAGTATTTTAAAAATTTAATTCGCAAACGGCTCAGAACCGACCAATATATTTATACTGCCTTAATAAACTTAAAATAAAGCAGCCAGGTGCATAATTTCAATATTTGCACCATTGTTCACTCTTTTATTTCTCTCAAAATGAAACAAATTAAATAGACTTCCGCGAAATATAGCACAATATTTTAATAATAATGGCGCCGTCATGCAGCAGAGGTTAGTTAATTTTCAGTACCTTCTAAAACCTACAAAAAAAGAGGAAAAGAAAAAAATTACCGCAATCGAATAACAAAAAAAATGGCAACAACAAACAACTACGACAACAGCGGCGCAATAAATAGATAAGAATATTCAACATCAAGCTATTTTACAATTTCTCTTATATGGGCACTAGCACTTGTGTGTCATGGGTTGTGTGTAGGAATAATTTCGTATGCACTGTAACTGCAATGGATTTATTGCCGAAAAACGAACTACAATGCAACCATTAAAATAACAACAGCAGCAAAAATAAACAAAACCGGATCAAGCCAAACCATCCAAAAGCAACAACGAACCCCAACTGCATATTTGCATCCTTTAGAACTGAATTTCCAAAGGAATATCGTTCGTAGTGTGCATTACACTGGAACTACGAGTTACTGCGATTGTTTGTTGATGGTGTATTTGTATGTTTTTTCTTTCTATTTTTTTTTTTTTTGTTTATTAATTTTATTATTACGTTATTGTTGTTCCTGCCATTTGTTATTTTTTATTTGTTTTTGGTCTTTGGTGAACACCTCCTGTCGGTTGTTGCTTAAATTAAAAATTGCTTGCCGCATTATTTATCGCACAAAAATGATTTTTTGCATTTTCGTGTTGATAATGATGAAAAATATTTTATGCAGAGTATAAGTACAGTTGGGTCTAGATTTGATGGTTCGTTTCCAATATTTTTCAATTAAAGTTTAAAAGATTGAAATAAATTGTTAACGAAAGTTTTTATTTTTGGTTCTGGCGCTGAATTAAATATCATTAATTTTTTTCAAATGTGGTTGCCATCGTACTACCGGATTCTACTGTACATGAACATTTTTTTCATTTACTCTTTAAATATTTACAATTTAAAAGAGATACTAAAAGTTCATAAATTTAAGCCGGTAAAAAATTCTAGATCTTTTTGTATGTGCAACTCATAAACCGTTTCACTACCAATAGCAAAGTGTTTTGTTTAATGTCATAAAACGGATCATCAGTTGTTTTAAGACAACACGATAATGATCTTTGATAATTAATTGCGTTTGCCTTTCTGGCAAAAATGTATGTTACGATATCTGCATTCTTGTGTTTTTTTCTAAAAAAAATGTGCAACATGTATCAAAACTGGCGAATATGTAACAATTTTCGCACTCCACTTAATGTTTAGGGGGAAATACTGCTCTTTTTTACAATTGTATTAACAACTTCGTTTATGCAAACAAAAGTGTTGACATTTGATTTTATTATTTTTGTTCCATTGTAATATTCGTTCAAACACATGGACTCATCCTGAAAATTATTTATGTCTTAAAAGATTTCGGTTTTCGGCTGCTTTTTTTAAGAACTAGAATAACTTTAAAACAAATAGCAGGTATTTGCTACCGTTTCCAAATAAGCTAATTCAGCTAATTAACGACCAAACGAGATCTAAAATATTTAAGGAAGGTTTAGGAAAACTAGCGAAAGCACAATATGTTTGGTCCTCTTTCTTTTGTCAGCCATTGCTATTTAAAGGCTGTATGAAAATCGCCAAAAAGATAAAAGTTTTAGCGATTGCTGATTTGAATTTTGGTTAGTTAGACGTAGTGCACTATTGTCAAAAATATTGGCTGCTTACTAAAATTTTGAAAAATGTTAAATCGCCCCAGAAAGTATTTTTGGCCAAATATTTATTCGAATTTTGGTTAGTTTGAAGTGGTGATCATTATGACACGTAATCCAAAATTCTTGGGGGATTGGCGATTTTCACTCGGCCGATTATTCACACTGCCCAATTTGCGCAAAATTTATGTGAACAATTACACATATTTGTACTTGTATCTGTGTAATCTGTGTATTTGTATTTAATGTTTGCTTCCTCTAAGTTTCGGCCACTTAAAATTTATTCTCTTTAACTGGTGCTATTTCATTAAAATTTGGTTTCCTTTTTTTTGCCGCAGCCTGCAGGTTCTTTGTGCCTGAAGCCGTTTTGTTTTTAAAATATGTTTTTGCACAAGTTGCTGCGAAAAGAAGTATATGAATGTACGTACGTATATTTGTACCAACGTAAATTGCTGTAATTCAGGTGTTAAATTACTCGTCTATTACGTTTAGAAATAAATCAAATAAGTTGCCACAATATAAATAAATAAATACATATTTGCATAACAATATTAAAAAAAATACCACGACTGGTTTACGTTTTATTCAACATGGCGCACTTGTGCAACAATTGTGGATCAACTCAACATTTTTTTTTTAGTATTAACTTGTAAAAATTCACTGTAGTGTTTCTCACTCTTGTTTTAAAAAATTGATACTTTAAATTTTTCCTTCTATATTCAACGTGAAATCGAAAAGTTGTTTGTTCTACTGAACAATTTTGAGTTAATACACTATGGCTGCACACTTGCGATATTCTAAATTTATGTCGCCTTGATTGTAAGAAAACACCTAAATATTTTACTGACGTGCCTTCAAAAATGATGTTTCTTTCAATAAATATACTAAATGTAGGTACACGGCTTCACTCCAAATAAACTATTTAAATTTAACCAACATGGGAGGATGGCAATAAAAAGGGTCTACTCATAAAGGGTATGCTTTCAAGGTTATTGTGGAACAGACATTTGAGTCAGCGTACCAAACTCTTAACTCACAAAGTCTGTATTCGTTCAGCTATTGCGTATGGCTTTCCTATTTGGTTCGCGATCTCTGCAACAGTTATGGGTGAGTTGGAGAGACTAGAACGAAGCTGCTTGAGGGTCTGTGTTAACGCCAACTATGAGAATTCTGTCCTCTAACACACTCATCTATAGGGATGCGGCAGTCAAATTTCTGTCACCGTTTGCTTTAAAGCAAGTTAAGACGTATATAAATCGTCTTGAGTATCATGAGAATAGCTTAATGAGCAACGTTCTTTATTTCCAGATGGAGTTTAGTTGGTCCAACAGCGCTTACCTCTCTCCAGTGGAAATTTTACAAGACGCCAAAATTTAAAGGAAATATATGTATGAGAAAAGACAAAGATCTAAAACCACGAAAAGTAAACCAATCAGAAAATATAAACCAAACGCACACAGACTAACATTTGTGATCTATTAGAACAAAAACGTCAACACGTATTCGCCACATAGAAGAACATGAACAGTTTAGTATCTTTGCAATGCTGACGTTTTGTTCTTGTCTTATTCAAGTGGCTGGTGGAGACGTTCTTTAATGAATGATTCTTATTACGTACACTCGTATTACACAGATGTATGTATGTTTTTTTATTTATCAACAATTTTTCGATTCGTTTTTAAGTTAAAAGCAACCGTTGTTACATATTCGTGGGGCGCATCCGGCGTGAATACCTGTTTGCCTGTTTCATCGACATAATCCTTGTAGTATTTAATATTGATACACTGGAAGCCTACACGTTTAAATAACTTGGCCGAATACGCACTAGTGCAATCTGAGGTCACCATATCGTAATTTAAGCTTGTCGCCTTATTTAGGACTTCCTCTATCAAACTTCGTCCAATATTTTTACCACGCATTTCTTTTTTAACTCCAAGGACATGAACGTGTAAGACTTTCTTCACGCCAAACCGTTGGTAAACATTAGCGTCTCGTTCCACACAAGCCGTGATCTGCGAAATATGACCCATTTTGGTAGGACCATACTTGGCGGCTTCCTCAAAAAGCCTTTCAGCTTCGTCGGGCCCCTTTGGACCGGATATCAGGACACCGACAATATTACTCTCGGAATTAGCGTCATCATTTTGAACTGCTACTAAACACGTGCCATTGTTAATATGGGACATGGTATATACTTCATCTGCTTCATCTTGTTGCTTTGGTTCACTGCCTGCCGTGAGGGGTTCCTCTAAATAATAGTACAAACGTAAAAAATCCAAAACCTCTTGGCATTCATGTCGTTCTATTGCGCGTACTCGTATTTCATTTTTCGGTAAAGTTCCGCAAGTTGACGATACGCTTTTAACTGGAATAAGTTGTTGGGCAAAAATGAAACGATAAAATTGATATTGTTCTGGCTTGTGCGAGCACAACTTATATCTTTTACGCTGCTGTTTTACTGCGGCGCTTTGCTGAAGAGATATATTTTTGCTTTGCATTAACCTTCGACAGCATTGTGGTGATTTTAATAAGCACCTCAATCTGCAAAATTGATTTCTTATCGCACTAGTAATTTTGAAAGATCTTTCAAGTTAAGGAATATATTAATTTTAAAACAGAAAATTTTATTTACTAGTTTTTGACATGAAATAGTAGTACAGAGTTAAATTTTGTGTACGAGGTACTCGAAGCCGAACAAACGTGTGCTTCCAAGTAAATTTAATTGTTAAAATGATTTATTAAAATTTCTTGTGAAAGTAACAGGACCCAAAATATTGAAAGTTTTTACACTCGTGATCCTCAAGTTTAGCTGAAAGCTGAAAGCAGTGTGATCGCGTACAAATTTTCATAGGAAAACCTACCTTTAAGAATTAAAAAAACTCTCAGAATATTTGTGAATATAAAATAGTAATTTGGGGTTATCTTTAACATTTCTAGAAGACACAGCAAACAAAGGAGTCATTTGAAATTAAAATTTATCTCCACTTGGCGCTGGTAGTGCTTGTAAAGGGTGGTTGACATTGCCCAACAAGTCCTACGACATTTTTGTGTAAAAGAGTACGAATGGTGTCGTAGACAAATATAGAAATCAAATAAAACCCGCTAATAATATACCGAATACTACTCTTTTTGCATTATGTTTGACAATATTTTATATTACAAATTGATTTGGAAATATTGATGCGTATATTTTTATAATTATTAATTTTACGTGCACTGTTTGGTACTTTTGTAACAGCCTCTATAACGATGGTGTAAACGAAAAAAAATAAGTCGTAAGATTTTTACTCTCATTTTTGCGACTCTGGAGTTTTACGTACGTAAAGTGGTATCATCTAAACCACCTTTAAGCTAGAGTGCCCTGTTAAAATACTTGTAATCCCACTAACCTGGACCTTATCCAGCTTCAAAATGATTTTCGTGTTATCTGTGTTTGGTTAACTCCACAAGATCCATGTATTTTTTCTCACCGATTCGTTGTTCCATAATGCGATATGGATCGTATTTGCGAAATTTTTTTCTTGTAATCCTCTGACCGACAAAGGATTTGCTCAGAATATTCCCGATTGGGCTTGCATCCAAATAATATACTCTCTGCCGTTTAGCGATTATTCGTTGATCAATATTTTGCAGTTCATTAATGTCCGGCTATCCTAATAGAAATGTATTTTTTCACCCAAACCCATTTTGCAGGAATGATATTTTAGAAATTGGTTTCGGGTTTCTTGTGTTCTAGAGAACGATAGAAGTACAAGTACATTTGTATATGTATGTATGAACAGTGAAGAATAAAACTCTGCATCGAATAGCATCGACAATTTATATAAATTTTTAATCAATGCTACAGCAAAACAAAATTGATAATTATACATATGTATATATACTCGTATATTAATTTTTTGCTGTTGTATGTAGACTTTAAACTAATGTATAAATTCATAATGTCTTTTTCTTTCTCATTGTCTTTAACATGTTTGCAACTTGAATTTTATTTTTATTTTATAAATAAATGTTTGTATCTGAATGATATATGAATTAACAATTCCCTAAAAACCTAAAATCAAAGACTGTGTTAATCAATATTATGAGATTTTTTATTATTTATTATAAATTGCACAATTCAATGTGAAAATCCTTCTTATAATGAACATGCAACACATTCACGCACACACACAGACGAGTTAGTATACGCTGCACATACTGATAATGTAGTAAATTTTGGTTGCAATGCATTATTATCCCCTCCATTACATTGACAGACTGACAGTAGCAGCATTGCAGTCTGCAAACGATTATATGTTTTCCTCGTCCTCTTTAAGGCAAATACTCTACACACGTAAAAAAAATTATATTCCCAGCAAACCAAAGCGCTATAAAAACAGTTTGCAACAAACAAGCTTTAAGCTTAGGAAATTGTTGTGAATACTATTGTGTGTAGTACACAACATGCTTGAAACTCTAATTATAGAATAAGAATAGTTTTTTAAACAAGTTTATGGTAAGCTTATCTTCGTAACCATTTTATAAGCTTTTTTAGCTATTGTTTAATATTATTTATGGCGTACTTAAAATATAAATTTATGTATATACTGATATTATATGTTCTCGAGGGGCGTGGCACACTATTAGATTGAGTAAAACTAGGTGTCAAAAATTCAACAAAATGAGAAAGTGTTATACTGTGAAAACGCTCTATATGAATCTGATAAAAACACGGATGGAAATTCGATAGTCGGACGGCTCTCACCATTTTTTGAAGATTTTCTAAACGCTGAGAGTTTTAATTTTATCGGGGTTGCATTTTTACAGGAGCACCTGTTGAACAAATAAACAAGTCGAGGGGTTCACCGCCGACAGCGAGACGACGGTAATATTTTTTTTTAGTTTCCAGCGGCACAAAAATAAAAAAAAAAAAAGTATGTCTGGCATCCGCAAACAAAAATTCTGATGCAATTCAAACAGTCATCACTTACATCTACCAATCCGTACAAAAGACCCGGATTACGAGCTTCACACCTTACAGACAAATAAATCAAATCGAGCTCACATGACAAATAAATACCTGCAAACAATAAACACTAACGAATTGATGCAAACTTCTCAGAACGAAAAAAGACACTGCAGATGGCACATAGCCGAAACCGGTTTGTCTCCAAACCAAGGGGTGACGGAAATTCGTTCCAAAATCTACAACATCAAATATATTTGTTGTATTATTTTATAAAAATCAAAATATATTTTTAATTTTTTTTGCAAGATTAAATTTTTCTTTTCTGATTTTTATTCGTTTTTGCTTGATTTTTGTCAGAAACAATTATAATTTCTTGATTTAATTTTTTTTTTACAAATAATTATTTTTTGATTTTCGTTATTTTGGCAGAAATAATTATGTATTTTTAAATTTATTTAACAAAAAAAGAACAAATTATTAATTTAATTCAACGTATTTTTCCTTTTACAATCTTGAATTTCAATAACGAACACTTGTTGCTGTTCAAAAAATATATATAAAAAAATAATAATTAATAATATGATTTTCTAAAAATCAATGCTAATATAATGAAAATTGTGGGCATAACATATTTCTTTAATGATTTTTTGTGACTGCGTTTTTCTTTGAAAATTAAAAATAAAAAATAGTATTAGTTGAAATTAGTACAATTCAGTAACGAGCCTTCTTTACCTTTTTATTTCGCTATACTTTTACAAGAATAAATCTATAAAAAACTTGAGCCGCTGAAAATTCTCAATAGACGCCGTCACAGCTACCTACTTAAAATTGCTTAGTCAATCTCAGCCGAAAGTATCATTTCGGCTTCTTTCTCGAAGTAAACAACCGCGCCATTTTAATTTTATTTCAATTGGGTTAATAATGTAAACACACAATAATGAAAATATTTTACTTTTGACAAGCTACATATGTGAAGCGTTTTTAAAAAACATTTTGAAAAATGTTGATGCAAGCTTATTCTCCAATTCAGTTCCATGTTGGTCAAGCATTGGTTTGTTGGGTTCCCTATAAAGCACTTGTGTGCAAGTGGCTGTGTGTAGCTGTGTTTGGATGGTTGTGTGGTGTTTAAAACGATTTTACATTTTGACATAATATTGATTGGCAAACGTGCAGTATTTACACATCGATTCACTTATTGCGTGCTGGGAATATTTAAATCGTACTCGCTGCAACTCGTTCGCATACCTCAAAAAAGCTTTTTTAAATGGATTAAATATTTGTGCATTCCAAAAATCACTCAAATTAACAATTACTCTAAGGTACGCACGCACTTGGGTTAAATTTATTAGTTTGAATTGGGTTTGATTTTGAAAAACCTTTTCATTTGGTACTTTTACAAGACATAAGTTTGATTAATTTTAAAAGACTCCCAAGGAACAAAATTAGGATCTTGGCATTTGAACTTTAAAGCATTATCTTTATATCCTTCAAGTTCACACATCGTTTTTTTAAACAAATTTTCGTATTTGATTGCTAATAATAAAAAAAATGTCTTTTTAAACTCCTGAGGAAAGTATCTTCTAAACCAGCAAATACTAAGACGCAATTTTTTAACAAATCATTCTCTATTAAAAAAAATTATACCTTTTTTTTAATTTTTTTTAAATTCTAAACCAAGTCGTAGACGTAGCAACCGTTGGTACAACTTGAAGAGATCGTACACGAGATTGCAAATCAGCTTATGGGCTCGTTGTATTAAGTTGTGGTTTTTTTGACAAGTTGTACAACTCAGTCGCTACGTTAATGATCATGTCATACAACCTCATTTTAGTTTGTGTTTATGTTCGTATTTTGCACATTGTAGTGATGAAAAATCAAGATTTAAAATGGTACTTTTTCCGCATTGAAAGTACTTTATACTTTAGAAATTTGAAGATACAGCTAGTTTCCATAAAATGCCTTTTGAGTTTTTTTTAATTACATGAGGCAATTTCAACCGTTTTTGCAAATGTACACGTATGTGATTTTACTCAGGGTTCAAAATTGCTGCTGTGATAGTCAATATTTTCTCGAAAATGTGTATATTTACCATTCGTCATGTCACAATGTCAAGGGGTTGCATTAGTCAAACTATTTGTCATAAACTGCTACTTCTGGTATCTTTGTTTCTTTTATTATAAACCAACCATGTCCTCGTGCTTGTTTACCTAAAGAATCAAACATATTATATGCCCTCCTTTAGAATGGAAAAGTGAAATTTAATATGAATTTTCAACAAACGCATTTCGTAAACTTGAACTATTTTTTATTACAGGTATATTGATTTTAAACCTTCAATTGCCGTAAATCCTTTTACATTTTTTAGTTTCGTTTTTTAACGTAATTTTAGTCACAAAAATGAATTATAAATGTACAACCACGAGATAACTTAGTTTTCAATGTAAAAATTATTTAAATTATCTAGAATATTATTTTTGATTCTAACTTTAGGAAAAGTCTGGCATATTTTCCTAACTTACGTCAAGCAAAACTGTTCACAATGGTCGCTTTATGTTTGAATTGTAATTAAGAGGAAATTTCTCCTTTAAATTCCAACATTTTATACCGACGAATATTTGCTGAGAATTTAGGAATTTTCCCGCTTGTATAAGTTGTGCACTTTAAACAAACAAAGAGCTTAAAGAAATAATCCATTCTTTTTTTGCTTTTAATCTAAACTTTGAAGATGTCATATTTTGTTGTTATGAATGTGAGTATGTATTCGGGTACGTGTAGCTTTGTGTATGCAAATGTGAAAGATGAAACCTTAAAGTTGTTTACAAAATATCTTAAGTTTAACGTAAAACGGGTGTAAAGTACAAGAATGTACGCTTGTGTATGTTAATGCAGATGTGTGTGTGTGTGTGTGTACGCTCTTAACTTATCCCCTCAAGTGTGTATGAATTTGCTTGTTTATTTTAAATATAAAAGACATAATTTACAATATCATAATCAGTTTTAATAGAATCATTTAGAGTGAATGCAGTGAAGAAGCAAATTTGTATATTGATGCTAAAATATTTGATCTCTCGTTGATGTGTTTGCGTTCTGTGCAGCGTTGTTACCAGATGGGAGAATTAGAAATTTACTAAATTGTAATTTTGTTTGGGTTTCTTTATAATTCGTCTCTACGTGTGTATGAAATTATACTCCCTACTACCGGCTGGAGCGATTTTGATAAAGTTGTGTCTGTGTGTGTGTGTGTGTTTAAGTGGGTCCATAATTGCTCTAGCTTTTTAATTGGTTCTGGTAGGTGGCGGTGCAGTCACGCTCAAAGATGACGGACCAATTATTTTTTCATGCAACTCCATGATGTGGATATCAGATGAAAAGGTTTTTTGGTAAAAATACGAAAAATAAATTGACATTGACATCCTTCTAAATCCAAAATGGCGGATGCTTCAAACTTTTTTATGTAATCTCATGATACGAATAACAAATAGAAGAGTTCGAACATTACCAGGAAAACGGCAGTCCATATAAAATTGGGTCGAAATAGAAGGCGGAGTCTGTGGCTGGGCAATGTCTGCCCGGACCTCTAGTAATAAATGTGTTAAACAAATACTTTTTTATTATATAATAAGTATAAACTTTGGACAAATTGAAACATAATATGGTGCTTACAATGTTCAAAATGCTTGAAAAAATTGCTCAAAATTTGACTTTGGAAATGTGCTTTAGCCGAGCCAACGGAGTCTCCACGCTTAAAATCATTTAAAACACAAATTGCATAAAGGTATCCTTATATTAAGCCCAACTTTTTTTTCTATGATGTACTCTTAAAAATCGTTAAAAACACACTTATACTTGCATATACAAACTGGCAACACTGGTCCTGTATTATTTAGAAATAGGAGAGAGATATGGTGTGATATGTGTGCGTGTGTGATATGTGTGCGTGTGTTTTGTTTAGATACGAATGTAAATGTGATGACTACGATGAACAAATGAGACTATTTACTTAATTTGTTAAATGTTGAAATTCCTTTTTCCAATTTAACTTAAGGTCAAAAACAGATTTATTTATATCTTTTATTTTTTTTCTCTAGCTGTAAGTGGGTTGTGGGTTTTCTAACTATACTCAGATCTTCGTATCGAATATTTCTTAGAATTTTTAAAATTTACAGAACGAATTAAAATAATAGAATAAACTAGAGATGACTGAAATCAGCCTGTTTAAAAGTGATTGTAATAGAAAAATTAATTTCCTTTTCCAAGAAAAGCTTTTTCTTTATCACGTCAGCCTCATTTCATGTCAATTAAATACTTTAAAATATCTGAAGAAAAATGATATCAAGTGCTTCCTCCTGAACTTTGAACAATAACTTCGGAGGAGGTTTCCATTTGAACTTTGTCATGATCAAAAATAACTGATCTTCGTTTTGCAAAATTGTGTATAAAAAATTGTAAATTCGAAGGCAGCGTGCAGACATTTTTGGGTTAATTTTATTCAATATCGTACAAACGATGTTGGATCCGTTTAACAACAACGAGTGGGGTCTTGCTGAACATCTCCGGTGCGCACAGCCGACATTCAGCAGTATGACATTAGGAGTGTTTTACTAGCGGAGCACAACCAAGCCAAATCCAGCTGTATTAATAATAAAATATCGCCTGGTCAAAAAATAAGGAATATTTGTATTGATAAATCAAATTTATTTACATGTGCCAGTCATCTCACTCCTTACTTTCTCATCGATGCATGTGTGCATGAAATGTTGCTCAAATATGCATGTGTGTTGGTTTGTTTGAATAATGAAGGAAACTGTGAGCAGGTTCATGTTGGTTTATAGGGTTGATTTGAGGTTGAATTTAATCATCTCACAAAATTCAATTTTCATTTAATTTAAATGTTAAAAATGCGTGTGCTAATATTTCTGTAGCATAGTTTATTTACATATTGCTGGCCAGACCGCTCTTAGTGTGTCTTCTAATTTGAAGTTTTCGTTTTATTCTCAGCCAGCACTTTATTCAAAGTTAATCAGCAACAGTTAAATATGAAACTATTTTCTTAGAGTAGATAAACATTTCTGCTTAAACATTATTTTTGTGAATAGCAACTTTTTAAAGAATTTTAAGTATTTTTTTTTTTAATAAAAATCCGTGTTTATTTGGATTTTATACGGAATTATTTTTTATTATTAGAGTGAGTTAGTTTCCCAATCCGTTTTTTCTCATTTATTTAAAGCCTTTTGAAATAGAAAATAGTCGCAGCCTTGTTGCCAGGTGTATTTAAATCTTATAAATTTCCATTTTAAAGTAAAGATTTGATTAAGATTCTTAAGCAATTGAGGCTAATGAAAGCATTCAAGATAAATGACTGTGGCAGTGCATAAACAAACACGCACTGAGAAAATTTAATATCATTTATTGTGATGTCATGATATCCATCGTGCCATGTTTTGCATTTTGTTAATCTGTCGCATTGGGATGTAATTTCAGATAATGCACTATGCATGTGAGCAACATGTACTCTCTGAATGCAGGCGCACATACATGTATACAAACACACACTAACATTTGCATGCATTCCTATACGGATGTAGCTTATGTATAATAAAATGTATATGCACTAGTACTTATCATGAAACTCGCAATAAAACGTGCAAGGACGACGACGAAAGCCTCTACATGGAAAAATTATACGACCGACATTTCACACAACAACAACAAACATATACGTATGTATGAGTATTTAAAATAATGTTTAGACTACAGGCTTGAACACAGGCTTGTTTATTAACGTTCACCAAGTTAACTTTAACAGACACTTCTCGTCATTAGAAAAAGGACACTTTTTTGAAAGCGATGTCATTGGGCAGCATCAGCGTAAAGTTCATTTCGAAGAAACTGTTGGGGTCATATGTTCTTCTATTATTTAACTGCTCGTCGTAGTCAGATCCCTATTCATATGACGAAAAGTGTACAACTGCATCTTTGAATATGCAACGGACCCTACAAGGATTTTGTAGCATCGTCAAACAATAAATTGTGTGCAATTGCATTTCAAAAAGGTTTCCAAAATTTTGGCGGAAATTATTTATTTAGTATTTACTTAATATGTGTTTCAATCCATTTCTCGATGTCTTTCGGCTGGAACAATTATTTGTTCTGGATATTGTTGTAGTTCCCACTTTCTTCGTTATGTAAATTTTTTACTTTTAGTTTTTTCAGTTGCTGTAATTTGATTCCCAATTTTGGTTCGTTGATTTTTAAGTTAAACCAAAATGATGTAATTTTACAGTTCAGAAACGCGCACTCTTGCATTTCCTTTGAATTATGAACAGCAGCATTTTGGTTTAATGGTGTGTCTGTCGCCTTAAAGTTTTTGTTTGAAGAATTTTTTCATCAACCAGATGTTTAAAGCTGTAATATTTATATTTGTTGTTCGTACGTACGTAC
Organism: Phania funesta; assembly: GCA_963932375.1. Lineage (NCBI taxonomy): Eukaryota > Metazoa > Arthropoda > Insecta > Diptera > Tachinidae > Phania > Phania funesta. Next base: position 91,775,985 of record OZ010656.1, on the reverse strand, counting down.
ACTGCCTTACAATTTCTGAGATTTGTACTAATTATAATTATTACTAATACTCCTCCTGTTATAGCACTTGTTGTTTTTGTTTGCCTTTGTTGCATCTTGCTGCTGTTGTTTAATGTTGACACTTTGCATTTAATGTCTTTTAATGTTAAAGTGTTGTTATCCTGGACTTAAAATTGTTCAAATAGCAAAACATACACAAATGTACACACTTCTTTCTATGTGCAGACTTGAAGCACACTTCTGCATACATAGAAACTGATACCCTTGAAAGTACTTCAGCTACCCAAACACACGCATCTCAATAGACACAAAACATTTGTTGACCATGAACTAACTAACACACTTAAAGTCAAAAGAAAAAGATGCAACATTTAATTAAATTAATTCTTTTTCCTAATCAATCACACTAGTTCATTTAATATAATTTTTTTACTATTAATTTTTATTATTGTTTTGTAATATTAATCGTTCTTTCCTTTATCATGTTAAAACTAACAAATTCTCTCTGTGTACTTTCAAAATTGGTTTAAAGTTCAAGTGTCTACTACAAACTTAAGCTTCTAGGTTTATTGAAGCATCGTGTATGTGTTGTTACTTTCAACTACATGAACAAAATTCAAAAGTCTTTCATTTGATATTTTGAAATCATCCTTTTTGTCTTCAACATTTTGTTCAACTCTTGAGAACTTATCCCCGTCGAGCTTAACATAAACTGCACTGTTAAATTTGTTCATTTCTAAAACTTATTCAAAATTTAGAGGCTAGTGAGTTCACCAAATTGTGGTTGTATTTATTAAACATCTAATCAGTAATTGTAGCGTTGATGCGTAAAGGACCTTGCCCAATATGTTTAGAGGTGAATGAAGAGAAATAAAAACAAGTGGGAGAGTATATGAAGGAGGAGTCATGCAGTGTGACGAATGATTTGAATTTTAAAATTTGCATTAATAAATTATTTTTTAAGGAATTTATCCAACTGAAATTTTTAATAATTAAAAGAGCCAGCTAAACGCGAAAATTTAAAAAAGAGTACGATAAAGAATGCAATGAGTAAAGTCACAGTGGGGCAAACAGAAAAATGATCGCAACATTTGAAATATAAATATGAGAAGCTCTCGTATTTAATTTTCATCATTAGGTGGGTTATCGACATAATGTTGGTAGTAGACACTACGCAGTACAAAGACACAGTGAATGTAGCGGCACGGAAAATGCATGTATTTCATTCATATGCTAATGTCAATTACTTAACTTCTATAAGACTCTTAAAATTATCGCTTTAGTTATTTGCAATTATTTTAAAATATACAATAACCGTTATAACACTTAAGTTTATTCAATTGGATTTTTGTTGCCGCTTGCCACTTTTAAATGCCTTTGTACATTGTGGATAGAAATATAAACGAATCAACAAATATTGAAAATGTGCGTTGAAAAAACGTACGTATAAGTGCAAAAGAAAAACGCAGCTCGCTTTTAATTTGTGGACGAAAATGAGTTTTTCATGAGGACTTTAGTACGTCTAACCCCCCTCTAAACGTTCTGATAACATTTCAAAATATTCTAATAAATTATGACGAAACCAATAAATTTATATCTCAACAAAAAATATCATGACAGAGAAATGCTACAAGATTTCAAGATACATCAACGTAATCCTTGTTACGCCTGGACCGCCTTTGTTTATGCCAACTTATATGATAATGATCGATCCATTTGATTCACCCAATTTTCGTTGTGATGTAGCTGTAGGTAGCTTCTACTACTACTCTGTTGCTGTTAAGGTAATTATATCCTAACAATGCCAGAATAATTGCCATTTTAACTTTCAACAATAGAGTGTATGGGAACATCATGTATGATTGGCAATTAAAATAGGTTTATTGACATGCTTTGGAAGGACATATTTAAACATATATCACACATACATATAGTGTAAACTTGTATATATACTAATACATACTCAATAATGTACAGACATTCATACAGTAAAAATTCGAGAATTAGGTAACATTTATTTTTGGCATATCGCATAAGAGTATAAGACTCTTAAGCGCCTAAAGGAGTTTTCCCCTACTCGGATTTACGATATCTCCTTTCCAACCCTCGGTTTCTGGTTTCTACAATAAATATCAAAAGCCTGCTGATTTTTTCTATATAAATATTGTAGCACAAACAAATCAAGTAGCGATGTGCTAGCAGAAACGCTGTTACCTTATGCGGCTTTTGTAATAAGGATCTTCATGTTTAATGCCTAAATGCCTTGCGAAATTTTCGTATTTTTTCTTCCTCGTCAATAGACTATCAAAAATAGTTTAAAAATGTATTAGCACAGCACTTGTAAATTTGTGCCAATGAATATATTCAACTAGAAAAATGTATGCAGGCTTGCATAAAAAATTAAATATTGGAACAAAGAATGATAAAGACGCGAAACAATATTGCTTATCTCGCGTTCAATGAAAGATTGCTTCCTGTGTGCATTATTGTTGGCTTTATTATTGTTGTTGTGAGCTTATTGCCATTATCTTAACACACTTGGATTGCCATAAGCATGACTACTGGGCTACGACTGTGGACCTCGCAAATAACTTGCATATACGATTATGTACTATCGATATTTTTTTCTTAAAAGGATAAAACTTTTAAAAAACAATAAAGTATAGCCTAATATGATAGCAAAGGGATTATCAGTGTTTATTTTTTAGGAATGTATAGAGTGGTCAGATAGTAATGATAGTTTTTTCAATTGAAAATATTTCAGAAACTGTTAAAGTTACCAATGCCATCTAGCTGTCAAACTGTTCAGTAAGGTTTGCCATTTTATCATTTTCCAAATTCCGTCTCGCTTGTAAATACTCAATCTGAATTCCGCCTTGAGCACGATCGTCATCATCACTTTAGTGCGTAGGCAATTCGTCGCACCGTGGAAAAGTTTGAATAATATTAAACCAACAACGAAGTGTAGAAGAGCCGCCGTGGCGGTCAATATCTAGAAATACACCAAAATGTCGATTCGTCACTGATCAGTTGAATGGAGCATCGCCGGCTTATTCGACGAAAGAATTGGGGCCGGAGAACGCCGTGACTAAGTGAGTGCTGGCCGAAATTGCGGATCTCAGCAATAAAATCATTTTCTCAGGCGAGGCTCAGCTATTTTGCATGATGTCACATTTAATAGAAAGTCAAATTTAGCTTCAAAATTTAGCCAAAATTAATTTAATATCTCCCAAATTAAAAAATTGTCGCAACGTTTTTATCTGGTCGTACTTTACATACGAGTATTGGTATAATAAAACGATTGTACCATTTATTACTAACGGTTATGATGCCTTCCATTGACAATTATCACGTTGCGAAATCTTCAAAATTTCTAAAATTGCAGAATCATGTTGCAGATATAAGGGTACCTTAAATACGTTGGCATCCTTCTTGATAAAAATATCTACGGAATGTCAAGGTATATTTTATGCGTTAACAGTTCTAATTTCTTATTTACGAAAACTTAATATTATTTTTTGCATGTGTTAGTGTAGCATATATTCATAAAAGGAGTTCAAATATTTTTACCACTTATTTGTGCTGTTGACTTTTATCAGAGATTCAGACTAATTCGTCTCCCCAAGAAAGCGAGCAAAGAAAAAACAACAGCTACAACAACGTATACAATGATAAAAGTGAGGGAATTGTTTAACTGAACACACGTACACATGTTACTTAGGAGAATAACATATTGAGACAAGAAATCTATAGTTGAACAACTTTTAAAGAAGTTGTTATCCTCTTACAAGGAAGTCAATATGTGCGTTTGCCGATGTCCTTATTTTATCGAGCGAAAACTTGACTAAGTTCAAACAGTGGAGTAGCTTTATTTTATTCATTTCAGATTTTTACACAGACATTACAATAACTCAACCTTTCTTTTATAGTCAACTAATATACGCCACATTCCTATTGAAACGTAATTTATCGAACAACACAAAATAAACTCCCCATAAATAATTGAATGTCCTTTTTAATAATGAAACTATAACAAACAACATAATAAAATAAAATAAAATATATTTTTTGTATGAAATTTTCATCTCTCCCGCTTCACTGTACTGCTATTGTCTTTAACTATGAATACAAGCTGTCAACTGAAGGACTTTTCAATTAATATGTGAATTAAGTGCGATTAATATCGTCGGACACTTAATTCAGTTTGCACACAATCTGTGTTAAATATAATCAAAATTAAGCGGAGCAACCAAGTAAAAGAAAACAGGCAGTTAAAAAGAAAATTGCTAACGAAACATGAGTTTGTGATCATGGACAGGAGGAACACGTATGCACGAGTATGTGCATGTCTACTAGCGCCAATAGAAGCAAGTAAATAAAAAAATCTACTTGAACGATTATGGATTTGTATAGATTTGTGAAATGAGTTTCGCAAACGTTATCACGGGCCTCTTCAAATGACCGTTTGTCTGTTTGGCCTGCACATAGCAGAAAATACTAAATTACTAAATTCGGACGGCAAATTGAATTAATTTTATTACTTGTATGAACTCGAGTTAGATTTATTGACAATTTTGACTTAAGTTCTGTGACATGACGACAGGGTTAATGAAAAGAAAAAACCAAGAATAGATATGATGCTTCTAGTTTTAGTGGGGTTCTAGTCAAAGTTTAATTGAAAGTTACACAACGAAGAACGAAGATAATTATGGACCCGGCAATCGAATGAAAGAGTAGGATTATTTATAATTAACACAGTAAATTTGTACAAATTGTTTATTAGCAAATTTCTTCAACCACAAATTTGGATTAACTGAAAGTTTGGGGTTAGAAAGGTCGAAATGTTTCTATGAATTTTATTGTAGCAAGAAAGTCTGCGGTCCAAAGGAAAAACAAACACACACACACACACATACTCGTATATAAATAGTCAAATAATATTAAGAAAACCAAGTGTGCGAATTTCGGAGTACGAGTATTAATGTTGCATTGCCCAAACTTAGAGAATGAAAATTTTCCATTAAATTTTCTCTCATGCCACTACAATCTTTTACTACTTCACTTAAGGCGGCTTCAGTATTTTCCGAACTATAACGGTCAAAGTTGCTACTAATTTATGCGTTGGGCATTGATTATGCGGGACGATTGGGACTGGGATTCGATTTTTCCGGTTAACCGAGGTACATTTTCTGTGCGCGTTTTAAAACATAAATGTTTGTTTAAAAAACTAATAAAGTTGCATTATTACGTATGTAAATACTTAACAAATGCATTTATTGAGGTTTGTTTCCTTTTTTTTAACTTCCGTATTTTCTGTGAAGAGCTTCTCTTGCCCACGGGAGACTTGTATTTTATATTCGTCTGTAATTTGCGAAAAGGCTGATTTTCGGCAAACTACAGATAAGTCCAGTAGCTTTTTTCAACTTGACAAGGCATCAACATTATATTCGAATATGGCGCCTTTTTTATTCGTTTTGATTGTAAAAATAATTTTTATATTTACATTAATTTTGTATGTATTTTTTGTGAAACTAATAAACAAATTAAAATGTTGAATGGAAATGGGGATTCTTGATATATAGATGTAAAATTGGAACGGAGCGGATAGAGGGATTATTTGTACGAGAGAAGTTTCTGAAAACTCTTGCTTCTATTGCAAGTGTCTTCCTACTTTAAATCTATTTCGTCTACCTCAAAGTAATTCCCCCCAGCTGCAATACACTTATGCCAACGTTTTTTCCAATCCTCGTCACAGTTGTTAAAGTCAATTTCCTTCAATTCGTGTAGCGATTCACGTTTAATGTCTTCTCTTAACTCTAAACGGTTTCCCCGAAGCGGTCGCTTGAGTTTGCTGAACAGCCAGAAGTCACACGGACGTAAATCAGGCGAATACGTTGGATGTGAAGCGATATTGATAGAATTTTTGGCGAAAAACTCACGAAGCATCAATGCGGTATGCGACGATGCATTATCGTGTTGCAAAAACCAATAGTTGTCGGCCCATAATTCCGGCCTCTTTTTATGAATAGCTTCGCGTAAACGACGCATAACAATCAAATAGTATTCCTTGTTGACAGTTTGGCCGGTCCGAAGGAATTCGGAGTGCACCACATATCGATGACCGAAGAAAACTGTCAACAAGACCTTGATTTTTGACTTGGTTTGACGTGGTTTTTTCGGCTTCGGCTCACCTTTGGCACCATATTCGGCCGATTGATCGTCTGTTTCCGGGTCGTAAGCGTAGGCCTTTTGCAACATTCTAAACGTTTCGGCACCAGAAATTTTATTCCACACTAAAAATTTAATGGAACTTCGCCGAATGCACTTGTTGTACTTCAGAAAGTCAAGCGCATACTTTGATTACTTTGATGTGATATTTTGCACAGATGTCACGAATGGATTTCCGCGCGCAATTTAAATTAAAAAGTCTTACTATTTTTTGCCCACAGTAGTAAGTACATATGCAAGAAAAAGCAAACCTGTATGCAAAAAAAGTCCATATAATCAAAGTTATATTAGTTAAGTGTTATGTGCTATTTGCATCAGTCAGCGCTATTTTCACATTTTCAAAACTCACTGAACAAGTGCATCCAGACCAATTGTCACAAAAATTCCACAAAGTAGTTAAAGAAGAAATATTTGACATTATTAAAATATGTCTCTCCACTAGAAAAGCACTTGCTTGAATAATAATATTTTAATAAGATGATGGAAATTTTGTATTTCTTAATAAAGAAAGTCTACCCTTTATTAGTGGCATAAAAATTAGGAGTTAATAAAAGACAGCATTGCTTCTATGGCTTAAACTTCCAAGTATTACTAGCGACAGTGATGTTGGGCAAATGTTTTTAATTATGACGCAAATTATCGCCATCTTTATTAATATTAATAATAAAGTGTCAGTCAATAGCGAATACAGTGAATCCGCAATGTGGAAAGCCATTAGGACTATTAGCGACGGAAAGGCAAGAAAGTGCTTGCAAGTTGTCAACGTCTATTTCTATTTATACGAGTATGTTAAGCTTCTAATGTCTTAAATTTTTCTACAGAGGCCATCGTTATGACCAAGAAATGACAAGGCAACTTGCCGCAAATACGAGATGCTTGTGTAACCGTCTGTTGTTGTTCATGTTCAGCAGGCCAACAAAGAGAACGAAATGAAATTTTTTAATTATAATTTAATTAAAACACCGCGGGCTTTTGCCACACGCCATTATAATGTTTCTTTAATAATGAAGTCGACAGGAAGAACATAAAAAGTTTCAAGTTAATTTAATGCAGGTTAAAATTTAAGACTCAACTCATCGGATTCACACAATATTGCTCTACATTTATGTATGAAAGATATTTTGAAAAGTCTTGAAATAATTTCATGAAACTGTAGTGGTGATGATGGCAACATAATTGTGTTGTAACACTTTGTCATTTATGTTGGGTGAAATGAAAACCTATAAATAAAATTGAACTATTTGTGCCTTCACTTGAGCAAAACAAAAAAATAAGAAATGTCTGAAAACAAAGAAGAATTTTAACTTAACTTGGAAAAACCTCACAGTATTTAATTTTTTATTCTCGTTGCCGTTTGAATTCAGTTTTTTTATTTTTGATTCGCTCTATTTCAGACTGTGTTTTATTTCTAAATCTTTTCTAATTTAATGACAGTTGTTCCGTGTCATTATTAGCTTTTGTTTATTTTTGAGCGATTTGTATCTCATTCGAAAAGAAAACAATTGTTGAAATATATAAGTGCACGATACATCGATCTATGCAGTGATACTTTTAACATCAGCAATAGCAAAAATAACACAACCCCTAAAAAACAATGCCAACAAATAAAGAAACAGATTAAATTGTTTAGTTAAAGAAATAATGTTGGAAGCGTAATTTTAAAATTGCAAATGTTAAAAGAAAAAAATCTTTATTATTGTCTCCATTCCTCTGCCCCTCATTCCATCTCTAAGATTTAATTGAATTTAAAATATTACAAAAAAAAAATGAGTGTATTTTACTTTATTCCCTTGGAATAAAAAACAATAGAACAGATACAAAGTGTGGCTTACTTAAATATACGAACTGGACAGTGGTGTCGACACATTTTAAATTGTCCAATTTATTTAAGAGCAATTTCAGGTTCAAATTCGGCGGGTAGTTTGGAGCTACCGATTTTTCTGCCAAACCATTGGCGGGTTACCTTGCAATCCAACACTACATCGATCATGAATCGCAATCTATTCATGATCTGGGCTTAAACCACACATACCATGTTAATCCCATGGAAGGGCCCGGGGCTCGTCGTCCCAGCGGCTAATGAGACAAACCTAGCGGACCGGTTGCGTTAAACGTTTTATTTTTTGTTTGGAAATGTTGAATACATTCAGATTTTACTTGACGTTGATCCTTTAATTCTGGTACTAATGCAAAAGATGTTGTTGGTGGCATTCGACAACCAACATACACACATTTGTATAACATTTATAGAAGACAATTTCAAAAGAAAGTTAAGTATCTTTTTTTTTTAATTTAGCTGTTATACTGTTCAGGAATTTTCATATACAAGTGCGTGTATTAGCTACGCTCGTTTAAATTTGGCAATGAACATTTAGACAATAAGAACAATTTTAAATTCTCCATTGTACTCGTATTCCTTAGCGTCATCATTCTTCTTTACACGAGCGCATATGCAAACCCGCAGTATTTCCAATTTTATTACGGCAACAAGAGTGGAAGAAACCCTTATGCAGCTACTTTTCAGCTACGAGCTCTTGGAAAAAGAAAACAAAACAAAAAAAATCACACAAATTTTTAGAAAAAAAAGGAAAAACGGCGTTTAATCATTAAAAATAATTTAATTCAAAGCTTCAGCTTTTCTCTTTCTTTCATGCCCCGCACCCTTGGTAAGTTTAATGCTGTTGCTCATTTTGGACTTGAATGAAAATTAGACTGGCACTGGTAGCCAGAGTTACCCATAAGTTTTTCCAATAGTGGCACAAAAGAAGGGTTTAAAAGAGGGACAAATCTTTGGATAAGAAGGATAACGTAAAAAATTTAATTTTTCTTTTAAAAATAAAGATGACGAACATTTAATAAAATTTATAATTAAAATAGTTTTTGGCATTAGTATTTTAAAATAAATTTACTTAATTGAATTTTTTGTTGCTGTTTGCTTCCATGTTGATTTTACAACTTTTTACAATTATTTAAAGTTGGAAAAAGCTGACCCAATCAAATCACGAATCGTTTATGTTTTTGTTAAAGTTTTAAGCTTCAGAAACACATCTCATTTGGTTTACGAAGTTTTACTTTTAATATATTTCGAATCTTGGGGTAAAGGTTCCTGATAAGCTGTTTTAAGAAGTGAACGGAATGTGGTCAGGAACTAGATTCCGCCGTAACGAAACAATAATTAGCATTTTAATAAAATAAAATGTATTAAAAAAAAACTTTTTACGGGGAAATGGAAATATGAAATAAAGCAAAATTTTCAAAGAAAATATAATTTCAGAATGATTGAAGAAATGAAACATTTTTGATACTGTGTAGCAAATATAAGATGGCTCCTAAAACGAACAAAAAGTAGATTATTTGGTAAAACAGACGACAGACAAGCAAAATCGGGCATGTCGAATGTGGTGTAAAGAATTCCCTACAATGAAAATGACAAACGAAAATTCCACAATGTTTATGTGAGTAAAACGAAACTAAATAAATTTATATCTAGAGTTACTGGCCGTAAAACATATCGAAACTAGAGTGGCCATATCTTGAAAAATAAAATACTTTCTCAATATTGAATATAAGAGTTATACGATATAATAGCGGAAATCACTCTTCGTTGCATATCTGCAATTTTTGCACACTTCGTATGATTTTCTGCCACAAAGCGTGAGTGTCTTTTTCAAATGTTTAGCAAATTTATTACAGAGCTATTTAAATTAACTTCGTCGCATGCAATAAGCTAAGCCGCAGTCTGTATATAAACGCTAACGCCGCCTCTAAAATGTTTACGCAAAGAAAGTATTTAGTGTGTGCATAAACTTCCTAAAAATTTTTATCAATCAATGGAGTTTCGTTTGATATTTTAATTCTTACTATTTTAGCAAAAAATATTTTAACAGTCTTAGCTTCAATTTTAAGTCTTCACAGGCAGTTGTTAAGACGGTTCTACCGCCGCGAAACTTTGTAAGCACAGGTGTCTAGTTGTTTTGATTTTAAAAATAAAATGAAATACACAGCTGTTTTATCATTGCAAATTACCAATCTGCAACGATTTTTGCCATAGCATATTTGCTCAAGTGCAGCAAATCTTAGTTTCATACATTTTGTTGTTATGGTCTTGCCAAATGTAGCATATTTGCTAGACCTGCTACATTTGCAAGGGTTGTTTGCAACCAAGAGTGAGTGCCCCTAATGAAAATAAATCCAGACGCCACTAATGGTAGAATTAGTAGATTCGTATCGTTTAACCTTAGAACTTTTAGTATCGTTACACAATTCGTGTCGGTTACTCAAACGTGTTAACGAAAGCAAATGAGTCAGCTTTATTTTTATTATTGCAATATAGCAATAGTATAAACAAGACGATGCCACATCGCATACAGCCAGGATTATAATGGAATTACTGCGAGACCTCTTTCCACAGCAATTTATTTCAAGGAATGGTGATGTTGATTGGCCTCCACGGTCGCCCGATTTGACTGCTCCGGATTTCTTTTTGTGGGGCCGATAAATTGTAACACGCTTTATTTATGTGACTGATTTTTTCATCTGATCCATAACAGCATTCTACGTATCTACAAATGTTAGTGATGACACAAATGATAAACATACCCAACACTGCAGAGATTAAACATTTAAGCAGATAATTACAGACTGTTAAGGGCATAGAGTACACACACGGCCGAAATATACATTTGGCCGACGGGGTTGGATGGAAAATCAAAACTTTTTATTTTTTAAGTGCTTGATTTTTTAAAGAAAGACAGAAAAGGTAGCATAGAGTGGCATTAAGTGATACAGAAGAGGCAGTGGAAAAAGGAGCGTAAAAAGTGTCAAATTTTCTACATTAGTCGCACAATGGCAACGCTGTTGGTGGCTTTAATAATGCTGTTACTGGTGACAATGTAACGTTGATAAAATTAAGGAGAATGATGAGTCTTAACCAAAAGCTTATGAGAATGGACACAAAACAAAATCGAACAAAGAAAATACAAAAGGAAACGCAGCAGGAGGTTTGAGTTGATGTAACACTTATTCATCATTTCAGCATCACTTTCTTTTCTCATCATACTTTCTTTCTACTTCAATACACTCGTCTTTATTGGCCTTAAAATGATGATTAGCTTACTCGGGCTTATCCCACCATCTTTATTAGCCTCGGTTTTTGTCTTTTATTTTTTCTCTACACTTTTACATTTTTATTTTGTTGTTCTTGTTGGTTCAAAAAACTTCATTAAACTTTTTCCGAAAATTAGTTACGAAAGTGTTTTAATTTGATTTCATTCAATAGAAACTTTTCTTTTCGGGTGAATATAAAAATGCTTTATTTTCTAGTCGTTAAGCGAAAGATCCTCTTAATTTAAATTTCATTGAAAACGGGTGATAATAAGAAATACGTCAACAAAGAAAAAAAGTTAAGGAAAATAAAATCTCTCAAATTTGATGTGCATTGACTTAATTGAATGATATTTAATGTGGACACTTAGTGTAAAGCACGAAATATGGTCGAAGGAGTGTTTAGCGGCACAGAAAATGCATTTCATTTTAGTAAAGTTAAACTTTTTGGTATTCGTATTACGACATGATAAGTAGGACTTTTGGAAGCTACGTTCATTTCAATTAATTAAAACATACTTCATACATTATTGATATAATAAGAAGTTCGATTTGGAAGTTTGTGACGCTTTCTGCAGTCAAATACTTGCAGAAATAATTGTTGTTTAATCCGAATAATACAACATAACATATTCTGAAAATCCAGATTCGTTATTAGTTTCAGCATCTCCTCTACCTTTACTTTTAAGCATATCCTTCACATCCAATGAATCGATCCCAAATCTTTTCACGCAACCATTATTAAACGATCTTATACGAGACCCCGTTCTTACGGAAGAAAAATCGGAGCTCCTTGCATATAGCTTAAGAGATGGAAATATGTTGAGCAGCGGTCTACCGTAACCGACATAAGAGCAGGGAAAGCCTTAAAGCCAAATTGCCATTGCGTAGGCAATCAGAAGCCATAAATACATAAATGTTGCGACTTGAAAGTGTTTACTAGATTGACAGGTCTGCAAGGTAGTTTTACAAAACCTTGCTGTTTTCTCAATCTTTGTGCCGAATATAGCCGAGATCAGAAGCATTATGTAACGAAAGATTTACCGACAGGAACCAACAGAACAGTAGGCATACAAAATGTAAAACATGCTGTTCTAATCAAAAACAAACATGTAATTTTGCCACCATAACATATCAAGCTTGGATTAGTTAAAAACTCTATTAAGGCACTACACAAAGATGGGAAAGCGTGTAGTGATTTTAAAACAATATTTCAAAATAATTAAATTTCTGAAGGCGTTTTTGATGGTCCACAGATCCCAAAACGACTGTGAGAGATTATTTTCACTCAATGTAAAAGCTGCCTGGAATACATTTCGATAGTTTGTGCACGACTTTTTCACGAAATAAGCGGAAAAACCAAAATTGGACCGAAGTAAAAGACCGAAGGCGAAATTTCAGCAAGTTCCATTACCTCCCTTAAAAGAGAGCGGTTAAGGATGTGGACGGACGCAAACAATTTCCAACATAAAGCAATCATTGATGCATTTTGTTCGATGAAAAAGAAACCAAATGATTATTTCGCTAAAAATGTTGTAAAATAGTTTTATGTTATTTTTGTCGCAAATAACGACAATAAAAATTTACAACATTTGTTTGATATTTTAAAGTTTTTGCTGCCGTTCGTTCTTTGTCCGCTGTGTACTCTAGCTTCCGCCAGTTGCAGAATTTTCGCCACTTTCTTAGTTTGTTTTTTATGTTTTCTTAACTAAAACTATAAAAAGTAAAAACTTGAAGAACTCAGCTACGGAGAGTGGGCGGCCCAACATACGATTATAGAAAACTTTTCCCATTTTAAAGTTGAAACAACACGACAAATTACACACAACCAGGCTAGAAAAAAATCCCTAAAAAATAACTTAACAATCACAAAAACAATATTAACAATATTAAAAGACCTTCTTTTTGCAACTAACTACATGCTCTTAATGTTGTTAAAACATTTTTATTAGCATTTCTTAAGAACCCAAACTACCAAAAACCAAAATGAAAAACTACATTAAAGAAATTGTTATAAAACAAAAGTGCTCCTTTTGTGCAATTGTTGAAAGATGGTGGATGAGAGAGAAAAAAAACAGCAGAGGCGCTTTTGCCAAAAAGGTGCATCACTAAAGTTGCAACAAAAAAAAAAAAAATAGCAGCAACGAGTTGAAGAAGAAAACAAGACCAAAAAGAAGGGGGGGAAACGCAACTAAACTGCATTTTTACGGCTCACAAAACAACCATGTGTTGCCTCAATCTTTTATTTTTCCATTTTTGTTTTCAAGTGATTTGGTCGGTCTCTACGGATTTTCATTCTTTTGTTTTTCTTCCGCCTTTTATTCTTGTTGTTGTTGTTGCTTTAGTGCTTTTGGCTTGTTGACTAAACTTTTCCACTTTAAATTCAAACTTTGACCATTTGTATAAATATTTTTTCCCCTTGCAACATGGTGCGCATTTCTTAGGACTTTTTTATTTTAGTTGCAAGTTCTTATTTGCTCTTTCTTTTCAATACAAACAACTCGACCATTTAGAAATGAAAAAAGTGTTAGAGTTGTTGAAATCATATAAAAATTGTTGGCCAACGTTATAGGAGGAAGTTGCATGGAAGGTCGTTTTAATGGTCGATACTTTTATAAGAAAATTTAAAAGAAATATATTTATGTTATTCCATATTCTTCCTCCTTTTTTCTTCTTGCATCAAAATAAGACTTCCTCGGTTGAAGTACACTTTTGAGTTTCGCAGCGAAATCATTATTAATTGCACGAGTGCATACTCTAATATATCCCCTCGTATGTGTAGTTGGTGTGTGTGTGTGTGTGTGTGTGTATGCAGAATGCGGCATGTTTATTGAATGTAAACACACTTTTCGCCTTTGACATTCTCAGTGACTGACTCTTGTGTCATAATTGGATGAGTGTTGGTGTTGCGTTTAATTAACTAAAGAAAATCTCTGGATATTTAGCGCTGAGACTTTTGACCTCAAACAAACAAAAAGGCGGGAGAAAGTCTTAAATTTCTCAGCTTGCAATTGTATTGCCGTTTGCTATCGAATTTTTAAAATAGAATGACATTTTGTATAGAGTTTCTAGGTCGATATTTACAGTTTGTCAAATTTGTTTGTAATTCAATCACTGATGCGGCCGGCGGCCATATTGATCCGTAGTTCTTCTAAACAACGTTGGTGAAGCCATCACCGTCAATGACAACCGCTAAAGATCAATAATTACTTTCTTTTGCCCCGAATCAAACAATATGTACAAGGATGATGTGTGGTTCCAGCGTAATCGGGACAATCATATTATGATTTCTACATGAATATATTATTGTGGCAAACATATAATGATTATTTGAAAACATTTTAAACATTACTTTAGTTGCGATAAACAAGTTCTTGTTTACATTAATTCATGTAATGATTTTCTTTCATTAAAATTGCAACATGGTTGAGTTAAACAAAAAAATTTTTAGTAAACTTTTAACCACAAACAAAGTATTTTAACTATTCAAAAATAATATAATAACTCTAACCAAAAAATGTTCTCAATGGGCAAAATGTGTAAAATTCTTCTGGTGTTTAATCAAAGGATGACTATTGACTATTAAGCGGTTAATGGCTCGTAGATTATGGTTACCTCAACTATATCTTTTCGTGTAGATGTGGTTATCTCCCACGGAGTTGACGTGAATTTTAGGTGGTTTTCTAAACTCACAAATCCATCGCTAAAAACAGTCGGTTCTAAGAGTGATTAAAAATGTCACCTTTCGGATCCGTACCAACGTGAGAAGCCGCGGCGCTTAATGGAACGATGTCATATGTCATGTGTAATAGCATACATGAGCCTTTCAAAGGCGCATTTGGAAAAAATATATTGAGTTTTGATACAAAGGAGGCAATGCCACTTCTAAATTCATTTCAAAAGCTAAAAGCAAATGTTTTTACATTGTGTCTCTAGAATCATCCATTTTTTTACAGTTCAAAGAAAATATAGCGCGTGTGTAGTCTTTGCTCGCATTTGAGCTGTTTATCTTATTAAACAATTTCATTTTATTTATTTCTCTTGCAACAATATTCCACTTAATCTTTCTGTTTTTAAAGGTTATTTGTGGCAATAAAAAACTGCAAAAGACAAAAAATGAAAGTGGAAAAATAAGAACGAATGAAAATCCTTTAAGAGCAAACAGAGAAATGTTTTACTGAATGCATGTCAGTGTATGTGTGTGTGTGTGTGTGTGTGTGTCTGAGTGTTAGTGTGTGGTTTTATTTTATTTAGAAATAAATATTTCTCAAAGGATTTGCCAAAGTAAATCGTTTAAGTTTCAGTTTTTATTTATTTATATTATTGTTTTTTTAATGTAAGAGAAGACTGTGCCGCAGTGTAGTACAATTTCGCGTCATCATTATTTTAGGGATATGCAGATGTGAATTGAGAAATATGTCGTTATGATGTTGGTGTTAGTGGCACCGTCATGAAAGCAACAAGAAATTTCCTCATGCATGTAGAGTTCAAAAACTGCTTCTTTCGGTTGAGCGCAAGTGTTCTGTCATTCTCACATTATTTACACTGACACATATAAATCGATGCTTTGTGGCGGAAACTTTAAAGTTTTCATGACTTTAATTCCTCTTGATATTTGTGAAAGTAAAACGGTAGGTGTTTTGTGGTAAGTGGAATTGAGTTGAGGAGTAGTAACATTGTGACATATTTAATATTAAACTTGGTACTATTCGTATTAGTACCTGAATAATCCTTTTTATATATTTACTTACTTTTCTCATTAAACGGTTTGCTCCTACTGCCTGCTACTTATCATAGTGAACTTATGCTTTATAAAGTGCTACAAGTGATTACAAATGACAGTTCTGTTTAACTTTGGTAAAAATCAAACCATTCAGCAGAATATTTATAGGGGCCCAACTGAAATGTCAACCACCTAATTCTCTTGTCAAGAACCTAAGTCGATCATTCGGCAGAAATTTTTTGTTACTATTGGTTTAATAAAAGTGTTCCCTACAAAAATTAAAACAGGTACGCAGTTGCATAAAAAGTGTTTTAAACGAAAGTATTTCTTCATTCATATTCATTTCTAGACGTTAAAAATTAATTTCCTTTTTTTATTGAGTAAAAAATAAAATGTTTGCCTCCTTTAAATAGGGGGGCCTTGGTCATATTTGGCATTACAATAAATCTGTACGTGATAGAAAAAACTGAAGGCAGTATTTTATTACATTTATTATTTAATTGCTGAACAGCTTAATTATATGTCGAATAAAATCTTGTTTTGATTAATTCATATTTATTTATTTGTGATTGTTTGTGATATTTTATTTATGTTTTACAATCGTGGATGCTGAGCAGACTTACTAAACGACCTGCCAACTAGTGCTGTAATGGGAGTGAATTTATTCAAGAGTTTTGATCCAAAACTTGCACATACCCCTTTGATTTTATCTTATCAGAATCGAGTCATGGCCAGGCAATTGAACAAGAAAACTAGCGACATTTTTTCAAGGGAGAAAATATTTTTTATACACAAATGTAGTTACATACGAGTAAATAAAAATGGATTTCATTTTCAATTTGGAAAGAACAAAAGCTAGTAGTACTAAATAGCGTCATCGTGAGGGTCATAGAAACCCCGAAAAAGTGTTTCATTGATATAGTTTTTCCCTATTAAGCACTCGAAATTTTTAATTATGTTTGTGAAAAGATAACTTGTTTTCAAACATACTCGTGGTATTTTTGTTTGGAATAGTTTTTGTTTCAATTTTTGCCTTGTATTTTATTCATGACATGTGGCTGGCTCTATTTCTTTAAACAAATGTCAGTTTTTATGCCACTTTAAACCATCACCAGCTCTTGTTTCTGCGTTGTAATGGTATCACGGGGCTTAAAATTGTAGCTTCATATATGTAAATGTGAAGTTAAAACATTCAAATCCTTGTTGTTTTATTTTAACGTATGAACAATGCTGGCATCTACAATTACTAAAACACATTATTTTACATACACACACACACACATATATACATATTAATAATCACACATACACATATGGAGTTAAATTTGCATAAGTGAAATCATAATAGGACTTAGTTTGGATGCTTGTTTGTATTCGTTTGCATGTTGGTGTCATGCATATGCAAATGTAGGCAAAATGTCCCCATGGAGCTGTGTACACAATTTTATTACGACTTTATTTTTACCCACAACCAAAAAGAAGGAAATTATACTTTCAATTTTGCACATCTACTCTCGTTAGTTCGTGTTATTGTACTCGAGCATTTGGAATATTATTATGGTTTGTTGCGAGAAGATAAACAAACATCTTTTAGCAGTGTTGATGATGATAATGGCTTTTCAAAAATGATTGCATCAAATATATAAATAAAGTGAAATTCTAACTTAATTAATGTATGTATGTATGTGTGCGTACGAGTAAGTATGCACAGGCACACATACATAAGAATATGGACATTCAAGTTTCTTGTTTCTTAATATGTCGATATTCAAAAATGCAGCATTCAACGGCATTTGAAAATCAATAGAAATAAAACGATAAACGATAATGGGTTGAAAAGTGTTTCTTATTTGAAATAACAACATGATTTGTTAAAAAATAAAATAAAAAATATAAAAGTATAATTTTTCAATCGGCCTTAGTCTTTTTGAAAAATGAAAGCAATTAATTTTAACTCGCATGAGCCTTAACTTCTGAAAACTATTTTTGAATCAATAAAACTAAAGTAGACAAAAATTCGAGTTCAGTCTTGTATTTATAACAGCAATTTTTCTTTGTTTTAAAGGCTGCTTAGGTTACGTTTAGTTATCATTTTCTTTTATTGCCTGGTAGTCAGCTGCAACATGTAGAGCAACAAATTTGATCAAATGTTTTCCAAGGCGATAAAGAGGAAGAAAATACTGCATCAGCCATCAAGTTTATGCTGATTTAGCTGATTTTATACCGCTTGGCGCCAAAAGCTAAATTGCATCAAGCAAAAGCAACAGTTCAATGTTTGTACTCGTATGTGAGCGTGTGTGGATGTTAAATATTTGTGAATGAGTTTGATTGAGAAAATGCAACCAACAAAACCATTTTTAAAAGGTTCTGTAGCAGCAACAACTGAATACATTCACACACACCAATGCGCGTATAAGTTTATATGAGGCCAATCTAAAAAAGGTCCTTAAAAAATACTTTTTAATTTTTATCAATTTTGATAATTTGTGTGTTATGACAAATTAACATTTACCGTATTCACAAAGTGTCATAACGTCATATGTTTTATAACAATAACATGAAAAATAAGAAGGTTGTGAACTGAAATATTTAATTTTGCCCACTTCTCCAAATCTATCAGAATCTTTCATTTAAACTCATCTGCAAATCAGAAAGAAATGTCAAGAAAATCTGATTCGTTTGAATATTTGAATTGAACATCCCGTTAATTATGCCACCAACAATCTTGCAATTCTTAAAAATTGGAAGCTTTAAAACACTGTAACTCTTAAAGGACTGCTCTCGTTTCTTATGTATGTAGTTGCATGTATTTTGATATTAGATTGCTGAAGTTGTTTAGGGAATTGAATTTCGTCTGAAAAGTGACTTAATAGCAACACTGTTTTCACTTACAACTACGCACTCAATATGTTGCAAACAAGAACACACCAGCGCCAGTGGCCATAGTTACCAGATCAAAGTGGGCGATAGCCTTCAAATTTTGTATAAAAAATGGCGAAAGCAGTCAAAAAAAAGGTTCAACACTATGGCTCAGCATCTTAGAGAAATAAATAAAAAAAAAAACGTTGGGTTGAGAGCTGATTTTCTTGTCATTTAGAATTGTTAAACATTTTCTTGTTGCAAAAATTGATGTTCATATTAAAAGTAAATTTGTTACTATTGTGAATATCCTCAATAAGATGGCAGATTTCAAAATAATATCAAAATAAAAGTAAGGGGTGGATGCATATCCGCTTAATTCGCAAATATCAATAAATATAAAATTGTAAAAGTGTTAAAATTAGTACTAAATTTATCTTTCGGGCAATTTTTCAAATTTAGCCCAAGAATCCTCAGAAGATGATTTTTGGGAGCGAAAATCTCCAAATCTGGCAACAATGGCAATCATAATAATGTTGATGTTGTTGTACATATATATGACTGCTCTTAGAGCATGATGACAATAATGTGCTGGAACTCGTGCTACAATGTTTGTTTTTTGGAGGTTCATATTTGTTTTCTTCAAAACCAGGGCAAAATGCAACATATATGGAAACGCGCATACACACACACGCGCATACATACACATTGTCACATATTCTTTCACACACATTTTTCCATCAAATATGGGCTACAAAAACAAGCACAGTCAACACTGCATTTGCGTAACATCTGTATGGATGTCGATGCTTGTTTGTGTTAGACAGAAATTCCCCATGCCGCGATTAATTTTTTTCACTTTCCTAAAAGTCCTACCAAAAATCCTTCTTATGTTAAATTAACTTTTATAGAATTTAATTAAAACTATAAAGAGCTTAACTTTTGGCACACTTTCAAAAGCGATGCAAAGCGCAGTATGTACTTTACTTACTGCACAAGTCACTCTTTACTATTCTTTCAATGTTCTTTTATACAAGTTCGAGAAGCATTTCGAAGCTACTCGTAACAAAATTTAATATCCATGGTTTCATTAAAACCTGCATGATTTGAACAGGAATTTTGTCTCTAAAATTTAGTTACATTTTTATCTCACAAGTGATCAGCTGCCCTAAAATGAAGTGCTAAACAACCATTCGAACCCCAATTTATTTTATCATTCCAATCCCAAAAAAAAAGAAAATGCACTATCTACTACGAAAAAATTAAAACAAAGAATTATTCTCGGAATATAATTTTAATGACTGGTCATAGACATTTTTAATGGAAGGCAATGTTCAGAAAGGCAAATGTCATAAGCGTAATTTTTTCTTGCTGATACTCCTTAAGCTTTTACGGTCTTTGAGTTGAGCGCTTAAAAGCAGATGCAATGAAAAAATGAGAACAGTGAGATTTCCCCTTGATCATTTAAAAATAAATTCAGTTGATAAAGAAAAGGGACTTTCCCAAATATACTTTTAGCATTTTGCCTACCCGTCGCTGTGAGTAATGCGCGGGTAAATAGTTAAACCTCTGGTTATGTGTTCCGTATTGCACAATATATTTGCCCATAATATTTGCGATTAAGAATATTTTCTGCAAATTAAAGGTAAAAGTTGGAAATTTAAAAAATTTTATTAATATTCCACCCAATTTCGCATGGCAATTTATCCTCTATATCCTCTACTACCCACTGTTCACAATTTATTGGCTGCCAGAAAATGTTATCTTCTGCTCTCTGTGTTGGGTCTTTTGGAAGAAATGGGTCGGAGGTACGTCCCATACAAACAATTTTGAAAAATATTAAAAATTGTTTACTTTCATTGAAACTTTTCCCCAAAAGTCCCATCTGGATCCGCGCCTGTGCTAGACACATTCCTTCTGGACAGCGTATGACAGACTGAAATTCAAAAGTCTTATTCTCGGGTCTTATAAATCAAGCTATCACGGTTCATGCTTCGCACTTTAAATATAAATACTTCGGCTACATATTGATAAACCTGTGATTAGTAACCCTTGTATGTGGTTTCCGAATTTCCAACAAAAAACTACAGAAATTGCCTTAAATTACAAAGGTACACAGCGAATCGGTCCTAACTTTCCTCGGTATAGTTTGCCCTTCGTGTGGCAAATTGTCACAACTGTAAAATTTTGGAATTTTTACACAAGTTCATACTATAATTCAGCATCTAATTGAATTGTCACCTTTTGTATTTTATTTTGTAAACAAATTTTGGACTTACTCACATCCCAAAACTAACCAATCAATATTACATCCTTCTGTGAGTGTATGTGTGTGCGAGGCACATCTTAGCATGATGTTTTTGCACATTGTTACATTATATACGAAATCAAATGAATAAATTTCACTTGTTATCATTTTTAACAATCCTTAAGGGATTTATATTTATCGTTGACTCTGAAAATAATTTCTACGAGTTGAGCTGTATTTTTCAATGTCTCACGAAATATGGCAAAATACTTTTAGTAAAAAGAAATCATGTGAAACTGACATAGAAATGGCATGAAATTCGATAATAAAAAGCGGCAACAAGCAACAGCAGCACCATCGTAAACAACATTCACAACGAGAAGAACAATAAAATCGACATAAGGAATAAGAGAGAAAAAAACAACTTCTGGAATTTGATGTTAAATACATTCGTTACATTATTTTTATTTCCTCTTTATACATTTTTTTCTACTCGGAAAAAATCTTTGCGGCGCCACTTTCTTTTCCGTTTTTATTACTTGTAGTAGACTTAGAGACCCAATGCAACATAACTTTTGTACATACAGCGATAACACGTTTCATCGATACACTGGAAGAAAATCAAATCACTGGAATGTACAACTACGAGTAGAAACTTTTATTCAACTGAATGTTGTGTGTTCTGACACACCAAAGGCGACTTTATTACGAGTATAAGGTGGTAGCAAAAGGAATTAAGTGTTGGACATATTCGACCCAATATCAAAGTTGTTTCACCTTAAGTCAACTGATGAGTAGAAAAGTAAGAAAGAAACAAATGGATTTTTTTTTAAATAAATTTTAAATTGCATTCGAAATTCTTATACTCGTTTACTCTGACAGTATTTCATGTTAGGTTGTGACGAGCGAAGCCACCACCTGCACTCATGAGCCCACTTTATAATTAATTCGCCTTGCAATCACCTTTTTACGCACAAAGAAGTCATTTGTCAAGGTCGAGTTTATGATCATGATGTGTTTAATAAGCTACGCGTTCGCTATAGTTGTGCCTGTCCTGTGTTCCAATCAAATAATAATTTTTTGTTCGTAGAACAAGTTAAAAAAGAATTGGGTAAGAATATGTTTCAGTGTAATACTTAAAAAAGATAAACACACTAAACAACAAGAACAACTTAGCTAAACTAAAGTGTATTTTTTATATATTTCTTATTATCAGAGTAGATACTCATATTATTGTGCACATACATACACACATATTTATTTATTATATTTATCTATTTTTTTTTAAATATATTTATGGGTTTTTAGACATATCGCAGTAGTTAGGAGTACAAGTAATATTTCAGCTTTTCCGCTTTAAGGGAAACCTTCAATGAACGAACAGGCATATTGCTCGTACAATGCCGAGGAAAGAAAGTATTCCAATTTCTTAAAGTTGCTTTTTGTAGCACTGTTCTCTGTTGTTGTTTGCAGGATTTACTATTATTGTTGTCTGGTCGGTTACATATTGAGTTTGCCGGAAAATCAAAACAAATTCCCATACGAGAATATAAGCAGTGTGTGTATGTGTATGTAAACATGTATGCATGTATGTATGTATGTGGGGAAGCAATTTCAAATGTAGGCATTTGTATAAAAAGTTTATGTTATGTTTTCATTATTTGTTGTAAAATTTTCAATTTGACTTTTAGTAACGTGCCGCCACGAAAAGAATTAAATAAGATTTTGTATTTAATGGAAGAAAAATTCGATTTGCTTAAAACACGAGTATGTATGTCTACTTCAATGTATTTTGTTCAGAAAGTCATGAGGTTTCTTTTTATACGTTATTTAGTGGTTGAATGTTCAGTTTTGTAATTTTGTGATTCACATAATTAAATTTTCTATTATATTAATTTCGTGGAATTTTTGGACAAAACATTAATTCGATCGAAATATTTCATTAATTAATTTTCATGTAAAATAAAATAAATGTGTAATTGCAATTGCAGGCAGAGTAAACAACGTGGGGATTTGGAGAACGCAACAAAATGTCAACTAAGTTACTTATGTTTTTGAATTTCTTGGCAATTGCAGTAAAATTATAATTGGTCAAACATTGATATCACGAGTTTACAAATTCAGGTCAACTGTTGCACTGAAGCAACAAAAATATCCACTCGGTTTCTTTAAAATAATTCTTCTCTTCGAGAGGTACCGAAGAGCGGTTTCACGACAAATATTAACATAACTGGAGAACGATTAGTTCTATTCAGTTAAATAGAAAATGCGAACAGCAATTTCAGTTTCAGAGATATCGCGGAACTTGTAATTTTTATACAAATTTCTGTTTTCAAAACATTTTTAAAAGTTAAAAAAAAAATTCCTGGTTTTTATAAAACTTTGTGACTGCAATAGAGAAATCAAGATTTTTGGCTTTTTGAATTCTATATAATTTAAAAAAATTTAAAATTTACAAATTTTGCATAAAAAATGTTTGTTTTGCCACAACTTGCTCGCAATTGAGACCTTAATTTAGCTCAATTTGCCATACAAAAATTCGATTAATAAATTGTGCTATTAGAACTTAATTGCACCACAAATTGAATCATATTCACAATACAACTCTGGTGAATTGTGTTTAGTGAGCAGAAAATAAACACATTAAATGTATAGACGACCACTAACTAGACCCGACAACTCACCAAAATATTACTACGATTATATAAAAGCAACAACATATTGTTACCAATTTAACTATCTCTTTCATATTATGTTGGTAATTGTATATTTTGTACATAAAAACTCATAACACATAATTACACGCATTTGAAAATGCACCTTATGTGTAAACACTAACTTTTATAACTCAATTTAAAAGTAAATTGACTCAATTAATATATCTCTGAAACTATCGAGCAGGTTTAAAGAATTTTCAAATATTTTACTCAGCCAAATAGTAACTGATTTCAAGTTATATTAATATTTTCCGTGGCACTTCCTTTACTCGTAACTCTCATATCTTGTAAAACAGACCCAATTAAGAAACTATAGATTTGTATTCAGTACACAAAACTACATAAGAACTAGAGGATGTGAAAGTTGTTCAGTTCCTCTAGTCAAAAATCTTCTATACTTGTCTTTTTATTACAAAATTCGACCATCAATAAAAATCGAATTTCTGTTTATAATCACACATAATAAATCAAACTAAGAGGCAAGTTTCCAATAGAATACAAATGCAGCATACAACATTACATTCCATTTTTACAGGGAAATGGTGACATGTAAATATTTTGCGACAACGAATACACATAAACAAGTGTACATACATACATGTACATATGTATGTACATACGTAAATGTTTTAAGTCGGTTTGAGTACATGCTCATGTAGCATCAACATCATTGAATTGGAAATAGATGCCTGCAGCTGCTGCTTCCCAAGTTGCAACTGCAGTGCCAAAGCATTAGAAGAGAAGAAAGAAATCTAGTTCCAAGACGTTATAAAAAAGCGAAAGACTTTATTTTTATCAACTTTGGTAATAAAACAAATATTAATAACAACTACAAAAAATGCTAATAATAATATTTGTTCTTTATTTTCTCTTGCCTGTACTGACACACTTCACATGCCAGTTACAACAAGAGACAAATAAAGACAACCATATGGAAGTCTTGTCATCACTGATGCCATCAATTTTGTTGTCATTTGTAAAAAAAGGTTTTTTATGCAAAGATGAAAAATATTCAAGTAAGATTTTATTTCTTTCGCGGAAACAAATAATAAAGAAGGAATTTAATTACTTTTTTGAAAAAAAAAAAATTATTATTTATAAAATATCTCAAGTATTACGTATATGATACGAGTACATATCTTCCAAGTTCTATAGTTCCTACGGCCGATCTGCATATTCATATAATCGATTAAATTAAACTCTTGCACTTGCCCTCTCCCTAAACATTTAATAACTCGAAAACGCGACTGAATTGTTTAATATAAATTATTAGCAAATATAAATAGAATTCCCCACTCCAATATGATGAATTCAAGCATAGTAAACGATGTAATTGTGAACACCTACATACGACTATATGATGCATGTGAATATGTTAACGAGAAAACGTTTGTGTGCTTCGGAGAGTTGTGAAGAGTAGAAGTGCGTATCTCGTCAACAATAGTTTTGATTATCCTGAGTATTATGACAAAAGAAAAATAAAACTCCAAATAAATGGATGAAGGATAAAATAAAAATAACAACAAAGAAAACAGAACTAAGCCAATAGATAACTTAATTTTAACGCTCTATCCAACAATCAAAAAGCCAATAGAGCGCCAATACATGCATAAACTCACGCAGACGTCTTGCAGAGTGTCCTTTCCTTAGTTAAGTGAGTGTGTGTGTGTGTGCGACTGCTTATTGTATTTGTATATCCTGTTTGTACGTATTTACTCAGCTCAATTACGATTCATTTATTCTTTCACGCTTCGTTGCTTACGCATACGTTTCCATAGCTCGTAGCAAAAGCAACAAAAGAGCTAACTACAACTATGACATTGTTGTCATCAGTGAAAACTGTGGGCCACGTGGAATAATAAAATGAAATGTTTTTAAAATATGTAAAAATATTCTAGTTGAAATTAATGTTTCTTTTTAATTTAAAAACATCTTTTGGGCATGCCTGCCCATGTTCAGCATGAGATGGAATTTTTTATTAATTTTATTAATATTAATGTTAATACATACTATTTTTGAACACCCTTTAAGGAATACTAATTGCAGAAAGTTATTTCAAAATGCCCAAATATATAAAGTTCATTTTAACATTGTCTTTTAAAGATAAGAAATTATTTCAGAAAGGTGGTAGCAACTTTACAACAATACTCGTAATTAATCCAACACCCGCCAACGAACTAGTTCGTGAGCGACACAACTCTACTTTAAAGTATTTTGATGTGTTAGAACTCAAGCGAAATTAAAGTTTTAAAATTCATGAACCTGTTTTGTCACAACTCAGCACATTAATTTTGCATTTAAAGCCAGTCTAGAAGAAATCTTATATTATTTATCCTTCTTGACCACTGTGCTTTATAGCAAAAAAAGAATAATTGAAAACAAAACAAGCTTGTGCATAGAATGGCTACGTTCTGGCATTTTGTTGCTTATCAATGTTGGTTCATCTCTCTTTAACTGGTCGTGGAAGCATAAAATAAAAAAAAAACAATTCAAGGGAGTGGGAGTCAAATCCATATAGAATCACATAATAGCATTGTGCGTATCTAAACGGTAGCAATTGTTTTTACCAAACGACCGCACTTAACTCTGACGCTTTTACTTTTACACACTCGTACAGAAACATAGGGAAACCCCCGTAGTTCACGAGACGTGTA
Organism: Phania funesta; assembly: GCA_963932375.1. Taxonomy (NCBI): domain Eukaryota; kingdom Metazoa; phylum Arthropoda; class Insecta; order Diptera; family Tachinidae; genus Phania; species Phania funesta. The sequence goes on along the minus strand of OZ010656.1, from coordinate 91,749,453 downwards.
GTGGACTAATGATTTCTTTTTGCATGATCCCGCATGCTCAAATAAATATTGCGCAAAATATAAAAATATTGCATAAAGTATAAACAAATTAATGGCGGTATTCAGTGTTGGGTGGTCTTGAAAGATTGCAAAAATGCAAAAGCAACGTGTATTTTGTTGTTTGATTTAATAAAAAAAAACTATGTTGGTATATTTCTGTTTGCCGCAATTATGGGATATTGGCAACCATTTCAACTATGATTAGAAATGTTACGTTTAAACTGGACTTATTGGGGTAAAATTTATTTTATTTAAAAGACTACCAACAAAATGGGTTTTTTGCTGCTGCCTTGTGAACCACCGGAATACTTTTGCAGTCAGCACAACCCCCTTCTTAAAATGACAGCAAGATTGTTCTTGTAGTAGTGAAGTGAATATAAACAATAAATTAAATAACTCGCCTATGTATGGGTATGTATCCTGTGTATGTTTGGCTGTGTGCATTAGTTACACTCGGTTGCATGTCTTATTGTTTTCGTCATGTCAATACATACTCGTACACACATGTCTCAACACAATAATTTTAAATTAATCAAATGTATTTTATAAGTGACATAGAACGTGTGTGAGTGTGTGTGTGTGTGTGTGTGTGTGTGTGTGTGTGTAAAAGAGTAAGTGGTTGTGGCTAATGTGTTTTCTGCTGGTAAGCTTCCATCTGTAACAACGTTATTTGACCAACTTTAATTAAACAAGTTGTTTTCAGGTTACTAATACTTCAAATTCATTCAGTAAACAATTAATATAAAAGAAAAATATAAGAACGATAGAAAAAGTAATTTAAATAAAAGACTGGAGTAAGACATCAGATTGATTCCGGCTTTCTGTTGAAGCTACAAAACGAATTTCAAGTACATGCAAGTGTGTGCCTCTTTCCATTATCCTTCGTCACTCTCCTTTAACTTTTAGCAAGAATAGTTGCCTAACGTAAACGGGGACTAAGGATCAATATAATAAAGACATAAATATTGGCTTGAGTTAAAATCTGACAATATCTTCTTCACTTGTCCTATGCATAGAGATCTTTGACGAAGTAAGTGGTTGGCAATTATCAGTTACTTAAAATGTTTAAAACTTATCTTTCGATGAAATCAAATATAATTTTATTTACAGCAAACAAATTACCAGTTGACAGGTTCTAAGTACATCGCGACTTTCAAAAGAACGGCAAGAATGTTGACGGATAACGATGTCTAAAAAGTTTATTTAAGTAGGTGAGGATCTATTGCTGACAGCAACATCAAGATTGCAAGTAAATAAATACAAGCACTCTCGAACTCACACACACACACACTCGTATACAAATATTTTAACACGATAATGTCAAAGTAAGAAAGAACTGGAATTACAGATAACGAAGAGAACAACAACAACAACAAAATTAAAGAAATTAGAAATACACAAAATCTCCTTCACTAAAGTATTTGTGTTGGTAAGAGGTGAAAAATACAATAAATCGCTCGGAATAAGGCAGCACATTACTCAGCAGCTCAAAGATGGCACAGACAATAACAGCAACAACGACAACTCTCTTCCATTGCGACTAGCTTCTATTTCTTTTACATGTCACAAGGACTTCATAATAATCAGTAGTCTATAAGAGCGGTGAACACTGCCAATTGGAACAGTGGGACTAGTGAATACTAAAATATAATAGAAATTAAGTCTTATCTAATCTGCACAATTACATACAATTCTAAGTGTCAACATAAATTTTAAAGGTTTAAGAATTCAACATTTCCGTTAACAACAATCAGTCAGTTTTAAGCCGTTTACTTTTTTTATTGAGCATTTGCGATCTTCAAAATATTTTGTTCAGTTTTAAAAGTCAAATAATTCTGTTTGTAATGCTGAAAAATTACCTCGTCTTGTCAACGAGATAATGTCGAATATGAAATAATGATGCGTTTACTTAAGATTTTTACAAAATCTTTATTTCATTCGCGATACGCATCCCATAGGAATACTCGTAGCAAGAAAATGAAGAAATAGTTCTGCACACTTCAACACTTGTAACAGGTGTTTGTTTTGACAACATTTTCAGCGCACAAATGTGGAATGAACAAGAGGAGGCATCATGATAAACAACATTTACTTTTATTCCTCTGAATTACATGACACCTTCCTTTACCCGTGTTCATTCAAGATTTATTCACGCAAGAGGAAATGTTTTTATTTAGTCGACTTTCATTCAATAAACTCAGCCGTGGCAGCAGCAACGAAACACTTGGAGTTCAGAAGAGAAACTTGGAAAAATTCACACAGCACAGGCGAACGTTAAAAGGACAATGACGAATAAGAAGTTAAAGCTGAAAAAAAAAATATTTAAAAAATGAATGGGAGCAGTTGTCAATGAATGACTTGATATTTTCATATGTATTTGTGTACATATGTATCTTTATATATGACGGTAAACTATAACAAGTGGCAGATATTCAGCAACATGGGAACCAAATTAAGAATATTTTTTATTCATCATTAAACCAGAATCATTTTGTACGGTGGCATCCTTTAAGATTGATTTGTTTTACATCTTACACGAACAAGACTTAAATACGTTAAAATTAATATTTGAACAAAAATGGAGTAGTGAAGAGGGCAATAGCGATAAGGTCATACCTCGTCATGCGTTTGCAGGGACCTGGAATATAGGCCAGAGGAAACTTCAGAGTTCTTTAACAGGAGTCATTTCGAACGTAGTCGTATGCACATTAACAGAAGATATTCTAGCGTAAAAATCAAATTATTTAAATGCATCGAATATAAAATAAACTTTATGGCCCTTATTTAAAGATTTTACAGATGCAGATATTTTTTATATTTTATCCTTTTTGGGTCTGCTTTCGTCGGTTTTCTTCTGGTGCCAGCCATTCGTAACTTGGAAAATTTGCACGTTGATCTTCACTACAATTTTGTATTTTCCTAGGTAAATTTGTTTTTGAATTCTCATATTGCTGTTCATTGATCAGTTGTCGGCGATGAAATGTTTGTAAGTGGGTTTCGTTTATTCTCTGCCGGTTCTAGACTCCAGTAATAGGAAGAGTAAACTTTTGCTCCGCTGCGGCGTTATATTGTTTAAAATATCTTAAGCACGTGGACTTATAATTTGCAAACTGTCCTTCCTGCTATTTTAAATTACAAAAAAAAAAAATATATCTGGTGTATGCACAGTATTTACGAGGGCCGCTGTTAAGTACTAAATAATAATAAAAAAAATTAAATACTTTTGACAAATGACTTTAAAATGCAAATACACAGGAGCTGATATTTATACATTCAATGTTAAATTTAAAAACTTAAAGAATTGTGAGCTACAAACATATTTTGACAATGCGCCTTATAGTATGCCATCGTTCGAGTTCAGTTCTTCGTTTCCACTTGCCCCTGCATGTGCGTAAATGCTTGTGTGTATTCACAGTATTTACGCTGTTGAGCATGAAAAGTAAAACAGAATTTAATTTCATTATCATTTTATTTATAACGTTAATGCGATGGAACAGTAAATAAATAAACAAGCTAAAGGAAAACGATATCAACAGGAATGATGGCAGCACAAAGTTGTTGCACATCTTGTTAAAGAAAAGCGCGGAATGGGGCGGGCACGTACCCTTCATAATATTTTTATTGCACAAAGAGAGTTTGATACTCTTATCCAATGAAGCCAACCAACCGACCACTCATCCTTGCGTTAAATGCTACTTGCCAAAAGTTGTTCTTTTTTATTTTGATGCCTGAATGTTTTCATCAGTAGCACTTACAGCCTCATCAATCGTTGTGCACTTTATATTATCCGCAGTATCATTGAACTTGTATCTTTCAAAATATTCACATACACATACATACATGCATCATAATCACACACACACACACACACAGATACTTCATATGTATGAACATTATCATACATAATAAGTAATATTTGAGAACAGAACGATGACGTGCAGGAGCATGAAGGTGATGACAAAAATGTTCGTCACTTCCAGTTGAAAAACGTACTGAAGAGAGGATAAAAGGGTTAAAAGAAAAACTGTTACATGTCAGTTTGGCAAAAGACAAAATAAGACCACCAGACTAAACCAGTTCCCTTAAAGAAAATCAAAAACAAGGACAGTTTCCTTGAATAAACGCACAACTATACAAAATAAAAAAAAGACATTTAGTGTAAAGTACACGGTACTACAGCGGAATTGTGATGTTTGTGTGTTGAGTAAATTTAAGCTTTCAAAGAGTGAAAAATAAAAATTCATAATTTCCGATTTTAAAAAATTGGCGAACTTATTGTGGCCTGTAAAACAAGGACTTTGAAGAGAAACGACTTTCATATAATAAAACTGTAATTGCAAACTTAACGGTGGGGAAGATAAAATTTGAATAAAATGTTGATATATCAAATATATTGTTATGCACTCAGAGAAAAAACATAGTTGAGGCAACCATAAACAAAGAGCAGCATTTATTATAATTGAATTTAATATTTGCTATCGAGAATAATATTTTTTCGATAACATGCATTGTCTGATTGCATGTTAGTAATAGTAATTTGATCAAACACTAAAGGAATTTTAAATATATATCATGTTTATTTATAACATTTTATGTTTAGAGTTATTATATTATTTTTGTATAGTTAAAATATTTTTTTTGTGGTTAGAATTTTAGTAAAAATTATACAGTTCAACACAATCTTGTTGCAAATTTTTAGGGATGGCAAACATTTAAAGTAATGTTTAAAATATTTTCAAATAATCATTATATGTTTGCTACAAAGATAGTGTGATATAGGACATATTATGGTTTTCGTGACGATGTCGCAACTATGGTTTTTCTCTGCGTGTGGGGGCAATAAACGTCAAGACTTCAACACCGACCCGTTACACCGTGAACACATAAGCAATTTTACTTGCACAAGTTTTGAGTTTAATGATGAGGGAGGTAAGAAAAATGTAAACTCCTACAGACTTGCTTATACTTGTAATTTAAAATAAAAGAGAGTTCAAAAAAGAATTAAAGAAGCCCTGTTCTGTGTTATTCTGGTCTGAATTAAATTGGTTTCCACAGACAGTTCAGCACTAACTTTAAACTCAAAATCTGTTAAAACGTTTTAAAATCCCTTCATCTCCTGAATGGTCATTTATCAACAGCCAACAACTGACTGCGTTTAATAGAAAAATTAGAATGAAATTTTTAACTTTTAATTTGTAGTTGACATTTACTGCTTGATTGTCATTAAGCAACAATGATACAACTGCCAATCACCAACAGTCTATGGCAGTGACAGTAAGAACAGTGTAACAAATAGTGTTTCTGACAAAACGGATAAAATGCAGTCATACGTATGTGAACACCAAGCACAGACACCAACGTTCAATTGATCAAATGGAAGTATAAAATTTAAACAATTTCAGCAATTTGCAACAGAGATTTTTTATCAACTAAAGTTAAACAAAATATTTTCGTACAGAGATATAAACACAAAAGGAAATTTAATCCTTATTCGTATATTTGAGAAAAACTGTCAGTTAACTTCAGTGGTTTGCATCAAATACGAAAATTTAGATTACCACCGTTCAAGCGGCTCGAGAAGGTTTTGATAATTTATGAAGTTGCAAATAGAAGGTCCTGCAGGAAACCCCTTGGTCAGAAATATTTACGTTTTATGCTGTTGACCTTAAAAATTGTTCAGCATGTAACATTTGCTTAGATTTGAACTTAATTAAAGAACCCTCAATGAAGGAACTCATCTCAAATTAATTTATGCCGACTTTCAATTAAACTGATTGAAATTGAAATTAATTTAATTTCTCTTAAAGTTTGGTGTTGGTGACGGGCTTGCTGATGTGGTTGCTTGTATGACTGCATGGAAATGCTTTTTTGCATTAAATTTAAATTTCTCAAGCAAAGTTTATTGTAAATAATAATGATGGAAGATGAATGAATGTAAAATTGTGTATTCAACAACCCACTCTTCTGGCGAACCAACCCACTTAAGGTTTGCGGATTACTTGCGAAAATCTCTTAAGCACTCTCGAATCCTGTTGATACTTGTTGAGTTTTGTTTGAAATTTTCTTTTCGATTTTTTTATACTCCTTTTCGTTTCGCAGTTTCTTTTGGCCTTTACTCCACTCAAAATACGAGAATGTTTCAGAAAACAATTTCTGGTGTTTTTTGTTGATTTTTTTCTTTAATACAAAATTAACATAATTTATTCAATTTGAAAAAGCAACATAAAATATCATCCCCACCGGCAACTCTTATTTGAAGGCAGGAAATAAGAAACCAAATGCTTGAACGACCGAAAATTAAGAAGCCAAAAAGCAAAAAAAGAAAAGTTCCTAATGAAACACATGGAACTCATAAACATTGTCAAAAAGTTGGAGAGCAGACTTTACAGATTATTTTTATTGTTTAAATCAAAAAAAAAAAAAGAATATATGAGGGTTTCCATGCATTTACGAGTGAAAAAAAACACCACATTTTGTTTGTTTTTCAAACATAAATTTTCAGCGACGATTTGAAAATTAGTTTCGAAATTATGGGCGTGTGTGTTCAGTTATTCAATACTATTTTATCTTTAAGACTTCATCTATCAAAAAAATAGACAAAAGTAATGGCAGCTAAGTTCTAAAAAATAAATTAGCGGTATCGCAATGATACTCATATATAAAATTAAATCCATTTAACCATTTATTTTTTGAAACGTTACATTTTTTCCGGTTTTTACAGCTTCAATGTGGACTTATCAATAGTACACCACTCTCTGTGGTATTAGAATTTTTCTCTTAGGTTGGCGGCAAACAGCGCCGTCATTATTTACATTAAATTCAAAAGGAAGAAAAACAATCGAAAACACTGGATTTGGATAATATATCTTTATCCCGTTTCAGCGCCAAGACTTTCTTAAATGACAATTTTCTTATGAAAAAGATATCGTTTAGCCTGTTCCTTTTTTCAAAAACCTTTATTATGGTTTTGTAAAATAAAAGTCAATACAAAACTCATTTGATGTAAATTGATAATGACTTTGTTTCCAGTTTACCATATGTAGATTTTTTGCGAGTTCCTTTTTTATTTATTAAATTATTAATCAAGCTTGAAGGTCTAAAGCTCGTTTCTTGTTCTTGCAGGTAAGAAAGAAAAATTTTATTTTATCATTACGATCATTTCTACTGAATACTGAAAGAGTTAAGTTTTGAAAACTAGCAGGAAATTTTTATTCAATATTTTATATCCTGATGATCCTACACAAAGGCGTAGCGAAATATCGATAGTGAATAAAAATAATATTAAGAGAAAAATGTTCAGTTAAGACCTTAAGCATGAATAGTGAATTGATAAATTTTTTCCTGCTACAAGACGAGTTTTGTTTAGGATTTTGAGTAAAATTTTCGCAATTGATTTAAAAAGCTAATGAGCACAATTTCAGAAACGCTAAAAAATGCTTTTAAATGTTTCGAGTTATACCTATTAACGCAAACAAGTGAGCGCAATTGATGTTCATCTACACGAACAACATGATAATATAAAATATGATATTGTTACGTTTATTACCACAATAAAAGTCCTTAATGATTTTATCAGGACACAACTTTATTCGGCAATTACGACTCTTAATTACAACTCTTTAGTACTAATTTACACTGTAAACTTAACACTCTTATGTACACACAGTTATTCACTCTATGAAATCTCAAAGTCAAATCTACTCTCTGCGTTGGACGGCGCCTTTACATGCAGATCACGGCGGCTTAGTAGTCTTGTATATGTGTTTGTGTGTGTGTTTTTTTGTTTACTTTTTCTTTCTGTAGAAGTTGTTTTTGTTTCTACAATGAATCGCGGTTCGGGGAATTTCCGCTACGCAATTGTTTTTGCTTTATGTTTATGACTTTGCGTATTTGTACAATAGGTCGTTTCACACATCCTCGATTATTACTACGTAACAATATAATATAATGCGTAAGAATGTACCTCCATCTCAATAGAATTGCCCATATGTCTATTTTGGGCTTAGTAATTTTATATTCGATAAATCAATAAATCTTTGCAAGAAAAACCAAATTATTGCACTCAAAATATAATCCTAGAAATATTGTGTATTAAGGCTTTCAGGACATGAGCAAAGTGCATACAAAATTTTTTAAAATTTTTTTTAAAGTTTGTCATATTGACAAGACTATTGAATCTTCTTGCTCTTATCCCTTATTCGCTTCTTTAATTTAACACAAACAATCTGAGATTAGAAGCGTTATTTTTAGGTTTCGTTTACATATTTTGGATGTCACAAAAATCAAAATTTTACTTGGAACGAAACTTTCTAATGAAGACTCCCATATTATTTTGAATCTTTCGAAAACAAATGCAGTTTACAGGACTTTTTTCTATTTTTTATAGAAATTGTTTTGTTTGTAATTAAATTCAATATATCAACTGATTACTCGAATTTTGCCGGCAATAGTGAAGAGGGGTAAATTAAATTAAAAAAATAAACCCCTGAAGAAATAGCAAAAGAAAACGAGAGAATTCTACTTTGTATTTCTTTTTTACCCGCTAATGCAATCATTTACGCAAATACGACAGGAAGAGAATGTAATAAAAACACACACACACATTAAGTCAAACATAAAAAAGACGTACAGATGATGGCACAGCTGAAGAGTAAATCGAGAAAAATAAATAAAATTTAAACTTTAAATCCAACATTTTCTTACCCCTAAAAGCTCATTATGGTTTTACGGCACGCGTTGAAGTCATTTTATGTAAAAGTTGCGGAGCAAAAAACGTGCCCCAAACTAAACAATAGAACCGCAACAGCAACATTTTGGTAAATGACACATTAATCCCTTTAAGTCTCAATTACTTTAATTTTAAGCATGTGGAATGGTTATTTACACTCACACTGCCGAATATATTCGACGAGTATAATACGCTCTTTTACTTAAGCACTTCGCACGCTCGCATACCATAATGTTGCCTTTGCGTTTTGTCGGAGTCTAAAAATAAATAACAACAAACAAGACCGGATTAAGTGGCAAAGAGTTTTGGACAGAAAGAAACGCATTTAACTACGAATATTGGCAAACACTTGAAGAATTAAGTTGTTCAGAATGAATTTAATAAAATATATACGAGTTATATTCTCCGCAATTTCGGAAATAGCCAGGGCCCTGTGAATTACAAGTTTATATCTTTAAATATTCATGTTATATATTTGCGGATAGTTCTTTCACTTGCTGATATATCTACATGGGTATTAACAAAAAAAAAAGTATTTTCTAAGTGTAAACTGAGTAGGAGGATTAATTTAGGAAATAACGAATAAAAGAGAAAACAAGTAAAAAGTTAAATTATCGGGAAAATTATTTCTTAAGCGCAGAGCTTTATTACAATCATGGAATGATTAATTTGTAGATTATTATTTTCCAACAGTAATACAAAACACTCATACACACAAAGGATAAAGGACCTCTTGGAAAATTTATTACGCCTGTATTTTGTTCAAACTAGGAATACAAAAACAAATATTATGGGAAGAAATTTTAAAATACGAATGAGAAAAGCCTTGATTGAAGTCGTCGTCGAATAGAAATTATAGAGAAAACATACAAACAAACTTATGATAAAATAAAAGAGTGGACGACATTGCCTGATGAGGATGGTGTTTATTTTGTGTAACATTATTATTTTCATTGCAATATCATCGAGTGTTGACACTCCTCTCTATTGATCCTTTTTTTGTTGTCGTTTACAGCTCGCTGTTTACATTCAGATGTCAGTAGAAAAAGACATAGCTCATTTATCATTAAATATGAAACAATTTAAATTGAAAACACTCAAGGGACACACACACACACACACACACAAACTCTCACACACACTGACATAAATAAACCAGCATAACAGTGCAAAGACGAATTCGAAATTATTTACAACAAACTATTTTCTTATAAAGAGCAGTAACAGCCGGTCATTTGTAGCCTGCAAGTTAATGAAATCATTCTGGAGAGTGAAAAAGTGTAAAAGGCAAGTGTAGACTATAAGAAAAATATAAGCGTCACTCCGTATCGAAGCGCCGCTGAGATCCAGAAATATAATTAGATAGAAACCCAACGCTCCTTTGTTAATAGTAAAATCAAAATAACTGTCTTCACGTGAGAGAGTACGATTTCTGTATTACACGGACTATATTGTTCATTGGAACTCTTTCTAATATCAAATTAAAATTTTTTTGTTTAATAATTTTAAGTTGATATTTATGGAATGGTTAAACTAAGCATCAACTTACCAGCCATGCATTCTTCTTTTCGTTTAGGATTAAAATTTTGTAAACAAAATAATCAACTTGTAAAATATATTTACCAAAGCATTAAATTTTACATGAATATTTAATCGCAATGGAAAAATATTCTGTTGTACAAAACATTTTTTTAACCAATTCTAACATGCAATTTTCTCTTAATAGATTCTCACGAGAGACTTAGAGTTTGGACATATCAGTTGGGTTTCTATGTATACTTCTTTATGGCCGGGGCAGAGTCTTTTAAGCGGCTCGAATATGTTTATCGAGGTCTACCTGTGTTGCAAAGTTCATGTCGGATTTCGCAATAATCAAGTTGTTGCAAACAGTGTGACGAAACTATAATACTGTTTACAGCTACATACATACATACATGTACATACGAACATACATATATACATACTCGTATATTGCAATATAACATTAGAATTTCCTATTAAAACAAGCATTGTCCTTTTGTAAGATTTAGCCATTCTGGCTGTCATCCACGCATCCAAGCATCGAAAGTATACGGTTGGCGCACAATAACGTTTTTCATTTGTTCAAATCATTGAGTTGCAAAATGTTGTTAAATAAACGTTGTTGCTACACTTGATACCAGCACCACTGAGCGGGTAAGTGAGTGAAGGAATGTCTAAATCAACGACTGACTGAATGAGTAAATGAATGTGAAAAAGGGCAAACACAGCTTCTGTCAATGGCACTTGACACGGTGTCCATTAACGCCATTTGCTTCATTCGTGTTGTGTTCATTTTTATTTAGTTGCAAATCTACGAGTAGTCTGCACAAGCAGCACAATTCTCTAGTTGAAAGAAAGGCGTTTCTCAAGACGGATGTTGCTTTCTTTGCCCTGTCTTTTCTTTTTATCGTCGTCTTCATAATCACTACAATAACAATCGCACCAGTACGAGTATCTTCATCAATAGAATTTCCATTTCCAACCATTAGCAATATTTGAGAATAAATGTTTCTTACCAATTCATGTTGACGAGTATTAGAGCAACAAACGCTTTTCCATTGAATTGCAAAATAATTTATCACTGCCCCTTCACCAGAGGTTTTATTTGCTTTTTTCTCGTAAAGAGTGAGAATTGTGTTGATGTTACTTGTTTGTACTTTTACACTAAATGGGCACAAAAGATCGTCCTGCTGTGCAGTGATGATGAGGTGAAGTATGAGCAGAGTCAGCTTTAAATTGTAATTACAAATGCAGCCTCTAAAACTCGCATCTTTCACTAACAAAAATGTTTTAAAATTACATTACGCTCGTACCTTATAATTGAAAGTGTAGTTTCAAGCCGTCACATTTATTGTTTTTATTTTTATAAGTTTTATAAAAACGAATGGTCTTAGAGTAAATAATTAAAACATATTTCTTGGTACAATTGATTGAATAAGAAAATCTTGATAGCTGACTCTTAAGTGTTTTTAATTCTGTCCATTATACTGTTTATTTTTTGCCTGGTACCTTCAACGTGTTCTTTTCGAAATATGGTGTTGTCAGCCTCTGAAAATACGAGTTCCCTAGCAAAATAATCTTATCAATGTAGGGGGGTTATCGAAGCAGACCGCTAATCTTATGGGTCCCTTTTCGGCCCCTTCTTTCCACGAATTAATTTCAGGCTACCGATTTGTAATCTACTACTACCTAGTCTCCTTTGAGTCTCGTGCTACCACTACTTTTACTCTCTACTGTAGTGGTTTCAGAATGTCGGCTGGTGATTGTCGTCTAAGTCTCTGACTTAGGTCCACCATGGAAATCACATTTAAGTGTCTACACGTGGTATGAAGCCTTATGCTACCCAGTGCTAAACATTCCCACACTAAGTGCGGGGCCATTTCAGCCTTTTCTTTAGGAGTATCTTTGGAGACTAACCTGTCCACCCCTTGCGAGGTTTTCTTTTCCATCCCTTCGGAATCCCTGTATTGCCCAATAAGCAAAGATTAACCCCTCCATCTCCTGCGAGGCTTGATTGTCCATCCCTTTCGGAATCTCACGCTCCTATGCCTTAGAAGTACCTTTAAAAATTGACCCGTCCAACCCTTGCGAGGTTTTCTTCTCCTTCTTGTCCATCTCTTCAGAATTTCTCCACTGGTCTATTTAAGCCGGAGTTTCTTTCGAAATTAACCTCTCCGCCTATTTCCAGGCTTCTTAATTCATCCCTGTAATGGAGAAAATGATGTCCACCCATACAAAGCTCCATATGCACGGGTAAGTCTGTATTAAAACTAAAGATCGACTGATATCCAGAGTTCACATACTATTCACATACGTATTCAGTTCCACCGTAGATTAGGGATTTTTTATAAGAGAGTGTTAACTTGTAACTCTCCGCTCGACTTATTTAGCCAGACTCCTTGCAGAGACAGGAAACTGTTATTGGCCGCCACCACGAGGTGGTATATGTCAAAACTTCTGACAGTGCACACAGTTACGGCAAGCCATATCTGCTACCAGCTGACGGTCTAGTCAAATAATAGTTTTTGATCTACCAAAGTGAAGCCGCCAATTTCATGTCACAGCCGTAATTTGCTTGTTAAAAGTGAAAAGATCGTTGGGATTTGTATCACAAAAAGGCAGCACTTTCAGAAATAAAGAGTAATATTTTGCTTTAGAAAAAATCCTTAAGATTTTTCCAAAAAAAATACGTTTTTTCTCCAAAAATAGAATAATGAAGATACTAGAGCCTACATTTTGGCCTCTTAGACATCTTCGCTCTCTATAAAAAAAAATTAATACAAAAAGTGAAGTAGAAGATTTTAAAAGGATTCCTATTTATTTTTAAACTTATTTTATGTCTTGCTTATTTTTGTTGTTGATATTTTTAAGAATTTAAAGCTTTGTCACTGTTAATTTTAAATTATTCATTGTCGTGATATTTCACTAAATTTTAGAACAAATGATTTACTTAAACGACTGCGAAAAATATAAAAAGCTTAAAAAAACGCTGTTCTTAATGAAAATTAAATAAATCTTTTTTTCCTTTGGACTTATCGCGCATTATTCTCGTTCTCATTGCACCGCAATATTTGAAATGATAAATGCTGGTGTGTCTGTGTCTTCGTTTGCGACCTTTCGGTTTTGTTTTACAAATCATCCAATTGATTTTTCATTATTTCTGCGAAAAATAGCATTTCATTTCTTCTTGTCTGCTTATCGTCAGTTTTTTGCTAATGATCAATTTCTTCCTCATTTTTTTACATTCTATTTAAGAAGAGATAAACAACAGGCAACAAAGCAAAATGCACAAGAAAATGCCAAATAAAGGAACTGCAGAGAACAGCAATACTTTTTGCGAACATTCAAAAGAAAAGACCCCAAATTGGAAGGAGTTGATTATTATTTGTTGCTTTCTTCGGTGATGGCTCGATACAAAAAACACTTCCTACATTTATAGATGAGAGAATAAAAATAGCACAATTGCAAAACGCTTCGGATGATAATTAAGTAGGGGTTGTTGCATTTTGTCGGAAATTAAAATTAATAATTAAACATAATTTCCTGTTAAGAAAATCAATTTTAATATATTGCGGTTGCAAGGATTTGTTTTACAGATTTACTAATTTCAGAGCAGGGCCTTATACCTTAAAATAATAATCGAATTTACAGTACCCAGTATAATGAATACTAATTTTTCTTTTAATTGAGCATTTAATAGAATGCTTTAAGTATTCTATTTGAAAAATTGTTTTGGGTGACTCTAATCAAGTAGTCTGGAGTATCAATATTCCTCAGAGATGACACGATGTGGTTCCAAGTAGGCGGAGTTGAACGCATTTTTAATATCAAGGGTGATAACTTCGCAGTATTTCCTATTTTCCTTTACCATTTATAGTCTCTCTGACTACTAAATTTATGCCGTCAATGGTTGTTCTGCACTTTCGAAAGCCATCTTGTTTATCGGAAGGACCGTTTATTTATTCAAATTCCCACTCAACACAAAGTTACAAAGAAAAAACATGGTTGAGGTAACCATAATATAAGACCATAACACAATGATTGAACATTATGTTTTAATGATTATTTTCCAAGTTTTATTTTTTGCTCAGAGAATAAATTGCAGTTTCCAAACATAAAATAAAACTTTAAAAATAATTACAAAAGTTAATTTTTTAATAAAACAAAAAAACAAAAATTAATACAGCCAAAAAGGGTGAGTGCACAACAAAGATTACGTTGGTATACTTTCTAATATTGTAGCATTTCTCTTTTTTTATGTTTTTTTTTTTAATTTAAATTGGAAAAATAATGCTTATTGCGGTACCTGATTATGTCTACTAGGAAAATTTTATGGTTAACGTATTATTTTTATACATTAAAAATACTTTGTTTGTGGTTGGATTTTTAGTCAAAATTGTATTGTTCAACGCAATCATGTGGCAAGGTTTATGGCTGCAAATCATTTATTGATTAAATGTTAGAATAATCTGGTTGTCGCAGCTAAAGTAATATTTTAAATCTATTCAAGAAACAATATATTGCTATTGAGAGCATTATATGGTCGTCGCGACCATGCAACAACCATGTTTTGTTCTTTGCGTATGGATGGGTCCACAAATAGATTTCCGTTAAAAATACGAAAAAAAATTATATTCGAATATTTTATTGCCTGCTATGAAAAAGGATACAAAATTAAGGGGATGGATTTTTTCGCCACGGCCTTTTGTCCATTTCCATTTCTGGACACTACTACTTCGAATTTTTTTGTTTTAATGGATAAATTTTGTGACAAATGAATTATGAATAATAATGCGACTTTGCGACTTTTTTTTGCACGGGCTGTATATCATGTAAGAATGGTGATTGTGATAATTTCAGGAAATATTCTCTAACTTTAATTCAAGTATAATGAGACATACTATAGAAACATTTTTTATTTAGTATGAATCTTACACTAGTATATACTCGTACATATCCCTTCTATATTATTTTAACCTTTTTAGTAGCATTCGAAGTTTGATTGTTATGATTCGATAAATTGTGAAACATATCGATGAACGGTTTCCTTCGGTTAAGTTTAGAAACAAATAGTGAAAAGAAGAGTTGCACTAAACTTTTGTAAAATTTGTCTTCACTTATTGCTCATTAATGCTATAGAGGGTTATATTTTTCTTCTAGAAAAACGTTGAGTTTTTCGCAATATAAATATGAAAAGAAATCCTTTGCTGAGAACTAAAAGTAAAAATATAAAACGAGTGGCAAAAGCTAAACTCAAGCACAAAGCGTGCAAAGATGTTTTGCTCACTGAGAATATGAACATAAAATCGTTGCATTATTTTTATATATTTACAACTGATGCCAAGGATGCTAGTCCTGGCTTAGTTGTGCTCATTCTCTGCAAGAGGCAATAAATTTTCCCTTCTTCTCCACATTTAAAGAATCGCAGCATGCCAAAGTACTCGTATTTTTGATTACATTTTCAATTACAAACAAGATGCAACAATTTTTCTTTCGAGCCATTTGTTGTTTCTTTTTAAGACTCGTTGTACTCATGTTTAATTAGCCCCAAAGCAACGACTACAAAAAATGCAATAAATAACAGAATCACTGCAGCATCTATGAGAGAATAAGAGATGTGGCACAAAAAACCCTCACAATTGCATTCCAATGTTGTTGGCAAAAAAAAAGAACAGAACACTGGAGTAGAAATGTGGAATTTACAACAGATTCTTTAATGTTTATTACTTTTTCTTGCCTTTGGAAGATGGGCAAAATTATGTTTTTGTCTATTGTAATTAATTATTTCTGCAACAACCACAACATTCACATTGCAATAGAAGCACTACAGATGCTTTAATTACAAGCAGATAATCGTTGTTATCCTTATGGATTCAGAGCAATAAATCATATCAGCAACAAGGACACACAAACACTGGCTCACATATACAAGGATTCGATGTAAAAATACACATTTAAAATGATTCGCTGGAAAATTAAAGATTTATTTTTGCTAACAGGTTATAAGTTTTATGAAGTGTTTCCGTGCCTTCAAATTAAAATCGAGCTCAGTTCAACAACATCAGTTTGTGTTTGTTAATTGATTTATATTTTTATATAAGAAAATATTATTGGTGCTACTGCTGCTAAACAAAGTTACATCGTAAACAAATTTTAAACAACTTCAATTGTATGATTTTTAAAAAAAAACTTTTAATTTCTGAATAAAAAATTGTTTTTTCTACAAAAGCAAGAACATGAAAAATTTAGAAATATTCATTCTCGTATTCTATTTGTCCTTACTGGTGGGTTAAATGGATGATGTTTACAGTTGACACAAAATTAGTAGAAAATACACGAAGAATGTTGATAACGTGTGTAGCGGCAAAGAAAATACATTCCATTTCGTTAGTTTTCTAAAAACAATTTTACTGTATTCAAAGTTATCATATGAACATAAATTTTCTTTCTGAATAGAATGAATAAAAAAACGAGCTTGTGCCCACAAATCAAATTACTTAATATTAATAATTGTTGCAATGGCAAACTAAATTGAGTAGGGCTCTACAAAAGCCCTCAAGGCAACGACAAATGCAGAAGTATGGCAACATTGCATCCAGCAAATGAAATGATCGAAACAACAACAATTGATCACATAAACATAAATTTACTCGATCAAATAACTGAATAAAATCTGACAACTTCATATGTTTTCTATAACTTTTATAATAAACTCACCACTGGCAAGTCAACGCTGTCGGGCTTCTCATTTATTTCCTTCCATATTTTTATTTGTTTTAATTAAATTCAAGTTACTATTTCGACAAGGCTAATGATAATAGGAATAATAAAGGTGATTAATCACCTTATTTTTTCTGCATTTCCATTTTGTATTCATCTAACCAACTGAAGGACAACAATAATTCATTCATCAGGGCCTACTAAGCAAAAATAAAGCACAATAAAGTGGATAAAAAATTAATATATAAACAGATGACATAACAAAAGAAAGATGCGTTGTAAGGGGCAGCAGGCTCAAATGACATAATAAACGAGAAACACGAAAATCTCGTTAATCGTCTCAATGTCAGCTATTGACTGCAATCTAGTCCTACCACTACCGCCACTCCCGTTGTCTTAAATCACTAACCGTCTTGGAAATACAGAAACAAGGCGATGGAAATAGAGACATTCATTAAACTCGTCATGTAGCTTAAGGAGATTATGACCATAAAGACAGAGTGGAGCTTTAATTAACAAAATTCAACAAAATATTTTGTACGCAAACGAAAAGCAGCAGTACCTGCTGAAACAAACAGACTTACGCTTGGCTCAACTACGTTAAACTTTATCGTTGTATAGCGAAATTTTATTAATATGAAAATCACACCACAAAGCATTCCGCAATAGTCGCGGACAAGCTTTTGATTTGTGACCTTCTTTAATTATTTAATTCTGATTGTCCTATATAGTCTGTTTAGTCTGTTTGTCCATTTAGTAGAAGGACTAACGGCAAAAATCATGGTCTATTTTTCTAGGCTTCTGTGAACGATAAATTTCGTGTACTGAAATTGTCCGTTCCTTGTTCGTTGTTGTCCACAAGTTGTGTTAAAAACGTTAATACAAAGAAAGGAATTATCATTAGTTTTGGTGTCACCAGAAAATTGCGTTTATAAAAAATGATTTCTTTTGAATTCAGCCTGAATAGGTGACTGTGTCAGAGATTTTAATACGGCAGCCTCATTTCATTAAATGAACAAAAAGAATAAAAAATCCCCCGTAGGTTTTTACTATTTGTTTTATGTGTTTCGTTGTTTAGAAATTGTGTTGCTGTTCTCTTCTTCAGGATGATAAAAATTTATATCAAAAAAAAAAGTGACAGGCTTGACATTTAAACCCGCAGAATTAATGATAAGGAAAAATAGTCCTCGCGTAATGAATACCAAACATAAAGCACAAATTCAAATACAAAAAGGCTGTTACGAATGACTCGCAGCCACACACAAGCTGATGAATTGAATGCAAATGGGACATAATCGCTTTTTATAACAAAAATTTCGAAACATTTTTGAAGTCAATTTGCAGCGTTATATTCGACAAAAATTTATTTACAGAGGCTGGCTGTGGCATATTAATTTTCCTAAAACAGATCAGCTTAATTTTGTAAAGTTTTTATTTTATTTGTTCTAATTTGCCTTTCCTAACATCCGATAGGAAATTGTAAATTGCCCAGTAAGTTTTGCCAAGCCTTGCTTAGACATGAATTAATTTAATCAAAATAAATTTTTAGATAACGTCTTCCTGATAAGTCTTCCTGGGCAAAAGAAACTTCGTCTGTGTTTGGTTTGATTGAAGGTAATATCAGGACGCAAATGTCACAGGGGTTTAAATAACGAAGTTATTTCATTGAAAGATTTGGATTTATCGAAATTTAAATACTAAAAACACTTGTTAATTGTATATTGAGCTTTTCCAAAGCCGAGCTTACCTTTTTTGAAGTCCAAGTAAATTATTTCACTTGCTTTTGAACCTTTTTCCCTTAAACTACAAGAGCATACAAGAGATACTTTTATTTTATTAACTAAAGTAGTTGAAAAGAAACCCCAATTGTTGTTTTTTAAATGGCAAATAACAGACATTTTTTAAGGGGAAGTGCGCCATAAAAGAATTGGCACCCTCCCGATGAGAACCATTCTCTCTCTACATTAATCAGCAAACCTTCTTAAACGTTAATTGTAGCCCCCACAAAAAACTCTGGTGAAAATTGATTTTTATATTATTTGGTGAATATTCATTTTTGTGTTAAATTTGAATTTTTTTGCTTAGTGGAGTTTATTGAAATTTCGCATTTTGGAAAATGTTCGGCTTTGTGGTGAGTTTTCGAATTTTTGTGAATTCCTAAACTGTGGTGAAATTAGGATGTTGTTATTGTTTTTCATTTTCATTTAGAGTTTTTATGATTTTTACATTTTTGGTGAAATTTGAATTCTTTCGATGCTTTCTCGATTTGAAGTGAAATTTGATTTTTTATAATATATTTTTGTAACGTTGAGTATGCTAAAATTTCGACGTTTCTCATCAAATATTAGCGTTATTCAGTATTTGGTGCAAATGGTATTGCGAAAAAACAAAATATTGTAGCTATTTCGTGAAATTTAATAACAAATTACACACAAATTTTGCAAGACCATTTGTATCAGACACTGAACGCCATCAATAATTTTATGTTACCTACGGCGTTTAGGTGAAATTGAAATGTTGGTGAATTTAACATTTTAGTGCTGAAATTTCAAAAGTTGGCGAATTTCGAGTGATAAAATTTAGGTTTTTTTAATTAAAATTTCGTTTATATTCTGGTGTGTAGATTGTGTGTAGTGTGTAGTATCTTGATAACATTTTAATTTTCCTAAATATTGAGGTTTTTAAAATATGTTCAAAATCTTATGTCGAGAACTTGTGGTCCACAAGATATTGCTGATATACCCTTATAAACCCTATATCACTTTTCCCTTAGGGTATAACATTATCTGTGCACCGAAAAGTTCAAACAACAACTTTTATTTACTCCATAAAAATCCTCCTGCAGTTTAAAGACAACATTTAAGAAAATCATTAATTTCCAATTCTCGAAATTACAAGTCCTTAAATAGATAAATTTTATTAAACCATTTAAGATGGCAATAAAGAAGTCGATCAAAATGTCGACACCAGCAACAATAACTTGCAAGCACTCAAAGGAACTTAAATAGATTTTAAACATGTATCAAAACAACTTCAAGTTGAAATACGATGCCAATTCATCTTCACCATTTAATGCACAGGAATCGATGTCACATTGGTTTTTATCGGTTTAAAATATTAAAGACAAACCTTACAAGGAGATGAACTCATAACGACCACATAGGAAACTCAGGCATATTAAGCAGTTAGGAAATACTAGTTTTGTCTTCTGACCTGTCATGGACAGGACAGAGTGACAGTTAATGAAAGTATAAACGTATGTTTGTGCTGCTGCATAAAGGCTTTCTTTTGGTGAGTTGATGGGTTTCGTCAATGTTGATTAATAAACAATAAAAATGCTTTTGTATGGGTTTTTATTCATATGGATGTTTACCAAGCCACTTACCACATTTAACCGAAAGTACTTTTGTTTAATGTTTATTTTGTGGTACGAGTATATTTGTTTTTAGTTTGCAAAGACTTTTTTTCATCTGCGTTGAACTGCGATTCGCAATCAATCAATGTCAAATAAACATATCCAATACATACACAGCATTCACATACACAATCATGCAATGGCAAGTCTGTAAGAGAGAGTTGTAGCATCCATAAGGAATTTTGCAAAAACTATTTTTCTTTCTTTATCACATACGCCCCTCACATACCCTTAAACCTGTATGTGTTTGTATGTGTGTGGATGGATGAGCGTGTGTGTGAGCATGTTGTGTCTTATGGTGATGTGCTAAAATTTTCATAATTTCTTTATCTGTCACAATCAAAATTTTATGGGAGGTTAATAAAATAAGAAGGACCAAACAACCAAACGATATTTTAGTAGAAAAAAGAACTTGTTTTACATGTCTTATGTTGGCGAAATAACAAAGGAGCGGTGGCATACAAACTTTAGATGCGAAATTGTCACCCATTGCGCAACGCAGATGAACGTAGAGCATCTAAGCCATTAGCTGTCGGCCGCAACGTTGTAAAACAATCCTCCACAGAGAAATCATTTATTCAGTTGAGCTTACCAACAACAACTCGACTTTTACCCACCATCAACACTGATGTCCTTTTACACATAGAAATGAAGCAGCATCATTAAAACTAGTATTTACTTCAGTTAAAGGCAGAGAACACTTCTGCTATTTTGTTTGATTTTATGAATTACTAATGCCTTCATTGTTGCCAACAGTAGCTTCTCCAGTCTTTTTACAACCAGTGTAAAAACATACGGCAAACAGTGGTCGATCGACCACCCTACATTCGTCTAATGTGGGTAGGAAAATGAACTGATTTTATAAAACTCATTTTTTAAATTGGCTTTTGTTTTCCATATAAATTTTGGCGTTTTATAAACTTAAACTTTTTGTGTCACATCAGTAGCTTTGTAACGGGTTGCCATTGCACACGAAACTACTCACGTCTGTTCGCGATGTCCCCAAAAGAAATGCTCCAATTTCATTTTCAGCGCTTCGTAAGCATTTATGTACTGCTTCGAAAATCGGGATTATTTTTTTCTGGGATATTAAGCCGATTTTAATGAAATATAAATTGAGCACATCTGCAAATAAAAATGCTGAAAGCTTTTACTTTTTTGTTAAAGTCGGCTGTACAAATACTTTTATTTTGTTTTCAGAAGAAGTTTAAGCATAATTGTTAAATTTCTAGTCGATAAATTATGTCATTCGGTTGGTAGGTGAGGAGTAAAGGGTTTCGGAAATATGGCTTAACAATTATTGCAAATTGACAACGAAAAAATCTTCATATAAATGAGGAAGTTTTTAATTTCACTTCTGGAGAGCCATAAATTTTTCTATCACTACATGTTGCATCATCTGACAATTGCTCTCTTTTTAAAGTATCGGCTTCACTGTGAGAGCACGATTACTATGATTTCTTATATGAAATGCAAGTGTCGTTTTGCCATTCCTTTTTTTTTAATTTTTGTTTTGTTTTTTTGGAATAACTACTGTCGATGATATATTGCTTTTTGGTTGACACTCCCACGAACATTAAAATGCTTAAATTCAACTAAATAGAATAAAAACTAGAAACGAAAGATTCAAACAACTGCCTCTTATAGTTTTTGTGCAACCATCACTTTTATATTTAATTTCATTTTTGCTCTTAGTTGACTTCTAATGTGAGTTTTTGTTTTAAGCAGAGTTGGGCATTGCGAGTAGTACAAATGCCAACAGTGAAAGGTTAGCAAAGTTTCCGATTTATTTTAATGAGTAAAAAAAAAGAGATTTTAAAATAAATAAACTTCTAAAAAGTTTTGTTGGCCTCTTTATACTTCTCTAGGTTTTAACCACTAAAGCCCATTTCAGAATCGGTTACAAGTGTTTAGATTTTCGTTGGATCTCAGCAGTGGGACATCTAATAGTAGTTCTGGCTGTCAAAAAAAATTCAAAAGTAAAATTATCTCATTACACAGTTTGCCTGTACTATCGCATTTTTGTAGAAACGAAAAACGAAATATAACTCATAATGGGTTGGACCTCCTTTATTTTGAATAACTTAAAAATTCAAACTGGAGTATTGCATACCGCTCAATGATACCTGCATCTTTAAACGCGAATAGGCACTAATTTTGGAAGTTCTCAGCAGGGATGGACGTGTATCCAATATTCCCCAAATGTTTTTGTTCGGTTTTAGATCCGATGAACAAGCGGGCGACTCGATACTTGCAATGTTTTAAGATTGCAGCCATTCTTGCGTATGTCGGCTTGTATGCACTGACGCATTGTTCTGCTGAAATAAACCTTTCGCTGCCCTTTCCTTTCGAAAACAAAATAAATAAATGTTCTAAAATGCTTGTGTACTCAGACGAAATCATTCGAGAATTAGGAAACGCTAAATCAAGCATACCGTTGATGCAAAATGCTTTCGCAAGCCATTAAGGAACCGCCGTCGGAATTTCGCTTTGAGAAATATCGTGGTTCCTTTCGCAGATCTCGCCAATAGCTAAAAAACCAATCTGGACCATCAACGTTGAATTTTTTCTCATCAGAAAAAATCATCTAAAATATATAGAAAATATATATATAGTAACAGTAACAGAATAAAATAGGTCTTACCTTTCTCCAATCGGCTTGTACATTTTTTTTTTCAAACTCCAAACAACAAAGTTTCTGGCGGGGAAGCAAGAGTCTTTAGATGTTGTGTTTTTCACTTTTCCGGACTTTTTTAAAGCTCTAGACTTTTAAGCCGCAATAGTTAGCAATCTGCGTAAGAGTTTTCATTAAACAGTATAAGACGGGGTTAAGCCGTAATATTTGTGCTGTGTTAAATAAGCTCCGGCCACGCAATCACACTATGATCGCTCCTTTAAGAAGATTTTATTTTAAAAATTACTTTTAAGGCAGACAAGCTGTTGCAAATTAAAAGACAATAAAGTCCATCCAACTCCGCCAAATCTTATCACCTATTTTTTCACTGGCAATGCTTGAACTAGTTTTATTTTTTCGCTTTTTCTTTGTAGGTTGGGTGCTTGGTTGGAAGAGTACTTGAAATAATTTAAAACTTATACTTCTGGCCAACTAGTTAATTCAAGTTAAAGAACTTTTCTTTTTTCTTCAGTCACCCACAAATACGACCCCCAAAAATTGAATTCTTAATAAGAATATTGTTACGAATGTGAAATGAACGGTGGATGTAAGTTTAACAAACAAAATAATCCACACAAACTTACAGCAGAATAACTTGCAACATTCGCATAAAATTATTTCACTTGTATAAAGAACGGAAGGAGGAGTATGAGAACAAGTACTCAAATACTTTGAAAACTTTTTCACTTTTTCTCAAGTACTGCCACAGACAGTCGTACGAACATTGTATTTTATTCTCGTGCGAGAGACAGAGCGTAGGCTGATATGTGTATAAAACATTCGTTATGATTTTAAGAACTTCCACACTTGTGCCTAAATGTATGCTACACCTTTGTGTTGGCCATGTATGAATGCATCTGTGCGAGCGATGTGCAGAGGTAAAAGTTTTGAAGTTAAGGTTTCGTTATTTCATTTGTTTAAACAAATCATAAGACCATTTTGGTTTTTTAATATATGGGTGTATGTGTCTGTGTGTGTATGTGTATTCCCAAGTTTTGATATTTTAGCCCGGGGCAGTTTTTTATGTTTAAGAAAATAAACTTTTTATACTTTTGCTGTAGTTTTACTTTTTATTTTTAATTTCACCTCGTGTGTTTGTGGTACTTTTCATTTTCCTAAGTCTTTTCTTTGCTATTTGTATTTTAAGGCATCATTGAAACTTTCACAAACAATTATTTTCTTTTGCTCTTCAAGTGGACATTAAATTTATAATAATAAAATTAATTTTATCAAAATGCACGAACCTTTTAATTTTACCAAGCAATTGAAAAAAATTTACAAAAATGTTAATTTTACTTTTTTTTAATTTACTAAATTGTTCAAGCTTGAAGGTTTTTTATAAAAAATTCTTTAATTTTTATCGATATTTCGCTACTCCATTATGTAGCATGAGTATTCATAGATACTATTTGGTTGCTAGAAAAAATTTTTGATCTCGTGATTATGCTGCACATTGGAGTAGCGAAATATTGATCAAATTAAAGGATTTTTTAACTAATTCAGAGCGACAGTCCTTGGATCAAAAGTCTACTCATATTTTTGATAATTTTTCCGATGGATTAGAACTTAGTTCTAAAGAAAAATGTTTGGAAATATGAAAAATATTAGAAGACTTGCGAATTCAATCATTAGGTGGGTTAAATATAATATGTGCAATAGATGCTACTCAGTAGAAAAGCACAGAGAATGCTGTCACAATTGAAAGCACAAATATTTAAGTTGAGCCTGAATGAATTATTCGCTTAATTATTAGAAATTTAAGTTCGATAAATTCGTTCAAATAGAAGAATTACAGGCAGCCATTTACAACCACTGAATCTAATGGAAACCACAATATCTAATGGTTTGCTCTGTCAGACGGAAATTAGAATAACAGGCAGCAAAAGTTTGTAAGTGAAATAATAAATTTTAAACGTTCAAACTATCATTTTTTCCGAAACGCATTTGTATGCTTGTTAATGAATGTATCGTTGTATAGGCAATAAAAATATTATCGATACCGATATATCGGTATCGGCATCTGATGCATTCTTAGCTTAAGCAATGATCAGGGCTTTCATAATCCGTGCAAATTAAAGTGCAAGTATACTCCTTACTGTCTATTGTAATTCAGTATTTAGAAACATTTAAAATGTTGGAATGTTTCTAAGAATTGAGCAAGAATTTATTTTCATTTTATATTTTCCTGTTACGCATTTAACGGAAACAACCGTTTAACTAGAGATTGTAAAATACAGTACAGGCCATTATTCCTCCATTTTTTCCACAATAAAGCAACCCCAACCCCACCCCCGCCATCTTAAATGCCATGCAGCAAAGCAACAAACAGTTTGTCACCTTCCTTTGTAATGCCTTGTAATAACAACAGAAAATATGACTTTATTTATTACAGTAGCACCAAGTGTACAGTATCTTACATAAGTTTGTAAATTCCTGAAAATAATTTCGAAGGACGAAATTCTATTCAAGACTTGAAACTTTGCACTTTTATACTTTTTCTATAGTTCTTTCATATCGAGTAATTAATTTAATTGTGTTATTGTTTTGATTTTTAGTTTAATTAAACAACACTTTAATTTGTGAACTGAAAGTGTAAATGAAGATAAATATATTAAAGTGTTTTAGTTTCTAAATCCAATGTCTAATAAATAGGGAACAAATTATTAAAAGTCCAGTCAACACGTGATGGGAAATAGTAAAAGATAAACAAAGTTTGAAAACTCGTGTGAGTCACTGTATGAACGTATTCCTTATGGATACGTAAGTATATATACACACATATGTTCAACGAACATTTTGGTGCACTATGGCCTGCATTAACTTTCCTTACAATTTCTTCTAATCTTCTTCTAATGAAAAGTAAATTTTAAACGCTGGAATACAAAGCCCACAGTGCTTGGCATAGGTGTGTATTTATCTAGATATGTTGTGCAAATAAGTACGTGAGTTTTGCCTGTTACGCGTGTTTAAGTGAATAAAACTGCCGTTAGGTATTTAAGAAAAGAAATAAAATTGAAGACAAAGACATTCGGAGTAGAAGGACAGAAACGCCTCACCCTTGTTACGCATACATTCATACCACATGAGGCATAAACATCAAACATACACACAGGTTCACTTGGCAAAAAAGTTGGTTTAAAAGCCAACACTCTCGCTCTCTAGTTGCAAATTTTTCCTTGCACCACTTCTCACCGCGTGTGTCATGGCTTTGAACGTTTTGAAATGAAATCGTTGAAATCGCAAAGGATCGTACGAATAAATGTTTGGAATAAAAATGCTTCAATTATACTTATCTAACGAGAATGATGATTGTTTCATTGCGGTAGGATGGCTGGTTGGTTGGTTGGTTGATTCGTAAAATTTAGTGTGCAACTAGGCTTCTTATCTAGCAGTAAAAAGAGGTCTAGTGCTAAGTTCGTTTGCAAAAGAAATGGCGCTTGCACGTGTGAATGTTGTACATTTTTAAATGCCTCAAGCATTAGTGGCAACAGTGAATTTTTTTCCATGATTAGAGTGGAAAAAGTGGATAAATGAAATAGAATTTACCTCTACGCCAACACACCAATCTCATCTTAACTTATGTGGCAGAGTGTGTGAGTGTGTGATTATGTCTGCTGTGTGGCATTTATATGATTGTAGATAAATCGCAGGCTTATGATGGCTTCTAAAATGTAAAACTGTGTGCGTCTGGGCCATTGGATTTTTTTATTTTAATGACATCACCTTCACTGCGCGACTACTAATGTAGAATCGTAACAATTTTCTTTATAAAGCTTTTGCATATGGAATATGACTAGGGCGCGTGTTTTTTGTAACATGTTAATAAACGTGAGAAAACCGAATTTACAGCACAAAGTTTATTATCATCGTTTGTCCCACAGACGATTGTTGAATATAAATTTCTTTAATCTTTTGCATGAGTACAATGACAATGCAAAGTCATCGCAAAATATCCAGAAGGCAGAGGAAGTTATCTACTTCTTAACGTTAAATAAACAAATGCTAAAAGCCTTCTCCATTTTGGATTTAAAGAAATGACGATGGCACATAGTAAAAATATTGCCGGATAGTAACTGCTTTGAATCTAAGCTTGCAGCGTAATATCCATTTGTTTTCGTAATTTCATGTACTCGCTGCAATATGTTCGTTCGTGAGAGTATTCTGGATTTTCAAATACTCTCTTGTATTCAGCACAAACGGGCTTTTGCCTTAAACTCTTTTATAGCCTTCACCAAAGATATTCATTTACGAATCTGTAAAGTGTCTGCATATAGCAAGTGGAGTCGGCTTAACATTGTCCATATTTATGGTGTTACAAGGTCCCTCATATAAATTAAGAACATTGGATTAAGCCAAATATCGACTTTGCTTGTTAATTTTTTTCTTATTTAATATAAAGAAGTTCCAATCGATTCAATTTGTTTACTTTATTGATTAAATATAAAATATAAATTTTATTTGTTGGACTCTAATAAATAATTTTAGTTCGTGATAAGTTTGAGGTTTAAAACAATCAAGTTTGGCTTGCAGCGTGAACCTTCGACTACTTCTCTCAGAAGATTAAGGTTGAGTGTTGATTTGAAAAGATTTTTTACAATACAATAGAAAAATTTATTGTCAAATTTTGATTTTCATTTTTGTGTTTTCTCCCGAAATAAAGCTTTTTTAATTACCAAATTTTATCCCTCAACATTTTGGTGGATTTAGATTCCATGACCGATAAATTTTTTTCCATATTTATTTGTCTTCGGTACCAGTTTCTATTACGATTGAGTTTTAAATGTCAAGAATCAGAGCGTTAATAAAATAATAAATTATCGTGTTAAAATAAACATATTTAGCATGAGCAAGAAGCAGGTATTTTTGATTATTTTTTTTTTTTTTGTGAGTACAAAATTTGAGCCAATTTAAGCAGAAACATGTTGCTGTTAAAACATATTTAGGTTGCATGTATATCAAACAGTTACGAGTAGATGTATTTAGCACAAAAATCGTCCATTATCTTATAAAATTTTGTTTTGCTCTTGATTATTTGCAATAAATTTTTCAAAGTTTCAAAATTTACCAGTGATATTAGGATTCTCTTTCTAATGTTTGCTAACTATATTTGGTTGCTTTCAACCTCATACACTACGTTGTGCAGATCCCTATTAAAATTTTACAGGTTAACTGGTCAAGGCGGAATGAATATGCTACGGTGCAATTAATGCTAATTTTGTCAGAACAAGGAATGATCATAGGATACATCAATTTGTTTTTATCAGGGAGCGAAGATAACGATTATAACTGAAAATATTTACTAAATAAATCACTATGATCCAACAAAATTATGGACATGATGTTATGGAATAAAATTTTTAATTTTCGACATACTTTTTAATTATGCAATGAACTTTTGTTTTCAATTTATACTATAAAAATCAATTAATAATAATTTTATTTGAGTTTTATTTCCTGATCGTAAAATAATTCTTATTTTTAATTTTTTTTTTTTTTTTTTGGTTGACAAATAAATAAATAACGATTACTTTGACATATCGCGTGGGTAAAAATATGTATGTATATCCTTTTCTTTTCTATATAAGGTAGCTAAAATTTTACAACATGTGCCGGCTATGCAAGTAAGCGTAGGAAGAGCGTTTAAATGGATGTTAAGTGATTTAAGTTGTTATTTGTCTTGATTTTAAGCAAATAATAAAAACCACAAAATAATCGTTATATTTCAGTCAGCAAAGAAAAATTAAAAATATCCGCTATTTGGCCACCAAGAAATTGAAACTCAATAAAAAGAATGATATAATGACAATAAAAATAAAACTCAAAAATAATTATTACTCGGAAATCAAATAGTAAAAGTTAAAATATAACAATTATCTCGTCATTTTTATGATATTGCTCATAGTTGTTACCGACCCTGGTTTTTACTGAAATTAGTAAGAAAAAATATCACTCAAGTGGACTTTTTGAAAATCGCCAGTTTCATGTGACCAAGTACTGTAGCACTTTTTTTGCTTCAAGATATTCAAAAGGATTAAAGCTTAGGCCTATTCTAAGAAAACACTTTTAAGCCGATCAGCCAAGCGACTGCCGATTCTAAACTACCGTCTTCTTTCTGCGAGCAGGTTCTTGTGAATTTGGCCATAAATTGTTGAAAGGTGTTTGTGTTCGAAAGAAAATAAATTAGGAAGATTTAAACATATTTTTGTTTTATTTCACAATATAAATGATTTCTTTATTAATTCTGATTAATTCTATTAACCGAATACAATATAAATTTGTAAAGCGAATCGCACGAAAATTCAAGGGAACTGAAAAATTCAATTGGTAACATTTTCGGTTTCTGATCACGAGTCTGAGCTGATCGCAAAACGAATTAAAGAATCCGGCTTATATTTACTTTTGTAGAGATGCAAGGAATAAATACTTATTCTGCAATTTAAATTAAAACATATACTCGTATAAAAGAAAAACAATAGTACTTGCGAATAGTAGACTCTTGAATGAGAGATTTTGCTACTACAAATACTGATCCTATTACAACTGACTGCAGACATTGTCCTCACAACTAATAACAAAATATTTTGCCATAATAAATTTAACTGCGAACTAACTGACTAATGACGGCCATGGAGACGGAGAAGACTGCGAACTCGCAGCGTAAATGGTGCACGTATGCACGCAAACACAAGAACAAATATTTTGCCTGACAAAATTTTCCATTTGGTATAAAGTGAAGTTGAAACTCGTACGTTTTCAACTTTGAAGGAAATCATAAAAACATTTTTCATTTTCAAAAGTGGTGTGACATATCGTTTATCCACTTTGATTTATCTGCGATTCCATTCAGAGTTCTTTCATATGCGCAATTTCTTTTTTTTTGTTGTTGTTGCGTTTCGCTTGTGGGTTGCAAACGCACAAAAAGTTATTTTAAAGTCTTTGAATGAGTTATTTAGGGGAGTAAAAATGAAGCATACAAATGTAAAAGTTTTATGTCAAATAAATTCGATTGAAAAAAACAAAAGGAAGTCAGAAAACTTTATATTCGTTCTGCTATTCGTAAATATGAATTAAAATAAGAGAAAACATCACTTTAAGGCAAATTGAAAATATTTAATAAATCTTTGCTTAACTGTAACATGCACACACACAAACACACACACACACATGTGTATGTGTGAATCACAGCCGCCTCAAAATCTTAATTTATTTCTTTATAAACTAAAATGATTAATGGTTTTTAATTTCATGTTTGACCAATTAATTATATGTTCATAATAGAAAACACTTTCAATTTTGATTAAAAAAAATTATTTCCTCCTCCACTTCTCGGTTTAAATTGCATGAAAAAATTCGTAAAGAAAATGCTTTTGTACTGTAAAGTTGCACAAAGTTGTTGAACGTTTTTAATTATTTGAAAAGTAATAATAAATATTAAATATTTTTATTATTATAATTAAATTAAATTTATATTAAAGTTTACATCCAAAAGTCATCTCAAAGAGAGCTGAGTTCTTTTTAAATTATTCAAATTCAATACTGTGAAACTACAACAAAAAATGAAAACTTTGGGAATCACGAGGAACTTTTGTAAATTAGTGGAATTTATTGAGGCAACCAAAGCACACAATTAATCATCATAAAATAAAACTTAAATATTTATCATTTTCCTAACGTCCTAATTTGTAACAAATATAAATAATGGCTTTTCACTTGCCCCCCCACCTCATCCACCGACCACTTTATAATTAGCTTTATTTCATTAAGTGGATCAAGATCCACTTTTCAAAATTTAAAAGAAAGAAACATAATTTATTACACATTTGTATCTTCTGCTGTTTAAGGTTTTAAAATTTAAACAACAACAACAAAATAAAATGTTGCTTTCTTTTCTATTGCGACCATGATTAGGCAGAATGGCAAACATCATTTATTATAACGAAACGTTGAACAAATAAGTAACTCTTGTGTTAATCAAGAAGATTTGCAGAAGACGGTTGCCTGAATATTAAGGTGTTGGTTTGTGTGCGTGCGAGATGCTGGGCTTTGATGGTTTTAAAATTTACCAAAAACATATTTATATAAACGCCCTTCTATAAACGTTAAACTTAAGCCATTTAATGGCCAATAAAAAACCCATTAACGCTAATGTTGTTGCCTATAACTTCGAATGTTTAAGGTGCATTTACCGAAGACTGGAAAAAACACTTGGAAAAATTAAATGTTGGTTTCATTTTATTAAAAGTACTACCTTACGTTTTTTATTAAGTATCTTTAAATTTAAAGATTGAGATTTCGTCAGGTTCTTACGAGTGTTTTTTAAAGGTAAACGATTCTTGGTTGTATCAAAATTAATGCTGCTACCATCACGACTGTTCAGTTATTTATCATTTTAATTTAAAAATTAAAAAAAAAACTAACACAGTTATTTCAGTGTAAACAATTGTCATTAAACTAAAAACAGGAGTAACATTTTTAAGGGAATGCAAATTTAATAATAGGATACTGAAAAATATTCACTGTTATCGATGTTTAAGCAGCATATTGGCACCTTAAGCTCTTTCTAAAATACTTTTACAAAAATAACATTCCTACCTTGGCACACACATATTCCACGCGCATACAAGAAATCACGAAGACAGTTAATTTCGCGAAATCGCCCAGCCAAATCGCCCTCTTTCATTCACATCAAAAACAACAAATTAAACCCTCTTCAGTAGTCGTAAAATATTGTAAGTTACGTAGTGCTAAAGGTCTCACATTCATAGTCATTAATCTACAATTTGGGGACGATGAAACATACTGGCAAATCGACATAGACAAACAAAAATTCGCATTTTCGCAGCTGCGCCAGATGATGTCTATGGAAATTACTGTTGATTTGCTGGTCCCACAGCTATTGTCATCAATATGTTTTTTTTTTGGGGTTTTTATTTCATTTTAATTTTAGGCGAGCACAGTAGCAAATACAAGATGATGGCTCGTTTAAAAACAGTCGTTCGAAATTAGCAAAAATATACTTGTAAAAATGTGAAAAGTTTTAGATATAACAAGCATTCGAGCAATAGTGATGGATAAGTTTGGGTTAGCAGGGAAGTTTAAGGCAGATCGCTGGAGACATGGTACCACAACTCCATTTGGTACCACGTAAGGCAAAGTTCATAAATACTCAGCACCAATGGATTGACTGACTTAATCTGCCATTTAGTGACCAGTCGCCTATACTTTCGCCACATATGTTAATATGTGAGATATATTTGGTAGCCATCAGTGTTATTGCTTCAGGTATCTTTAGGTTTTAATACCTGCGTTAATGGCTATACGCACACAGAGTATTTGCCGCAAATCGGATAGTGTTGAAAAAGCCGCAAATTTTTAAATTTTTATCCAAAAAAGCCCTGCCACTTGAACACGTTTCCAGATGATCCCTGAGTCACGCATTGAAATTTGTAACACATCTCTTCGGATGGCTTCCTTCACCTCTAGTAATTTGCGCCGACCACAAAATTGTGTTATGATCCGTAATCATTTCGTTGGATTTGTGATACGGACTCACATTTAGCGAAAAATCGTTTCATAACATAAGTGAGACTTCCAACTCCCCACTTAAAAATACAACCCTCCCAGCCACCATCCTCCACTACTTGCCGTGTTATACACAATGCAAAATTATTCGGTTCCCGGTAAACACTCTGTATAATCAATCGTAGTCTTCACCTCGTTCTATTGAAGCTGCTTATATCAGCCATATTTATGGTATCATCATTCGGATTAACGAACTAGCGCGGCTGCAACTTTGCCTGCCTAATCATCAGGGAATTTGAAATATAGCACCCGAAGAAACACGATCGCCCACCTCTAAAGCCACTACTTTCTAAATCAATATCAGCATGTTTGCCAATACCAGTATCCCGTCCCACTGTTCTCTCCTAACCTGCACAAACTTCTTTAAAACTTTATACTTTCCAATAAATCTCTGAAAACATAAATCCAAGAAAATAAATAAAAAAAAAAACTGAAAATTAAGCACAAAATAAAAAGGTGTGTCTGTTGTTTATGATAACTTTCGTCATACGAGTAACATAATATGAATATGAATCTCACTGCCCGCACAGACATGCAAGAAATTCAAATATTTAAAAACCCCCTCAAGGAAAGACGATGGTGGTAAAACATTTATTATAAAATTTGATCAAATACACCCTTGTGTAATAAAGAACATTTGCGGAATTTTCTTAAGCCCCTGCTCTTATTTAAATCAGTACAATAACGTGATTGCCCTGACCTTAGAAATATTTTTTACACACACTTATGTACTTACGACCCTGTAGTCGGTGTTCGCCAGGAATGTTGTTTTTGTTCCATCCTGTTACAAATACTTGCGCTTACTGAAACGCATTTATTACGCTTTTAATCGAAGATTTATTGTAAACTAAACTCGTTAAGATATCCTTGCACATATTTTAGTATTTCAAATATATTAAAGGTTTCTTTTCAATTCTTTCTTTCACACTCGTTTGTCCCTTTGCTCGTAACGTAACTTTGGTTTCTCCTTCGTGTGATTCGTTTTTGAAAGCATAAGATAAACGATTTTTAAAAACATTTGCTGCAGAAATTTTATTTGAATATTTATTTTTTTCCTAACTTTATTCAATGTCAGTTTTATTTCCCCATAAGCACCAGCCAGCTTAGAACTCACATGTGTGAACTACCTTTGCACCAAGTTTGTGGGTCATTGCGAATGAAATGGCAGAGGGAGGATTCTATCTTATAGTTGTTGTAAAAAGTCGAGAAAGTAAGTTTTTGTTGCAGTGAATAAATGCAATGGTATTTGTAATTAAATTAACACATGCATACTTACGAAGGTTCATTACATTGTAGTCCAGTTACATACACCCACACACATATATATATTAACACAATCTTTAATTATTAAACGATTGTTTTTTAGATAAAATTAAAAAGTGAATCGGTACTTTGTTGAGGTAACCTGGACATCCCGTTATCAACATAACGATCTCAAAGTAAAAGAAATAAAAATTTCAATATTCCTCTTGCTCAATGAATGCATTTTGTTTTGCTGGCAAAAAGCAAATAGAAAAGAATTAACCCCTGGAACAGACACAGCTGTAACAAAATTTCTGGCAAAAAATATTACCAAATACAAATAAATATTTAGCTACACGCAAAGTATAAACATGATTGTTGCATGGCCACGGCAATCATATTGTGCTTTCTACAACATTCTTTATTGTTGTGGCAAACATATAGTGGTTATTTGAAAACATTTTTAACATTGGTTGGGATAAACCAATAATTTAGTTAAGAAATAATTGCCAATTTGTACTAAAGTTCTAACCACAAACAAATTATTTTAACTATACAAAAATAATATAATAATTCTAATCATAAACTGTTCATAATAGTCATAATATGTAAAATTGTGCTGGTG
The DNA here is from genome assembly GCA_963932375.1 of Phania funesta. Taxonomy (NCBI): domain Eukaryota; kingdom Metazoa; phylum Arthropoda; class Insecta; order Diptera; family Tachinidae; genus Phania; species Phania funesta. The sequence goes on along the minus strand of OZ010656.1, from coordinate 91,714,907 downwards.
TTTGTCAAACTATGTGGGTGCTGTGGCTTAAGTGGTTAGGGCATTGACTGTTAAGCATTGAATAGATTTCTGTGTTCGTACTGCATTACTACCATATTATGTTGAAAAAGTTATCGAAAATATGAAAAATATGAGCAACTCCCATCGTATTCAATTGTTATCATTAGGCGAGTTAAATAGATGAAGTTAGCCATAGACACTTCTCAATAGAAAGCCACAGAGAATGCTGAGAGCCTAAGGAGCTGCACAGAAAGTGCATGCATTCTATTCTTCGTATTAATAAAATAAATTCTTCTTTTTTAATTGAAAGTATAAAAAACGAACTTAAACCTTAATAAATAACTCGCTTAATTATTATTATTATTATTAATGTGCTTTGTTCATAACCATATAATTCAATCATAATATGTTGCTCTACCATATTGTTGCTTTGCGTGCACTGAAGTAGACTGCTGAGGATATAAGCAGAAGTGCTTGTATTATTGCACGCATTCCAATGTGTTGAGTAAAGTAAAGTTTTACACATAAGTATTTGTTACAGAATGGAAAAATATATTAGCGTCGTATACGTCTGGTACATTTTGTTAAGGAACTATAATAACGTCTAAATACACATATTCACATGCAACAAATCATATGATGTTTCAAATTTGAGCCTGAAAGAGTAAGGAACTGAAAGCCTTCCGTTTACGAAATAAAATTTTCCAGACAAGAAAAAGATTTTATTAAACCAGCCCTGCTCTCAAAATGAAATTGTAATATTTTTCTTTCTTTTTTTAACAGAATTATATTTTTGTATTCCCTTAAAAAGAGGCACTTAGCGTCTTTCTCACACTGTGTAATTTTTTTTCTTAAAAAATATTCTTGAACTTTTGATTTTTGTTATCTGAGCTGCAGTAAAAGCGCAGAAGACATGAAAATCCAACAATAACAGCATAAAAGGCAAGGAAACACATAAGAAAATGTTTGTTTTTTTAAACTGCTCATGTTTATTTCTATTAATTTGTTGATTTTTTCACTCTCTGCTCACTCCCACAGCTCTGTTTTTCTGTAACAAAATAAACGTTCAAAGTTTTTGCATACTTTCAGGGTGAATAGTTTTGGTCTTGAGTCACACACACACACACACACACACTTCGCACACACAGAACACACTACATTCTTGTACTAAATGGTTCTGTGTGCAAAACTTAGATGGTGTTTATCTAAGGAAATGATTTCTATTCGTGCAAGTGTGTAAAAGATCACAATGATTTTTATGGCTGTGTTCAGTTACATTTGTGTAGTAGTGGCACGAGTATCTCGTGCTAGGGTTTGATTGCATCATAAAAGAATTATAAGTCCAAGTTTTTGGCTACTTCCGTTCAAGTGTGTGGGTTGCCTTCTTCTTGGAACAACAATTCGGCGTCTGTTTAGAAAGTTTAGTGCAACGAGACTCATATGTTGTGTTATTGTTATTTTAAATTAAATTTAAATGGCATTCTGTTTACTTGTCCATTACTTTTGCTTTAAATGGCAACGGAATCAAATTTTCCTTCCCCTTTTTTATTCAATAGCAGAGTGAATTTTCATGTCTCAATTGGAAATTATTGCACAAGTTCAATGGGCGAAAATAACAATAGAAATTTAAACACTTGAAGAAATTTTGTAGTAAAAACTCATTCCTTTTGAAAAAAAGGGAAGAAAAGATTACGTGATTTTGTTTTTACGTATTTTAGAAAACTTGTTGATTTTTTTTTCTGCAAAGTTTAATAACGCTTAGTACGTGTCTAGACCTTTCTTTGCATTCTTAGCCCATCCGTTTCCCCAATTTTATGTTGCTTATAAATTTACAATTGTTATGGCCAAATTGTGCGTACGTGAGACAGTATTTTGTTTTGTAAATGATTTATTGTTAATAAACTTTTATCTCCTTAAACTGCATTTAAATATAAAAAATGTTGTAAAATAAATAAAATGAAAGATTATGAAATGAAGGAAAAGTATGGAAATATTTGCACTAATCCGAAACTTCAACCTGGTAAAGAGCAATAAGAGGAAGTGTGCTGCTCAATAAAGAGAGTGAGAGTACTGTTGCACTACAAAAACAAAAATCCAAGTCAGAAACTCAGAAGTCACAAATATAAATTATTCATCCTGGCAATAACAAATACAACTACTACTACGTTCAAGTAAAAATCCTTAATTTCAAACCTTTAAAGAAAATCCAGTGTTTCAAAATTGAATTACAAAATAAAATCTTAATCGACTCTGCTATTAACTTTCGTGTAAAGTTTTCTTTAGAAACACACAGACCAACAAAAAAGAAGAAACATATTTTTGAATTATTGCTGTTTCAAATTTTATTTTGCAAAAGAGGGTGGTTGAGTGTCAGCAGAGAACATGCGGTTGTAGCATTCTGTGCCTGAGAAAAGGTCTTTGCACATAGAAAAAATAAAGTTTCAGCAATTAAAAGCCAAACGGAAGCAGATTGTGGCTGTGCAGTGAAAACAAAAAAAAAAGCTAAAACACTTGTGCGTGATAAACGACTTCAGGTACAAAGAAACGAAACAAAGTCGAAATGACAGTATTATTAGACTTATAGATTTCTAAGCATTCCTTCGTCCATGCTCACTTTTATACTTGTAAGGCCAAAGCAAAAAAACATGGATGATTGTACACAATCTTTTACTTCTTCTGGATGTATGTGTTTGTGTGTAAAAATGAGCAGCACGTGTGTAAGTGCCTGTATATGCATGTGTTAATGATTGTAAGGTTGTTTAGTAACGACCCAACAACAACAACAACACATCTGCAGGAACAACGCTCAGGTCAAATTAATAATTTGTCACCACCCTACATTTATAACATCAACACATGCTTATTGTCTTCTGGCACCAACAAATACAACTACATTTTATTTTATTAGCAGGATCCAGGGCGGGTTAAATCAAAGAAACTTCACAAAAGTGATGATGATGATGATGATGAGTATGAGAATTAAATGTAAATAAAACATCCAACACAAGTGACTTGTTAATAATTTATTGTAATTTCAATGGTGTCTTAGAGAGTCAAGTGAACACTGATTTGTGGGCCAATTAACATTTAACTAACTTATAATAGAAAAGAACGTGAGATGAATTAAAGCAGGAAACTATATAAATAATTATTATTGCCGCTTTTGTAATTAGAAAGCTTTATATAGGTGCGTCTTCTTTATACACGTAACGAAGAAATATTGTTGTGGCATAGTCACGACAAGCATTTTATGGTGTCTACACCAAGCATTTTATGGTGCCTACACCAAAATATACTGTTGCGGAAAATATTTGAAGGTTATTTAAATGATTTCTATCCTTCAAAGTTGCAACATGGTTAAATTGGACAATACAATTCTTGTTCAAATTCTAACCACAAGCAAAGTATTTTCAGTATACAAAAATAATGTAGGAACTCCAACCATAAAATGTGTGGGGTTTAATCAAAGTATGATAGTGATGTGACCTAAGTGGTGAATGCGTTGATTATTAAGCATTCGATGACTTTAGTCGCGTGTCTTTGTACCTCAACCGCTACCATTCAGTAACATAAATTGTTTGCCTTTATATCGTTCCAAGAGGACCAAATTATTATTATATATGTGGCAATAAGGAATAAGTGAATTTAACTTAACTTACAATTTCATTAGAAACAAGATCTTAAAAGAGCGAAAGATATACAATAATAACATGATTCGTTAACAACCATATAATTCAATCATAATATGTTGCTCTTAAATCGTGGTTACAACAACCATTGTTTTTTCTTGGCGTGTAGGTGGTTATTAAAACTTTTAAAGCAAAAACGGCAACGGTAACAAAATATGATTTAACCGACTTATTACGTTTTAATCACGTTAAGCTTGTGAAATCAGCTTCGATGTAGAGAAGAATTAAGTAAACATTTATTTGATATTTCACTCAGTGAGTTGAGAATACACACGGTCACTTTGACCAGGAATGTGAGAATGTTTTGCATAGGAGCGTCGAAGAATGTACATAAGTTCCTACACACATACGAGTACATATATTGATATTAGCTAGAATTTTACTAACATTAAAACTTTATGGTTTCTCCGTATATTTGCGTGTACAGGCAGACAGCTGGCAGTGTTAAAAAGAAACCAAGTAAATAAGGATGTTGTACAATTAAGATGATGAAATTGCTCAAGTAGTTATTTATAAAGTGCCATTAAGCAACATGCCGAAACGAAAGCACAAAAAACCAAACCCCAATGAAACCCACATCACCGCGGGAACACAATTACACATATGAAGCCTATTAATAAAATTATAATCCATCTTTAGGTTACGGAGTGCCTGAAAAGGCTTTCGTACCGTTCACTTAATCCTTTGGAATATATAAAATTCAGATCGATTTCAACTGTAATATTATAATACTCTTATAAGTTTACTTCTGCTCAAAGGATACCAACAGGCTTGTTCTTTTTAATTTAACAGCAAAAGGACTCTAAATAAAAAATAACAAAAAGATCTGTTAAACAAAAAAAAAACATGACTGCCATCAACTTCATTTCAAGTTGAATTGCTTATTTTTACCACCCAATTTGCTTGACAAACCTGTCTGTATGTTTATTTACTATTGCTAGCCCATGCCAGCTCTAGTGTCGCATTAAACGAGTAGTAACTGTACAAATATGTATTTCAGTTTTTCAGCAAAAATGTAATTGCTTTTTGGGGTATATGAAGGAAAAACGTTGCAAATATTTAATGTATGTCCCCCTCTTTACACATTGTCTGTGCTGCACATATAATTATTTTTCTATTCGAATTCAAATGAAAAGGTCTCTTGTGGTTTTTAGCCGTCTAAAATTTGTGTACCCTCGTTTACGCACAATAGACTTTTACATTTTGTGCTTCTGTTATTATTTTAGGTTGGCGAATATACGGAATTATAAAAAATGAAACCTTAACTAAACAGGGGAAATGTGAAAGCAGAATATGTGCGTGTAAACACATATAAATGTACGAGTGTGTGTGTATAAAAAAAAAACAGTTTTTTTAGGCATTTTCCCGCAGAACCTTTCTTAACATTTCAGTGAGTTTTTCGTCCGTTTTATTATTTTTTTCCTTGTACATGCAATGACAACAAGTATATGTAACTTGCCAAGCAGAAACATCAAAGCATTCGTTTTGTACAATAAATGACGGTAATTTTCCAGAAATGCTTTAAGTTAAAAAAGAAACATTTCAACTTGGTCAGAGTTTGCCAAAATAGTGTTTTGAAAACCCACCAACTAAACTGTTTTTTTTTTTTAGTATTTGGCAGTGGTTAAGATGCTAGCTGTGAAATAGCAATAGCTCTGCTATGCTATAAATTCCTCAAGTTTAATTAACAATGATTTTGCCGTTACTGTGCTATTAATACTAAATACAGTCCGGCAACAGCAAACATAGCAATTAATTTCAGTGTATTTATTCATGCTATTTCCATGCTAGTGCTGTTTAAAAAAGACAGCAATGAAAAAAGCAATAGCAGAAATACTACAGCAATCACATTGATATCATTGTGAAATAGTACAACAAACAATGGTGCAGTAGCCTCATGAGCGTTAGGTACCGGCAATTGCATTGTAATTTTGTTTTTACTGTATTATTTTTTTTTCTTCTAAGTATTTATGTAAGTAAAAAAGTCAGCGCTTAAATTATAAGAATTTACGACAGAACAAAATGCACATGTAGCTATGTTGAATTTATTTAAAATGTTTCGTTATAGCCTTAAAAATGAACAAATAGCAAGTGCAGGAAAGGTGACAGCCAATATTTGATAATGCTGCTGCTGTTTAGAAATAAATGGTTATATTTTTTAATATGCTTTTAGAGTGCTGTTAAAAAATTATTGCAGCATAGAACAGCGCATTGCTTTAAGTCGTATAATGCTGTTTTATTTTAAATACACAATTTATAGGAACAGTAATAGCAACTTGAATCTAGCATTTTTCTAAATCCTGGCACTTGGTGTTGTTTTCATTCAATATCACGACGTAAATCATGCGCCTTGCATCTATTTACATTTCGTTCTAACTTATTGTTTACAATATGCACGTGCTAAGTTCAACAGTTTGAGAATGACTGTCAATTAAAATTAAAAATGAAAAAAGAATATAGCAAACATTTCATTATAACAATATGATCCCAGCTTATATTGATTGCGGTACGGGGCAAAAATAAAAGGCAGCAAAAAAGGGTACTTATGTACATACGTTATGTATCCTTGCCTGTACTCGCCCCAAGAACTAAAAATGGCCAACCCAAAACCTCCACAAGGAAGCTTAGAAAAGAGCTCCAACTCACGCATACAAAACACATCAACAGTTCTGACCCGCCGCATCCCAAGAAAACGCTTCAAAATGTAGCCTGAACCAACAAAAGAACAAGGTCTAACTAGACTCACATGCAACACATACAAATTAGTTTAACATTTTTGTAGCAACACATTGAACACGTACTCGTACGTACTGCCAGTTAGGTAACGTATCAACATATCGCATGGTAGCGACCGCATCACAATAACATACTGTGCGAATGTGTGATGTGATGTAAATGTTATGCCACAGGTCAAGTACGAGTAACTTCGAGATTAATTATGCAAAACGATTCGTCGCGCGTTGTAAAAAATAATGTAGTTAAGGGTTAAATGATTCATGCTGAGCTACCATAAATAACCCAAAGTCCTGCCACTCGTTTTTATGGCCAACATAAATGTTTCATTTCACAGTTTTAACCACCTTCTTTAGCTTTTGACTTTTTCATTTTGCCAGTTTTTTCGGTTTTCGTTTTTGCAAGTATGTCTGTCTGTTTGTCTGTCTGTCCGTAGTTATAGAAGTGTAAATTTAGACAAAATTAAACTGGTAAGTTTTGTTGTAGGATAATGAGTAGTGATTGGTTGAGATGGCTTAAATAATTTACTTTTATAACTTTTTTAGTGGTTTAGTTACTTTGCCTGCGCCTTTTATATGCCACGTCTCTCTCAGTGGTTTTTAAGGCCTCTCTCTCTCTCTCTCCAGCAGGAATATTTTGGTAATTTATTCTGTAATGGCATATTGTCGCCAACGATATTTGGTAAAACTTTTTTCAAAACGAATTATTTTCCATTTTTCCACGAACAGTTCGGAAATAATCCAAATGAAAATTTATGATTTAATATCGCAAGTTAGTATTTAATTCTATTTTGCTTAGCGCTTCTGTGAACAGCAGCAAACAAAATGTACTAGCTTTAATTCTACTAGTGTATATCCTTCGACAAGATTACTCTATAGCACTATATCGTCGACGAAGTAAAGATATCAAAGCAGACAGATAACTTTATGGGTCCTTTTTCGATTGATTTCAGGCAACCGATTTGTAATCTACGACTACCTTACTCTTACTAGCCTTTGCTCTTCGCTGTAGTGATTGCAGCATGTCGGCTAGTGACTGTCAGCTTCCTTCCTCACCACGGAGTCTCTTGTAATTGCTAGCATTTGTCTCAGTCTTAGGTCCACCATGACACCAAATGCGGTGCCGTTTCAGCCTCTTCCTCAGGAGTACCCCTTGCGAGTTTCTCTTGTCCATCCCTTCAGAATCCCTCCACTGGCCAATAAACACTGGAGTTACTGCAGAGATTAACATCTCCACCTCATGCCAGGCTTCATTGTCCATCCCTTTTTTGAAATCTCACAGTCCAATGCCTTAAAACTACCTTTAAATATTGATCCGTCCACACATTACAAAGTTTTCTTGTCCATCCTGGCAGAATTCCTCCATTGCCCAATTAAAACCAGTGTTTCCCACCCACACAAAGCTCCATATGGTTAAGTCTGTATTAAAACTGGAGATCGACTGGTATCCAGAGTCGCATACGAAAGATCAATCACGCACTTGGTCACGCATCCCTGGCGTATGCTGTTCCACCGTGGATTAGATATTTCTTATAAGAGAGTGCTAACTACTCTCCGCCTTGACTTATATAGCCAGACTCCTGGCAGGGATACGAACCTGTTATGGCCACCACGATGAGGAGGTATAAGTCAGAACTTCTGACAGTGCACTCAGTAACGGCACGCCATATCTTTGTGCCTGCCAGCTGGTAGCCATGAGAGTTAAGATGATTAAACAACATTTTTTGCAAGATAAATAAAATATTTTCAATTTGCAAAAAGTTAAAAACCGTCTCCATTTACAGAAACAAAAAGGCGCGTTCTTCAAGGTGAATTAAATATAAGGTAGCCTCATGAGCGCAGGTAATGAATTCGTCAATCACACGCTAACGTCAAATATCGTAAAGGAATAGAATTAGAATAAAGAATTTCAGATGAAATTTATGAATTTAAAAATATTATAAATATATATACGAGTATTTATGCATTAAAACAGATTAAGTTTATTAATTATCAGGCTTGACTTATTTTTTCTTAGGCACGTTTCCAACATTCTTTATGTCTTTTCTACTAATTTTGTGTCAACTGTAAACTATTTAACCCAACACTCAAGAGAAATATAACGAAAATGAATATTTCTCAATTTTGCATATTCATTCCATATTTCCTTGGGTGAGAACTCCGCCTTTTAACTTCTCGTTTGTTTACTTTCTTATTTTTCTACACAAGTGACGAAAGGTGAATAATTTTTGACACTCGTTTGAGTTTGCCCAGCACCGAATACGCCTTGATCCCACCTTATAATTAACTCTCCTTGGACACGTTGTTTTTATATTGTATAATTTTAGTTGTTGTGGCAATAAAGGCCTCTTGCAGTCAATTCCCCTCCCATTTTTCATTGTTGTCCTAAATTTTTATCGTGCTAATTTCCCAATTTTAATTTTTTATTTGTAACTATTTACCTTCAAGAGATCAGGAAACGCTTATGATTTACTTGTCCTTTGCTCCAAGTCTGTTTCCTTTATTTGCATTTGTTTCTATGAATTTTAATACTACGATGTTTTTTTGTATATATGAGAATATTTCAAAAGTATTATCTTATTAATAAATAGGACTCCAGGAAATGCCCCAACGTGTCCTTCATCAATATTATTTTAGTTTAAATGAATGTTAAGTAATTGCTATGAATACGTTAAGGGACAACAAGGACATCATTCACTACTCTATTAGAGTCGCGAGTATTTTAGTTGAAAGTAATAAACATTTCCATTATGTCATCTATCTTTTTGTATCCCCATATCCTGCAGGACACAACTGCTATCAACTTCGGTTTCATATAATCAAACGTCAGCTGCCAGCTGTAAAATGTGCTGTTGCTGTAAAATCAGTAATCAATATTTGTAATGATATGACGTGATAGGGAGAAGTATAAAGTGCTGACGCCATTCCCGTTGCCATTAGGTGACATATTTATAATGATGAAAATGATGAAGATAAAAGTGATGTCGATGATGAGGCGTATGGTGAAACAGTTGGAATGATTGCCATATTTTCTGAACCTCTTCTTTACTGCTAACATACGGGCACAATGGGCAACTGTAGTATATTTTTCCCACATTTTATGCCTTCCTTAAGCCAATAACAAAGCAAATATTAGAGCTATAATATGCCCATCAGCTGTTGACATTTAAGAGGTTTAAGGTTTTTCAATCACAGTGTTCCTTCTTGCCCTGTGAACTTCAATTATCCTCCTCATTAAATATTCCATGACCCATTCCCAAGGCTAGCCAGCAAGTGATAGCAACAACATATTTCCAATTTAATTGAACTTTTGTATTTCAGTTTTCACAACTACTCGTACTTACTCTAGCATTTTTTTTTTAACCAACACTTTTACATATTAATGTGGCATACATGTGTGTATGTTAAAGCCATGTTACACTCGCTTGCCTGTATGACTAAATTTTGAAAAAAAGAATGAGTAATTGTGATGCTGGTGTGTGTTGCTGTTGATGTTAGTGTTGGCGGTATTGAAAAGGGGGCAGTAGAAAGTAAATGGAACAAGTAAAAATGAAGGTTCATTCATTTGCTTGAAATATTTGTAGCGCAGTTGCGCAGCAATAAATCCCAACCAGGCATTGCCTTCAATTACTTAATTAGAAACGATGGCCCTTAAGGTAATTTATGAGCGGCACTGGCTGCAAGAAAGCTTATTAGCGACAACAATACGTGCAACGAATGCCCGACGTACGAATCATTGAGCTATAATTTTATAACGGTTATTTGTTAACATTCAACATAGATTTCAACACAGTGTTGCTATCACCGTACATTTTCTAGGTTCACAATTACCACAGGAAATCATCTTTAGTCCAGCCAACATAGATGTCAAATGTACGGTGCCAAAATTAGTCAGTAACTAAAAATCATTCATTCTATAAAACTGAGTTTTAAATTTGGATTGTCAGATCTTAGACAATTGTCTATGTGAAAAACTTGAAAAGGTACATTTTCAATGTTTAGTACCCTCAAAGAGTCCTTTTCAACCATGACGCGACTTATTTATGTGTAAATTTATATAGAATATTGCCATCATATATTTTACTTGTGGAGATGTTGATAAGTGTTTAAATTTCGTTTTTGTACTTGTGGCCTGACAGGGATGGCTGTCCGACAGCATTCTGTAATTTTTATTTCTTTGTTTCTGCCATCCATTTGCTATAAAATTAATAGCTAATAGGTGTGAGGCTAATATTGACACACAGATGCACATACATACGTTTGTATGTGTGTTCATGTTGAAGGCGAAACAGCCATTATACTCATCGACAAATTATGAAATCAACACTTAAGCTTTAAATTACATTTTCCCCCAGTCTTTCCTCGTCCTTACCACCACCTGTAAAGTAATAACAGTTGATGAAGTAGACATTTAGTTAACAAAAATATGTTGCTGTTTATACTTTGAAAAATCAAATGCTAATAGAAGCTGTTGCTCAGCAGTAATGGAAATAGAAAGCAGAGCCTAATATTTTGGTGCTTAATAAAAATTCAAAAGCTTTCCGTGATTTAAGACCCAGAATACGGTTTATAAGCAAATTTGTTGCAAATGTTTTAAACGGTTTACAAATTAGTGAAAATGTTTATGGTTTCAGAAGAAAACCTAACTTAACCTGAGTAATTGCTATCGAAAAGGTAGCTGGAAGAAGTTTTAAAGAACAATTTAAAGGCGACTCAACTTTTTTAAAAAAGGCCGTTGTAGCACGTGGATTTATTATATCGCCTGCCATTTGTTTTAAAATAATATTTAAGTTATAAAATACCAATCAAATTTAACAAATATGAAAAATCGATAAATAGTATTACTCTTATCCATTTAACACATAGAAGACAGCAGACTACCGACTACAATCTGTCAAAATTGAAATACACACGTTTATATGGGAACGATTATTTGGACGACACAAGGCCACACATACGGTTGCGGGTTGTTGTCCATGCTGCTTTTGCCGTTGTAGTCACATTAAACTAAATTCTATTTTTGTTGGCTACAAAACGAAAACAATGTTGACAATAGATCAAAATATATTAAGCGAATTAGTGCTTAGAAATATTTTTTATTGTAAAATAAAAAAAGAAAAGTAAATGTTACAATATACGTATGTATGTATGTACGTATGTACATGAATCAAGAGTTTTTAAAGAAATAAATTAATTCCATTAATTGCTGTATAATAAGTACGTTCGCAGAAAAATTAAAAAAGTTTTCTTAAAATATTCAAAATTTACCTTTTCATCCTCAACCAAATTCTCTACTCGTTTTTTCTCCCCTTTTAGGATTTTTAGCATTTTTCAAAATGAAATGTTTTAATTTTGATCAGATCGTAAATGAAAACTAAAAATGGATCAAGATCAGTATTCGAGTTTAACAAATTCGCGAAAAATTGTGTTTTCAAATCATGAAGATTTGAATTTTCTTTTACATATTTGTTATTTATTCGTTAAAAGATGTAAGTTTTCTGCAACATGTAAAAAAGTTTTTACACAAGAAAAAAAATTATAAAGAGTTGTTTCTCCAGTTATCGGGTGGTATATCATTAATTTTTTACTTGTCATTAAGAACAAATTAACAAGCAAAAAATAAACTAGTGTTGCCAAACATAAGTACAAAACAAGTACAAACCTCTACTAGTTAATTGTCTGTTATTACCAGTTTATGAATAGCAGTTTTTATTAATGATTTATAAGACGAAAATCATTTAATAACAAATGTATACTTTCGAATTAAAATACGGTTTTTTATCAATTAGACCCTAAGTGTTTAATGCCTTCCTCTGCTCATCAGATGTGAGAGAACGAAGAAAGGAAGAGTTCCAATGGTTTACGTATCCACGAATTCGCTCCGAAACATGAATGGGAGCAACACTTAGCCGATGTTGTTTAGTAACAGGAAGCCCAGTAGGCTAGTTAGTGTATATCATAAGAAATAAAAATATGTGTAATGTTTCTTAGAAATTCATAGTTTTTCGATAACAGCCCCAATTTTTGATAACAAAGTTTGAACACTTTGTACCGCATTTTCTTGTCGGATGGTGAGACATAAGAAATAAATCCCTGTAAAATGTATCTCGTGCTTGCCTTTCAGTGCAGATTCACCTTAAGGTAAAAAGGTTTCGTATTCATGGTTTTGTATCGCTCAAACATGAGAGTTGCTATTTTACACTCGGTGTCATCGTAAGTACCATCCTATGCAGTGTCCTTGATAATATGCAAAACTACTCGTAGAGGATACGTGCAGAGTTCACGCATGAATTCTTGCTGCGGGTTGTCTTTTTGTATTCCATAAATATTTATTTTTCCTTCTTTCATAAAAGACTATTTGATTTGTTATTTCACCGCATCAACATTTCTGTAAACTTTTTCACTTGCAATCCGTAGCCATTTTTAGCTTAAAAGTTTTGTTTTTTTTCAAATTTGGCAGTATCATCCAAATTTACATATAAACTTCAGCAAATTAAACTATCGTCACTTTTTCAAATGCAAAAAGTGAAAAAGTAGAAAAAATAAATAATCTTTTAATACGGCGAAGTGAAAATGTTTAAGCTGTTTTAATTATTGTGCTTATATCCCATTATCAGCCTCGGCTCTCCCAAGCAGCAGCAGCAGTAACAGTGGCAACAGCCAAAAGCAGTAGTCCAGCCAACATTAGCGTGATTGTTTTTGTTTCACTTTCATAAGAGTGTTAATTCAGTTGTTTGTTGAATCGCAATTATTTTGCAACTTGAAGTGAATAAATTTTTAAATGCGGTGCATGGATTTTACCTTGTCTTTTTTCTTTGTTTGCTTTACGTTTTTAAACACTTTCATTCTTCATAGTTTCAGCATTCACTACGTCGCGTAGTCAGCGTAGTAATTTTATATTCAAAATAGTGAGACAAAATCTCTGCAATAATGAAAATACTTTCATCTATGGCGTCTAAGCAGCTCTTATTTGGAACCATTATGAACTTATCACTACTAAGCTTCCTTTGTATGCCTGAAGCAACAGTTTTATTTTATAACTTTTTTTCATCCATACGTAAGGGTGCTAATACGCTGTCGAATATTTATCTCATGGATTGCAGATGAGCGCGCTTCCTTTTACATTTTAATTTTTCCTAAAATATTAACATTATTATTGCAGGTGCCAAATGAAAATTATATAAACTCGCACCAACTTCGTTCCATATCCTCGCACTACTACTCGTATATCTCATCATGCACACTGTGTCTAATGGCACAGACATGGACGCAAGGACAAAAAGACGGCGAGGATAATCTAATGCTATGCTTACTTTTACTACATTGAGTGTAAATTAAATGAAAACATAAAAATAAAAGCCCGGTGAAAAGAAATTATAATAATGACGATGATAATTTTGTAGGAAAGACACTCGAGCGATTTTCATTGTGTCATTCGGTAAATATTATTTGAATCTGTTCCCTTTCGTAGTTGAAGGATGAAAATAAATTAAAAAAAATTACTTTAATGCGTTTAGTGACACATTTGAAAAATATGCTATTTTAGAACAGCAAAGAAGTCAGTGAGCTATTAGATCAACAATTTTCAGTTGCAGATAAAATATCAGAAATTTTATTTGTCATGTTTTAAAAATTAATTTTAAATAATTTGAATCAAAAGTGTTTATTTTTTAGCGGCCTAGTGTGAAACTTTCCGAAGAGTTTTTAGTCTTGGATCTTAAAAGAACTTTCAGCTATAAAAATTCTCTAGTAGAACAAACTGGTTGCGGCTAGAAGAAATTTTCTGCTTTTCAGGCCATTTTTTTGTTTTCTATTCTTGTGGGCGCCAAATTTTTGTTTCCTTTCATACTCGACTTCAGTCCTAAAGTTTTGGCCCTTTCTTATAAGTTTAAAATCGATATAAGTTTAGAATCTAAAACAAATACCAAACACTACGACAAATGATTATGACGCTCCCGAATTTCGTGTTTTATTTAAAGTTTCAGGTCGAAAAAATATTTTCCAAAATAAATCAGAAATAGGCAGGGCAGTCCTGAACTGACTTACATATTTTAAGACTTTGTTTATTTTAAGTTTGGTTTAAAATACTTCCCAACTTTAAAGTGAATTACAAGAAATAGGAAAATTACCCAACCGCAATGAACGGAACGGCAACCTAATCTTCTTATTAAAGAGCTTCAAGTTACATTTCGAAATATAAATTGGTCCCAGGCCAAGAAAACTTTAGGTTTTTCTATATAAATTTTAAGTGTTTTATCGTGCGCAAATAAGAAAGTGAAAATTTTATTCTTCTACGTAGTTTTTCTAAAATTAATGCCAAAGTAAAGCGATTGTGAATTATTTATGTTTTACAAAGGTGTTTGCCGATGAGAAGAGTGCTGAAAACAAATTCACTGTTTGGTGTGTCGATGGGCTTGGACTCGGCTTGGCCTACCATATCCGATACAAATTAATAAATACCGGCATTAAAAATGTAAATAAAATACATATCTGTAATCGAAACTCGTACCTTGGAAAAATTCTGCAAAAACAAGATCTGCTATTGCAATTGGTGAAGATCATTAAACAGTTATTGGGATCTTATTTGAATAAAAACTTAACAATTTTATTGAAAGTGAATAATTCCAATGATAATGTGATACGATAAAATTCCACTAAAGCGAAAATGCCAGCAGCACTAAAACACTTCAAAATATAAAAAAATCCATTCGTAGTTGTGAGGAAACCTTTCGTCTCAAAAATCTGTTAAATACCCAAAGAGCGTCATATTTCGGATCAAATTTAATATTGTCCTCGTAAGCGTTTATAATTCAGTGACTAGATTTGTTCCAAAAACTATTTTTTTTGTCGACCCCTTCCCCCTTTCGCAATTTACTATTTGACATTGAAATGTAAACTTTCAGCAAACAGCTTTAGAACTCATTTATTTTTTGCATGCTTAAGGTTTTCCCAGTTCTACTCAGTGGAGACGAGCAAGATTTTTGCAAACTGAAAAGATTAAACAGTTAAAGTCTCCCTCCGTTGCTTGCACTTTTGCGTTTTCATTTAAATAACGATAAAAGAATAGAATTTGAATGTGTTTTTGAATCTGAAATGTTGCACTTATGTATTCATCAGCAGCAAAAAGAACTATCTACGTTCTCTAACAGGCCTGTAAAAGAGTAAGAAGTGATCAAATTTATTAAAAGGTTGGTGGAAAGCTTTGGACCAAACGCATTCGTTAAAGCGAAGTCGGTTATAAGAAATTCTCCCATCTATTCAATTACGAACTTTTGAAAATACGATTGGCAGTGTCTACTTTGGTCGCATTTTGACTATATAGTAACATATTTAATCAGCGCCAAGAATCAAAAGTCGCAAATAGAAATTTCTGGCAGTTATTAAATACCAAAATTAAGATAACCTGCAATTTTAAAAGGCAAGAAAAAGTTTGTTTTATTTTTATTTCATCGTTGTTGGCCTAACAAGACACTGGCCTTTAAAGTGCAAAATTCACCTAAGTGCTCAATAGGCTTGAGGTCTAGACCCTTAGGAGGTGTTACTAGCATATGCGGAGTATTAAAAAGAAGCCACATTTTCACATTGTGGCCTGTATGTTTCGGGTCGTTGTCTTATTGGAAATAATAATCACCATCTAATCGCATTTTTATAGCACTTTCCCGTATGTTGTTTTTTTTAATATCAAGATATACATATTGGTTAATTGTATTTTCAATACCAGATTTCCAACACCCGACCAAGACATGCAGCCCCATGTGTAATAAAAGTAACCATATTTTTAAATAAAAATAAGTGCTAAACCACCTTAAATGTTAAATTAATAAAGGTTTTGCCTTAATTCTATGGCTGAAATAAATAAAACTTTATAAAACCTTTAGTTTTGCGGCCTACTGTATTGCTTCTACATGGAAGTCTGACATCAATGAACTCTTTTCCGCTTCTGCCCTCAAAAGAAATTATTTCAATTACGAATACGACCAGGCAAACGTTGCTAAAGACTTTGTTGTTTTACATTGTCTACTCTATTGAGTGTGCAGCTTGGTAGCGTTTCTTTATATTATTTCTCCTTTGTATTAAAATCTTGAAGTTGAATGCGATCAAGAAAGCAATAAATTGTTTAAGCAGTCAAGTGCATCTAAGAACTTTTAGAGAATGCATTTCGACTGCCGAACACTGGAAGTAGTACATCACCGGTATGTTGCAAGTACTCACTATTATATGCAACAACAACATTAATGCTATTCTTGTACAGTTGAAACAGCGAGATGGATTTTGGAGCTGTGATATGTAACTATATCCGCCATTTTCCTGGCCAATAATTTCTTTTAAAAGATTCTCTTGTATTTTTTTCCTTTTTCATTGTTACAAAAGAGATATTCAGGCCAAAAGATACACGGCAAAAAATAAGGTAGCAAAAATAGAAATATTAGCATCTATGCTCTCGGTTAGGAGGGTTGAAAGTCTGGAACAAAATACATTATTTATCCTCTTCATGCCCTTGGCCACAAGTGTTTGTATGTGGACGTTTAAGTTTTTGCATAAAAAAAATTAAACAAAATTGAACAGAAATTATTTCACTTCAGCAATGGTTGATTCCGATGTAAAGTTAGAGATATAAAAAATTCATAAAAAATCGCCTCTAAAGAGGTTAAAGAACGGATGAGCCATTAATGGGGAACGTGTTAAATGTTTAAATGTTCGGTTATGAGGAACAAGTTCCCTAAGCAGATTCTGTTGTAGCAACCATAGAACAATGACCGGTCGAAAAGCTTCAAAATATACTTTGAAGCACCGGCCCACGCATGAGAGATATATTTTGTTTTCGGTCAGATGAAGTGAAATACCTCTTCAACGCCGCTTCAAAAAAGCGAGGCACTTAAGTTGTTCTTTAGCGATCTGAAAAATGTGTTTAGATCCACGAACATCACTCTGAGTTTTCATGCCAAGAACAAAAAACCCTTCTGATTTTGTAGTACCTACAACACCCATAACTACAGTTGAAGAAACATAATATGCCCTACGTCTATTAAAATCGACACTGTTCGCACGACCCCATTTAGAGGTCTGTAACTGAATGAATACGAACGGCAAATGCTACTTTCATCTACAAGTTAAATGATAGGATTTAAGTTCGACCTATAAGGGGCTATAGAATGAAAAGAAGTGTAGTGGTAAGGACAGATCCTTGCGGTACCTGTGAATTTATTTTGAACTTGTTTAATGAAACCCCCATTACGAGTACATCAATTGACCTGGGGACTACAAATTTCTGAATTTCTATTTTCAACCTGTAACTTCTGATATCTGAATTTACTTTCTTTTGCAACCCAAACTTTTGTTCCCCAATAACCCTGGGGCGAAAAAGTAGTTATTGCAGTTCCTTTTTCATTTCATATCGTTAGACTTCTAAAATATTTCAAAATTTTGTTGGAGTGTATTATTTGGTTACTTGCTGATGGTTGAATCTTGGAATAGTCAGCTGCTTTTTTTGCCGCTATAACAGGAAATGGCTAAAAAGCTTTCCTCTTCGGACTATCTGCCTGCCATCCTACTACTGATAATAGTACTTGACTGTTAAAATAAGACATTCGGCCACTTCTTTAACATTTAGATTTTTTCCTAACGTCTGTTGCTCATCCCTTCTGTCACGCAACCTCATCCTGCTGACTTACCCCAGATGCAAGAGACTTTCATTGAAAATCTATACAAAGTACTTGTGTGTTGCATGAAATTTCTTATTATTTCATTTATTCCTTTAAGGACGACAGCAGAACGAAGAAGAATAGGATAAACTTAGCTAAAGGGTTCGCATGTGTTTCCAGACTTTTCCCATTAAGATTTATTTTTTCTTTTTTGTTTATTTCACTTTTACATACTCGTACATATGTATAGTCGGGTTATTGCTGCTGCTGTTGCTGCTTAACTGTATTGCGTGAAATTTGCTTTGAAAATCGCAAGGTAAAATCCCTTAGATACACACCGCGTGCACGTAAACGTTCCCCTATATGCTCTACTTGACTACTATATCTCCTTAAACCAGAAAACTTTATTTTTCTTAGACTTCCTTTATGTGCAATGAAAATGGCTTTGCAAAGTTATAAATAAAAGGAAAACAGCATACGGCGACGAGTAGATACTTGAGAATATTTCATGCAACCTAACAACAGATACACTTGAGAAGATATAAAAAGTATGTAAAATCTACTTCTTCACGTCCAATTGTTTCCGCTTTATATAAAATGCAACCTTGTGCACAACACACATTCACACGCACATTGCAAGTCCTAACGTGTTCAATGTGCATTTAAATGCAATTCTTATCCCATTGCGGATGTTCTTGTGCTAATGTATGTATATTCGAACTGAAAAGTTCTCTTAGCAAATAAAAGAATTCTTTGTGAATTGTCTATGGGTTTTTGGTTTGGCTCCTTAAGCCTTGAAGATTATCACCACCAACATCTCCATAAATTTTTTGCCACATTTACGTATTTCGGCCTTTGAAGCACATGTAAATTAGAACAATATTTAACAAACAGAAAATCAGTTTTTTCCGCTCTGACTTTTGTCATTGTGACCAGCTTTAAATAAGTTAATTTGTAACATTTGAATAGAAGAACTTGAAAAAAACCAGGAGATACAAAGAAGCAAGCGAACAAAATAAAAATATATAAAACAATGCAGTTTTATTTATTTATGTAATTTAGGAGGCGAAGGTCTTGAAGCCAATCCACATCCAAACTGAGATTCCAGTGAATAAAAATTTAAAAAACAATTGCATATATATTTTTGTGTATAAAAATGATTAAAACAATTTCCGCGCCTTCAGTGCACGGGAGTCACATTAATAAAATTTCATTTTGCAGTTTAATCTTTAGTAATGTTTGCCTACTGGTCGAAATTCGACTACTATACATTTGTCTGATGTGGGTAGGAAAATTCAGACTTAGCTGAACCAACAAAAAATGGTAAAATATGCGCACTCATGGATGTTGGTCTGCAAGACACATGGGAAATCTTAGACGACAGACACAATGCCGACAATTCAAGCCAATTATTAACGACTTTTTCTACCAAGAGCGACTTGAATCGTGTATGACAGTGCCATGCACTCTTTCGTTGACGTTTGTATGAACGAAAATCTCGTTAAGAGTGTCGTGGACGAGTATATAGTCACGAATGCCTGCTCTGACAATCATAGAAATATTTTAATTTTTTTTATCAAAATTCCCGTGACACTTAACTGTTTCGTTTTATTCGTTCAGAATAAAAAATGCCACTAAAGATGGCACATAGCCGAAACCCGTTCGTCTTCAATCCAAAATTGACAAGAAATGGCGGAAATTCGTTCGAAAATCTACTTCAAAACACCCTGTCGGGATATCAACTCAAGGTATACTTTTTGTTGAAATCAGCTGTATAGTGTAACCGTAAATTATATATGGATATGGCCTTTGAACGCAACGTTTTTAATTTTTATTTAATTTTGTTACCGTATCTTAATACCACCTTAAACTCTTAAACATCATTTATTATTTTGTTTTTGAATGCATTAAGAAAATCTAACATATATTTTAAGTATTCATCGGCGATAAGTAAGTTATCGCACTTGTTCTGTATTTCGAGAAAAATGAAAACATGTGGAATCGCAAAAACACTCGGAATTGAATAATTCGGAAATTTTTATTTTTTAGACAATGTTTATGAAAATGCATCGCTCGCTGGCAAGAGTTCTTAAACATGTCTGTTCAGACGTCTCAAATGTATTTTAAAATTTATTGCGTAAAATAAACAAAAATTGAGAGAAAGCCTTTTTTAAAATACAAAGTCGTCATTTTAATTGAAGAAACCATGCATCTATTTTATGCATATTTCATTCCAATTAGAACGAATGAAAACATTCGGAAGTGAAATACAGAACAGAAATTTCCACTTTTGAATAAAATATTGCTGATTCGGAATACAGAGCAGCAGCACAGTATGTTACGGGATATATAGCATTCGAAAATTTCTGGATATACCCCCAGGTATATTAGAATCATATTTATCTGCAACTGGAAATGTCTAAGTCATTTTTCTTAACTACGGCAGAACACAACAACAAGCGTTTGACTTCTTTCCCAGCATAAAAAATTGACTCAAATCCTTGCAATTCAAACAATCTGGCATATGCCACTACAATTCCTGAAGGTCTTCATTGCTATGCGCGGTAATTTAAGGGGGGAAATACAAAATTAGCTGTTTTCTAATATTAACTAACTGAATAGACTATTGAAATATGAACAACTCAAATCGTAAAACGGGGTGATTTTTCAAAGTCATTAATTTATACGACAATCAAAACAAAAGTTGGTCACCTTAATTCTTCTCCTTTCGCAACCAGTTGAGATATCTCAATAGACTTTTATTCTTATCAATTACAATCCTCAAATTGAAATTTAATTCAACTCAAGATTGCCAAAATGCTGCATGAAATAAACCTCAGAAATTCAAGCCACCACTGCCACCACATACTCGTGCCTGCAAATGTTGCAATATTGCGCTTAATTAAAGCCGTTTGTCGTGCATTTGGTTGGTATTTGATTTTAGTTGTTTGTTCGCTTTCAGACTTGTCAAACTAAATTGATTTATTATATGGAGATTTTGATCTTAAGCATTGATTAATTTTATAGAGACGCCAATCACGGGCGAAGGAAAATAGAAACAAAGAATGAAATGAAGAGAAGAGCGGTAGGCACTGGTACTTGTGTTTGTAATAACTTTCAAAACTTTTTTATTACGCTTTTAAACTTAGTTATGCTTCGGGGTAGCTGTGTTCCATTACTTTTGTGGACGATGAAGAACTTTTGTTTAATTAATTTATAAAATAAAGTTCTAACAGGCAGATTGTATTATTTCTGTTTAAAATAAAATCAAGTGAAAAGTTTCAATAGACCAAAGGTGCATTAATTTTGTAACAAGATACGAATGAGAAACTTTCGATTAATCAATAAAAGTTTATATTCAAATGAAATAGGGCGGATCAATAAGTCCGTGACTTTTTGAATGAAACACAGTTTTTTTTTTGCAAAACAAAAATTTATTTTTCAACTTAATCTCCTTTTAACTCAATACAATTAGTTCAACGTTTCTCCAGTTTTTGTATCCATTTCAAAAAATAGAATTTTTCGAGGTCCTTAAAATAAGCATTTGTTTGGTCAATAATTTCATCGTTGCTTATTTCTCAAGGAGGTTAATATGGTTTTGGACCAAGAGTGTAGTTTCTGTTGTAGACTGACTTGACACTGCTACTGCCGTAGCATGTACTTACATTGCTACTACGACGTCATCTGTAAAAATTGTGTACAATACAGGATCTAGTACGAAGTCAGAGTATAAATGTGACCTTTCGTCTTTATTTTTAACATAAACTTGTCTTTGAGAGAGATAGCTTTTAAAAAAGAGTTAGAATGGAGCCGATAAAACTTCCTTTATTTTAAAAAGTAAGCCTAGGCGCCATACTCTTTCGAATGCTTGTTGGATGTGAAGAATCGCTGAGCACTACCGTTTATTTTCCAAATCATCAGTTATTACATTTTCAACTCGGTGATATTGTTCCGGTTTGCCATGATTATCTCCAAAACCGAATTGATGATCTGGAATAATATTTTTTTAAATAGTTTTCAAAATTCGAAAGTAGATTTATAGGCCTGTATGATTAAAACATATTTTCAATATTTTATTCCTCAGGAATATCTTTATAAGCTGTCCCGTCCACAACTTGCGAGGATTTTTTGTCGAACTCTTCAGAATTCCTCCATTGGCCAATAAACACCGGAGTACCTACAGTGATTAACCCCTCCACCACGTGCGAGGCTTCATTGTCGATCCCTGCCGTTCACCCCTCGCTAGACATTCTTGTCCATCGTTTCCGGATTCCTCCTTTGGACAATTTAAACCGTAGTTTCTTCAGAGATTAACCTCTCCGCCTCTTGCGGGGCTTCCTGGTTCATAGCCCTAATGGAGAAAAATTTTTCCACTCACACAGAGCTCCATAAGCACGGTTAAGTCAGTATTCAAACTGGATATCGACTGGTATCCAGAGTTTATATTAATTGAGACCAAGCACCCTCTTGGTCACGTATCTCTGGCGTATGCTGTTCCACCGTGAATTATGGAGTTTTTATACGAGAGTGTTAAATTCTCTCCGCTCGATTTATTTAGCCAGACTCCTTGGAGAAAAAGGAACCTGTTACCGGCCGCCACCACGTGAAGGCATAAGCCAGAACTTCTGACAGTTACGGCAAGCCATATCTTTGTGCCTGCCAGCTGGTGGCCATGCCTGCCGTTTACTTTTTAAAAATTATTTCATATAAGTGTTGCCCGCGGCTACGCTGCGCGTGGTCCATCCGTGAGCTCCCACTTTGGCATTTCGGGCGGTATGTCACCAATGGAAACTGTAATGTTATCATTCAGAACTGCAATTGTTAATTACAGGTGTTTTCGAAATAACGATGGTAAAATAAAAAATACGAATAATTAGAATTATAAGAATTCTGATTGGTCTTTACGCATGCTTTTTTGCCATGGTTGTATTAGAAAAAAATACGAATTAGCGAAATAAATCAATTTCTTGTGATTTTCAAATTAACGGAGTTAACGGAATTATTGCGATGCTACTGCATCACATAATTTATATATGACAGATAGTTGGTACGTAAACGAAAATCGTTTTAATTAACGCAATATACCAGGTATGTTAGTACCAAACGTAGGATGAGTGAAGAGAATAAAGCCTGCACGCGTATAAATAAGTAAACATATTTATGTATTTCTTATTTTTATTTCCATACGATAACTATAAATTTAACTATGATGACAGACAGAATTATTTGTATGAATATATGTGTGTACTCGTACACACATTTGGTACATTATTTTTTTTTTTTTTGCCTTTATGGAATACAAATATCAAAACATAATAAATAAGTTTTGCATGCAACAACACAAATGACACTATTCAATATCCTTAAAAACCAAATAACACATTTTGAAAAAAAATATTTGGAACTCACTGGCTGAGTACTTTAAGCTAAATACCAACAATAATAAATAACAAACAACACAGATGAAGCAAAATAGGATGAGGAGAGCGGGGGTCATATTGGTCTCCTTTATGTGCCCTGGTGTTCATGGTAAAAATGTCAATAAATTATGCGGAAAACCACACAAATCAAAGAAGAAGAAATTGAAAAACATTTTTGGAAATCGCACAAACAAGAAAAACTTTTTTCTCATGGATTCCAACACACATTCATGCACACATCAATAGCAATAGGAATCCTTGTCTTGCTGCTTTCTCAGATTAAAGATTTGGGGGGAGATGGGGTCAGTGATGGAAGGAGCAAAAATAAAAGGCAACATGTAAATAAAAAGTTGTACAACAGAACAAAATTATGGAAAAATACGAAAAAGTCGAAGAGCAATAACACATACACGAACAAACGTTAACAAGTCTTTTTGAAATGAAAACAAGCCATTGGGCGCCAACAGATTTTTTTTTAGTTTTAGTTTTTCTATTGTTTTTGTTGTTGTTGTTATTGTTGTGGTTAGATTTGTTGTTTTGATTTTTTATACTTATAATTTTTGGAAAACTAAAGTTTTAATGTGAGTGAAATTGTAGTACATGGAAGTTGGCGAGAGTTGCGAAAACTTGTTCGTGTGATGCAGCGATGTTTTCCGTTTCCGGTAAAAACAGCACCAGAACAAAACACAGGAAATAGAAGTTTTTCCTTACAACTAAAAAATAACTGTACGTGGGTCATTTCGGAATATACTTGAGAAAGGAGAAAGCAATTTATTTCAAATATGCTTAAAGCTTTTACTGACAATTTAAAAAAACACATTTAAAAAAAAACTCCATGAACTTTAGAACTTAAATCTATTACTATCATGTCAGACACACATTCCGATTGGAATGGTTTTAATTCCATAGTTGCAATCGCAATCGAATTTGATTTGGCTTCTTCAGATTCCGATCGAATTTATAAATTGTCGAAAGTTGGAAAACTCTCCTTTATAGGAGATCATATGACTACATTCTTTTTAGTACAAAAATACTCTTCCATAGTTTATGTCACTCAAAAACAATTCCAGTTAGCAAACTTAATTTCGCCCGGAATAAAATTCTGTAACAGTGCTATAGAGATGGAGGTAGGTGTTATATCTAGGAGTTTCCATATTGTATTGTAGTTCGATAGAAAATTAGAAAATACAAAAATGTAATGGGAAATCATTGAGAACCAAATGAGGTAATTATAAAACACAGTTGAATAACTGCAAAATATAGTTAGAAATCGTGCGGCAGCATCTCTAAGCCAATAAAATATGCTTAAGAATATTTTGTTGATGATGAAAAGGATGGGATTTTTTTTCAAATTCAGTTTAGTTTTTTCTTGAGTATTTCTTAAAAATGGGCTTGTGTATTCGAAATTTTTCTTCCACTTACTTGAGCCTGCATCAGAGTTCCTGCGTGAGTAAATTTGTCTTTTGCGTAAATAAAGTTTTAAAGTATTTTCAGCAATATTCATATTGCTGTTGGCCCAGTTTATATGTACGTATGTAGGTCGCTAAAAATAAAATTATTTAATATTATAGATTTATTATAATTAGTAATTTGAAATAGTTGTTATATTTTTTATAATTTTTATAACAAATTAAGATGGTCTTAAGATTGATAAACTTACACATATCACCCACCAGGCAAAACGAAAATAACATCATAATTTTTACAAATAATTATCAATGCATCCATGTT
The DNA here is from genome assembly GCA_963932375.1 of Phania funesta. NCBI lineage: Eukaryota > Metazoa > Arthropoda > Insecta > Diptera > Tachinidae > Phania > Phania funesta. The sequence goes on along the minus strand of OZ010656.1, from coordinate 91,689,693 downwards.
GCTACACATTTTCAAAGAGACCCACCAGTATTAATTTTGCTATTAGGCTGACAAACGGTTGACTGGCCAGGCATATAGACATACACACACACACACACACGCACACTCGCACACAAAATTATAATCGCAGTAATTCAAGCTTTAAAAATGAGATGACAGACACAAGGGAAAAAGAAGGCCGCACATATTTTGGCTTCGGATGCTAAACAATTTGGGTTAAAATGCGAAACCAGAGCCAAAGCCACTACATTTAACATTGTTTCACACTGTAAGTCTTTGGAGATTTTTACACACATAACTTAGCTTCTCGGGGCTACACGTTTTGTTAAAATTATGGTTTATTTCTGGTAACTTCTTTTAACCGCAACTATTTCAGTTTAACACTTTAATACAATCGAATTGGGAAAAGTTCCTTAATTATTTTGCGAATACTTTCACCTTTAACGGTTTATTTTATATTCCTACTGGAGCTTGAAAATATATTAATTTTAGATGAGAAAATATTTCTTACTTAAGATTTTTACCGAAAAATACTTTATTCATGATATGAAACATATCTCGTATGCTTCCGTATATGATATTAGGGGTGTTTTTAACGGTCCCCTTTTCCAACAGGGACTAAACTGTCACACTATTGACACATCTGGCAACTCTATTAACATTTATGCTTGGTTTGGATTGCCATTTAATCATGAATAAGCTAACTCCAGCGCAACACTTACAAATTGTGTAAATTTATTTTGAAAATAAGGCTTCAGTTCGTGAATGTTATCGAGCAATATTCTGTTCAGTGATGAAGCTCATATGTGACTTAATGGGAATGTCAATAAGCAAAATTTGGAGAAAGGGAAATCTATAGGCTGTTCTCTATTGCCTTTTCCTTATCCAAATGATGGCTAGTGTTTGTTTGTTTTTGCCGAATGTATATTGATAAATACATGTGTAAGAATGTACATAAATATTTGTAATTCATTTCGCCGTATTGGAAATAATACACACATAACAACTCCATATGTATATGTGTTGTCGCCTGACCATATTTGAATATCCATTAGAAGGAAGTTATAACGAACTGACTTGCCAAAAACACACAGTTAAAAGAAATCTACGAGCATCAAACAAATGCAAATATTCAATTCGTTGAAGAAGGGAGAGCAGGGCAATATGAGGATTTCGGTCTGGCCATTTGAATTGAAATCGTGCTGGGTGCACCATACGAATATGTGATTTATGATAAGCGTGAGAATTAATGCAAACAACAAATTTTACACAAAAAGGAAACGCACACACACACACACACACACTAACCCATGTACTCACATATAAATGGGTGTGTGCATAAGAAGATGAACACTGTTTTTTTTGGCTTTCTTCGGAATGTAATACATCATTAGATTCCCTTTAGCCATAAACAAACAAGCGAACAAACAAACAAATAATAATCAAATCAACTTGTGTCTTGAGTATAGAATAACGAAAACTAATAAAAATACAGCTTTTGGATGCTGTGAAATATAACGAACAGTAAGCACTTTCAGATAAATGAAAAAAAGTAAGTAAGTGTCCGCTTTATTTGGGAAATATTAAACGAAACTAATATCTGAAGCTCTAAGGATCGATACCGGTAAAAAAATAACTTAACACATCTGTTTTATAAAAGCAGTCTTATTAGAAAGGGATGTTCTTCTCTTTTTTAGACAAAATAAATTCGTAAGGAAAACAAATTTCTGAAGTAATCATCTTTAGGTTGGCCAGTTAGATTGTCTCAGCAGCATTCGGTGAACACAATGAAACTTTATTTACGTTTCTAACACTTATTTGTCCGGCATTCGAAGCAAGTATTGATAAGATTCTTACTTTTTCTTCATTGAACTTTCTTTGGCGTTCGTTCACATCAAGCAAGTCTTATTGCTGATGTGTGCGATTTTTTCATTACGAATAAGAAAGCAAAAAGAATTTGAAGTACATGAAAAGTGGTACTCGTTTCGTTAATGTAAGAATCCTTTTAAATAAGACTTGGATTGTCTGAAGACAGACTTAATATGCTTTGTCGAAACTCGGTGTGATTTTCACTTTAACAGTTCTATGCGCTGGAAACCCCACCATTTGTGCTGCAAATACATTTTTATACACATTGCAACGCTTCTTTCCCTAATGGTTAAACTTCTTCCCGATTAACTTTGGGAAGTTAGCGAAATTTTTGATAAAAATCTATCTCCATTTATCGCGTGACTGTCACTTCTTAATGTACACTATTAGTCAGCAAAAAATGTCACCGCCTCATTACAAAACAATCGGGATTCGGTAGCCACTCGCTATTTTGTGAAATAAAGCACATTTGTATCCGGGTGGATAGAATTTTAAATTTTATTGAAACTTTATCGCCTTTGCCAGCAAAAACTACTGCCGCCAGTAGCGTTGTAAGGAATATCGGGTTGGCACTGCACACGTACCTACTTGCATATGACATGATATTTGTTCCCGAAGTCCCACTTTGGAGCAGGTATTTCTTTGTGTTTATTTTAGGGCTTCGTATTCATTTGGAGATCAACTGAACTCATCTTGAAATATATAATTTTTTGTTTATTACCTTACAGTAGTGCATTCTGCGATGCATTACTAATACACATTTTCTGCCATACAGTCTTGCATTTACTAAGGGTAAATTTATGCGCTTACTATAAAGCGCGTTTGGGGGCCTGAATTTTCAAGGGCGCTTGCTTGACTGTTAAAAGTTTAATGAATGTTTAACTCATGTCCTTTCCTATTGTAAATTCGTTCCAAAAATCTACAATTAAATCACCCTGTCGGTGGTAAAGTTTGCAATTACCAAAAGGTCACTATTTATTTAGGCCTTTATTCAGAGATTTAGAGACTTAAACTCGAATTCGTTTGTACTCGTATGTGTTGGTATCACTTAAACATAAAATTTACATAGAAAATACATTAAAATTGTATAAAAATATAAATAAAAAATAAGAGTTGATTCCATTAATTCCTAATTGACAGTGTTATCAGGGCACGGTATGCGGTTGGCCTCTCAGTCTCAAACGGAGAATACGAGAGATGTGGCGTCACGTTGCTTTCTTTTGCGTTTGTCTTTATCATTATCATGGTCTTATATTCACTGCTGCTGCTGGATGTTTTACTAAAATATAGCAATGCTACATTTTTTGTTTCTGATGCCCCTCGAGGATGTTGGCGGCTTCAAGCTAAGAAATGTTTGTGTTTATTATTAATAGTTTTTTGTAAGACTACAACAACTACTGTTCCCGACTACTTATTTTGCGTATCCGAGTTTAATGATAATCCTGTAAAGTTGAATTTTGCTTGTGTGTTTGTATGTGTGAGAAGAAAATAAAATTTATATACGTTTTTGCCTCAGCAATTCTCATGAGCCTTTTGTTTACATATTTTGACAAATGGTGTTGGTGGCAACCGCTAGCAAACAATGATTTGTATATTTTTCATACTTCTTGGCAATTGTTTCCTTTTGTCTTCGTTCAAATTCTCAGCTGGCGCAACTACTTTGAGCCAATCGAATCATGTGCAACACAATTTCAATAAAGTTACACTTAAAGAAATATCAAGATAATCTAACATTTTCGAGTTTTCAAAGTACACACGACTTTTAATATAAAACTCAAAAGTTTACATTTCCTCAATTTTAATTTGCAGTTGCATTGTAATGGGTTTTCTAATAAGGACGGGTCGAAAGTGATATAGAAATAAGCAAGCTTTGTGAGAGGTTTTGACAAAAATTCTTTTTATTTAACCCCAGAATTTACGTCATCTCCACGAGAGATAACCTCTATCATTTATATTGCCCTCGCCGCTACCGCCGATAAACCCAGCAACCTTGGCTTCGAAGAAGTATGGACTAGTAATGCCGCTGGGTAAAAATCGGTACTAAGGAGTAAGCTTTGGCTACTAAAGAGAGCAGATATTAGCACATCACCAAACAAATGCAATATTGCAATCGATAATTTGTAAAACCTGATTAAAATGTGTGGGATTTTAACGAAATCTCATCATGAGTGAGATTTTATTTTTTGCGCGAAATCTTGGTGAATTCTAACAAAATAAATCACATTTTGCTCGAAATCTCCCATAAACATCTTTAAATTTTTATGTAGAAGTTTAAACAATTTCGGTGAAACAAAATAATTAAGTCGAATACAAATGCTGCTTTCGTTCATGGTTTTAATTTAAAAAAACTTTATAAATCATAAAAATCTATTCAATTTTAAAACTTTATAGGCGATGGCCGGTGTAAATTGCGCTCTTTTAATCGTATTAGTAACTTGTAACCTAATTGCAGCTTGTGCAGTGATTTCTTGAATTTTTTATCTTTCGTACGGAATTAAATAAATATTTATCGCTCCTCATAATTCACGGATGCAACCAAACTCATCTTGAGTTTTTCAGTTTTTTTTTTATTCGCAAATCGTAGTAAGTCGTCAGATTCTTTACCACGTGCTAAAATGGGCTTGGCGGGCATTTCCCTGCGTATTTAACATTCGTTATTTCTCTGCGTGTAGTTGGAAAGATATTATATTTTTATACTTAAATTATGAAAAAGCGGGAAAATGTTTAAAATTTCTTTATCCCACTTTTCATCGATGATGGTGCGATTTGGTAAAAATTATCCTTCAGTTATGTAACCAAAAACATTTGTTTTTGTGTTGGTTTTTTTTTGTTTTTAACTTTAAACTTGAAGAAAAAATTTAAAAAAAGGATGTGATATTTTGGTTGATTGTTGTGTGCAAATATTCATTCAATGTGGTTGTTAATCTGCCTCATTGTTTACCAAGTCCCGACTCGTGTACGTGAACAGTATTTCATTTTCTTCACAATAAAAGTTTCGTTTGATAAATGATTTTATTTGTTTCTTAAATTCAAAGCTTATAAACTATCAAATACATACATACATTCATACATATGTATGTATATACGTACAGAGCTGAGGAAAATTATAAAAAAAAATAACAAGAATAAAAAGTTCATATACGACTAAGACATAATACGGTTGTGGTAACAGCAACAGCGAAAGATAACCACAACCCAATCAAGGTATTGGATTTAGGGACGGCATTGATATGACCACGTGCTGGAAATATTGACCTTTTATATTTAAAAAAAAAGAAATATTTGTTTATGACAGCTGATGGTTTACAAATCGTTTTATTTTTCACAATTCGATATTAAAGTCATAAATTTGTGTCAGATTTTAAGTGGCGAAAAAAAACGATAACTTAAGCATCTTTAGCTATTTTCATTTCCATTAATCCATTTCTATCTTTGAGTGTTTGATTTAGTTTTCTTTCTAACTTTATTAATTGCAAAAAATGGTTTGTCTTAAGAAGGAGTTCATTTTTAGCCATAATTATTTCAATATTATTTTGTTGCATCTGCAGCCTCGAATATACCGTAAGGACCATCGGTATGTTCCTGAATACAAAATAAACACGTTCGAGGTAACCATAATCAAATTGAATTATATGGTTGTAAACAAATCATATTATTATTGTGAATAATAGTACTGCGGTCCTCTTAGAACGATAGAATTGCAAAAATTTATGTTACTGATTGTCAGTGGCTGAGGTAGGAATCCAGATAACTGCAGCTATCGAATGTTTAATAATCAAAACTACTTTTTGTGGTTAAAGTTTATTATATTATTTTTGTTTAGCTAAAATATTTTGTTTGCAGCAAGAATTTTATTAAAAATTGTATTGTTCGACTCAATTATGTTGCTGGAAATCATTTGATGATTAAATGTAAACAATAACTTCTTTATCGCCACTAAAACTGATCGTAAAATGTTTTCATATAACCATTATATGTTTGCCACAACAATATATTGCTGTAAGGAACATAATATGATTGTCGTGACCATTCTACAGCCATGTTTTTTTTTCTTTTCTTGATGTTCTTGTGGCCCACACATTATATTAAAATGCCTTTATTTTTCATTACCAACTTTTTTTCCATTTCTATATCTGCCCATCCCTATAAGTGTATCATTCATCTGAGGCCCATATAGTATTTTGTTCTAGATTCCTAAAAAAAATCTACGTCTGCCTGTAAAATTGTCGGACATTCTTTATATAGACAAGAATTAAGATAATAGACTGTAAATAAATTTAAAATTTTTTATAGTACGATTAATTATTTATAATATTTTACTTCCTACAAATATAAAATTTTACCGGGCATAACAAACAAAGACCCACCATGTGGAAGAAGGCCCAAAACATCGAGACACTGACAACACCCAAATGTTCTACCTTATAAGGGCGTTAAGGTATTCCTGCATGTTTTAAATGAACCTCCCTAAGATGCTTTGTATTTAAAATAAACTGGAATTCTATTTTCGGTTGGGTCGAAAACTATTCAGCAGCAATTTAAAATAAGCAGAAACAATTTTGTGTTAATTACAGTGATTCCTTGAATAATTTGCAGTAAAAAGTTTTTGTTTGAACACAAATCTTTTGTTCTTTGCTGCTTTTGGTGCACAAAGGTGGTCCACACTTTTACGATGTTGTTTATCTAGAAAACCGCACAATCTAATCCTATAAGACGACTTTAATAGCCAACCACCACCACCTTCTTCGAGTATGGAATGTGCAGAACAACAAGAAAGAGAGCTGTAATTATTATTATGACTACTAGAACGTATTAAAAATGTAACAGTACAATTTATGCTCTTGCTTTCTCATCATAAACTTGCTGAGGGAGAACGTGTGTGCTTGTGTTTATGTGTGTGTGAGTGTGTGTGTGTGTGTGTGTGTGTGTCGTGCTAACTCCTTCAACCAACTCAATGCGACTAAATAGTCAAACCAAACCATCCATCCATACATTCGCTTTGATTTTTTATGACTTTAACGGCCGTCTGTCTCCCTTCGCACAATTTATTCAGAAGCCACTTATTTAAGCGAACACTGTCTTTTATTCATTTCCCCCCCAATTTTCCATCTAAAACAATGAAAATGTCTGGAGATGCTGATACCGCCTGGCACCGGGCTGTTCTTAATAGGTATCGTGATGTTGGTGGGGTTCCATTTCCCTCCGCTACATGGGCGTTTTTCAGTACAACAACGTAATATTGCTTAAATATTTCCAGTCATTTTTTGGTTGTAGCTGTTGTGGCACCTCGTTAAGTTGTTGCGATCATTTGTTTGTTATTAAAGAAAAAATTTGCATTTGGATGAGATTTGTTTTGTTTTCTTATTGTGGCAATTATGTATAAAGATGTAGTGGATTAATGATATTAAAAGAATTCATTCATTTTATCAAGGGTACGACGATATCTCTCAGATAATTTTGCCTTGAAATATTATGATAATTTTGAACAAATATTATCTGTTTCTAATTGGAAATAATCCTTTATGACAATTCCTTTAAGAAAAATTCACACACGAAATCAGTTGGTGCAAACAACCAGAAGTTATGTCAAACCTAATTAAACAAATTTATACATATGTGTGAACATATGAATGAAAGTTATAAATGGTCTGTAAAATCGCAGTTAGGGCACGTAAAATGGACAAGTCATATAAAAATATGCCCTCTAAAATCAGTTAAACATAAAAATCGCACGTGTAGACAAAAAAAACTATGAAAGGAAGAGAAATTAAAGTTTCTCCTTTGTAAACAACGCTCATTTTCTCATTTTCTTGAATGGAGCAAATTTTTACTTATCCATTGATCTTCTGATAATCAATGAGTTGTTGTCAAACATTTACATTCCAAGTCTAGCATTTTTGTTTTGAATTCTTACATGCAGTGTCGTCAAAAGGACGTTAATTCAGTTAACTGACTTGTGTTATCATAAAATATAAAAATGGCATTGTTTATACTAATTAAAAAAGTTTTCTTATTCTTAAGGAATGTTAAAAGAGTTTTACCTTCCCACTCTGTCTTATGGAAACGATCCATGTTTAGCTGTTTTGTTGTAGATGCCATTTTTCTATGCTACTTGTTTCATTTGAACAATTTTAATATTTTTCTATCTAGTTCACTGGCCTCCTCTTTTATCGCCATTACCATTTGATATTTATTTTTATATACAATGGAGACAAATATGGGACTCAAGGCGAATTTACTTTAATCCGCCGATGTAGATACCTTGCTAATTAACCTTAAACAGCTGGCAGACAGTCTTTTTGTCAAGTTCTAAGAAAAAAATAACGTCATATTAAGTATTAAGGGTGCGACAAAGAACTATTAACATAAAAAAGTTGAATTCTATCGTAAGGGAAATTAAAATAAAAGCAAAAAATCTGCAAGATCTACAAATTTCGCTAAGTATCTCGCAATAACCAATTCTAAAATTTTCATCGCCAAAAAGAATTTGCATTGCCATGATTGGCAAAAAATCTCCATAAGGGACAACACTGCTCACAAGTGGTAAATGATTTGACTCTTTTAAAACACGTGTGAAAGTTTGTTTTAATTTTCTTTATTTTTATTTAAGTTTTATGTCTTTTTGTTGAACGTGTGATGCCTGTGTGATCTATTGTGAAGCAGCAGTATGCATTTTCCTCTTTGAAGTTTTCGCACTTTTTTGTTTAATATTTGTTGATGTTTACTTTTTGTTATTCTTCGTTGTTTAATTTTTAGCAAATAATAAATAAGTATTCATTTATATTTTTCGTATTTAAGTGTTTTTGATTCTAATCGAAATTTGTTTTCCTTCTTTTGTTGGAAATTGTTTAACGACTTTTGGTCCGTTGAAAGGGAAAAAATCAAGGCTCTTCGATCTTTTACCGACATAAAGAATGGGTGATATTATTTGTGTAAAAACCAATTCAATTCGTCTCAATTTCAAAATCTTCTTCATAATAAAATTACAATTAATTTCCTAGAGTTCAAATTGTTCTCTATGGTTGTTCAAGTTAGATCATCTGAAAGCTTTTACCCATTATTTGGAAAACTACTTCAAACTAATGCAGAATTTTCAGAAGTTTACGAGTAATACAAAATCTCATACAAGATCTAGATACTTACAGATTTTTGGAACGAATTTCCGTCATCCCCGGATAATTTGTAAATGAAACGTGTTTTAATGAGACGACCATTTATTATTATTTTATTACTCATCTACTTTTTGTGTTTCCATTTGATATGCATGACATTTCATGTGTTTAATGGTATTTTTTGATCTATTACTCGCCGACAACACTTTTCGTCCCGGCCATAGCCTTTAAGTACCGAAATGTTTAAATAAATTAAAAATATTAACAAAAATAAAACTTTTCGTAATGACGATGATGCGATGATGTTGTTGGCAGTGGTGTAGGTGGTTGTTGCCCATGTGCGTGCTCCAGATCAAGTAGTGCAATGAAAATGCTTATGACCGCGGGAATTACGCTTGAGTTGGAACGTGCGTGTGATGTATAAACAACAACAAGAAATAAAAAGTGTATTGCCACAACACTATCATTACAATAACGTAGCAAGTGCTGTTTTTGTTGTTCTGATTTACACACTCTCACATAAAGTCTGTTTGTTGTTGTTGCCTTCTAAATGTTGAACGTACTTCAAATGGCAACTGTTTACAATTTTAATCAGAAAAAAACACACACACTTCAATACGACCGACCCATAAACACGGGAGCTTTTTGAAGTTGGGCCAGACAGTATGGCGTCTACCACATCACACAAGAATGCAGCAACGAGTTGAATGTTGTTTTTGTTTGCTTCTTTCTAAATATAGAAAATTACGAAACCCCTGCCTGCACTTACAAACACAAGTACGTGCACAGAAAATGTGTAAAACTAATTGTAGTTTTACCTAGATTTGGCATGCACTCGTGTTTCGAACAAAATTTAAGCATTTTCCAAAATAATTTGGCATGAGTTCTGGAATTGCAAAGAAAATGTATGCTGTTTTCTTTCATAAAAGTAAATCTCCATAAAAAGGATGTGGTGTTCTCATCAAAAGAACAACACGCAACTAATATTTTCTCCAATTGCATTTGAACCAAAGAAAATGTTGAACCTCTTCATATCGATTTTTTTATAATTGAAAAACAAGTAAGAGGCTTTTCAAAAAATAAAACCTGCGTTAAATGGTTTAACATCATTTAAGATCATAAATTTAAACGAATTTTATTAAATTCAAGGACTAGTCAGATAAGCATAACAATAATAAAAACTCAAATGCAATTGATGTCACTAGTGCCTGATCAATATCAAATTTTGAAATTTATTGAGAATGACCAACAACAATAGAAATACAAGCAGTTTTTTGTTTGCACCAGCTTCATTTTTAATAGAACAAATGACTTTAAACGAGATGGTTTCAGGTACAGACAGACAGACACAAATGTACCGTCGCTTTGTAAAATTAGCCCGAAGTAAGATAAGCTCTATTTATAGTCAACCAGCATAGGGATAGATTTCACTCCCTACCGTCCGACACACAATCGAACAGCTTTAAAATCCTTATACATGTAATTGTGTGCTTAAAAGCTAGTTACCATTCATAAAGGGGCACCATTTACTAGTACTGGCAGAAAGGCACCTGTATTTAGTAAATATTGTAATTTTCCATGTGGATATTAAAGCAGCCGGCCTGTAAAAATGGCCGCCACTAGATTTAAACTTCAAAAGAAACTTCCACTTGCAAACTTAAACAAAAGCAGACATAAGGACAGGATTAAAAGTTGCTGATACAAACATCGCAGATTTACACCAACAAGTTTTGTTGTCAGTGACCTAATGGTAGCAATTTATGCATGCGCCACATGTGTGTGGACAATAACACAAAAACAACGGCCATGTAAAAAAAAGACGAAATACCAATAATGCAGTAACTAGTCAACTGTTTAACCACAGAACACGGTGTCAATGTTGGCCTAAGGGGCACCACTTTCATCGCACAGTAGGAAATTTGTTTACCATGTAATTCAGATCGCACTATATATGGATTTTCTTACCTAGATCGGGACTTTTATTCAACATATTTTAGATGTTCGACTTTAAAAGTAAAAATTCTCCTTAAAGGTTGAACCGATTTTGATGAAGTTTTGTGTATGTGTTTGAGTGGATCCTTGGATAGTTGGAGTTCCCAATTGGACCTGATAGGTAGCGTCATCAGAAAAATGGCAGTCTTAATAAATCCGCGAGGAAAACTAGTGCAATATGTAGTCGACTCTTGATAATTTGAAAATCAAATGTTTCACAAACTCAAATAGTCGAGAGTTCAAATTACTCTTGTTAATCCTTTAAAAACAAGAACAAAATCACATTACGAGTTATAGAGTACTGAAACGCCAAATAGTACGCCACCGAACAAGTTGACATCCTTATTTCGTTAAGCAAGTGATTATTTCAAATTTTAAAGTTATAGCATAACGGCGAACAAGGAGTTATTTTAATAAATTCAAATTACCGAGGAGATCAAATTACATGGATATTTTTGAATTAATAGAATGTTTTTCACGGGATCTGGGAAACAGTTCAAGCAACCGAGTTTTCAATTATCGAAGGTCTACTGTAAATACGTTAGGGATGGGTTTTGCTTATATGGGAAACAAATGTTTTCCGTTTTTATTTCCATTTTTTTAAATCTTAATTATATTTTATTTTAGTATTTGCTATGGAAATATATTTCCATTTTTTTAAACTCCACTGTGCATCGTATGCTGCATATAAATAAGCTCCACATAAATAACCATATACTCCTATACCTACAAGATGTCCATAAATATACGTACGTGTGCGATGTATGTATATATGTATGTATATGTGGTGTTTTATATAGACATATAATGTTGTGTTGCTTAAAATCCTTGTTGCTCTTAAATTTACTTAGTCCGACCAAACGAAAACCAATTTTTCGCTACACACTTTCTTCTGGAATTTTTTCGTATTCCCTACTTTAAAATAAGTATGTTAAATTTGTGAAAACATATCACTCAGCCGTAAAAAAAACAACTTTTTGAACTTTCATTTTAATATCGAATATGAAGTTGTCGTCAAATTAAAATATTTGAATATTTACAAATTTCTAGTACTGCTAGTGACAAGAAAACAAGTCACGAATAATTCTGCTAAATTACCAATGGAGGTACTGCAGTATAAAAAATAATAAATTAATATTTTAATGAAATAATATGTGTGTGCTATAAGGTTATCACACGAAATTGATCGAAAATCGTCAAATTTTGAAGAGACAATCCTCAAAGGCGTCAAAAACACTTCATCAAATCATCAATCATAGTATTTTTCATCAGATTATTAGACATTTGCAATGATGTACCAATAATATATTAACTTTTTTCGTAAAACATTAAATTAAATTGCATCTGTTTTTTATTTAAAATTTATTTAATTTAAAAATTTATACTCGTACAATAAGGCTCCTAACGCGCCTGAAAGTAGCAAAGTCGCAAACGACATCAGTTCTATGGAACATTGTGGGATTACTAGAGTTTTTAATGTACTAGTTCTTTGGCAATAGAGTTAGTTACAACAATAGACAACATGGAATAATACTAATCAAGGTATTGTCGCCACCAATTTTAGCCTTGTAGGAGTTAAAAGTTTTTCCAAACAACAAGTGCGTTTAAAATAATTTCTTACTAACTTTTTCTCTTTGCACTACCACTAACCAAGTGGGTAAATTCAGTGCAGAAACTTGCATAAAAGAGTTTTTATATAAAAAAGGCCTTTAAGCTTTACTTACAAAAATTTCATTTTTAGGTGGAAAAGTATCAAAAAAGGATATTTAATTTTATATATCAAACGGTTTCCTTGCAAGTTCCCCAAATATTTTATCAACCAAAGTTGAACACTTTGGTTCGGCATCTCAAGGACGTAAGTAAAAGGATGCTTCTCAAATTATTTGTATTTTAAAAAAAAAAAAAACATATTAATTTGTATTGACAGCTAAATTTGGATGAATTTTTCAATGTGTTCTGGAAATGGTGCTCACGTCAACAAGAGTAACTTTATTCGTTTTTTCACTTTCACAAGACTATAATTGGTGACGCAAATACCTTTAATAAAGTTGCCAGATTTCAAATTAAAATCATAATAAAATCAAGTCTGCTTCATGCAAGGCCGCATATGTTTTTAGCGAAACAATGGTATAAATTCCTATTGTGTAAGGACAAGTTATGAAGACGTCGAGCAGTGATATAGATGCGGGCCTTAATAGTGATTCTAAGTTCCCTTTCAGTACTTCAAGAATATTAAATGGAGCTAAAAATTGTCACATCGTCAAATGCCAAAAAGGTTTAAAAATTACCTTAATTTATCAAATCTCCCAAATTTGATGTCATATTCATTTAGAAATATAAAAGTGTTATTTTACTTGCGCATATTAAATCAAAGTATAAGATCATCAAAGTAAGAAAGAAGCTGTCACTAGGTTTGATGACAGAATATCAAATACAAACATGTCGAAAGGATAGCAAAGTAAAGGTACTTTGGTACTTTCCGTAACAAGAAATTGATGCTTCGGACTTGTATTTAATACGACCAATATTTTTCGTTTAAAATAAGATTAAGGAATATTTCTTCCACAAAGCAAAAAAAAAAATCCAACAAAAAAGGAATTTTCTTTCTTTGAATTAGATTTAGTGGCTTAAACGGGAATATGTTGTGGAGTCAGTGTTATTTTAAAACAGGCCCTATAAATCGTTGTTTTTGCCTATGTTTCCACTATCAAACACCATCCATTGTTTAGCATTCCAAAGACGCGTATGTCCAAGGAAAAACAAAAAGCGCATTTATTAACCTTAACTACCGAATATCCTGCAATGTCTTTTTCAGTTTTCCATTCAACTTGCGCTGAAAGGCAAGGGTAAATGCGTCCGTATATGTAACTGTGAAACTGTGGTTGGTTGTAGTACATTATTGGTTTTGGGCACCATACAACAAGTGGTGCCATCATGATCCCGAGAGGCTGGACGAGACTGTCAGCCACACAAGTAAATGCTTTTCCTATCGTTACGTATGCACTCGTACATACATACATGCATACTCACAATGGTTGAACAGGACACTTGTTTAATTTTTCTCTTTTTTCTATTTGTGTTCCCATTTTCCTTAATTTTGATGTCGTCGTTATTGTTGCTGTTGCTTTTGTAGTAACTTTTTAGTTAATCAACTAACGAACGTAAAACTAGTATTTCCTATTGTTTAATGCTGCTCGTTTTAAATTTGTTTTTCCAAATTTTTTCACTTTTTCCTGGTCATTTGCCAAAATTGATTTTTGGCACTCAAATTTGCAAGATGTATGGTTTTAAATGTTAAATAAACAAATGTTACGGTTTCCAGAATACATTGTTTTTATTGAACGTTTTTCGCTTATTTTATTTGTCGTGCCATTTTCAGAGCTCAGTTTAAATCTATTAAGTGAAAAGAAATTATATAGACGTAAATAGCGAATACAATAATAGTTCCCTGCAAACGAATGGAAATTTACATACAAAAGATTTTAAATATTTCAACAATTTTTTGCTGTCTTAAAAAATTTCCCCGCCGGAAACTCGAAACGGCATTTTCAAATAACGTAATCGCCAAATTAAACGTGGACTAACTGTTAATGTAAATACTTGTGCGTATGTAATGTGAGATTTACCTATAATTCTAACTATAATTAAAGCTAAAGTAAAATTTGTACATTAAAGTAATCCAAAGTTCATGGTAATATAAGTCCGCACAAAAAGACTAATGTGAAAAATTTTCAAAAATTTCGCCCGTAAAAAGTACTGAGATCAAAATGAGGACCAAGTTCTACATATGTACCATACCATCCCGATTCTAAGAAACTTGCTAGTTTTGTAACATTTTCCCCATAATCCTTTTCCATATTAGAAAGTTAAAAAAAATAATGCCAATCTAGTAAATTGCCTAGAAATGGGATATTTTTACCATAGCTTTGGATTGTAAACTTGAATTTTGATTCTATTTGGAAATGTTAAGAGCTTTTGCTCTGCTACACGTACAGTATATATAGACCGCGATCCAGTATCGCGATAATTATTGAGCGTTTAGCATCATGCTGTATTTATAGAACGCGACCCACATCGCAGAATATCTCAATATTTTGTAATCCAGATCGCGGATCGTGATCCAAATATCACATTATATATTGTACGTGTAACAGTGGCCTATGAGAGAAAATTTACAGCCCTTATGAATTTAATAATTTATTTAGTCTGTAAATAAATAAATACCTTCGAGGGACGAAAATCAATTTTTGTGTGTTAAAATTCAAGCCTTTATATTAAGCATCCAAGTAATCAAATATTTTAAGATGTGTAGCAGAGGCCCACTGGGGTGGGCAAGCTAATATCCGATGATCATCCTCAATTGCCCCTAACTCAGAATTTGGTGGGAATCTGGTATAACTGAAGAGTTCCTTTCTGTAAGATGTGGAGTAAGCAACGAACTTTAGCAAAACTATTTAATCAGTTTCATATTCTATTTACTGGGCTTCCTTTATATGCTGACAGAAATAAATCAATTTCTTTATCAGCTATGGATACCAACAGAGCTGCACCAATTTGTTGTATACATCTTGTAGGCCTGTGTTTTTATACTCTCACAATATCTTTCGGATTTAAGTTTTAATTTTTATCAATAAATACATTAACAAATCCATGTGTGTAACATTAAAAGGAATTGAATGTGAAACGGTGCCGACTGGTGCATTAAAAATAATAATATTTACCACGTACCACAACATAATCACCAGCTAAGTAAATAAAGTCGAGATGTCACAAAACAAACATCACTAAGGCCCACGTGATTTTCTATGGAATTTTGTGATGGTTTGAAGATATAAGCACGACAATTGGTCTACTAAAAGTGCATCTACAACTCACAAACAAAATCCGCCCATGAAAACAACCTTGAAAAAATAAGTCAAATACAACCAGAATTTTTCAAAGGAACTTCATAAAAAAAGTACTGAAAAATTGTGTTAATAAAATGAAAGGGAATGCATGTTCGTATGGCCACCCAAAGTAAACAAAAATTTGTTAATAAGACACCATTGACATGATCCCATCTGTCAACACTAATGAACAACACACATCCATAAGGCATAAATAATAAATGATCCATCATAGGTATGATAATTATATCACACACATTAACAAACAAAATATTTTGTTTATGCCTACAAAAAAGTCACAGCCCATAAGAGAATAATGAAGGAACAACTGCAACCGAGCGAGCGAGTTGGTGGGAAAAAAACTAAGAACTACTGAAGTTAAAAAAAATAAATATATTTT
Organism: Phania funesta; assembly: GCA_963932375.1. Lineage (NCBI taxonomy): Eukaryota > Metazoa > Arthropoda > Insecta > Diptera > Tachinidae > Phania > Phania funesta. The sequence continues at coordinate 91,673,434 of OZ010656.1, read as the reverse complement.
TAGTAGAGAATTTCCTAAATCCCCTAAATAAATCCGAGCAAATCTTTCGATATTTACAGCTATGCTAAACCTGTATCCGGTTAATTTGCAAGCTTGTTTTATTCTTAAAGTAAAGGAAAACATTAAATAAAAGAAATACTTGACAAAATTGCAGTAAATCAGGAGACTGTTCCAGCAAATGCACTGGCTTAATCTAACATTTATAGATATTGAAATCGAATTCTGTCTGTCATAGCAAAAGTTTGAGAATAACCTGAAAATAAAAATAGCAAATTTACGATCAGCTTTTTTAAAGTAATTAAACGTGGCGTGAAAAGGATTTGAGAACTTGATATCGAATTGAGAAACCTCAATTTTTGAAATGCCTTTCCAGATTTAAGAAGAACTTTTAATGCCTACTTTCAAAAATACTGTCAAGACACCATTCACTGAATTCAAAATATGAAAATTCTATCTGCCGAATGAATTTTTCCCAAATCAATATTAATTTGAATTCAAATTTAAAACTTACCACATGATAAAATCAGAATTAATCCCACGATTGACTCTGCGTTTGGTTCTGTGCAGGAGCTTATATATATACATATGTGTGTGTGTGTGTTTGTTTGAATATAAATAAGAGAGTGAATGCGCTGACATATAATGTCAGATGTGTGATTACGTGATGCTTACAAGTAAAGTGCAGTCAGCTAACAGATACGATCTCTTCTCAGTTTAACACATCACCTCACACCCTTGATATGACGCTCCTCTCTCATATAATCCATTCACTAAACGATCTATTTTTATCACCAACATCATTTGACATTGTTCGAACTTCGAAGCGACAGACGTAACACAAACATTTTATTATTGATTTTGATCTTGTTGTTCACTTATCATCCATCGATGTTTTTTTAAATTTTTTTTATTTTCAACTGTTTAAAAGAAATATTTCTATTCGAACGTTCACACCAACAAATTAATGGATATATTCAATTTCCCGTTTTTTTTTCCTCCAAAAAGTTGTTAATAAACATTGTCGACACACGTCGTTGACAATAAATTGCCCATATCACCTGAATTAACAAGTCACTAAAACGTGCCCTTTAGCGGTAATTAAACAATAGAATCGCAGCCACAAAATCATGTTTGACGATTTATGTGCTTGTTGACACTGATTATTTAGGGATATTACATGCCGCATTTTGTTGTGTAGAATTTTATTGCACTTGAGGATGTATTTACAAGAAAGCAGCGTTTGAGAAGCCAACGTCGTAAAAATGCGGCTCTTCTGTACTATAAAATGGAAATCATAAATTTTTAATTTTTACCAGAAATACATAAATATGTATTTATATCGGATGGCAATTAAGCTATCTTCGTAATAAAAATTGTCTCTTCGTGATATTTGTAAGGAAAGTAAAGGCTTGAACGGATTTGGCAATATAACTTAAAGCTTCTTAAGAAATGTACACAGTCATGTACTCGTACATAGCAGTGCTACGAGGAGGAAAAGCTCTATCTAGGTGTAGTGTTATCAATCAAAGAGTTTGGTTGTCATAATTAAAATGTTCGGTTTTAGAGATTTCCACAACAAAAATGTAAAAAACTTAATGAGTCGTCTATTTTGAAAGCGGCATAAGTCATTTTTTTATCTAGGGTTTGCGGTTTAAAAATATTGATTATAAATTTCAAAAAGATTTACTTGCATTTAATGTCTCAGCATACCTAAATTTTTCTCAATATAAACTGTTTATTATCGTAAAGTGACTTATGCCACTTTCAAAATAAACAGCTCATAATATGGTTATCACTCTATAATTGTAGCATCTTTATTTTATTGGTTGTAGAATTTGATTAAAAAGTAAATAAGTGCATCTTTTGTAAGGATTTCAAGTCTCTGTACATGTAAGATCATGACCCGCATGTTGTATAATTTCAAATTTTACTTGCATCAAATAACTCCAAAAAAATTCACAATTAATGTACTAAACAATCACGGTTGCAAGCAATTTTTCGATTATAGAAGAAGCTGACAATTGATTGCAAAGTAGGGAACGAAGGAATAAAAAAAGTTATATTTATCACCACAACTAAATAGCCAACCCGATCACCCTTTCATAATTAAATATTGTGTGTGCAGCACCGGTCCATTTACCTGCTTATTACGACTTAACTCTAATATCTATTTAACTGGCAACAGCAAGCACCGACTACAATAATAAGAACATGATTTGTATACGTTTTACGGCCAAAACAACAACTAATTTATGATAAGAGTGTAAAAGAAGAGCATTTTTATGATCGACGTGTATGTTGTCGCATAACGTCACAATGCCACAACAATGAGGCACATGACAATGTAAATGAAAAAGTATGATGTTCACAATGTTGTTTGTTGTTGGTGGCAATGATTGGTGATGATTTTTTATGGGCAACCATTAATGTTGATATTTACAGCAATTTGTAGACCGTGTTCGGATTAATTTTTTTTTCTCCTGTTATCATGTTGTTGTTGTTGTTGTTAAAAATACCATTCATTTGTGTTTATGCAAATTTGTTAAGATGGCTGGCTGGATGTCGCCATACATACATACATACATTGATACACACAAAAATTCAAGTAGATTTATGAATTACAGAGTAAAATTTCAACCGAACAACAACAATGTAATGAAAATATCCTTCCATTTGCGGTAACAAATTAAAAAATATGCTGCTGCAGTTGTTGCTGTTTAAAATTTAATAATTTACTACCAAATACTTTAAATTTAAATTTTAACAAAATCTTTTTAAATGTGATTTACTTTGAAAGTCCATTATAAGAGGATTTAGTATTAAAAACCCAACAAAAAAATGTCATTGCATACTCGAACATTATTAACTTAATGGATACAATGCGTTTAGTGAGATTTTACAAAGCGTTAATGGAGTTCATAATATTGGTACAACAAAAAGTAAATGGCAAAGAAATTGCAATTAAAATTTAAACTTATTGTTTCGTATATTTTGAACAAATAGATACTCGTCCCTGCTCAAATGGAACAAATAAAAAATGTCTTGTCTTACGACCATCAATCGCAACTTCTGGATTTAAAAATACTTTTATTTCTTCAAGTCCATTTTTTAAGACTAGACTATGAAATGTCTGTCTATAGTTGTACATAAAAGCTAAATTGTACTAAAATTCAATTATAAAAATTGTAATTATGAATATAAATTGTTAACTTTTTTGCGCCAAATATCACATCAAAGTAATCATTAGTGAAAACCACGATTGGTTCCGCATACCGCATTGATTCTTAGTGAGTTTTTCGCCAAAAATTCAATCAATATCGTTCCACAACCACCGTATTCGCCTGATTTGCCCCCGTGTGACTTCTGGCTGTTCAGCAAACTCAAGCGACCGCTCCGGGGAAACCGTTTTGAGGCAATTAAAGACATTAAACGTGAATCGCTACGCGCATTGAAGGCTATTCCGGAATTGGAAAAAACGTTGGCATAAGTGTATTGCAGCTGGGGTGATTACTTTGAGGGGGGCGAAATAGATTTGGCGGAATAAGTAAAGAAATTCAAAATTATGAACAAAGTCTTACTCGTAAAGTTGTTAAATAAATGGTTGATATCAAAGTTCCCAAAACGGGAAAATTACGTTCCAAACTATTGATTCTTGTTTTGATATTCTGGCAGAGTGATTTAATGTAGACTTTTGAACAAATTTCCGTCATCACTGAGGATGATGGCACATAGAAGAAATCGGTTTGTCTTCAAACCAAACTTGAAAAAGGTTGTTTATTTTTTAAGTAGTCACCCGCCGATATTTTATTGCCTTTTGGTGAGAAGGCTTTAAAAGAATTATGTCTGTATTGAAACTTTGAATAATTTTTAAAAAATCATACATTTTCCTTAGAAATACAGGGTGTTTTTTTGGAGTAGGGAAGAACTTTTAACTGGAATAAAATACAAATATGAATTTGCTTCATTCGAACGATAATTCTTTGTCATTTTTATTTCAGATTAAGATTTCCGTCATTGATAAAGAGATTGAAAGACGAGAAATATTAAGACTACCTCAAACAAAAGCGTCAGCGCTGATTAGCTGTCAATTATTTGGCAGCGTGTTACGAAGTGATGTTATCTGCAGTTTGTGTAAACAATTTCCCCAGTGTAACTATATTCCAAGAAATAATGGCAATTAAAAAAATGCTAAGAAATAATAGAAAAATATTTTTCACTGTTTAATCATAAATTTCAAAAAATTAATGAAGTTAAATAAAAGACAGGCAAATGCGACGTAAGTGTTTTATTAAGTTTTTTTTAAATTATTTTTGTTTTATATCAACAAAAAAAATTAAATTCAAAAGTGATTATTTTTATAACCTATAAATTAATCCTGATGACCGTGAATGACTTTTCACTCACGATCATACATGCTCACGATAAAAATATTTTACTGGCCCTTAAGACATAAATTGTGTTAATGACTTTTTTTAATTTAAGTTTTGTGTTTAGAGTTAACTTTGGGCTAATTTTTTCTCGCTAAATATCTTTTCTAATATGGGGAAGTAACGCAAAACTAATATATACCTAGCATAAGATCTTTTCTAGGCTACAAACAGATTTCCATTAAAAAATACTGGAAAATATATAACAAAAATAAAAGTTCTGTAAAATTAATTTTCTGTGGGTAACGTTATTTAGAGGTTATGGCTCGTGGGAGAAAGTGTTATTAAAATAATAATTGAAAACGAAATAGAACGTACATGGGTGTGTGTTTTGTATATATGTATATACGCATAATTTACTACAATCGCATACACATACATTGATAAATAAACACAAGAATAACGACGTTTCGAACAGGTTTGGAACTTCATTGATTCAATTGTTCCAAGTTATGTCAACTGATACGGCTGTCTGCTGAAACAGTCCGTCCAGAATGCATTTCAATGCTTCGAATCATATCTGTTTGTAAGTACAATCTACCGCTGATTTAATGTACGAGTACATATTTGAGTGTGCGATATCTTTTAGCCAAAGTGGAAGTACATAAATTTCAACATATTTATTGTGGCACAAACGACCATAGAAAGTCGTAAAACTAATTCAAATCGAAGCAATAAGTACCACCACAAGCCTTATTTTATGACTTTTAAATGCGTTTATTGTTGTTGTCCCCGTTCGGTGGCACATGAGCATAGTTTGTGATACCAGTTGCTATTTTTCATCAACATCGTCATCATCTTCCTTTTATTCTTCATAGGAAAAATAAATAAATAGTTTTTGTTCGTCTTGATTTAGTTAGAAAGTGCTTCGTTTTTATTTGTTTATGCGACAGACACTAGAATAGAAGCAAAAAAATACAAAGTACTTGTAAAAACACTAAAATAGTAACAAATCGTTTGTAGTAGAGATAATACAGATACAGATTTCATGGCATATGTTGAAATACAAAAGATAATACCGAAAAAAAACAATTAAATAAATCTACAGTATATCACAAAAATATGTCGCCTGCACGTTTGTAATCATAAAGCAAGCCATAGACGTTGCTACCGTTGGCACAACTTGGGAAGGTCGTGGTTTAAGTCTCGGTTGCCAAGTTGTAACCTGGTCGCAACGATAATGTGGATGTTGTACAACCTCATTCTATTTTGTGCTTATCAGAGATGGATCAAAGTTTTAAAATGAAACTGAACTTAAAAAAGTATGTTTTTCATTGAAAAGTACTATTTGAAACATTCAAAGAGACAACTTGTCCCGTCTGTTTCTGGTTTGTTTGCATAAACCTTGCTTTTCAGATATCCTCACAAAAAGAAGTCTGGAGCAGTCACATCAGGCGACTGTGAAGGCGAATCAACATCACCATTCCTTGAAATAACTTGTTGTGGAAAGAGGTCTCGCAGTAATTCCATTGTAATCCCGGCTGTATGCGATGTGGCACCGTCTTGTTGAAACCACATGTTAGTCAAGCCCAAGGCATGCAGTTGTGGCGTTAAAATGTTTTCAATAATATCACGATATCGCTCCCCATTGACAGTTACCGTTACGCCGTTTTCAGTTTCAAAGAAGAAAGGTCCAATGATTCCTTCTGACCAAATTGCACACCAGACTGTCACTTTTAATGGATGCAAAGGTGACTGATGAATAATTTGAGGGTTTTCCATTGCCCAGAACCGACTATTCTCTTTATTCACATATCCATTCAAATGAAAATGTGCCTCTTCACTCATTATGATTTTTTCATGAAAATCGGGGTTGTCATGGGCGAACAGTAGCATCCTATTGGCATATGTACGGCGGTGTAAATGGTCTTCTGGAAGAAGCTCTTGTGTCAACTGAATCTTAAATGGAAACAAATGCAAATCTTCGTGCCAAATTGTGGCCAAAGTTGTTCTTTGAAGACCAAGCTTCTGCGGGCAAATATTTGACAAAATAAGCGTAACCACCATTTTTGCATAATTCTTTTTTAATCTTACGTGAATTTTTTCTTTCAAAATAATATTTGCTCACAACAATGGCCGACAACGACAAGTAAGTTTAAAATTTTTTATGATAAACGAGTATTTTGCGATTAAATTATTTTTAAATTGCAACACGTAAAATTCCTTAATACAATATTTTTAGCCGTTGTGAAAGCCATTTAAGAAAATTGATTGCGGAAACGTGTCTCAAAACGTCCAAAAGTTTACAAATCTATTTTTAAGAGACTCTACTAAACGTTTGATTAATTTGTTTTGATACAATAGTAAAGACAAAAATGCTTTACTGGGGAGTATTTTGATGTTTCGGAACTCACTTTAATTTTCATTTCAACGCCAGTGAATTTTTCAAATCCATCTTTTAGGCATTACCCTCAGGCATCATAAAAATGAAGCAATATCGTATTTGTGTAAGTTAAGATTTACCAACTTTTTGCCTTTTTGATATTTAATATAAGACAACGTAATTTTGTGACATACTGTATTTGCATACGGTTGCTGTACTTGCATGTATGGAATATTAAAAAAATATTATGAAAATATGAATATTTATAACTAAGAAGCAGTTTAAAAAAAAGTACAAAAAGCCATAAAATATTGACTTGTTTTCTTTTATGACCTTTAGCTCAAATTCCACAATAATTGGCGGATATATGCTTAAGGAGAAAGCTAAAGATAGTCAATTGTCTAGACTGTTATCTTAATAGATATGACTTGTTAGAAATATGATATACATATGATTAGACGAATGAATTGAAGAAGTAAAAACTGCTATCTGTTGTTCATTTTGTTTTTCGCTGGCTGTATAGGCGATCTATGTGAGAAAATCTTTGCTCTCATTTACAACATAATCCGTAGGTTTATAATCGCCACTCTCTGTAGCTTCTCTGATGTTTATGTATTACAGGCAATAACGATACGAATTTGTATAAAACGTTTATCCCCACGTAAAGTCTTTTGCATTTCTGTGTGGTGGGTTGTTGGATACCTATTATAGCTGGTAAATTGCAAAATTTATCACTTCAGACGTGTTTAGTTTTAATCGATTTAGGGCGGTAAATATCCTATATTCCTCCCCCTGGATCCGAGTCAGCTTGAGATCCGTAAAAAAAATTTTTGTAATACAATTTTATTATTTATACTCAATATTTCGCTACGCCTTTGTGTAGCATCATCATGAAACAAATATATATAGATGGGGATCGAAGGCATGTTGCAACCCAAGCAATTCTGCCTGGTAAGGGGATACGGAAACTGCCAAAAGTGCAGACTATAGGACGAGTTCAGCTCACCTGAGTATACACCTGCTCCTACCCTGCCGTCAGTAGAAATGCTGGTATCGTTCTCCATACACTCATTGTGTGTAACGCTTTCCGCGATGAGTTCGATGCACCCTTTCGACTACTTCATGCGTTCTATCGGCATCTAAGTCTCACCTAACCTCTTTTCTAACTAGGCCCAGAGTCCTCTTATGACCGATGTTCGGCCCAATACCATACCATATGGCATCGGAGTTAATACGCAAAGCTGACATTGCAGCCGTTCACCTAATGAGTAGGTCCAAGGGTAGCAATCGCAGCATTGTATCGATTACTGTATTAGCGTTGTGCGAATTGCACCACCTACTCGTATACTCATACAGGCAATCCTTTGAACCCCATCTAACTTATGTTTAATTTCACTTTGCCTTTGGCCTTTGGCCACCAAACCACAGATTCATAAGTTTATACCTAACTGGAATATGGCAGGGAAAATTTCATCGATTCTAGCCGCAGTTTTTTGGGTGCCTCTGAAAAATACAAATTTATTTGCTGTTTACTATTAAAATTAATCCTTATTGCAGTAAAGAGGGCATTCACGTCCTAACTTTCGAGTACAACATCTCTCAATGTACAAGTTCACCGACAATGTGTAAGAATATTCTACTTGAATAAACCTCTAAAATTCAATTGATGTGGCATGATCACGACAATCATACTTTACAACAAAATATTGTTATGGCAACCATATACTGACTATACAACAATATAATTTTTACTAAAATTCTAACCACTAAGTATGTATATATAATAACTCTATAAAAATTACATACAAAAATTATATAATAACTCTAGCCACAAAATGTTGGCAGTAAGTAACATCAATTTTTTGCTTTTCTATTGTTTTAAGAGGGACATTTCATCTGCAATAATAATATGATTTGTTTACAACCATTGTTACCTCGTGCTTGTATTCAGTAAACTAATGCTAGAGGTTTTACAATTATAAACTTTGGAAACTCTCTAAGGGATACGTCTTTTTTTATATAAACTTAAGTAGCCATTGTCTATTATATTTATGCATAACCAAAGACTAATTGGATGGAAAAATGTTAGAACGCAACATTAATGATATTTTAATCTAGTTCGATAATAATTTTTATTTGCAACTCCCAACTTGTGTGATGACAAATAAAATACATAGCGATATCCGTATATATTAAACTGCACTTAAATAGATTCTTAAAATAGGTTCTACCCGCACACAACATTGCATGCTCCGAAAACATTTGCACCAACATTTCGTGCCTACATACAAATATGTATGAATGCCGAAAGGCTTTTCCCTTTATGATCTGTATAAAATCTGAAATGATAATTGTGTGTTAGGCATCTACTTTTAAACAGGGTAACATTTTATTTAAGAAACGAAAACACCAAAAGAACATCGCAAACATGCAGCTATAAAATCTTGCATATATATTGGAAAATACATACATAAGTATGTATGTATGTGTGGATGTATATACACACATATGTCTGATAAAATCAAAGAAGGAAAAAATATCATAACACAAAAATATTGAACAAAATAAAAGTAAATCCTCTCGTCGTGATTGGCTGAATTTCAAGATATACACCCACCATTTGTTATTTCTCTCAGTTCATACACACGCGATCACGCACACAAACATGCATTTTGTATATAAGTTTATCTCTGATCCACTCACACTTTCCTTATCCACTTACAACGTTCTCTGTTGTGACTTGTGTTTTGTATTTAACCGATCATTAATAAATAAGAGTCATAAAATGCCCATTTTAATTTTATGATCTTAAACATTACATTTATATTTAAAAACATTTATACTCGTATAACAACGAAATTTATTTATTTAAGAACAAATTCCAAGCAAATAAATTTTAATTAAAAAAATAAAATAAAAAAATTAACAAAAAAAAAAATTAAAATATTTTGCTTCTGCGTTACTGATTTGTTTGTTTTACTGCTCGTATCTATTTTTTTTATGCGATCTTGCCAAGGAGCCTGTCAGGCCAGCCACCATCCATCTGGCCATTTGTTACGCCCACCTTTCTTTCCACCAGCCAACCATTCAAATTCTGCGACTCTCATCTCTTTGTGTGTTGTTACGCTGTTTTGAAAGCGTTAAGCTCTTTGATATTTATTCAAGTTTTCTTTAAAAAAAAAATTGATGAAACAAAAAATAAATTATTTAAATTTTTTAATTGTTGTTTGTTTTGAATTTGGGAAATTTTCTAATATTCATTAAGATATTTTCTTTATTTATTTAAAATTGGATTTCAAACTCGGCGGTTGGCTTTTCTGGGCAGCATCCAACACTTAATTATTTAAAAAACCTACGTTTTTTGTTTATTAGTTTATTTAATAATAAATATATTAAACATTTGTTAGCTAATGTTTTAGAATTGTTTCAAAACACTTTATGCACTTCAAAAAATTTGATATTAATAAAAGAGAAGAATGTAAAAAAGGCAAGAGATTTGAAGTCTTTTAGATTTCTCAGTTGGTCTACATCGACTATAAGACGTTACCTGATGAGCTGGCTCAAGCAAAATGGCGAAATGCTCATAGAGACTAACTTATCCCTTCTGAACAAAATGAATTGCATTTTTTTATAATAAAATGAATTGGAATGAAATTGGCGAGAAGGAATTTTTTGAAATGAAAAGAATAAGATCCCAAAAAATTTTGTTTATTTAAAGAAGAATAATTTTAAAGAGGGGTCCCCTTGTAAGAATACTGATTGAATGATAATTTTATTATACATATATAAAATAAGGTATCCAAAAGAATAGTATTTTTGTATGTTTGTGGGGGTGGTATTTACCATTCGATCAAATTAGGTGCGACAATATTTCTAATTCTCATTTTACAGATAAAAAGTAAATTTCTACTTATTTTAGCAAAATTAGTGGAAAAGAAAACAAGAAGTTTTATTTCAATATTATAATCAAATGAAAATTAAACAAACTTATATTTTACTTTGATGTGGATTTGAATCATAAACACCACAAGAACACAAACACAATTGCAACAGAAACAAGAAGAGAAAATCACAACAACAAAAAACCAATAATTCTTTTATTTGTTTATAGACACTATTTTACAATTTCAAAATATTTACTCATACGCGAGTTTATACCACCAACGGACAATTCAACAAATATCAAAGCTTTCCAAATATTTTTAGAAATTAAAACTTAACTACGAGGGTTGTAAGAAAATTATGGGAACTTATGCCTAGAAATTAAATTACTTAATATTAATAATTGTAGTTCGACAAAGTTAGGTCAAAAAATAAATTTAAAATTAATTAATGTTATTATAATTAATAAATAATTAAATTTAAATTTAATTTTTGTGGGGATATCTGAAAAGTAAAGCTTTTGCAAACAAACCAGAAACGCTGGAGAAACTCAAACAAAATATTTGTGATGAAATTAATGAAATATCGCGGGAAATGTGTGAGAATCTAATGAAAAATGTTTTCAAAAGGGCTCGAATTTGTGAGGCTAACAGAGGCGGACATTTATCTGATATTGTGTTCCATACATAATTGACGACATTAAATAAAACATTTATCAATATACGATCCATTCTCTTTCATTTAATCAAAAATTATATGAAAACAAAGTAGTATACCTTCCCGGCGAACACCCTGTAGATAAACTTAAATTTCTATTTCGCAAATATTAAAGTTTTTGCTACAAAATATTGAAAAGACAAATAATAAAAATAATTCATCTCAGCTCAGCGAGAGCTGGCCTCAAATCGCTGATGCAGAATGTATGCGCTCGCTATATAGCCATCCTGCTGGTCAAAAGATCTCATTGATGTGCCGCTCAGAGTTGTCCTATGAACACTTTCTTTACAAAAGTACGGACCAGTGAAGCTGCCGGTTTAAAATGCGCACAAAACAGTAACTTGTTGCGGATGTCTTGGCACCTAATGAGTATTATGTGGGTTGACGATGTCCCGACAACTGAAAACTCTTGCTGTAATAAGTATGAAGCAAGAAAATATTCTCAGGTGAAGTTGTAATGTTCAGGGGATGGTCGTGGGCATATGTCACTTTGCCTTAACGATTATAATTGCTTACTACTGTTGAAAGGTATCGTTTCGTTAAGGTAGGTGGTATACGGCCACGATTATCATCTAAACACCACACCTTCATATGAGAATATTTTCCTGTTTTATATTTTTTGGAGTGTGATTTTTCAGTAGTCTGTTTTTAGTTTTTTATAACTTAATTATTTTAAAAAATGTTTCTTCCCCATAAAAAATCAAGCCTGAGTCTAAGTTTCAATGATTGTAGTTCTCGATCTTCAAAATTGCTTGATGTCTTTTGATATGAGCCACACCTCGTAGTACGACAGTAGAAGCAAAAACAGCACATCATTACAAGACCCTCACTGGCAGGGCTACCGCATTCAATAATTTTTATAGGGATTTTATCGATCTGACCGCATGCAATTGCACAAATGATTAATGTGGTTAATAGAATTTAAACAGAAATAAAAATGTATTTAGTATTTTTTCTTTAACACAAACAGAACTCAAATGAACACAGTCAATCAGGATGCAAGATACTCGTAGACGCAGAAAAAGTGAAAGTTTTGAATGTAAACAGTAAAAAATAATAAAAACTAATTTTACGACTTTTTTACGATCGTTTTGCCAGAACCCTTTATGATAATTTTCTTTAATTCCAGTCGATGAATACACAGAAACAGGGACATAAACACCCCGAGCAAGCGCTTTCTTATTTGTGCCTTTCAAGTATCCATTGATATTTGGTTTTTATTCTAAAACAACCAAGTCAGCATGTTCGCTCGCCTTTCATAAAGAGTACAAGTGCAGGAGGGTGTACTAGAGGAAAATGTTGTATGAATGGGAGGATAATTGAACATTTTTACGACTTTTGCTTTAATGCATGCATGGTGTGTGTGTGCTCGCTCTATATTCAAAATATAAAGATCATCCCACAACCACGCAATCAGATCAATGTGTTTGAGTTTCCATACAAATAATTAGAAAATCGTTACAAACCATCGGCATCCCTTCACAGCGTGTAGTGCGTGAGAAATTTGTTTACATTGTAGAATACGATCAGCACCACTCACTTCTGTTTGCTGCTCGGAGAACAATATTGTGGGAGAACAATTTTGAGAAATGTGCATCACAAGAATTTGACTAACAGATCAAAATGATTTTTGATGTTGGATGTTTTTTTGTTTGGCCGTTGTCGAGCTTAGTACAGAAATAAGCGGAAAAATCGAAAAGTAACGAAAATTTCGAAAAAAAACCGCAAGTTTAAAACGTTTTCAATATAAATATACGAAATAAAAATTACAAATAGATAAAACCAAAGAAAAATATACAAATATAAAGTAGTTGTGGTTTATAATCGCGAAAATTATAAAAGTGCAGTTTGTATGTTGAACAAATTAATTAAAGAATAACGCTCTAAGAATGTTACCCTCCTCCCCGTACTATTTCAACTTGGTTCAATTGCCTTCGAGTGGCAACATATCACCGCTTTGCGATTATATTGATGCTTCATTTGGCAGTTCGCCTTTACCAGTCGTATTAACAGATAATTCGCCAACAACTCCCAGTCCGTACCAGTATTCAAATATACATCCTCTTATGACAATGCCAGTGCCTGTGCCTAATAATTTGTGGTCATACCCTTGGTCATTTCTGCAAAACTCCCATCGTCCTGAAAAGCCACCGTTTTCCTATATTGCCTTAATTGCTATGGCCATAAGCAGCGCACCAAATCAGCGCCTGACCTTAAGTGGAATATACAAATTCATAATGGAAAAGTAAGTTATGGTCCGGTTTTGTTGTTTGCAACGATATATCGAAAATTTTCATATAAAAATTATTTGATCAGTCGGCAAATCGAAAAGTTACCGAAAATTTTTCTAGCTAAAATTAATTTATGTTAATTAATTAATTACATATTATTAATTGTTGATGTCATACATCTGTTCTGGGTAATGTGAAATTTCCGCATAATATATCTAAAGTCTTATTTTCTTATTTTCACTGCTGTGTTGCATGCAAACATGTTGTACATGCGGCACATAGCCGCAAACAGTTTGTCTCCAAACCAAACTTAACAAGGAATGCTGGAAATTCGTTCCAAATATTTATATCAAATTACCCTGTCGGAAAATTAATTAATCAAGAAAGAAAGCTTTTCTGTAAAAGATTGCTTATGATTCTTTAATTCTTCATTTATTTTTTTTTTTTTTAAATTTGGGTTTTTGGCAAAATTTTCATTTTTTGATTATTTCGATATTTTAAATTTTGATGAAATTTCGATAGTGGTAAATTTTAAAATTGTTCGTATTATTGAGTAATTTTTTTGCAAAGTTTTGAATTGTTGATAATTTTTTAATTTTTAACTACTTTTAACAATTTGTGGTGAATTGTAAAATGTTTTCCGATATTTTTATTTTGCGGAGCATTTCGGCAATTTTAAATAAAAATTTGCTTTTTGTTAGTAAAATCGAAATTGTTATATAAAACACATGAAGCCATGATTTCGATGCAACGCATTTTTCATTGTGATGAATGGACCTTGCCGTGACGTACGAAATACTATGTCAAATAAATGAGCGTCTCTAGATTGTTTGCAACAGTCGATCCTTTTGAGGCAGTTTTCGACCACTCTTTCTCATATTTCGGGCGCTATATCGGCGATAAGTTGACGAAGGTTGATTTTCAATTGCTCCAACTTTAGGGAATTATACGCGTAGGTACAGCCTTTGACGTAGATCCTCAACCAAAAAAAACCTAACGGAATTAAATCTTGTGATCTTGGTGGCCAATTGACGTTGCCCAAACGTGAAATTACGCGTTCTAAAAACTTCGAATGTGTCGTGTTGTGTGGCTCGTGGCACCGTCTTGTTGAAACCAGATATCGCAAAATTCGACTAGTATATGGCTATAGCGCTCTGAATTGACGGTATCAGTTCTTCCATCGTCATTTTCAAAAAAATACGGTTCAATGACACCAGACCATAATGCGCACAAAACAGACACTTTTTCCGGAAGCAATGCCTTTTTCACAATCACTTAATGGTTCTCCAAGCAGAATATGTGACAATTTTGCTTGTTGAATTGCGCTTCAATTTGACTTTATATGAATGGAGGCGCAAAATCGAAATGCCATAATGACCCGTAAGATGAAACACCTAATTGAAAACACAGGAGTCAATTTTTCAAAATGGTCATTTTCGAATTCAGATGATTAGAATAACAATTTAATTTTGTGGTTTTAGTGGATTTTTTTATATGAAATTTGAAATTTTTGCGACTAGTCGGATTTGATTTATAAATTAAACAATTAGTATAACACAAATATAACTTTCTAATAAACCTTTGTGAAAAATGAGAAAGAA
Source organism: Phania funesta (assembly GCA_963932375.1). Taxonomy (NCBI): domain Eukaryota; kingdom Metazoa; phylum Arthropoda; class Insecta; order Diptera; family Tachinidae; genus Phania; species Phania funesta. Next base: position 91,658,253 of record OZ010656.1, on the reverse strand, counting down.
AAGGATATTTGTATATAGCGGAAGGAGCCAAAATCGATGTTTACCGTTCGCAGGCATATTCCTGCCGGACCATTGCGCAGGAAAGCGGGCTGAGATCAAAAACTGTGCTCGGTTACTTCAAAAATACTGAAAACTTCAAAATTTCAAAGTGTAAAAAATAATGTAGATACTTACAACACTCCATTACAATCAGCGTTTCCTAAAGTATATAATATTTCTGGACCAATTCCGTGGATTCTGCATCAAGATAATGCTTCTATCATAATGCCAGAGTTGTAAAATAATTAATTTCATCTTCTGAATTGGCCACCATATTCTCCCGATCTGCACATAATTGAAGATGTTTGGGGTTGGCTTTTCCGCAAGGTTTAATTAGGGGGAAAACAATTCGATGATAAAAAGCCGTCAAGAACTCATTTAATGAGAATCCTTTGGATTATTTGAAGCCATTTAATGTTTCAATATTTAAAGTTATTTTAAGCCACGGAGGACACACCCACTATTAAAAGGTGCAAAATATCATCAATAAACTCAATATAAATTGTTCTTATTATTAAATTATAATAAAATGTATTTTTAAACAAAATTAGCTAAACGGTTCCCAATCACATGAACGAAAATCTTCGTCTTCTTCTGGAAAAAGAACTTAGGATACTGTTGAAGAAACTTAATTTTTTTATAGTTCATATGTTTGTCATCTTAAGAAAATTCTCTTTCCGACGGACGGTAGTAACATTTTAGTTGTCGACAAGAAAATCAAAAACATATGGCCTACTAAAAGCAAAAAGTTAAGTGTTTCTAAACATCTGATCGGGAGTGTATATACATATATGTATTAGTATCTCAGCTTAAAAACGTTTTTAGAATGTCGATGAATCGTTAATAAAACTTAACATTTCACTACTAAACTTTTTGTTCAGTGAAACAAAAAGATCCTACAATTTTTTTGAATATCTAAGAGCTCGTTCCTTTTCGTCGTTGGAAAGCAAAAAACCAAGATCAATAAAAACATTGTTGAACGCTTTTCACAGTAAAGCCACAAAGGTTTTAATAAAGTATCATTATTTATGCTCGATATTTCGCTACGCCTTCGCGTATCATCATCAGGTTTCATCTTGTCAATATATTGTCGACTGGTTCAAAAACTAGTGGAAAATCGTCGATGTTTTCCCAAAATTGTTCCTTTCAGTCAATGATTTTGTTTCGTTGTTCCTTTCCTTTCAGTCTTGTCTACCCCATTCGTCAACAAATAAAACGTTGGGTGTAAGATCCTCTTCCCCGTTCTTTTAACCCTATAAGCTTTATTTACTAATTTTTCTAATTTAAACAAACCATTGATCAATTGATCAGTATTATACTTATGTTATATCTACGAAGTAGATATTTTTATATACATATCTCACAGAGTAGAAAATATTTTTCTATTAAAAGATGACAGATATTTCAATAACGATCCTCAAACGCCCATTGAAAATGATGATTTTTAGAATTTCGTGATTTGTGAAAAGCGTAATTTTATTTCATAATTTCGAAATATTTATTACAGAATGAGTAAAAATGGACATACATACATCATTATTCTTACAGATTTCCCTATTACCGTGAGAATAAACAAGGTTGGCAAAATTCCATTAGACACAACCTCTCGTTAAATGATTGTTTTGTTAAAGTTCCACGTGATAAAAATACCATTGAAGATAATGACACAGCGGGCAAAGGCAGCTACTGGATGTTGGATGCGTCAGCGAATGATATGTTTGAGCAAGGAAATTACAGACGCCGAAGAACAAGACGACAAAGGCAGTGTTTTAAAACCGACTCGTTATTAGGAGAGTCTCTAAAGGTGATATTACATACATACATATGGATTTGATTACATGTATTTTATGGAATTTCATTTTCTTAGTCAAGCTCAAGTTCGAATAAACCTTTTTTTTCTGAGAAAGAATCTCAGTGATTACATAAAGAATAGATAATTACAGCATAATAATCCTTCATTTCTGTCAGTGTCAAATTAATAAGTTCCACAAAAAGAAACTGAATAAAATTTTCTTTCTCTAAAAAAAAAAAAAATTATCTGGACTCAATCTTGATCAAAAATAAAACATTAATTTCAAACTTTTTAATTAAAAACTTTTCTGTATAATGGCAACTCTAGGTTTCTGAACAAAACCCAGCAGCGAACGATCACACAACTGGTAAAATTGATACTAATACTCTTTTAAATGGAAATTCAAACAAAGTGTGCCTTAACTATAGTGATCGTATTACGGAAATGCATCGTCAATATTTAGCTTCAATTGCGCCATTCAATATACTATTCGGGAATACTTCTCTGACATCAACAGCAACTAACTGCGCCTCCTCATCGCCACTAACTTGCCAATCTAATGAAGAGTATAATAACCCCACTTTGGTATGTAATCAAAATATTCCTAAATCTTCAGCGCCAGCATCGTTGAATGGTTCTTATACCTCGTATGCTGATATAGAGGGCTTCGATTTTTCAGTTGATACTCTCTCAAACAGCAGTTGCTCCAGTAGCCGTACGATAACACAGTCTCCAAGTGCATTTACACCTACATGTTCGACTACAAACAAAACAAATGGAATAAAAGTAGAAAAATCACATTGCCCGGACTTAAACTTTATAGAAAGCAACAAAAACTCCACGGCATTTAGTATTGAAAATATTATGAGGAAAGACTGAAGTGAATGATATGATTTTAAACTTTTTGGTAGATTTTGTAAACATTTAGCGTTATATACTTTCAACTCGTGTGATATTAAGACAATGTTATAAATATAAAATAAGCGGTTTCAAATAAAACACACATACATTTTTCAATTGTCGTTTTTAATTTAAAGGAGGATTTTAAATCGTTACAGACTAATGTAAATACATACAGTTACTTAGTAAAACATGGAAGTATAAGTTGCTGTTCGCACAGGAATTAGGCTCGTGAGAACAATCGCTGTTGATGGCCTGTTCGTATTCTGTCATCAAAAATAAAAATTATTATAGTTTTTTGATATTTCAATATAGTAAAAATATCTATTGTCTTCCGATGGGATCTCTAATTGTATGTGACATAGTATTGGGAAATTAAAGACTAAACCTAAAATAATGACGAAGTATGTAGGTGATTTGTTTTGCATTGTTTCTGAATGTGAAATTGATAATATTTTGGAAATATTGAATTTAATTAATAATTTGTTTCCATGAAGGCGCCTTTTAGCTTTAAGTTTAAAGATAATTTTTACGTGTTTAAAAAAGAATTATAATAATGCCAAGACATGTATATGTCCCTAGGTACGGATGGATTTTGAATACCTGGGAATACTGTATTATTAATAATTTGCTTTGATTTATTTTATATATGAGACCGGTTGTTTTATTTGAAACAAATAGTTTTTGCTGTATCGATTTGATCAATATTCGCAACAATTGAAAATTAAATTTTCAACGCTTCGTGCAAATCTTGTATTCTAACAACTACTGCTTCATGCGGTAGCCATCTGGTTCGACTTGGTTGGAGTATTTTTTGTTTAATTTTCTAGCGTTTCATTTGAAATTGCTAAGGCAAGCATATGTATATGATAAATATGGTATATGGTTTTGAAATTTGTTTGCAACTGGATTATTTTTGCCTCAACGAAAGCGTCATCAGCAGCGAACGCTCCCAAATTTAACCGGCAGTATAATGTATAAAATAGTCTACAATTAACATATATAAACCTTTGGTATCACATTGGTCCACTTTTATTAACCCGAATATAAAGTCCTGTATTTTAAAATGTTCATATATTTATGTAAGTATAAGTACATACGTAACTCCAAGCCGTTTGATTCATCTATTCACAGAGGCAACTTGTTATTTTTCAATAGCTCAAATACAATTTGTCTCAACATATTGCTAGCATATTCCGAGTCAGAAAAAGACTGTTGACACACGTTCTTTAATGGTTCGCAACCAACCACAAATATTTTTCTTCTTATCTGCCAAAAAAAATTTAAATGAATATTTTGTTATCTCACTTTCGAATGCAAAAATACTAACATTAGATTGGCAACCTGATGTACATGCATCATCTTTTGCGTATAGCGATTTCTAATAGCAGTTATAAAATTTTAAAATATATCCATATGTACATATGGAAGTATGTATGCAAATTGTTAGCTAACTCGTGGTTTTTTTTTCAAAAATCATGTCTGAACAAAAACATTCGGCTCTAACAGTATAGGCCTTGGTATACACCTATCATGTTTTTCTAATAATAGTAATATTTTGAAAACTATGTACATATGTATGTACGTAGTTTTGGATTTAAGTCAACGATATATGTAGGTACGTATGTAAGTACATATGAACATTCCTTTAATGCATTTGGCAGAAGCGCATAAGAGTATCAAACTGAATGTTTTTAACTTTAGTAAACTAAGTCAACAGGCCTGCAACACTGGCCCACGTGCGTTCGCTAATCTGATCCCGTTGTGTTATTAATGCAGTAGATCCTTATTCGATTTCGCATCGAATAAATGACACTGGGGTGGAGTTTAAAAAACACTTACATGGCTCGTTTTTACAATTTCCATTGGAAATGATAAAAAAATATTTATCATGTTCAATATCTCTGAAAAACCATTAAAGCTTAATGACACAATCGTAGTTTACATTATTAGTAGTGCACATTATTATTAGAAAGCATTATGCTCATATATGTATGTAGAAGCTGAGTAACCGAGCCGTGTTGACAGACTTGCCGAATTTATAAAACCTTAACCAAGAATTACACGTATTTTGTCAATTTAGGCTTCCAACTCGATTAGTATTAGGTCTTTGTTTATAGTAGTCATAGTGTTGTTTTTTAAATACTTTTTATTACAAAAATGCTCAATAAAAATTCGTAAAACTCGAAGTTAAAAAACTTATTACTCATCAGCATCTGCAAATCGATCATCGTTTAAAGACATATTATTTATGGTATCCCTGGCTTGTTCTAAATTTTCATTATCACCAAGCTCTGGAAGCTCATCACAATCTTCATCCCCGTCGTCCATATATTCACTATCTCCAGATATACTATCTCCAGAATCGGGATGTAGAGCTTGGCAATCAGTCATGGCTTCATACATTGTAGTCACACAATTAGGATCATGAGGTATAAGCCAGCATTCTGTCATCTGAACCTCTTCCGCATCTTCATAAACATCATTTTCGTCATCACCACTTTCGTTTTCACCCTCGCTTTGAGAATGTCCTGCGGTCCCATTGGAATGATTATGAATTTCACCTTCGTAAATACCTGGCCATTTAAGTTGATGGTCCAGCATAAAATAAATGCAATTGCTTGGTGTAGAAGAAATTCCATGAACACTTATTTGTTTCCAAAATATGGATATACCATCTTGCTCTAAATTATTTGGCCGCCAAACTAACGAACTATATACATATAAAAATAACATGGACAAATTCGGGCAAATTTACTCGCTTTTCAGAAACTTACTTTTGACTAATGTAAACACTGCCCGTGCCTATAGATTCCTCTCCAATTTTTAATTTAACATTGTCTGAGGAAAATGCTAACCCAATATTTGGTGGAGTTATACGCCCGATTATTACCATTTTTCGCACAGGGTAAATTTTTTCCAAAGCTTAATGAAAATTTAAAAAAGGAAAATAGGTAGTGCCAGTTAAACAACTGATTATCACAGAGTAGTCTTTAAATAATAATTTAACTCAAAGCTAATTTACCAAGGTAGTATTGTGAAGCTTATGGGAAATAACGTATTCCTTAATGTCAAAGTCATATACATATAAAAGAAACGGTAAAGTTTTCGCTTACGAATACATACATACCCAAGCAGGATTCGTTTTATACCTGTAAAACCTGCTTTGGTTTGGTTTATTCCTTATCGAGAAATGATCATTTAGTCTTCCAATTGTCAAGTTAACCCCAACTATATATGTATACAAAATGGTTATATTGTAAAATGTAGTTTGAATATTAGGAAATGAAAAATGTATCTCAAGGCAAACTAAAATAGGTAAACTCAACATCGTTCCCGCCATGTGCGAACAAATTGTGACTAGTCATATGCCGTCTTGACTACCCATAGATCTGATTTAAAAACGGACAGATTGCTGTTCGAACAGGAATTTGGGTCGTTCAGACCGTCGCTGTTAAACAGTTGTTCGCACAACGCTGTTATGCCATCACAAAAAAAAGATAAAAATTATGTATGTATGCGCTCGTCTGTAAACACCAGTTCATAAACTATGCTTTGAACAATGAAACAATCTCGATTACAATTCAAAAATTATACTCAAACTAAACATTTAGACGTATTCTCCTCATAGAAGACCGCGCACCATGCGAACTAATTGACGTCTTAAGAAGCCATAAATCTGTTCGGTCATTGTACACTTTGCTGATCGCATAGATTTGGCAAGTGAAGACCGTGTTCGCACAACTTTATGCCATTGTTCGTGTGTGCTCAACTTTAAACACCTGTACAAAAGCTATGTTGAGAGCATCGAAACCACCTGAAGGTATTCGTATTCTCCAAACAGAAACCCACGAACACATCTACTTATTTTGCACTCTCTCTCAATTTACCTTGTGGTACAATTGTTCATTTGATCCGTGTAGTCGAATGTCAGTAAGTTTTCAGTTTTAATCACAGAATATAAACAGAAAACAAAAAGTTTGAAAAAACTAAAATGAATGAAAACACTGAATTACGTTGGCTATTGACAAATACTGCTTCTAAAATTTTTTTTAACTGAAAAACGAATGTTTGTTCCAATTGTTTTGTCTACTTGCAAACCGATTGCGTAGTTTTGGTTCTCAAGTAATGTCTAATTAGATTATACTGCAAGCTAGATAATACCAAATGTCATATTAGAGAACGGACACCTACCATTTAATTATCATTACAAGACAATAATAAACACAAATTTGTTCTTTTTTCCTATATATATTTAAGGTTTTCAAAGAGTTCTAGATGTCTATTCTGGCTTTTTGGTCTTCTTGACTTGGGGAGCCTTTTGCGAGCGTAGCACAGCGGAAGCTCGACGCAAAGCAGCCTAAAAATAAAACAAAGGCACTTTAATTAAAAATGATCCATGTAACTATTAAAAAATTCAAATAGATTTCATCAGTTTTTAGAATTCAACAATATCTTTCAGCGATCTTGGTAGTAGTAAATTTAATTAAATCATCATCTGAGAAATACGACCCAAGAAATATTAGTTTGCTTATTACTAACCTGAGTCAAGTCCTTACGATATTTATTGTCAGTCAAAAGATTTCTCAATTTTTTTAAAGACCTTCTGGGACCAGACTTCATGGTAACTTTGACGGTGTTCTTAGCAGGACGATTGGCATATTTGCCCTTTTTCATCACAACCGTGAATCCTTTTTTGTCGGCCGCTGGAACAACACCAAGCGTCTTCTTGTGCACGATTCCACTGTATCGATAAGAGCTAACATTTGTCAAGTTGTTTGGCTCCTAGGACGAAAAATCAATAAGTTATAAACAAACTGTTTAAGCAATAAAAAAAAGGAATTTATAACTTTACTCAGGTTCGAAAACGGATTTTATCACGTGGTGATTCAACTATCATTGTGAAATTAAACATCACTGATGTATGTTCAAATTATATAAAAAAAACTATAACTTACCGTAGAAAACGGCTTTTTGATATCACGCTTCTTCAATAAGAATGCATTGTTATTGCGGATTATCAACCAGTTTAGATGCGATGAAGTACAAGCCATCCCAGACCTACAACAAATATACAGATTAATTTAATGTAAAAAAATATCTTTTATAACAAAGTAAACTCGTAAAATTTTCTTCAGTCTTGGGTGATGAATATAGTCTTCATGGAACTCTTCTGCATACTCGATCATCATTAGATAATTTAACAAATAATAACTTTGTCATAAAATGAAAATTTCGTTTTGGAGTTTAGCACGTGTAGAAATATGGAATATTTACCAGTAGTTTCAATGAACACCAGCATTTTTGCTATTTATAAGCAGTAGTATGAAACGAATCTGCTTTTAGTGTTAATAATACTTATTAATTTACAAAATCTATCACGTGTTAACTCAAAATCCACAAAGAGATAAAACTAACCTTTTTCTGCTAATTTTATGACAGGAAAGAAAGAGGAAACATTATGGCGGCCACACCATAGCTATTGAGCGAAGTTTGATGTGTATGCCACGCAAAGTTGCCAGATAAAATTGCTGGTAAGTCGTCAAGATAATGCCTTGAAATCTGTTCTGCCTGCATATATTTTGCTGTTCGCACAGCGAGTTGGCACCTAAGGATCGTCTCTGTTGATAGTCTATTCGTGTTCAAACACAGTTGAGCGAGCAGTTGTTCGCACAGCGCTGTTCTGCTATTATACACAAAATACACAAACGCAATATAAAAAATATGTGTTTATGCTCTCGCCTGTAAACACCTGTACATAAACCACAGATTATATCTGTGACATAAACTATGCTGAGAATATGGAAACACTCTCGATGATAAATAACATCTACATGTAATCTCCACACAGAAGCCCACGTTCTTTTGCCGACGATCTGTCCATGTGTAAACAAATTTCTGTAGTGTAACATTTATTTCTTCATAAGTTGTCAGATTTATAAAAAAATTTGTAACGATTTTTGTATTTACACAAAAACTATAATCAATAATGGTTCAGTATTTTAAATACCTTCAAAGCCGTATTCATTAAGGCGCACCGTAGTGCCCCAAGCCTATCCACGGTGAGTATATTACATGAAAACATCATACTTGTTTTATTTAATCATCAAATAATGAAACTCGAAATATACGGACTTTATATATAGGCTTTCCGAGATTCATATGAAGGCGTTAAAAATGCATATTGGGTACCTAACTCACTTATCAATATTATGCGCACTTTCTGAGATGAAATCTGGTATACATAAAATAGATCTTGGGGAGCAAGTAATCAGAAAAATCTTCTAAAACTGGATGCTATTTATCTAGTGCGACTAGGGTGCGCGTTTATTTATATGGGACACTTACACTACAGCTAGAGAGCTCAAATTTGGTATACAGGTAGGCCTTGGGAAATAAGTAATCAGAAAAATCTAAAAACTGGTGTTTTTAGGCAGGAAACTAAGGTGGTCTCTTATTGGTATTTGTGACTTCAACTATAGCTAGAGAGTCCTTATTTTTATGAGACTCTTCCACTGTAGGTACATAAATAAGCTGAAATATTGTATAATCCAACTGTCTGTAAACTTTAAGGTTAAAGAAGTATTATATACATACATAAGTATGTACTTACGATTGTTCATACATATTTATAAAGTATAACAATAAATACAAATTAAAAATTAGTTGTTAATTTCTAGAAGAATATTGCTCCTAGATCAGTTTTTTTCCCCAAAAATGTCAATTCATTGTATGCATCTAACTATACTTGTACTTTTAACCATATTAAAAAATTTTATTAACTTTCCGACCGGGGCACGACTTTCACATTTTCGAACAGTATTGAAATAATCACTGTATTCAACAGCTAGAGCTAGGGCTTGAATCCAAACGAGCTAATTTTCGACTATAAAACAATTGATGTAACCAAGAATCGTGTTGGTAGCTATTCAAAATGATGAATGCTCAGAAACGGTTATACGAATGGATAAAAAAACAAATCAATATCGAAAACATTGAACGGGAAAAGCTATGATGGAAGAAAAGTTTCCTTATATTATGACACGCGTAATTGGAATAGACCGATACCTATTTGAGGACATATTAGGCGTTCGTAAATATAGTTCAGTTTTTTGCTGTAACAAAATGAAAATATTGTGCGTTGATTCATATGAACTTGACGATGATGAAGCCGAGGACGATTATACCTTATAAAAAACTAATGGGATAATTTTGAATATAACGAGTATTCGAGAAGACGCTCTAGAATAAGGAAAATCGAAAACTTGTATTAATGAAAAATTTCACCATTAACCCAAATAAATGGAAGTAAAAAATTATAGTTGTTTAGGCTACAAATTACTTACATTTTTTACGATGATTTTTATTCTAAAATAACAGTGTTGTAAGTTTGAACTTGCTTTCGATTTTATTCACAATATAAATACATACATACATATAATACCAGACGACCGATTAGTCTTAATTGACAAATTTTGATTGCAGTAATATTTCACAGCATTGGAAGTAGCAATAAGTACAAAATGTTAAAGTTAAATAGTTCCACCAGCCTCCTAGATAAACTCCTCTCATTAAATAATTTCCAACATCCAATCCACTTATAAAATAACAATTTGAAAATGCGGCCGGTATAAAGACTTGTGAACTCAAAAGGGCATTAAAACGTTGAAGACCTGTATTTGTTAGCTTTAAGTTGGTTTGCATAAAATGTACATAAAAAGGAGATTTAAAAAGACCTTTAACAATTTTTTCTCCAACCAAACAACAGAAATTCAATATGCTCCATATAAAAACATATTCATAATATCCATGCCATAAAAAGACAAATAAAAATGTAAAAGCTGTAGCTAAAATTTTTCTTAATGCCGATGAAGTTTTACTGCACATTTCTGCGTATATGTGAGAGAACAAAAACTCGTAAAGGCCTTCATCAAAATATTTCCACATGTCGGAATAGTAATGAACAAGTCCAATGCAGCGAGGTTTTCGCGGTGGCTGTAGATCATCAAATTGGGCAAAAGCTATACCCAGACCATATGAAATAACATAGAACATGAAGAAAAATTGTCCCATAAAATAGCCAACGGCATATAAGCCAAACTTAGTATCCAGAATTTCCACGGCCGTAATATCTACTGCCATATAATGAACATATACAAAATGGGTAGCTAATTCTAGGATGAACCACCAAAATATTACTCTGGCAATTTGCCAAAGAAATGTTTTTAATTTAAGCATATCTATTTGGTTGTTTGCATGCTCTAAGACAATGTAACGATTATAACCCATAAAAGGACCCAACATTAGACAGGGAAAATATAAAGTGTAGCCTAAGAAGTGTGACAAAGCGTATTTAATATTTAGATTTGATCCATAGAGTCGACTCGATTTCTCACATTGTAAACTATAACTACAACCACGTAATATAGACCAACATAATGTTACCATTAGATTATGAAATTCAATGTAACCTAGATTATCCTGCAAATAGCGGTTCGATTTAAGAAATATCATTATAATCATCCATATAATAGACAACAGCCATATCAACAATTTTGATTGACCGCGGGCTGCAAAATAATATGACATAATCAAACATCCAATCAGGGCAATCGAAATCAGTTTCATTGTAACAAGTAGTGCTAGTATACAAACGATACCATTAGCTAAGCTTTGCCATTGACGTCGATATGTGCGTATCATAGTTGTTACTGATAAATGAAATATATACCATGGCCAATATATTTTCATGTATTCGTTAAAAGCATACAACTCGTCATTTGTATCATCCTTGCGAGAATTCAATATTGCCCATCCCTTGGGAAATTCATACGTAGATATTTTCCATATTTTGTATCGAGCATCAATTAACATCCATAGTTCATATGCAATATAAATAATATAAACAGCGAAATACGCAATAATTTCGCTTCTGTACAAATTTAACACTTTTGATTCCATTTTGGACGGACATAGAAGATGGCACCGGTATAATTGCTATTTTTTAAAAGAAGTAAACAAATACCTTCTTATTTTTTTCCATGCTAAATAAAATGATAACACTTCAAAGATGTAAAATCAAGTAGGAAGCACCTTATATTTTCTCTAACCAGTACATCACAAACTTACGAAAACAGTAAAATAATATAAATATGTTTAATATTTTTTTTAGTAGTTAGTGCTTATTAAAATTATTATGATAATCTGATCGATTTTATGTTGTTACTGTCTAAACATGATGACGTCATTATGTATCAATTTTAACTTTTTTGCCGTTAAGGTAATATCGGAACAAAAAATTACACTGAGATGGCATATAACCAAAACCGGTTTTTCTCCAAAGCAAACTTGACAAGGGATGACATTGATTAAATATAAATATCTTCACATGGACAACAATAACTACGACCAATCCAATTTGTAGCAAATTAATAGCATGCTGTTTTTTATGTTTATATTATTTTCCTTTATTGTCTTAAATATGAAATAAGAAAAAATCGCTTGCATTGATTAGTGAAAGATTTATGTTTTTATTAGTTTCTAAGTTGTAACGTGTAAATTGAGTTTTATTCAATAAATTTTTATATCTTTTTAATATGTTTGTAGATAGCATGTCAGATTTATATCAACATTAAAACTCTTAACTGCCATCTTGACATGTTTTTCTTTTATGTTATGTTAACTTATCTGGTGTAGAAACTCTGCTGAAAACAAACTATTAACACGTGCTCTTGTGTGTACTTTGTGATACCCTGGAATAAATAATAGCCTATAGGCTATGACGATAGGTTTCTGTAGTTTTGAGTAAAATAAGTAATAAGAAACTATAATGGATATAGTTAAAGAAGTTTTAGATAAACAACGGAAAGAATTAGAAAAATATAAACCCATAACTGTAGACAAGCATTTGGAATGCCACATTGATGTTGGCATGATGCTCATAACAGATCCAAATGATTTAGATAGCAAGGAATTAAAGTAAGTTAACATGAACTAATTAAATTGCGGAATATAAGTTACCACATGAACATATTTCATTGTAGTGAAAACAGAGAAGACTATTTGTTAAATTTAACTCGAGATAATACTCAACTATTAATTAACGAAATTTGGCAATTGCCTACTGAACGTGTTGATGAATGTATAGTTGCTAAGCTACCTGCGCCATCAACAGTTCTACCGCGTTTGCGTAAGGTACCTGGTCCAAAGGCAATGACCAAATGGGAGAAATTTGCTCAAGAAAAGGGTATTATTAAAAAGAAAAGGGGTAAAAAAGTCTATGATGATATCTTGGATGTAAGTACACTGTTAATAAATAATATCTTTAACTTTACATACATCATTTTTGTTTGTTTTAGAAATGGGTACCCACTTACGGTTATAGGCGTGCAGATGCAGAAAAACAAAAAGATTGGGTTCTGGAGGTACCGAAAAATGTAAATCCAATGGATGATATGTTCCAAAAGAAAATCGATCTACGTAATGAAAAGGTAGCCAAGAATGAAATCCAACGCATGAAAAATATTGTAAGAGCCAGAAAGGAAGAAGTTCCTCGAAGTGGTTACTTAGGTGTGGAAGTTGCCACTTCGGGACAATTGCAAACAGCTATAACAGTTGCCAGGGCTTCTACAGCATCAGTCGGAAAATTCCAAAGTAAACTGTCTAAAGAAAAAGAAGCTCGGGGAATCGGTGTCAAGGAATTAATACCGGGTTCGAAACGCAAAGCTTCCCACATTTCTAATCAACCAGAAAAGGAAGTTAACTTGGATCTTATTAAGAGCGTATTAAACAAAAAACCTAAAATTGATATCGAAAAAGCAATATCTTTACAGAAACATAATGAACGCCTAGAGTACGTGTTTTTCATAGATTATGCAAAGCGGACAAACTTAATATTTGTTTTTTTTTTTTGCAGAAGGGAATCCCATGAGGTCGGGGATAAAAAAAATAAAAAGAATAAAAAGGGTAGTGGTAAAGGCAGTCGCAAGGCAATTGGGAAAAAACCTAAAGGTGGCCGCGGTCAAAGAGCGCCGTCGAAGAAAGCAGCAATAGGACGCAAAAGAAGATAAGTCGCAGCAAAAACTACAAATTTGTAATAAAAAAACGCAACATGTAGCATGTTCATTTACATAACTTTAAGGTTACTACTACACGTACAATATATACAATATTGACCGCGATATTTATTAAACGTTTAGCATGCAGTATTGATGCATCAGCACCCATATCGGAGAATAACTCAATATTGTGTAATCCTGATCGTGATCCAAATATCAGATTATATATTGTACGTGTACCAGTTCCCTAAAAGAAAACTTTTTTAGGAAATAAAATATAGTTTACACAATCAAAGCTTCTAAACAATACTGCAATTGCAATACATGTGTTTAGAAAAATCTTAAATTAATTCTTTTTCGATGACGCTGCATATATTCGAAAATGAATTTTCGAAAGATTTTACTAAAATTTCTGATGGTGGGCCAATGTAAATTTTCGGCATTATCATTGGGTGTGTGCCACTGAGGTGGAAATGACGTTGGTATAACATGCAGTACGGGAACGTCTAAAAATATAAATTTTTTTTATTAAGCTGTGTTTTATAACAATAATAATAGAAAACTTACTCTCTTGTAAAAATGGTCGATGGTCATCGTCCACATAACCTTGAGCTTGCCGTTTTAGAAACATTAGATTATGACCCTCTAAATGATTTTGTTTCATCAAACCTTTTTCGATATCAGAGAGACTACTGTGCAGACCTTGTGTATTGACATAAAAACTGGAGAATTTTGGATTGGCAGAACCGATTAAATCTAAAAGAACTAAAACTTCCTGCAATATTAAAAAGATAATATTAATAAAAATAGGGCTCGTATTGTTTATACAACACGCACTTTTAATTGTTTTTTCTTTTTAATTATAAATAACAAAACAAACAAATTCCGGTCAACTTTTTGTTGTTCCACAACTGAAAGTTGTTTCCTGGAACTTGATTAAATGAAATAATACAAAGTTAATAATTGCCTACTCTTTTTATTTAAACTCGGCGTTTAGCTTCTAAATAATCCAATTGGATGTCGATTCTTCAATCATTTTTCACTAGAGAAAAAATATTTAATTCCCATACATGTTTACTTTCTTATGCAGAGATACAATTATATTTTAAATTTTTGCAGAAAGAACATAATTTTTGAGTTTTCATTTATTTGGGCAAAGTATCAATTATTTTTTAAAATTATAAATAATACAAGTCAACAAATTCCGGTCAACTTTTTGTTGTTCCACAAGTGAAAGTTTTTTCTTAGGTTATCTGGGGCGCTGAATTCAAATCTGCCATCAGATTCGGAAAAGGTAGAGATCCCATAAGATTATTTACTCACGCCCTTCAGAGCTGACCTGTACCAAAGCAGTATTACTGGAATTTGTTCACATGTAAATCTAAGGAGTATAGAAGTTCCATGTTTATTATCGCTGTGCTCACTGTGATGTAGTACACTGCCTTGCAGCGAAAAAGTTTAAAGTTTGTTTCTTGATTTGTTTTTCCGACAGTGTGACTGGGTTTCGTTCTCATTGGACTATTTCAACCCATAACCATGATGTTGATTTTCAATATTGTTTGAAGTTTATACAAATGATTTTTTTAATACAAATAACTAATCAAATGTTAAAGGGAAAGTAAGAAAAGTAAATCAACAGTTTGTTGATGGTTTTTGTTATAACTTTAATGTTTCTGTCTTTGGTTTACGTAATTTAAAGCTTAAAACATTTCAAGTTTTTTAAAAATTTGGGTAAAGGTTTCCTGATGAGCTGGCTTCAGGGGTATTCCCCCAACAAATAAATTGAAAGAATTGGAATAAAATATTATCAAGAATACATTTTTCGAAATAAATGCACTAGATATGTATGTATGTATGTACTAGCTTCCCTCGCTTCCTGTTCACCTTGACATATAGCCTATGGGTCCTTTTAAATACGGATCTATCAAACTTAATTAAAATTGGTTAGTTTCAGAGAGGCAGAAATTGTCTTTAGATCCCTTAAAGCGTGTAAACAAACCAAATTACTTTCACATTTCTAATATCAGTAACTGCTAAACACATCAACTTTATAATTTAGGTAATTTATGTACATATGTATGTATGTATGTATGTATTTAATTGATATACTACTTAGTGAGGTATTAATTTATACATACATACATATGTATGTTCTATGTACTTACAATTCTGTCAATATGGCGGGGTATAGATTGTGCTAAAATATTAGATCTAGAATTTGAAAGCTTTCGTGCTAAATGTCTAGAACCATAAAGGGAATCTATATTAGTCCACTCTTTAAAAGCCTCCTCACCATCAAAGAATATTAGCTATAAAAAAAGTAATAAATAGAACAGATTAAAGAATGAAATTATTCACAACACGTACCTCTATGAATACTAATAAGGCATAGGATATGTATTGATTTTATACATATGTACATACATACATATGTATATAGTTTTTATTATAAACGCATACGTAACTGCGCCGTAAGAATCATGAACTCTAGAAATTGTTCAATATATACATAAGTACAGAGATTATATGTACAATTATAAAGTATTTTCCCATAAGGGCGGGTCGATGTTGTAATGGATATTGATTTTAAGAGCTACGGTTGATCGGGGCTTAATGGCTTACCGCTACATCTGTAGCGGTCTTCCTTGACGGTGATATGCTCACCAAGGAAATTTTCGAGGAAGTAATCAGCAATGATGACACCGCACCAAACGGTCGCTTTTTGTGATGACATAAGCCACCTGGTGAACTTCAAGTAGATTGCACTCGCCGCATATACGGAAATTTTACTTACGAATATAGCAATATGGCGTGGCTGCCACAGACTGTCATTATCGACAAGTCCTTATTGGAAAACCCTTTGTATATTCATACAAACATACATACCATTAATCCCAAGTCTTTGCGGTCTCTATTTTGTTGCAAATAAGGCTGTAACGTTTTGACAGTGTTAAGCAATATTGTACATGGAACAGCAGAATCTATAGCGCCCACGAATCCTGGGTCATTTGGAAAATATTTGCTGTCATAGTGGCACGATAAGGCTAAAAAGTCACTGGCATTTGTATTCCAAACTCCAATTACAGTGGAAAATGTTACGTTTGCAAATATGGGCACCTCTTCAGAGAATTCATCTATTTCCACAACAAAACCATATGATTGTAACTCTCTAAAAAAAATTCAATTTAATAACGGGCAAATCTAAATTTTTAAATTCATTAAATCCTAGTTTTATTTGTTAATGATCATGTACATACATACATACATACATACATATGTATGTATTAACTTCATCAACTTTAGTCCGCTGGAAGTGTAGAAGTGCAACGCTTATAAATTCTAAAAACTACTTGCACGAGTATGTATGTATGTATGTGTATAAAACACCGATGTTGACAGTTTTAAGCATATGAGTATAAAAAAAAATTTTAGTTTCAATCATTTTTTTTTTGCGAATTTTAAATATCACTGAACTCGAACAAGAGTTTTAAAGTTAAAATTTTAAATGACACTATATAACACGATTTTGAAATATGAGATCAAACGACATTTTATTGCTGTTCCATATCTACCTTGTAATAAAGTTGCGCACCTTTGTATGACCTATAGATCCCACAACTCGAGGTTGCATTATATTTGCCAACGTATTATTAAAGTGAATATTATCATCTGGCCATAAAACCTAAAGAAATTAATATATTAATAAGTAAAAGCTAAACGGATCGTTTCGATTTTGCATACATCTTGAACTTGGAAATAACCCAATGATAGAAGAGAAAATAAAATATAAAAAACAAAAAATACTATCACTTTGTCTTTAAACATTTTTAATTTAATAAAAAAAAAAAGGACAAAACAAAATTAAAAAGTATGTGAAACAAGTTTTGTTAGTCGTGTTTGTTTCCTTTGTTTATAAATGTGCTAAATTTAAGTTTAAACCGTCCGCGTCACTTTTCCATATTTTTACGTTGTATTTTTTGCAACCGCGTAATCAAATCTCAACAAACAACTAAATCATGTGGTTTGAAATTATGTGGCTGGCTGCTGGCGACTCTTGCTGAGAAATCATTTTAAAAACTAACAACAGATAAAGTTATACACAATCCAGCTAATAATTATTTCAAGCACTCATCTGTGCTGTGCGAAAGCTTTTCAAGGGCTTTTCCAAAAACTAAAAAAAGAACTTACATTTTGTATAAAAGTTTTCAACTTATTCTCTTTGGTGGTATTACCATAAAGTATTCAATAGTTATTGCCGTGTACTACTATTATACGCAGAGGCGAAACTAAATTGTGAAAAAAGTAAGACAGAAATAAGACAGCAATAATACATCGCATGGTTAAAACTAAAATTGATTCCAAGTTGGTATTGAGACCAAGGCTTTTTATCGAATAGAGCGCCATCGTCCGTTATATAGAAGCACATTTCAATTTTCACTCTCGGAACGAATTCGATCGTGGAGTTATAAAACGAAGAGCTGTAGTAAAATTTTCGCACTTTTCCTAAATGTTGTTCGCTTTTATAATTGAATATAAGTCGGATGGGGAAAAAATGTATAAATATGTAGCGGTTTGATTGAAGAATTTCGATAGTTTACCGATGTGTATTTGTTTTTTCTTGAGCAGATACATACGTATGTTACATACATATATTAAATTTAATGACAAATTGAGAATGGGAACTCATATGGATAATAGAATCCCAATGCAATTCCTATTTATTATTTTTTGTGAAATGGAGGGCTCTTAGTTAGGGCCGTTTGGTAATTTTGTTGTTAATCTTCAAATTTTCTGTGATTTCCTTCCTGATTTTTGATTTTTCTAGTGTTTTTGTTGAATCTGAATATGGTGAATTTTCCATTTGTGGTGAAATTTCAAAGTTGGTATTTTTAATTCTTGGTAAACTTCTGATTAGTGGTGAATTTTGAATTTATTTTATGATATTTTTTGTGATGCCCAATTTTTGGTAACATTTTGATTTTGAATTTCAGCTTTTTGGTGAAATTTTCATTTTTAGTTAAATTTGATTAAAGTTTCTTTTTTTTTTTGATTCTGTAATTTAAAATGTTTGACTACAAATTAGTTTTGTGATGAATTTTGGTAGTCTGGTGAATTTAAAAATTGTGGTGAAATTTTTTTTCAGTTCAATTAAGATCTTTAGTACAATTTACAGATTTTATTTCCCCGTCAGAGTGAACGCGCTGATCAAATGGTACGAGTTTCAAGATCCAAGATGCCGTCTGAAAGTTAATTTCAACATCGGACTGACGGACTTTGTACCAAAGTAGAAGTGATGAACTAAATGAATAAATCTAATATTTCACGCATTATTATGATAACAAGATTTTTGCATAAATCCATACTTACATATGTATGTGTGTATATGGAATTCGGCTCAAACGCACTTAATTTCTTATTTTAGATCACTTTCATAAGAGCTAATTAAAATATATATGTATGTAGCATTTCATACATACATTTTCAAAAATGCAAATGCTGTCTTTAGCATACGATAAAATAAAAAAACAAATTAAATCGAATTTTTCCCCACTCCCTTAACCGTTTTTTCTAGTTAATATCTCATTCGGCGGTTTATACTAATAACAACACCCACCTCTCCTGTACATATGTATGTACTACAAGAGTGACTAAAAAGATTTTTATATAGAATTTGTAAATCATCTTAAAGCAAAGTTCTTTTATTATATTTTATATTTTATTATACATAACAAATTATAGAAATATTTTTTTTTAAATTAAATCTAATATCACAATTGTACAAAATTCTACCAATAAATGTTTATTTTCGTTTGATTTTACATATTTCCTTTTTAATTAATAGTGCAGTGCATTTTAACATTTCAAGCTTGAGTACAATAGTTGATAGCAGCCAGGTTCATACGAGTAAATAAAATTTTTTTTTTACTAAAATAATTTCGTTAAACAAAACTTTAGGTTAAAAAACATGTAAAATTAACTTAGTATTTATGCATTAAAATTATGCCTAACAAAATATGATTGTAATTCGTTTGTTTCTTAACTGCCGGAATATTCGAAACTGGCAGCTATTGGGTATAATAATTAATTAGAATTCAAGTATGTGTACGAATATGTATGTATGTGTTAGAATACATATTTCAATTAATAAATGGGAAATCAATATGAGAAACGAGTTAATAAACAGCTGTTAACAATGACTAAAATTGTTAATATGTGTGGAACAGGTGTGCGTAATTATGTTTTCATTAAGGTAGTGAATGCTTAAAAGGTATTTTCAATGCGGAAATGTGGTTTTTGTATAATATTTATGTTGTTGTGTTACTTATAACTTAGAACAATATCGAGATTTTACAGATCTCTGCAACATACTGGAACGCAATTCGCCTGTAGTAGAGGCTCTCAACGAGGCACCACTTTGGGTAGATCTAACAAAATGGGGACTTCTTATATCCAAATCACTTTCTTCGTCGATCTTCTTAGTCAGACATGGAAAATCCCATATACTTTGTCCCCTGCCAAACTCTTCGCCATCGGTTAAAGTTTGTGGTAAATCATGATCCAAAGTTTCAGGCAATAAAAGACACATTACGCCACCGACTATGCCCAAAATTCCCAATATTATGAGTGGCAACATAGATGAAATATAACTTAAATAAACTACAAACGGTGCAATAATTGAGGCCACATAACCCATTATATGAATAAATGCTACACCTTGAGCTCTAACTACGGTGGGCAAGATTTCGGCTGCATATTGTAAACCTATGCTGTAGGAGATGTTTACAAAGAATCTACCCATTATAGCCAAACTAGCGGAATAGACTCCAATTGGTGCTACAGTAGCTAAAAGGCTAAAGAGCCCACTTAACACCATACTACCACAGGCCAACCATCTGCGGCCGAATCGATCTAATGTTACAGTCAGTAAAGAATCTGCTGGAAATTCGGTGAAGCAAGCTACTGTGAATGTAAGGAATATATCTAAGCCTAATGTGCCCACATTACGAACATGGCCATCAAAGACAAGCGAAATTGCCATCCAGATAATAATCAACAATATGGTAGTTCTCCTTAAGCGCGGTGTTTTAAACAAATCCAATATTGAATAAGACTTATTTTTGGATTCGTCTTGCCTTAATCTGTTGCAACTGTCGATAAAATGTTGATACGTTTCAGGTGGTATGGTTTTGCCATTCATTTTTTCCACTTTTTTCAAAATCGATACAGCTTTGTTGACTTTTCCTTGAGAAACCAGCCACCTATTAGGGTTTTAATAAACAACTTTTTAGCATCATTCATCATTTTCCACTTATGTAATTAATCAAAATCAACTAACCTTGCAGATTCAGGTACAACTAAAGGCGTTAAAATTACCAAGAGTAGCGGTGTTGATGTAACTATAGCTAGTAACTTCCAATTAGCTAAATAATATGCTATCCAGGGTAGCAAACAAGCAGCCAGAGTAAAGAATATAGCAATGGACATGTTTGCCACAAAGGTGCGATATCGTGGACCAACATATTCAAGAACTGAAAAATATATGAAATTTTTATTAAAAACTGAAAAATCCGTGACGTAGAAACATCATTTATCTAGGAATAAATTTTGTTCTACAAGTTTAGAGTCAAATGCGAATAATTTTTTTTAAATCTTTTATTGAAATTGAATATTAATTATATTGATTATTGTAAAATATTTTAACTGGATTTACTTTAATCAGTCGTGACTGGCCACCGATCTACAATTTGCATGTGTCTGTATATTATTTCAAGACTTAACTAAGAATTCTTAGCACGAATAGCGGCGTATGAGTCCGTGTTTTTGTGAGTGTAATTGTGAGTATGTATTGATTGTTTGCAACTGTGTTATTATAATGTGGTTTTCTTACCTAATATGTACATCATGGTAAAACAATTGTCGAATGCAAATCCCACAAAGAATCGCATTAAGGCAAATTGCCAAAAGTTAGACACAAATGCTGTCATCACGCCCGCCGCAAACCCCACTAAATTACAGCCAATTAATGATGGAACACGTCCAAATTTATCTGCTATCCAGCCAAACAAGAGACCTCCAAAAATGGCACCCAAAAAGAATATTGATTGAGCATATGTGGGCAGAGCAGCATTGTCACATACCCAATTTTCTTCGGTGGCTACCGTAGAATAGGGTATATCGGAAAAGTTGTATGACCAGCCATAACGACAAGGTATCTTTGGCCAAGAAGGATCCGCTACTTGTATTCCTTTCGATAACATTTCAGTGTAATTGACATTGTACATTAAACAATTGTCATAGTCACCATTCACCATTCGAGGTATGGAAAGAGCCAACCTAAAAGTAATAATAAAATAATGAAATTTTGGCAACCAAATAGAAGTTATCTTTCATTAAAATGTTATGCTTGGTCTGCTGAAAAGAACATTAAGACTAATTAGAAAACTTATCAAAATTAATTTTACACTCTCTGTTAACAATCATTTTCGCGAAAAACTAGTTAATTTTGACCCAAAGAATCCATCGAACATGTTTAGGAAGGTTAAAAAACAATTCAGCATCACCTTCACTAAACGTAGACATTATAAAGTTTGGTCAGGATGAAGAAACCTTTCTTAGAAACTCTGGAGTTCATGCTGAGGATTTAGAAAAAGAACAAGGCAGTAGTAAATTCATAATAAGAGATCATGATACAATTTAAATTGTAATTGGCGCTTTGTTTGAATCAGTTCTCTCTTTTAACCTAATTGATGCTAATAATAGTTTGCATATAGATTTTGATAACTGCTTCTCCCGATTTTTGGGAACTCTGACTACGTTTAGTGCGTGCAGATAACAAAACCCCTTCTTGAAGATTATTTTATGACAAAAGAATCAATTTTTTACACTTTTAATAATTTGAGGGAAAATGTTCGTCTCGGTTAGATAATATTCCATATTTTTTACTTACGAGCATCCGAAAAGAAATCATACTCGAACATGTTGAATAATTCATACTTTCAAAGATTCTAGTAATCTCAGAAAGCTGCATGTAGTTAGTTTGCTTCCAAACATAAGCAAAATATTTACATGGAGTTTTAATAAAAACATAAATAAAATTTGCCAAAAAGCATAAATTTGTTGATGAGGGGCAATTTGGCTTTAAATTTAGACATTCCACTATTCATGGGATTAATTATGTGACTTCAAATATTAAGGGGAATTTGTATAAATCCCTTTGTATAGGCGCTTCTCTCCTAGATTTTGAAAATGCTTTCGACAGTTAAATATATAAACTAATAAAATATAAATTTCCCTTTCATCTGATAATGATTATATATAATATGAAAAGTGATAAAAGTTTATTTGTTTCCAACAAAAAACAAAATGAGTGGCAGAAAATTTGCTAGCGCAGGGAATCATGAATTTATCATTACTTTTTAATTTATTTATAATCGATCGATAACACAGTTGCCCTTGCCGATGATAATAAAATTCGGAAAATCAATGAAAAATTTAAAAATTATTTTAATTTTGCATAAAAATATGCGAAAAACTGACTAATCAATGAAAGATGTGAAACAATTCTGTTTCGCCCATCTGTGCGAAAATGTAACTTCAATATTAAGACACATGGGAAGGATTTTGTGATAAAGTCCGGTTGTAACATTAATATTCCAAACAAACAGATTGTTAAATATTTAGGAATTTACTTTGATAAATTTTTATATTTCAATAATCGTATCCATCTGCAAATTACAAAAGCAAATAATTAATTTTTTTTTATGCACAAAAAACTATTCTATTCAACATACTCATTTCTCAATTCGAACGTTAAAATATTATTGTACGAATCGTTAATTTGACCAATTTCAACATATAGTTGCCAAATCTGGTTTAATATTTCCCCTTCGTACATGGAGAAGATGAGCATTTTTTAAAGAAAATGTTTAAAGTCGCGTTATAGATCATCCACCCAATAGAGTATTTTAAAAGATATATATGTATCTAATACAAATTATGAAATTATGCAAAGATACATATGTAGAATTGACATCTTCATCGTTATTCTTTTAGTATGAAAACCCCGTTTGAAAATCTAGGCATGTACTGAATATAACCTAAATGTGGCTCCCTACTATATTAATGATGGAGATTTTATACATAAAACTCTGCAAAACGGGTATGTGCTTCTAGAGGCCTTTCTATACCTTGCTAGACATCGGTTTATCCAAAATGAATCTTGTGTTCCTATATTCTATTACATATATGCAAAAGGGAGTCCCTGATAAAGCAATACTTTGCAATCGTGTTACGAGACATTGGTAAATAGAAGGTTTGACTTGAAGATAAAAATATGTTTCCAAACATAAATACGAAAATATACTGAACACTTGTTTTACCCCCGAGCTTTTGTTTATTCTTATCACATATGAAAGCATTTTTTTTTTAATTTGTTTATGTAGTTATTATATTATTTTCTAAAAAAGAATTACTAATGTTATAAATGTAAATTATACTTGAAGTCTCGAATAAGGAATTTGTGTATTAATTTTTATTAATTACTGTAGGTTTATTTATAGTTTAATTATAAGAACTCGGGCTAAAAAAACGAAATGAAAAAAATCATATCATATTAAAATTCTACAGAATACTTTACTTCAACTTAGTTGGTCCGCATGTGCTTTGAAGCTCAGAAAATTTCGTATGATCAACATTGCAAAAATTGGGGTGTTAATATTATGAGTAACTATTATTATATATTTTTCTCAATCAACTAACAACTAATACGGAAATGGTGTAAAAACATTTATGTCAATTTTTTATATTTAATTTTTTTATTACTTTAAAACTTAAATATGTATATATGTAGCTTTAGTAAATTGTTATAATATTTTTTCTATTGTTTTTCGCCGTAGTAGATTTCTAAATAATTAGCTACGGTCAATAACAGCATGTCCTTGATATTAATATATTGTTAGAAATGATTTTGCAATCACTCATTCATACCAAAAATACCAGTAATACAAAATAATCGCACATACCTGCAGCATTCAGAGCGTCATTTATTCAATACGTACATAGGTATGTATATAGAAATCTTGAAGGAATTGTAGCGTATGATATTATAAAAACTGGAGTTAATAACTATTCTAGTTACTACTCGCACGTTAAACATAAAGTGGCTTAAATCATTCTTATTGCTGTTAATTATTTTACTATTGAATTATGGCCAGGCAGATTGAGTTCTTTGTCAAACATTAAATCATCAAGGTCGTTGACATAAACTGACACAAACTAAATTTTGTCTATGTGAATATAGAATGTGAGTACACACATACATATATATATATAGTTACATACACACATACATCCATACATCAGTTGAAATAAACACAAGTAGATTTTTAATGTTTGTTTAACCTAACTGCATACATACATACTTACATATGTACGAGCACTTGACAATAATTGTCTGCCTGTCTAAAAAGCTGTCAAACTTTAAGTTTTAATTTTTTTTAATTTCAGGCGCATGTTTTCACAGAGTCTTTAATATTTTTCTTTTGTTAAAATTTAATGAAAAACATCCGACTATTAAAATTTATTTTGCTGCTTATTAGATAGTTAAGTGTGAGTAATTAATAAATTATTTTATTTAATTATCGTTTAAATGTTGCAGGTACATAAATACCCGTGGATGCTTGTTTTAATCTCAATAAAAGAACAATATTTCATTGTTGTTCTGCCGAGAATTTGTATTGTTAAAATACTAATAAAAACTAAGGACCCGCGTTCATCACACACATACACATTAAGTAATGAGCAGATTGGATTCATCATAATATTTTTAAAATGAATTCAGAATGCGAGTATTACAGTGACAGGATAACATTTCCACAAAAAGAAGGGACCCAAAAAGTAAACACATGTTTACAAAATACTATAACTCATTTTGCAGACGATTTGTTATTGATTGACAAATTCTAAATGTTTATAACCACAAATGAGTACAGTACATACATATTTTGGTAACGAAAGTTGCTCAAAAGAATTGGCATAAACAAAGGTGTAATCTTCTTGCCGTCACTTGCAGTTTTGTTTTGCAAAAACAGCTGATGTCTCATCCAAATAGGACACGGATTTTATGCGTCATATGTATGTATATGTGTTTAGTTTTTTGGAAATTAAAAATTTATAATTTTAAAACAAAATATATCCCTGCACATATACTCGTAAATAGTTAAATTGAGGACCATGAATTATCGTCAGTTTCTTCTCTCATACCAATTTCAGCGTAGTAACCGAAACGAACACCAATATAAGGTCTGTTCGAGGTGCATAACATTTTTTTTATTAAATAAAGTGATAAATATGCACAAATATATGTACTTACAACTTCAAGTTTATTGGAAAAATATAAACAAAAAACAGCTGATAATTTTATGCTAGTTCGAACTTACCCAAAGAAAAAGTTTGTACGACTTTGTACAGGAAATGAAAAATTTTACTCCCTCATTTTCTATCCAAATTGCACAAAAATTGTTATCTGGAACGCGTTTGGACTAATTCATACTAGTTCGGTCTGGAACAGACCCATAGTATGTACTTACATTACTAGTGCCATGACTTTTTAAATATTTAGCAATTATGTAATATGGCATAACATAGTCAAAGAGAGCATAAAAAGGTAAGAAGAAACGTTATGGTTTTTTGCCCGTTTGTTAAAAATATTCCCACGTCAAACGCTTTACGAGTTTCAATACAAATTTTGAATGCATTGGCTCCAGGAAACATCATTTACTTCAAATGTGCAACGAAGCAACATTTGCATGGAACATGTAATTCTTGCTGACAATTTTCGTTTCATTTTTTCGTTGGTTGAAAACAAATTCGCTTTTTTTAGAAATCGTTTTCTGTGCGTGAACTTTCTGAACCCAAATGAGCAAAAAAGATTGGCTACCACGTAGGACTCTGCAACTACAATATACATACGTACACATATACATACTTATGTACATACGTAGGAACTTTAGTTGTGCGACCGTAGACCCAACCTTAAACATCACATTATGGTTCGACAGTTGCTCACACGTTAAGCAAATTCAAAAATATTAAGTCGCACGGTAGTGCGCTAGGCCAAGTTCAGGCCTAAAGCACACAGTGTATATATTACACGAAACCATTCGCGTTGTTTTACCCGCCTCATAATCTTGCTTCATTTAATCATAAAATGATGAAACTTGAATCATAAGGACTCTACGTATAAGTAACTTTCATAGGCCAAGTTTGAAAAGCTTTGCGAGATACGAAGGTGTAAAAAGTGCATATTTTAATACATATTCACTGACTCACTTGCTCATCAATATTATGGGACCTTTTCACTATAGCTGGAGAGCTGCAATTTGGCATACAGGTAGGTCTTGGAGAATAAGTAATGAGAAAAATGGGAATTTTTCATCTTAGGGACTAGGGTTCTCTCTTATTTGTATGGATCATTTCCACTTTAGGTAGAGAGCTGGAATTTAGTATAACCTAACCGTCTGTCTGAAAGCTTTAAGTTAAAAGGGGTTTTATACATACATTAACAAACAAAAATAACAAAAATAATAAAACATAAATGTGAAAAAATGGCCAAGTTCCTATCCAAAAATTTCGACCGTAAAGAGTACTGAGTTCAAAATGGGGACCATGTTCTTCATATGCATAATACCATCCCATTTCTCGGCCACTTGCTAGCTTGGCAACATTTTTTGCATCTCTTTAATATGAGAAAGGATTATGATGGAAAACATTTTCTTATAACATGCAACTAATTTAATGAATTCTTTCATAGTTTGCATTATTCCGAAGTTGGCAGTATACATACATACGTATTTGTATATCAGCCTCAAATGCTCTGTGATAATATTTTCGTAAGACCCTCTTGTATTTTTCACTTATATTCCATCGTATATTCACTCTTTTTTGCTAAGCTTATTTAGCACGATTAAATTGCTTTGGAAATAAGACTTCAGAACTTTTGTAAGAACACTTATTTTTGGGGCAGAGAGCACTAATAGATACATTTTACTGCCAGTTGCTTAAAGTTCTATATTTACCTTTCTTCGGTTGGTAGTCCATCGAGTTCTGGCACCGTACACCAATGTTGTTCCGGTATGAGTGTTAGAAATATTTGCGCAAAATATACAAAGACTACAAAAAATGTGAAAGGAATCATGCAGAGAAATAAGATTTTTTGATATTTTCCAAATTCTCCGATCATGGGTAAGAGGTCGTCGAAATCTATGGAGTTGGCTGTTGCAGTAACGACACTATTATTGTTGCCTGTTCGTGCATCATTACCCTCCAATTGTAAATCATGAGAGTTGCCACTTTTGCGACGAAATACTGTTTCCGATCCTTGTTCATCGTGAACAAATGCTATATTAGCAAATGCGCTTGTGTTTGTTGTATCCTTCGTTTGACTCTGATTACTTGCACTCATAATTATTTTTAATGTTTCTTTCTTTTTTTTTTTTAATACTCGTGATATTTTCAAAGTCGGCACCAAGTAAATTTTTATAACAATTATAAAACACTTGGTTTTTATTGATTCTGTTGTTGTTTTTTTTTATTGTTTATACTTATATGATTGTAAAAATGTTTTTTGTTTTAAATGTAATTTGCCTTTTGTTTAAGGAAAATTTGATTTAACACGCCCGTTTAAATTCTAATGTATCGCTTCATAATATTGATACTTTAGCTTAACAATTCTCCATGCCGATCAAACGTATAAGACTGAAATGAATGCTTGTACGACAAATCTTTTTATAGTATTTTATTTTAGCAAATACTAATTAATAATAAAAACGACTCTTTGGCTCACAAGTTAAAAGTAACGATTTTGTAGCTTTAACATTGTTGCAGTCTTTTCAATACTTTACATTGAATTCATTTACTTCTTAACGTTTGCGTTAAGAACATTTTCAAACCAAATTATGTTTGCTTGAAAGCTTTTGCACTTGTTAATGTTTTCCACAATTATAGCCAGAGTACGAGTATATTAAAACCGGTTAATCAAATTCATTACAGACTTCTAATCCAATTTTGTAGGTTTAGTATATGAATTGAAAAGTTCAAACTATAGAATCCAAAATGAAAAATAAAAAGAAAATTTATATATAAGTAATCAAACTAAAGGCCTATTTATGTTACGTTGGTCTATAATTAAACACCCTAATTTTTATTACATAAAGAAAAAACATGACAGCAGAATAAAATAGTAAAAACGTCTTCAGTTCTTTTCAAATTCTTTGCGAAAAAGAAAATGTTTACAATAGTTTTTTTTTAATGTATGGGTGGATATCGAAGCAGACCACTTACTTTCTGGATCCCTTTTCGACCCCCATTTCGCTCCTCAAATTGATTTCAGGGAACCGATCCGTAATCACAGCCACCTTACTTGCAATTGAGTCTCGTGCTAGCCCTAGCCTTTACTCTTAACTAAAGTGATTTCAGACTGTCGACTGGTAACTGTCGACACTCTTCCTCATCACGGAGTCTTTTGTAATTGCTAGCATCTGTCTAAGGCTTAGTTAGTGGCATTCACGTCTAACAAGTGTCTGCCCGTGGTCTTAAGCCTTATGCTAGCCAGTGCTGGACATTCACACACAATGTGCGCTACTGTCTCAGCCTCTTCCAGGCATAGTCTGCAAGTATCATCTTCTACGACTTTCATCTTAGCCAGATGGTACTTGAAGTTTCCATGTCCTGTCACTAACGCAGTGATCCAGCTTAAAGTAGCCTTATTATATCCGAGCACCTTGCTGGCCTTCCTGCCGAGGGGCTCTTTGAGCACCAATGGAGCCTGTCTACATGTATTCTCCCTCCATCTATTCAGGTGTAATGAGTTTACCCATTGAAGAACTTTAGCTCGCACTAGGCCATTCCCCAGGGCAACCCTGGGTTCTGGTCCATAGAAATCCACATCAGATCCCCTTTTTGATAGTTCGGTTTACAATAGTTACTTTTGACACTAAAATTTCAAAATACAGAACATATAGTCCTGCCCCAATTCAGTGGCATAACCTTGTGTCATAAATATACTCGTACGATACTCAAAGTTATTCAATTGTTAATGAACTGAGGAGTAACAAGGAATTAAGTAAATTTAATTTTAAAAAATGATTAAAATTTTCAATACTTAAAACTGATTTAAGACACATAATATTTGGCAAAGTTTTCATGCAACCTTCACTATAAAAAAACATTACCGAATTGGTGCAAAAAAGTTAACAAAATGGTCTTCACGATTGGTCTATGTTCGAAATTAGATTAAAATAAAAATTCATCAAATTTTCTTTCAAATTAAGATAATTAAGAAAATGCATCCATGCAACGGAATAAAAAACAGCCACAGCTCAAAAAATTTTAAATGTTCAGAAGTGACAAAAAACTATTTTTACAAAAATGGTTGATTTTCAAAGTGCACAACTCCAAATGGTGCTCCAGCGTCAGAATTTGAAATAACAATGTTTAGTTGAAACGAAACTCCTCAATTGCTTGCACGAGCCCTAATCACCATTTATGCGTACGCACGCCAAGAATTTTCTACAATATGCTCTGAAAGGCTGAATTTATTATGGAAACAACAAATTGGTACTTTTCCAAAGGCTTCTATTGAAAAATATGTTCACTAGTTAAATTGGCTCGATTTTGAAGACGATGTTTGAAGGATTTCAAAATTGTTATAATTGAAATTAGAGATTAATGAAAATTATTAAAAAAAAAAAAACGAATTTTTAAATAAATTCAAAAAGGAAAAAATTGTAATCGCTTCGTTTTCAAAATCTATTTCCATCAGAAGCCTAATTATTTAATTTTTATTTCCATAATTTGTAAAACGATGGTGCATGGCAAACGAATATCAGATGGAATTCCTATTATTGGTACAATTTAATTGGGAAGAGCTATGGCGAAATATCTATCGATCTGAAGCTTCCCCGATCAACAATACAAAGGCTTTATTAACAACGTTGTACAAAGAGGACGAATTTCAAAATAACTATTCATGACAATAGAGCTTTAACGGCTATAAGGAAAAAACATAGAGACATAGCTTCAAGCAGATCTGTGGCAAATGGATAATCGGTAAAACTTGAAAGGACTCTACCGTTATAAAAAAAAGGATTACCGATCTTTTAAAGTAGGTATACCGTTTATTTGTTGTAAAAAAGAATCTGTCGAAATTTTATTATTTTTAAGTTCAAAGAAAAGCCCTTACTCTGCTTCAAAAGAAAAAAAAAACATTTGTTATGGGCAAACGAAGGCCACGTTTTTATACACTACCAATTAAAATGATCTGTTAAGTTTCCAGCCAGTGCATGGGGAGGCATGTCTACAAAGAGTGTTAGATAATTTTATGTTATCAATAGGACTGTAAACGCAGAAAAATAAATTAGGAAATTAACTGCAAACTTCATTTTATCATCATGGCAGACTTCCTAAACGTACATACGTTTATACATACTTATATTTATAATGTACTAATGCAGTATTATTACAGTGTTCATACGTTGTGTAGTTACTCTTCCAATTCTCTCTGTACGCTTTGCAACCAAATTGTTTTGGATGCGTAGTTTGCTGCACATGCAACTAAGTATTTTGTTCCCAAATAGATTGATGCATTTGGGAACAAAATACATTATCAAAATTTCATATGTTGCATTTACGAATAGATTGCCATGTAATACTACAAAGCAACAACCATTCCGGGTTGTATTTCATCATGATGGCGCACCTTCCAATTCTGCGAAAATAATAACAAAAAGGGATACAAGAAAATGAAATTGATGTTCTGGAATGACCATATTCTAGATCAGACCTCAGCCCTATTGAAAACCTATGGGTCGTTATGAAAAGAAAGTTGCAAGATAACCCATAACGTACTCGGAAAGAAAAAAAATTTGAATATTTGGTGCTTTTGCACACCTACCTGAACAGTGGAAAAAAAATTAGGAAATACAATGCCAACATGGCTAGAAGCAGTTTGAAAATATAAAGGGGCAGTAGCAATAGCGTTGCAAAATATTCTGCCACAAGTGAAAATTGTAATTATCAAATAATTAATTTTTTAAATTATTCGGGATTTGACATCACTATTTTCCCTTGGAAACAAGGTGTTTTCTCGCGATAAAAGGTGTGCTGTATATAATTAACTAAAGAACTTTATCACTAAAGTTAATCAAAATTTCATCAATAGTCGTTTTTGTCTCATGAGTTTTCAGATAGACGGACAGACGTACAGAAAGTCATACAGACAGACCAAATTTTCAAAAGTTTGGGTATTGTATTCTTAATCAATGACTACACCACCATCAATATTTTCAAACAAAATATGTTTGTACGGACACGGTTATTCACATGAAAACTTTTAGTGGATTAAAATTCAATAGTTATTGTTGTCGTAATCTTGACACCTCGAGCGACCAACAGCAAATCTTACATTAGTAACTTTTACGTGTTATGGCCATGTTCCACTTTAAATGAAATAAATCTTAAATAACAAAATTCGATCTCCTGTAAATTGGTTCAATTAGACAAAATTAAAAGATAAATATTTCATTCGTTTATTGAACTTACTGATGATACAAATTGATGAGAACCAAATGGGCCAGACATGAATGATTCATTAAATAGTGATCTTGTGACGATCACAGAATG
This sequence comes from Phania funesta, assembly GCA_963932375.1. Lineage (NCBI taxonomy): Eukaryota > Metazoa > Arthropoda > Insecta > Diptera > Tachinidae > Phania > Phania funesta. Next base: position 91,625,787 of record OZ010656.1, on the reverse strand, counting down.
GGGTCGTGCGAATAGGGTCGATTTTAACCCCAATAAGACCCAGTGTTGTATGCTAACACACAGACGGACGACGAACTTTGCTGCTCCATCTGTAGTTATGGGTGGTATAGATATTGAGGAATCAGAAGCTCTTGATGTTCTTGGCATGAAGATTCAATGTGATGTCCGATGGACCCAACACATCTTTCAAGTGTCGAAAGAAGCATTCAAGTACCTAGGCTTCCTCAAGCGGTGTAAGAAGTACTTCACCCCATCCGATATCCTAACTATCTATATCACTTATATCCGACCGAAAATGGAATACAACTCTCATGCATGGGCCGGTGCTTCAAAGTCTATTTTGGAGTTACTTGACTGCGTAAAGGAGAGGGCGAAGGTACTCATCGGTGACAGTAGGGTATCCAACTCTATTGACTCTCTCGAGCATCGACGCAATGTGGGGTGTGTTTCGCTCCGTTCATTCATAAGCATACGTTCATTCACACGCACCACACGTACTTCATCAAGAGCATATCCATTTGTGGTCGAATGGCCAGAGGATCGCACAACGCACTTTATAGAAGTATGTAATCAATGCGCTCGGATTCAGAGCAACTAACTCGTTGCAGTAAAGGTAAAATACGAAATCGAAAACTTCTTGTTATTACGGAATAAAAAATTAAGACTCAAAATTAAAATTTATTTTTATAAAACCGATCAAATAAGTCTTTTAAGCGTCTGTTCATTAAAAAATTAGAATTGTGTGTCGCAATTTATTTTAACAAGTTTATTAACATAAAATCCATTACACATTTTGATCTTGAATATTATTTCTTTCATACGGAAATAATTTTACCTCAAAATGCAAATTATTTTCAAAGATGTCTAAAAATATCACAAAAATAACTTTCACAATTATCTGGAGCAAAACGACTACAGAATGCTTTTTTAGAAGCTCAAAAGTTCTATGAAAAATACAAATAAGAGAAGTAAATGAACTTTCAATGCAAAATATAATTAACGTTGCAACTTCGAACTCCAGTCTATACTCAAGGAAAACATGTAAATCTGCAAATAACAAAAAAAAAATCAACTTAAATGACTTAATTCTCGTGAGACTTGAGGCAAAATCTTTTTTTACATAAAACAGAAAACGTAAAATTATATTAGAAACTTTGAAAATAAAGTGATTTCCTCAACCACTGTGATCTTCGTGGGCATTCATTATTGAGATGTTAATATGTGCGACATTTCGTTCCGAAAGTTTCCTTATTGAACAAAATGTTAACCAAAGCTTTTTAATGAATATGTTGTCTCATTGCCAAAGTAATTTTCAAACATTTAAAATTTATTTAATGAACAAAAATATTACATATTTGTTCATACGCGTACATAAGTACATAAATAGTAAAGGCGTAGTTATTATATTTGTGGTTTCCATGAGTAACCGCGTAATTCTTAATAAATCTTTTGTGTTTGAAAATGCTTGATAAAAAGTGGTTTGTTTGTACTTTGTTGATATGAAGCATAAAACTTAATGTAACTTTTTTTGGCCAAGATACCCTAATGAAAAAGGGATTTGATATCGAATAAAAATGGTACTACGCAACCACCCATGAAGTAAATGAATATAAGGTGTTTTTTTAAACCCAATAGAACTTGCGAAAGTGTTTACTGTTAAACGAACTGTATGACTGCGCACACTTTTTGTCATTTAGGAACAGCATACTCTGCCAAATCATCATAAATAGTTTGACGCCTGGACAACGCTAGCAAATTACCCAGTTTTACTTCGAAAATCAGTCATCAACCGATGTTTTATCGCAAAATTGTGTACAGCGATAACGCTCATTTTTGGCTTAACGGGTTTGTTAATAAATAAAATGAGTGAAACCAATCGTGCGGCTTGCATGCTCGTGGCATCATTGGACTTTATTGCTTTAAAAATGAAGCCAGACCTCACGCTACGGTTAGTGAAGATCATCACCGCACCATGATCAAAAATTTTTTATTTGATAATATGGCTGACACTGATCCGAGTAAGATATAGTTTCAACACGATGGTGCTATGTGCCACACAGCGACCGCAACCATCGACTTATTGAAATCAAAATAACTTAATATCGACGTACTGTCAGGTGATTCCAAGGCCTAAATGTGCTTCGTCAAGAACGGTGGCCATAATTTTGTGTGTTATTTTTTAGAATTTAATGCTTCATCAGGCTTAAAAAAATCCTATATATTAAATTTGCATAAGCTGACAAGAAAAAATAACGTCAAATGCCATCAGAAATACTAACGTTTGTGGCTCAGTGGTTACGTCATTTCGTCAATTTCTTCTGACCCTACCTTTACTATTATACATATTTATTACTAAGAAATATGAGTGAATCTCAAAAAAATTTTAATAAAAATTTAAATTAAGACTACAAATAATTCATGAATTGTCTAGTCATAACTTTTTAAACCTCAACCTTGTGCCAATTTTATTTCAAATATTATTAACTTTATAAAATTAGTCTGTTTTGTTTTAGATTCCCTTTTATTATATCTTTATACTATATTTGTCAGTTATAAATGTATTTTTTTTTAATTAAAAAACACGTAACAAATACAATTGGGGGTAGCATTTTTGGGGCTGGAACGGATTAATGGCATCTCAATTAATTTCAATGGGGAAAATTTCTTTGAGATACGATCAAATTCATATACGAGCAAGGTTACAGAACGAATTAAACTTGTCTCTCGAGGTATCACTGTACTTGCCTAGGATAAGTTTTTATCTATTGTATTGTATTGAATGTGCAACATAATTAGGAGTAATTCTCCTCCAATTTTCTTTTTACATTTATTCGACAAATTCAAAAGTATAGCTTTACAACTTTTAACGCTCAATATTTATGAAGAAAAACAATAAACTTTTATTATTTAACATTTAGACAAGTATCCTACTTCTTGTTGATCACAATATTGCTGCAACTTGCTAAAGAAAAATGTGTCTTTATTTTTAATTTATATTTTTAATCTCAATGTTCTGACATAAAAACTTTAATTGAAATTTACTAAACTGGTTTTAGAAAGTTGCTTCGTATTCAATTGTTCATCCGCCCAACAAACATCTAATTCCAAATAAATATGATTTGCTGGTGTAAGGCTTAGTCATTATTATTTACACATCTTTGAAAAGTGCGCAATATTTCTCTTTTTGACTTATCATTTATATTATATGGTGATATTTATTGTATTTGTCAAAATTTAAACATTAAAAAAACGAATTTAAAAAATAAAAGCCAACAGGTGCAATCTCAATTTCCTGTATAAAAGCAGTTTTCATTTTCATTAAAAAAATATTGTACTTATCGCTGGCTGAAAAGCAAACCGCCGAAAGTTTAAATCTTAAAACTGAAGCATTTATTTTAATACAAGCAATAAACCTTAACACCTATACGACTAATTACAGTCGCTTAAATTTAAAAATAAATGAATAGTGCGCCAGGCCAAGTTCAGTCCTAATGCACACAGTGTATATATTATACGAAAACCATTCGGGCTGTTTTTACACCCCTCATAATTTTGCTGTCTTTAATCATAAAAGGTAACCTCATTAAACCTTCCCGAGATATGAGGGTGCAAAAAGTGCATATTTTAATACATATTCACTGACTCACTCATTAATATTATGGGGCACTTTCACTGTAGCTAGAGAGCTGAAATTGGATATACAGGTAGGCCTTAAGGCTCTAGTAAACAGAAAAATCTTAAAACAAGCACTTTTTATCTGCGGAGCTAGGGTTCCCCCTTATTTGTATGGGACAATTCCACTAGAGCTAGAGAGCTGAAATTTATACAATACCATCAGATTTCTCGGCAAACTTTTTTGTAACTTTCTAATATAAGAAAGGATTATGGGAAAAATGTTACCACGCTAGCAACTTGCCTAGAAATGGGAATGGTATTGTACATATAAAGAATTTGGTCCTCGTTTTGATCTCAGTACTTTTTACTTGGCCTTATTTTCGCATTAATGTTTTTTTGTGGATTCAAATAACAAGACTTTAAATAAAAAATAATAACCGGGTTTTGCGATAAGTTTATTCCGGTATTGCGTGCTTAATTCTCACACCACATACTAAGGCCAGTGTCGCTCACTGCTGCCAGAAGCGTAGACATTCAAACAATCAACAAATTTTGCCACCATTCAATTGCATATACAATTTAACGGACTGAAATGGTTTCGTTTTACAATATAATGAGCTGAGCTTGAATACTCGTTGTACTTGGATTGTGAGTTTGTCAAATAATTAAAAACCGGTATACGAGTAATTCAGTGTTTATACACACAAATGAAATATTTGAAAGAATGCACGCACTGCATCCGGTGTTCCTGTACTTTTAAAATAAATTATTTTATCAACAGTTGCTAAGCATGAATGCGGGTAAAAACACAGTCGACTCATTCACTTTCTACTTATTAAACACGTACAGTGGTCAAATCAAGTTTTTGGGAATATAAGTAACATGCCAATTTGTTGCATTGCAAATATTTTTTTGCAATCACGTTATTAAGCAAACATTGTTCTTCTTTTTTATTTCTTAGAGATTCTCACTCGATAAATTAAAAATATTTTAATCATTTGTTTTTCAACAAATGCTCACAATATGAAAAAAACTCTTTTTAAACTTTCCAGTTTGAAAAATTTATGTTACAAAAAAAATTTTTAAGCCTAATAATTAAATTATTTAATATTAAGTTCGACAAAATTACGTCAAACAATAAATAATTGAAAATCATAAAAGAATAAACATTTTACTGAAATTAAGCCGAACATTTAAAAAATATGAATTTTACTTTAAATCGGTAATTCTAAACAAACAATAAATAATTCACCACAAAAGCAGAAAATTAAAATAAAAAATAATTACCAAAAGAACATTTCCAAAAAAAAAAAAATTAAATATCACGAAAAAATAACCGAATTTCACTAAATCTGAAATTACACCGCGAATTTAACCACACTATTAAATTTGCCCAGAGTGTAAATTTGTCCAAAAGTTTTATATAAATTGTGAACGTTTTAACAAAAAAAGAATTAATAAATTTCATTATATGTCGAAAATTCACAAATAAATTTCGACATCAGCAAATAATTTAAAAATCGCTAGACACTAAACATTTTACCAAAAACCGAAATAAAAAAATCGGGAATATTCCACAGATCAAAAATTCATTATAAGACTAGAACGTTGTAAAATTAAAATTAATTTTCGTTAGATTATGCTTTCAATTATATTTTTATTCTTTTTTTTAAATTGTTACAAACCGTGGTTGGGTGAAGAAGGACTCAAGCTTCGACGCCGATCCTGAGCCAGAAAGGGCAAAGCGCAAACCGTAACAAGAAAAAAAAAGGTTTCATAATAGTAAATACAGCCAAATCGCGCAACAGTTGTTACAGCAGAAGCAAACATAATTTTTGAATCATACTTACATATATCTTGCAGTATCTGAAAGGTTTTTACATTATCTATTTTCACACTTTCACAATCACATCCCTCTAAAACCTACTTGACAAGGAACGACGAAAATTCGTTCAAAATATCTACATACATCAAATCGCCCTGTCAGAATGTGAAATAAAGAATCAATTTATTCAGGCTCAAGTTCAATGAATTACATGCAATTTCTGCGCCGCTTCGCACGTCATCATTTAAAAAATTATGGTTATAGACAGGCTGATTATTTATAATCTCGAACAAATATTTCGGCTCTTCATTTTCAAAAGAAAAGAAATAAAAGTTAAACATAAAAAAAATTCCAAACCTTTAACAATTAATATAGCAACTGTTTTTTTATTCGCTAGTATTCGCATTCATTATACAATCTTATGCAACAGTCATTCTAACTAAATACCTACACCTACGAGTGGAGGGGCATTAATGCAAAACTCAGAACTGAAATTGGAAATAACTTGCAAAATTTTAATTACCCAGCAAAATGAAACAACATTTTTTATTGTTTATCATTTCTGCTTATTATTACCACTTGCATTTTCTTAACTTCGCTGCTAATTGTTTCAAATGTTTTTGTTTTCAATATTAATTTTTTAAGTTTATTTCTGTTTTCGTACTTTATAAACTTTTGGAATTAGTGTTGAATTTAATCAATTCATTTAACCACTCCTTTCATATTTGCAATACATATGCATATTTTTTATATGTGTATGTACGTGGATTTCATAAATACTTACAAATTTCGTTTCTTAATACTTCAATTTAATAAGTTTTCTTTTATTATTTATAAAAAAAAAAGATAAAATGACAGATATTATACAGGTTTAATAATAGTTTTTAAAAATAATAAAATTATATTGTTTTAACATAAAAGCCAAATTACAAATGCTTATCTTTTAACATGTAATATCAGCGTCTCTTGTTTAAATTTTTCATTAAGTCAGAGTCCAATTCAATTCAAGTTTTCAATATTTACGAATTCGTTAATTGATTATTTTTTTAACATACCATTTTTCATTACAAAGTTTAAAAGTGCTTACATTTAGTTTTTGCTTTGGATTGGAATTTTCGATCAGGAAAATATTTTAAGAGCCGCTTTTTTAAAGCTTGCAACTGTAAAATAAGATATATTATTAGACATGCAACATACATAATGTATTTTAAATTTATATGTATTTTCCAGCAAATTAATATTCCTCTTTCATTTTGTATAAGTGAGTAAGTAGTTGTACTTAAATCAACAAAAAATAATAATTTATAATTTAAAAAATCGTTATTATAAACAGAATATTGTTTATAGAAACAGATACATCTGTAGAAAAAGAAATAAGTGTCTGTGTTAATGACTTTGTTAAACTTTGCTGCAAAATATTTATTACAAAGGCCATTCATCGCAATCAACAACAAAAAATATATATTTATATTTAATTTTCAAAATTAAGAAAAGAACCATTGGTACCGGAAAGCGTTGTCATAAAATCATAAATTTTAGTACTACGTTATATCGTAGTAATACTGTATATTCGCCCGAAATGGCCACCATTCCGTAGGTAGCAAGTTCTAGTACTGAACAAACAATTTATAGATATTTGCAAAAAAATATTTCGAAAAATGACACTGACGATTTCTCTTAACCAAACTTGAGTAGTGAAGATGGAAATTCATTCCAAATATCTATATCAAATCACCCTGTCGGAAATCAAATAAAAAAATTTCTTATTTCTTTTTTTTTTATTCAGCTATTTTACTATTTTCTTCAGAACGTATTTTTCTAGCGTGCATTTGTGAAAGTTTATTCCAAAAAAAAAAAAATATTTATATCAGTTTCCATAATTTTTAAAAGTGTACAACAAATAAAGTTTTTTCAGATGATAACATGTTTATCAACATACTTAAATTAAACTAAAAATATTAAAGGAAATTGTCAAAGGTATTTTCAGACCACAATAGTCAGTATTAAAATATTTAAAACGACGAATATTGAAGTATTTTATCGTTATGTCAAAAAATGCAATAGAAACCCGCATGTTCATATTAGCGGTAATTAGTGTTGGGTGCAAAGGGTCTTGCAAAAGTGAAAATGCAAAATATTGTAAAACGCTACGCTATTTTGCATTTGCACTTTGTCAAGATCATTTGCATGAAACAATGAATAGCGCTATTGTATTTTTTCTTTTTAGTTTATTTTTTCAAAGCAATTTTGTTTACAGTTTATGTTTTATTTTAATGAAAATACACCATTGATGCTTATGAATTTCAAAACTATTTTTAAACTACAACTCGTGTTGTGGACGTTGTAATTGTATAACAATATTTACATTTTGACATGCATACATATGTATAATATTTGATACTCAGTATTGTCGTATGAAAATACGACATAATTTTCTTTTTTGAATTTTGATAACTTTTATTGTTGTCTTATTAATCAATATAATTAAAAGCAGTAACTTTAGGCTGGCTTTTCCAGTTTATTTCTAATTAGAATATTCTTTTTAGAATCCTTTTTTGTTTTATGAAAACATGTTACTTTATGACTTAGGATTTCTTTGAGAATGTTTTTGCTGTCACTTATTGTATTTCTTGTGTTTAATTATAATTTGCTTATGCGTTTTTAGATATTTTTTTTAAATTACGACATGTTTATGCCACATCATCTTGGATTATATTCAATAATCACTTTTAAACCAATTAAAAAACAAAGAGCACAATTAAATAACATTAACATTACAAAGTTTGTTTTGTTTTGTAACATCATCATCATTATCATGACGTTTAACAATTTCAATAGTAAATTTAATATAAGTATGTATGTTTGTAATATTTAACACTTACTTAATTATTTTTGTTTCAAAATTATGCATTTTAATGTATAATTTTGAGTCTGCTTTAATTCATAAATATATAAAATAAGTATTTTATTTTTATATGTACTATATGTATTTGTATCCAGTTTAACGAATATATGGACATATTACGTTCTTTCAAAAACAGACATACATATGTAAGTAATATATTGATGCAGGTGTTTATATGCCTAACACTTATGCATGTTTAATTTATATCCGCCATTGATTTTATTCATCGCTGTTTAGCTATAAAAATCTTTCACCTTATATAGTATGTGTATATTTCAATCACGTAAACTCACTGAGTGAGTCGTATTTGTGAGATAGTAAATGATAATAATGACATAGAAAGAAAGCTGTTCGAGATACAATTTTTTGTTTATCCTCTAAACACGATTACACTTAAAACTGTAAATAGAATTAAGTGAAAAATTTCAATTAGACAAAGCGCTCAAGAGATGACATTATTGTTTTAATACAGTAAGTCATCGTTAAACAAATCAAAAGTAAAAAAATCACATACATATCAGAGTACATATTAATATATTAATATTGCAACAAATAGATGAGCATGATTTACTTTAAAATTAAAAAAATGACATCAACAAAATGTTATAAGAATCAAGAGTGTAGGCAATTCCGATCTTATATGTTATATTTTAGTAAAACCAGCACTTGTTATAGCAACATACAGTGCTACAGTAAATATCGAAAGGAAATATAAAAATATGGTTTATTCAAAATTTATAATTGTTAAACTAGTTTTTGCTTGAAAATAGCCTTCCCGGCAGCTATGGTATATGCTGTATGTGTGTATACACATACAAGTGCAAATTGAATGGTAGCAAACATAAATAACATTAAATATTTTAATTATTTTAAAAATTTAACAGAATATTTAAAGTATAAATCGTTAAGCATTTTATTATTTGATGTTACTTGTTTTACATATTGCTGAACAATTGTATTACACTCTTCTATACATACATACATACATGAACGGATCCTGCAGATATTTCCTAATATTTTTAAAAAAAAAACCATGAACAAAATAAAAGATATTTCTATTTTTCTTTAAATTTTTTACTATTTATTTAAAGAGCAAGTAAACAAAGACGTTAAAGAAAGATAAAAATTTTTATTTTAAGAACGTTTACATATTGGTGCGAACGTATACAGCCATTTTGTTAAGATTGGCGAAATATTTTCCTACACAGAATATGCAATTGTCAAATAAAATGTTCGTAAACTTTTTGAGGAAAGACATTGCCTAAATTAGCTTGCAGAATCTCAACTATCTAAAGGAAATTTAAATTATGTTTGCAAAAAAGTATAACAACTTAAAGCACTATAAACATTTTATATTTACTAAAACTAAATAAAAAAAATTAACACTATTTCAAGTAAAATTCAATAAAATAAAAAAAAATATTTTAAAATTTCCAGCACAATTACATACATATGTCCTTACATATATATTATATATATTTTCTTAATTTGTTTGGTGGAAATCAAAATAAAAGTTTGATTGATATGAAGTTAAATACAAAACTTACATTTTCTAAAATTCGAACTTAAGAATTTAATTTTCATTTATTAAGATTCGGTGACCTAGCTTCTACGTCATACTCGCTTACAAATTCCTACTGAAGTAAACTTCCTTTGTATTTATGAATTATTATAAACATTTCTAATGGCATTCAAATGAAAAAAATGTAATGTTTGGAAATATGTCTGTACATACTTGCAGATATATTTTTTTTTTATTGATTTCTTTTTATTTTTATTCTTGTGTTTTTACGCATTCGGAATTAGGCTAAGCAAAAGTATCACGTTAAAGAAATAATACATATGCACTTTAGTATAAAATCTGTGGTCTAAAATGTTGGAAGTATATAAGCAGTTTGAATATTATGATATATCCAAACCTTTAATTCATAGAAAAAAAGATTATAATTAAACTTTATTCAGATATTGCATGGAATTTTCTGAAAATACGTTAATTATTCATGAAGAAATAATAATTTCTTAATATGCATTTATGATTGCTTTGTAGTGTTTTCCTTACGCTTAACAAACTTAATTGTTTAAAAGTAAAAAATTACATATAACAACCTTTAAATGTAGTTATTGCTATTAAAAGACTCAAATCTTTCTTCGACTAAACGGTATCCTATAATATTTAGAAGACCTGTAAACTATTGCTGTTGGAAATAAAGCGTTTTAGTCGCATCACTTTCACGTTTTATGCAAATATTATATTATAGCAGTTAAACTCAAATCTGTTTTCATCATATTAAAGATTTTTGTATTCCTGCTCAAAAAAAAAAACGTCATATAAATCTTTTTTCCACCTATATAATATTTGAAGAGATTTCTGGTTTTTAAATTGAATACGAAATACAGAGAAAAAATAAATTACTCATACTTCTTTGTTTTTAATTGTATATGGTTTAGAACATTTTACTTTTAGAAGATTAAAAAATTATCGCCACTAAAATTAAATAATTTAACTAAATTACTCATCTGCAATGACTTTATTTAAAGAACCTGTGATAGTTTTTATCTCGAAAAAATAGTCGACTAAAAAATTTAGTTAAATAGTGAAGAATTTTATGGTCTAGATTTTTGGAAAGAATTTCCGTCACCTCTTGTCAAGTTCGATTTTGGTGGTTGGTCTCCAAACCGAACTTGACAGGGGATTACGGAAATTCGTTCTAAAAATTTTCATTAAATCACCCTGTCGGAATATCAAATTTATGGTCATTTAGTTTTTTTTAGAATATAAACTAAAGAAACGAAAATTTAAAAATAACCTGGGTTTTGTTATACATATACAAACATTTTACATCTATATCGTAGCATAAAATATCATTTGTGTCCGAATCTCAGCTAATAACAGGCAGAAGTAGGAGTAAATAAATAAGCTTAATTTATTTCAAAATTTAGTAGTCATCATTATAATCATCATCGTCGTCGTTTGATTCATTTGATTCTCCAAATAGTAAACTCATACTACTTTGATGATGCATCTGAAATATTGAGCAACGAAGAAAAGAAGAGGGGATACTAAAACTTCAGAAACTAATATAATGCAAAGTTATTGTTTGATTTCTTGTGGATAAAACCAAAACTAAACTCTATTCCTAAAATAAAATATAGTGGTAGTATATATGTATTATGTACAATTATATCCCTGATGGTGATAATAAAATATATGCTTGTTAAATACTGAATATTCATAGAAGAAATGTTTTTAAACTCTGTTTTAATATACATATAAATCCATAACCATGTATTAAAAAATAAACCCCAAGCAAGAACAAAATTAAAAAAAAAAACCAAAACCATCACACAAAAACATTATATCCTTCAATTATTGTCTTTATTAATGTTTTATAACGCTTTTATATATGTGAAAACGTTTTGTATTGGGCAAACTGAAACTCTGTATGTATGTTTTTTACCTTAATAAAAACTTGAAATAAATTTTACCTTTTTCAATGTGTGTAATTGTTAAATTGATGGATGATGTAGAAAATGAATTATTTACATAACTGAATGCCAATAAATATGCACTTTTAAACAAAATTTGAAGTGAATGAAGGTATGTAGAATAATTAATCTTAATACATAAATCAAAATTAGATTAGTTACACCATTTATAACTCAAGAACAGCTGCACTGATTTTGAAAGCTCTAATTTGTTGGATTCGTCTCCGTCAGAGAAAAAATTAAACGGAAATGAATTTTTTAAAAAAAAATTTTTTTATACATATAGTTTGTGCGTGCGTAACTGAACTCCACCTAAACGGCCAGGGGAAGACGTTTTAAAAACTTTTTTTGAACCAAATACTAGGGTGGCAAGACAACGTCTGTCCGGTCTCACTAGTTAATTAAAACATTTTAATTAAATCTTCTGAAATTTCGTAAATAAATTAAATGATGCAATTAATATTAAACTTACTTTTAGAAATCTTATTAAGCAAAAATCCATAATAATTAAACGATATGAAATTAATTTTTTTTTTTTTAATTTATATAATTTTCAAAATATTAATAATATATTGCTTTTGTTCTAGCCGATACTGTATTGAAAATGCTTTAGGATTCATTGGGGATTTTTTTTTTTTGTTCCAAATGTTTTCATGTTTAAAACATTTTAAAATTATTTATTGTTCTCTATTGATTTTATATTTTTTATTTCTTGTGTTTGCTAAACTGAAATATTAAATTGAATTGCATGAATATAAAAAAAAAACATAAAAACTACTTTATTTTCTTATAGTCAATCAGTCCATTTTCCACGATTCAAAAGTTATAGTGAAAAGGGAAGCGTAATAAATATAAAAGTGGTTATTTTTACGGATCTATTTATAAAAATAATAAAATATTAAAGTAATTAATGTATGTATGTATTTATGAATGAATATGTTAATTTTTTGCATGAATTAATAAATTTTATAATTAAGCAAATTAAAGTTTGTAAGTTTATTATAACCGTGTATAGATGAAAATGTGTTTGTTTTTTATTTGGAAAATATTAATAATTTACTATACCTTGCTGGAATACTTTTGCGTTGTACTACTAGTACCGCTGTTTGAACTAGTGTGATTTTGTACAGCATTCGAACCATTTGTTTGATTTGAAGTTAAAATTCCAGCAGTTATCAAACCGCTGTGAATACCACTACTACTACTTGATTTTGAAGTTAATGGATCGTGACTACGTTTCTTGTCTTTATCTCGTTCCCGATTTTTCTCGCGATCGCGGTCTTTTTTCTTGCTGCTGCTATTGTGCCCCACTGTAGAGAGGTTTGAGTGGGAATGTGCGGCGCCATAGGAAGGAAATGCAGTAGATTGACCATGATGGCTATATGCCAAATGCGTCGTAGCTGTCAATCCTGTGACCAAATCAGTTGAACCACTACTGTAGCTTTCGAGTTTATCCTTCGAAATTTTTATTTTTAAAACCGGCGGAGCATGTGAGGCTGCTGAAACGGCATTCGTTTGACTGGAAGAACCTGTGTTAATATCACCCATTAGACGGTCCTTGGGTATTTTAATTTTAAATCCTATTGGCTCGCCAGCAGCTTCTAGTTTTTCTTTGGATATTTTTATTTTAACATGTTCTGCTGCTCCTGCGGCACTTGAATTGCCAATGTCATTTATGTCTCGGTCACGTTCCTTTTCTTTATGCCGGTCTTTATCTTTTTTGTGTTTTTTTCTCTCTTCTCGATCTTTTGATTTGTCCTTTTCTTTGTGTTTATGTTTGTCTTTTTTCTTCTTCTTCTCCGACTTACTGGCCGATATATCAGTATCGTCGACTTCCATGGCGGAAACATCTGAATTACCCGACAAAACATTATGGCTAATAGATGTTATGGAGGTGTTGTATTGATTAGGTTGATTAGTTAATGAGGTAGTAGCTGCGGGTTCAAACAGTTCGGCGGGTGGCTGTAAACTAGGTGTAATAATAGAAGGTTCCGTCTTCAATAAACCGCTCGAGCTGCACAAACTTTCCTTCAGAAGGTTTCGAACTAAGTCTGCATTAGTTTCTATACCGTTTACAACTTGATGCTTTCCAACATCGTTGCACACAGCCGTCTCAATCTTGCGTATTTTGCTGTCGCGCATAAGTAATTCGTCTTCTTGTTTAATGGTCACGGATTCATTGGGTCTCTTAATGCCACCGACCATATTACTTGTACCAGCAAGTTCGTTAAGGTTGGTTAATGAATTTGTAAATGTTGAATCAAGTTTTTTAGGTATTGCATTTTTAAGCATTTGTTGCTGCGCTAGTGCATAGCCACCAGCCGACCGTCCATTATCTTGGTTTGTTGAAATTAACCGATTTTTATCCTTCTTAGATGGTGTATCTCGTTCGCTTTTTACCTTTGGAGGACTGCTTTCCTTATTATTTATAGAAGTGTTAGGCCCTTTGTAACTGCTAGCTGGATAAACCTCAGAATTTTGAGTTAAGTTACCGGAACTATTTATGAAAGTATTCATACCACAGCCTGGTAGAGATGGAGGTTGCACTTGTTGAGACATCTGAATCTCCGTTTTTAGACTTTGAAGCTTGTCACTCCATTCGGGACTAAGCAAAGAATTGGCTCCTTTCGCAGCAAGATTATGAGCTTGTTGATTATATTGGTTACCAGAATGAGAGGGTTCTTCGGAATGCTGTAGAGGTTCAATTTTATTATAATTATTGCTAACAAGAGAGGAAGCTACGTGGGGCTGGTGATGCAAGTCGTGAACTGCGCTTAAACCGCTATATGATTGGTCTGAATGTACACGTTGCTGTTTGTGGTGGTGGACTGCAGTTTGCGGCTGCGGTTGGATATGGACGGAAATTTGCTTTGATTGTTCATGCTTAAGGCTACTACTACTATTGGTATTACTGTTGCTAATGCTACTATTACCACTGTGACGTGATCCCTGTTGTTGTTGGTGAAAGTTGAGTAAGGGTGCAGCAGGACCATTAGTGAGTGGTTGTGAAGGCGGCGGATTATTGTAAACGTCTCTCGATGTATGCATTACGTTACGACTAATATCGTGCATTATATCCAGCTTTGACGATAATTGACCACTACTATTGTTTCCTGTTGGTATTTGTAAATTATTGCCAATGTATTGTGAGGACACCGAAGATGAAATCATTTTGTTACCACTACTGTTACTTTGCTTATTGATTTGATCAACTGCCAGTCGAACTGTATGTTCTTTTGAGGATATTGAACGATTGCTTTCTTGTTTTTGTGCCAATTTATGGGGCATCACATGTGGTGGCATATTTTGACCAGACGATGGCGGCGGGACTGCCAAACTTCGCTCTCTGGACTTGTGATAATTTATCTCCATAGGATGACCTTGTGATGCAGACTGTCTTAGTGGTGGACCTGACAGACTGTTCGACAACGATGACCTTGACGATGAGGAGTTGGAGGATTTATTTGATGAAGGTGCCATCATCGAGTTATGTTCTCGTGGTGGCCGATTAGAGACCATATTACTACCACCGTACGACGGCGGTTGTGGCTGCTTGTTGTGCCCAGCGTTGATCTTTTGGTCTTTAAAATCAAAACCATTAAAATCTGTTTGAATATAAAAAAAGGAAAGGGCATATTATTACCGGTTACATCGGCACTTGAATAGCCAATTTTAGTAGGATGCTGAGTTGACGAGGATGAAGAAGAACTGTGGTGAGAACGGTGTTGATTGGAAGAGTGAAGATCGGATTTGCGTATTTGCTGAGGCGGTGGTGGTAGCATTGTTTGCGACATAGTTCCACTTTGTTGTTGCGGCAACGCATCACCTCCTGCCGATCCATGGCTGAAGTACTGTGATGATGATGACTGGGATTGGCTGCCACTATTAACAGCTGCCTCGGCTGGATGGTACATTTTCATATTCATCATGTCCGAGACTTTCCAGTCTTGATCTGCCTTTTTTTCTTTCACCTGTCCCTGACGATTACTTGCGCCTTGAGCCAAAGCCTTAATTGAATTCAGTTTCGATTTAAGACGAGCGGGGCTCTTTTCATAAATGGCAATAAATTCATCTGTCAACTTCTTCAGTAACTCCATTGTCACCGACTCATCCACATAATGAAACCAGTGTTTTCCCTCTATGGATTGAGGAATCTAACAAAGGGATGGGACAAGAATTTAATTTGTCACTAAAATTCGACTTTAATCACTTTGGGATGAACCAAAACAATTTATTTTAAATTATGAAGATTACCTCCCAACGAGACCATTTACAAGCTAAATATATACAAAAACATGCCACTACCGATGGTTTGTATTGCAGACACATTGAAGTTAAATGCAAACTGTTAGATGCCAAAAAATACGAGGTTTGCGCCAAATCCTTACAAGCTAAAAATAAAGACAATTTTTATAAGAAAAGTAGATTCAAATTATTTTCGAGTTCTTTTAGAATTTTTAAATGTAAATACCAAATACAGTTTTTTTTATTACGTATTTAGCCTCATTACAATTGGCACCACATTTTGCCATATTACCGATCACAACGCCGTCAAAATACATTCTATTGGATTTTCCTTACTTTTGCTGCCGATCCCCTCATTTTTTACATATTTTCAAATAACAAGAACATGTTCGAAATAAAATGGTAAAAGTTCTTTTATTTGGTTGTTGTAAGAGTTCTGCTGGAGAAATCTTGCCACCTCTCTTGGACTTACCAATATGTTTATGGAACGGAAATGAGTGGGCTTAATGTAACAATTGCAGAGATGAAATATATTGTGAGGGCTTTGTACACAGGCAGGGCAATGGTTTACGGTGCCTGAAATTATTCGTTTTCTGCAGCGGTTGACCGCATGGTACCAATTGGTTCTTAATTGTGCCAGTGTTACCAAGTATGTGTTGGTAGTTCTCCGATATCGCAGGTAAGTGGGCGTTTAGGTCATTGTTTATTTCTAACCATTGAAAAGTTTTAAGACCGCCAGTCTAATAGATTCTTAATTGAGTTCGCTGCAGACATACGATTAATGTCGGTGGGAATGACGTCCCTGAAGGCACCGCGATATCGTCGAACCTCCTGCTGCTTGTGTTGGGAAAGGATCCTATACCAAGACAAAATGTGTTGGTTGACAATGGTTCCAATTGCAAGTTGGCTGTTTTAGAGTTCTTCTAGTGAATTCATAGGTATCTAATGAAAAATCTTTATAAAATTTAACAAATCTATCTTGACCTAAAAATGTCATACGCATAAAGAATAATAAACACCGTATGTACATACATACATCATAATCAATATCTTATATATAAACTAATGTCCTCCAATATTGGGCAATAATTGGTCTTTTTTTAATTTTTGACCTAAAACTAGCCAATTTACCTTTAACCAATTGGCATGTTTTCACAACATGTGTATGAGGATGATCAATAGCGACATCGAAGCCTAATGTTTGCAACAAAACATTTTCATTGAATACCAAATCTTGGGCCTGATCAAGATAGTAGGTATCTGTAGTGGAGGTGGTTGGCTGATTTAAACATTTGTTTGCTGCCTTTATAACGTGTTCCAACTTGCGCGGTTGTTCTTCGACTTTGGCGGCCAAAAAGAGACTAGCCGCAGCAATGCCATTACGATGAAAATGCGTAAACGAGTGAAATGCATAAAACCGATGCATATACACAATGGCAGTGTTAATGCATAATTGTGAGCTGTAAGAAATGTAAGTCAAATAAAAAAATTCACAAGTTATAATTCTACGCTACGTACACCTGAAGCCTTTGACCCATTTCCTGTATAAGATAAGCTGTCATCTGACGGTACGACAGTTCTTGATCTGGAGATATACCAGCTTTACGGCTCGGCGAATTACCTAACTCATCAGATGTGAAGTACCACATAGAGTCTTTGTCCCTGTCGCCCCCATTAATACGAGCAGGTGAAGGACTTGGCATGCCACTCATTGTGTTTGATGCGCTAATAAAAATGGGAAAGCTTACCCAATATAAACAAAACGGGAAAACTACCAATAAATGATGTTTTGGTATAGAACAATAAGCAATTAAAGCATATAATTCTAGGCATTTAAAACATCAATATTATGTTTTTTATATATCCTACTTCAGCTGTTTTGGTACATAGGTATACATTTTAAAGTACAGGTTTCTGGAGGACGTTTATTATTTATAGAAAGTTGAAATTCTTGCGTCGACGCAACAAAGCACTACATTACATTTGTATCCAAAGTCAGTCAATTATATTTTTGTTTTCTTTGTCAAAACAAAGGCAATCAAGAATTTGACAGAATTTTTCGACACAATAATAAGAGTAAAATTCCTTTGCGGGCTTTTGGCTAATAAAGATAAAGCTTACTCCGCGTTCTTCGAGAAGGAAAAATTTCCGAAATATTTATAGTTTGCCATGAAGCCACGAGTATTTCGAAACATACACATATACACTCTCACATACACTTCACAGAAAAGTCGTCAAATGAAAATTTTTTCTCGATTCACAGAAAACACAATATACAACAGCCGCCCTGAAAACTCCGCAAATTACGCAACAGGCGATCTTATATGAGAACGCAATAATTGGATGAATTATAATAACACATTTATTATCCTTTTTTGTGCTAAATCCATGCACTGGAGTTGATGTTTTTACGAAAAGTTTTAGGAATTAACACTAGAAAGAAAAATGTATTCACTCACAGGAATGGCCGAACGACAAATCACAAAACAGAGATGCAAAAAATGCGTACTATAGAGTTGCCAAGACTAAAAATTGGTAAAAATTAAGGGATAGGTTTTGTTTTCATACATTTTTATTGTGTAATTATTTAATTATTAACTTTTAAAACAATTAATATTGCTTTGTTTGAATGTTAAGGAAGGAAACGAAGTTAACTTGTAACTAGACAGTTTTATTAACACTTTATGTAAACGTCAGCAAATTAAGATATCTATGAAACAAAAAATGTTTTGAAAAAAATTGTTTATAATAATGTCAAAATTTCGGGTTTTTAGACCTACTTGCATAAAAATACGTTCATCATTTCCTGAAAAATTGGATATCATTAAGCTTACTGTATATTCGTTTACACTCTACAACTCGGTGTATGTTTCTGTCACGGCCAGGTAAACTCACTAGCGCGGCTGAGTGCAAGGCATATTTATCTTAAAGTTAGATACGCCTTGGATGAGTGCTTCTTTTGAACTTATTGGAAGTAAAATTTTCATTTAATAAAATGTTTCCCCATTTCGCATAAATTTTTTAAATACTTGGCATCCAATTAGTCCACAAAAGTCATCAACTGCGGTAATGAGTATATTTATTTAATTCGTCTTGATTAAAAACAAATTAAGTATTTTTCACTCAGGAAAATTGATAAGAGTTAACCTCACGATTGAATTCAAAGCATATCCAGTTAGTTGCGGATGTCAAACTTTTTTTATATAGAACTATTGTTCGGACAACTCTGTTTGAACATGAAGCGACAATGAACAGCGACGGTCATGACTAGCACAATTTCTGTGCGAACAACAAAATGTACAATGGCTGAACAGCTTCAAAACGCCATGTTAAGAAAAATAACGTTGTAGCAACAAGCAATGCTTAAAATTGTATACAACCAATGAAAATTTAATAACCAGTGCTGTCAGAAATTTACTATATGTAGTTACTCACTTCCGCGAAATAAACAGACATATCAGCATTGCGATTCACTAACTTTTAACGATTCGACAGTCACAAAATTTGTCGACAATTTTTGTTGTTTGCATTAACGATTGTGAGTTACACTAACTACTCGTAAACGACAGTTTTTTTTATTGAAATTGATATCAAGTGGCATCACTGTCAAAAAAATATCAAATAAACGAAAAGCACAAAGAAGAATGGTAAAACAAAGACTCAAGGAGTATTAACTAAGTTAAATAGGCCTTGCAAAGACTTTTTGGAAAATATTGTGTTTGCGTATAGCTCTTTTTACAAAACCTTAGTAAAAAATATTTGAGGCTTTTTCTACCTGTAGTATAAATATGCTATGTATGTATCTAAAGCCTTGTTTAATACAAATATTGTGTATAAATGATTTTTAAACAAATTAAAAGTGCCCCTAAAAGAAGCAATGAATTTTAGTTTGTCAAAAAAATAAATAGCACTAAAATATACGTCGTTTATTTTTGTGTACAATTGTCAATGTCAAGCTAACAACAACAGCTGTGTAAACGATTGCAAATGTTATTTAAAAATGTTACTGAATAGCAATATCGTTAATTTTATTGTTAAAATTTTTTATCGATGCGATTGTCGTTAAAAAAGAATAGTGAATCACACCACAGATGTATTCAAACGGTGAACAGATTTTTTTTCTTTGTTCTAAGCGAACCCAGAATATTTGCTCAACTACAATATCAGTTGTGCGCTTATGGCTTCCTGTTGTGAATCAACCTGTTGCCTTACCAAATTCTATGCAAGAAAATAGAAGTATTATTAGAAAATATTTTTCCAATGCAAATTCACAACTGTCTCCCACGGCTAATTAATGCCGGCTTTATAATGGCAATAAATCTTTTCCATTCTTTTTTATATCTCAAACTACATATCAACAAGTCGCCCAGTAACGATGTTATTCAGTTTGGCTATATCAAGGTCAAGGCGAATGCAAGTAGTTCTTCTGAGAGTATTATTATTTTAATAACGAAACAATGGAAAGACCATATTAACTTCAATTTGCATTTAATACTTTTTTTAATACTTTACGTTGTTTACAAAATATTGTACTCGTTTATGCAACTGTGCTAAAATTTAAAAAAAAAGTATGTTTTCTTCACATCGATGAATAATTAATAGTCTATGGCACTAAATACTTGATTAACACTAGATATTTCTACCACAGAATATAAACAGAATACCCAACAATGACATTTGAAAAAGCGTGTAATCAGGTGTCATGCGTTTTTACGTACAAAATTTTAAATTAACCCGATTACATGAAAGAGATAGCTTAATTAGAAACGATAAGGTTTTTTATCTCTCTTATATAATCGAGGTAATGTTGTTGTGAGTTGTCGCGTCTAGTTAGTAGTCTATGATTTCTACAAAAAACTAATTGTTTTTTATTTAGTATTATAGATACAAATTTAACTGTTAAGAAAAAATAGAAACGAAACAATGTCTAAACAATTGCCCCGGCAATGCGGCCGAGGTGGCGTATCTAATTGTGGAGGGAGCAGTCTTTCTGATAAGGATTTACACGATCAGTTACATCAAGAAATAGAAAATAAATCGAAGTCATGCTCAAATCCAACATATGAATGTACTATACCACGCATAGATGGTTACGACTTTTGTGTGCGTCATATTTTGAGAGATCACAGAGGGAACTTTCGTCAATGTTCATATACATATTTTAATGGAAAAAAATGTCCAAACGCTTTGCCCAAACATGACTTGAAAAAGGATCCAAACATGACGACTTTATGCTTCGAGCACAATCGTCAAGTACAGTTACAAAAGACAAACGCGACTGTGGGAAAATTTAAACATGTAGATACAAACGAAGTTTTATTAAACAGCCTAGCACATCATCTCAATGTAGAAGAAGTGGTTGGAAACAACTCGGCCAATAGTGAACAGGATGAAGAAATTGATGTGGTTTCTCCACATGTAACATTATTTGGTAAGAAAACTATGATCTATAATTTTAAAACATTTCCTTATTGTTGCTTTCAATTTTAGTTAATAATGACCAAATTCACAGCCTGAGTGATATTGTCAGCACTATGCGTAAACGTCGACGTATTTTAGACTATGCTTCTGAAAGTACATCAGACGAGGAGATAATTTGCATGAATAACACATCACGAGGTCATGAGTGTAATGAATCCGACAATGAAAGTGTAGATTCGCAAGAGGACGATTTACTCAAACATGCTGGTGTTTATACACGACAGGAAGCCATACGTTTGTCTGAGGCAAAGCTGACAAAACTTCAAGGCCTATATATAGATCAAATAAATCGCTTACATCATATGTTGCGTGAAAAAAGACGGCGTTACTTGCATGCGATAAGACGAGAGCGTGAACACCTATGCAGCATTCATGAACAAATAAAAGAAACGCCAAGAGAACGGGCCTTGTATGAGCAATTGAAAGCCTTGAACTCATATCATAGAAGACATGGTGTGGAAGCGGTTCTATATAAAAAATTTAAAGAAAAACGTAGTCGAGCGGGTGACTCAAATACGGTTCCGAAAAACTCGGGCTTTACAAAATGTATTTTCACCGAAGGTGGTGTTAAATGTGGTGATCGTTCGTTGCCATGTTGTAAATATTGCCGCAAACATATTCTAGAAGACAAGAAGCAAATACTGTTTAAAGCTTGTGAAAAAGAAAAGTCAGGTGTAGTGTGCCAAGAGACCATACCTTGTATTTTTGATGATTCCACATGTGTTTTGCACTTGACAATACCACATCAACGACAATATATGCAAAAGGTATTATAGTTTTAAATTTGCCAGTGGGCTATAGCTTAGAAATATACTACCAATAAGGTGGGCATGTTAACGCATTACCATATTATCATACCGCCAACAAACGAGTAAAATATATACGACATAAATTTCTCCTATTATTTTCATTTATTATAAAAAAAAAAAAATCAAAAGCATCAAAATTATCAACAAATGTTTGTTTGGTTTTTGAACCACTCATTTAATGTTTTATTTCTTTTAGAAATACGAATCTGAAACTGAAGAAGATGAATTAATTGATGTAAAAACTGAAGCAATTGAAAACCCTTTATTGGACATAAAATCATCACCAAAAACATTTGATGACGCGAAGGTCATAGTTCAGGGAATTTAAGCAATCGAGTAAAATTCTTTTCAAATCAACCAAAACTTTTATTCATCATGTTAATTATAAAATAAAATGGAAATAAGAAATTTGCACAAACATATTATTTGCCGATGGCTCGAGAGAAAAGTATTATCAGGCAATCAAAATAAAACTAACATTTTTGATTTTTTCCGAGAATCTCATACATAATTTTATTTTATTATTTTAATATTAAAGACATATAACAAAACTTATAAATATAATTTTCTAGACATTTCTTGTTTCAACTTTGATGTATTTCTTTGAGATTTTAATTATATAGATTTTGCAAAAGGTTTTGTTATCAATTTGTTTTGTTTCTTGAAAATTAAGACTAATGAGGTTTTTGGGGTCATTTTTGTTGTTTTTATATTGAAACCATTAAAACTAGTTTTTGATTAAAAGGTTTATTAAATAATTATTTCCTAATTATCAATATAAATGTTCATATAAATATTCGATGCAATCAATATACATTCATATATTTAGAAATGCATCGGTTTTCAAAACTAAAAAATTGGTATTTTTCATAAAAAATAATAGTGAAGTAAAAAATGGTCTAGAGGAGAAGGTAAGTGAAGTTTATGGGCAAAAGTCCATTAATCACCAAGCATATATGTACATAACTACAATTCGAAGAAATTTTACAGATTATATTTTATTTTAAGAAGTATTTTTTAAAAACCTTATGCCGGTCATAATCAAAATGTAAAATGCTACGCTGGAACTTTAGTGTTTTTTGTTAAAATGGTAGGGCTCTCACTAGAGAACTAAAATACTAAAAAACAATATTCGTCGGCAGCTTGTTGAATTTAAAAATGACATTTAGAGAAATTCGAATATTGAAAAAACACAATAGGATATCATTTGCATTGTAAGCAGATATTCGGTTTCATTTTGAAGGCATTTTTTGTTTATTTTTAACAAAATTTTATTTTCGTGGCAGTTGAAGTTAATATCGTTTTGCTTTTACTTACTAACTGCTTTTAATGGGAAACAAGTACCCAAAAATTAGAATGTCATTTTCATGTATGAGTATGTGAGTCCAGAACGTACCAGAATTTAATTGAGGAAAAATAAATATTAATCTACGGAAAATTTGGAACTTGATTAAAGTATAAAACGCAATTATTCTTTTCAATGTTAATTTTAAATGTTTTGTCTTATAATATAAAAATTAATATTTTTTTAATTTAAATTCTTTCATTTATATGAGGTCCAAATGTTGTTGTAATCTTTTTTTTTTTTAGAAATTTTGTTTCTAAATAAACTTATCTAATATTTGTCTAAAGTTTTTCTTTTTTATTATTATTCATTTATTTCATAGCAATTTAAATTTTATGTCTTTCGCAGTTAAGAGCGGGCGAATATACAGTGCTGGACAATTCAATGGAAACTTTTCTAAAAATTTATTTATTTGTTTTTAAAAGTCGAAAATCAAAAATTATTTCTAAAGAAACTTAACAAGTATTTTAGAATTTCATTTTACAGATTCTTTTTGATATATGAACAAAAAAATAATAACATAAAAATAACGTAGTTCTAAAATTATAAAGAAAAATTAAAAGTATAAAATTTTTGGGGTTCGACAAAACAATGGAAACTTTTACACTTCTGCACGAAAGATGACTAAAGCAAAATGTATTGATGAAAAAACGAGGCAAAATGCATAATAATTTACCGTTATTTTTTAAATTACTCTCTTGCCAGCTTCTTTTTTCAAATATTTTAAACACAAGAATCTTGAATACATAATTACTAAAAATGGCTAGAGTCAAGATAAGTGAAAATTTAAAAATAAAAATAATAAATGATTTTAGTGCTGGATTAAAACAAAAAACTATTTGTGATAAATATTCGATGAATAAATCAGCAATTTCGAAGATTATCAAGAAATTTCGTGAAACGGGTACTGTTAAAACTCTGCATTCAGGAGGAAGACCACGTAAAACTACTCCAAGACAGGATAATTTAATATCAAGAGAGTTCAAAAAAGACCCCCAAATGGCATCAAGAGAGGTTAAAAATGTTCTTGGATTGGATGTTAGCTCTCGAACAATTAGCCGTAGAGCCCGCGAGGCTGGTCTTGGTTGCTTCCGCCCTGCGAAAAAACCTTTGATATCGGAGAAAAACCGTGCTGCTCGTTTAAAATTTGCCAGAGAGCACATAAATTGGTCTAAAGAGAAATGGAACACTGTCCTTTTTTCAGACGAGTCCAAATATAATTTAAGGGGCAATGATGGAAGATCATTTGTAAGGCGGCCAAAGGGAAAGAGACTAGACCCAAAGTACACAAGCAAGACAGTCAAGTTTGGAGGTGGCAATATTATGGTGTGGGGCTGTTTTTCTGGGCAAGGAATGGGCCCAATTCACATTATTAAGGATACAATGACTGGTGTCGGCTACAGATCCATTTTAAACGACATAATGTATCCATATGCAGAGGAGAACATGCCACTAATTTGGAGATTTCAGCATGACAATGATCCAAAACACACCTCTAGGGTTGTAACTGACTGGTTACAATCCAATGAGGTCCGTGTTTTGAAGTGGCCTGCCCAATCCCCGGATCTCAATCCCATAGAAAATCTATGGGAAATTGTAGAACGCAAGATAAGAACTCGAAATTACACACGGAAGGAAGATTTATCCAATGCAGTTTTGAGTGAATGGCAAAAGGTACCAAAGGATACAATTGACAAATTAATTGGGTCAATGCATCGTCGCTGTGATGCAGTAATTAAAAACAAAGGATACCCAACAAAATATTAATTTTTGATAAAAGGCCGAAGGTTTTTATTGGAGTAAATTTTAAGTTTCCATTGTTTTGTCAATACCTCAAAATTTGATACTTTTAATTTTTCTTTATAATTTTAGAACTATGTTATTTTTATGTTATTTTTTTTTTGTTAATATAGCAAAAACAATCTATAAAATGAAATTCTAAAATAATGTTAAGTTTCTACAGAAATAATTTCTGATTTTCGACTTTTAAAAACAAATAAATAAATTTTTAGAAAAGTTTCCATTGAATTGTCCAGCACTGTATGTATATATTTTTATGCTTCAATTTTAAAAATTCAAGGAATGTAGAGAAATTAAAAGTGGATGTATTTTAAAGGTAATTTGAGGTTGTGTAATGGAGTCATTATAAGTTAATTTTCTATTAAATATTTATATTTGTATAAGTTATATGTATGTACATATGTATGTATATATTATATTCCGGATTTTATTTATAAAATAATTATTTTTCGTTGTACTTATATTTTCTCTTTTTTCCACGAATTTAAACTAATTCTTGTACATGTATTTTCATAAAGTAGATTTAGGTTTTTAATGGGGTTTATCTGGGTAAATAGAAATTTAAATTTTTAATTGTGTACATAAATTTATATAATTGTGTATTTTGATCAATAATTTCTCTTTAGAAATAAGTCTGGTTCTGTTCGGGAATGTCTCACCTGCCTTGAATCGTAAAAGTGATGAGGACGATGATGCGCAAGCAATCAAATCAAATTGCATTGCCGAACAGATTCACTCTCTTAATATTACGGATTTCACTACGTTTAAAAGACAAAAGGTGCATTTTTTAAGCAAATCTCTAATTTGAGAGTTCACACAAAATGTTGTGTACCTTGACACTTTTCTTTGGTATTTCGAGCGATATTTTTGTAAAAATAAAATGTTTAATTAAAAAAAAAAAAAAACCAACGACAGTGTATAAGTATTGAAAGAAATATACTGCATTGTTGCTAAATAACTTAAAGTTTGAGAGTGTGATTCTTTATTTTTTTGTATAATCATGTTTTAATTAATTAATTATTCTACAAAAAAAAAAAGAAAGCAAAAAATATTAAATATAAAAATCAGTTTGTTATTGTGTTTCCATCCAATGGATTGAAGGGATGTTTTTGTGGCCTGAGAATACATTTAGCGCGTGTTTGTTTTCGAATGCACTTATGAAAATCACTTACCTCCTGATTCTCATAACATTTTCTATTCTAATTAGAAGACCCTTAAAGTATTTTATAGTTGATTTTCATAAATATTTTTGAGTTATCTTCGTACAAATTTTCTATAAAAAAATTCTTATTGAATTACGCAAATGATGGAGCTAAACATATGTAATTGGAAACCTTAAATTTGTAGGTTAAAATGATACTAACTTTTTCAATTTGATTTTAGGTAACTTTGATAATTATTTAACTATAGGTTTTAAATTTATTTTAGTTTAAAAGATTACATTGATATTTTACAGCCGACCTAGGCAGGTCACAACGAACAATGCCGTGATGGAGCGAACCGTGCATATTTGGTTTGAGTGTCAGCATTTAAGTAGGGCTTGGAAATCGAAATGATGTTCTGCGCTTGGAATTAACGCAGTAACCTCATTTGTTTACATCGACACAATTCGATTTATGGCTTTAAGATATTTATTTATTTATCTATTTATTTAGAAGCAAACAAATGCCGGCCAATAACCCCTGGTTTTAATTTAAACGACACCCAAATTTATGTTGTCTGAATTATTTCTATGTCTTGGGTAAGGGTGTCTTAAAAATGGATGCTAGCAATGTTAGTATCATTTTATTCTGCCTAACACGAGTCCTCAGCAAACATTTCAAAGCACTTTAGAATCCCCATCTATCACCAGATTTATTTTGAAATTATTTTAAATGTAATTTAAAAAAATCCCTATATCCATTCTCCTTTCTCTTATATGAAAAATTTTCTATTGAAAACAAAAAAATAAATTAAATGGAAAAAATATTTTTTAAATAATATAAAGTACTTTTTATTACACAATCAATTAAAAATATACAAAACATTTAAAAATTTATTGTTTCGGTTTTTATTTAAATATAAGGCAAATAAAGAAAAATTAAAAAGAAACTAAAAAAAAAAATCAAATCACTTTTAAGGCTACAAAAATAATAAAAAAAAAAAAAAAAACAAATAAACATTTTTTCACATTAAATTTTTGAACAAATTTTATTTAATCTGTGTGTAGGTTTGTATGTATAAAAAAAGAAATAATAGACTTAAAAAGATTCTTAACAGATTGCACTTTGCATAAATTAATTATGTTTTTATTTTTCTTTTTGTTTGAGTGGGCAGTGTAGGGCAGTTGTTTAATTATTTTTTGATTTACAAACATTTAATTAAATTTACTTGTTAATTATTCTAAAAACAAAATCATAACGCTAAGAATATTAGTCAAAGATCAAATTACACGAAGAGGACTTTGAAATTTTGTAAAAGTAACAAATAGGCAGTGTTAAAATTAGTTTAGAAATCTAAAAAAATCAAAATGTTGTGAAAGTTTTCCAAAAATATAAAAAAAGTCTTTGAAGTTCGTCTTCTTTAGGAAGCTTAGAAAGAAGGGGAGGGAAGTGGTAAACAATTTTGCTTCTGTTCATAAACTAATATTTCTAAACCAAATGATAATAATAATAATGAAAACTTAATAGGAAATAATTATTGCCATCGTACACGTACATATGTATGTGTGTTCCAAATAGACAAGAGTATGTGTACATGAATGCATTTTGTTATTTTAACAAATTAAGAAAATCTATTGACACAAATTTCAAGGGTTTAAAATACTCATAGATAATTGTTGCAAAAATTGTATTTAATTCAAATTTCAAACCAACAATTAAAAAATCACACTTTTTAACTCTTGATTTGATATTCCGACAGGGTGTTTTGATGTAGACTTTTTAACAATTTCTTTAACATTCAGTGAGTGCCGTTTTGCATTCCGAATCGATAATGTTTAATTCGACAGTGAAAATTTCCGAATGTCTTGGCTGTTCTGTATTCCATTTCCGAATAATTTCTTTCGTTTTATTTAGAATAAAAACGGTTGGTGCAATGACGTAGAATCAAGTTGTTTTCAATTAAAATTTAACTGAAATGTTCAAATTACAATTTTGTATAAAAATGTTAAAAGATTTATTTAAATTTTCATTAATTTTCCACGATAAATTTAAAAACAGACTTGTTTGAGTTGAGGACTCCTGCTTATTAACGTAAGCGGCAACTGCTATTTTCATAAACACTGTCTAATAATTTCGAAAAATAGGAAACATATGTGGAATACAGAATATCTTATATCCGAATTATTCAATTCCCTGTCTTTTTACAATTCCTTACGTTTTCATTCCGCTCGGAACACAGAACAGGGACAAATAACTTGGCTTAGTTTGTACAAGAAATTTTAGGCGATGATATGAATTATAAAATCCTCTATTAATTGATTTAAATAAATAATTAATTGAATGTGTGTTGTTCGAAAATCAATCGAATAAAGGATTTTTAAGAACTACAGACATATATATTTTTCTCACTATTCGCTCGAACACATACAGAACTAATTTGTAATAAAATTTAAGCTTTTTGGATTTTAAATATCACATCAACAAAACCACTGCAAAATGAGAGATCGCTTGACATTCAAGACTCTAAAAATATTAAGAATTAACCAGAGAAATTATTTTCTATTTCAATTCATACTACGCCGCTTGAGAGGAAGTCTGTATGTGATGCAAGTCTAGTTCAATTACTTTTTAAATTGACTATTTAATTACTTTAATTTTATTTAAGAAGAAGTTCAAGGTAAAGTTGCACTTGAAGTTGAGTTGAAGACCTGTTTGGAAGACGTTTTGCTAGTTGCATAAAATATTTGCTTCTTAATTTGCTTCTTAATTTGTAAAATTAACAAACTAAAATATTCATACTCTTACAATTTGGTTAATTATTTTTATATAAATTTAAAAAAAAAATATTGCAACTTGTTTTTTTGTGTCTTATATTGATTTGTAAAACAATTACGGGGGTATTTCTTATGTACATTATTAAGAAAAAAAAAAAAAAAAATAAACAACATTTGAAATAATCAAATACCTTTTTCTTTTAAATAAAAATAAGCAACAAAAACAAATAAAAAATTTACAAAATATTAATAAAAATACATAATTACATTATTTAATTAAAAATCATCATTCCTATATCGCACAAACAATCAATCAATCCCTCAATCAATCAATATAAACAATTACATTCAGAGAAACTTAAAAGTAGCAACTTAAAGTAACAAGAAAAATAAAATACAAAGCGGAGGAGGGGGAGTAGTAAAATTATTTATATATGTAAATTTAAACTAACAATATAATAGAATATTTAAACTACTTTATATAAATCTTAAACATTATTAACGATTGCAATACAATAATCTTTATATATGTATTTAATAATAATAAAAAACTTTTTGAATTATAATTAAAAAAACTGTATTCCATAATTTTTATCCTTTATGTTGGTTGGTTTGTTGCTCTTACAAGTTAAAAATCATTTCTGTTTCATTTTATTGTTAACAAATTTACACTTTTTTTCTTATTAATAATATTTTTTATTGTGTTGTTTATTACTTTTCTTCTTTGAATAGTAAAAACAATAGAATAGCACAGCTTACAAAAACCATAAAAAAGAAGATTTATATTTATAATAGCGAATTTGAAATGAGAAGTTAGTTGTTTGTTTACTTTTACAAAGTTATTAACACATATATTTGTTTTCCAATATTATAAATTATTGCTTAAAAAATTAAAAAAAAAAATAAAAAACTTTTCACATTTTCATCTCTTACTCTAACAACGTGGAGTTTAGTTGCTTTCCAGTATTATTTTTGGCCATATACGAGTACAACTTGTTAAACAACTGTAACTTTAAAGCTAAGCTTTTTGATTTTTTCTCGTTCACGATACAAAGTGGAGAATTGAAGTTTTTAATTTATGCTGTGGCAGCTCCGTAAACGAAGGCCGTTTTCTGTGTTGCCAGATGTTCCAAACATTTTTGTGTTTTAGTTGGTTTTCGGGAGTTTAATATATTGTGTTGTTGAAAATAAATTTGAACGTCGATCTAGCGCCATGTGGAGCATTTAGATTTTTAAAGAAGAACAATTTCGCTTGAGCTTTGTTTTTGTTTCGCTAAGCGCAAGAATTTTTCTACACTGCAACATTATCTAGTGCTCTTGCCCATTATAGGAGGGAGATGAGGGAGAGACTGAAGAAAAGAGATAAAACAAAAATTTAGATTTAGCATCAAAATAATAAATGAAAATAAAAAATACTTTTAATAAATAATGGCATCTTCGTTTCTTAATTAAAATGCGGCCCTGTTGAGGAGTACCCCTTATTATTTGCGATTTCATACAGATCAGAAAGGGCAATGCCTTTCGACATTGTTAAGGGTGAAATCTAAAAAAACACCACTTTTTGTGGGCGTAACATATTTCGAGCATAACGAAAGAGGGAAAAATTTACATTGTTTCTAGAAAAGAAAACACCAGAAGTTTCGCTAATTATCTCAATTCAATTCTCAAGTTTACCTTAAATATAAAAAAAAATCTAAATAATTTTAGCTTTGCTTTGGATTCTTTCCATCAAATAAAAATTATTTGCATGAATTAAATCAGAAGTATGAAGTGTCACGATATAATTTCTCACTGATTCAATTAACTTCGAGACTATGCTGTGAGTGCAGTAGTAATTGAATAACTCTGCACAGTTTAACCTCGATCATCTATTAACCGGCCTGCTGATCGGTTTTTTATAACCTATATTATTTTGCGCCATAGACGCTGCGACCTTTGGTACAACTCAGTTGGTAATAAAGTTGGCTGTTTTGCCCATAAACAATACAACTTCGTGTACAATACAACTTAATTTTGCTTTGTGGCAGTGATGGAAAGTTCAGTGCTATTGTACTTTATGAAACGTCAAATATTATACTGCACAAAATAATAGTAAAATCGTATACAGTTACAAAAGCGAAATAAATTTGCCACCCCATATTTTTAAACAAACCAAATAAAGTATTCTATGCAGTGAGGATAAGGTGCCTCTTTGAATTTTTTAAATAGTATTTTTCATATGGAAAATACTTTTGAAGTTAAGTTTAAATCCATCTTAAAATTTTGGAATGTTTTTTAAGTGATTTAATTTACACTCGAAAATTTCGAAATTTTCGAAACAAGAATTCACGAAATAGAATAAAAAAAATGTATTTTTAATCAGTTGAGACAGAGCGATATCCGTCTTCCACTGAATCCGCTATGCCAAAGTTTGAAAATTGATGTTTTTTTTCATGTCATGGTACACTTACTTAAAATCTTAAGCATCTCACGATAGTAAAGTGGAAGTGTTTTCTGAAGTTTTCGCAAGCAATTGTTAATAAAGATATTTCACATTTGTTACGCCAGTGCGAACGAAAATCACTGATAAACGAGTGTGTGAAAAATTGTAATCGACATTGAGCATAACAACACTCGAATCTCCTAAAAAATAAAAATTATAAATACTTTTACGAAACTTACCTATGTTAGGGAGCGTTTTTATTGGTTTGATTGGTTGCAGTTAGAAAATGTTGGTCGTCTTTATTGTTGTTAACCAATTTGTACTGATCCGATGTCCATTAGTTTGTTTGGTCTCGTTGCTCTTGCTTTATTATTGAAGTGGTGTGATTGACTTTGTTGGTGCGTTTAAAACTTAAACACCATTACAATCAATTTCCACAATGTCCTTGGGTACATCTACAAATTGATAAACCAAGCGTTGGCCGTCCACCTTTGCTAATATGCCTCTTTGATAGTAATAACGCAAAGCTCGTCCCATTGTCTCGTAGTTCATATCGGGCTTGTTCTTATGCATGCCCCATAGACGGGAAACGGCTTTCGAATCGACCAGTTTGAACACACCCTTTTCACGATTCGTCCACTTTATGAAGCGTGGACAGTATTCACGGTCTTGTAGAAGCTTAAGTAGAAACTCCCATAAATATGTAGTTGAACCTTCTCGACTGCGCCGTTTCACGCCCATTTCAATTTTCGGCTTGCGGGGCTTTTTAACTTTACGCTGTTGGAAACCGCCTAACTCCAGCATATAAGAGAGATCATAGTTAACACTTGATGTGGCCGGTTGTATAACACTTTGTTGATGTGATAACACGCCGTTCGTGGTTAGGACGCCATTACTAGTAGAGCCAACCGTTGGATTAGAGACGGAGGAATGCTGCTGGTGCGTATGCAAACCATGCTGTTGATGTGGGTGTAGGGAATGATGTGAAGCCAAACTGACATTTGTACGAGGCGGAGACGGTGTTGTAAAGTAGGGCGCGCCCGTATAGGAACCATTACTGGCTAGACCATTTGGCGCTGTAGAACTGCAGGAAACACTGTTATTACCAACTGGGCCATTACTGGATGAATTCCCGCCGTTTGTGGCTAAAGGTAAGTAGTAATTTTCGGGCACTATATGTACAGTTTGGGGGGAAAAGAGTAGATAGAGAAAATGAAAGAATGAGGAAGGGATATTAAATGTATTATTTTATTTTGTACGCAAATTTAATCGTATTTTTTTTTTTAAGAGCTCCCTGGCATTTTTTCTAAGCCGTGTGGAATTTAGCGACTTAATCTTTTAGATTAAGGAATTTGTTTTTTTTTCTTGTCGCTTTATATTTAATAAACATCTTGTAATGCGTTTAATTTATTTGGATGGTACTGTATGCGGCTGTGATGCAAAATTGAAAGGGGTTCCAATAAGGGCGAGTCGCGACATTGGCAGTCTTGGGCGAACATTGTCAAATCTGATTCTAAACAATTATGGCAAATGACCATTTGCAAGAGGAGTCCGAAAAATCATCTTTGGTGACAAGGAGTATTTTCAGATTGAATGGCAATGGCAATAAAAATTTCTGTACATGAAATGGCGCTAACCCACTTGATGCTCACATTTATGAAAGTTCCGGTTTGGTGCATCTCTGTGCAAAGTCGAGGCAATTTAAGGACTTTTTAACGATAACCTATTCCATACCAATGGCATACATCTCGTACATACGTCTTTTTAATAAAAAAATATTTTCTTTAATACCTCACAACACAGTTTATTTTCTTGTTTCAACCTTATTGGAACCCTGTAACCCCTGTAACTTGCAGATCATTAGCGCATACTGAGCTGATAGAGAAAATATTAAAAAAAAACTAGATACTAGAAAAATGATACCACGGGAAGATACATACATACATGTCAATAATACGTACATACGATTACATACACATGTATGTGATTATTTATTTATTAAATGTTGCAATACAATTGCAAATTATATTTAAGTATATGATTTTCACTAGTGTAGTGAAACAGACCAGATCCTTCGATGGGAATCGATGCAACGACCCCCACACTGATTGACTAACACACTACTAACTGGGCTACCTGTGCGCCCTACATACATATGCATTTATGTACGCGGATATGCTGTACCAAATGTATTTTTTTTCAAATTCTAAACTCTACCCTGCCAGCGTATGTAAGATACATTTTTGAGGCACTGACTAATTTTACAAGAACAATTTCCAATGAACATTTTATTTACGAAAAATTACTAAAACGTTGATTTGAGAAATATAAAATCTAAAATCGTGAAAAGTAAAAGTTTTGTTAATATAAGGTAAGGGCCATAATTTACTATCAGATTTAGACGTTCGATCTATCAAAAATCGTATGTATGTATGTGTGCCCAAAAAGTGATGGTGTAAACTAAAAGTGAATGTGTGTGACAGATGTTTTGGTAACTGAATTTTGTAATATAAAACTTTCGATGGTACTGCATTTTGTTTTCCCATTTTGTGTGGGAAAAATAATTTTGTGTTTGATATTTTTAAAGTGTCAGAATTCGGGTTAAATCGTACCCGATTATTAATTTTTGAAAATAACAAGTCAACTTCTAACAAATTTTTTAATAGTTCATTATCAATAGATGGAACTATTAATGGAATAAAATGAATTATTCAATATGTATCCAGTGAGTGTGGCAGTTTCCGTCCAAGTCGTTAAGAGATCGATGAAATAGGCGATAAAAAGCGACTAAATTGCGATAGGTTTTAGTTGGTATAACGATACATCCAAACAGCACTACAATTCTCTTTTAAACAACAAAAATTCGTCACCCAAAAAGCGCACTACTGATGCACGCCAGTAAGACACTAAAACGATCCGATCAATATGTATTAACTAAGTGGCTCGTTTTCTTCCGAATGATGTGGTATGCCTTTTCAGATAATTAATTTTAAATTATTTTCAACATAATAAAGTAACTATTTAGTAGTAATTTCGATACAAAATGTTGACAGCGTAATGTCGTGTGTGTGTGTGTGATTAAAGTTGCAAATGCAAAAACACACATATGATTCTATGTGGATTTCTGAACAGATCTTATAGAGAAGTCTTTTACGAAGCCATTATGAGAAAGCTCAATTTTTTTTTTAGCAAGGAATGTAAAATCTAGGGTTAGGATTTTTTTATCGCCAGTATTTTTATATCTTAAGCACATTTACTGGCTAAAAGCAATTTTATAAAATATTAAATATATACATATAAAAAAGTTTAGGAAATATAAAAATCATATTGAATAAAAATCTGATCGCTAGTGTGAGTCAATTTTTAAGGCAGCAGTAGAAATGTTTCATGCGCTGTTGAATCTCAGTTCTCATGCCATGATATCGAGCAAAATCATTTTTAAATACACATATACAGACATACATACATATGTATGTATATACAACAGTTCGTGAAATATTTCTACTGCTGCCTTGGACATTTACTCGTCCTGACGATCAGATTTCTATTCAATATGATTTTAATAAATCCTAAAACTTTTTATATTTTATTAAATTGTCGACATTTTTATTTAAATTCTTTTGAAATTTCGATCGATATCAAATGCTGTAATTTGCCCCCAGTACTATCACCCACTTTCGGCTTGATGTTGATTTATGGGACACCCTATATAAATACATACATACATATGTATGGATATGATTTGGGTTATCGAGAACTTACTTTAAGCAGGCATACATACATACATACATACATACATTTCCACATTTAAATATCATCACTGTTCTGGCTGTTAGCATGTGTCGCCGTATGGCTGGCTGGCTTTACAAGATTTTCATCATCGTTCATGCACATTCATGCATTTATTGCTTTTTTACATATGTACATATTTACATACATATGTATAAACATTTCTTGTTTTGTTGGTTTACATCCGGCGTCACAATTAACCAGAAATGTTACAAAATATACTGCAGTAAAAATAAAAGTGTTTTTGCAATTCCCGTGCCCAACTGCAACAACAATACAAAGTACATAATTTATACACATACATACAGATATACATAGATATGAATGTATGTATGTGTTAAAAACAAGAAAAAACTTGTTAGTACTTTTCTCACTTAAACAGAGAAAACACAAGAGAAAAGCAAGAAAATTATACAGCGAATAAATAAATAAACTAATACATCAACAACTTGGAACACACACTTATTCACGAACATTAATGCAATACGATTTTCAATAAATCGGTCACAGAGAGGGGGGGTTGGGGGGTAGCAAACGCATAATTTTGGTAAAATAAAATGCGCCAGTGCTTCTTCTTGCGCATACAGAGAGTTTTTAAAATGAGAACCCCCCACAAAAACAAACCCAATACTAAGGCAGTTTTTGTTTTTGTTTGCGACCCAATACTGTTTGCATTAACGATTTTACTCATTCTCCCAACTTCGCTCTCCCAACTTTGCTCTCGATGTTTTATACTCTTCTCGTCAATTTTGTGCTCCAACGCTATCAGTGTGTACGGAAAAATGCATGTGGTTGTGACCTTCAGAATTTGTGCAAAGGCAATGTGTCGATGACCACAGATTCATACATCCATACATACATACATACATACATACGTATGTATGTAAATATGTATGCATAAAAAACAACAGCAAAAATATAATATAGCGACGTATCTTTCCTTCAATTATAAGAAAACAGCAAACAACAATGCAAAAACAAATACTATAAAGTGCAGTAAAGTTGTTCATTTATATTTCTTCTATAAATGTACACCCATACATGCATATACACAAATATATACATACATACATACAAATATACATAAGTATATTAAAACATTTTTGTTTGTTTTT
This sequence comes from Phania funesta, assembly GCA_963932375.1. Lineage (NCBI taxonomy): Eukaryota > Metazoa > Arthropoda > Insecta > Diptera > Tachinidae > Phania > Phania funesta. The sequence goes on along the minus strand of OZ010656.1, from coordinate 91,589,034 downwards.
GCAATGCTGTCATGCAAACATACACGAACATAATCAAACATACATCCATACAAACATTTAAACATATTGAACTTAGGAATTTCTACATAGCGAAAACTAAAAAAATAAAAATAGATGCTAAATAAATCCACTTGGTTGGTTCATTTAGTGCTCCTGGAACGATTGTTTGGTTGACTGTTTGTGTGTCAGATTTTCGCTTGTTCCTCTTTTCTGTTTTTTAGTTTTTGCAATATTTTTATAACAGTCGTATTCGTTTAGCGAGAAATTAGTTAAATTGTTAGTTTATTGTTAGTTTTCTTAAGGTAAAGGGAATTCTTAATCGTCCAGTCACTACCATTCTAATGCATATAAAACATAACAATTATACAACTTTGTTAGGCTCGCAAAAAGTATTAACTATTTAAATAATTTTCTAACGGAGCCCTCATAAATGAATGAGTCATCCAAAATATTTACCTAAACTTCGAGGTATTAAAAACTATTTTTAAATTAAAAATTAAATTAAATTTGTGGAGATTTATTTAATAAACTGTAAACACAGATTTTTGCAATGAATTTCCCTCCTCCCTTGTCAACTTTTGGCTATGTGCCATCTTTAGTGTCATTTTTCGTTCTTCAAACCAAATTTGACAAGGGATGACGAAAATACGTTCCAAAAATCTATATCAACTCACCCTGTCGGAATATCAAATAAAGAATCAAAATGTTAATCGTGCACATGTATATTTACCGAAATATGTTTTAAATTGCATTTAAAATGTTCAAATTTACATAAGTTTACAAATTCAGATAAACTTTTGAACTGCAGCAATGGAAAATTGTTTCTTACGTTATTTGGGGTGTAGAACTGGAATATGATCTCGGGATTTAAAAATTGATATACAAAATTTCCGTTATGTCCAAAAGGAAGCGGTTGCACGACATAAACATAACTGAAGAACAATTAATCCTATTCAGTTAAATAAAAAATCCGAAAATCAAATATTCTGTATAAAAAAAGTCATACAAATAAAGAAATAATAAAAATGTCGTTCTTTTTCAAGTAGCATATTGGTAAATATGTTCCAAAGAAAAAATTAAAAACGAAGAAAAATGTAAAGGTATAGTATCTTGTTTTGAAAAACGTTGCCGCATACACCGATCACTAAAATGGTATCTAACAAAATTTGTGCTATTGTATGCGCATAGCAACTTTAGTGAGTTTTTTCCTTCTTCTTTTCAGGACTTAAAAAAATAAACAATTTACACATTTTGCTAATAAAACTACTGAGTAAATTTAAAGACTTAAAGATAATTTTAATGCCGATTTTCGGATTTCTTACTCAGCCAAATAGAACAAATTCTTCTAAAGCTAAACAAACATAACCCCCATGCCACTTCCTACACTTTGACGATAACGATATATCTGGGAAATGAAAACTAATTTCAAAAAAATAAAATGGACTGCAGCTTTGAATGTAGCAGCGGAAATTACATAAGCAACAGCTTTCTGATGCCTCAGTCCAAAACTTGTGTTACTTGAATAAAATAATTCGTAAATTAAATGAAATGTATTCGTAGATTTGAAGAAAAATATTATAATTTCAATTAATTTTTTTTATGTATATATGGATCGGGCGACTCGATTTGTACGGCACAATAAAAGTGACAAAATTGCCATTTACAGACAATTCTGAGAAATGCTCGCCAAGAAGCCATAGGCCAGCAATGAATTCCTAGAACCCGCGAATCGCAGTGAAATTTTGAAGAAATTTCCTTTAAACAAGACTAAACCTAATGATAAACCAATCATCATATAACTCTAGATTATGCTTCTGCTATAAGATTTTTCGAAAAATAAATCGATCCAATCCAATGTAGATATGTATGTGTACATATTCTGATTTAAAAAAAAATTAATAAAAAAAAGTTACCAGAATTAATTTTACTAAAATTATAGACACAACCTTAGAAATCCGAGCTTATATAACAAATTCAAATTATATTATATACGAGTGTATTTACAAAAATACTTAATTGTATATTGGTACAACAATAAACAAGGCGAGGGTAATAATTTGGGTTGTACTAAAAAAATAAGAGGCTAATCATATGTACACACATACATATGTATGTATGTGAGTTATGCTTCAATATCTATAAAAAATAACGTGTTTTATTGACAAACAGAAATATTTCTTAATTTGCGAGAAAGTACGTTTTTGCAATGTTCGTGTACAGCAATACATATGTGTATATGTGTGTATATGCATGTAAAATGTACAAAAACAAATGTTTTTTACACTTTCAATGTTAGTATTAAATAGAATAATTACACAAGTGCAATAACCCAGTATCCTTCAATTGATTCATATTATTTATATATAAAACTATGCCACTATGTGTGCTAGTCGAGTTTTACTGACATTTTGACGGTCAGGCGGGGCACTGGTGTATTCCATATTACAATACACATACATATGTACACACATATATAAATATAAAGGAAAAAATTAATTTAAATATTATTATAATGGTGTGTGTTAGTATTTTGTCTCTTTTATTGAATAGAAATTCGTCTTACCTAATGAATAATTGTTTATTAGTGGTTACGTTTATCTTGTCAAATATTTGTTTCGTCTGCTACCTCAAGTCTAATGCCTGCATATGTATGTGTATGTATGCATATTAATCTTAAATATGTAATAAGATGTTTATTAAACCAAATGAATGAAGAAACAAAGAAAATTTCAGAAAATAAAAGTTAAAACTCGCAATTTGGCTTGACATACATACAGCCTTGAATTGCATTGATTTTTCAGATATTTCAGATGCTGTCAATTTACAAGCTCGAACTTTATATATAATTTGTTAAGCTTAAATACTTAGAACATTTAAAATAGCGATATAACCCAGTTTAAGCTGAAAGCAAATTAGTTTATAGTGGGCCGCTTTATCGGAACTTCCCGAAGAAATGATCAATGATGACTAATGGTGCCTGCAAGAGATTTCTGAGCAGATATTCCAAAAAAAAAAAACAATACTGTTTGTGAACGGGCATTTAGTAGTTTGGGAAATTCTTCAGCCTAATAAAGACTGAATTGTTAATGCGATTCAGTTTTGAAGAAAATTTTAAATATTTTCAATATTTTCTACAAAAGTCTGAAGCAAAAGAATTAATAAATTCAAAACTATCAATTCAGTAACAAAAAGAATAGAGTATATATCGCTAGATAAACATAAGTAACCCTGTTAATGTATGTGAAGTAGAGTTGGTCCGGTTACGAACTAGTTCGTTCAATTGAGAGATTATTTCCGAAAGGTGGTAGCAAGTTGACAACAATTACAAAACCAACTCACAATTTATTTTGGTTTGTTCATACCTAAGCATTGAAAATTGCTTATTGTTTTTTAACGAACTAGTTCGCGACTGACACAACTCAAGTGTGAAGTAAATAATTTCTGTTTGTAACTAAAAAAAAAAAAAATAATATTTTCTAAATATTTTTTATTTCAAGCCTTTTTTGGCTGTTAAAAAAGTAGTTTAAAACGTTTGTCAGTACACACACATGCATCTGCATGGATGTATATTTTTACGAGTAATGAATCATGAATTACGTTCAAAATCAAGCTAATTTTGTCCGAATGTCTTAATAAAATCCGCTAAATCTTTGACAACAATACAAGCATCAAGTTATTTTCAACTTATCTAAATCTGTACTTTTTCTAATCTTTGTTTTTTTACAATCGGTCCCATTGTGTGACGTTTAATTTAAAAAAATATCAATTTCTGGTTTTATGTACAAAGGAATAGTTGTAAATTTATACTTTTAAGGTATTTGTTTGTATTTTTACGCTTATCAAAATAAATGAAAAAATAATTAAAACATGTTTTGCACACGTACATATGAATGTCTTCCCGATTACGTTCCATTTTAAACCTTGACCCATCTCACAAAAATCCCCACGCCCAAAAACAACTTTAACATGTGTTTTATATTATATACAAGATTTTTAGTTAGTTTTTTTTACTCACTTCCAACACCACGATTCCAAATATTCCTTATTTGAGAATTTTGGTATAAATTCGGATGTAGAAATGTGCCCGATGTTAAATGGCTTGAATGTGTATTACAGTGTGGCGGCAAACCAAGACGAGCCTTGAGTTCATCACTGCACGGTTGGCCACCGGAACTAGAACTATCGACATCGGACACCCCACTGTCAGCCGGACTTGGAGGAAACGAACCTGTTATGTAAACAACAAATGAAAAAGATTGAAGGAAAAAGCGGAAAACAACTTTTGGTTCCATCTGTTCGACAGATACACACAGCAAATGAAGATAACAAAAATAAAAATACAGCCGTATTTATAACTACCTGTAGTTCCGGTGCCGTAACTCCTGTGATGTGTTGCATGCAGTGAGCCACCGCTTAGCAAGTTATGCAACAGTGGCCGGTGCGGTATATTCAATGACTGTAAATTGGTAGTGGGTCCCGTTAAGTTGCCATGTTGTAAGTTGACAGCACCAAGTTGCGACTGCTGTTGCTGATGTTGCGGTGAGGTCAAAACGTTTTGTTCTGATTTAATATTTATAACAGTGGTTGACGCCGTGAACGATGTTTGACTTGTGGTCTGCTGTTGTGTTGTCACATGTGACTGTTGTTGTTGCTGCTGTTGATGATGTGTTGGCAGATGTTGCAGATGAGGTCCCGGGCTGGTTGATTGCTTGATGATAGGAATTTCTGTATCTAAAAATACATAATTAAATTGAGATATTTCAAAATTTGTTTTAAACAAAAATTACATATTTTCTTTTTTAATTTGGTGAAAAGAGTTTGCTAATGTCTTCAGTTTTACTCCATTAAAAGCCGCAAATATTAGTTGTAGTTTAGTTTAAAAAATTTACTCATACAACAACACAAAACCCCCCAGCTGATGGCTGATGACGTACTTCTAACTGACCACCTACCGATGCACCCATACAAATTGTTAAATATTAAATAGTGCGAAAAACTGCCTTTTAGATTAAAGTTTTGCAAATTTGTATGTCATCACGCTATTTTTACAAAATAGCGGTGACAACAATGAATTAATTGTTACAGTGATAAGATATCATATTTTCAGAGACATATAAAACAGGGGTTTGCTGTATAATCAATATCAAGAAAAGCTGTGGTGACGCGAAACTAGAATGAGTACCGGTTAAACATATGCTTGGAATTGAGAGCTATATAGTTGTAAAAGAACCACAATCTGATTATAACTCAGATTTTGTAGGCAGCATATACTTTTTCTGGTATACAAATGCACTTCATAGTAAGCACTTATGTCATGCCTAAATAAATATAATTATCACTCTATGGCAGAATATGTAAATATGGGAATATTTATTCGTTTACGAGAGTAAGCATTCATAGAATATCCAAAAGCCTACGAAGCGCAGAAATATTATTTATAAACCGAAATGCTCTGAAGTGGGACATCGCGAACAAACATCATGTCATGTATAATAAAGAGGTTCGTACGTAATGCCAACTTGATATTCCCTTTCAAAACGACTACTGATGGCGAGATCTGTAAAATATATTTTACCCCTTCTGGACTTTTAGATGGAGTTGAATTAACAAACTGTCATAAAGTCATAGTTTTCATAACAATAACATGAAAAAATATGGCTGCTGTGAAGAACCATTCAAAAAAACTATACGTTTCAACAAAATTTCCCGACGAAAATAGATTTAATGGCGAAATGTTTACATTAGAAGCAAACTTACCTCTAACAAGAACAGCGAAAAATAGTACAATAGTAAAGCATATACGAGTAAAGAACAAAAACAAATACGATAAACATAGAGCAAAAAGTTTTATTATTTTATGACATTAAGACAATATGACATCATAACACAGCTTGTGAATTCGATAATAGACTTTTGAATTTCCTGTTATTGGTTTTACAAAAATGTTCTTCTCACTGCATTTTCTTTTGTCAAAGTATTGAACATCGTAAGCTGTCACGTTTTACCATCTTTCTGGCAATGGATGCATTTTGTCGCGAAATAGCTGATCATCTTTTGAGGTCAAAAACGAAGCAAGCCAAGGGCAAGGTGGCAAGGTCTGTGTTATAGAGTGGTTGAGTTAAAATTTCCCATCTACTGCTTTCCAAATAGTTTCTTTTGCTAAGGACGGGCATTGTCATGGTGGAAAATTATAGCTGGTGCATATTCTGGATTACATTTTTTCTAAACAGCTGTCCTGTTATATTCTGACCAAGTCATTCCTCTCATTCATCATCTGCAAACTTTTGTGGCAACATCATAATCATCATCTTTGAAGTATTTGAATTTCAATGCAATAAAAAAATGATGTTCTGTGTCTAAAGTTGCATCGTTAACAATATACAACACGTGGAACCGAACTATCTGTTGTCAAACAGTAAGATCATTTTTATATACAGCCAAAATATGTTAAACACACACACATGCATAAGTATGTATTTTGTGGTTTTGAAATTCTTTTATTTTTTGAAAAATATCTACTTGATACTTGAAGAAATGCCAGTGCATTTCTTTAATTTGATTTATATGGAAATTGCTTATCAAAGTTGAATGAAACTCAACTTGCTCAAAATTTTAGTAGCTTTGTCTTGGAGCTTTATGACTTTTCTAATAATGAACTTAGAACATTTAATTCATATCTTTTTATTGTTTATTTTCTTCTAATGAAAAAACTTCATGACTAATTTCGATTTCATTTCACTAGTTGCTTTCTTTTACAATTTGTTGTTATTGTTGTTGTTGCAACAAAAAAGTTTTACTTTTGCTTTTCACCGAATGCAACAACAATGAATGACTTGATGGATATTTGCAAGTGAGTCAGTCAAGCAGCACTGTGTGGAAAAAAAATGTTTCTTTTACTTATTTTTTTTATTTTTGTCGTTTAAAAGTAAAAGTGCATTTTCACTGATTTCTTTGGCTTGGCAGATGAAAACGAACACACCACACCGCAGCCATTGAAAGCAGAAAACAAAAACATAATAGAATAAAATTAAAAACACAAGCAACCAAACTAAATAACCAGCCAAACAACTCGTCAAATTCAGTTTCAATAGCCAGGTTGCGTGTTGCATGTACTGACAATCTGATACTCGTACAACAATGCACACACTATTGGAAAGGCTGGTTGGTTTCTTTTCATTTTTGTTGTTGCTGCCGTTTTGTGTGAAAATCCAAAGCATAAAATCATACACGTATAAGAGTTTGCCACAACTTGGCCTATTCAATGGATTTCATGCATACTTGTTCATTTACATATGTATGTATGTGTCTTCATACATGCACACAATCTAAACACAAACAACACCCTCTTTCATGTCCTCTTTTGCTCAAACCCCCTGCTTAACCTAAAAATATTGAAAGTGCATACATATGTATCCCTCTGTGTTTCTGCAACGGATGCTTATGATTGCAGCGATAGTGCACTAGTGCCGACAACAAACACGTTTACAACCAGCCGCAACTACGCGAGTGTAAAGATGTATGTGTGTCTACAAGTAGCGAGCCTCCCCAAACACTCCGCCACACTACCGATTCAATCCGTGGTTTAATTACAATAACAAAAATAACTACAACAACTTTAACAACAACAATTGGCCGCGAGAGAGGAAGAGAAATCAGGTCAAGGCTCGTTGTCGTTGCCGTTGCCGTAGTCGGTCGGTATAATGTGCACGAGTATGATGATTGAATGAACCAGCAGTAGCAGCAGCAGCAGCAGTAGAAGCAGTAATTCAGTCGTGTTTACAATTTATGCTTTGTTGGTTGCGTGTTATTGCATGTTTCTTTCTATTATTGTTTATGTTGTTGTTGGTTTAGGTACATATGTATGTCTGTTTGTATTTTTTGTTTGTTTTTAGTTTGCTTCTTTACAGTTGTATTATTTTCTTTTTTATTAAAAAAAAAAAATATTTTAAAAATAAAAAAAATGCAAGTTAGAAAATTTCCCCTAATACATCTTTTAACGCAAAAAATAAATAATAAAATTTATTAATTTTGCTAAGAAAATTAATTAGAAATATTTAATAAAAACTATTGTAAAACTTCTAATCCCAAAACAATGCTGAAAATTCCCAAACTGTTTTTAGACAGACAAAAAGTTTAAGTAGGTGGCAGTAACTCATTCGACGCTAATAGGGAATTCCTTTTTGGCGCATTTCGGTTATTGATGGCATCGTGGGTAAAATGATTATGCAGGCGTTCAAAAGAGAAATTCTTACTCATTCATGAAGCATATTTTTGTCTAAACGCTAAAGTGAGTGGTACTCACGCTCACGAAATACTCGCGAAAAAAGTAAAACTAGCAAAATAAGTACTTGGATTTGCGTAAACGTATTCAAATGAGTTTCATAAATTACTGAGAGTTTTCCGAAATTTCTCTATTATTTTTAATTTTTTAAATTCCGTGTAAAAATTCCTAAATACAATCGGAAAATTTTCTTATATTTTAAAACGAATCTTTTTGAAGGCATGTAATAAATTTCGGTTGAGTTTCAAAACAATTTTGGAACCATTTTAAAATTATTTTAATTAACAATTCATTTGAAAGGCTCAAAATTTATATGATATAACGGAATTAAGGCAAAAAAAATGATGAGAAACTAATGAAAAACCAATCTTCGTCTTCAAAATTCATTTCCATCATATACCTGATAAACTCTGAAATACAATAACGGTATTCAGTGTCTTGCAAAGGTGCAAGTCCAAATAGCATAAATTTTTAATGATATTCAACAGAAACGTTGTGTATTATGTTGTTGGATTTCATAAAAAAGCTACGATATTTTGCATTTGCACCAAAGACTGAATACCGCTAATATAAAAACTAGAGCAAGAAATATTTGAACTAGAATGAAAAGTTCTAAGGCTCAATTAAAAATAATGTGTAATTAAAATGTTTTAGTTCAAGAATTGTTCTATTTCTACTAAGCAGGTAAACTCACCAGCACAGCTGAGTACTTTTTTCTTAAATTAATGGATGTGAAATTCCATTTAAAAAAAATGTCTCGCCATTTCCTCTACATTTTTTATATAGAGTGTGATATCGGTAGAGAAGCCGGTAATACTATGAGTTCGCCGGGGGGTTTACCTGTCATCAATTTGCCTTGATTATATGTTTACGCATTTATGATAAACAAACTGGAGGAGAAATTAAACAAAAACCTATTTAAAGTTTTCTCTCAGCTGGGGTGAGATTTTTAATGTGCCCATGATCCGAGATGCGGCAACGAAGCTAAAACCTGTGTGAAAGTCTGTTTAGTTTAGATTCTACTAACTCCATATTCGCAAGATCGTGCAAATAATAATAGCTGATATCCCTGAAACGTTTGTTGGTACATAGTGTGAGGAGCTAGGAACAAACACCAGATAAGATCGCAATATGCTAGTGACTGTCGGACTTGTTTCAGAGTCACCCAAATTAGATGACATTAAATGATTAAAAGCAAAGGTTTCGGCTAGAACTTCACACTTCTCGAGATTTGTTTTGCTTTGGAATCGAAATATTTGGACAGTTTTTTTCTCAAGATTTTTGTTAGGTTACAAAACACGGAGGTGAAATTTTATCTAAGAAGCTTCATGTTTTGTGCCTAATTTTTTTAGTCGCCTCCTTAATCACGGCAAGCATTTACATTTCGCAAAAATCTTCCGGGTTTCTAAAACGTTGCCAATTTCACCGCATACCAATTGCACGAAAAGTGCGAACTTAGAATGTCTCTAACCTTTGTTATTTAGAAGCCTTCCTTCCATCCCTGCACCATTCAACCCAGAAGAAAATTTTTTTTAAAAACACAATTTTTGTCAATATTTGCGCAACTTTTTCAAAACAACGTTTGTTTGTTACCTTTGGTGGTTTTATAAGTATAAAAACAATAGATAACTTTTTATGTGCAGCACGTACAATTTTTCAATAGTTTCTATTTAGTTACGTTACATAATAGATCGCTATCATTCATACAAACACAGGTCGTCTCCTGTATTTGAAAGCAACAAAACATACTTGTGCAGATTTTTGTTTATTTGTGTCCATTATTACCGAAATGCCGTCACGTGTTGGCGTTAGTCATGATTGCTAAGAAAAATATTGCTGCTGAATATTGGATGTTGTTTTTATGTATGCGATGGAGTATTATTGTACCCTTGAAGTTGTTTGTAACAAACAATTAACCTTTATTAAAAAAAAATACAAAATAATAATAATAATTTTTGCATAATTTTTAATTAAATATGTATATACAAGTTGCAAATTTAAATTGTTACAATTTTCTAATTCATTGGTCTTGAATAAACCAAAACTGTATAAAATTCGCGAAAGCCAAAATGGTAAAAATTATTTTATTACAAATATGGGGCGTTTATTTTCGGTGAATTGAAAACAAATGAAATTTATTGACTTCAATAAAATGGGCTTTATTTGAGAGATAATTTGCGCCATTTAGTTTGTTTTTGGCTTAAGCGGTGATTTTTCCCAGTTTTTATTTCGCATACCGCCACACAAAATTATTCAGCACTGTTAAACAGCAGGATGGCCGTCAGCTGGCAGGCACAAATATATGGCTTGCCGTAACTGAATGCACTGTCAGAAGTTCTGACTTATAGCTCCATGTGGTGGCGGCAAGGAGTCTGGTTAAATAAGTCGAGCAGAGAGAAGTTTTATACGAGAATATAAAAAAATCCCTAATCCATAGTGGAACAGCATAAGCCAGGGATTATAAATCAACTTTAAAATTTAATGATGCCACATTAAAAGAAAAAAAAAACATATATTTTTCGACTAAATCATCCCTGATTTTTATATTTCTCTATTTATGTGTTCCCTCCATTTAAAGACTTTATTAGTCTTGCCTTTCTGTGAAGTCAATGTAGTTTTAATAGCTTCTCGTCGAAAAGAAAACAGCTGTTTTTCGCTGTCATTTGAAACATTGTTATATATTGTTTTTTAATGGTTCGTCCGCAACAAAACTAAAGGGAGCATAACAACTAACGTCTTCTACACGCTTTCCATTTGTCAAAAACAAATTACCTGATTCGTAGCGGAGCGGAAAGTAAAGATTAATTCTACATTAAAAAAATTAATATTGTTGAACATTTAATATGGTATATAATCTACATTCGTTGAAATTTAACAGCTTTTTTTAGCAGTTAGCAAATGGGTAGCAGCGGGCTAGCCATGGTTTAGACAAGTTTTAAGTTTTCAAAAAAGAAATACATAAACATATGCGGTTTTAATACTATATTTCAAATATCTTTAGAAAGGGGTTGTTGTTATAGTGACTTTAGCTTTAGGAAACAACAAAATAAAAGCTGTCATCAATTGAATATACGAGTATACTAACGATTTTTTTAAGGGATTTGGTTAACAGCAAAAGCTTGGAAGACTTCAAATCGTGGCTTCTTAATACTTCCGTTAAATTTTTTACACTAAAATATCATAGTCCTTGTTTTCGTTAATGCTATAGAAGTCCTTAAACTTGGCTATAATTTAAACTAATACATATTTTTATTACAAATCAAAAATTACATTTTATAGCCTGTTTTCAGAGGTCTTCGTCCTAAATATTTCTATAAGTAAGTCGAATTCACGAGCTATGATATGACGTCATATAGCCTTAGTGTCCCAATATTTTAGAGTAGTTCAAAAATATTGTGGTTGAAAACTTTTGCTCAATGTTTATTGCTCTTTCCTATTTGTTGGAGGTAATTTTGTTTCTGATGTTAAATTTCACAGTATTTTTCTTTTCGTTGTGAAATATTTTTTGTCTTATAGTTAATTGTTCCCCTACATTCGCATTCTCGGAAGTTGCTGGAAATAATAAAACAATTTGACTAAACTTCAATATGGCGGGCAGACATTTTTTTGTACAAATAAACGTCAAACATGCAAACATTCCCATGAACTACACAAACGGCTTGCACAAACATTAAATTTCCCTTGCATTGACAAAAGGTTATGTAGTATATTTCCCTTATTCCAAGGGAAGAAGAATTTGGGATCCAAAAAATGCGTCTGGCAACATTTCGCCTAAAAATTATTATTTTTTTAGCGTGGACTTGAGATTTTGTAAAAACAAATACGAGAAAGAGAAACAAATTAAACTGTTATATATTTAACATTGCGGTTAAGCCGGCGGTTACATCATATCCACACACATTTCAGATAGTAGGTCAATGAATAATACGCAAAAAAAACACAACAAAAACGAAAAATATTTTTTATTTTATTTGTTTATTTTGGATACTTTAGGGTTGCATAGTTTTTGTTTACTGCGAGCAGTGGAGTAACAAGAGAGTAAACTCTCAAGCTCATAAAACAAATTTGACGAAAGCGCAAAAGGCAAAGTGGCGCAATATATCGACACAAGTTTTATTGAAAAGGAGCTAAAGCAGACAGGCAGTGCAATAAATAAAGCAAATGATTTGTGTAATCAAATATATTTTGAATTTTTAAACTGAAGACGACCTTCAATTGGCAAAAAAAAGTTGCTATAGTTTTAACTCAATTCCTCGAGTGGGCCAAATTTATTTATTGAAATTTAAAAAGTGAGAAATAAGTTAAAAAGTTAGAAAAAATGAAGATTTTTTTCGCTTTCTTGTAATGTAAAATGAAATATTTTTATTGTTGGAGTGAATTTGAACACACATGCAAATCAAATTTGTTCCGAAAGATCTTTAACGTTCAGGCTAGGATCATGATAAATCGTATTAAATAGGAAAACACCAGTCAGCAGTTTTGTAAGGAAAAAAAAAATAATAAACACTTAAATTTTGGTTATTTCCGATAAAGTGCAACAACTTTCTGAAATTGGGGTGATGTGGCTAAATTTTTCAACTCTTGAATTTTGATTTTTCGAACCAGAATTATTAAAGTTCGTTTTTACTATTTCGGTTAAGAAAGAAAATTTTGTTTTATATGATAATTTTGAATATAGTTAAAGTTTTAGTTTGAAAAATTTACGAGAAGAAACAGGTTGGCTGTAGCAAAATGCATTTGATAACATGGCGTCTTGACTAGCCATAAATCTGTTCAGCCATCGGACATTTTTCTGTTCGCACAGACAGAGAGACCGTCGCTGTTTATATTCGCTTGTTCAAACAGAGTTGTCCGTTGGTTTTTTAATCGGACGTCGAACTCTACACTCGACTTCTGATATCGCAAATTGTTCCCCCCTAATATCCGATTCATTAGAAACCATCTTGGCCTTTAAAATATTATTTAACTCGCCTATATACGGCCCATTTTGTTTTGTAGTTTTTCAATCGCACGTCAAATTCTAGAAGGATCCATCCAGGATTCTTCCTCCCTAATAACACAATTTTTTGAAAATCATGGGATAGCGCCTTTAAAACAATACATTCCTGGCCCTTAAAAAATTTTCCACTTCCAAAATGCCGTTCCTTTTCTTTCATGGTGCAATTTTTTTTAGTATGAAAAAATATAATATTTTATAGCAGTTAGATGCTAGAGATTTTCAAATGCCTTTATACATACATAGATGTACCCGTACTTCGATCGTAATTATTGATTGATGATTTATTTATTACGTCGATTTTTGGAAAAAATTTCCGTCATCTCTTGTTTGATTAGTTTCGAGACAAACTTGTTTGGGCTACGTAGTTGCCATCTTCTCTCTCTTTGCTGTCTTAGAACGAAAAATGACACTGAAGATGGCAAATAGCCGAAACAGCATTGTCTGCAAACCAAATTTGGCTGGCGTTCGATCGCAAAGTTTTGACCACCAAATAACATTTTCAAATTATCTAGCCTCTTCAAAAAAGAAAAATAAATTTAATAAAAAAAGACTTAAAAATATGCACTAGAGTAAATGAGCGACAAGTACAAATGTATAATCAGAGTTTAAATATACAGCACTAGCAAAATCTGTATTTTACTCATATACCAAAATATATATAAGACTTTCTCTTTTTTTATTATTTTTAAAATAGAAACAATAAGAAGTAATACGTCATTTATATGCTTTCTTCTTTAAATAAAAAAAGTACAAATTTAAAAAATTTCATATTTTTTTATTATACACATCGTCGTTGCTCCTAGGTTTTCAGGAGAGCGAAAAATCCTTTTAAGTTGCAATACTATGATCAGACATGGGCCCTGAATGACATACACGAATTCAATTCATAAATTGAGCAATTAGTATTTAATTACACCACAAATTGAATAATAATTATAATGCAACAATGCAAAATTCTGTATAATAAACACATTAAATGTAATAGAACACAAACTAGAGCCTACAACTTACAACAAATTTGATGGCATTTTCGTGTCTTATATCAAATGTTGGCCTGTTAAAGGGTACGTGCTTAACACACCAATATTATTTGCGAATTTATACAAAGTATAAAGGGAAGTGCCGTTCGGTGTTATAAACGATAAAATCTAAGAAAAACAGCACAATTTTTCTAGAAGAAAAAAAAAACAGCATTATTGTTACCAATTTAGCCATGTCCTTCATATTAAGTTTGTAATTGGAAATTTTGTACGTAAAACGCATAGCATATGATTACACGCTTTTTTAAACACCTTTGTCATGAAAAAAAAAGCATTATAAGCTATCAAATCCTAATTAAGGAAGCTCAATTGCATATGTGTGAACACCAAATTTTATAACTCAATTTTAATTGTCTCAATTAAAGCGCTTGTGTTCTTTAAAGTCAAACGCTTTATTGAAACAACTCACTTTATCGGGGAATTTCTCAACATATATTTTTTTTAATTTACAATGTTCCTTATCTAAGTGTTAAGAAACATTTGTTTGCGGGGTATAAACAATATTTTCTATGAAAATGTGCCATCCTTTAAGATTATCGTAATATTGATTAATTATAAAAAAAGAAGACAGTAACAGAAAAGAAGTTTCGGTTAACCTTATGAAATAATTGTTATAGAAAATAACAAATTTTCCATAATATAGGCAAAACGTATAATAAAGTTTTAAGGATGCCGGAAAAGGTCTTCCTTTTTCAAGTCTTCAATTCGTTTTATCAATATCTTTTAGTTCAGTTTGAGAACAAAGTGAAATATCGCTCAAATTAAGGCAGCTTAAAACAGGTTTAAGCCCCGCTTGCGTTTATTTTCAAATGTTTTAATTTACATACACACACACATGTGCACAAATATTTATCAACGATTCGCAGAATATATGTAATTAAAGCTAATAATCAGTTTTTAAATATAATTTTATTGAATTTTGGCTAAAAAAGTTTCGTGAACCTGTTCCACGCTTCTTTTAAAATGGTTGTAAAAATTTTAATTGCAATAGCCATTGCACTGTTAAGACAAAACATATTTTTCTCTTTAATATAACATACATATATGTATATGTATATAGTATGTATATTTGTGCCTACATATGTATCAAAGTACTCATGTACAGGGTGCGGCTAAATTCAGTATATGATGTAAAAGAAGTTTCACTCTATGAATACTTGATTTATTTACAATTCCTACATAAATTTGCTTTAAACATGTTGGCCCATATTCATAGTCAAAAATAAAGTACACTTTAAGAGAACTAAAGGCAACTTTACAACCCTTTCAGACGTGATCTTTTTTTTTTTTTCTTAACACAAGCAATGATGTCGGCAAAATGTTGTGTCAAAGCTTGTGTTAATGGGTGGAAAACACGTTTAATGTTCAGACACATATGAACATACTTATATAAATTTAAAAGTTTCAATAAATAAGGTTCTTCACATTTTTACTTTTTTAAGAACTTTCACAGCTTAATTTTTTTTAATTTACACTCAAAACTAATTCAAATGGCAATTGATTTGACAGCTTGTGTCCAACCATTACCACTCACGGATGTGTGAAGACATTTATTGCCAAACATGTCTTCAAATACTAACACATGCGGTCTGCACACTAATATCTTGTGCTACGAAATAAATTTGACATTTGCAAATACAAAACTTGTGTCTCGGGAAGAGCGCATGTTAGGCCAATGATAGACAAGTTAAGGTATACTTTTGACGTTAAAGTCGACTTTACAAATGCAGCTGTTTTAAAACTAATTTATCAAAAAACATCAGCTGTTTTACGTCAAGTAAAAGTTTAAGCGTGCTAAGTTGAACATTGCTAAGTTACAAGATATTGGAAGAGATTTAGGAATTAATGATGATTTTGTGGAAGAGTTCCATAAAAAAAGCCTTTTTCACAGTGCAGGTTTGACTAAGTAATGCATTCACTAGTTCCATCTTATCTTTTCGAGTTTTTCCATTACAATTTCTTTTCACAATTTTTATGATTGTTTTATAAAATACACAATAATTATGAATGTATGTTATAAGTGTTATTACGATTACGACTAGTAATCAATTAGATTACATTTTGAAAAGAATCGTAATGACTATATAATTCACTGGTAAACATAAGTAGTCATTAAATGTAATCGAGTTATTTTTTTTTTTACTACTTTTGATTATTTGACAGTAATCTCAAATAATCGTGATTCATTTCTGGTTATTTGTAATCGTGGTAAACCAAAAATAACCGTCATTTAATCAATTACTTCACTTTTTAAAAGAGTAATTTAATTACTTATTATTACAATTACTAATCATTACTTAAGGATGGTCGACTTTACGTATTATGTGTAGACGATACCATTCCTGCTCTTCTACACAAAAATTTGACATATCGTAAGACTTGTGTGATAATGTATACCAGTGTATAACATCTACGATGTATGTATATGTTCAAGATGGCCACTTTCTTATGTTTGGTTAGAAATTGTATACTAAATGTTTGCAAATTTGAGAGACAATAGATACTTTTTGGTTTAAATTTAAAGTGATGCATCGATACACCTTATTGCCGATACGTAACCGATACTCAAACAAATCAAAAACAGTGATGCTTTTGCTACTTGTTTCGCCTACCTCGTCAACTGAGGAACATTTTAGTTTTTTTCGTTTGTGACTTTTTTCGATTTAATTTGCGATACGTATATCGATGTAGCGGCAATAAAAATATCGCCAAAACCGATATATAGGATAACCTGAAATATCGCCGATATTTCGGCATTAGTATCTGATGCTTCCCTAGTTTAAACTCTGATACTGATAAATTTATTTTTAGTTCGCTAAGGATGCTATTTTATTTAATAACTATTGTTATTTTTTGTGTGGTATAACATATTTATCAATAACGAAGGCAAGAAAAATGTTTTAGCCGGGTATGAAAACCATTTTTATTATTATAAAATCATCCAATGCTGAATGGCGTAAGGCATCTAGCTGGCCCCTGTCGTTTTACCACCTCGGCAGTCCATCGCTAAGCGGCAGTTAAGCATTTTTTATTACACCAGTTTGTATTTTAATTTATTGCATTAAAAAGACACACAAAATTAAAATATTAATTCAAAATAACAGTTTCAAAAGTTAGAAGTTAAAACCATAATTCCTGTTTTGTTGTTTACTTAAATTTTTTTTACCATATTAATTATATTTGAGAGGAGATGACGTTGATTGCTGCTGTCGCTATATATTTATCAATATTAAAATTTTGGTACATACATACATACATATAAAATACGTATACATATGTATGTACATACACATATGTATCTATTCATTAGCAGACACATCGCGCTAAGACATGACAAAGAAGAGAAATTTCGTGAATTCGTAATTTACGTTATTAAAATATATAAAAAATATTAAGTACATAAATTTTATCATTCCAGCTCATCTGTAATTTTTTTATTTAATTTTTCATTTTTCTGAACAGAAAACCGAAATTGTCTTGTGTTTTAAGCCTGACTACCAAATGACAACAACAAAACAAATGTACTCGTATATTCCATACTGCCAGACAAAGCCATTAACAAATACTTACATATTCCCTATGACGGGCGGGCGGCTGACAGTAAAACAGACAGCCATACCGGCAAACAGACGAACGGACGAACGGATAAAGGGAGGACTGACAAAACGAGAAACATTTAGACAAGTAACCGACCGACCAAGTCAGAAATTTTTCATTGTTGCTGCTGTTGTTCTGTTGATACAATAAAAAACAATCACAACAAATACAACAAACATTTTGTTTTTATTATTTATATTCTTGTTGTTTTTGTTCATAAATTATACTAAATATACTAAATACTCGTTAAGTTGGTTGCGAGTGTGCCTGCGGGAGGGTGCGTTTGTATGGGTTAAAGCATTTTGGAAATTTAGTCTCAAGTTCAAGGCCTTGCGGATAACAAATACGAACGAGTGCACAAATATTTGCAAACTCAGTGTGTATATTTCCCTGGCTATGTGTTTGTTTGACTCTCTACATGTACTCGCCTCTTTTGCTCGTACGTATTTATTTATATATATGTTTGTATGTATGCGAGAGTGCAAACACTGCATATAAACATTTTTTTTTATATTATATACGGACGAATATTGTCATGCGGCAGAAACAGTCTTTCAAATAATTGCAATCACTTTTTGATACGCCCTTTCGACAAGCAGCTAACAAACAGAGATTTTGAGATTTGAAATTAAAAGTTTTATTACTATTGTACCATCCATTCGTATTTAGTAAAGAATAAATGGGTTTAAAAACCACTGTTTTATTTAATTTCAACAATAAGTCAGATTATTTTAAAGCAGGGCTTATATTTTTTTCATTAAAGAAAGAACTTGCAAAATATTTCAAGCAAAATACTATTTAAATAATTTCATGGACACTAATTCCGCCTATCGTATCGTGTAAATAAATATATTCGTCAGCTTTTTGAAAAACATTTATTTTTAGATTTACTGAAAATATATTTTACTTCTTTGTGGTAGTACGAGTATTTTCCCAGTCACCATTTGGACTAATCTGAGTCTTTTCAGACTACCTTAGACGCCTAAAAACTGATTAATCAGTTATGCGCTAAAAATCACTAAAATAATTCCACAAATGCTTAGAAAGGGACTTTTCACAGATTTACCGCCAAGTCAGTTTCGCACGTATGGATGAGAAAAAAAATATGGAAGTGAAGAAGTGAATAATAAATTCAGCAAAATGTCTCGAAAAAGAGTTGTAATTTATCAGAAAAGAGAGACATAAAAGACTATTTCATAAGAGTCGCAGGCTAGGGTACCATTTTCCCGCGAGAAAATAGTAACTTTCGAGTCGAAAAGAAGCGCATACAATATTGTTTTAATCCGGCCAGATAAGTCAAAAAAAGACTCAAATATGATTAATAATTTCATAAAATGCAGATCGGGGTTTTTATGCGCTTTTATTGCGGTATTTTTATCCGTATTTTTCGCTCTTAAAACTGTTTAGAAAATTCGTTTAAGGCATATTTCTTATAAAGTTTTTAGAAATATTTGCATAAATTTAAGAATGTGTTCAGACAAAATTTGAAAAATTAATTAAAAAAGAGATAGCAGAGAATGTTCTCTATGGAGGAATAAAAATTCAGAAACTTAGATGTTTGGATTTCAATATTTCGATGGTTTAAAGTGCAAATCAGAATATGCTTTAAACTTTTTTGTTTTCTAAATAAATTAGCAATGAATTCATTCTTTCAAGCCAATGGGGTGTGTTAAAAACAGACATCCATCCATTTCGGCTTTTATTTCTGTTTGTCATTTTTGATTGTGATAAATTGGGAATTAAGGAGAGCACTCTTTCGCTTTGCTCGCGGATGGATGCAGGGCGGCAAAAGGGAAGGCATAAGTTTATTTTTATACTTTGTGTGTTTGTAGGTTTAAAAGTATTTTGTGTTACACTTCCCTCTTTTTGCCAATACACCAGTCAGTCGGCTGCTGATTTTACTCGATTTTATTCAATTTGTGTTGTTTTCGATTGTAGTTGTTTTATTTAGAGACGTATTGAGAACAATAACAACAAGTTCGAAAT
This sequence comes from Phania funesta, assembly GCA_963932375.1. NCBI lineage: Eukaryota > Metazoa > Arthropoda > Insecta > Diptera > Tachinidae > Phania > Phania funesta. Next base: position 91,569,131 of record OZ010656.1, on the reverse strand, counting down.
TAATATTTTATCTGGGAATTGTTTTTATTCGCACACTCGCAAAAGTCTTGGGCATGCATGGATGTATGTATGTATGTGTATGTGTTATCTTTTCAGAACTTCTCTATATACTGGATGTATGTAAATTATTGCACTTCCTGATAAACACAATAAGAGAAAGAAATGTGGAAATTTGTATTTAATTAGTTATAAATTTAATCTTTGTTTGTTTATAACAAATAAAGGGAGTTTTTTTTAAGCTACAGATTAGGTTATTTCTTATATACATACGTAGGTCCCCGGCTGGGCCCAAAATAATTCCACTTAAGTGTTGGACACATTTGGACTTCTAAGATTCTGTTTGCAGGGACGCTTTTAATGCGTTAATGTAAAGGTAGTATGTCGTATTAACATTTTATTAATTTACTTTATCGACGATTTTGTGCTGCAGGGTTATCTTCGGGATAACCTGTCATAAATGATATAGTTAATACCAGATATGTAATACATATCGCTCATTTACTCAAACACCGTTATAACTCAAAAAATTATATTTCGAAATAAATGCGGTTAAAGTTTTCTATCTGCTCCCACTACCAAAAAACACACAAATATTATCTTCAAACGTGAAATTTATACAGTACAAAGCATGACATAACGAACGACTCTGCATTATTACATTCAAAAATGCATTTTTTGAGTTATGACGTTGTTTGCGTAAATGAGCGATTAGGAGCCCAACCTAGGCAGCTGAAGCAATCGGATGTTCCAACTACTTAAGCGCCGCAAAATTCGACTTGAGAGCAATTAAAAAATTCATTTGTCTTGTTTTTATTTTAAAGTGCTAAAAAATCCACCCTTTACAATTGTACGACTTTATTTTGTTGTTCGTTAATCCACCGACTATTCGCACGGGGTTTTTGTGTCATTTATAAATTTGAATAGATTTCAATGTACAAGTTATTTAAAACACGATCATTTAAAATTAATATTTATAAGCAAATATAGCGGACTTGTCAAACATTTTAAAAATGAATAATTTTAAACAGTTATTGGCTCTTTCTCTTTCTTTATAAATTTAAAATTTGTAAAGCTTAACTGGCAACGTTCGACTGTTTAGTGAATTTTTAAAAAAGTAAATTTCATCAAAGAGCTACCATATTTTGAATTTGCAAGACCATTTGCACCAAACACTGAATACCGCTAATACAAATTCAGGCCTCTGCTTTGCGTTGTAATTTATAAAATAAGGCCCTAAATTTGTTGGTAGTTTTTAATAGTTTGGTAATTATTCTACTGTTTGTAAATTTAATTTCTTTGTGAAGTTTTACATTTTTGATGAATTTTGTTTTTATTGATGAAATTCAAATATTTTGTAAAACCGTTTTTTTTCAATTATTAAAGTTTTTACACTTTTGGTGACTTTTAAATTTATATTTTTATAGGTGCGATTTTTTGATATTTTTGTTGTTTACAAAATTACTATTTTCGGTTTTTACCTAAATTTAAAATCGTGTCGTCCAATTTCAAATCAAACCAATTATGGAGTCGCAAATGAATATTGCAGAAATTACAAGGGAAATGAAAAATTCCTATACATGCACGCTTTACACCTTTGACGTGGCGTATGAACATTAATCGATCGTTAATATATTTTTCGAATCGCATTTTTTAATTTTTGGGCCGGCCTAGAAATCGCCATGATAATTAGTTCGTCAACGGAACTTAACAAGCGCCATGTTTGGCGAGAAATCGCCACCTCACAGCCATGCTTTACACACTAGTGATTTGGTTTGGCAGTGTTGTTGGCTTGCTTTGTTTTGTTTATATCACTCCCGTTTTCTCAATGTCACTTTATTTATGTGCATGTGTGTGTATGCTTGCGATGGTTTGCCAGTGAAAGTGAATTGTTTTGTTTTTAATATTAAAAGCTCATTTTACTATTTCTTGTTCTTCTTTCCTAATCTATTCATTTTCTCTCTCTATCTCGCTCTCTCTTTCTTTCTCCCCATCTCTCTTAAGTTTACATTGTTTTTGTATTTCTGCAGTTTCATTATACTAATTTGTACGTCTGTTGTTTTCAACATTTGCATTGTTTTTTTCGAATGTATTTTATGGGAGGCATCGTTAGTTCTCTTGTTGTAAAATTTACATTCGTTATACATAAACACATACATGCATACATACATACACACATTTACATAAAACACACAGTCTAGCAATGAACTAAATTCACTATAGAAAGACAGCAGGAAGCAGAAAGAAAAAATATAATAAAAAAAATATGTATTCAACAATTCCCAACCTACCTCAAGTTATATTATGTTGTGTATTTTTTCTTTTTCTTTTAGACGTACTATAATATTAGTTTTTCTCTGCTTCTTACTCTTGCCTTCTCTTTGTTTTGGGTGTGTGAATGCTTGCCTAAGCATGCTATTCTTTATTATTATACTTTTTTCTTGTTCTTGCGTTGTATTAAGTGTTTGCCATTCGTTATTTATAACTTTTTATGATTAAGTGAAAAAGGTATAAAATTATGCTCATAATATTACTCAAAATAGGTTTTAAATCGGGTTTGTCTATTACGCGATTTCCGTAGCCCTTTTCATACTTATGTGATTGCGTTCACCATGGTATGCCGGAATGGTATTCTAGGTGATGAACTCAGCACTTATGTATGGATGTACATATGTACGCTTATGTATTATCTTGACATCATTATCTAGCATTTTCGTTCTGTTAAGTTTAAATTTACGATAAATATTTACATACATACATACATAGATACATAAATCATTACATACATTCATATGTAGACCAATAAAGCATAATTCAGAATTAAGAACAAATCATTTTAAAAGTAATTTTTGATCGCAACAAAATTATTAAACTCTGAACCTCACGTGATAAAGTCAAATAAGTTAAGGTTCATAAATATTTTGCGGAACTACCAATAACATACCTGCGGGTATGTATTTATGTACATACATATATACCAACATATGTAATACCGGCTATACGCGAGCCAACATTATAGGAAACAATGCCATGTTCCATCGTCTGTACAATTTTGTTTAAAATTTTTGTGATTCTAAAAACGGCTGATGTTTTGTTTATGGTTTCTTCTGTGGTTGCTACGTCTGCATCAAAAAATTACACCAGGTTTTTAAAACAAGTTTTCTCTAATGTTCACTCGTGTATAAAAATTATAAATATTATAAGTCACAAATTGTTTGAAAATAATTAAGAAAAAACTGTGTTAATTAAATGGGACACGTTAGAAATACATCACTGAGCAAGGCGCACGTCAAAATAAGAAGTAGTACTCTTTCAACGATCGTGGTTTTACTGTTGATAACTTTACATGATTTGTCAAATATCCTATTGCAAAATTTATATGTAAATGCCGTTTCAACTTTTTGTGCAAAATACAACTGTGACTAAAATTAGAACAGGTTTAATTTTGATCTGACATCAGCTGATTTTGAAAACAAAAATCAGTGGGGCGGCGGGGTTTTGATATCGGTGATAATACAGCGCAATTGAAACTGATTCATATTCAATATTTCTTTCACTGACAAAAGCGAGCGGAATGTGCGGATATGGGATAACAAGTCTAAAAACCCAATGAAATATTTTGAAAAAATCTGCAAAATAAATTTTATAATTTTTTGTATCTTATAAACTCAAAACAATGTTGATTTATGTGCCAAGTTGTTTTTTTGAACCTTTAAGCAGGCTTTCAAGGCCATTACAAAATAAATAAAAAGATTATTTATTTTTAGATTCAACGGAAAAATATGTTAACATTATTTCAAGTCAAGTTTAGTCCAAATTATAAAACAATTATCATTATCTCCAAAACAAACTTGACAAAATAAACAATTTACACAAACATATTGTCAAAATTGTTCGTGTTGACTTGAAAGTAGAAAACAAAAACTACTTAAAACCTAACGCTAGCGAATAAAATAGGCCGACGTAATTTTCAAAATCAAATAGAGTTTAAGAAACCTGAGAATCTTCATTTTGACAGTTTCATGGCATAAAATCTGCAAAATAAAAGATAAATTACATATGGCCACTGTGATGAAGTAAAACTCATTAAAATTATAGTATAAATAATAAAATCCTTGCAAGGAAAATATGTGAGATGAACAAAGGAAAATGAATGGAAAGATGGGTCCACGAAAGACAGGCCACAATGAATGCTCGTTTTTATGCCATCCATATTTATACACATTAGAGATGTACGGAAATGGGCAAAAGAAGAGAATTTATATGGCGGAAAGGCGGAAAGTGCCTAACAACAACTTATCTACCTCTAACTAATTCTACCAAAAGAGGCAAATCAAACCAAAGTAAACTCTTCAACCAGTTTTCTTGCGCGCCCAATCGACGAAAAGCAAAATGAAAATAAAATCTTCATCAACAAACAAACAAACAGTTTCTGCTGCTTTTGGTTTCTGATATTTCAAAAGCTCTTTCAATAGATTTTGTTGGTTTGGCTTTTGTTTTGTTGTAGAAGTTTTTGAGTTTGGTGGGTAGACAAGTGTGTGTGTGTGTGTGATTGTGCTTTTCATACAGGCTATAAAATAAGTGAGCATGCCTGCCTTAAGCAAAATATTTATGTATTTAGTGGCTTGGTTGTTTTTTTTGTTTTGTTTTGCTTGAATTTTATGGCAAGTTTGTTTAGTAGATCGGGGTCCTACTACTAACTTCTTTTAAAATCAATAAAATTGTTGAGGTGGGTTAGGAAACTGTTACGCAGCTGAGCAAAAGAAAAAAGGAAATAAATATGTATTTAATATCTGCAGACATACTAAAATAAAGTAATTTCAACGCAAATAGACAGTGGTTACAGATCTTTATACATATTTGAGCATACATGCATACCCTCATACATATGTATATATGTATGTACATGTACATATGTGATCGCATACGTTCAAAAAATAAAGAACTAAATAAAGTGGAGTTGGGCTTTTGGAGCAGACATTTTTAGCTTCAGTGTGATTTAAAAATTCTTTTTAAAAAGGAAAGTTTTGAAAACGAAATCAATAAAGGCAGGGAGGGATACTAGCAAACAAAGAAGTTGGAAGTGAGTTTATTAAAATATTAAACTAGTCGTAGGTATTAGCGGCGTAAAAATGAATTTTATTTTTTATTTACAATTCCTTTAGATTTGTATTTTGAAGAAATTATGTAGCGAGGTTATGCATAAAAGCAAAAATCATTATGAGATAAGCAAACTGTGAATAAAATATCGACTTTTGAGAGCGAAGAGATATTAAGCTTTTATTTGTAACCAGTTGTTCATAGATGGTTGGTTCCTTGAATATGAAGATGATGAGAAATTTTCTTTTTGAGTCAGGTGATACCTTGGCTCGGCTGATAAGATTGCTGTATACACAATATATTCGAGAAAATAAAAACAGCAATTGTTCGCAACTCCTTATTGGTGAAACGTTTATTTTTAATTGTTTCTTTTTTTCTCTAAATGACCTTCTATGTCGTTATTTTAATCCTATCAATTATTTTGCAGACGATAGCAGCATTTGCCATTTGCTTTCATGCGCTCAGCTGATATCTTGCTGGTCTTGCGAATAGGGTCGATTTGAATGCTCGTAAAATCTAATGTTGTGTGCTTACTCGCAGACGCACGACTTATAATGCTCCATCAATTGTAGCCATGGATGGTATAGGTATTAAGGAAACAGAAGCTATCGATATTCTTACCATAAAAATCCAATTCAAGCACCTCGGTTTTTTCAATGGTGTAGGAGATACTTCAGTCCATCTGATCTCCAACTTATACAGCAACTATTACATTCGGCCGATAAGGAAAGCAACTCCCATATAAAGGCTGGTGCTTCGAAGTCTATTTTTAAGCTTTTGGACCAGGTACAAGAGAGGGCGAAGATGCTGATCGGTGACAGTATCCATATTGACTTACTGGATCATCGACTCAATGTGGGTTATGTGTCTTTGTAATAATGTTACTACAACGAAAGGAGCTCCAGTGAACTTTGGGAACATATTCCTGATAACGCAACTTTTGTACGTATAACACGTTCATCCATTAGTGGTAGAATGGCCAGTGGACCGCACAACACACTACAGGGAAAACTGGTTCTTCAGCCGTACTGTTGGCATGAGGAATAATCTCCCTGCAGATGTATTTCCTGCCACTTTTAATGTAGGAGATCTTCAATCGAATACCTACAAATACTATTCCCGCCAATGCCCCTTCCTTTAATCTTTTTTTCCTAGTTCCATCACAATACATTGCATGAGTAGAGGTCTTCCTCTGAGTGCTGGTTCAACAAAAAAATGAAAACAAAAATGTTCGCAATTCTTTATTCGTAAATGGTGTTTTTATAATTCCTTTGAAGAGTGAGAAAATATCCCCTCTTCCTTTCCATTGCAATCGCAACTACTAAATATCAAACATTGTTTTCAAAACTTACATATTTTAGGTAAATTTTCTTTTCAGTGCTGCTAACTATTTTCAATGTTTTAGTAGGATTTTGTGGGGGAATTCAAATCGCAGCCGACTACTCTTTAAATACAACTGAGAAAGTTTTGGAAGAATTATTTAAACAATTTCGACCTATAACTCCTCGTCACTTCTGAGTTTTTTTTATTCAAAGGTTCTATATTCAAAAATTGTTTTCGTATTTTTTCTTCCAGATTTTCCGGTTTGTGCTTTCAGAGAAATTTGTTTTTCAATGGTCACTTGCGTGTTGTAGTTGTTGCTTCAGTTTTATATTGCACAGCTACCGGAAATTGTAAAACTTAAGTGGATTAATGAATGCATGTGTTGTTTTACCTATTTACTGTTAAAAGTATTTATTACCTCTCTGGCTTAAAAATGCATCTCTTAAAAATGTTCATTTCAATGCTGTTGTGTTTGTTGTTGTTGTTGTTGGGCGAGAATGTTGGTGGCCTAAATTATGACATCACATGACATATAATGTTTGCCTTGTATTACCAACTGCATTCACAAATACACGCAAGTATAGTAAACTGTGACACAATAATCATTCAGATGATGTGCGTGTGTGTGTGTGTGTGTGTGCGCGCAAATATGTACTTATACTTCTGAATGTATACAAACGTGGCACATGTCATGCAATGCCTTCCTTCCGCATTGACCCAGATTTTATATTTTTTTTTATGCACAACTGCTGTTGCTGCTGCTGCTGTTTTTTTGTGCTTTTATAGTTCAGGTCGGTCATTGTAAAAAGTTATAAGAAAATAATAATATATGTATGTATAGATATGCATGTATGTGTGTGTTTTTTGTAAGGGTGCATGTAGATGAACTTTTAAGTATGTTGCAGCAACAATCAGAAAAAAAAAGTTTAATGAAAACTATGCTAACAAAATCTAACCTAATGATGACGAAGATAAAGGATTTTTTTTAATGTCAAATTGCGTATACGTTATGAAATCATACATACGTTACGTATGACTGAGTGTAAGTGAGTTAAGGGTAAAAAGTGATTGTTAAAAATATTGAGTTTGGAAATTAATTTCAAAATTTACAAAATGTTTACTTCTAAAGACTACTTATCTAATATCTAACGTTTGTAGGTATTTCAGAGCAGTCATTCGAATTACATGTAACAAATGAAGTTTTTGCTTCACTAATAGTTTCACTTATAATATTCTTCAAGTGATTATAGAACAATTATTTGTAATATACGAGGCTAAATGCGATTGATTTGAATTTCATTTTCAGTTGACCCCCTCTATCTGAATCGTGTCGTCCCCCTAGCACCAGGACTCTTCAGTTTCTTTGTAGACATAAGCCCACGGATCAACTGCGCCATTTTTCAAAACTCCAGGAATTATTTCGTTTTTGTCTTGTTTGACTGAAATTCACAACTCCTAAATGGTTGGTTGTAAAAAATATTTAGGCACATTTTTGTGGTAAATCTTGTCAGCTTTAATTTTCATATAAAGCTCCTTTCGCTAAGCGTAAGGGTTAGAGTTTCAGGCTTAATAGCAACAATCTAAAACACCAGGACTCCTTATTTTCTGTAAATATATGTAACAATTCTAAAATCGGTACATATATTTATTGGATTCAATTGGCTTTTGGCCACGACATTCGTTTAATGTGGGTAGGAAAATTAACTAAATACAACTTTTTGTGCAAGACTGAGCTACGCCATCAACCATTACAGTCACATACACATTCTGTAATCTTTGTGCAGGTATTAGTAGCAACTTTAAACCATTATAGCTCCTCAAAAATAGTGAAATGATTTTAATATAGATTGTACCCAACTTTTTGTAAAAGGGAAAAACAAACATTCCTCCTGCCTATCAATTCTATAGATTTGGTTGTGAAAACAAATTTTGTACCAAATAAAAAAAAAGTATCAAATATTTGAAAAAATCAATGCCAAAATCATCTAATTTTTATGAATTGAAATACCAAGGAAATCGAATTGCTTTAGAAATGTTGAGTTTATTCAAAATAAGGATTAATTTTTCACACCTTCCCAGCTGGCCATATATTGAAAACATTTCCGAACAGTTCCAACTTTTTCAAACAAGGGCCAATTAGATAGGGCTTGACAATATGAGGGACATTGCCATGCACAGTGTCGCTGACGATTGTAGGGACAACAATATCGTTAAAAGTTTCGTGGACGAATACGAGTATACAGTCACAAATAAATGTTCTGACAAACACAAGAATATTATTATTTAAGATTAAAAATGTCGACGACCCAACACTTTTATTTCATTTACTAAATCATGAAAAAACGAGTTAACGATCACTGGTTTTTGTCTCCACAATGCATCCCGATGGGAAAATACTTTTTATTTTTAAATTTATGATTTTGCCTAAAATTTGCCATAACTATACGGAGTCGCTTTTGAATGGCAGTAGCCGGTCTATTCCGATTTCCAGCTGAACCAAGTCGATGTCTATAAGAATATTGTTGCATTTTGTATTAACTAAATACCAAAATCCGTAAATCGTAAATGCGTCAGTAAATACGTCAAACCGCATGCAGCTGTTCATCACGATGTTCTCAATACGGCTTTATTCCATAATGTTGTCGACAACGAAACACGACCAATTACACTGTTCTATTGCCATAATTTTCCTCGACAGTATTTCATAGTCGAAAAATTAATAGGCCTGAAAACATCATCGTTGAAAATGTCGTCTATGACGTTTGGCCAACTGGGTTCACACAACCATTCAGATACATACACAAGTACATTTGCAGATACCCTGCAGGAGATTAAGCTTTAATTGTCTAGAAGCTACTGGAATACCAAACACTAGTGCAAATGGGGTTACGTTTTGATCGAAAAATACTAGTGCTGACGAGTACTAGTACATGAAGTAGTTCAAGGTCACCACTTGCAGATTGATTGAATTCTTGTGTTACGGAACCACAATTGGGATATTTGTGGCGACTTTTTCCGTACAAAGGAACTGGTACTAATTCTAAAGCTCTTAATAGGGTCCAAGTATATGTCTAGAACCAATGGTACCAGTGGCTTTCCAAGCAAACTCAATGCTAATTTCAGCATTAAGATGGTATAGGAAAACTTACAGTTAAGAACTGGTTACTTTTATACTAGTTAGACACCAGTTTTTTCTCCATTTTTATTTAGGAAAAAAAAAAAAAATTAAAACCTAAAAATTATGGTCACACATTTTTCTACTTACAATATCTCTTCATTAAAGATTTTTTATAGGCTGCTTTACGTTCCTCTGGCTTTAATCGCCTGCTTGCCTCATGAAAGTGATTGCGGTGATGATGATGATGGGGGTTATCTGTAGCACCCGAACCAGAATCATCCGATTCTGTACCCGAATAAGTGCGTGCACGGTTTCTGGCAAGCTTTGTTGGTAACGACAAATCCAATGGGACCTCATCATCGAAGTCTTCATCATCAGTGTGATAATGATCCGATGTAGGTTGCTCGTCCAAATGTTTGTCGAGAATTGCCGACAATGGTCGTTCCTGGGAAAGGGAATCTTCCTCCTCCCGACTAGTAATTACCGAACGTCTATTTTGTTGTTCCATTTCGTTACAACTGCCATCCTTGTAGGGAGGATGGCGCGGCTGCGTCAACTGCTGTTGATAGTCATCGTTAAGTGTGTTCTGACGAGAGGTGGCGGGTTGTTGCCTGAGATGATTGTAGAGCACTGTAAATTGCTGGCGACAATCTTGGTTGTTGGCTGTTGTGGGTGAATGTTGTGGAGAAGATATTTGTCGATTTAAGGAATTTGTTGAAAGAGCAGGAGACGTAGAGGGGGTGGGATTGGAAGGTTTTGTTGTCGGTTGCTGTTGATGGTATTCCAGATTATGGTTTAGCCTTTCTTTCAATTCCTCATCTGGCTCTCCATCGTCTTGTGGTGATCCTTCATGTATGGCACTTGTCTCTTGATTTATGATGTGGCGCGCAGGATTTTGCGTTTCTATATCATCCTCTGACGACATTTGACTTTGCGTTTGAGACCACTCCGGTGTTTCGGCTTTGTTTTGTAAAGGTGAACAAGTGGAACGATTACTGCTACTTTGCGTTGCATCCATGTTGAAGGGATGTTTTCCAATGCTACGGTCTCTGTCATCGCCAGGAGAGGATAAAGGCGAGGAGGCTGTTGTGGGGGTTGATGATATCGAGGCTGCAGGGGATGCTAAAGGTGATTGCAGATTATTTGAGGGCGGCGAAGGTGACGGTGATTGGTTCGTAGGATTTACAAATGTATGAGCATTTGCAGCTACCAAGTGTTGCACCATAATCATGTTGAATGCGTTGTTGACGTTGCAAGCGTTAGTTGACTGATATTTTTTTTTTGATTTAAATTTAATTTTTTAACTCTCTTTATTCCATTTTTATAAATTTGTTTTTACTCTACGGTTTGATTTTGCACATTTTATATATGTATGTATGTAAATATAAATATGAGTACATATGTACGCACGTATATTATATATCTAGGTATCTACTATTTTGTATGTATTTTATTTTTTTAATTTTTTTTTATTTTTGTAACTTGACCCCCTTTTAAAATTTGTTGATTTTGAGTTAAGTGTTGGAGTTTAATTTTAATAGAATTTAATAAATAAATTGAGGTAATTTATATTTTGTACATTTAATTTAACGGACGATACATTTTTTGTTAAGAGTTGGGAGTTCTTGTTCCTAAATTCTCTGCAGTTTTATAAAGTTTTTTTTTATTCTTAAATTTATAATTATGAACTTTTTGTAAAATTAAAAAGTTTTACACACGAATCCATTTTTCTTTTAGCTTTTCCCACATATTTTTTAATAAGACACACAGAATGAATAAATAGATGTTAATGATTTGAAAAACACTGTAAATGTTGCATCCGTTTCCGTTAGAATAATTTTATTTAAATATTTTCTACGCTGTGTGCAGGCAGGCAGACATACGTACATATATTTTGTTTAACTTAATTTTTGAAAACAATATATTTTTTTTTGTTTTGGTATTAATGTTGATGTTGGTTGTTGGTTGTTGGTTGTTGGCTGTTGGTTTTCGCTTCGAACGTTTCCACACAAACGTCGTTTATCTCTTACGGTATCAGCGAAACTGAAATTTGTAGTTTTAGAAATAAGTTGATTACGGTTGAAGTGGCTGCGACTCGATATATTTTTGTTTTGTTTTGTTTTGTTGGGGTTTTTTCTTTCTTTTGCATTTTTGCGTTTTTGCTTTTTGTGTTTGTTTTTTGCTTTTCGGATTATTTTCGTTGTTACATACAAATGTGTGAGTGTGTGTGTGAGTGTGTGTTGATTGCCAGTGAGTAAATATAAGCATGCGCTGCCGTTGTTGTAGCTGTTGTTGGTGTTAAAATTACTACTGCCGTTTGCTGTTGCTGTTGCTGATGGTGTTGTTGACGGTGCTGGTGCTTTAACAGGCTTATTGACTGACTGAGTGATAGACTGGTTATTTGCTTGGTTCAAATTTAATGTTTGCTTGCTTGACTTAATGTGTATCTTTGTTTGCAGCCTCTAGTAAGTTCTCAACTTTTGTTTAATGTTCTTAAAGGAGAATATTTACTTTTGGACTTGCTCCAACATTTAACATTTTTTATAAATAAAGATTTAAGGTTTACGTGATTTAAAAAGTTTTTTGTGGTTTTTTTAATGTGATTTGACGTTTATTTCTATTTTCAAACCGCAGAGTATGTAAAAGTGATGACCAACTGTCTGGCTCCAAGCACCATGGCAAACATGAAGAAAATACGTGAAAGGCTCCATATGAATTATCCCAGTTGTAAAATTAGAGAATTTACAGAAACATTTAGTAACAGCACCAGCCTTTCATCATCCATCCGTCGTCCAGTCAGCAATTATACCGTAAAACAATGTTGTTTGTTTGCCTGCTTCTCAGACATGAAAAACAAGAAGAGCAAAAAGATAACACATAGATACTCTTACGCACACCTTCGTAACTCGTCTCGAAGCACATACACACACATCCCAACATTTCTCACATACATGCTCTTTTATTGCTGCCAAACCTAAGTTCTCACTGTTTTAATTTTTTACAAATATTTTCACTCTCACTTATAATTTTTTTTTGCTGCTGTGTTTGGATTTGAATTCTCTCTCACATGCGCATTTCCAGTCAAATATCGTGCGCTAATAACAACACAAAATAACAAACAATATTTTTTAAATTTGAAAGAACAGTATGCCTTCAACACATACAACACTTTGTTATGTTTGAATGTACTCGTAGACCTATAGGAAGGAAGGAGTGTCTACTCAGTGACCTTTTCTTGCCAAAAGCGGTCATAATGTTTTGGTATATAAAATCTCTGCACAAGTTGGTGATCTTGTTATGGATATGGGTCAGAGGTTTTGTTTAAGAAATTTGAAAAAATTTTTAGAACACGATTTCTAAAGTGTTGAAGTTCTCGTAGTCTAAACAAAACTATATATGAAAACTATGTGAACAGTTTCACAAAAGTTATCAATCCCACAGAATTCAGTTCCGATGGAAAGTGGCTTCAGTTCCGTAAAATGATTCTTCAGAATACGATAAACGAAAAATTTGTTTGTAATCAAACCACTTTCAGGTTTTTGGAGTGAAATTGTTTTTTAAAAATCACTTTGCACTAATAAAAATATATGCGCGCTAGAGTGTTGGGGTGGGTCACTACTTTGGACGCGTACGTTTTTGCTTCTTCCTGGATGGTGGGAACTTCTAGATCTCTGTGGATATTTTCATTTCTTATTTACCAAGGGGAGTGGAGACGATAAGTTCCAAAATGCTAGACTGTCTTCATTGTACCATCTGGATGTTTGATGCGCAAGCAGTAGACCACAGCTGAATGCCGTGTGTCAATATTGGTTTTATAATTGATTCGCATATGTGCGCAACATTGTCATATGACATCCAATAGAAGGGATTTTTCGAACTTCTGGGAATCAACAAAATCGATCGGAATTTGAAGAGGCAAAAACAAATGCGATAGGAATTGCAATTGCGGAACTAAAACTAATGCGAAACAAAAGTTGCCACATGTACACAACAGTAAAATGCTCTCTAGCAAAATTTGCAAGTGTCGTACTGATGTATGTTGTATTAAATCTAGAACCAATTTTAAGAAGCCGAGTGTAGATTCCAATTCAGCGACGTGTAATTGCTCCTTTCAAAAATTACAGATTTTCATCAATCACTTTTAAACTAAAAATGTCCAAACTGGTAACAGAATCAACGTGCCGATCAATAAATTCGTAGCTCATAATTTTACCTCCCTGTTATTAAAATGGGTGAAATCGGCGACAATGAAGTCTTTTTAATATCTTAACTAGCGCAAAGTTACTCGTACATTTTGCAGAGTTCGGGAAAATGCTTCTAGGCACGTTATATTGTTGCTCTGCGTTGTTTTTGCTCTCCGTTTAAACTGGACTTAACAAATCACTTTCAAATTAAAAATGTTTCAAAAGGTTCCTACAATCGTTTATTATACCACAAAGTCTACTTTGTAGAACAACACAAAACCTTTCGTTTTTCTGAAAAGGAAAACTTTTCTAACTATTTTACAAAAATACAAAATATCCGCAAGAAAACTTTGAAAAATTTGAGAAAATGGCAATAACACAATCCGTGAGTTACAACTATGTTTTTGCAACAAGAGAATTCTCGTAAAAAAATCTCACTCGTAATTCGACTAGTGCGAGGAGAACTTAACAAATTCAATCTAAGGTTGCGAGAATGTAAAGAAAATAAGACACATAGAAAACGAATTGTTACACCAACACAAGCTAACAATTGTTCTGTAATGGTATGTGTATTAGTGGATGGTGCAGTTGGATATTTGGGGGAGAGGAGTAGATTTTAAAGGGGGAAGGCCATCCAAAAGTCGATGTTGTCGTCGTAACTTTTAGATGTTGCAGTCGCAAATTTTCACTTTCCGTTCGGCATATTTAACACTGCTGCTGTGTTGGACTATTATTATGACTAACATACACACAAAAACATATGCAGACGTATTTAAGTATGTAGATATGTCGAAATATGAAAATTTACATGCAAATAGACTAACTTGTGACTGATAAACGGTGTTTCTTTCATGTGTGGATTCCTTAACTGCAACAAAATGTTTCCTTTGCCGCATCATTGAATGCGTGTTCGCCAGGTTGTTTATTATCAATTATGAAATGGCTATCCAGAGTAGACATTAAAAAAAACACCCTTTTCATAACGAGCAGCAGGTAAAGTAAACACTTCCATACTACAAAATTTTTTTTGTGTGGATTTGTGTGTTGCTGCGGCGACAACATACAATTTTCGAATTTCCCCACTAAAGAAGCAAAGTAGATGTCATAGGGAACCATAGGAAATTATATTGTTTAGCATGAGGATATCCCCTTATTCCTTTTATGCTGGTGTGTATCGCACGCAAGCTTATGGGGTGGATTTTGGGAAATCCATATGAATAGAAATGAATTGTGAAATGTGTAGCTAAGCGCAAAACTCGAGATCGGTTGGACCAATCTAACTTATTTTTTATTTATGGAAAGAACAATATAACAAGTTACCAGAAAAATTGCAAATTCGCCAAAAACAAAGACATGTTTAGAGAGAATATCTTGTATAAGTGGTACAGCGGCTTAGTTGTTTTGATGAAATGTCATCATATTGACCAGGAAGGCAAAGAAAGAAACGTTTGGCGCACCCAGCTAGTTATAAATAAAACTAAAAATCTTTGAAATTTTTGTACTGGAAAATATATTTCCCCCCTACCTGAATCCACGTCCGAGTCTTGTGTATGTAAAAAACAAAAGTAGTCGCAAAGAAAAGTTGAAGAGAAAAGGCAGAAAAATAAGAAAATGAAATAAAAACAGACTTTACTTTGTAAACAGCAGAAAGAGTTTTGGGGGTCAGTCGCCGTATAGAGAAGAATTAGCGCTAAAAAAGTAATCGCGTAGAAATAAGCAAATAAATGAGTTGCTTTAATAGTCTACTTACAGTGGAACCAGATCAACTGTATTATGATTGAATTATGTGCAGTCTTTCTCTAATTTAGAAAAGCGTTAAACATTTCCACTGTCGTTCTCGTTGCTTAAAATAATTGTTCTTCAACTTTTTGATTTAAACGCGCAAAACCAATACTAGTGAAGCCAGGGTCTTTTCTAGCAAAGTTTACAGGCCATACCCACCGACCTAAATGCTATACAAAAATAAGTGTCGTATTATGCAAAGTTGTCGCTCGCCCCAGTTGTGTTTATTTCATTATGGCGAATGGAGAAGTAGTATACTGGTTGGTAGCAAGTTAAGTATCAACTGAAGCTATCGCGTGCTTAGTTCTCAACAATACTCCCACTACTTAAGCTCAGTATCCTCAATAGTACATTTAGCCTTGCTGTGTAATTCAGTATCGCTAAAAGCTCCTTCTCGGGAGTTGCGCACCCTGACTAAGTAAAAAATCAGTAAAAGACACAGCAAACTTATTAAAGTAGTCGTAGCATTGCTATGGTATCGAAAGTAATCGATTCATAATATCGAGTTAAAAATAAACAAGATCATGTTCATTGCACTGGCAATTTTACCAGAAGAATTTTGTGACTTCAGCATTTCACAAAAATCAGTATTATGATTTGTTTAATTGCAGGCGTGTAGGGTTATCACTTGACCCCTTTTTAGTTTGGTCTGATTTCTTTTAATAAGTTTAACATCTGTAAACAGTATTTGGGAATTTCGGAATCTGTACTGTTGTCTTCCTTTGATATTGCTTAATTGAGAACAGAAGTTATTTATTCTGCCCTATGGGAAATTTTGTTTACTTGATTTGAAATTATGATTCATGGGATTTAAAGTCTGAAGGCTTTATACAGCATTCGAGCCCAACGTACACTGTTTGCACTTCAGAGACAAATGCATAAAACCGTTAAAGCTAAACTCAACTTATTACATTAAACCAAAAACCCCTTCACTCTCTTACTAGGTTCCTTCTCTAGGAGGCAGGAGAACGACACACACATAAACAAGCAGATATTTATAGGGTTTGAGAATTGTATTTTTGTGTATTAGTATTAGTAAAAAGTCTTTGAAGCTCATTTCTTATCTAAAGTACCTGCTGCTGGTTATACGGTGCTGTACACAAAGACCCGACCGTATTAATGAAGTAGGGTATGAATATGTTTGCAGCGTTCCTTGCTACAACTTCCTTCGTGGGTAAATTTCAAGACATAATTCTGCCTGGTTGTCATCATCAGTTGCGTCGTCGACATTGCAATCATCATCATCATTCCTTGCTGCCATAATGAAACAACGATATTTGCCTCAGTGTGGAGTGTTTGCAAATGTGTGTTCAGTCGAAATGTCGATGAACAGACAACACCTTTGGCTCATTCTACTTTAATTCCCATTTGCAACAAACCGAATAGAAATACAAGTTGTGTTGGTGCAACACCAGCAAGTGCGCAAAGGTTTATGGTGGTGATGGTTGCTTTTTGGATTCTATTACTGTAGTTTTTTTTCATTTTTTCTCTTCAAAGATACGAGAATTTTTGTATTTGTTATTGGCGATGGATTTTAGATGGGTTAGTCGTTGTCGTTATTGTTATTTTGTGGGTTGGTTGGTTGTAAACCAAAATTAAGTGAATCATGAACGAGACAACATTCAAGTCAGTGAATGACCTGAAAACGATCTAACACGCGCCATCTACTGACTGACATCTTTCAGAAAACAAAATTAAAAGAAAAAAAAACAACAAGAAAAACATCAATAGAGTGTTGTGGCTGTGTTACGTGAAGAAATTGAATTTAAAACTCTAATTTCGCATTTTTGTGCGCTGCTATAAAGCCCTCCATGTCCATATAAACCGAATGTGAGAAACTACATAAGTTCAAATTCAATTTTTAAAGTTATGAAGAAAGATTCAGAGAAAACGAAAACGTAATCGACGCATTTCAAAGGCATTTAAAAATAGATACCCGAGATTTCAAGGGGGAAAATTTTATAACTCAAACATTTACTTAACAACAAAAGAAGTTGTTTAAATCAAATCTGGAACTAAAATTCCTAAAACATGAACGATTTTTAGTTATTTATAAAAGTTTCCTAAATTAAATTATCTTATTATCTTAACTTACATGCGAAAACGGAAGCATTTGTTTTTAATTTTCAAAACCTCAAAA
This sequence comes from Phania funesta, assembly GCA_963932375.1. Lineage (NCBI taxonomy): Eukaryota > Metazoa > Arthropoda > Insecta > Diptera > Tachinidae > Phania > Phania funesta. The sequence goes on along the minus strand of OZ010656.1, from coordinate 91,551,487 downwards.
CTTTTTTTTTTTGTTTGTTTATGGAATTTTCTTTTAAGCCCTTGAACAGAAATTTAATTCACTTTTTTATTGTTTACATTTTTGGCTTTTCTGGTTGCCGATTAAGCTATTTGTTGTCTTTGTTTTCTGGCTGCATGTAGAAATTTCGACACAGCAAAACAATCGACTAAAGTTTTGTCAACTTAAGACTTTTTTTCGTTTGGAGAAGTTAGTTATTTATTATTGGCGAATATGCAGATGCCCAGCAGTTAATGGCAGTAGTTTCCTAATCAGTCTGTTATCTTCTTCCAACACCTGAAACAGTGGTCTAAACAGGGCGAGATGAGTGCTGGGGAGTTTGTAAATGTTGAAGTGGAGACTTTAGAGGACTTGGTCAATGTCAGTTTTACTACGGCCGATACAAAGCTGACAATTGCCGAATTTAAAAGGCAGGGTGCTTAATTCAACATCCTCGACTCATTCTTTTACACTTGCATACTTACATAAGCAATTTACACATGGATACAAATATAAAAATACCAACTAATTAATTTTAAGATTCAATGTCATTGCTACGGTAGTCGCGCGACTTTGTCATTGACATTGCAGAAGTTAATAACAAATGAACAGAAATTGTCTGATTTGCAAAAATAAAAGTTTACTTGAAAAAATATTAAAAAAAAAAACGCAAATAACCTTTCTGAAGTAGTGTGCACTCGAACTTAAGAATTTGTACTCGTATATACAAAAATAAATGCAGCTTGAAGTTTTTTTTTTTTTTTGTATTGAAAAGAGTTGAGATCTCATAACAAACAATTGTTTAAACAAATTGAAAGATAATTCAACACTTTTTTAAAGCTGTATAAAACGTATAATGATTTCTCTCCTAGCGCCAGTTTTTGTTGCCTAGAAGTTTTGAACTATTATTTCAAAATTAATTCCAAAGTTTGTAACGAACAAAATTATTTTGAGCTGTTTTCGGTACTTTGGAAATCGAGTATTGCTGAGCTGAGTTTTGAGTCTCTAGCTAGTCGGGGTAGTTTAATTTTTAACAAGTTGACAAATCACCACTCAAGTGGGCAAATAAAAGACAGTAAGCAGGAGCTTTGGGTAAATGTTGTCAAAATATAGTGAAGTTTGTTTATGTTTCCTTGTTAGTAAAAACAAGGTCTACTGGATCTGGTGTAACATCGATTTTGTTGAATTTGCTACGTTTTTCATTAAATACTGAATATTGGTTTGTGTTGATATTTTTGGGTAAAATTTCGCTGCTGTATTGAATTTTGATTTTTTGAGGAATTTTTATTCAAGTTTTTCAAGCTTAGGGTGAATTTTCGAAGTTGTGGTGAATTTACAATTTGGGCGAAATTTCGGGTTTTTAAGGAATTCGGGTTTCGTTATGAGTTTTTCCAATTTAAAAAAAAAAAATTAATTTGGTTCAACATTTAGGGTCATATGTTATCTGGGGGCCTCGGTATAATATATCCTGCAGAGGGACTTTATAACAAATTTGATAAGAATTTAGAATATGTGAATTTAATGGGTCTGCGTATAAGCGCTACCCCGCCAGGGTGGAAATACCAAAAACTCCCGGGAAAAGGATTTTGACCCAAGATCCTACATTCTTTAGTGCTTAAAAATTAAAAATTTGATTTTAACATCGGACAGACGGACATCGTTAATTGGCCTTCCCTATCTACAAGGATCGGAAATGAAGATTGTAGAAATTACAAACGGAATGACAAACTTATATATTCCCTTTTTATTTTTGTTAAGGGTATACAAAAATCACATTTATTCTGTTTGGCATCATAGATTATCCTCACGGCTAATTAATTGAAATTAAATGCGAAGATTTCAACACTCATACGTCATTAAAATTTTCCTGGCTGGATGAAACTTGGATTCACAGCAAATTAAAGCAGATATTCACGCGAATTAATAGGAAAATAGGAAAAAATGTAGTTATATTAGTGATGCAGTCACCTTGTTGAATGTACCTTGATTTAGCCGTTGAACAGAGTTGCTTTAGGAATTTATTTCAATTAAAGACGCAATTAAGTACTTATCTTGTAATTTATTAATTGAGTTATTGTATGGTAAATTGAACGCAATTAAGGGGCATCAGACTTTTAACTGAACATTGGTTTTTAGCGCAAAAAGTTGCCCATCTGGAAGATTTGATAATTGTAACGAATTTGTACAATACATTGGTTGTACAGAAATAAAAATGAATTGACGCTGAATTGTTGAATTAGGACGGTGGGAAAAGCAAAGTTATGAGCTGCATGTGCTATTCTAGACTCCTTTCTTAAGTTTCCTTTATATTAAAGAGCTGACATTGTATTATTCTGCTAAGAAAAGACAGCAACAGCTTGACAGATAAAAATATATTTTAACACTCTTGAAATAATGTTCCTTTCCCTTCCCACAAATGTAAATTCAACTGGTTTTTACGATAACACGCTTGTAAGTGCGACGATTTTATTACGAAAAAACTTGTTTTTTTTTTTAAATAAAAACAAAAATATTAAAAAATTCTGTTTGTTTTTTTCCATCAGTTGCGTTAAGGAATCTGCAGGCAATTATAAATTTCTTCTAAGTCTTATTTTAATTTTAAGAAGATTTCTATATGGAAAAATAGCGATTGTGTGTGTGGATTTCGCATAATGTTGGAAATATGGCTGGTTTGTATGGCTTTTTAAAATACCCAACCAATTCAATTACATTACCAACATCAACCTCCACATCAACATCAACGAGAGTAAAAATAAATGAAAATGAAATTTCTGAAAAAGGCAAACATTTTCATTTCGTTTTCATTTCAACGGAAAAACTATATTTATAGGTTAGTTATACCATCATCATCATCATCATCATCATCATGATCATCATCATCATCATCACAGCGAGGCAGAAAAAAAACAACAACAACTTTAAACCACAACTGGTTTATAAAAGTAATCGCATGGTGATGGGAGAAGTTGTTATTGTTTCGTTGCTGATTGCAATAAATGTTGTTGCAATTGATGATGATGTTGTTGCTGGTGGGTAATGCTTTTGCTAATGTTGATTAACTGGATTTGTATTGTAACAGCCTGATGTTGTGTTTTTTTTTTTATATTGTATTCATTTCCATTTGACCGACTTAATAAGTATTGAGTGAGCCAACCGGCTGTCGCTGTGTCTGGCTGGGGCACCAGTGAGACACTGCACTTGCACTTTCTTTTTGCATTTATGGGCATGAACGATATAATAAGCTATTGGAGTGTAAGTTCGTTTGTTGTTTGATTTAAACGTTTGTGGAAAACTTTCGTTTTTTTCCATATTTTTCTTCTTCTCTTGTTGAGTTTTTATTTTTTAATAGTTTTTCATCGGCCGCTGGTACAGCGGTGGAAATGATTAAATTTTAAACATGAATTTATACCATTTCTATTGCTAATGATAAGTGGAGTGGAGTCTTTATTGGAAGTTGTAGCCTAAATGCTTTAAAAATTTACTGGGTGGCAAATATGGGTTTGTAACATTCGCTGTCTTCAGATTATCAAAGTTAAGAGTCGGTTCACAAGAATGATTTCGTAATACTTCAATTATTCTACCAACTTTATGCATTTGTACTGCGATAAATCGCAAGGTTGGTAAGGGATGCGATTCTGATTTTATGAAAATTTTCATAATGGGCTTTGTTGTGCCTATCGCAACGTTAAAAACTCTAAATTGTTTTTAAGGAATAAATTTTAATTTAAAAAAATAGCGTTTTAATAAATTAAAAATAAAATTTGAAGAAAATTATCTTCTATTTGACATTTTATAATGAATTAATGCCAGAAGTTAAAGGCACTTTTGACCAGCAGCAAATAAGTGCGACACATATTTGTGTTGGACACACAAATGTATCTGCCAACATAATGATGACACTTGGCATAATAATTATCAAAACGGTCTTTGATAATTCTAAGTTTGATCAAACTTTTTGTATAGTATAAGGATGAAGCTGACACACAAAGGAAGTGTAAAAATATTGTTTTCTCTTTTCCGTTAACTTTTGGGGGAAATGAGCATTACTGTAGCTGACTTTGGAAGGAAAAGTACAATGCGTGCTAGTTTTCCACAGCGTATATGCATGTTTGTCAGGTCTCTTAACTGTCATATGTCTCAGGTGGTCTAAGGTACCCATAATTCAGGTAAGTAGAAGAGCAAAACAAAAACCAAGAAACGCAGATTTTTTTTTTATATTTTGCGAAATGGTGTTTAAAATTGTATCGTTGTAGCAATAGCAAAATTATTACACATTTTTAATTCTTCAAATAAAAACGAAAACAGCCAAAATATGACGCTGCTGTCTAATTGGACAATCTAACAGTCGAGTATTTATCAGGCACTGCTCGGCAAAGCTTTCATCGCCATTTGTGTGGTTTTGTGACTTAAGAAATATATAAATAAAAATATATAGGTTATGTTTTGATAATATGAATTTGTGTTAACATATGCAAATGTAAAATATGTAATAATGACAAAAAAGAATATTTTAAATGTTGTTCTTGTATTAAAAATAAAACAGCAAACCCTGCACTGTTCTATGCTGTAATCATTTTTTATTTACTTAACACTTCATAAATCAAATAATGTGCATTTCAAAATTCCCTATTAGTGCAGGGGCACCGTTGCTATGACTGGAGTTAATGTAATTGCTGTCGTATTTACAACAGTACGAGCATAGCAATAGCATAAATAAATTAATGAGAAAAAAGTGCTGTTTGCTGGACTGAATTTAGTTTCATCAACGCAGTAACAGTAAACTCATTGTTAATCAAACTTGTAGAATTTATGTTATAGCACAGTATATCTTCAGTGCTATTGCTGTTTCGCAGCTAGCATTTTAAACACTGGTAAAGAATTTTTTCAAGCTTTCCGAAAGTATTATTCCAGAGGGAAAATTTAAAAAAATTTAGCTTAGGTCTCAAATGTACGAGTACATGGCTCCTTTTGCGATAGCTGCAACGATAACTTTAAATATAAGAAAATCAAAAAATGTGTGCAATTACAAAAAAACATAAAAGAAAACTTGTTACAAAGCAAAATAATTTTCTTCTCTCCGATTCTCATGCATTTTCATTGAAGCAGTTTTTCTTGTTTAATTTTTTACACATGCGACTGACAGTCTCGTCTCAAAAGACTTGCTTGGTCAACAATATTTTCCAGTTCCAAATGCTTGTAATGGCTTGTTTCAGCTTTATTTTTTACATCATTGTTTCATTCGCAATAATGCATTAAACATTTGACATGAAACATTTAACATTCAACATTTTCTACGTACTTCACATTGCAGTCCTGTACATATATATGTCAGCATTTACATATGTACGAACGTTTGTATGTAACTGTGTTTACGTGTGTGCACGTTTGTCATTTTTCAGTTTTTCTTCAAATTTTTATTAATGGGATTTTCGTTGTTTGTTTGTTTTTAGCACGCATCGCTTCATAATGAAAGTAAATTGAATTGGCGTTAAACTAGTCATAAAATGTAGTTGCAAGTACTCAATACACAAGATGATGTTGTTGTTGTTGTTTGGCGTAAATTTTAATCGAGATAGCGAAAGAAAATTTTGTACCGATTTTATGCTGTTGGACACCAATTCATCTAATCGTATGTGCAACATGCGTACAGGGGAAAATTGAGAGTGTTGCTCAAGTCGGGGGAAACTCGAGGAACATCAATTAATTTCGTACATTAAGCGTGTTTGTATAATGCGATCTTTCAGACAATGATTTCGAGCTTGTTTGCGTCACACCTTTTAAGAGCTTAGTTAAGTGTCCATTTTGGACCAATCTAGATCGTGCGATTTGATGCCTCTAGACTAGTCAGTCGAAGATGTCGTTATTAACGAGTTTCCAGACCCTGTGCATGGGAAAGTGTAAAAAGTCTAACCTTTCGCAAATAAATTACTTATGAGGGATGAAATTAGTTTATGAATTTAAATGGCGCATCTTGACCCATCGACTCAAATTTTTTTTTACTTTTCTGTAAAATTTTCTTTTAAAAGCGAATTCTTAAAAACCAATAAAAACGCAATGCCAAAATAATAAACAAATTCATAATCTAATAATCACTGAATTTTTCCAACCCCAACAAAAATAGCATAAATAATATAAAAGAACAATAATAAATACACACTGCCATCTGCAATCAATTCTAAAGCAATAAAACATAAATCACTAACGTCTACCAATCCTTACAAAAACACCCGAGCTACGAGCTTTACCTGTTACCCTGTCACAGCTAACAGATGTCTACGTGATAAACGAGGTTCACCTGCTAGCAGCTCACATGACATATAGATACTTGACAAGCAATAACCCCAACGAATTGATACAAAGTTCTCAGAACGACACATAGCCGAAACCGGTTTATCTCGAAACCAAATTTGATAAGGGATGCCGGAAAAACGTTCCGACTCTGTCGGAATATCAAATCAAGAATTAAAAATAACCATGAGAAATATATTTTTTTAATTTTTAAGTAAATTAAATGCTACTGTCACAAGAGAAATATGTGCAAAGAAATGAGAGTCATATGATTTCAGTTGCAATGAAATTTGTTTTAAGTAAAACTATTAAGGAATTCACAAACGCCTTGTATTAAAATAAACCTTTGGTTTATTTTTTAATTAACAAACACTGTTTTTCGATTGTTTTATTATTGTATTGCTAATATCAAAGAACTCTAGGCAGACATGTGGACATACAATTGCTAACAATTACATTTAAAGGCAACAAAATATCATTAGCAAAAGAGCAGATGATAAATAATTAAGTATATTTCAAAAGAACTTGAATAAACACATTTTAGTTATACTTATACGTAAAAATTTACAATGTTCAACTTCCTTAAACAGAAATTAGTCAAACAAGTAGCATTAGTCCCAGGTATGGTGCCAACACAACATTCAAAAATGTGTAAAATGAAGTTGTATTATAATATCACATATGTATATGAAAATTACCAACAACATATATACAATATTGTATTATAATACAATTGATACCGCAATACAATAAAGAACAAATGTTTAATCGTTTTAATCTTCTTTAACTTCTACATTCGACCATTCTACACTCGTCTAATTTAAAGTTTTTGTGCTCGACTTAGTTACGCCAACAACCATTTCAGCATGAAGTTGCATATACACTATCTGTATTTAGTGCTTGGTGCAGATGGTCTTGCAAAACTCAAATTTCGTGTATTTTGTTCTTGGGTTTCTTAGAAAAGCTACGATTACTATTTTTACTATCTGTGCAAGTATCAGTATCAACTTAAAATCCATATCAGCGGCTTCTAAAGCACTAAGCCGATTTTAATAAAATATTGGCTGTGCAATTCTGCAAATATATACCTTTAAAATGATATATTAAATAAATTTTAAAATCCGCTGTATAATATGCGCGTAAAATCGTCTTGCCTCTTGATAACATGGATATAGGAAATACTCGTGTATAATGAAATGTAAAACTAAAATGGTTTTATTAAAATGTTTATGAAGACGTGAGCAGGGTTAGTCTTTTAATACGTTTGTTAGTTGGCTTTTAGGATTCTAATTAAAATTAGATTAATTTCAATTTTGAATGTGACATCGAAATGCACACAATTCGATTGTTGAGAATAAAACAATTTTTGTCTTTGGCAAATTTAGAGAAGCGGTGGTCAAAATGGGAAGCCGTTCAGTTGTGGATATTATTGAAAATTGATCTGTTCATTGAATCGATTTTATAAATACGAGTATGCATGGTGAAATTGACTGTTAGTTTTCTGTGTGTCAGACAAGGCCTCAGTATTTTATTTAAGTAACCCGTCCAACTATTTGTTAGATCTGAAAAACGCAAACATACGTTTTTTAAAACACTAACATAAACTCTACGGCCTTCTGTTGGAAAAAACAATGCAGAAGTGGAAAAACAATTCGTAAGCCCAGCTTTAAAGAAAATTTAACTATTAAAGGATAATTAAAAGTGAAATTACTCTTATAATTTTTCAGTAAAAGTGAAATAAAAAGTGAAAAATAATAACAATAACATCTCATGCATGAGATATAAACGAACACTAAAGCGCATTAGCCACACATACATGGAAACAGGGGCGAAGAAAATCATAATTTTCATTTTCAATGGGAAGCACTTGGCCATGAGCCCAATTAACTTGCTTGCACACAGGCACATAAACACAGGCACATAAACACAGACACAATCACACACACACACACCGACAAATTTTCCCATTAAATTTATGTTATAAATTATTGCAAACGCACACCATTAAAGCTTCAACGGACTTTACATGTGAACATACATGCATGCTCTGATGTGCAACAAGCCTCTACGTGCAACTGTATCAAGACATATCGTGAAAATATGCCTTGTTTTGATTTTATTTCATTTGACTGAATTGTATGGAAAAGAGTCTGCTGCAAGCCGGTCGTTGCGAAAACCTTTTTTTTTTAAGCATACTTTCTTTAATACATACATAAGTATGTGTGTGTGTGTGTGCACATGCATGAATGTTTGTTGCTTTATAAATATTCATATAGAAAATGAAATTATTGCACAAAACATACTCGTAAATAGAGAGCACCGCAAGAAAAAAGCAAAAAAAAAACACATGTGAAGAATGAAAGAAAATTGAAAAAGTTTCGTTTTCATTTTCTATTACAAGAAAATGTTTTGCAAATAAGTTTCACCGATTACCAAGCAAATATGCAACTCTATCAGCAACATCATGCAATAATTACACCTATTCACTATATTACGATGCAGTAATTGTTGTTGCAATTACCAACAAGAAAGCAAGAAGGCAACTATCAAAGAGCGCACTATTTTCATCCAATTACATCCAACAACAATCAGAAGTTGTAAAGAATTGATTGAAAAACTTAACTTAAGAAAACTTAATTGTTTAAATTTTTTTAAATTAATTTATCAAAGATATATTCGCGTCGTACGAGTACAGGGTTTGAAGTAGAATTTATTAAAGACTTTAGCATGTACGAAAAATAGTTTTATACCTCCATGAGATATGTTTGAAACAAAACAATATTCATTCTTGCCACCTTCATACAGGCAAAGAAAAATTATGGTTGCGGTATGATCACCACAACCACATTGTGTTCTCTACAATAATCCATCCAACGTCGTGGCAAACATATAATGATTATTTAAAAAAAAATTAAACATTACTTTAGCTGCGATAAACATTTTATTGATTACATTTATCATTTGATGATTTTCATCATGGTTGCGTTGAACAATAAAATTCTTACCAAAATTCTAACCATAAACTGTGTAATTGAACTATATAAAAATAATATAATTATTCTAAACATCAAATATTATTAATAGAAATATCATGTACAGCTCTTTTGGTGATTAACCAAAAAGTATCAGGGTGCAGTATGGCTTAAGTGGTTAGCGAGGTGGCTATTCGATATCTCATCGCATGTGTTCATACCTTAGCCCCTGACTCTATTCTATCGTTCTAGGAGGACAATATTATTATTATTATCTACAATAATAACATGATTTGATTACAACCATATCATTTAACCGTAATATGTTGCTCTTAGATTATGGTTGCCTCCACCATGTTTTATTTTTTTTGCTGGGACATTGAAATTACCGACAATATTTTCACAACTATTTAAAAAGATTCATTTAAACTATCTTCGTACCTAGGATTATACTGTGATTTTTTATACTAGTATAAATTTAGTTTGATAAGAATTCTACTATTTAATTGCAAAGAGTCCAAGTATCTATAAGAATTAGAGTAAAGGCAGCAAATCCTGGGGCACAAAATTGTGTAATTCCTTCAAAAGACTGGCTAGATATAACAAAATGCCAGCACATGGAAAATCATCTGTGATTCGTCGTGATTGCATTAGCAATAGCAGCAGGGGGTTTTAAAACGTCAGCAGTCGGACGCTGTCGTCTTAACATGTAACGAAGAATTTCAAACTAATCAATAAAATATTACAAAAATGGAAAGCAACGAGAGGGAAAGTGCTTTATGCTGGTATAGCTGGGGCTGGTTTTTTGCACCCGATTGCGATGATGATGGTTAGCTGGCGACTGCATCAGCAACAGCAACTACAACAAGTACTCGTGTGTTTTTTTTTCGTGCCAAAGATTTTCATTTTCATCTCCACAAAAAGTGTTAAGCCAAATAAAAGAAAAACTTGTTGCAAAAGCAGAAAATTGTAGTAATAAAAACGACTAGACAATCGACATGTCAGTTATTAATGCAATCACTATTTGTGGGTGAGTCATTCAGTAAGTAACAAATGACTGAGTTTATGAATGTCTGAAAATGTTTGTCTTTCAGATCTCACAAGGCACACAACAAAGATGTTATTGCATAAAAAATACCATAATTAGATGATGATGGCGCTGCCTGCAATCCTTATATCCAAGAGATAACTGACACATAAATGTTCATTCACACATACATACATACATACTATGTACATGTTCGTGCATGTTTGGTAAGCTTTACACAAGAAAAAAAATACGAAAAATGCAAATAACAATTGTTTAGTTAGATATCTACTTAAAAACTAATGCACACAAAATAGAAATAGAAAATAACATTAACAACATCTACTAATAGACATGGTGACACTGAACATACAAAGCTGTTTTGTGTAAGGTTGAATGAGGTTGTTGCTGCCTCTCAACTTGTTCACATTACAACAACATCACATGGCTCGTTGACAAAATAACCGACCAAGAGACAGACATACAGACATACAGACAGACAGACAGTCAGACTGCCATACAGACCTAGAATGATGTGACAGTATTATGCACTTACATTTACAGTGATATGCATATGTGTGTCTGTGTGTGTGTGTTACATACTTAGACATATCAAAACGACGACGGATTTAATATCGAACACATTGTCGTAACAACTAAATAACTCACCGCCACTACTGCCATTCAGACAGACATTCAGCCATTCTATCAATCAATTGGAAAATGCAATGTAAACAGCCATTTTTCTCAATAACACTACGTTGGAGTGCACCAAACTACCGATAAGCGAACTCAAGAGACTCGTATCGAATCGTTACTGTGGTTCCGATGGCTTTTTTTTAGTTGATAAAAAAAAATTAAGTCCCGCATAGAAATGTGGCCAAGGCGTCAAAAGAAGGGTACAAACTTAAATTTTTTTTATTAACTAAAAGATGTTCTATTTTAGATGGAAATAAAAATAACTTTAAAATAATCAAATACAGCGACATTTGTTTATTTGGTTCTTTAAAAATATGGCTGAAGTAACGCATTTACTTCAAACGTTATTATTTTGACTTATGACAATCTACACGCAATGGAGAGATTTGTATGTTAATTAAGACATTATTTTAAGTTACGGGTTGTGGCTCCAATTGCCACCAGATAAACAATGAGAACTTAAAAAGGTTTTAGTAGTTTAAAAACACGCCGATATTTTTACCGAATTCACAAAGTGTCATATAGTCATATGTTTTATAATAATAACACGAAAAAATATGACTGCTATGACCATCCCCTCATCATCTAGTGTGATATTTTAAAAAAACTAAACGAAAAATGAGTGTAAAATTTTAACAGCAGAAATAATCTTGCCTCCAACAATTAACACTAGAACAGCCAAAACAGAAAAAAAAAAAAATTAGTAATTCATAACATCTGCTTTAAAACAAATGTCTTTAAATTACTGTAAAATATCAGGACCTTATGACAATATGACATGATGGCAAAGCTTGTGCATTCAATATTTGTTTTATATGCAATAATTTACCTTCCCCTAAAACTTTCAGCCTTCGAATAAAACTTTTCATTAAAAGTCGACATTTTTTTCGTGCGGTTATTGTGCGAATATCTTAAGATTTCCGGTGGCTTAAGTTTGTCTTGTACGAGTTTTGGCTGAAGCATATGTTAGGAAACCCGTGCTTTATGTTACTGCTGAATAGGCTTAAAATATTTTCTTTAACACACCTTTTAAAATGTTATTTGCTTTTGATATTAATAGAAGAATTGCTGTTTGGCATTCTAAATAGACGATTATACGTGTATAAACGTGCAAAAAACATGGATGAGATAACCATAATCCAAGAAAAATATATTATGGTTGAATTATGTGGTTGCAAGCAAATCATAGTTTTGATTGATTCTTGATTGGATATTTCGACGGGATTTGGTTTGGAGACAAACCGGATTCGACTATGTGACATTTTTCGTTGTCTAGCAGAACCGGGTTGTCTTCATACCGGAAATTTGTTCTAAAACTCTAAATTATATTATTATTGTATTATATAATATAACAATATGGTCCTTTCTTGAATGATAGAAAAACATTTTCGCTACTAATTGGCAGCGGCTGTGGTACGAATATCCCGTCATCCCTTGTCAAGTTTGGTTTGGAGACAACCCCATTGTTTAAAATGCTTTCAATTAGCTATAATATGTTTGCCACAAATATATATATTTTTGTAGAGAACATAATGTGGTTGATGTAAGCAAGGAACAACCATGCTTTATCTTTGCCAGCACCAAGTTATATTCGAGGTTATATTTATCACTAATTCAGTGTCATTAAACGTTCCAAAAGCAAGAATATTTCTTTGCGTTTCTTGTCCAATGACGGCATTAGTCGATGCTATTTTAATCGCAAAGTAATATCACTTGATATAAAAATATATCTGTGTTGTATTTGGATGATTCGATTCGAAACTACCAAGAATACATTTACAACTTTATTCTCTACTAGATACTTGAGATGTAAAAATAATAAAAGAGTTTAATGTAGAATCGTTGCTGTAGGGGAAGTAATAGTCGACGTGAGGCTCAACAAAAATACTTTCTTGCCACAAAATTAATATATCAGGCTCGAAACACAAAAAGAGCTATAGGGACTAGACCTTTGATGATTGGAAGACAGACGAAACAAAAATTAAACTTCTTAAACCTGATGGACCTTAACTTGTTTATAGAAATCCAATTGCACTAATTAGCCACCGCGATGGGTTGCCGTAGGGATATTTTGGTGCAGGTGTAGAAAAGCTTTATAAAATTCGAAAGTAATATGAATGCCAATATGTATATGAAAGTATTGAAAACTTCGAGGGGCAGCAAAATAATGTCCCTACAAAAGAAGCCAAAAGACGCTTGAATTTTTTAAAGCTGCCGAAATGTAGTGGCCTGGTTTGGTACCCGCAGTCACCGGATTTGAGTCCGATTGAAATTTTTTACGACATTATTAAATGCCAACATACTTTTAAGTCTATTGAAAGTATGCCTTTAAGAGCTGAAGTGTACATGGAAGTGAAAGGACGAATGTACAAAGTATAAAGAATCGCTTTTACCAAACCGCGTCAAAAAGCTGTAATGAAATTTTGTTAATGAATTCTTAAGAAACAAAATCTGTATCTATCTTGTCACTACTGTTTATGATAACAATTTTAATACCGAGTTTTGAATTTTTTAAATGATCAAATCGAACAATCCGTTCCCTGGTTATGCTAATATATGTCTTGCTATTTCTTTCACTTTTGATATAACATTTGATCTTGAAAACCATGCCCACTAGGGTTCCGAGTTATAATGGCTTTTTTGGCATTTTTGTTTGAAATAAATGCGTCTCTATATATTATAATACAATACGGATAATAAATATACAAAAAAACTATTCTCAACATATATTGTTTTGGCAATAAACGGGATGAGGCGCAATTTAATTTGAACAAAACAATAATTGATTTATAAATTGGCAGAGACAATAGAGATCAGGACCAGTTTCTCCTCTGTTTGAGGACCGATTTGCTTTTTTTGTTTAGATGAAAAAAACACAGTTATTGGAACAGTGGGCGAATTTCGACCAATAGGGGAAAATTATTCTTATTGTATTATTTGCAGTTACCCAACTAAATATTTTGATAAAAAGGTGTCTGCTGCAGGATGCTTTTAATTATCTTCTTTATCGTTAGGAGGCACTCTCGGATTACAAACTCTGACTGACGGAAGAGACATAAGAGCCAAAAAAATTCCATTTCGCTTAATCATGCCTTGATATTTTGGAGCACTGTTTTTCTTTACTGTTTACCGACAAAAGACCTCTACTGTTAAGAAAGTGTTTGCGGGGAAAAGTGTGTTTGAAAAAGTCCCGACTTATCCCATTGTGTGAACGTAGTATACATTTTTAAGCAATACTTTGGACTTCTGCAACTTAATGATTTTCGGTACTATGCTTCACAAGACCCCATCACGTAAATCGGAGCAGCTCAGAGTCTTAAATTTTATCCAAACTGTCCGAATAAAACCACTGTTACATAGTTTTGATGAATGCAGATAGACATCTGCATCGGGCTTGTATTGTATGTAGCGAACACACATTCCTATGAGCACATGTTCGAATTTGTTAGAATTACGTACATTTATTTTTGCATTAGGGATTTAACTTTTACGCAAATGCCAAGCTATTTCATCATACTAAAAGAGTATTTGGGTCGATGATAGTGTATGTAGATATCGCGTTATCTACTCGTGATTTACCAAAAATGAATTAAATCGAGATGGTGGTCTGTGTTTTAAAAGGAACCAAAAGAAATCATATTCTCTAACGACAAAAACTTGTTGTTTGAGCTGTGACAATTTGCTAATATTTTGGTTTGCAGCCCCACTAATGTAAGCACACACACACACATTTACAGGTGTGCACATTGTCACATGTGTATCTGTGTAAATATTTATTAACAAAACTACAAAGAAAATACCACTACAACTATAACAATAGGCAACAGCAATAGAAATATTGTAGTGCAACTAACTAATCGCTGATTGGCGTTTTTATGCGTTAAATGCAAAAATATTCGCGCGGTTGGCATTCAAACACAAAACGGAGTCAAAGTTCTGTGAGAAGGCGACAGATAGCACGTCACTTGACTTAAATGGGGACATGGACATCAAGCTTTATGTGATTCCCTGCCTGCTTACCCCAGCACCGAACGCCACACCACACCATGCCATTGTTTACATCATCGCTCTAAGCATTAGATGTTTGTTTGTTTGTTTGTTTATTTGTTCGTTGCTATTCTAGTTGCAGTCGTCGTTGTATATTTGTTCAGCTATTTAATATGTGTGCGTGTCGGTGTGCCAGTGCGAGATTGTGTGTTTGTGTGTGTGTGTTCTAGAGAAGCATCAGAAAAATACAAACAATTTAATAACAAAAAAAAAAAAATACATGCAAAATCTAATGCCAGCCAGTTAGTGTAAATGCACTTCTGCCCCTGCCATTGGTATTTGTAATTGCACTCGACACTGCTGCAATTTATATTTTTTCTTTGTAGACTTTTTCTATAATTTTTGTGTGCACCAAAATACTATTGGAAAACAACAACATCAACAAAGTTAAACAAATGTTGCTGTTGCGAAAAACATACAACCGTCCAATTTAAAATAATAATTTCTGCTTGTTCTGTCGTTTGTAAAAAATTAAAAAAGAACTTTTAAATTTAATTTATTTAAGTCGCTTTATGTTTATAATTGTATGTCACACAATTGTTTTTTTGTTTTTAAATTTTGTCAAATTTTTTTGTTTATTAAAAATTTTGTACAAAAATGTTTAGAATTCGAAAAACGAAACAGAAAACGGCAAAACGACGACGATATAAACTCCAATGCGACGACTAAGTTCCCAGAGCAATTCAAAGTAAAAGATTATTTTTGCTTGTTGTTGTCTTTGTGTTGATGAAAAGAACGGACTCGTTCGTTATAATTAAGATTTGTTTTTACTTCCTAATGGCGGCATCCTCTCTCTAAATTGGTAGAAGGATATTTTGACTTGTTAAAGCAAAGAAAAATATGGTTGGGGTAACCATAATCGAAGAACAACATATTATGATTGAATTATATGGTTGTAAATAAATCATGTAATTATTTTAGATTCCAAAACATTTATGTTACTAATTGCGACCGGCTGTGGTACGAATACAGCTGACTAAAGCCAACGCGCTAACCACTTAAGCCACAGCTCCCGCATAAATTGATTAAACATATTATGTCTTTGAAGAATACTTTATGGTTAGAGGTAACAATAACATTTTTAAAGTAAAGTTAAAGTATTTTGTGGTTATCATTCAATGATTAAATATAAACAATAACTTGTTTATTGCAACCAAAGTAATGCTTGAAATGTTTTAAATCAATTAAGATATGTTTGCTTCAACAATACATTGTTGTAAAGAACATAATATGATTGTCGTGACCATGTCACATTAATATATTTTCTTTGCGTGTTAAAACTTGTCGACACTATTTAAGATGGCACTATTCTTTTCAATGCAGCACCATGAATCTTCTAAACATAAGTTTTCTAGAAAGCCTGTTCAACAGTTAACTAAACTTAGTACTTAGGTTAAGAAGAAGAAGCGAGCAGTTACTGGACTAAACATAATTTTTACTTATCTAAGGATTCGTTCAAGATGGGGTCTTCGAACGTGACGTGTCATATGACAGTTTTCGTCGTATTTGAAAGTCATATCAGTAGCATGGCGAGTGGAATGTGGACTTCTTGTGTTGGCCAAATGGACCGATTACTGGTGGCCTCGCGTATAAATGGATGACTTTAGGGTCACTCGTAGTTTTTAGTTTGCTGGCATAGATTTTAAAAATTACGTGGTAAAATTTTTTGATTGAGTTTTCTCAGATAGACTCTGGAAGAGCCAATACATATGTAATGACAAAATTTTTATTATTCATTCCCGAGATATAATTTAGGATAAAACCAGTTAGGTTATGGTAGGTCATCGTTGCCAATATATGACGTAAAAACAAGTTAAATGAAAATACAAGTTTACTGAAGTGAGAATTTTTTCTGTGATTTTTAAAAAATCAAAACTTTTCATATTTTGCACAAAAAATTAATTTATTTCTCCACAACTTGATCGATGTCTTTGAAACTACTGCGCATATTTAAAAGCAGTCGTAGCACAACTTAAAACTAATTTGATGGTAGATTTTCGATTTTTTACTCTGCCAAATAGCACAGAGTTCTCAAGTTATGTCATGTCATTATTCACGTTTTGGAGGTAACGGTATATCCCGGAAACCAGAAGAAATTAAAAAAATGGAGTGTAGATTTGAATTCAGCAAAAGCGGAACCTCATATGAAACAACTTTCAGTTGCCCCAGTTCTAAACCATGTATGCTTGTGTAATCAACTACTTGTAACGTCATTTCTAAACAATTAGTGGGGAAATAAAACAAAATAAATCGTATTTTTTCATTGTCATTTCGTCAATATCCTGCTTAAATGTGATAAAGTTTCATATAACTGACTCCATTAAAAAAACGGGAAATTTTCAGTTGCTTTGATTTATTTCCTTTTTACGTTTTAGAATGAATTGAGAAGATTTTATTACAATTTGAGAAAATAAAATTAGTCAACGGTTTTTTTCAAATCACCATGAATTTGAATATAAATGTTAAGCTTAAACCGTCCACTTGGCTGAGAAAAAGGTTGAAGAGTTGTCTTTGTTGTCAAATGATAAAACTGTCTTATTGCAAAGATTTGACTTTGTTATTAATGGTCCAAAGTACACAAGTCGTACGAAAAATTGTCTATTTGCTCTATTATTCCTTTAACCCAGTGTTCGTATTGTGAAGTCTTCTAAATTGTCGCTATTTTTCATAGTTGTTGCATGTACAGCATCTAAGTATGTACTCGTGTCTACTTCCACTTTATTTTCAACATACACGCACACACAAACAAAAGCCAATAACAAGAAAATCATAGATATTCAATATTCTATTCACACTATTGAAAACAACACCGTCTGCTGTACTAACACTACTGCATAATACGTAACACAAACAAATGTATGTGCAATTAGAATGCGTGTGTGTATGTGTGTGCATGTACATATGTATGTATGTTTTTGCAAGTGAGGAAGGAGAACAAACAAACAAATAAATGAAATGAGCCGTTTATTATAAAAATCGCAAAATGGCAAAATGGCAAAATGGCAAAATAGACAAGCAGCAACAACAATTACAACGAATGCAACGATTGCAGCACCAACAACAATATTACCACGAAAAATTTCCTTTTCTAGGTCTAGGCCAGGCGCACAATTACATTCTAAAATATAAATAAATAAACAACAAACTAGAAAAAAAAAACAACAACTGCACATAAAAAATAAAAATAAAAAATAAGTAAAACGTTCTTCTGTTCGTTCAATCGTTAAATTTTACAGCGTTCGCAATGAAATTTGTTGCTGTTGTTTTGTTTGTTTGTTCGTTCGCATCAGTTGCAGCCAGAATTCTGAAACTATGAATTATTTCTTTTTAATTTCCACCACAAATTTCCGCACAATAAATACAGGTCTACAACCGAGAAGAATTCTTATTAGGAAATAAAAATTATTTAACATCTTTCGCTGATAAATTAAAATGTGCCAGTGGAATTTCATACGAGTTCGGCTGGATAAAAAAATACATTTTTTCAAGAACAATTAAAATTCTAATCGTATTGTAGCAGACAGTGTTTTGGATGACTTTCATGCTTTTTATCAATAGTGTTCTAAGTCCACTTTGAATAACTTCCCGGCAGGAGATTAAGCGTTAATTGCCAAAAAGCTTCTAGTTCAACAGCAAACACTAGTGCAAGCAGAGTTAGAATTTTTATAGAAAAATACTAGTGCCAAAGAGTCGTAGTATTTGAAGTAGCTCAAGGGCACCACTTGCAGATTAATTGAATTTTTGTGTAATGGAAAAACGATTGGGGTATTTGTTGGGACTTTTATCATACAAAAGAACTGGTTGCACAGCCCTCAATCGGGATCAAGTGTACACTACTTGTAGTATCAAGACGGTATAGGAAAGTTTACAGTTAAGAACTGGTACTGGTGGTAGTAAAATACTAGTTAGACGTTAATTTGATCCCCGGCACGGCCACAAAGGTCAATTGGATTTTTTTTGGAATATAAAATCAGTCAAATATCCGCCTCGTCAATGGTCTGAGATTTGGTGATGTAAGCTTTGCGTTTCAATTAACCCCATAACAAAAAGGGGTCAGATCTGGAGATCTGGATGGCCAGTTAATGTATCCTATTTTTGACATCACATGTCCAGGGAATCCTAGTTGCAAACACTACATCGTTTGATTTGTAGTATTGAAGTCAGTTACCGGCCATACTCTTTTTACGCATTTTCGATCTGACGCAATGTGCCGATATCGTTTCCCATCATAAGTTTCATCTTCCCTAAAAAAAAAGTGGCCCAATCACCGTTTTGATGCAAACGCTAGCCCATGTAGTGACTTTTTGGTCACGCAGTGGTATTTCTAGGATCTCGTGTGCATTCACCGATCCCCAAATGAGCAAACCGCCGCCACTAAGTATGAAATGTGACTCGCCGGTCATCAAAATTTGCTTCCAAAACTCAGGATCAGTGACAACTATTAGAACGACTGTTTGGCTGTATTGCAAGCGACGGAGTTTGGCTGGTAGGAAAATTGTTTGACTCATTTGCACTTGATACGGAAACGAATGCAAATCATCCATCGAAATGCGCCGCAAAGTGGTTCCACTAACGCAACAATATCTTACCGCTCCCCACAGTCTCGTGCCCAACGAACACGGTGCTTCTTTGCCACAATATTTTCGAGGCTATGCACGTTGAGTTAACACAACTAAGTGACTATTTTCAATGTACAGCGTGTCACTATTTCGATGCGTTCGTTGTTTTGGTATAAAACGATACGTGGTAAACATTATTCAGAATCAATGTTTCAAAAACCTGTGTTGTTAATGCAACCGGTGTTCAAATGTTAAAGTTATTAACTATTGCGTACCGGCACAAAATATGTCGCACGTTGTGTATTTTAAAGCAAATTCGAAGCCCTTGCACATCAGTTGCATATTTTATATTTCATATTAATTTACACTTGAATGAAAGGGTTGGAGGCAGGTTGCGTTTCATATCTACTGCTAATTTTTCCCAAAAGTCAATTTTCTTTATGTTCCTTATAAGAAGATACAATTGTTTGTTCTACTAGTAACTTTTCTGGTTTTATTCACTGAAGTACGAAAGAAGAAAATGGAAATATCAGTAAGATTGCTTTGTCATGTCATGTTTGTCACGATCCTTTTTACCAGAACGTAATTAACTAGATGACAAAGCTGAAATGTTGTCCATAAATATAATTACAAATCAGACGATTTAATTAATCATAAACGTGATTGTTGCAAACATGTATATAATTGTGAAGGAATTGCCAACTTAATATGTCCTACATGTCATTGCCAACTAAAATTATACGGAGTATTGAAAGGAATAAAGATTTTATTTAGAGCCTTTTTGTCTGCCAGACTCTGGCTTTTTCTCTTTCTCATAACACATTCCGCTTTTAACTTTACAGCTGTCCAGCTTCCGTATGAAAGTGATCCCTTACTTTGGTCTATTAAAGCCGGTGCCATAGCATTACCATCTGTTTAACTTATTATCTTCGTTTCTTTTCTTTTCTTTTCTCTTTAAATCTTCAAAAATTAAAAAAGTTTTTCTTCTGTTGCAAACAAAACTTTTGACGAACGTTGTTTGCGTATATGGGAAGAAATGTATCTTGCGACTGCATTATATTGATACTCTCCGTTGCTCTGTTCACGTGCCAGGTGTTACAGTGATTCAAGTCTTACTGTTCCATTTTCTTCTTTCGATCTTTGGATATATAATTTGTAGTTGGGTTTCAATGGAATAAAATTGTATTCTTTTAAAGAATCAAGAAATGAAAAATCGACTATTTGATATTCAATTTTTATCATTTCGCAGGAAAATATATATCTTCCGGAAAACATCTAAAACTCGGATTCCGGATCTTGGAGAAGCCTACAATGAATTTATGCTTTCGTACGTCTGCATAGAACGCATTTAAAACAACTAAATTTATTTATATATATTATTTTTTTCTATAAGAATAAGTAGTACGTACGTGTGTGTGCGTGTATATATATATATATGTGTGTGTATGCGCTGTTTGTATGAATTCAATAATAAACAAATGCAATGCTAAAAGTTGAGTGTTCTGGCCGCCTTCATTTTACTTCACGTTTCTCGTTTTATTCGCCTCTGCATTCTAGTCGCCGTATCAATCTATCTGAACAATTTTCCACTGTTTTGTCTATGAATTTTTTCGATATTGGTGTGTTGGTGTGTTGATGTGTTTAGTGCGTGTATATAGAATGTTATAGAACGTTCATTGCGACCGTACATTCACACGTAAACGTGCATACAAAACATACTACAAAATAAATTCTATTATAGTTGTGCAGCTTGTTGCGGTTGTTGTTGCAGTTGCAGTTGCATTCAATTAGCGACAACAAGTTTCCTTTTCGAATGTTTCTTTTTCCTTCAATTTTTATCAAATAAATAAGCGTCGACAACAATAACAACACACGAGTAGTAATATTGTTGTGAGAATTGTTATGTTGTTTCGTTTGGTTCAACAACATTTCAAGTTGAACTGGCATACAATTGACTAAACTTTGTTCATCGTCAGCAGCAGAGGTAGTAGTTAAAGTTAAACATACTACATACATACTTCCATACTCGTAATGCAGTAAGTGGACTAAGTAAGCAAGTACTCGTATGTGAGTAAGTACGATTATGTATGAGTACTAAAATGTGTCTCGTACTTGACGTTTGAAACCCCTCGATCAGCCCACTTCCCGTCTTCTGGCCAAGTTGGGGCTTTTTGTCTAGATCGGTGTGTCTCTATTATTTAATAAAGTAATCATGTGTGTACATGTGTGTAACAATGCATCACGAGTTTTCAACATGTTATTTTGTATGTGTATGTGTCTGTGTGTTTGTGTGTGTATGTAGTGAATAGACACTCTATCAAAATATAGAGGGTCAAGATTAAGATTACATTCAATTAAGATTGGTTTTATACATCACTGTTAAGATTTCAATAAATCATTTTCCATTTTTAATAAAACCAATTGATTTGTAAAATTCAAGGTAATTGATGATGAAAAACGGAGCTAGATTTTGGTTATTCCCTTTATTATTTTCTTAAGTAGGAATGTTTTTCATTCTTATTTGGGAATTGGTGAAAATTTCTTTCGACCCATGTCGACAAATTGCTTTTCGGTTTCGATTCAAAAATTAGTCAAGGCTTCTTTGAAGAGATTTTGATTTCGAGCAAATCGCTATAGGATGGCTCTGATATAATGATACAAGTCTAATGCAATCGTTTACATTAACAATGACAACAACAAGAGCACGAAAATAAACATTGTTTTCGATATTCGAAGAGATTTTTTAAATAAAATAAATTCAAATGCTAGCTACAAAATAGCAATAGCACAGAAAAAAATAATAAAATGCTATTAGTTCTACCAGTTTTATTAACAACGATTTTGTTGTTATTGTGCTGGCGAAAACAAATACAGTCCAGAAAAGAAGACATCAATGCAAACAGCACCAGCAGAAATATGACAACTGTGCTTTGCACTAATATGGCATTTTTAAATTCCATTGTAGTTTTTGTTAATGCTTTAGTTTTATTTTTATAGTATTAAAGTAAATAAAGAAAATCTGTCCTTACTTTATAAGAATTTATGATATATGTCTTTAAAATGAACAAATAGCAAGAGCAAAGGTGACAGCAATCCTTTAGTATTGTAGTGCTGTTTTCTTTTTTCAACAGCAAAAACAGCAAAAAGCACTATCGTATTTATTTTGCTTGTGCTGCTGTTGTATAGAAATAAATTTTAATATATTTTAATTTGCTTCCAGCGTGCTGTTAAAAAAGATTGCAGCGTAGGATAACGGGTGTGTTTGCTATCATATTTGAACTGTTGCTATTGCTGTATATTAACAACAGTAATAAGTAGCAGTTTTAATGTAACATTTTTCACCAAAACTTTAAAGAATTCAGAAGAACGGCGAACTCATAATCTTGAAAATACTAATACTGGTGCACTTTTTTACCAAAAAGTTATAAGGCTGCCTTTTCCAAATTTCTTTGTGTCATTATGTGCAATTTTAATTTAATATTTGCCGAGACTCATTAAATGGCTTTTCTGCTTCGTTTAATTTTCTCAAGAAAATAGTCCACATTTACCAAGTTCCTGAGTTTTTAAGGAAATATTTTTCATTTAAAATGTGTTGAAAAAAATATATATATTTACTTTTGATAATGAAATGTGGGAAACATTTCGGTAGCAAATGTTTAGGCAATTGCCTAAAATTCAAGCAATTTTGTGTCATCTTCAATATTGAATTATGAATGAGAGAATTTTACTAGCAGCACTATGAAGAGAGCGAATTAATTGTGGATTAAATTTTTCACAATTCAACTGACTGACTTTTTGCCAGTAGGCGGGCGAGTGAATGCATTGAATCGGGGAATGAAGAGGAGATAGAATGATGTGCTAGTAGGATTTGCAGGGGGGGCCTGAAGGAAATAATTTCAATTTCATACACATTTAGCGAAGGTAAAGATTTGAATGTTTGTTTGCTGGTTGCGTTATTAAAGTATAAGTACGAGTGTAAATAAAAACGTTTGTATATATGTATGCAAACGAATGGGTGTACGTACGTATGTATGTTTATTTGTACGTACAGCACAGCTATCAATCGTATAATGCATGTATGTAAGGGTATCGTCACGCGAGTGCACCGAACTAATTCAAGGCTGCATACCACACGAACACGAATTATCCATGTCTGTGTAGGCCTTCTTAGTCTCTTAGTTTTAGTGAGTGCACTCTCACTATCGTGCACTCACTTACACACTCAACTCTTCATTTTGTTTCAATTTATCTAGATGCATTTGGGAGCGTAAGATTTTCATTTGTTCAAACGCACGGTAGAAGCTACATAGCATCCGCATATTGTATTTGCTGCTATTTATGCTTTCTTATATTTTATTTTCATTTATTTTTTTTGCTTTTCGTAGATGAATTTTGCGGTTGCATATGGCGGTATTTCGTTCATGTTTTTGTTGTTACTTTTACTGTAAAATTTAATGAGTGCGAGAACTTTTTTGTTCGTTCCGTATATCGGAGCTCTTTTTGTTTTGCTGTTTGCTCTCTATGTGTCTGCTAGCATTAAATCTAGTCTTAAAGCAACAACTGTTCAGTAAAGATGTCGCTATTTTCCTGGCTAAATCTGCGGTTTCCTAGATGTTTAGATAGTACGTTTAAAAGTACATTAACACCCTTCACCAAAGTTGTAACAGGTTCATATAAGTTTGCCCTTCCGTCTGTAGTTTCTGCAATACGAGTTGAGACTCCATAAAGTAGTCTTATTTATAAAGTGCTCTGCATCCTCATATTTATGCCATTCCTTAGTTACTCTGGTTTCTATATTGCGTTTCCAGTATGGTTATGCTATCAAGAATCATGTCTACATATTTCGCGCTACCTGACAGGTTCCGGTAGATGGTCTAGCCTTCAGTCCATCGGCGGTGCTCCAAACACTAAATCGTGAGGGCAGATTTCATTCTTTCTGAGATTGTACGCAGATAGGTTACTGTTTTAGCCACTGCTACGTTAAACGTATAAGCAATTTCTCAAAACAATTTAATTAAAAAAAAAAATGACACTGAAATATTAACAAAAAAGATTTATTTCACCGAAAATCCAAAACTCGCCAATAAATTTAAATGCCTTCAAAATTTCAGTATCAAATGACTGTCAAACATTCAAAGGCTTCGATTAAAACTGGGAAATATATAGCTTCCCAGTATATACTCGTATAAAAAGAAATAATAGTCCCTTAAGTAGAAGTCTTTCATTTCGAAAAGTGGACATATGTTACTTTACTTGCGAGAATGGTTCAGAATGTTCGAAATAACCGTTACTTTTGACAGTCAATTTTGTTGCTGTTAATGTCAAATATACTGTAGAGGAAGTTGAGGTCAATAGCACACAGCCTCTAGTCGATTTAACTTTGCAGATTACTTTGCATTATTATTTCTTGATGCAAATATACTAACGAACCGCAAATCCTTTCGATTTCCGACATATGGCTCTACGTAACTTTTTCCAATTTTGTTTGATTTGACTTACTTTCTTTAGAAACGTTAAAAATTGTATTATTCTTAAAAGAAGAGTTTACCAAATTGGCAAAGCGGGCAAAATTATATTTTTTCACTTTTCCAAGGACTATTTCACATTTTATTTGCCACTAAATGCTTGTATAGTAATTCGCTCTTCGAAGCAAAACTTTAAAACAAATCATTTCAAATGTTATCGTTTTTCGTCCCAATAACCTGCTTCGCGCGTGTGTATGTGTACTTCTCTCTTTGTTCAATCAAAAAGGATTCTCCTGCAGTTCCATTCACTTGGCATTGATCATAGCAATGGTACTTTTTCTTTTTGATAGCAAAGATTAGGTCAGTGCAATTACTACTTTTCTCAAATGTTTATTCAATTGTACAAGTCATATACACGCAAAGAAAAGATATGGTTGAGGTAACCGCAATTTAAGATCAACATATTATAATGAAATTAAAATTAAGCCATCGAATACTTAATAGTCCACGCGTTAACCACTAAAGCCACAACACCTTTAAACCTTGATTAAGTCCCACACATTTTATGATTGCAGTTCTTATATTATTTTTGTATAGTGAAAATATTTTGTTTGTTGTTAAAATTTTAATAAGAATTGCATTGTTCAACTTAGCCATGTTGCATTTTTAATGGATGGAAAGCATTTAATAATTGAATGTTTAACGCAACTAAAGTAATGTTTAAAATGCTTTCAACTAACCATTTTATGTTTGCCATAACAATACACGGTTGTAGTGAACATAACATGGTTGTTGTGACCATGTCCACATCATGCTTTTTCTCTGCATATACATATAGTACTCACACAATCAAATGAAGTAAATTATTGTATTAATGTTTGTTTAAAAAAAAAACCAGGACATGCGTCATTAAGCGGCTACGTTTACTTTAACACATATTTGTCTCGTCTAACGTGTTCTTCAGCGTTAATATTCTACCAACTAAATATATTTATATTGGCGTAGAAGAGACATTTTATCAGTTGAAAATTAAAAATTTTTAAGTGTAAAAATGTTTCTTTTTCTACAAAATAATTTCTGAATTATTGAGAGGTACTTAAGGTGCTGCTTAGTTATTTTGATATATAACAAACTTATATTGTTGGTAGCGATATAACAGCAACAACAACGACTACAACAAAAAGAAAACGTACCAAACGTACAAACACAGTTTTGTATTCTTAAAAACGTTTAATTAATGTCAAGGTGTACCGCATAATTTAAAGTGCGTTTGGATTATTAAACACAAACTTATGGCAGCTCGAATGCTCTCGGTGCAACAATATGGAAATATACAAATAAAACGACAACATAACCAGCAACAACAACATCAACTGCGCACTGCACATTAACAAGATGGATAGACACATGGCCAGACGGTTGAGAATATAGGCGGGTGCAAATAAAAAATGACAATAGCAGCAGAAAAAAATCAATGCTTAAAATCGAATCTTGCAGACACATTAACACTGCGACAGGCCAGCTCTAACTACCAACCCCCCCATAACCTGCAATAATATAAAAAAGTGTCAATGTTTAAATGATTTAATTTGTTAATTAGTCTGCAAATATTCTTAAAATTAAACTCTCCCTTACCAGGGCTGTGAGATTTGTTTAACCTTCATCGCCAAAATTTTGAATCAAACGTTGTTAAAAAAAACAGCAGACTTCGGCATATCTGACCATATCTCACAACCCTGTTCCCCATAGGCATAATTCTGCACGATTTGCATCGATTACTAGACTGCACTTCACAACAGAGATCTTTTGCGCTTAAAAAGGCTTTAGCGTTATTAAAAGAATGACAACGAAAGTCACATGATAAAATACCTAAAGCAAATACATAGAATGAAGTTACACAGGCTTCAAACATTAATTGCAGAAAAATTGGAACTAAAGACCAGTTGGTGTTTAATAATTGTCATTGTAGCTGAATACATACATATCAATTTACTATCAAGGCACTTTCAAATTTTATGCACATATGTATGTATGAATGGTTGTGTTTTTTAAAGGAGAAAATCATTGAAAAACTCTGGCACACAATTGGCAGAATGCGCTAAAAAAACACCTCGAAAAGTGTACGTTTAATTATTTGAATATACAGTGAACTCACGATAAGTGTGAATCAGTAAAATTTCACTATAGGTTTAAGGAGCTTTTGTACCACTATAGAACCATAGGAATCAATGTAGTATAGAAGAAAATTGTCTGGAGAAACCATGATTCTAAAAGCCAAACAGAGCTCCCGGTTTTTCACGAGAAAATTTTTATTCATTTTGAAAAAAAATTTTTATCTACTTATTCTTGATTTTGTGTGCATTAGTTGTTTTCAGTAGTTATTCTCATGATTATGTTTAGGGATATAAAGGAATTCAGCTAGATCAGCACACGAGTAGAAAACATACAATTCCTGAACCTGATACAGAAATTTCAGAATTGCTTTCAACACACCCACCATCTAATCATGAATCGTATATGTCGAGTGATGACCCAGCTTATCAGAAATGAAATCGAATTTCAGGTATCTTTTATACCAGAAGAATCTCGATATTCTTAGAGATACACTACTCTCAATTTTGTTATACACTGTTTGTCATGAAATGCGGGGGGGCCATTTCGTTTTTAGAAAATATTCTTAGAATTTTCCGCAGTTTATGGTTCTGATATACTCTTGGTTGTCAAAAGAATAAATGTAAGTTTTTGAAAAGTTTAACATTTCTGACACGAATTGAAATTCGAAAACATTTGCTTGAACGGAACTACAGAGTTAAAAGCATTTTCTTTGCAGTATGGGAAACTGGAAAAAACCTCTTACGAATACGAATAATTTCAACTTAATGAACCGAGTTCAATGAAAATTTAGAGAAATTCATGTTCAAATGCCTACACAATTCACAATATTGAAAATTCACATTATCGCTAGTTCACTGTATCGAAGTATGACTGTTTTTCTTTGGTGCTAAAGTGTGCATCTGTAAGCGTGTTAGATGCATTTAGGTGTAAATATGAGTGAAGTGAATTTCTGTTCACCTTCAAATTCTCGAACAGTTGACTGTTCATGAACTTATAATACAATTCTGAATGTAACTTTTTTTTAATATTGTATTTCTCTAACTACGATTGGACTGCGAGGATGAGTTGAGAAGTTTTATTTTATAAATATACTTAACAGTGTTACTTTAAACACATACACATCCAAGTAATTATGTATCTAGCTTTTCTAAAATAAGGGTGCTTGCTGCACTCGACACTGCTCTATGCCAGCAAAGTTTTATCTACAACAAATTTATTTAACGTTAAATTTTATATTTAACAGATAATTAAAAAATTAAAAAAGTAATTGTGGTAATAGTAAATATTAGCCGCTGTGAATGTCGGCAGTTATACGTGAACAGAAGATTGGACCAGCAAAACAATAGCGAAAATATTGTTTGAACTTCGCAAGCTGTTAGTCCCCTCATGTAAGAAATCTTGAAATCGAGAAGTCAATACAGCCTTTTGAGCATCATGTACACGCATTATAAAAAATGTATTTTAGTTAAACTTTTAGACCGGATTAGTTAGAAAAGACTTACCTGCCTGCGCTTTAGCATTATTTTTGAAAAACTAGAAGATTTTTAAGAAAAACAGTAACAACAAAACGCATCTCTGGTCGCAATTAAAATACTTTTTTTTAAAATACTTTTACAAAACATTAATAGATCGGACACAACTGCCAAGAAATATGTCACACACATTCACTTTTAATCTACACTATCAATATCATATTCGACAGATCTAACGATTAAATCTAACAGACAATCGTGGTCTTTACAAAAATTTCTTGCGAAAACATTTAATGCGTGGCGCCCTCTACATTAACGATTTTCGTTACATACGAATTTAAACGATCAAATGCTAAAATTTTAAATTAAATACTAATTGCTTTGTCTTAAGTTACTTATCTATTTACCCACTCATGTGTGTAATTCACCAAATGTTATGCGAGTAAGTTACGCATATTGTCAGTGCGACAGTAACAAATAAATGTGTGTGTGTTAGTTAAGCAGGTTTTCTGTTTTCATTAATACAAGTGTTTATGATGAAAAATCTTTGAAAATTAAACACACTAAATCCTAGATCGTAAGTTGTTAATGTTGCTAATGCTTCAGCAGGTTGCATTGCAGTGGGGATGTTGATATTTCGAAGAAAAAACAAAAAGTACAAAAACAAGACTTTGATTGTTTAACACAGTAAATGGCTGCAATTTGTTTGTCAAAGATTTTTGTTATAGATTTTATTAAAAAAAAAGTTGTTGTTAGTGTTGTTTGTTCTCAATTGCATATCCGGTTAACATTGACGGCACATTCTTTCTTTTTTGTTTTTTTGGTGTGTGTGTGTTTAAGAGCAAATGTTAATCATACGCACTGCTGTGTAGTTTTCAGAACCAATAATTACAGCTCCATTACAATTAAATATCGCCGCCACTACCACTTACACAAGTTTTGTACGCTACACAAAATATTGCCACATTGCTGACCACAGTGCCTTCAGGTCACAATCTATTTAATGCTGGCTACACACGTACGAATATTAGAGAAAACATGTTTTAGGAACCTGGTTTGATTTTTTGATACAGACGATGCAACCACAGATTCAACCATAAACCAAACATCAGTTCTGCGTGACTATCACGCATACTATTAAACAAATATAAACAGAAGAAAAGCAAGAGATGGTAGTAATCTAAGCAAATAATAATGGCAGCATAATGAATTACGGATGCAAGTTTGTGTTTCGAAACACAAAATATCGAAAACTTTGAAATTTTGGCAACTAAAAGTGAAACATGATTTTCAGCAAGCAATATTAAATAGAATATGTTGATTCTATTTTTTGTTAATGTATGGGGGGATATCGAAGCAGACCATTTACTTTCTGGGTTCCTTTTCGACCCCCATTTCGCTCCTCAAATTGATTTCAGGGAACCGATCCGTAATCACAACCACCTTACTTTCAATTGAGTCTCGTGCTAGCCCTAGCCTTTACTCTTGACTAAAGTGATTTCATACTGTCGACTGGTAACTGTCGACACTCTTCCTTTTAACGGAGTCTTTTGGATTTGCTAGCATATGTCTAAGGCTTAGTTCCCCCATGGCATTCACATCTAACAAGTGTCTGCCCGTGGTCTTAAGCCTTATGCTAGCCAGTGCTGGACATTCACACACAATGTGCGCTACCGTCTCAGCCTCTTCCAGGCATAGTCTGCAAGTATCATCTTCTACAACTTTCATCTTAGCCAGATGGTACTTGAAGTTTCCATGTCCTGTCACTAACGCAGTGATCCAGCTTAAAGTAGCCCTATTATATCCGAGCACCTTGCTGGCCTTCCTGCCGAGGGGCTCTTTGAGCACCATTCGAGCCTGTCTACATGTGGTATTCTCCCTCCACCTATTCAGGTGTAATGAGTTTACCCATTGAAAAACTTTAGCTCGCAACCCTGGGTTCTGGTCCACAGAAATCCACATCAGATCCCCCTTTTGCTAGTTCGTCTGCTGCTTCATTCCCAGCTGTGCCTATGTTTCCTTTAACGCACATCAACGTTACCTCATTCAACGAGGCACATCTGTTTAGTTTCAGAACACATTCCAGCACCAGTTTGGAATACACGTTCACTTGCCTCATGCGTTTTATAACTGACTTATTGTCAAGTGCAATGAGAACCCTTTTTCCATGCACTCGGCTTTCAAGCAAGCGAACCATAGAAAGTACCACATAATAGGGACTGGATCTCGAGCATATCACGAAAGTTGGCTATATCAGGCGAGTAGTACCTACCTCACTTGGTTTTCTAGAGGAAAGATAGCAGGAATTTACTTTAATAGTTTCTAAGCAGCTCCTAGTTTGACATATGCTGAGAATCCAGAAGATTCTAGATGAATGAGTGGAAGACGCTAGATCCAGGAACCCAGTAGTGGCCGCTGGTGATTTTAATGTTTGGGTGACGAAGTGAGAAAGCATAACCACGAACGTCAGAGAACGTTCTTTCTTGGAAACATTTGCCAGAAGAAATCCAATCACTTACAAGCGATTGTTGCAGAGCTAGGAGAAAAAAGGAAAGATCTAGAGAAATACCAAACTTCCAGAGACTTCTGCTCGAATTCAAGGATCTATGACGACGCTTGCAGCAGGCTATTAAAAAAAATAAGACACGTTGCTTCATAGAACTCTGTGACAAGGCAGATGCTTTCAGGATTGTTTCCAACAAAACTAAAAGGGAGTAGACGGGTCACCAGTATCTATGAAGATTCCACACCTCTAGTTCGAAAAAAAAATTATTTAGTCATTTAATTATGCAGGGTGTCCCATTAATCATCGACGGACAGAATATGTTTAATAAGATAAGTCTTGAGCGAAATCCTGCGGAGCCTCAACCCCGCAAGATATTGAGGGTCCTCCTTCCCAAGTTGCTTAATTTGGAAAGCGTCCCTCTGAGAGATAGAAAGAGAGAGAGAGAGAGAGCGGTGCATATTGGCAAAAAACCGATGATCCAGTCAGTACCTGCACTATAGTCCACTCTCGGCTTGACGTTGAATAATGGGACACCCTGTATATAGACTATATACAAAAATATATATTTTACTAGCGTTGCCAAGTTTGAAATCCCTTAGTTATTCGCTAGCAGTAACATAAAACTCTTCAGATATATTTATTGTTTGGATAAAAATAAAATTGGCAAAATATGCAATATATACAAAAACTTAAAAAACTTTATTAACGGATTTAGAAGAGACAAATGCTGTTACATTTTGTTAAACTATCGTCTCAGACATTTGTTACCGCTGACTAATATCCTTGCGATTTTACATACATTGGAAAATGTTTGCGCTACAAGTCAGATTTATGCTCCATGATCTAAGAAGTTCTTTTTGATTGTTTTTCTTAGAAATTAATTTTGAAAATGATCAGCTTCTTCCACTTTCACAATTAACTGTTCCATTTACGATTTATTAAAATTTATATTTAAAATAAAAAAAAGCCAACTTATGCACCCATTTGTTGGTAGGCAGGAGAGTATTTTACGTAACATGTTTAGGAAATATCACTCATACCACCTGTTGTCCGAACCGGCCAGACATGAAACAAACACAAATTAATAGTCCCAAAAAGTCGGTCTTTTTTTTAATGCAAAACTGCCTGCCTGCTTTCCTGCCATGTCTTTTCAAACCAACTTTTCACTTGAAAGCCTGCTGCCATTAAAAACAGAAAAAGTGACATAAATGGCGTTTTCGTTATTTGTGAGTGAAAGAAACATTTTCCATTTCACATAAGCGCTTGAGAGTATGCATAAGTATGTTTTTGAATTTTATTATAATTTTACCAATGTTATTGACTACATTTTCAAGTTCAAGGTTAAATAATTGTTTTGTTCAGTTTCTATATACTCGTACATGTACTTAAGTGCTTGTTCATATACAAAACTCGAAGAAAACCCCCGAAACCCCTGAACACTTAATATTTAAATGTGTTACGCACCCTAAAAGTTCACCCCAGTTTTTGTTCGAATACTTTTATACACGCATACACCTAAGATACACAGACGAGCAAAAAAAGGAAAAGTTTTTTCTGTTACGCGCCTCCTCATTCGTGCATACGAGCGTGTATTGTGTATTTGAGTCTCGTTGTAGAAAATATTTTCGTGATGTGTAAGTATTTGAGTTTTATATAAATGACATTAAGGTTCTTCGTGGTCTCAGGCTGTCTGGCAAACTCAAACTCTGGTCACACACCATCACACATTTAATAAGAAACTGCCTAGTAGCTTACATTCCTCCCAGTCTGTCTGTAGTCAACAGACGTTAGAAGCAGAGACGACAGCAGCAGCCAGTGAAAGGACAAAATAAGGCCATTAATTCAAATGAACGATTTCAAGGACGAAAGCATTATTTAACTAACGAACTTTTGCCGAAACATGACTGGCAAGTAGGCTGTAGTCTGCTGTCTGTCGTCTACTTCTCATTCAACACGACACACACACACATACACACACACACACACACACAAGCATGTCGCCTTCATACGGAAAACCGTAAGAGAAACAACATTTTCAATGGTGCCGCCTTCCTCCTTTTCTATTATTTATCCTCTCCCTTTCGCTTTTCGTCTCTGCACCATATTATTACCAGCGAACCCGAATTTTCTATTGCTGGAGGAAAATGGGTTTGTTAGCAGCCTCCTTTTATCAAATGCAAAGGCAATATCCTTTTGACCTTGAAAGTATATTTCCATACTGTAGAATTTATTGACCCTACGACTCAGCCCGTACATATGCACGTTCGTGTGTATGTATGCGTGCAATCTGTCTGAGACAGTGGAGATTGTTGTTTCTGTCTATTTTTTACTTGGAGTAAAGTTTTTATTTTATTGTTACTCGTATTATTGCGACTGCCGTTTGCTGTTATATTTTTTTTTTATTTTGGCATTTTAGTGAGTTGATGGCTTTTTGGCTGGGAAGGAAGAAGTATAATGTTTCTTAAATATTTATTCTAAAATAAAACACAGTAAACAAAACTTATGTCCATTATTAAATTATGGTTTTCACTAGAATAATAATAATTATTTATTTGCAAATTTCATCGCATTGATAATTTTATTAATTGATATGAATAATTTATTCAGGCTTCACTTCGTGTATTATTTTTAATATTTCGGTGGATTTTCTGTTGCGTTAAAATCGAAGTTTTGCGCCACTGTAACTTTAATCATTGTGTTCTTAAAAAAAACTAATTCAGAAATAATCCAATTTTCAAGTAGAGCCTTTCTATGCTCGTAACCCATTGCGTTGTACGTTTTTATGAAAAAGTGCCTAACGCAAGGCGTGTAACTTGAAGCGTTTAAAGAGCTGAACGGATAAAAAGCACAAAACGCGTTGACAACTAAACGCCAGCTTTATGCGTCAGACGTGTTGCAAGCTTTTTTATGTACCTTGTTCCATTATACATTCCACTTTAACTTTTAGGCCAGCTTTAGAAACCAGGGATACTAATCCATATTCGTTTTCATAAACCTTGGTCTTTGCAAAACCTGGCATTTTAGGGATTTTTGTAAGATTCCCAAACTTCGAGACGCATTATTATTTAGTTAACAATTTTATTATTTTCATTTTACGTAAATTGGACCACCTAAAACTCTTTCCTCCCCGAAATTTCTTGATATAGTAGATATGAATGTGCATACAAAATATTTTCTTTTGCATGATCCATATTTGTCGGGTTGTAGGGCGCTAAAGTGTTGTCGTTGCTTAATTTTATTAATTGGAGACAAACATTTTTTTCGTTTGAAAACCGGTTTAAAACAAAATTTCTTTAACTTTGACACCATTTTTTTATTTTACCGAAATTAAGCAAGGGTGCCCTCATTATACTCTAAGAGATTTGAAGTGGAATATACATTGTTTTAAGAGATACGTAAATAATTGGGCATGCATGTCGCACTGAATATCGTGTTGGGCGCTTGTTAACGTAGGCTGGTTATTACAGTGCTTTACGGAAAAGATTTCTAAAGTTTGTATTGCATTTTGTTAAGATAATTAGGGTGCGCCGAATACGAAAAAATATTATTTTTTTTCATTTCGACCATAAACGCAGATAACGATACGCTTATGTCACATGCTGGTTCGGTTAAAATAAATTATAATCTGTTCGAAAGGCTATTAAATGATGATAATTTGCTTTGATCGAATAAAAATAACTGAGTTACAGTGGATCGAAATTAAATTTTGATGAAATTTTTTAGGATTCATATCGTGAAACTTTTCGTTCTCATATTCCGTTTGTCTTGGTTCATGGGTTATATAGATAATGTTGACAGTTAAATACAAAATCAGTAAAATAATGTTGATAACGGGCGCAGTGGCATAGAAAATGCATACCATGCTGCTCGTTGTCTTAGAAAAATTTCAACTTTTACTGTATTCAAAACAAAACTTTCTTTCTTAAAAAAAGTGTAAAGAAACGATCTTAAGTCTAACAAATTTAAAAAACCGACAAATTTACGTCAAACATTTTTAAGGACTTCTCAACAATTGTTTCCATTTTAGAGCTGTTTTGTACAGCGCATAATAAAAAAAATTTAAATTTTTTTTAGAAAACAATAAGAAAAAATATTAAAATAAGTGATTCATATTGGAAGAACTTTTCTCTTTTCAAAACAAAAATTTAATTGCCGAAAACTAAAATTTTTTTTATTATTCGCTGCACTAAACGGCTCTAAAATGGCAACAATTGTTGAAAGTCCTTAAAAATGTTAACAACTCGTAGGATTAACCAACATTGAAAACGTTTACTAAAC
Source organism: Phania funesta (assembly GCA_963932375.1). Classification (NCBI taxonomy): domain Eukaryota; kingdom Metazoa; phylum Arthropoda; class Insecta; order Diptera; family Tachinidae; genus Phania; species Phania funesta. Next base: position 91,516,062 of record OZ010656.1, on the reverse strand, counting down.
CGGAAAAAAGAAAATATGAAATAAAATGGGAAAAATTGGTGCATAAATTCCTAAGATTTTAATGAAAAATTAAAAAAAAAAAAAACGTTGAATAAAAAATTAAATTTAATATAGCGATCTTAATCCGTCAAAATATTAAATCATTTTAAGAAAAACAGTTCAAATATTAACTTTTTTTGTAAAAAATGCAGGCTGAAAAATTCTATCGTTATTTTTCAATTGCGGCATTTTTCGGGATTATCAAATCTCGAATTCTTATTTAAAATATTGCCACATCGATGGCAGTATCTGGAGCAGCAAATATTTTCGGTTTGAAGAAAAAATACAAATCATGTCAACAATGACGTGAGTTGGTGAAGAAACAACGGTATACTTTCGGGGACGCCGCAAATAATTTTGCTACATTATTTATCATTTCCACTGTAGTTAATCGCTTGTGTCAGAATTAGGTAGATTTTAAAAACTTATCAAAATGTTATAAGTGGAAAAAGCTCAAATTTTCACTAAGCTTTTTAAGTCAATAAAATTAATGTAAAATCATAAAATGTAATTTAAAAATCCGGCAACATTGTGAACATGCAATAAAAATAATAGAAAAAGCTTTTTTAGTCGTCCACACACGATAAGTGAAAGAAGTACAAATAGTTTCACTAAGGGAAGAAATGGTGTATCAATATACTCTTTGTTGAATTGACTAAAAAAATTATTAATTTCACTCAAATCCAAATGTAAATAAAATATCTTAAATGAACTGGGGCAAAATGGGTTTAACATACAACTTTAGTGTATAAAAAGAACAGTCAATGTAAAATAAAAAATACTTCACGAATATGGATAAGCTTTCAAGTGTTTACATTTTATCCGTGAATAATGGAGAAACATTCGCCTTAACGTATGCTTATCTTTTTAGAAATACAAGTCGTTATAAGTACAGACATGAACATATCGGTAAAGAGCTTACTAAAGTTACTGACCGTTAAAAATTTATTTCCATACAAGGCATTACCATTCGAATTTTATACTGCCAAGACAAAAACCATTCAATGCAGGGATGGAAAATAGTCCAATATTAATGGACCTTTTCTGAACCACTGAGACTCGAAAAGTACTTTTATTTAAACACAGTTACTAATATCTTAAAGTAGAAAGTAAATATTACGATTAATTATAAATTTTATTAGTTCGCGATGTGTTTTACCAGACATTAATGCTGGTTTTAGGTTTTAATTTTTATTTCACTGCTATCGCTAATGCTTTTACTTGAGTTAATTGTAAACAACTTGATAAATTTCGAAACATTCCACTCAAAAATGTTAATCTAAATACAATATACAATTTTGCATTGTTAATCACGGGTAGTGGCGATTTTTTTTCTGTTAGAAAAAACTTCCAATAAGTTTTTGTTTTAAATATAAAATTTTTCAAATGTTTACTTTTTTTATGACATAAAAAATATAATAAATTGAACTTACCTTTGAAATCATTTATTTTTTTATCATTTTTATTGAGTATTAAACTTTTCGACATCAACTTTTCCGCCAGCAACGGATTAGCTGCAATCAGGTAACGTGCTGAGCTGTCATCAAATATTGTAGTGCTTTCGTTGTTGCTGTTACTATTGCTGTTACTTGAATTAGAATTGCTATTGTTATTGTTGTTGGTATTTTGGTTAAGAAATGAACTACAATTAGCCTGCTCCTGGGTCGAAGAGGCAGCAGTGGGCTCCAGTGTCAGAGAATTTGTACCAACAGAACCCAAAGCAGAATTTTCACCCGGTAGCTGTATTGGATTTCCCGAGATTAAATTATTGCTACAGGTAGTGACATTTCCACCACAATTTACCATTCCACTCACTACGCCTGCAACTCCACCGCTTGCACTGACCAATGCAGCGAATGCATCGTGTTGACTACGTACTACAACATCACTGCTACCATCGCTGACATTGTTGTTTTCCTCCTGTAAGGCATGAGTTAAGAAAAAAAATAGGTTGCTAACACATAACGAAAAAAGGGAAAATACTTTACTTTCACTTCGACTGTTGCTAAATCGGATAGAAGACTCTCAATTTCAAAATTACTCTCTGTTAGTTGGCGAAACAAGTCATCGGAGGAGTCATTGTTACACAAAGAGGACTCCAAGGCATTCAGCTCTGCTGTTGTGCTTTCGGCAAGTTGAGTACTTTCGCTAACATTTTCATTAGATTCGTTAACTTCATCCTGATTGGTGGATATAATATGAACACACAAACGCACACAAAGAAAAGAAAGGAAAACCAGTAATTAAAGAACGAATTATTTTTATAAATTGATTTCGTATTACGATTTAATTTACTTCTCGCTAAAAATTAAAAATCATTTAATTTAAAATTAATGTTTACTTATAAATAAGGAATACCAAAAAAGGGAAATACCAAAGCAAGTGTGGCTATCTCCAGTTTTCCATAAGCTGAATTTCGTTGCATTTGAAAAAACCTTGTGATCTGCCAAAATGGCAATACCATATCCAATTATGTCAAAGGCATTGGAGATGTCACTTCATGCAACTAGAAAAACTACAAAAGTCCCAGACTAGTAACTGGTGAGGCCCATTAGTTTGAGCAAATGGTTTCTGAGTTTTACACCAAATAGCGGAGAGACTTATGCATGGCTGATGTGAAGTGAGGTTAGATAGCACAAAACTCTCCAGAAAGTTCTTGGTCCAGGCATTCGTGGTGCTAAAATTGCCTCCTCTGTTGATTGCGCATAGGAACAATAGTATACGCACGGGCGTTCGCCCGATAGTAAGACCACCGACGTTAATCGCTGACTTAAAAACAAAAGCCAAAGCTAAGTTGATTCTTGATTTGATATTTGAGAACGAAAAATGACACTGAAGATGGCACATAGCCGAAACCGGTTTGTCTCCAAACCAAACTTGACAAGGGATGACGGAAATTCGTTCCAAAATTCTACGCCAAAGCTAAGGCTCCAACCTCCCACTCATCTGATGCTTAGTCAATAACTGAAATCCAATGGAGGGAGACGACCCTGCTAATATTACTGCGCACATAGTTCACGTGCTGTACCTAATTGCTATGCAGTTCTAAAGTAAACTTATACCGGCATATTTGCATTGCAGTAGATTTAGAAGAGACAACACCAATGGGCAATTTAAATACAATCACAAAAAGCTCGAAATTTCCATATGAAATCAAAACTTTAAACGAGCAAAATTTTACAAAATTATTTAAAAAATTTCATCAAATAACTCTGTACAACACAAAGAAAGTATCAAGGTTTTGACAACTGATTCCCGTACAGTGTATCAAAAATATATAGCAGTCGTGAAAGAAAAAATCATCCAGGATTTTTAATTTTAATAATTTTTTCCATATGATTTTTATTTAGTACTAACCTTTGAACGATATGTGTATAAATCTGACAGCAGTCTGACTATTGATTCGTGAGCTATAGGATTTTTTGTGAAGCAAATGGAACTTCAAGTTTTGATAAAGCGTTGCTTTTTGATGAAAAACAAATACAGTGGAAACCAAACAATGGCTTGATAAACATTATCCGAACTCTGCTCCATCGAGACAAATGGTAGAGAAGTGAATTAAGTCCAATGATGAAGTATTCGCTGAAACTAAGGCTTATTTTTACGACAAACAGAAATCGCACTGTAAAAGTGACATTGAAAAGTTGGAAAATCGCTATTCACGTTGTATCGCCCTCGAAGACAACTATGTTGAATAATAAAATCGAGTTTTGTCAAAATGGTTTTTTCTTGCTTATCCCGCGGACTTATTCAATGAACTGTTACATTAATTTATTATTTCATACTTGGGTGAAGGGGATATACGATTCGGCACAGCCGAATATAGCGCTCTTGTTCGCTTTTGTTAAAGATGAGCACCGTAAGATACACAGTATAATTCCATTGCAATTTCTGTTGCAATACAGTGAATACATATGAACTATATACTACTGTGGGCAAAAAATAGTAAGACTTTTTAATTTAAATTTCGCGCGGAAATCTATTCTTCGAAATTTTTTTCTACATTGGTATGACTGTCAAATTATTCAACAAAGAAGTTCCATTAAATTTTGTGTGCGGAATGAAATTGCTGGTGCCGAAACGTTTAGAATGTTGCAAAAGACCTTCGATGATAATTGTATGTTGCGAGCAAGTGTTTTGATTGGTACAAATTATTCAAAGAGGGTCGAGCACGCGTTGACGACGAACCACGTCCAGGACGGCCATCAACATCACCTGATGATCAACACGTCAATAAAATCAAGGAATTGGTGTTCGAGAATCGACGATTAACAGTCAGAGACAATACTGATATCGTTGGAATATCGGAGGGATCAGTGAAAACCATTTTATGGGCCGACATCTTTTGTTTTTTGCACCACGATAATGCACCGTCGCATACCGCATACATTTCTCAATAAATAAACACGTTTTATTAAAATTAAAACGTAACACTTCTTCCATTTTGGAGGTAACGGTATAGCTCGGAAACCTGAAGCAATTAAAAAATGGAATGCAAATACGAATTATGTACTTGTGCAATTTGTATTCAATTACTTTGAATTTTGTGCAACTGTTACAAAATCTTGCTACAGATTCCTTTTACCTTGGCTTTTCGAAAATATTACTACTTTGTTAAAAGCGTCTAGAAGAATCTTAAGGCTGCATTAACAGGCCTATAAGAATGTGACATTTGTCAAAACTACAAAGTCGTCGCCGTAGACAAGAGATATTTGCAATCGGTGCGGTGATATTTTCTTACCAAAAAATGTTTTAATATTTTAAAATTAAAATGAGAGTCTCTCTTCTTTTATTTAATAGTTACGTTTTTCTTTTAAATGATAATGGAGAATGAATTAAAACTTGTCTTTAAAATTGTTAGTGTTGCCTTTAGTAGGATTCAATACTCACCTGCATACATGTTGCAATGTCTAAACCACCCACAATACGACCATCGTTATCCGGACACCAGAGTAGAGCGTCATCAATAAATGGCATCGCTGATAAGGCAAAGCCACTTAGAACTTCGTTCACCAGTGCCAGCGTGTTTTTGTCACTGGTGATGGAGAAAGAAAAAATTATATCGCTTTGGAACCGACCGACCGATCAATGAAAAGTGTCTTGTACTTGTTATGTATTTCGAAATCGTAAAGTCGATTCTTTCCGGTTTGAAATTATTTTTAGGCACTTCTTTGTTTGAATGATATTATTTTATTATTTAACATTATAAAATTAAGAAAAAATGCTAAAGTGGATTTTTGTAATCGTTTTAATATTAATTTTATATGATAAAATGGACGTATTAAGTTTTTTATTTAAAATTTATTAATTATTTTATTGTTTTTTTTTTGTAACTTTTTTTTACTTGTATAAAAATTTGATGTAACTACTTTTTAGATGCTACAAATTTAGGTAAATGTTTCTTTCAAAAGCACACAATAATTACTATATATACATATGTACGTATGTATGTATGTGTTGTATATAAATAACATTTGGATTAAGGCAACCAGTTGGTGTAGAGAAAAAGGTGTGATGATAAGTCTGCAAAAATAGAAAGAAATGGAGAGAGAATTAAAGAGCGAGTTTTAATTTCAAATGGAATTTAAATAAATTTTAAGCATTTTTAATTTTTTCTATCAAAGTATTCAATAATATTCTTAACAAATGAAAATGCTGGGCTCGCGTTTTCATATAAACATGCGAAATAAAATTAAATTTGTGAAAAACAATTTCTTTGCCACATTTCCTTTCTCTGGAATAATTAGTATTTTTAGGATGATCGACTGGTTACTCGGGCTTACAGCGGTCGAATTTATTGGAATGAAAATTTGTCGATTGGGGGTTTTCGATTTTTTTCTTTTAATTTTTGTAACCTGAACAAAACTTATGGTACCATTACTCTTTTTCCAGTGTAAAAGCTTTTCATACTTATAGAATTTTAATGAATTTTATTTGTCAGAGTCAGCAGAAAGTTTACAGTGTCACCAATACATCGTTGTAGAATAAGTTGGTGGCAATCTGAACAGGGATGATAAATTCGTTGTACAACAACACACACGAAAAAAGTCATCGTCGTTTTGCTTGAGGAACCGTTTGCTATAAACAAAAGTTCGCCGACACCAGCAGTCGACATTATGGTCCAGAGTACAGCGACACATACCATAGTGGCCTACAGTGAGAATGTAGTTTTCTTGCAGTGCAATAATCTCCTGCCTCTCCCCCCTTTTTGAAGACGATTTTTCAATATTGTGGTGAATTAAAATTTTTTGAACTGAACTTTTTGGATTAATTTGGCTTGATTAGAATTTTTTTCGCTGAAATTCCCTTATTGTCAGCATTTCGATTCATCATGTGAATTGTAAAACTTTGGCGATTCTTCGATTTTGTACAATTTTCGATATTTTTTATGAATCTCTAATTTTTCATTAGTTTTTGTCAGCTTTAGTCGTATTGGGAGTATTTTGTGAGGGGCTGTATAAGGTTTCACCTTTTTCCGAAATTTCCTTATTCCATAAAAAATGATCAATTTTTACTTTTTCGATATTTTAGTTTTTTTTTTTGGACATTTTCTTATTTATTTGTTTTTGAATTTTTCCTGCACGACACAGAACAGAATCAACAAAATTATTCATGGCGATCGAAACATACGAATTGAATTTTGCAAATATTTGATTGAATTGCATTATTTACAGCTTCAAATTTTAAGATTTTATTGAAAATTACATATTTTTAATTAGAGCATTTTAATTAAGATCTACATCATATCGGATTAAAAGAAGACATCATAAACTTTAGGGGGGACCCCCTTCCGGTAAATTATAATTATCAAAACCCATAAAAACATCAGCATCGTTGTGATTATTGTAAACATGAACAACAAATGAAACATTATTAGCAACAACAGAAAACAACTCTTCCACCACTAACAACAACAAAGTTCAGTAACCTCAACTCAAATAACATCTGTTGTGGTGTTATTGTACAACAAGTACATGCCGCTGCTGGATTAGACTGAAAAGAAAAGGCTGGCTGATGAATTTGACTCTCGTGATGCTCAAAATCGAAATTTGATTAATGTTGGTATTAATGAATGCAGTTGGCTTGCGAATGCATTTGGATTAATTGAAAGTTTCTAAAATAATCAATACATAAATGCATATCGTCTCATACATGACTTTATTCTGTGATCTGCCTTCTTGAATTTAAATAAAATTACCACATTCACGGGTATTATTTTAGCATAAACACTTAATAAATCCAATTACGTGTATTTAAATACTCCCCATGAGGGCGAGTCACGGTCGCTGTCCCATTTTACAATGCTGTCAATGCGATGGCTGTTATATTTGTGCTGGTGCTGATTTCTCTACTGTCATCTATTCCACTATACGAGCATAGCATTAGCAGAAATGAATTAGCGCGATAGAAGTGCTGTTTTGTGAAGTTATAGCAAAGTACAGTTTTTTTGCGCTGTTGCTATTTCGCAGCTAGCATGTTACTACAAGTATTGAATTTTAATATATCTATTCCATAGGACCTTATTTTCTTCATAACTGATCAACAGTCCTCGGCAAAATTTGTCACATAAAGATTTGGAGTTCCCAGCCGACATAACTTTTTTACAGTCACATCATAAAATAATAGCAAAAATTTAAAAATTTTATTTAAAAGAAATAAAAGATGCTGTTCATTTTACGTCTCATGGTAGGTTAAGGTGTTCATTATTCGTTGTGTGACATTATGCGTTCCCACAGAAATCTTGCAAATTTAATTATTTATTTAACAAAAAAATAAGTTAAGAAATTGAATTAAAATCAAATTTAACCAAATAAATCTATTGTTTAACCTAATTTTGTCGAACTACAATTATTAATATTAAAGCAAATTGCATATGGTAACATAGAATTCAACATCAGAAAAAGTTAGAGTGTTGTAACACTTTATTCTCAATCAAAGAAAAAAGGGTAGAACAAAAAAAATTTAGAAACAATTCATTCTTGCATTCTATTTGTGTTAAATGTTGGTTTAAATAGATGATGTTTACAGTTGACACATAATTAGTATATAGCGGCATAGAAATTGCATTCCATTCTGTAAAACATCAAAAATATTATTGCAATAGTGCACCCCATCCTTGATTTTAAAGCCGCCTTCTCGAAAACATTTGAATAATAAAAGTTGAATAATAAAAATCGATATTGCTCCTAACGAACTATTTTTCTTAAGACACTGTGCACTTTGAAAATATCCATGGAGATCTAAAAGTTCAATGGGCAACAGAGACTAATGGCGTTTTCGTTTATTATATAAAATGTTACCCTGTTAAAGAGTACATGCTTAACACATGCATATTATTTGGGATTTTATACAGATCAGAAAAGGCAATGACTTTCGCCATTGTTAAGGGTTAATCATTTTTGTGGGCGTAAACACATTTAGACTATAACAAAAGAGCAAAAAATTTTACATTTTTTAGAAAAGAAAACACCATAAGTAAAACATACGCAGCCTGGCGAGACGACTCTTATCGTAGGTAGTATATTCAAATTTGAATAAAACAAATTAGTTATTACATTGGTAATAACACACACTACGTTTGGCTTTCACCATTTCTGCTTTTAATTTTTGTAGCACTTTTATTTTATCAGGGTTGCATTTTTACAAAAGTGCGAAAAAGTAGACGAACAATGCAGTGAGAATTTTGTACTTTTGAAATTCTCTGACAGGCACAACGATAGCCCTAATTTGCCAATAAGGTAAACTTATTTAGTTTACGCACAATTGCTAGGTCAAGTTTTAGTGTATTGATCGGGGATCTGTAGTAAATTGATGAAGCAGCGGATAAATTTAGTTTTTAAAACATAATGATGAGAACAATATCAATGAACATAGATTGGCAAAGTTCATGACGAACATTGCAATTATTCATGCTGCATACTTAATCCGAAAGTCAATTAAAATTCGTGAACACCGTTTCCAATTTGAAAAAAAAAATCTTAAATTATTACTTACTCAAAATAATCTAATATTATTCAAATACAAACTGTATAGACATTTTGTCTTCTCCCACAGTTTCTAGAATAATAACAGTCATACCTAAATAAGAGCAACAGGTACATTTTACATCAAATGTACTGTGAGTACGTACCCTGCTACTAACACAACGCTCTTATTTGGGTATCGTTGTAAACTGCACTAATAAATTTTGCAAAGAACTTGCCTAAAAAAGCTTTAATTGTTCCATTAACACACGTCCATGGAAGAAACAAAATTTTTGAAATTAAAATATTTAGGCTTTCATATGCTAAAACAATATCTTTATCAAATAAACATTTTACCTGGCACAAAAAGACTGATGAAAACCATATTATACGTGCGTCGTAAATAAAAGCGAAAAGGTTACACTAATTTTTACTTCTTGAACCAATTTAATTCTTAAAATATTCTCATTCTTCTTGGGAACATCTAAACTCCATCACAGCCTTTGTTAGTAACTGAAATATTTCAGCGATTCTAATGGAAACGGTATATTCGAAAAACAGTTTCTGTTTTCAAATGGAAGTAAAGCAAAAAACTTTACAACCCAAAACTAAGCGAAAATAGAAAATGAAAAGATGTAATGTTTTTGCGAACCAGATACGCCACCAGAAGAAAAGGCAACGAAAAAAAAATATTAAATAAAAAAACGACAAATACTTTACATAACATGTTATTGAACTATGAAAAATAAAACTAAAAAATTTATACATAAAACAAAACAAAGCAGCAATTGCTCTGCCACCACTTTTTGCCTTTCAAGTTGTTTTCTTCTGTTTTAGATATTGTGTGTTGTTCCACAGTTGCTGCCGCTTCCAAATGGAAAATGCAACATATAGTTTTTTGCAACTTTCTGACTTCATACTCGCTCGCACTCATATCAAAATACATTTTTGTAATTTATTTCATTTTATTTTAAAATGCTGTTGTTGTTGTTTCTGTTTTTCCGTCGTCATACATTTTAGCATTATTTTTCTAATGTGCATTATTTTCTATTACTCTTCGTTTTTGTTGTTATTGCAGCCAACCAGCCAGCCAACAAGTAAGTGCAACAATTGCAATAGTTGTTGTACTTGTTTGTTGTGCTTTTTTTTCATTTGCTTTTTAAAAATTAACTTCACTTTAGCAGCGAACCACAGCCAAATTCATTATAAGTGAAAGTCGAAGCGCGACTATAGTTCGTTAACATTGAACTACGTGAGTGCGCCAATATATTACTACATAGCAGCAACAACAACAATAACAACAACAGCAAATAATGCATGAACAATAGCATTAGAAGCAACATTTGATTTGCAAATACTCACACATACTGCACACACACACACAAACACATACACCAATACTAACACAAGCAAAAATGTGCAATGTTAAAAATAATAATGAAAATTCAACTACTAAATTGCACCGCCAACCGAACACACTGGAATAGAGTGTAAAACATGAAGATCATGTTCATAATATTGATCATTATTATGGTGTTCGATAATGATGATTGTATTGTTGCTTTAGTACGAGTGTGTGTTTGTGTCATTACATTTATTTTTGTACGAGCATAAGCAACAAAAGAAAATAATATACAAACACTCGTATCATCCCAACCATGGGCTGTAGTGCCCGAGTAAATATCAAACAACAACAATAAATTAAGCATTACAAGCATACATACATACATATATATGCATGTATTGAAATTCATTTGTTAGATTTTCCTGGGCAACAACAACGATCTTAAAGCACCCTTCATGATACTCTAAATTTATGCTATTATTAGAGCAATATTTCTAACAAACTCTTAACAATTTCGAAACGAAAACATTTCATTTTTCCTCTAAAGAAATTATTAAAATTAAAAACTAGTAAATTGTTTAAGAAGTTAAGTGTATTCGAAAAAAAATGTATGTGATTTTTTTGCCAATCAATAATAGTCCTCATTTTCTATATATCAAAAATAGGAGACACTACGAACTAGACTACCGTAACACCCTCTGACTTAAAACTTAGTTCGGGAAAAGGGTTCTCATTGCACTTGACAATCAGTCAGTTATAAATCGCATGAGGCAAGTGAACGTATATTCCAAACTGGTGCTGGAATGTGTTCTGAAACTAAACAGATGTGCCTCGTTGAATGAGGTAACGTTGATGTGGGTTAAGGGGAAACATAGGCACAGCTGGGAATGAAGCAGCAGACGAACTAGCAAAAAGGGGATCTGATGTGGATTTCTATGGACCAGAACCCAGGGTTGCCCTGGGGAATGGCCTAGTGCGGGCTAAAGTTCTTCAATGGGTAAACTCATTACACCTGAATAGGTGGAGGGAGAATACCACAGGTATCCAGGCTAGAATGGTGCTCAAAGAGCCCCTCGGCTGGAAGGCCAGCAAGGTGCTCGGATATAATAGGGCTACTTTAAGCTGAATCATTGCGTTAGTGACAGGACATGGAAACTTCAAGTACCATCTGGCTAAGATGAAAGTCGTAGAAGATGATACTTGCAGACTATGCCTGGAAGAGGCTGAGACGGTAGCGCACATTGTGTGTGAATGTCCAGCACTGGCTAGCATAAGGCTTAAGACCACGGGCAGACACTTGTTAGATGTGAATACCATGGGGGAACTAAGCCTTAGACAAATGCTAGCAAATCCAAAAGACTCCGTGATAAGGAAGAGTGTCGACAGTTACTTGTCGACAGTCTGAAATCACTTTAGTCAAGAGTAAAGGCTAGGGCTAGCACGAGACTCAATTGCAAGTAAGGTGGTTGTGATTACGGATCGGTTCCCTGAAATCAATTTGAGGAGCGAAATGGGGGTCGAAAAGGGACCCAGAAAGTAAGTGGTCTGCTTCGATATCCCCCCATACATTAATAATAATAGTTCGTACTTTCGTTTTGTGTATTTTTCTTTTATCTCCGTAATATTTTATTTTGCTACCTAAAATGTGTAAGAAAAAATTTGAGTGAAGGGCAAAACTTGACAATCAATTTATTTTATAAATTTAATAAACGCATTTTGTAGGTGTAGCCATATTAGCATATTTTAATCGTTTAATCGTTTTTATACTTGCTATAGCATCCACCAAATTAAGAAACTATTTTCACGTTCTTTCATAAACTTTTGTTGTTTGAATTTTGTTAATTAATCGAAGTGCTTGTCATTCCAACTTCTGCATTCAATGCTATAGGGTGTGCAAGCAAATTTGCAATGGCATTAGAGCGCAATGCCAATAGCATTTGAAACTGCAAACGGCAGACAGCAAATGCAGCAAATGTAACACAGAGAATAAGCTGCAGCTTTCTGTTGCTGCTGGTGTTGCAGTAACATAAGTTTTAGCGGTCGTACTGCAATGCCACAAATATCAAACATGTGTAGTGAGTGGTTTTTCCACCAAAAGCACAAAATAAAATAAAACGCAGCAACAACAACGAATTTATTGCAGAAAATTGCAATTTATTCAATGACTGACTGGGAAACAAGTTTTAGTTTCGTTATTTAATAGATGATGATGATGACGATAGTGTTGATGACGATGGTGGGGTAGTGAACACACGTACAATGCAACACAACATATTTTTCATATCATTATTGTTGTTGTCTTTTCGTATATATTTTATTAAACAGCAGACGGACTAGCAACAAATTAAATAACATGAAATGCCTTGTGTTTGATAAGTATTAGAAGAGTAATTCACGTATCGCTTTTATATCTTGTTTTCTTCACTTCTCAACGGGTCTGTGTGTGTAGTGTATATATATATATATGCATCTGTATTTATGCATCAATAAAAGCATGCAACATGCATGGGTTGCAACAAAAACGAATCTTAAATATAAAACAAAAACATCACATGAACCCGTCTAATTTTTCGTTTTCTAATTCCAACAAAAGTAAAATTTATTTTTATTTTTTTACACTCAATACAACAAGATGAAAAAAAACTGCTTGTGACCGCAACGCTACCGAGAGATTTTGTTAGTAAAGTTAGCACGTTTTGAAGAGTTTACTTCATATGTGAAATTCATAATTCAAGAATAAATTAAATGTCTTGTAAAAGAAAATACCAAAAAGTCACTATTCAAATCACATACCCTCGAAGTTGTGCAAGCACATTTTTTTAGTTCGCTCAATAATTTCGAGGCTGCTCGAAATTATGATGAAATCGCTGACCGTGTTCGTGCCCAACATCACTGAGATTTGTATTATTGCACACATACACACACAGAACAACCTTGGTTACGGTAACCATGTTCTAAGAGCAACACATTTTTAATTAATTAATTGTCTTACTTTCTTTGGAGAGGTATAGGCAAGATAAGACAGATGGCGAAGGATAGGGGTAGAAAAGCTTCAGTGTTTAACAACTTTGCAATTATGCATGATGTTTATTTTTAGAACAGTGTTACAGTGCTACAGTACAGCGTTAGTATAGTCATTTTATTAATTTTTTTCTTAATTCGCAGACAATTTAGTGCTATTTAGTGATGCTGACAAAGGAGGATGCTGTGTTATATACTAGTGCATATCAGAAAAATAAATGTTACCGATTGCCAGCGGATGAGGTAAGAACACAGGCGACTACTAATTACTTAGGCCACAGCATTTGCAACATATTATAATTGTATTATATAGTTGTCAATACATCAGATTATTATTGTAGATATATAATATGGTACCTCTTAGAACGATAGCAAAGAAAACAATTTGTGTTACTGATTGGCAGCTACAAGCCACAGCACCCTAACACTTTGTATAAACACCAAAAGATTTTATATATATAACGATAAGCTCTTACTTCTCGACTAGCGCAGAGACAGAAAGAGAGAGAGAGCACCATTATTACTTTGTGCAAACGCTTTCGAAAACTACTGCTACAAAAACAACAATTTGCAAAACGCATTCTAATCGTGCCGTATCGTTAGACTCGTGAGTATTGATGGCTCTTTGATGGCATCTACCGATTTGCTGTTGCCAGGAAAAGAGCTACTTATACTTGCATCATAATCCGCTAATGATGTTATATAATGTTTTTATTATTATTTTAAACGGTATGAATATGAATGTGGCATATGGCTGCGAAGCGCAGGCTGACGCAAGGTCATTCTATAAAAGTCTATTCTGATAAGCTAGAACCGATTGAAAACTTGGGAGACAACATTGTCAACATTTTTACTATTCAATCACAAATGTTTTAAACGGATGCCGCGGTATCCGAACCCAGTATAAAGCAGATATATTTCACTTCATAATTTGACTTTTTAATAACTTTTGGAAACTCTTTCAATTACTTGAAGTGTTCTCTGTCCGGTTGGATAGGGCGCGTTACATAAATATGGAGGTGTGATCATGTGAAATGCCTTTTTAATCGCCAATATTGGCAAACACGTTGCGCATATGATTTAATAAAAAAAATACATTTATTATTTATTTATTATAATGTAACCTCAACAGGAACTCAAAATGTTGCAACTTTATTTTATTTAAAACCGTTACATACCTGGAGGCAAATTGCAGCATTCGTAATCGACCGAAATTACAATCGAATTTAAATGAAATGTATGATCGAATAGAGTACTGTAATCTGCCCCTGACTTTACGAATGCATAATTTAAATTAAAGTAAATGTAATTGTTTAGTATCGTTAGTTAAGAGACCGCTTAAAGAAAAACACTGTCTTATATTTAATATAAACATGATCTGCTAGAGTCGCTAGATCACGTCTACTTCAGAACAACTTCACGCCGACTGCCATAGGGCAAATTATATTAACTCTCTCTTTAACTACAATAATGTTCTAGCATACAGAGGTTGCTAATGGGTCTGTATGACGTAATATAGCTTAAATTATTTCCTGGTTTAGGCATCATAAAAATTTCAGACATCTTCCAAGAGCATGGGAAGAAGCCAACGCGCAACATTTTCTTATTATTGATCCTGTAATACGATCAGGTCCGGGTGACTTTCTCATATCTATATTTTTAATGATCGATTTTAATGAAGATAGCCGAAATTTCATAGGATCATTTGCAGTGTCACTAATATTTGAAATATGGAAGCTATTTATATCATGTGGTGTGGACACCTTTACTAAGTGATTAATGTTTCGTGAGTTTGAATAATTTGTGTTGTTTATATACAGCTGGCAATGCCACACTTTTATGTATTGAAGTTCTGCAATAGTTGAACAGCGTTAGAGCATCAATAATAAATCACAAAAAGGCTACAATCAATATCGTTCCTCTATAAAAAAATTTATTCGTTTGTATGTTTATAGACTTTACGTTTTATATGATTTGGTTTTGGAAATTTTAATTATTTTTTTTTTTGGGTATAAGTTACCTATATAATCTTGTAGATCTGGCAACTCTTATGGTTAGTATGCATTAATTGCCAGCAGATGTGTGCACGTTGTAGCGAATGCGACACAATGTTAATTACAATAATTAAAATTGATTATCGTTGCAATACATAATTTTTCTTTGTTTCAAATTAAATTCAAAATACTCGATGATTCAAATAGACAATCAAATAGCAGCAGCTTCTGTTGAAAAAATTAGGGAATTTTTATTTTAGATTTGAAAATATATTTTCTTTTGTTCTTCAAAGTCTCCCAGTTCCAATTCAAAGGTTTGGATTCGTCAGCCTTAATACATAAAGTTTTCATATTTTCTCTTCTTTACATATTTACATTAAGATATACATACATATGTTTGTATAATATATAAAAAGGCTTCTTTAAAAGCTTTGTATTGTTGTATCGATTGTATTATTGTATTATAAATATCTTTGTTGTAGGTAGTTTTCATATAAGAAAGTGATATTATAATACAACTGACGCTTTGCTATTCGTTTAATTCACTTGCGTTTTAATAAGTTGAACATTCTCAATTTTTACGTATAATTATAAAACTACAAATTATTTATTGAATTTCTTTTGCAATGCAAATAATTATTTATCACCTGATCTTTTGCTAATGACATTTTTATATCTTTACGTGCAATTGTTAGTAAATTTAAGTTTCCGGTGCCTGATTCAAGTTCGAGGGCCATAATTTTTTTACATTACCGACCTGCATAATTTATTGAAAAAAATTGAGTTTTAAACATTTTCAATTTCTTTTCAAATAATTGTTTGAATTGGCAGCAGCTGCCGCCAAGAAGTTGGGATAAAATGTATTGCTGAAAGGAAATTCACTTGCAATTTTTCTGTTTTTTTTTTATTTTTGGATAAATCTAAAATATCGGTTGATGTAACGCTGGGCTTGGTGGCTATAGGAGCATATAATTTGGGACTGGAGAGTGGAGTATCCTGATTGGAAATTGCTTTTCGATTTGTTTCGTCATTTTGAAGTTCTGACTTTTTGTCCAATATCCTTTGTATACTAAAATCAGTTACTTGTGTATTATTCGAATCTTTGGATTCTAGAGATGATTTAGATGCATTCGAAGACATTTCAATATGTTATAAACGTTGTAACAGGGACTATTTAAAACCCATTTTAAATCACCTCGCCCACCCCTTGCGAAGTTTTCTTGTCCAACTCTTCAGAATCCCTCAATTAACCAATTAAACCGGAGTTCCTTTAGAGATTAAGCTCTCTACCTCGTGCAAGGCTTCATGGTCCATCCCTGTCGGAATTTCACGCCTTAGAAGTACTTTTAAAGATTGACCCATCCACCCCTCGCGAGGCATTGTTGTCCATCTTTTCTGGATTCCTCCTTTGGCCAATTAAAACTGAAGTTTCTGCAGGATTAACTTGTCCGCCTCTTGCAAGGCTTCCTGATTCATTCTTCTAATGAAAAAAATACGTCCACCCACACAGAGCTCCATATGTACGAGTAAGTCTGTATTAAAAGTGGAGATCGACTGGTATCCAGAGTTCGCATACTTAAGGCTAAGCGCCCTCCTGGCCACGCATCCCGTAGATTAGGGATTTTTTATACGAGAGCATTAACTTCTCTCCGCTCGACTTATTTAGCCGGACTCCTTCCAGAGACAGGATCATGTTACCGGGCGCCACCACGTGGAGGTATAAGTTTGTGCCTGCCAGCTGACGACAGGCCTCTAAGTTACATTGTCGATGTTTTCTTTTTTACCAAATAGACAAGACCAAAACACGACTTACGGCGCAGCGTTATTTTAATTCGCTATCTTGCGAAATGTGTGCTGTAATGTATGGTGCAAGGAATCAATCGTATAAAAAGAGAATTAGTTGTATTTGAGCATTCATGTACCAACAAAGCCAATTATACGCCTTATATATGTATCACATACGATCACATAACGCTACCCGTATCGTTATTAGGTTTATTGGGAAAAGTTTTAAGGTGATTTTCATAAAATTTTGACAAACTTACAATACAGAAAACACAGACAGGGATGAACAATTTAACTCGTTTGGTTTATTTTTGCTTTTTCGCCAATTTTTCTGCTGAAAATAAGCGGCGGTTCAGATGTAGAGACAATTTCCTTAAGATCCCAAAGCTATGGCTTCTGGACAACATGCAAACACATGATTATTCAGTAAATGATTTAAGAGAATTAGAAAGAATTTGTAACACTTACCTTTTTGTTGTTGTGTTTGAAAATGTATATTGTCGTATTTACACAATTGTTGAGTGTTTGTAAAGTTGTAAGTTTTCTTTAGATGTGTAACAATTTACAATTTAAGATGTTTCTACAAATTTGGAAACGTCGATTTTAACTTTGATTTCGCATGTGGATCTCCAAGATAGGATGAACATCTTTTAACTTTTATACCGAAAACACTTTACGATAACACTGACGTGAATAGTTTTAAGGTTCACTACTTTTGGTATTGTTTACGGTAACTTTATAATTCGTGAAATTTCTTAAAATATTGAACATTTTTTTGCTTTTCATTGAAAAAATTCTGTTTGATTTTGTCAGTTTTGTTCTCCATTACACTCGCGTTTAGGGACGCGATTTTTAGGGTTGTATCATTTTACCTTTAAAGTTGTGCACTGACCTAAGGATTTAATTTTGCAACGTATTCGCTTAATGAATGGTGTCTTATTGGCCTTAATATCAACAAATCCCACACGTTGTCTTTGGGGACGCATTTATATCTATTTGAATGATCTTGCATTGAAATAAGTCATGTGTTCTGAAATTAAACAAACAAGAAAAAACTGTGGAATGTTAATAAATTAGACGTGTTTGATAAATATTATTTGCATTAAAAAAAAACAGTTGTTCTTTTTTCACGTGAACGTATGATTTATATTAAATATTTTCTTTTATTGCTCATACTTTTTTATAAGAAGGTTTGTTGACCTTTTTTATGGATTTTGAATATATGTAGTTTATGGACTTAAAATTAAAAAAAATTCATATATCGAACTTGTGCGACAAGAGCGTATTAACTCAGAATTTCAAATACTTCAACAGAAGCAAAAAAAATCTTGATTTTATGCTGAAGGTTTATGGAAAGGAAAAATTAAAATGATGAATTTTTTTACAAATAGTGGACTAAACTACACCAAGTTTTCACAGTAGGTGCATGTGAATACTAAATAACGATTTTTTCTAAAAAGAGAAAATAAAAAATTATATTTTGTTGGAAGAAGTTTTCCATGTTCAAAAACAAACATGGATGGTAGTTATCACAACAATCATATTACGTTCCCTACAACAATACAAACATATATTGGTTATGAAAAACAATACTGTAGTTGCGATAAACACCTTATTGTTTACATCTAATCATTAAACTGATATCCATCCATAAAATTTGCAAGATGGTTGAGTTGAGCAATACAATTTTAAATAAAATTTTCACCACAAACAAAGTATTTAAACCATACAAAAATTATATAATTAAATACATAATATATAAAATTCCTTTACTGTTGAATCAAAGGATAAGAAGTTAATCAAAGTATAAGCGTTGACTACTTAGCATTCGATGGCTCGTACAAACATTATTGTGTGAACAAACAAAAGTGCATTAATAAAAGAATATGACCAAACATCTCGGTGCTACTTTATTGCAAATCTGAATTTACTGGAAAAGTCTAACCCAACTTAAAATACAGGCGTACTTGTAGTACAGGCGTGTTTAAGTATTTTGCTGTGTATGGCTTAATATCAGGTTCGAGCAGCTTTCAAAATTATAAAAATGTGCTAAAATTTCACAAACATAATTTCTAATTGCAAAAAAGTAAATTAGAATTGTTGCTGTACGGAAATATTAACTTGTGCCGGTGTCAGATTAACCACCATTAATATGATTAATTTTAGGAAAAGTTAAAAGATTACTAACGGAGTTTAAAAGAAATTCTAGATTAATATTGAAAATGCTGATATGAAGTTTGTATTCAAAATGCAGCAGTAATAGTAGCAGTTCAAACATGCCAGCAAAAACTGCGCTGTCCTATGCTGCAATCATTTTTAACAGTACGCTAAAAGCAAAAAAATAATTTAGCAAAAGAAAATAATTTACGAAATTGCATTTTCTGTTTTCGTGCGATTGAAAAAATAAAACAGCACTGCAATCTCAAATGTAATATCAAACTTTCTTGCACTTGCTATTTGTTGTTAAAGGCTTAAATGGAAAAGCAAGTCTTCCTTATAAGCTAAGGGTGGATTTTGTTTTAGTTTCTTGAGTACTTAGAAAAAGCAAACTAAAGGATAAAAAACTACAATGGAATTTCCGGTACTCAAATTGTGTGTATTTAAAAATTCCCTATGAGTGTAGTAAATCCTGGTTGCTGTACGATTTCACAATGCTGTCAATGTGATTGCTGTCATATTTCTGCTAGTGCTAATTCCCTTGCTGTCATATTTTCAACAGGGCGAGCATAGCAATAGTATAAATAAATTAACGAGAAAGAAGAACTATTTTATGACCCCTAATGTTTTTAATTTTTAATTGTTAAAAAAAACTGCAGAATTTGTAGGTAACATATTTAACACTGATTAATCATTCCAACCCAATCGAAAACGGAAATATTGCTATTAAATCATTCATCAGAAGACATAAGTACATGAAATTATATTTTTTTGAATTTTTGAACTTCAAGTTCATACGATTTACTAGTTGTGATCTGTTTCTGTCTCAAAATAATTTTTGCAAAACAACTTCCGGAATTTTCGAGTAGATCTATGAGTGTATTATGATGAATTACTAAAGTACTTGCATTCTTTTGCAAACAATATTTTCACTTTAAAATGAATATAAAAATGTTCTTAATGTACTGCATGTTCAAATACGCAAATAAACGAAATGACATTGAATGTAAAGAGTAAATATAACAAACTTAAGGAAATATGAGCAGTAAAAATAAGTAAATAGTTTGGAGACGAGAAACGCATAGACGAGAAACGTATATACATGGCCACAGCAAATAGTGGGTCATCCTAGTCGCCGACTATCAAAGTACCACAGAACAAGGACACGATTTTCTTACAATAAGTTACACAACCAGAGGATCAATAGTGGGAACACGAATCCCGAGAATAATGTTCGCTAAAACCAGACATCACCACAAAAATAGCCCAATAAAAAAGAAGCCAAACGTGAAGGGATCCGACCGATGGAGCTTTGATCAGAAAAGATTCCCTAATAATAAGAATAAAAATGAGACTGAAACTGAATGCAATGATTATATCAGCCAAGGAAAAAGCTATATAAGCCTCCAGGAACTTATAACCGAACTCAGCTTGAAAGAGCTGGGATAAGAAGTCAACAAAACAACGTGACTGCAAAAGGGAATATAGGAAGGGGAAGGATTAAACGATAAAATTTCATCATCGTTAAATGGATAATCGAAAGTGAAGACAAGGACATGGTTGATATTACTGTGAAGATCAAGTTATGCAGTACACTTAGCTGTACTGAAGGACACCAAAGATTAATATTCCACTGGAATGACAGAAATAAGTCCCAACATAAAATGTGTTTTTCAAATTCAGGCTTTGACGTAAAACTTAAAGGAAGACTCGTAGAAGCAAGATGCGGGGCATCTTGATGGCTAGAAGCTGAGCGCTTAGGAGTTGCATGTTGTAAAGAGGACCATTAAATAGATTTTCTTTCTCTGTTGAGCTATCTGACGCAGCAGATACTAAATCAGGAAAGCTTTGAACTTTATATCTGCTTTGTTTAAATAGAGTTCTGTGAAATCACGTTTACCTCATTTTCGGATTTAAATCAAACACTTTTTGCTTTAAAACTTTTCACTGAGTAGATGAATAGGAAAGAAGTAAAAGTAAGCTACACAAATTCATGACAAACTAATTTCCTGAAGGTCAGTTACAAAATATGTGAGTAATATTTTTCTATAAATATCAACGCAATGCAGTTTAAATTATTTCGTATGGTTTTTTTTTCTTTCTTCAATGGCATTTACACTCGTACTCGTATGTCCATAGAGTTAAAAAACTAATAGTCGATTACTAATAAAAAAAAAGGAAAATAAAGCAAACAGGTTTTGTTTTGTATAAATTCCATTTGAAAAATCCTATTAAATCATTGTCTTGCCTTTCATCGAAAGGCAAAGAAAACACTAATAACGAGGTTTTATTTCCTCAAACAAATTGCATTTATTTTCAAAATCAACAACAATTGAATAAAGAAGCTTAATCGAGACTCTCGTACGCACACTCTCGTGTTCACACTCAGCAACAAAACAAAAAGCTCTACTCTTAAATTGTTTCGCAATACAGTGATGGCAACTGCAGTAAGTATATATAGATAAAAATATTAAATGAGTTGAAAAAAATATAAAAAACTTTATCAAAATATGTTCAAAAATAAAAGGTCCTATAAAACGTTAAATTATTCCTTGGTTGAAACCATTAAAAACATTAAAAATCTTCGATCTTGTAGGGCTTGAAGCGCTCATTTGTTTATTTGCTACAGTGATGTAGCCGTTCCTTTTTCCTATTTTCTTCTTAAAGTAGATAAAGTTTCACCCAAACTTAAAAACTTAAAATCTAATAAATTAAAAATGTAAGAAATTTAATGCCAAACTCTTGCCGAAGGTGTACCGATGCAAACGCAAATAACTAATAAGAAGAAATAAATCTAATAAGAAGATAAAATCAGGAACAAATCCTCGAACTTTTGAAAAAAAAAACTTATGTAAGTAAAATTTTAAAATTTTTCAGGGAAGCAAAGATACTGTTAAAATGCTGCACTTTTTCGTACATATTTTTTAATATCAGTTGTTTTTTCGTGTGGCACAATGATAAAAAATTAGAGTGGATGTGGATCCCGTATGTTGATCAACAAAGCTGTGCGACCGGGTTTCTTTGAGCTTACAGTAAACGCATTTTTTGACAACACAATTTTTCGAATGTCGCACAACCTGATTTATTTGATTTGAAAAACCCGGTATTCGATTTTTTACTTTTAATTTCTCTTTTACTTTACTAAGACTTACAGTACACGTTCTCTACTCCCAGTGTGAAGGGTTTTAATTTTTTTTTTCATATTTAAGTGAATTTTAGTTGTCAGAGTCAGCTAGCGATTTGAATTGATTTTCTAAGTTGTACTTTTTAGATCTCTTTGTACTATGTAAAGGACACAACATGGTCATACGGACAAAAGTAATCTTTACTTCGCTTACTCAACGTTTGAAGAACTGTTTTCTATATACACATGTAGCTGACATATTGGCCCACATCGAGAGTATCGCTCTACCATGTTGGTCTGTGGTGAGAACGTAGTTCTCTTGCAGTGCAATACTCTCCAGCTGTAAGAACTTCTTAAGGAAAACGAACCAATAATAACAACTCATGTACGAGTAAACAAATATTATTTTAAATGTTTTTCATTCGCTACTCATTAAGCAACTTCATCTGAAGTAAGGTTTTTTACAATTAAAACTAAATAAATTATTATTAAATAATTATTGACGCTTTCTAAATTTTGTGCTTTGATTAATTTTTGGACATGGCAATGGTTTTCAAAGGTTAATGCAACATAGTGACGATGAATTTTATCCAAGTGCGTACTTTAAGCAGCAATAAATATATGGCGGTCCAACCATAATACGCGATGTTAATTGTCAAGAGTTAAAGGATGATATAATTCGGCACATTTACGACATTGAATCTCAATTATGTCTTAGAGGTATGCCACCGAAGCCGTGGCGAGCATGTCCCCGATATATTGTTTCACACATTATTTTCATAGATCCTTCTATCATAATAAAAAAATATTAAGATAAGTCTCTAAAAACTTTTTGTTTTTTTACTATTAATTTTCTTAAGTACCAGTTAACCGGTTTTTTCATGATATATTTAAAACCCGGTTTTTGGAGAATGCTAAATAATCGATCACCCTTTTTCCGTAGTGATACCTGGAATTAAGTTCATGATTACCAGTGTCGCCACAAGAACTGTTATTAAATTCGATTTACGAGTACTTTGGGTTTCTAACTATTTCAGATTTCATACTTTTATGGGTGAATTAATTATCATTTCGCGGAATTTTAGCGGTTGCGGTTTTTTGACCTGGTTCGTGCTTCTGAAAATAATGTCAAAATTACTTTCACTGTTAAATTATGAACAGTCATCTGTTAAGTGCAAAATCATTTTTTTTAACAAACTTGGTTTTTTGGTCTTTAAGATATAATGTAAAAAAAATCATATGGATTTGGAATAAATAAATAAAAAACAAAAGAAAACAGAACAAAAAACATCTAATTTTTAGTTTTATATGTAGGGTTTTTAATTTGGCGCGTACTGTATCTTAGCTACGGTTTTGAGTAGAATTTCTAAAACAAACGCAATTGCAAAAACAAAAAAATTGAGAAAACATAACGATGACTATTCGTTAAATAAAAGAGCTCTACAAATTGAGTATCGCTATTAACTAATATCAAAAATGTTTTCTTGTTATTTTTTGATTTTTTTTAAAATAGTTTTTGCTTTACTCTAATAATTATAATTATTAATGTGTGCAAGTCTGTCTAATCAAATTTACTAACTACTCACGCATTCGTATGCATGTGTTTATGATGATGACCTTCTCGCACTGTCATGGCTGCAAAGGCTTTTACAAAAACAATAGTTGATTGATTTTGTGCTCACAAACGCACACATTGTTTTGCAAAAAAAAACACTATTCGTATCAAAAAAAAAAATGTAAAATGTAGTATGAGTAAATTGTTAGTAAAACTTATTAGTTTTTATAAATATTTACGAACGAAAACAGCACCTACACACACACAAACCAGTTGTAGACACTGAATCTCTTTTTATTATTTCTAATACATATCGTTTCTAATAAAGATACGATATAAAACACATTTATATGTATAAATTTTGTTTTTGATTTCATTGAATAAAGCAAAATGAATAAAATAAAAGCAAAAAATATTTACGTTCACTCAAGTTCGCACTTGGGATACACGGCAATATTTTATTAGGAATGTACTGTGTGCCGTATGTGAGGATGTATGTACATATGTATGTACGTATGGATGTGTCTGAGTACGTTCGTGGTCAATGTGCATTTTTTGCATCAATGTGGGTTGGTTTGTTCGCATGTACGAGTGCGTCGAAAGTATTTATTATTAATATTATTAATTTATTTTTAAAAATAAAACAGAAATTTCATTTCATGTTCCTTATTTTGAATGACGATGTCTGATAATCAAACGCACATTTTGTTTTAAAAAAAGAAATCTATGTAAGAAGTTGTCAGTAAAGTCAGATTAACTGATTTAGCTAATCAACGCAGAAAAGGAACGACATTTTTGTCGTTTCCTATTTTTTATGAATTTTAAAAAACCATACCCATCAATACTCCCTGGCCGAACTTTACCTTACGGGAATGATGGCTAGAGGATACGGCGCGCAAGTGGTCTACGGTAACCACTTGCAGATTGGCCAAAACCCCTCAGGCTGCTTCAGTTTTTAGAATGACAAGAAATATCTTAAGCTTAGTTTCCAAATTAAATGAAAGGATTAAAAAATTTTCAAATTTTTACTTAACAAGATAGAACAATCTGTTCTCAACTTGCGCTCTTACATGTATGTCGTGAAATGTCCTCATTTTGGATATAACGGTAAATCTCAAAAACTAGAAAAATTCTAAGAAAATCATGTCCAGATGTAAATTGAGCGCCACGAATAATTTAAGAAACAAATTTTAATTGCTCCAATCCAAAAGTTAGCCTGAACTTGTGTCATTGTGTTTTAATCTTATCAATACGAGGCCTTAATTTTCCAGATGCAAAGATTAATTAATTTATTGAGTTAAATTTTATTTTCAATTAAGGAAAGCATAGAAAAAATAAGCTCCAAATTTTACATTCCAACCTTCGAGTATTTCCAAAAACTTCGAATTATTAGAAATAAGACAGTGCTTTCAGAATTTTAGGTTTCGATTTTAATATTAACAACATTTAGGAAGTGTTTGAAAATATTTTTCTTTGAATTTCAGAATATTTAAATAATAGTTAAATTTGTATATTTAAAAAGAATCTTTATAGTTTTCGTAACGCTCTTAAGACCCTCTCACACTATTGGATTGAGTAAAACGACTTGTCAAAAATTCAAATAAAATGCGAAAATTTTGCAGTGTGAAACAGTCGTACCGCTAACAGCGTAATGAGGATATTTTACTTTTAGTTTATTTGACAGTCAGAACAACTAGCACTAGATTTCACTCTGCAAAAATCCAACGGAAAATCTAAACACTTGTAAACAAGAGTGAAAGGGGCTTTAGCAAGACGTCGTTGCTGTAGAAAGTTATTATTTGAATATAAATTATCATATACTTAAAAAGCTTTAAGAACGTGGTTGATTTATGCAAAAGGCATGGATTTTTTAAACTCGAAAAAGCAGCGTTTAAAAAACCAAGGCCCAAAGATGTGGATACATAAATGCAAATTAAATCTCTAGAAGTAAAAAAAATTATGCTGGTAATACATTTTATTAACATGTAAACAGTTTTCTTTCTATTTAGGAATTAAACTGTATTTTTTTTCTTTTTGTTTAATTTGAAACCGAACTGAAAATAAAAAAAAATGCTCAACCTTCAAAACAAGAAAACAAACAAAAAACACCTCTAACAAAAGCCAGTAGTATCTAACTAAGTTTATATGCATGTATGTATGTGTGTGTGTGTGTGTACCTGAGTGTGTAATTTCTTTCACACATGTTTCTATGATTGTGTCAGTACGACTGAGATGAATTTACAGTTGCGGTATTACAGACGTTGTTGTGATTGCTGATATTTAGCTGCAATTGTTTTTTTTTATTTAGAGAGCCAACTAGTAAAATAACGACAACAACAACAACAACAACTACTACTACTACAACTACGAATTGCTTGCCAGTACAAAATAAATCAACTTATATGATGCGTATCAGGAAGTTAAAATTTCAAGGATTGACTCATTGAAAAGCGAATGAATGTGATCGAGACAAAAACAAAGAAACAAAACAAATAAAATAGGCAACAACAACAACAACAACGAATACTGATAAAAACTATTCAAAGCGCATGCACGAATTAAATACAACAAACACAAAAAATGCCGTCAAGATCAACAAAAGCAAAACTAATAGACAACAAATAGACAAAGTATGTACGAGTATGTATGTGTGAATGTGTAGAACAGTAACATTTCGTTGTATGTAGTTGTAGAACAAACAAAATCGAAAACTAATAAAACAAAGGCAGACAAATAAAACGTTTTTTTTTAAAAAATAACAAAAAAAAACACTTGCTTATTATTAAGTTGTAAACTTTATGTTTGGCCCGATTACAGATCCTTATAGCTCTCAAACTCCTAGAAGTTGTTGAAACAAAATTTGATTCAACTTAAAAAAAACGTTTTAGTAAAACAACAGAAACAAACAACAATACAACAATTGCATACAAATTTTATTTAATAAATTTTGTTTGTAAATTTTTTAGTAAAAATATTAATTTGTCTGTTTAGAAGTTAATCGGGACATTTCATTTGCAACTCGTGTTCTTATATTGTGTAGAAGCTGGTGGATGATTCATTACCGTTGTTCGGTTCCACTCCAAAAGTAAAATCTATTAAAAATGAATTTGCGGCGTCCGTAGTTATTATTTTTTTTATTGAAAAGTTAGAAGCAAAATAAACATTTTTACAACTGTAACTTGCTGCAGAGTTTTGCCGGCCGCAGAAAGGTCGCATTGACAGCGCAAATTTACAACTAAATGCATCACATTGCAACCTTATTTTTTTAACATGGACAATGGCATGGTCATGTCATGGCAACCACATTATGTTGT
Source organism: Phania funesta (assembly GCA_963932375.1). Lineage (NCBI taxonomy): Eukaryota > Metazoa > Arthropoda > Insecta > Diptera > Tachinidae > Phania > Phania funesta. The sequence goes on along the minus strand of OZ010656.1, from coordinate 91,488,765 downwards.
CTTGTGAAAAACATATAATGATTCGATTTTCGGAACGAGAAACATACAGCATAAAACACAGGGTAGTGTATGTATAGAAAAGCGCATCGAACACCAGTAACAGTCACTGCTTGACCAGCCTCAATTTTAAAGAAGTATGAGGGTTACCGCCGTATATTTTCTAAAAGTTGCACAAAAAATCTCTTTGTTTCGGTATTGTTGACAACGTACTTGGAATCCAGTATTGTACTCCGGCGTCTCGCAAACATATTTTTTGTTAATGCGAATTTAGGAAAAACTGTTTTAACCTGGCGCTGCTGTGAAATAAAGATTAAACAGTTGGTTTTCTAACATTTTTCGCGGAATAATAAAAAATTTCCCCTCGACATATTTTTTCCTTTCCTGAAAATTCCAATCGTGAATAAAAATTTCTGAAAAATGTTTATGCCCAAAAAAACACCCTTATCCTTTTTCTTTCCCTTTGATTTATTCACTTTATTTGTGCTGGGGAACTGTATACATCATACAAGTATTTATTTCTTCTAATTAGAATTTTAAAGTTTGTAATAAATTATTTTTGGTCAAGATTAAGTGTAGAGTGACATTATTATTCATGATAGAGGTGATTATTTTACGGGTTTAGTTCATTATAAAAACTTGGTAGACATATTGATAAATCTTTTATCATTTAATTATTATTTTTTGTGGTTTTCTAGTCTTGAATGTGTAGGATTTTTTACCATTATCGTATGATTTGGAAGGTATTTATTTGCGCAGAAGTTCACGATGTATATTTTATTAAAACCGGTTTAGTACTTTGCGAGCTATAAGGTCTTAAAGCTGTTACGAATACTGGGTCAAATAATACACAGTACATGTGTTTAACTGTAATGGTTGTTGGCGTAACTAAGTCTGGCACAAAAAGTCTACTCTTTTATTTGTATAATTAATTTTCCAACTCACATTAGACGAATATACAGTGGTCGAATTTCAACTAATAGGCAAACACTATAAAAACTAGAGTTTGGGTTTCCAAAAATTATTAACAGTTTTGTTTACCTATTTATTTAAAATTTATGTATGTAAATTTGCAATGATGGAATTGAATTGCTGATGTAAAAAAAACTGTACAAACTAAGGGAAATTAAATGAATTTGAAAAGACGTAAAATCCAAGATTTTCGATTTTTCTGGAGCTTCACCAATACTATTACTCAATGCTTTTATAATCTGAGCGGCTTGCTATTGTACGGCCAGTGTATTAGCACCCCCAACTGATGAAGTTTTTCTGAAGTTCTTTAATCACTCGCTTTAGAGTTGACAAGTTTAAATAATTATTTTGGTCAATATACATATGAAATATGTGACGCCAGAAGTGGATTTAGTAGGGGAAATTTCAAAGGAAATTCAAAAAATGTAAAATTTGTTCTTTATTTTTCGTCGTTTTAGGCAAGGCATTTTTCTTTCCTCTGGATACACGCCTTTTCCCTAAGCCGCCAGCTCTTATTTTTCTTCATTTTTCGTTTACAAGACTTTACCACACAAATGGCTGAAAACCTAGCGTGCTTTTTGGAACACCCTTTATGAAATACTGGATCCAGATAACTATTGTTAAATAGTCCCTTAGGTAAAAATTTGATACAAAAACTATTTCAATTTTTTCGATAAACAAATTAAAACAAAAATCATTAAAAAAATAAAATAAACACAGCCTCCAGACTCATAATATTTCAATGCTGTTTGTTGTAAGCGAATAACAATAATTTTCAATCAATTTATGGCGCGTTTAAGACGTCACCAACAAACAAAAAAAACGGATTTTAAAATATCAACAAATATTTATTACAACAACAAAAATCATACATTTATAAAAATGTTAGAAAATAAAAAAAATAACAGTTTGTAAGCCTAAATCTGAAGTATTTAGTGCAACGTCAGTGTTAATCCAATTCACAATTTAAACAACCTACGAACATGAACTAATCAATTTTAATACATTTCTTGTCTTCATTATACAGACAATAAACTCAACTTGAACAATTTTTAAAAACTGCAAATGCGTGCAATGCATTTTGGTTTAAATAATTTTTAAGTTTCAGCAATAAAAGACCCAGCAACCGAAAGAAACGGCCAAAAACTAAAGTAAAATTGAAACAAAAATGTAGTTAATAATTATTTTACTATTTTTTTTTTTTTTCACAAAATCAAAAAATAAAAAGATTATTACACATGAACAAAACTACGTTTTAGGTGCCAGAGTCAGTCACCATTTGTTGGCACTGGAGGGAAACCAACTGAAATGAATTTATTAATGGATGGAAACACACAACGTTTTCTTTGCCAATTGAATGATAATGAAATTATTTAATCGCTGAAATCAATTCACTTGAATGAAAAAATTAATTAATATAACTCTTCTATTTTGGCAGCTTCTATTTGTCCGTTTAACGGCTGCCAACAAACACAAATGCTTATCCTCTTTTCGTAAAGGGATTGCCTGTACATTACATATGTATGTAATGCATTGTCTTGAAATGAGGAAAAAAAATTTAAAAAAGTTAATCGGGGGTCTCGTATTTGAGAACATTCGGGTGGAGGGTTTCGTAACTAAAAGTGGAAGAAAAGAACGCCTTATGAAGTTTATTCGACATACAAACATCACAGCTAAGGTACGAATTTTTTCACGCCGAACCCCTGTCAGAAATAGAAACTAGTCTGTCGCTGCTAACTATATAGAATAGAAGGCTTAATACTGAAGGTCACTTAGGAAAATGAAGAATATAGAATTATATAATTTGATAGGACTGCATTTTTTTTTTTTTTATATACAAAAAAGTGAAACTTTTTTTGATTTTGCATTAAAAATAATTAAATTTTGGATAAAAAAAATATTCTTCATAAATTATATATAGGATAAATAAATTTTATAATAAAAGCAATTTTCGTAAATTACACTGCCGAATTTGTGAGCATTTTACTGACTGTTCGTGGCGCAACAAACAGTGCAGTCAGTAAAATGCGCTAAAAGGTTTTTACATACTAAATTTAAATGGTTCTTAGACAACGAAGTGCGATAATAAAGAAAATTAGTTGCTAGCAGAGAATCAATATTTTATTCCAAATTAATTCACATCCTTATTGTCCATGCACTGAAGGCTGTCCAAAACATTTCTGAAGAAATAACAAACCAAAAAAACTAAAAGAAGTGCTAAACTACACCACATGCATACGTACATATTTACATACAAATTTTGTAAGATATTTTGCTTTCACTTCAATTTAGGCTCAGGTTAAATAAACATATAAATATTTTCAACTTTTTAAAATGTTATTTATGGCGTGTTCTTTTCTAGAAAAAATGTAATTTTTGTTTCCTTTTTTATTATACTCGTAATATATTTATGCTTACAAAACGCAGAGTTTTCTTTAGATTTTACCCCTGGCAAAAGGCATTAACCTTCATAATCTCTATTAAATCCCATATAATAAGGGCGCGGTAAGAATCCACCATTTAGCAAGGCAACATTTTACTTATGAAACGAATAATTTAAATTATTTCCACTCATTTATAAATATAGCATTTTAAGAATTAATTCAAACAAACTACATAATTTGTGTTGTAATTGAAATTCATTCGTACATATGTATGTATGTAGATGATTTCAAAGAAAGATTCAAAATCGCCTATTTGAAAAAAAAATACCAATTCGTTTTTCATTTTCTTCTAGATTCGAAATATATGTACGTGTAGTGGAAATTCGGGTAGGGCTTGAATTATGTTACAGTTCATAGTTACTAATGCGATTGACTTCATATTAACATACAAAAAACCAGTGGTCTGTCTGGTGACACGTTCACTTGTGGCCGATCACCTTCTGCTTGTTGCCAGATTATTACATAAAAAAGAATTGGTTGCAGTGGGGCAACTGCCATATTTGATTTATAAAGACCTTTTAAATTATTTTTCGAATTCTTGACAACAAACACATATCATGAGGTTGGATAAAAAATAATTGGTCACCCACCTTGGAGCATCCACCGTATTGGATTTAAAATTATGTCAATTAGTTTTCCGAATTTTTCTCAACACACTCTTTCATTTGCTATTCATATCATGGAGTTGCATTGAGACATAATTAGTCTACCATTAATTATAAATCTAAAGTATTCGTGGAGCCGCTTAACTACATGTGCGAAATTTCATCGAAATCGGTCCAACCGTTTAGGAGGAGTTAAATTTCATTCACACGAACAGAATTATATATGTACGTAAGTATGTATATAAAGTTACTAGCTTTTACCCGCGCCCTCGCCTACCCACTACCACCTTTCCTTAATCGTTGTTTTGAAACGAATTTGAAACACGAATCTATGTTTTAAAATTCATTAAACTTGGTATGATGGTTTTGTAGCGGCAGAAATCGCCCACCAACGCCCCTATTGATCCAGGTTTTAAGAAATGCAACCATTCCATTAAAACCGGTTCAGCCGTTTAGCTATTTAGCCGTAACAAACACTCAAAGTTACCTTCGCATTAATAATAATATTTAACACCCCCAACTATGTTCTAAACACTTTAACGGGACAATATATATCCTATGTACCATTCTAAATTTTTCCGAAAGAATTCCATAAATCTGATAAGCGGTGGTGGTTCCAGGGATTAAAAGTTTTGGAATATTAAAACTTTCGTTTTAAAAGTACGATTTTCATTTGTGTTGGTTTGGCAACCAAAGTCAATTGATTACACTTAAGATACACAAGATTCCAATGTTGTTCAATCAGTTTGTTAAATTACACAGTTTTAAAGGCACTGTTTAGTGCTTTAAGCAGATTTGATAAACGAATTAAACGTGTTTTACTTTAAAAACATTTATTTAAAATTTATTAACATCAAACAGTTTAAGAGTTACTACTGCCACCAAACTCTCACAACCGAATTTTAATTTAAAAAGTAAAAAATAAAATATCTTTTATTAATAAATGCAGGAAAGGTTCAACGACCTTTTTGCATTTCAACCATTAAACATTTTTGTTTATGGAATTAATTGCACGAATATAAACTCTCTTTCTCTTCAAAACATTTTTGTTTTTGTTTTCATTGTTTGCAAAGAGTAAAAGTAAAGTTGAAAAAAATCCCAAAATTTGTATTATTGATTGACCGACCCCATCATCATGATTGTTTAATTGAAAATGAATTTATCCACAATTTTCGCAAATAAAAAATCGTATGAACATGTATATGTGTATGTATGTATGCATGTATATGTATTTCCAAAATTATGCTAAAGTTGAATACCACATTAAAAAGAATTTTTCTTTTCTCTTGCTTTTTTTTTTTTTTTTTTTGTTGTTACTGTTAATATTTACAAACAAATGTTTGCATTAAAAAATAAAATATTAAAAAAAAGCTGCAAAGAATTATAAAAAATAAGCATCGAGCAGAGACAGAGACAACAGCAACAAAAGTGAATCACATGTGTATCTTTCGTTGTTACATTAAAAATAAACAGTTTGTATATGTGATTGTTTCACTGCACAGTGGGTAAAATCACAAAAAGTTGAATAAAAATAAGCAGGATTAAAAATAATGATAAGGGGGTAAAATTGCTATTACTGTTGCTATGAAGCTTGTATTAAAAATACAACTGCAACAGCAGTAGCAACAGCATGCTAAAAGCAAATTAAAAAATATAAAAATTTATTTCTAAACAGCACCAGCAGAAGAAGAAATAATGCTTTTGCTGTTTTTGTACTGGGAGAAAAAGAAAGCATCACAGCAATAGCAAAGGTTTGCGCTTGCTATTTATTCATTTTTAGAGCTATGATCAACAAATCCAGTATAACTACAAGTGCATTTTGTCTTGTCATAAGTTCATATATGGTAAGGGTTCAAATTTTTTCCACTTGAATATTTAGCAAAGAAACCTAAAGGATTAAATAAAAATTACAATGGAATGCCCTGTATTTAAATGTTACTAAATCAAATTATGTGTGTCTAAAAATTTCTTATTAGTGTAAAAACAAGTTGCTGCATCATTTCACAATACTTCAATTTGTTCTGGTGCTATTTTCGTTGCTATTGTATTTTCAGCAGCACGATGAGCATAGCAATAGCATAAATAAATGAACGAGAAAGAAGTGCTGTTTTGTGACAGCAATTTTTTTTTCAATTGCTATTGCCGAGCAGTATTAATTTTTAACAGCCCAGTAACATCCAAATCATTGTTGAAGTTATAGCATAGTACAGCATTTTTTCTGTGCTATTTCTTCCTCGCAACTAACTTTCTAAACACTGCTGGACAATCAGGTTGCAGAATCTAAGTTTTATGTGATCTGAGTCCATATATTAAACAGCTGGTATCTTATACCACAGTGTCATGTATTTGTATTAATTCATTGCTAGATGTTTCCCTATAAAAAGAGTTAATTCAATCAGTTCGTAAGATTAAAATTAATTGTTTTGATTGAAGGAATTGACAGATTATCGTCTGCTTACTGTTCGACTACTTCCATTTCCTTAAAGCGATTTCCGAAATTGCTTAATTTTTCATACTCGTTTTCAATTTTTGTGTTTCTGTGTACGCTGTATCAGTTTCTTTTATGATAACCCCCTCTTTTGAATCCCTTAAACTGCTCCAGTGTTGTGGAAATTTTCCAAATTAATTTTAATGTTGTTATAATTTTTAAAATTCTTCAAAATTAGCCTCAATAAATTCAGAGAAGGTGTGGAAATTCAAAAGGATGGATAACAGTATATCACGCATAGAAAAAATGATTGCGATAACCATAATCTAAGAGCAACATTATTATGTTTATTATATGGTTGTAAACGAATCGTATTATTATTGCAGATAAAATAGTATCGTCCTCTCAAAACGATAGAATATCAAGCTTTTTAAAAGCTCAAAGATAATTTTAAGCTTGATATGTTTCTATTGATTTTTTTTTATTGTTTTGCAACAATCTCTTCTCAATATTGAATACACAAGATTACAAGGTTTAGGAGTGAAGCAACTGAAAGCACTACCTTTTATCTGTATTGGTTCTGGTGTTATCTTACGTTACGTTATCTCCAAAATGAAAGCACTGTCACCAGATATATCAGTATAACTTTTGGTTTGTTCTATTTGGCAGCAGTGCATTGTTGTGTGCATACGGGCAACTTGTGTCGAAACGAGATGCATTTCCTTAATTCTGAATAAAATGCGAATAAAATAAAAAATGTGGAATCGATTTTAATGAAACATGGCGCGTTTTATTTAAAACATATTTAACTATATTCCAATTGAAAAATAACAGGGCTTTTGTCGTTTTCTTATTTTTCATAAATTTTAACAATTTTAATCAAAAAAATATTTTTTTTGCCACAAGTTCCGACATATCTCTAAAACTACCAAGCAGATTAAAAACTTGTGTTGGCTCGACTTAAAGATAATACTGTTGTCGAATTATGCATTTTTATTTAACTGAATAGGAGCAAATAATCTTCAGTTATGTTAATATTTGTCCTGCAACTGCTTCATACTCCATATAACGGTATACCTAGAAAACTGGAAGCAATTTGAAGAACCCGAAGGCAGACTGAAATTCAGCACCCAATATTACATAACAATTTGTGCTATCTTCTTATTGCTTTAAAATATATATTATTATTATTATTATGCGGAGCCATTGGCATTACCAAGACCCTACCAGAAATGTCAATATTAAAATCGAATTATTCTTCAATTGATAACTGATTGACTTTGGCGCAAACACTGTGTTCAAGTTTAACCTTCGTTCATACAATAATCCGACAGTTGTGTGTGATTTGAATCAATCAATAGCTTAACAACAATGTTTCATATTTTTGTAGCAATTTATTTTCGAATTGTCATCACTGTGAATCGTTCATCTACGTGCATATTTGTTTGTTGTACGAGAGTTCATGTTTTGTTATTATTTCTTCTTCTTCTTCTCTTTATTATTAGTGCCTTCTGTTGCTGCTGATGTTTTACTCTAACTCGGTAAGTGAGCATGTATGTAGATGTGCTCGATGCAATACAGCTCGAATGCATCAGAAACCGACAGTGAATGTGATTGTTGAGGCAATTGAACTTTCTTAAGAAATTGCGACATACTACACGTTTATAGCATGTATTTATATGCATGTGTGAATGTAGTTGTTGAATACAATACACTTTGAAAAGCTCTGGATTCACAAGCAAATGTACGCCAATGACCGAGTTCGGGTGAAAGACCTTCGATAACCATCATCATCATCATTATTATTATCATCATCAGCATGAGTAGTCATTGCACTGTGTGTATACAACAGCAACAGCAACAGAAACAACAACAGTATAAACAAAGGCAATACCAATGCAGCAACAGCAACAGCAACAACTCATAACACAAGGCAACAGAACCAACACAACTCTGCCTACTCTGCTCTGCCTACTCCGGCTCTTAAATGCTCTAAAAACAAAACAATAAAACGAAAGAAAAACTTTTTACTACAAAACAATACTAAATATTGCTTGTTGTGTTGTTGCTGATGACGATGACGATGGAAATGCTGATATTGCTGCTGACACTACCGTCCGTCGTCGTACGTTGTTTTGATGAGTGACTGAACCTATGCCTCGCTGGTAAACGTTGAGTTTGTTGCCTGCTGCTGTAAAAAATGCTGCTTGGTTGCTTGGTTGAATGGCTTGTTGTTGTTGTATTATTAGTCAGAATGTGCTTCATCCAGTCAGTCTGTCTTCTAGAAGAAGTGCCTGCCTCAGTGTTGCGACTGAGTGTTTGAAAAGCTGAATAAATTCAAAAAACTTCTTTAGTACCAAACACCGACAACAGAAACAGCAAGTCAGCAGTAACCAGGCTAACAGCCTTTAGAGACAAAACCATTTTGCACAGCACATCATCAGCTTACCCAACAAATAATCAGCGATGTTTGCTCCACACAGAGATGAAAAAGAACGTGTTTACGAAACATGCCCGTAGAAAGTGTATAGGGTCACGTTAGTGCATGCAAATAGTTTTAAAATATTAAGAATAGATTAAAACGATAGCAGGATAAGATTGATTGATTAGAAATTTTATATACTTTTTTATTCAATTTTTTCTTTCATTAAATTTTATTACAAAATGAAATTTTAAAGGGAAAGAGAGAATCGCTTCGAAGTGAGTGTTTTTCATATAAATTTTATGGACGAGTCGCTCGATTGTGTTATAGTATTATAGGTTACAAAAGCGCTTTAAATGCGCAATTCGGAGGTTTACGCAATTAAGGCCTTAATTAGTACTTAATTGCACCGTAAATTGCGTCAAATTGCTCATGCAACCCTTGTGAAGTGTGTTTAGTGAGCAGAATACTCTGTAAAATGAACACATTAAATGCTTAACCGGACTTAAACTGAAAACGACGGTTTAATAGCGCCATTATGATTTCCTAATTCAAAAATACCCCCAGCAATTTTTGGGAAATTTTTAATGTAATTAATTTCTGCTTTTCTTTTTTATTTGGAACCATAACTTAACTTAACTTTTACTTTCGTTAGAAATAAACTCATGGTTTTTTAAAATCAAAATTTGTATCCAAACATATATAATATTCTGTCTTAAAAAGCGATCATGTTTCCAAAATTCCATTCTAAAGTTTAAAATTACTCTCTTGTACAATGGTAGAAAATCACACTTAAACACATTTTCTTGATTGACACAGAATTATAATAGACTACTACAACAACAATACCAGGAATATATAATAGGGACAACAACAAATCAAATTGTTGCCAATTTAGCCATCTCTTTCATATTATGGTGGTAATTGGAAATTTTGCACGAAATAACGCATGAGACATGATTACACGCTTTTTCAAACATTTTCAGCTATGAAATGCTGCTCAAGTAAGCTAAATTGCATATGTATAAACACCAAATTTTAGAACTCAATTAAAAATTTGATTGCCTCAATTAAGGCGCATTTGTGAACATAAGTACTATTGCACAAACGAGTCCCGTGTATATGAAAATTGTACACATTTGCTTACTCTCTGCAGCTACGAGTAATATATACATACATTCACAATAATTAGTGATACATTCTCAAAGACAGTGATGCCAACTATTTGCAGCAATTACAATTTTTTATTAAATGCGAAAGCAAATAGCTTTTTTCTTGTAGTAAATGTGAATTCCGTTTATTTGAGGAGAATGCATCAGGATTTTAGTGACATACAATTATTTTGTTGTTGTTCATTTGTGATCAAGTTTTATTGTTTGTCACATTTTAAAAATATGTGGGTGTAAGTTTATAAAAGCGCTAACTTCAAAAATCGACGTAAGCATTAAGGCAAAATTATCGGCAATCGTAATTGCAAATGGCAACGTTGCTATGTGTAAAGAAAGTTTCATTGAACTTTATTTTAAGCAAAAAACAAGAAACATAAACAAGAGATGTTTTGCAAATTATTTCCCCTTCACACTCAAGTTCTTATGAATTCCCATTTTTTAAACGGACAACGAAATCAAAACAAAAAGAAAAATTCAAATGCCCAGTAGCTCTGATAAGGCAAGAAATACTGAAAAAAACCTCTCCTTACAACTGAGTTTTATGACGTCATGAAAACAAAAATACGCATGTAATACTCCAAAGAATAAACGAATTTTGATCAATGTTATCCTGATGCGATCGAATTATTGTGCAAAGTTTGCCACCTTGGGGAATGCTCTGTTTGAATTGATTTCTATAGAGAAAATAGTATGTATATATTTTCTAGCGTTTTGAAAATAAAATCGATAACTCCTCTTTAACTTACATACATATAAGTTTTTAATTATACGATCTGTAGGAACGAAATATATTTAGAATGTTAAACAAAGCTGTTCGCTTGCATTTGTAATTGATTGTATGTGGCTTCATTAATCGTAAAGGGTGGATGAGTGTTTGTAGATGTTTTTGTTTTGCTGTTTTTATTTTCCCTTAAAGACAGAGATGCGTCAAATGCCATCAGACAAGAAAAACGTAGATCGATGCAAAGAAGCAACCATCAAAATACAGCAAAATTAAAGCTATAATAATTTAAATTTTTACCCATAAACCTGATTTCCGAAGTTCAATAACAATTTTAATTTGAATAAGAGTATAATTTGATTATCAGGGACTCCTAGCATACGGCCGAAGGCCAGCTGTAGAAATGGTCTCTTTAGTAAGCAAAGTCGGTGCTCGAATCATCATGTTTTACTTCAAATATCTTTGTTAATTGGACTCAACTGGATTTACTTTCTGCTGGTTGAAATTTCGAAAAAGTGAGATAAAAAATTATAAATTTTAGCATTTAAAATATTTTATAACCAACTTTTATTGTCAGAATATATCGAGTCCTAAACGCGAAAATAACGTAACTGACATATTTTTAGAAATTGGCATTTTGATGCGAAATTGTACAGTAGCCTCCAACACGTCATCTGGTACAATATTGAATCGAAATAAATAATAGTCGAATTCTACTTTTGTATGTGACCGTAAAAATGACGTAACTGACAAGTCCCCGAATATATAACGAAATAAAAAAAACGAATTAATATTAAAGAGATTGCTCTTACACTTATAACAGTTGTCAAAATTATTTCGATCTAGCCCAGCAACCGTAAATTACTTTCAATACGATTAAAATATTTCTATGCACGGCCTCGTTTTTTTTCAGAAACATGTACGTTTACGTGATTATAATTAGAGCCTCATGGTTACGAGATATCCACAGCAAAAAATTAAATTATTAAATCCAATTTCTTTAATTTTACTATCAAAACATATTCAAATATTTTATACAAACTTTCTGCCCTGCGATGCATCAATTGTATTTGTAATTCATAGTTTTCTTATTGTTTTCTTTTTAGAAATTTCAATTAAAATATCGAAAAATTTTAAAATCATGAAATAATCAAGCAAAATTCTGTTTATGAACGCTCACGCGTGCGGATAATTTATACTCATGTTCACTCACGAAAGCGCGATCGCAGTGATCATGCATGATTCACGCAAATCACGTGAGCAGTGCTCATTTCTAATTTGATCTTCTCTTATGTTATGTTCTTGTTCCCCATAAAATCTACCTTTGGTTAGACGTTTTTTTATTTTTATTTCTTAATTTACGCAGCATATTGGATACATATTTATGCAAGATCATTTGTAGGCTACAATTAAATTTTCATTAAAAAATTCTGAACAAATTATAAAAAATTAAAAAAAAACGTCTCCTGTAAAATTAATTTTCTGTATATTTTCGCGTTTTGGCTCGTTTGCACACATACTCGTATGTAGCTTCTTATAAGCTTTCATATAAACTATTATTGTTAGCTGTTCTCCGTCTTCGACTCTACGAAGTGGTGCACGACGATAGCCAAAACTTGAGACCCTCCACCCCCCTTTCCGACAAAAACTCCAAAAACAAACCCTTAACAGCATCGCATTGAAAGCTTGATGCCAAACTTTAGTTTCAGCAGAACGTTTTGCCATTCTTTTTTTTAAGTATGTGATTCTTGAGTATTTTCTAATTCTCTATTCAATCACAAAATTTTGTTATGTCGCCTGTGATGTTGCAGTCGTTTCGAAAAACAAATCCAATCTTAACATGAGCATTTTTCATACATTTTTATATTGCAAACGTTGTAGGTGCCAGTAAATTCATCCAGATTGAAGTTCACAGCCAGACTGACATGCTTCTTTCTTACTAATACCACATCAAATGGTTACTACATACATACATACATGTGTACATATTAACACTAGTATGAACGTCATTGTTTCGCAAACAAAATAAAATTATTCTGAACTCTTTTTACCCTTAAAAAGCAATTTAATACTCTGACCGAAAATAGAAACGAAGCATTCGAAACGGAACTCTTTTAATTTAATTTGTTCTCTTTCTGCTAGAGCACATTTAGGGTGATTGCCTCAATTTTACTCGTAGTGGTTTTGCACTAAGCTTTTGGACTGTTTTCGTTCCCAAATAAAAAATATATTGAGGTAGGTTCACCTACGATATTTTCTCCTCTTTCTGTTTTCTTTTTAACTGTCTGTCTATTCATTTCAATATTTGACATAAATATTAAAACAGAAGTGAAATATAATTTGTACCCATGAATGGAAAAGTTAAATTTTTATTTACTTATGTATCTATTGTATGTGTGGAAAATTTGATGACTTAAATTAAAAATATGTTAGTACATAATACCTTCAATGCAATGGCTAATGAGTTATAGAGTCAATGCAATGGCTAATGAGTTATAGAGTCGGCTTCAATCTCGTCCTGGTGGTTTTTCAATCGGACGCCATATTCTACATACGACCTTTACTAGCATGGGTCCTTCCCCACTAACAGCATATTTTTTGCAAACCATCGGATTGTCCTCTTAAAACTATGTAATACTGGGCTTTAAAATATTTATTTTTTGCCAGTCACAATTTAACAATTACTTGATATCACTTATGGTATCTCGAATCCTTCTCATCTTATATGCATTTTTGTAAACGACATGAAGCTTCTCTTTAGTCTCTTCTCTTTAAACTAAGCTATCAATATTAGTTGGGATAGAACGAAATCTGCCGCACTGCAACTCTACTCATTATATTCTTTATCGCACTCTTTCTCAATTTTTGCTTTAGCCAGCTCTCCGCAAACAATGAAAGAAATTGTATTTATTATTTATTAATCATGAATAAAAAAAAAAACAAGATTGCGAATTCCTCTTCTCATCATAATTGCCTCACTGCGAATGTCGTCATTATAGATCTAACTGCTTGTGTTTGTTGCTTCATGTAAGAAAACTTTTCGAAGGCAAAGGTCCATGTCACTACGAAAGCAGAAATTATAAGGGACATGTGCAATCTTATTCTTTTTGATTCATGCTACTTCTTAATGTCACTTCTTTAGCGGAAAATATTTAATTATTTCTATAAATATTTTTCTAATATTTTTGTCAATTTTTGTTTTTTTAGCGTTTGGTGAAGTGTGACTTTTTTACAAGTATTCATATTTTGTTTTTTTCTTAAAATCGAATTTTTTTTAGTATTTGTCCATTGTTTAAAAATAATAACAAACACACACATATGAACGTGCACGTAAAGAACGTAAAACTAAAGTCCTGCATAAACAAATAATAAAGTATTTTAAGCCAGTAAGTATTTCTTTTTAACAGATGAACGCCTTTGCATTGAGTTGCTTAATATTTCCTTAGAAATTTTATTTAAAAATTTTAAAATGTCTTTACAGTAGATAGCGGATATGCGAAACTCAAAAAATGACACAAAATTGTCTCTTAAACGCGGTTTTATCAATTATTTTTAATGCATGGCTTCTTTAGTCCACTATTCTTATATTAGATGTTCTTACATACTAAATCCGTTATCTTCTGTATCAAGTTGCTTCATAGATCAAGAACACTATTTTGAGATTTTTGCTTTAAACCTTGATCAAGCACCTTGTAGTGCTTTGCTGAGACATTAGTTGTTTCCCGGTAAAATTTCTAATTATTTCTAACATATGTAATCTCATTCTTTTGTGCGTGGTTATAGTGTAAAAGTAAGTAAAACGGTACCGGAAACAAAAATGAGACCTTAGTGGGATATTTTTTCAAAACAGTTGCAACTGCCATAGCTTCCGTAGATCCGATAAAATGCAATAGTTTTTAGTGAGACTTCGAACATACATCATCCCTTCTTGTAGCAAGAATTTTGTTTTAATTCTCATGCAAATTATTTCATAAAGTTGTAACGTGGTTTTGGCTAAGGTTGAGGTAGCTCATTAGTGTCAGGGGTCGATTTACCGGTCCACATACCTTAAAAGAAAAATTTAATCGGTTTACACACTCTGGGGCCACACAATTACTCTGCAATATTTATTAATATTGGCGGCTACGTGGGTTCAGTCAGATGCCTTCGATAGCTACCCGGGTTCTGCGACTGACTTTCTCAGGGTATCGGCGGTTCTCTTAACAATACGAATAATATTCCCAGAATCTAGTTGTATCCTATGCTTCAGCTAACTTAACTAACAATACAGTCAAAGCCGCTGTGCCAAAATGTACCGGCAATGCTTCGACCTGGACCAAAGTATTGCTATAAAATCGTTCAGCTAATCTCTTTTCTGAAATTTGTGGGTTCTATGAACTACGCGGATATACTTCCGAAGTCTGACAGATGCAATTCTTGTTGGGTGTGAACTGCCCCAACTAGAACGAAACTTAAAATACTTATTAAGGCAAAACTAATAACTAAATGAGAGTTATAAGCTGTAGTTAGGTGGTATGCATGTATATTAGTAACAGCAGGTATTTTGAAACAATAAAAAAAGCTTATAATTTTTAATCAGACGATATGTACGTGATACACGTTTAATCCAAAACAAAAAAGAGAATTAATTTAATGTTTTAAGAATAACTCAATAAGTTAGGACAGTGAAGCTTAAATCCACAAGACTATAACTGACATAGAATTCTATCTCCTGATGAATTTTGTTAAAAAGCCAAAGCAATTATTGAATTGAGTCGAATTAAAGTTTCCTATGAAGCACTTATTAGTATTATAAACGACTTCGACTAAATGTTACCCATTAGCATAACTAATTATTAATTTAACACTGATATTGCTTAAAGTTGACGAAATAACTTAATATTATTTAATGGAAACCTGAAATCACTTATTTTTTCAATGACCCTCAAAAAATATTCTTTTTGAGCTCCAGCAAAAATATTTATAAAAATTCCCAAAAATAAGACAAAAAGTTACATACGAGTGCATATATAAAAATTACCTCATACACATGAATGAAGTCTTATTTGGAGGGCAGGAACAAAGCTGAAAAAAAAAATTTGTACTTGAAAAAGTACATGAACCGCTTAAACGCATAAAAACTAAAACGAATAAAAAAATATTTTCGCTCTTTTAAAATTGAACATCGATCGTTAAGACGGGAACAAAGTTGTGTGAGTACATGGGTATTAATGACAATACTACTCGTACAAGCACATCAAGCATATACTAAAGAGTTTTTCAATAGTGGCGGAAATAAATTAATTCTTTTCGATATTAATTGTTACTTTTGTTAACTCTCCCTCCTGCTTTTAGGAACATTTTACGATTTTCATGACTATTTCCTGTCGAATATCTGTCTAAAACGTTGCAAACAATTTTACCTAAGTTCCCGTCTTTTCGTCAACAATGCCTGGCAATTTCTGCATCTGTATATGGATCTAGATCGATCTGCTGCAAACCAAATTGACAGATTTAGAACGATACCGACCTTCTACGTAAATGACAATGGAGAACGCTACCGCTTTGCGCTTTGAGTCCGTTTGTTTGCTTCTTAAGGAATTTCCTTAAGTAGTAAATCTAAAGCTAAAGTCAGACGTTGCAACGCGTAGCTACCTTTAATTACATCCTTATATCTTACTCCAAACTGGTTTCCCTATCGGGCAGCCCTATAGTTACACACTTAATGCTTTATTTTGTATTCACCTACACACTACACACCATACACACAGGCATAACAGCATTACCGAAATGTCATTCAAAAGTCTGACTCGTTACAATGTTGTCTTGTTGTTGTCATTGCATACGTACTGGTGGTAGCAGTCGCATTTCTGTTCGTACATAATTGTGTGATGGGTACCTTAAACTTTACCTATTCGATGGCCACATTACAGCAACAACAAAAACATTGGAATACGTGTAGAGTTTGGTAATCAATAATAAACATATTCAATAGTGGTATTGATGTGATTACACTAAGGCCTTGCTATGCGGTACGAATTGTATTTGAAAAACAAATAAATGTCAATCACTTGGTTTTACTCGTATGTAAGAGCACTTTGTGATTTACTACATTAGAGCCATCGCCAAAAAGCACTTGTATAGTTCGACATAAACACGTTTAGGCATATATTTTATATAAGTAAAAATAAGGAAGCCACTCCTGAATTTTATAAAGCTCGGCCTTTATGGATAACAAGTTGAAAAAGGACTTTACTTTAACAACAATCATAAAGCATCTGTAATTTTTAATGTTATAATTAAACTTGTCATTAATTTTTTAGAACTTTAAATGTATTACGCCGTCAACTAAGGCCTCCATTTAGTTAAGTGAAATATCTTCAGATACTTATACTTATGCTTGTGTTTTTTAGTATTTCACATATAATTTTTGCTTTTAGCTGGTAATTTTTTTTTTTTTTTTAAATAATAATAAAAATTTGGATTTTAGGCATAAATTGTAATTTTAATGTTTTATGCTTTATGCGTATCTTTGTCTTTTTTTTATTTTATTATGTTGTTATTTTTTACTATTAAGTCGGTTTTCATTTTCAGTTCAAGGTTAAAAAAACAATAATTTTTAATTTTTTTGTTACCTTTTCTTGGGCGGTTTTCGACTAAAAGTGGGTCAGACAGTAAAAACTGGGACTAATTATTTAAAAGAGTATCTTTTTAATTAAGTAACAATTTTTATAAAAGTACTGTAGAGCCTATTCTTACGGGTTTTAGCCAAGCAGAGAGACATTTTTGCAAGAATTATAAACATTTATTTTGTTTTTCATTTAAAAATAAAGAATTATAAAAAT
Organism: Phania funesta; assembly: GCA_963932375.1. Taxonomy (NCBI): domain Eukaryota; kingdom Metazoa; phylum Arthropoda; class Insecta; order Diptera; family Tachinidae; genus Phania; species Phania funesta. The sequence continues at coordinate 91,471,183 of OZ010656.1, read as the reverse complement.
TATATTCCACATAATTATTTCATTAATTGTGCATAAATTACTACAGTTCAAACCTAAACTTACACTTCCGCTACGGTTCAAATAAAGACCTGCTATTCCTGTTTTTGTAGACGAAAGAAGTAAGGTCGGGTTCAGAGGAAGTAAATTGCTCATATTTGAGTACAGACTTGCTTATACTCGCCAGACTTGCGTAACTAACTTGCATAATGTGAAGCCCTGTCACAGGTAATTGCCGTACAAATATCTAACGTATATTTGAAAAATGTTTTAAATAATTGTTACCAACAAAAACTGGAAAACGTATTAACAAATATTCTACACAAATTAAGTCGTACCAAAAAAAAAGCATTTCAGATTTCCAAATCTGAGCGTATTCTTCTTAACGTTTAGGTTTATTAATTACCTAGATTAATTAATTTAAGGAAAACACGCATTTTTCATTTTCAACCAAAGAAGTGAGAATTTAATTTATATTTTTGGGGGGGAATAATTTTAAATGTTTTTTTTAATAAAAAATATATATATATAAAAGTTTTAATATAACCCATAGGCCGGCCAATCTCACAAACTATATAATTTATTTTACCTCACCACTTAAGGGGTTAAAAGCTTTACTTCCTTCTGAGTTCTAGTTTAGTTTTTATTTCCGTAGTTTCTAACCAAATAAGTGAGTCAATCATAAAGTGGCCGTAAGTGTTACTCTTACAGAGAGGAAGAGAACAAAAAATAGTTACAACAATTAAATTGTTGGGGTATGTAGTTAGAACAGTGTTACCGTTCGGTTTGAATACATGCATATGACTTACATAACTTGTAGCGAAATATATGTATTAGTATTGCGCTCCCAAGATCTTCATCGCAATTAACTTTATAGCTTCCAAAACTACTGTTGGATTTCCGTTAGATACAACTCTTGTTATATTCTTTAAAGTACTTTGGTTTCAACAAAAAAAACTGTTTAATATGTTTTTGTACAATGAATATTTTTTGCTCAATTCCAATAAACTTTTCAAAATTATTTGGATAAACATAACGTTGTTTTGTACAATCTTGTTGAAATTACCAGGTTAAAAAAATTGTTCAGCAAATATTTTGTATGTCTGTGCTATCTGGTAATATTAAACTTAAAGCATAAACTCTTGTTTATATATAGACCATTTCACTTAAACCTTTAAGCTGTTAAATAAATGAATTTGATGGTTTAAATAATTCTTTTCGCGGGGAATACGTACATATAAGTGGCGAGAACCGGTATCCCCCAATCAGGAAGCTGAAGCCTGGTTTGAGTGCTGAGGAACAAACGAACATTTATCATTTATAAAATAGTGTGGTTGTACCATTTTAAAAAAAATCATTTGAGTTTCCTACTGGCAACCATAAATGATCGGTTTAGTTTTCTATCCATAAGCGAGCAATTACACTTTTATCTCACAACGCTTGTATGGGACTATAATTGGGTTCTGTGATTAATAAAATATTTGATTTTTATTCACGACCTAGCAATAAATATACATACGTATGTCAGAATTAAATGGAGGGTGGCTTAAGTAGTTCGCGCGTTGACTACTAAGCGTTCGATAGCTTAAGACGCCTGGGTTCGTACATCAGCCGATGCCTATCACAAGTACCTACCTTCTACTCATGCTAGTATATATTAATCACTGCACCCTACTTCGTTGGTTTCACTCTATAGCATTAAATCGTCTGCGAAGTAAAATAATTAATAAAACAGCTATACTAGCTCCAATTAATACATCTACGTAACACATGATACGCTGCAACACTGTGCACTGAAGCTTTTCTCTTCCTCTAGTTCACCACCACCATGCAAATAATGAGTAGGCATTAAGTGCCTGAATGGTAGTTTCCGCTATGTTAAACAAAAATTTATTTAGAATTTTTCCAAGCCACTGCTGGTAACACTGAATAAGAAGACTTGATGATTTCGTCAACATTAGTAAAACATTGTTGTTGTATTTCTCTTTATCGTTAGTCGTTCGTCGAAATAGTTGTAGTTTTGTATGTCGGCTTACTTATGGACGTGTTTGTTTGTGTGTGTGTGTGTGTGTGTGTGTGTGTCTGTTAATTGTTATGTGTATCAAGCTTTGGCGAGGTCATTAAAGTTTTTGTGAGTCTAAATCAAGGTGAGTCGCCTTGGCCTTATTTTTCCATTTTTTGTGTTTTTTTTTAATCTCATGGGTTATTATTTCTTTTTTCGGCTATCGACGGATATTTTTTTCTACGTATAATCATGAGAATGATGTATAAAAATCGGAGCGTGTGTGTGTGTGTAAGCGAGTATCTCTTACACACATATATGCAATAAATTATCGTAGAGTAGTAGAGTAGAATAAAGCAAGTTGATAATTTTTTGAACACACCCTTGTCCGTCCACCTTTCCGACCAGCACTAAACGAATTAAAACTTAAAGAGTTGGAAATTCAAAAGATTGCTTGCTGCTGGTTAAAAGTTGGTGGCTTAGTTTGTTTGTTGCTGTTTTTTCCATTGGCTTGCTACTTACTGCTTGTTATTGTTGTATAAATGTGCTGTGTTGACTGGCTGGCATTGTGGAAGGTCATGATTTTTATGTTGGATATTTTTTGGTTGATTTTGTTTTACATTTTTTTGTTTTGTTTCTTGTTTAGTTTTTTTCGTATAATTTTATGACGTTCATTTAAATGTGGTGTAAAACTATACGGCATTTACGGTTGTATGAAAAAAATCGTATTTTGGAAGAATAAGGAAAATCGCTTGTTTAATATTTAACAAAAGTTTTATTTTATTTTATTGGTTTGCAAGCTTGATAGTGGCGGTACGCATACGTAGTAAGTAAAAGTTGTGGGTGTTTATCTGCACCATTTTTATATACATATGTCTAATTATTAAGTTAAATATTTTTTGGAATCACTGCAGCAATTACATTTATTTTTCTGGGCCTTCTCGATATTATATATGCACCAATTAAAGGTTTATCAACGCGCATATTTGTTTAACATTTTAGAGGATTTGAAATAAAAAAAATCACGGAATTTCGCGAACAGGTTTCCTGATGAGCTGACTTAAGCAACCGGCATGCACATAGAGACTAGTTTGTCCACATGAGTTTTTATATTTGAAAATGTTTCAGCAAAGAGTCCTTATAGGTGAACAGGTCAATAGAGTGCATCAATTGTTTCCTAAAGGTCTCTTAAACTAATAATCATTTAGGCATACTCGTATATTGCATAAATAATATTTTGTAATTCCTTTTTTTATTTTATTTTAATTTTTACGTAAAGGCTGCCCCAAAACGTAATAATATGGCCCTATAAAATGAGAAGTTTAGGGCTAGTAAAGCGCTACCAGAAAGAGCAATGCTACATATAGTCAAAATAGTGATCTGAACTCCTCAACTATATACAAAAAAGAGTACCAGAACTAAGCTGGTAACACGATAATGTTGAGTCATTTCAAGGTCGTTTACTCCCTCGTTTTGGTCATCAGAATCGGCCACACCATTGAATTTCTGCCAATGTGGTTAATTGCCCACTCCCAACAATGCATTGATGTTTTGTATTTTTTTTTCACTTTAAAAAAAGAAAGCGAGAACATCGAAGGTCTTAAAAGTTTATAGTTGCCATTAATGTCGCCCATTTATTGCGTACAAAATGATACAAGTATATTTTTGGAATGTAACCCAGTAACGATCGCAAATATCCAATAAGGATTTCATTGCTTGATTGGAAGGAACCCATATTTATTTAATCTTATCTTTCCATCCCAACACGATTGTCGCAATTTAATAGTTCTTGATTTTAATAAATTTATGTGAAATATTTCATAAAAGTTTGCACTACTATGAGGAAACACAAGCAATTACTTCACAAATTCCCTCAGTAAATGGAAAATTTATGCTTATCGCTGTTTTAATTTTTGAAATATCAAAAAGAGAAATACATAATTCTGAAATTTTCGGCAGATGAGAAAAAGCTAAAGTTGACTTGATACCCAAAGTTGATAGAGTGGCTAATACGCCTACAACATCAATTTGCTTAGTAGTTGGATGAATATCAGTTACCGATAATGCAATACAATATATTCGATTCTTATGAAATGAGGTAACATTTAGTAATATGATTCAAGTTATCAAGCCCTTCGGTTATCAATCCTACCCACATCTATATTTTCATTTGTGTGTGTCCTTAACAAATGTGATATATAAAAGCCACACTGATAATACATATGTACTCGTACAAACATACATAGATTTCGAAAGGAAACTAAAGGGTTAAATACAAATACTCGTGCATACATATATTAAATGCAATTTGCCGATAAATTTTGAGGTTATTCTCAAATGTTTGTTTTGCGAATTCGGTACTAGAACACTAAAATGAAAATTGTAAAGAAAAAACAAAACGAAAAAGTCAAAAAGTACTTTTTGCTTAACATCTATCCCCCCCTCAAAGTGGCAGTTACCCACCCAAAAAAAATTTTTAAACAAATGTTTATATTTTCTATTGCACCACAATATATTTCACTTGTGTGTGTGTGTGTGTGTCTGTATTTTATTATGTTTGTATTTCTGCTCATTCATATTCGCATTTCGTACTTGTTTGTACGTATGCTATGCAATCGATATATAGCGCACACACACAGGCACACACCCAACGCTATCAATGGATTAGTGAGCTTCAATAGCAGGCCAGGGTCACGAGAGAAAAATGGACACAAAAACCTCTAGTAGCTTTGCTTAAATCAAAAAACGCCTAGCTCGCCAATGCTGGTACTCGTTTGTTGTAGCTGCAAATGAATGCCGCATACATACACATACACACTTTCGTATCAGACGTACTTAGCCTCTGTCTAGTTGACATTAGTGTTTGTATAGCGTGTGCGTAGCAAACGCAAAGTCGGAAGAGAAATAAACGATTTGTTTTGAAATATTAAGCGTTTATGCTGTACGACGACGGTCATTTGTTGCCGCTCTCTTCACAGATCTATCAAAAATAAAAAAACCAATAACAAAAATAAAACCCCCCCAATACATATTAAAAACATTGTGTTATTGATGAAGTCAGGTAGTTGAATGAATTAAAAATATTTAATGCATAAAGCTTTGCGCTGTATTCTGAATCTATAATAATTATTTTATGCCAAAGTGAAACCTTCCAAATTTTTGAGCTTCATATCTGTGTCAATAAGGAAAAAGTGCTGAAGTGTGTGAGTTTGTACCGTTTTACAGGAGAGCAATTTTAAACGTTAGAATAGACTTTTGAAAATATGATGGCTTTTTAAGACGTTTGGAAACAAATTAGATTTTTAATAACAAGTTATGTTGTTTTAAGATCTTAAGAAAAAAATAAGTTGAGTTAAGTTACTGTTCCAAATAAAGAGATACGAAAAAACATATAACAATAGAACTTTCCTAAAAATTAAACTAAGTAAATGACATTTTACTGAGGGATACTTTTGAATTGGGAAATCACAATGCAGTTATTTATTCGTTTTCAGCTTAAGTCGGTTTAATTACATATTCCTTATAACCACAGATATATTGTTTCCCATTTCCGACTATTTTTATTTTGAATTTGTATATTATGTTGCAGCCATAATAAGTAACAGGGCTGCCTGATCAGACCAAATTTGGTAAATTTTAAAATGTTTCAATTTGAGCAAAATTTGGTAGCTTAGTTGGTTTGTTCAAATATTTTCAAGTTTTTGATAGACAATTGTCTGCCCGAAATTTCAAAATATAAAATTACAAAAATTAAATAGTTTTCGTATAATTTTTAAAAGCCTCGGAAGCCCTCATTTTGCATATGCAGTTTTTAAACATGCGCGAACCAATTTATCACCTGTCGAAATTTATAGATCCAGTAGACTCTGATCCAGACAAAGTAGTAACACAATAGAATGAGTTTAGTCTTGGTAATTTTTCCTTAAGCAGTGAGACAAATGTAATGCGTTTTGAGAAAGTGATAGAGCTATTAAAAATTGTTAAAATGAATGTTGGTGTCTTTTGTAATTTTATTTTTAATAATATTATCCCTCTCACACAGTTCAAGGGATGTAGAACGAAAAGGTTTCTGGTTAAATTTCATAAAAACATTGCTAAGAAGTACCTTAAATCAGTATTTGATAATCAAAACTACAAGTAGCTGGATCGACGGAAAAACAAAAAATAACTGAAAAACCAATTTTAAAAACTGCTACTATTTCTTCTGCTACTCTCACATTTTAGTGGATGTAGTTTTGTTTGTTAATATTAGCTCCAATCGAAAAAAATAAATAGTTTAGTATATAACTTTCAGTTGCTCTTGATACGTTTAAATTTTCGTAGCATGAAAAGTAGTTTTATATAGTAGGCTTAGTAGTTAGCCAAGAAACAAGTTACAGTATAATAACACCGAAGTAGCAGTTCAAAGTAGTCAAAAATAAAATTTTTCCAAAACTTTATATGATTATATTTTTTATTATTCATAATTTCTCTTCCCAAATATTTTTTTACCTGCAAACGGGACAAAAGGTTATACATGAGTATCTTTAAAGACGACTCCCCAAGTAGGCTTACAGACTCGATATGAATATGATTTATGAAAATCTAAAAGAAATATTATTTTTTAACTATAGATTTGAGTGTTAGAGAGAGATTAAAAAATAAGGCAACATAACAACTCTATAGTTTATCTATAATAAAACAAATTCACTAAACCTACTTAAGTTATATTCTTAAAGGAAGGCGGATCAATAAGATCAATAAGTGACTTTTTGAATGAAACACAATTTTTTTGGAAAACAAAAATTTATTTTTCAACTTAATATTCTTTTAACTCATTACACTTAGTCCAACGTTTCTCCAGTTTTTGTATCCCTTCCAAAAAAAAGACATTTGTTTGGTCAATAATATATGATTATTAAAATTTGTTAAATTTCAGCCTGGACAGTATCTGTATCTCTGTAAATATAAATCGGCAAAGACCAAACAGGTCAGTATCATTTCCTCCCCTTTCATTATTCTTTCTTCCACCTTAGGCGAAGAGTGGGTGAATTCCGACCAATAGGCTAACACACTAGCTTTAATAAATCGAAAATAAAAAAGAATTCTTTCTTTTAAATACTGCCTTGCATTTTAACAGTGTTTTATTGTTTTTGTAGTCATTGTTGTTCCTAACAAGTTTGCTGTAGAGAGCACAACGTCAACATTGCGTCGAGTGTGTATTATCGCATTTTACTTGAAAATGTATATATGTACATACATACATATGTATGTATGTATGTTCGTGATTGTTACACTTTTAGAAAGAATTATATTAAAGAAACGATTGGCAAATGTCTGAATAATTGAAATCAGTGTGAGAGTGAAAGATATTACAAAAGATGAAGTGATAATGAGTGCAAGGTAAATCAAAATTGGAAAAGTTTTGCAGAATAGGTCATTTTTCGTAAACTTTGGGTTTTATTGCGAACGTACCAAATAAAACTTGAAGTTATCTGCGGTACGTGTCAATTTCTGTTGTTATGATTTTTGCTCTTCTTGTTTACAACTAATAATAATGTCAACAATAATTTGCAAGGTGTATTTAATATTCCTAAATATCTATCCTAATAAAGAAACTGTAACAAAACTGTTTGGTGGTGATGGTGGCGAAGGTTGCCACTGATTTGGAATACAAAGCACAATTTTTTGGAATTTTCATCTGTCTACCTGTGTGAACACGCATTACGCAAAAACTACTGGATAGATTTTAAGAAGAAAAACAATCGAGTGTTTAGAGCGTACGCATAAAAAATTAAATAAAAACGAAGATTTAATTTATTACAGAAATTATAATAATCCGAACTTTTAAATAAAAAAATTATATAAAGAAACTTTACATGCCCACCAGCTGTTCACAGGTTTCAACTTATAAATGACGAAATAATATTAAAATAACAGATACATTTACTTCAATAATTAAGGTCGCATTGCTACTGAAATTTCAATTTTCGTTTTCTACTTTTAATTCTTCTACTTGCTTGAAATGATATATTTGTCTATTTTTTTCTAATCAGAGAGGTACTACGGAAAAGAACTTTTATAGAAAATTGTTTATATGAAATTGGTTTTTGTATTAGGTTGTTTAACGTAAAAACTATAAAAGGAACTTTATGGCGTTATCTAGAAAGAAATAGACTCATGGATAGCAAGGCAAGGGCGGATAGAGGCCGAGGATTAAATCCATCTTATTTCTCGATGTAATCTCCTTCGCCAAATATCCTTTGCACGTTACACTAACTTGTTTCTCTCCTATTCGTTAAAGTTTAGTTATCGGAATTTTAATTTATTTTGTTAGTAGTTGAGTCTTCCTATTAGTAGAGAAGAACACATCCCATTTGTATATCTATTAGCACGCACTATGAAGTAGTAAGACCCTGTATGACCGTTACAACTATTGTCAGCAACTAACAAAATTAAAAGTGTTACGTAACTAATTAGGTAGATAGTTCTATTGTCAGGCTTAAACTTGTTTTATTTCTTCTATTAAGAATGATAATTTAGAATTCATATGAGAGTTTTTGATAGAATGCAGGTAGTGTTACGTAAGTTTTACGTAACTTCATGAGCCCTAAGGCCGTGATTTTCAATAGTGAAACGGATTTGAATTTAAATGGTTTGATAAGGAATGCCACAATTTTAAAAATTAACTATCCGTACTGGAAAATTATATATTTCGCTTAAACACATGCTCACCACCAAATAGATTGAATAAATGCAAGATTCAATAAAATTAACCTAAATAAAAAAAAAATAAAACATGAACGTACTCGTATTTTTCACTACATTGAACGTATAATCCGTGATGAAAACTTACTATTATTAGCTTTTAATTTTTTTTTTTTTTTTATATTAGATAGTAATATAGATTAAGTTTAAATACATCAAATATAAATATAATTTGTTTGATCATTGCATTAATGAGTAACGACATTTGAAAACTTTGATGATTTATCAAATTAAAATCTTTAACTTTAACTTTAATCACTTCGTCTAATGCTTAACATAACCTTCTCATTTGGCATTTTATTCAGATCATAAACGAGTAATGGCTTTCGAAATTTTTAAGGGTAAAATTAAAAAAAAAAGCCTTTGTCGAGTGTAACGAAAGGGTATAAAAAATTTCATATTTTCTATAAACGAAAACACCATAAACCACTTTAATTGGTTTTTCGATTGCTGTCATATATCCCTAATATTAACGTAAAATGACGCCCATGGGTGTATAGAATGTAGAATGCAGAACACTTAAAATGCATCCTTATTATGTTACTTCAGTCATTTCTAATACATTTCTTTTAGAATTTAGTATTGAAAGAAAGTGTAAAAACTTCTTTTGTAAAGTGAAGTAAAAAATGTTATACTTTTAATTAAGCAACCACATTATCAGGAAGAAAAAAATTAAAAAAAAAACTTAAAAGAAGTGATGAATTTAGCGAAGGCGACAAATTAGCCAATTCAATTTAGCGCGAAAATCGCTGAGTTAGTATCACTGTGTATAGTCTTTGAAATATCTTCCGTGTTTTACTAATTCCATTCTATTAAATTCTTTATATACGTAATCATTTCTAGCCTATATTCATTCGATTAATCGATTAATTTTTTAAATAAACAAATGATAAAATGATGAGTTTTGATTTGTCAAAATAAAATGATTAGTTTTATAACTCTTTCATTTAATACTACGGCTATTTTCATTCAACATCCACCAAAAATATCACGAAAACGAAAAATCGTTTAATTTTGAAGGTGGAATGAAAAGAAAATCATTTATGTCAGTTTATATGTATTTGAATTAGAACTGAATTTTTTTTCTCGGTGTAAGACACTTTAGAGCTTTTCGTTATTGTTATTGTGTTTACTTGTTGTTGTTGTTGTGTAAAACCTTGAAAAATAAAACACAAGTTAACTGTAGTTTTTTGTTACGCTGTTGTTGTAGTTTAGTTTGGCATTGTGAAAACACGTAAAGATAAACATTTTCATTTTGTCGTTGTTTTCAGAATAATTTTATGTTCGTGTGTCTGTATGCGAGCGAGTATTTAACATGTATTGGGTATTAATATTAATTATTTTGTTTAATGTTAAACTAAATTGTGTAAAATAGAATATTAGAGGTAAGAAAAACAGGCAGCACATTTCGAACGTGAAATAGAAATCATTGTAAAAGAAGACATTTGGAAATTCGTAGGAATGTGAATAAAGAAATTATGAAAGGGAGCAATAAAACTTAAGGCAATCAACTGTCTGTGGGCATTTAAAAAACTCGATTATTCGTTAATTGTATTTTTAAAAGAAAATTATATTTCAATTTTAATTATGGTGCGGGTTTTTTATTTACTGTGTATTTGATCGTAGTTGTTGTTGTGTGTTGTGTGTGGTGTGTCAATAATAACAACAAGAGCAATCACATCAAGCAAGTGCAGTCATTCAGTCAGTTATAGTCAATGTCTAGGTCATTTAAAATGACGACGTACACGTTCATGTTCAGTTTCATGTAAATACGTTTGTGTCAATGAGTTTTTTCTTTTTTTATTCTTCTCTTTTTTTTGCAAACATTTACATACTGTTTTTTCTTAAATAAAATTAAAAAACAAACATACAAAATAATGCATAATAGGTAACAGAATGTTAAAGTTTGGTATTAGATTTGATAGACTTCACCTTTCGAAAGTGCTAAAACCTACATGACAGGTGTTTGGAAAAATCTAATTCTTCTACTCAAAAAGGTTCAAATCAAAAAACACGTAAGGATTTACATACATACTTATATATTTACGTTATTGTCTTAAGTGTCAGAAATTTCCCATCTACTTGAACAAGTTAACTTAGTTTGCATTGCCACCAGTGGATAAATTACGATCCAACGTTGCGAGCTAGACATGACATGTTGAGTTTTAAAACATCTTAAACATGTTGCGTTCAGTCTTCTGGCTCTCATACATACATACATACTTATGTAGCACCGAACTTCTAGTGAAACTTATACATACATTTCTATGTATTTATTATTATTTTTTAGTTATTTATCAATATTTTTGACTCAGGTTATCGGCGCATGGTAACCCGTAATTCTGAAAATATTTTGGTTCTGGAACATAAAATCAATTGTAAAACATAATCGCTGGCAGAGTTTGAGCATTTATGTACATATATGCGAACACAATGCGAGAAACTTAATCATTTTAGTGTATCTATGTGACTGAAAATTTAGCTGCCCATTTCTAAATAAATTTTTAATGCTGATTCTACCCAAAATAATCAAAATTGGGGGTTTTAAAGGTTCATCTCTCATTGCCATAGTGAACTCGATTTAATGAATGTATGTATGTGTGCTAATTAATTACATTTTACATAAAAAATGCGCATAAATGGTAATTGGACCTGTAATTAATTTCAAAATGTACTTGGTAGCACCGAGTTTCGTATACTATATATTTATTTTCTCATATTTTTACATTTCCCTTAATAAAATTCTACTCAACATTCGTACACAATATAAGGACTTACTCTTTACTTTTACTTACTCTGTACTTTTAGTGCGCGATCTCGTTTAAATGTGTTTCGTATTCTAAACTGTTAAATTTATTTCTTAAATAAATTTGGAAGGCGCTTAAAAGCGAACAGGACAACGGATTAATCGATTATTTCCAAATTAATTAACAACCAAAATACATAAGCGTATAATATGACGCATAAACTCTACTAGACTTCAAACACTTCATCATTTCCAAGATCCCTAAACGCTATCTGCAATTATGAAAGACATAAGAAGCAAAATGGTTTAAAATGCTTGTTCAGACGACAATTGAAGCGACTCGTATTCAACTAATGTCGAATTTGAATTATGGTCTCACAACAAGCCTTTGGCTCTTAAGCGATAAGGAAATTAAAATAAATCTCTTCTTCTTTCTCCTTACAAAGCAGGAGCAACCGCTACGAAACCAAAAAAAAAAAAGATTGACTACAAAGCGCCTTTCTAAGCTCTTATTTTTAAACTCTGTTTTATAAATTTCTTAAATGCTGAACTAAAGCAAGAACAAGGACAAACTCATATATTTCTTGCAAAATTTTGAACCTCAACTAAATTGATAGATTAATCGATTAGTTCTTTCGAATTAATTACAGTTAATAATTTCTCGGTTCGATTAATTATATAATTAATTAATTATATAATTAATTAATCGAATAAGCAACTGATTTGACAGACGCTGCCAATACCTCCAGATAATGTCGATATCGACCCACCCTTATTAAAACTCTCCTTAGAGCTCACGAAAAATGTGTGTCAAACTGTCTCATAAAATATTCAACTACAGAACTTAGAATTTTGTACGGTCATTTGTAATTTAAAACTTTTATGATTAATTTGTTGACGAATACAGCAGTTTAAATTTATGAATGCACACATGAGGCCTGGAACGAGGAAAGCCCAATACATTGCGTTTTACGACAGCTTGTCATTAAAAACATGTGGGCTATCAGGGCTTATCGTGGGATCGTGTGATGGAACACCGCTCGATTTTTTCTATTGAAGTTATTTAAAACAGTACATATGACGCGAATAGCCAACATTGAACCTGTGATTTGCAGAAATGTCATCGAAAATGAGGACATTAGCATTGGCCGATATAATTGTCCATACACAATTGTAATGAATTAAAAGAATGTTTTTGTTAATATTTTAATGTGGAAACCCAAATTGAATCACTCTTTATTATTGTAAATTATAGGTACATAGGTGTTTTTCATTTTGTAATTGACAATTTAAATGGTTGCCAATGAAGCAAATATTTTAGCGTAGTTACTTTAGCAAGCGAAATATGTTAACAACGTAAAAAATCATTTGAACATCACAATCCAGGTAACAAATGTATTTTTCAAAATATTCTACTATCATGTTCACACTCACATAAATATCAATTTAATTAGCGGAGACAAGAACACCTTTTGACATTGCCAATTTCACAGTCAATAGATCACTGTAGTTCAACTAAAAGCAGTGTTTAAAATGCTGCGAAGTACCAATAGCACAAAAAACTACTGTACTATGCAATACATACCGCACGTTTCATTAACCATGATTTTGCTGTTACAATGCTATTGAAAATAAATATAGTCAAGCAATATCAAAACCAATAACTAAAAATGACTGTCTCAAAACAGCACTACTTTCTCGTTAATTTATTTGTGATATTGCTATGCTCGTACAGTTGCTAATACGACAACACCACAAATATAACAGTAGCACATATCCAGCATTATGATATGGTATAGCAACCGTGCTTTCCACTAATATGGAATTTTTAAATACACATAATTTGATTCATTTATTCTTAAGTACCGGGAATTCTAAGTTTTCAGAAGCGAAAACAAAATTAAGGTAACAGTAAACATTTGGTATTGCTGCGCTGTTTTCTTCTTTCAACAGCACAGCACACAAAAGCAATATCGCAAATATTTTTCTTTTAGTGCTGCTGTTTAGCAATAAGTCTCTATATTTTTAAAGGACAGCGTATTTGCTGTCACATTTGAACTGTAACTATTGCTGTTGTATTTTTAATACAAGTTTGCATTTTTTTTTTAACCTGGCCAAAAGGTCTTGCAAACACAATGGATGGATATTCGAAATATTTTTGAAAAACAATCGCATTATGAAAGGCGTATTCGGGATCCTTATTGGAACTGTAATGTGAGATACCGAAAGTAATTTTGCTAGAAAAATAAGTTGACATAAAAAATCATTTTTAGCCAAACTTTTTTACACGAACGCTTATGTATATCCAGTAGCCAGTAATTATGGGGAAATGGCAACAGATACATTCCATTTTCACATACATACATACATGCATACATACATACATACATACATACATACATAGCCTTCAAGTGTGTTAAAAAACGTGGTTTTCTCTGCCAGTTAAATTCGAAAATAACTTCATACACAAGGTAACACCTTTGAGGAATATTGCTGATGCCTTTAATTATTTTAAATGTAGTTTAAACATACATATGTATGTATGTATGTATACGCTTATAGCTAGTTGTGCAATTATGTATGCATGTATGTATGTATGTAGGGAAAGAAAGTAACTGAATAATAGTTAAACAAAGATGATTTTTATTAAATTACAACGTTCATACATATTTATTTAAACGCTTACTTAGGGAAATTATTGACCCACTTAAATAATTGGTAAATTTATTTTGTGGTTTGAAACTTTTAGTTTTATTATTAATTTCTAAAGTTCTAAATTACTCGTATTTTTTTCATTTTGAAAAGTGTAATAATTGCAAATATTAAATATTTTAATGGCATTTAAGAAAAGTCATTGAACTTTTGGAAAAGTTGGTGTAAGTTAAATATTTATGCCAACTGTTGGATATTTAAGTATGTACTCGTACTAATATATATAAGTAAAACAATAAAAGTCCTAACGACTTTAAACTCTTCAATAAAAAAATACAATCTTTAAGTTTTAAACACAAATTGCTTGTACAAAGGAAGGAATATATTGTGACAAATAGAAAGCAAAAAGCGCTTAAGAAATATTTGACCAATAGATGGACTGTATACTAAGTTGAACCCTGGAAGAGCGAACTTACCGCTCAATCCTGCCGCTGACAATGTGTTGCAAAGGCATAAAAATAAATGGGCAACAATACGAGTATGCAGAAGAAAAATATTCACTAAACATACAAAGAGGAAAACAAAGAAATTTGATTCAAATGGGGAAATGAGAAAGTTGCACAGTGTCTTTGAATTGAAATTCAAAAGACATATTAAATTTTAATTAAAAAAAGTTTGCGGTAATAAAAAGGAGAAATAAAAAATTGTTTTAAAACATAAAATTTTGTTCAGTCTCAACGTTCATTCCGAAATCGTTTCTAAAATCGTTGAGATATAAGACACGTGTAATTAGTACCGATGAAGAGGCAGGGAATTTATTTTGTGGCGAAATTTTCTTTAGCAGTACTTTGAATTTGCCTCAGCATGAAACTTACTTAAATCATTAAATGATTACACGACATGAGCAGATACAAACGTTTTACAATTCGTTAACTACGACAATATTAATATTAACTCAAAATTCCAAATTATTCAGTTGTAGCAAAAATCGCTTTAATTTTATGGAAAGGCAAAATTGAAATTTAAATTCATGGGCAAAACTAGAGTAAATTTTTACAGTGGGTAGATATGAATAATAATTGGAAATTTTTTCTTAAACATTTCTATTAAGGCATTTTTAGTTTTACACGAACAATCATAAGGAAGACCCATTCTTACATATGTACATACATATCTTTCTGATCGAAATGTGAGCAGTCATTAAAAAATTACAAGACAATTTTGAAAATCATTAAAAAACTAGAAAAAAGCAGTTTCTCCCTTAATGAACTTTTTTCGAACAGATTTGTTATGTCAGTGAATTCAAATATTTCCGTCTTCCAACCACTACGATATTTAATCGATGCATCTAAAAAATCTTAAATTCTTATCAAACAGAATTTGTTTGTTTTTTTGTTTTTTATTTTCTATACGACTTTTTAAAGTCTCTTTTAGTTAAGCAAGTCTGTAAGGGAAACTATTTCTAGCTCTTCTGCAATATTTCTAAACAAAATTTTAAACTGAAAGTAAAAATCTTAATAAGAATTTCAAGAATAGGGACTTCGGCAAAATAATTTCTTATAAATAATAAAATAATTCTTGTAGAGCATAGTGTATGTATGTAGATATATTTGATATAGGAGACCCTATTTTGACCGCATTTTTTAGTTCAAATTACTTTAAATTTGTATAAACTCACCTTTTACAATTCATTGAAATCCTTTTTACATTAAAAACATGATGTGTGAACATTTTCATAATATTGTGTTGACAACCTCGTTTCACTTTCTGCGCATCGAACAACCGCAGTTACACACCATTCACTTATGTACGAGTACACACATACAAACGTAGGTATTCAAAAAATTGCAATTTTTACTTTTTGAGAACTGAGCGTTTGATTTTTTTTTCTCATTTCAATTTGTTATTAATCCACTTTAATGACTGACTGGCTTTATTGAAACCATTATTAAGATTTCATACCCGTTTGTTGCAAACAAAATGTTTGGTTTTTGTTGTAATTTTCTTTCTTTTCTTAATTTTGTTTGTTTTCCTTTTTTTTTTTTTGTTTTGTTTTGTATTAAATAATTTCACATTTTATATTCATTATTTTATAAGAAACACACACAGTGAGTGAACGTAAGTATACGGTACGATCGTATACTCCTTCCTACCATTGACCCCGGTTTTTATATTTATTAGTGTTTTGCTGTTTATGTTGGTGTGTTGTTGTTGTTGCTGTTGTATTGATATCGCGTGCAATCTTACGTTTATTGACCTTGGTATGAGAGCAAGTATGAAGTATCAATGAACGAACGAACAAACGACCGTAATCTTCATTATCATCGTCATAATCATTGGTTGGCGGTTGGTTGAGTTGGATGGATAGTTGTTGGTTGGCTGTTTGTTTTTTTTTTTTGTTTCTTGGTGTTTGGGGATATGCAACTTTTTGCATTTATCGCATACTACCCGAAATTTCAAACAGTTTTGAAATTACATTACAAAAAAAAAATGTCGCATACAATTTTTTATTCTAACCGTTTCTTTTATATATTTTTGCAAAAAAAACCATGTAACTCAACAAGATTTTAAAACACAATTTTTAAATTTTAATAATTTTTTTTCTTACATACATATGTACATGTATGTATGTATGTATTTTATTTTAAAAAACACAATCGTATTTTGTATAAAAATATCACTACTTTTTTGTATTCACAGACTTCTTATATTATTTCTTCTTAAGGCAGTTAGAGAGGATTTAAGGCAGTTGTTTTATAAATATGTATATTTGTTTACGGTTAAAGACCCCTTAATTAGAAAATTAAAGGTTTTCGAGCTACTTTAATTTTTGGCATTTAGGTATGTATATGGAATTCCAATAAATTCGAGTTTAGGTATTATTACTTATAGGTATTTATTAACTAGAAACTATTTCAAAACTTCACTAAAACACACACTTTGAAAGGCCGATCGATGTTGCCAAAAATCGTTAAAATTTGCGCTGAGACGAGCGAGCAACTAACTCATTTACAGTTTAAATCTGCTTTAACAATCCAAAAGTTATTATCTTTATAATCAAACCGAAAAAAAATTGGTGCATTTGCCGATTTAAAACAGACGTACGAAAAAACAGTCAGTCGCTCTTTTAAAATTGCATTTATATTTAAACACACTATTCCGTAAAAATTTATATTTTAAGTTTATCGCACAACCGTCCGATACAATAGTCCGATATAGACTAAATGCGAAATGTTGGAGTTTGCTCACAATGAGCTCCCCATATCTACAAGGCAAAATATTAAACCACATCATCAAGTTCATAAAAGTCATTATTGTATTTACTTCGTGTGCTCTCTTTCCTGTAGTTTTCGCTCTTTATGCAATTCTTAATTTGGGCAGTGTTGCCGCAGCCCCAAATTAAAATTACTCAGTCAAAGCTTACAAATTTTCCAAATTACATGAAACAAATTTAATTTTTTTTTTAATATGCCAACTTTTTTTATTTACGATTAAATATTAAAATAAATAGAGATCTTATAGCAATATGTATGAATATTGATCTTGTGTGTAACATTGTATGTTTATATGTACTTACATGCATATGTACATAAATATTATAGTTATACATTTTTTAATTCCAATATTATTGACACTTTCTAGCTTTGTGGATAATCACCTCCATTTTGTTATACACCTTCCTTTGTAACAAATACTTACGCAATAATACCATACGAGAATTTAATTTTGCGTTGAAATTAAATAAAAATTTTATTACACCCAAATCAAAATAATCCGAGAAATGTTGGCTTATTTCATTTTTAGATAAACACTTAAATCGGCAACACTATATGTCAGGTATGAGATAGACAGAGTTTATATGGTACTTTTTGTAAACCAAAATAGAATTATTATCAGATTAAAAGTACTGAACTTTTAAGCGTAATGCATTATTTCTTCGTTGTAGTAGCAGTAGCAGATTTCTAAGGTAAAATAATCCAGTTTCATTTTTAGAAGCTATCTGCTGTGTGGCCTAACTCTTTAACTTTTAGAATTACCTACAATTGCACCATGTAAATAATATATAAGCATATATGTAGCACTCGAGCTTTCAATTTCAATATTTGAACATAAAACAAGCTTTACTTATTTTCCATATTCTAGATATTATCCAGGTTTATGCATTGGACTAAACTAAATTCACGTCGTTATTCTTACATCTGCTTACATATTTTATTTAACTGAAAACTAACGTTAGAGCTCCCTTCGAATATAAAAACAAACAAACCAAAATTAAAAAGTTGCGATAGCCGAGTCACACAATTTTAAAGTGTTAGGCTAATGGAGTCTAAAACGTAAAAATTGCCTCTTGTAATTGGCGAGGAGTTGCAGTAACCAGATGACAAAAAAAAATATAAAAAATCTTGCTTGTTAACATCAGTATAAACATCGATGTTTCGATTCTGATACTGATGTTTTTAACCATTAATGTTTTTAAGAACGGTGTTCCAACTCAAAATAGGCTCCATGGCACAATAAACAGGTACATGCATCCCAGCAGCTGTCGAATTCGACTCGTACAGAAAGTGTAACTTTTTTTCATGGTATAGAAAAAATTTTAAGATTTTGTACGTGCGGTTTTATAATTTTAATTTAAGTTTCAATAACAACTGCAAATCAAATCGGACACTGCCAAGTTCCCAAGCTATATAGAATCCCATATCTTTTTTTTGCAATTTTGGCTGTACCCAATTTTCTGGAAAACTGGCCAGCGAATTTTTTGCACGGTCATTGTTTAGAACCTGTGAAAAATGTATCTTCATATGGCATATAGGTGATAACGTGACACTACCTGTTTTCAGGAAATAAGCAAACCCACAATGTATTGATTTCATTTAGACGTTGAACAAAAAATAGTTCTAATTTTTTTTATTTCAGATCATATGCGTAGAGTCAATTGTGATGTAATTAATCTATTTGTACTGACCAAATTTCATGGAAGTCCATTAAATAAATTTTCCCGAATCTTTTCTAACTTTCGTTCCTGGAGAATTCCCAAAATCTTTGCTACTAATATTGCCAGTAATTCCCAAAAATGTGTCAAAATCCCCTTTTCATTTCCGTTACGAGTCTAGCCATAAATCTGTTCAGCCATGGCACATTTTACTGCTCGCACAGAAAAGTGATTTGTGTTATGTAAACAGTAGTTCGCACAACTCTGCTTGGTTCGTCACTATTAATCGCCGGCGAGTATGAGCCAGCAGCGCCGGCACAACTAACTTATACGATAATAGTGTGAAACACACACGTAGAATTGTTGTTATTAAAAGTGCGTATTGATTTTTAGTTGTTAGTAAAAATTAAATTGGTGTAAGAAAATAAAATCAATTAGTAGAAATTCCATAAAGTTTCCAATACTACATTTTTAAAATTAATAGAAATCCAAACCACAGGTTTGCGAACACAAGCGAAAATGTTTATTAATTATCCATATATGTATGTACATATTTATACATAAATAAAGTAGTCTTATGTGTAGAAATCGTTTAAATAAATATATAACGTCGAGAAAGGATATTACTTTTACTTTAAAATGGGCGGCTCTGTTAGTCAAATTTTTCGATCGGGTTCCGCCTTGTTATCACACCGTGATGGCCACAAGGTTTCAAAAGCTACCGAAGAAAAAATAAAAACTTTGTTTGAGATTTTACGAGCCAATCCCAAAATATCGATTCAACCATTAGAAAGTTTGTTATTAGAAATTCCAAAGGTTTGTTTGCTTTCCATTTGATGTTGTGTATGATGTTGACTTTTTCTTTGTACAGAATGAAAACATATTGGTCATACATGATGATTGTGGCTTCAATATTCTGCAACGCAGTGTGGGTCTTAATCACATTGAATTAACAAAATGGCTATTGCAACGCCACCGACCAGATCTTAATCGGAGTCCTTGTTCGCTTCCGCTGCATATCGCTTGCCTTAAGGGCCACGAGTCATGTGTAGAATTGTTGCTTAAATATGGTGCTCGCATTGAGTGTGATTCCCGCATGTGTTTTCCTGGTTGTCACAGTCCAAACTGTGAACTTTTTCAATACAATACCAGTCACTATGAGGATGTCGAGTATCGGGAACACTTTGATAACTCTAAACTACAAAATGCAATTTGTTATGCCATCGACGGAGATCAAATAAATGTACTTAACATTTTGGTACAGAAAATGGATGATCCTTGGGTGAGCTAATGCATGATTAAAATACAAGATATAACAAATAATTTTCATAAACATTGCAGATCCCATTTAGATCAAAAAAGCCTATATTCCATTTGTTGCATATGGCTTGCGAGCGTGGTGCCTGGAATTGTGTGCAACAATTGGTGGTAACAAGATCAGATGAAATAAATCTGATTAAGGATGAATACTATCCCATACATCATGCAGTTCTACATGAATTACGTTTCTTAGAACTGCTTATACACCATGGAGCAGTAACAACCGTGCGAACATGTACACAGCAATTTACTCTATTGCATATGGGTACGAACATTTTTAAGAGGAAATACCAATAATAAAAAAATATTTTCTTTTGATGTTAGTCATATTTATTGCGCGAAAATCCGCTGAAGATACTCTAAGTATTTTACGAATTTTATTAGAACGAGGCTGTAAAGAGCTTATAAATGAACCCGATGTTTTGGGCAATACCCCGTTGCATTCTCTGATAGTACGATATGCTTTAGAAGAGGCCAGGTGGTGTTTATCTATTTTTGTAACCTTACGTTTTATATTGATTTATTATATTTTTTCAGATATGGTTATGATAAATGGAGCAAATGGGATGTTTTACATTTGGTACGCTTCTTTTTGCAACATGGTGCAAAAAATTCTATAAATCAAGCAGGCAATAGTGCTTTAGCTTGTGTTTTTCGTCACATTCGTGACATGGAAGTTTGTTTTGAACTTTTAAGTATGTTAATTAAAGAAGATGGTATGTTTGTTTTCGTAATACAGGCCTACATCAATTTAATAATTTTAATTTATATATACATATATCCATTTAGGTGATCCAAATATTGTGGGTCGTGACGGTTCCGTACCAATTATGGTTTTATTGATACCTTTGATTAATACCGACACTTTACAGCATTTTACACATTCTATGAAGGTAAAGATCTAATTTAAATTTTATTTTTACTTCCACAATCTCTAAACTTAATTTAAATGTAGAACATAGAAAGATAAAGGTTTTGCAATAAGGGCTGGTCGATGTTGTGAATCTCTGGTTAGTAACTTATTTTATAGTAAATCCTGTTTTACAACGTTTAGTGGCAAAATTTCAAACAAACGCTTCGGTAACAATCAGCTAACAGGCAGACAACGGCAGATTGGTCGAGAATATTGCATATGTCTGTGATAGTGTGCTGAAAAACCCGCGGTAGTCGTTTTCTCGCCATGATCAATAACTTGGAAAAATGGTTGTGTGAACATGTGAGATTTCCGAGTATAACGACTATTAAGCATTCGATGAATTTAGTCTCTTGTGTTCGTATCTTAGCCGCTGCCATTCAATGACATTCACTTTTTCTGGCATATACTAGCTTCCATTCATACTAGTGTATGCATATCACAGCGCTCCCCTTCGTCGGTATGACTATAGCACTAAATCGTTGGCGAAGGAAAATATTAAAACGGCTATAATAGCTACAATTAATGCGCCTACAAAACACCACAGGCAATGCAACGCAGTTCTAAAATTAAGGGAGGAACGAACAAGAAAAAACTAACATTGGAGATTAAAATATATAGTTTTAAAATTAGCTAAAAGCCTAAAAAGTTGACATAGATTTCAAAAAAGTTGCATTCTGATAATTTCGGTTCAATATTACTAGACAGGCATTGATAAATGCGGTGTTGGAATAAAATAAAAGTTATTTTTGATTCTAAACACATCTTGAGTAGAACCATAAAAATTATTCGTTTAACGACTTTCTTTGATAGCTTACTTACTTTCATTATTTTCGAATCGTAATGCATGTTTTTGCTATTGGAAAAACATACACCATGATCATAGAACTGAAAATACCCATTCAATCATTTAAATCCAAAAAGAATTTGATAATTTGAAATCTATAACATTTTCCACACAACGGCCTACTGTAGGATCAAAGACCACTTAGGCCAAAATTGGAGCAAAGGCAAACAAGGTATATTTTTAACAAATCTAAGGAAAACTTAATCCTTTAACGTCCATTACCCTTCTAGAAGTAATTTCAGTGTTTTTTTATCAGAAAAATTTAATTTTACGTCAGCATTTAGCAAAATAGTTGAATCCGTTAACTGTATTATAATTTACTAGCTGAAGCGTTGCAATTTTTTTTAAATGTACTTTTAAATTTCTATTTTTGTGAAATGGACCCAGATGATGGAAGGTTTTAAAGCTTATGTTATTGCATGCGTTTATTTAAATATTCTGTAGAAATGAGGGGATAATAATCCAGGAGTTTATTTTGCAAACGTGATGAAAGCTGTCTGCTTTATAAAGTTAATGTCGCGATTCAGCAGCAGTTTCGTTAAAGAACCCAATTGGAAGTGCTTGAAATGCATTAATACCTTGTGTACTGTAGATGTTAATATTAACCAGGATACAATTGTTGTATAATTAAGGCTGTTTGCAAGAAGAATATTTGAGACTTGCTTCGATTTACGGGAAACTGGCAATATCAATATTATTTTAAAACACGGTAATATTGGCAATAACTCAAATATATTTCTCTTTGAAACTGTCACTTTGGCAAACTATTGCTTTCACAGCTTATTACTATTAAGCCATATAGCGTTTTTCGAAATTTGTCTTCGTTTGCAGAAAACATTTCCCCATTCTGTTGTCAAGTTCTTGCAAAAACGTGGTTGCAATAATTTATTTTAACCGTCATGAATAACAGGAGCACAAATTTTATTCACCCGATGTTTGATAAAGATATGAGACGTTGTCTCCTTTGAATGTTCCTTTAACCAAATTTAAAAAAATCTTGAGTTTTTCCATAGCATAGTAACCTAAGCGCGATTTGAAGTAATCTGAATTTTGTATTAATTTCTTTTTACTTTAGGCTTAACAAAATTTTATTAGCTTCCATTAAGTACGAACCGCAATTACTTTAAGTCTTTGTTAAAAATGAAAATAATTTCCAAGCATTAGGTTAATAACATTAAGTACTTACATATATGTAGGTACATATGTCTCGTTGTTTTCCATTTAAAGCTTTTTCTTTTTTTAGCATAATGATTGACTACGTGCTGTCAAACAAAAAAAATGCTATAACGCCAGCTTCCAAATTTGAATTTCGAATATTAAACGTGGTCATTTGACCTATAAGTGCTCCCTAAAAATTCCAAAGTTTTAACTTAATATTTTGAGCAGTCGCAATTTGGAGCGCTAATTTTTAAGTGTATTATTGAAGAGCACACACTCATCACTTTGCTAAAAATAGTAAAAATTATTTATACATTAACTTATTTTTTCAGGTATGTTTCGTGAACTGCATACGCATCTTATTACAACACGGTGCCAATCCAAATTGTTCGTATCATCACAATTTAACACCATTACAAGTTCTAGTTTTTACTGTTAGTGAAAATTTTACTCTAAGCTGTGACACTCTAAGACGCACAAATTTTGATTTTATTAAAAATATTTTACTCCTGCTACTACAGCATGGTCTAGACTGCAATCAGACATATCAAAATATTCTACAGGCTGTAATGGACATGGTTCGCAATGTTCGAGATTGTCAAGATATGCAGCGCATACACGAATTAACTCTGACGCTCATACAATACGGTGCAGATCCAAACATTGTGTTAAGCAGCATGACTACAGGTGGCGCCATATATTCCAATGAAATAGCTAGATTCGGCGATGCCTTAGGTTTGACGGGCTCTTCAGGCGGCAGCTCAAATGGTGGTGGTAATGGGTCTAGTAGTGTCGGTAGCGGCGTAGCAGCGGCTGGAGTTGGAGGAGTAGAATCGGTTGGCGTTACACGTCAATCTTTGGGTGATACAACATTTCGCAATTCGTTTCGCACAAATTCCCGCTATTTATTATTTTACTATATTGTGTTGATAACAAAAAAAGAATTTATACTCAATGATCCCGATTTAAATTTTACGCGTATCATATACCTATTTTATGCTACCATGCAACACGATGCATTATACAATTGCCTTAAATCATTGCATAATTTCTATGTGGCTCAAGTACCCAGCAAAAACACAGAACAATTAATTGCTGTTATTTCATATTTTTATCGTAAACCTCGCAGCCTTAAACAATTATCACGTATAGCCATCTATGAATCTTTGAATAGGAAATTAGCACAAAATATAAATAAACTTAAATTGCCCAGCCTGCTTAAAGACTATATATTAAATTTTGAGCAGTAATTGGCAAACAAACATAATAATAATGAAAGATCAAAGATTTATTAAAGATATTAAAAATGTTTTTTCGGCGCAACTTCGTGCTGGCAGTCTGAATAAGTTGCATATTTCGTATCCTTTGTGTGTAAGCTAACGTACCGAAATAAAGCCTGGGAAACTTCTAAATGAATTTTCAATATGTCCGAATAATATCGGAATATTTTTTTCCAGAAAATGTGCGAAAAAGTCTAATAATAACATTTAGAAAATAATCAATTACATTTCCGGAAGAGTGCAGAAAGGGCTAACGAAAAGAAGTGCTAACTACTCATTTAAATTTCTAAGAGGCATTTAGACAGCACGATTTGTAGCCTGATAGTGTTTCGCCACAAAATGTTCTATGTACATATTTATACGTGCAAAAAGTAGTTTGCATATGTTTTTATTTTAGTAATTACTTATAAGTCTGTTAATTATAATATGTAATTTAAACTGCTAAAGCTAAGTACACATCCATTCAATGTATAATTGTATTTATGGTGTATATGTTATTACTCGTAGAGTAATGAAAATAAATTATAGGAAAAGTCAACACTTAAATGTGTCTAATTCACTACATATTAAAACTTGATTTTATGTTTAGAAGTTATTAATAAACAAATGTAGAAAGTATTCACATCATTAATTTAAGAGTTGGAAAGTTGGCATGAGCCTAATTTGCCGCTTCAATACTTATGTAAATGCTTGCTTCATTTGCGAGTTGAAAATGTGTTTAGTTCATCAAACATTACACTGAATTTTCATGCTAAAGATGACCAGATGAAAACGATAGGAAAAGAAATTTATATACAACAACAGATGCGAGATATCAAATTGATTACAGATTTATTTTGAAACTGCATTAATGGTAGTTTTTATTTCAAATGACCGCATCGGCTTCGCTGGCAATGCTTCAAGAAGACTTCACCAAAATCCGCATCTACTTCAGTATAATGTTATACTGTAAAATTAGCCGGAGCTGCTTATTTCAGCTGATCGGAGCCGAATCTACTTTTCGGGGTCTTCTTCGATACTGCCCTCTGGATGTCTACCTGGCTGGTAGCTTAAGAACCAGAAGAGTGCAGTAATGCTTAAAATATTCCACGATGCGATAAATAGCCTGCGTACTGAAGCCATGATGACGACCTACATCACGACGAAATTCACGTCTCTTATTTAGAATTGAGCCGGAATTTCGATGCATGGTGTAATGACGAAGTTTACTGAATGTTTTGACATCTGGATGGCATTGGTAACTTTAATTCTATTTGTTTTCACTCAGGATGACACACTCCGAAACCGGTTTGTCTCCAAACCAAACTTGAAAAGGGATAACGGCAGTTCGTTCCAAAAAGCTACATATTCTTCAATCGTTTTATAAACGGCTCTTCAACAGTTTTAAGAGAAGAACAATTATCTTTTTGAGTTTGCCGCTTTTCAAATGCTCTTTAAACGATAAACATAAGTACGAACATCAAAAGCGTAAGTATGTTTTACTATATGTCAATACATATATACATACATATATGCGTAACAGGCATTTTATGTAACGGTGCCATTTGAGGTGATCTAACATGCTGTTTAAAATCGGGAACCGTTAAGTTTTATTTTTTAAAAATTTTCAAATAAAATTCATTTCCTGCATTTGTGTACCTGTATATGTGAACAAATGCAAATAAATATACATACAATTTTTTTTCGGAATAACCTAGTCAGCATTATTTATAAAATTATTGAACCAAGTTTCAGATAATGTTGTTACGATGATAAGCGCGAACAAGTATTCTTACCTGTAAAAATTCAGTGCTATGAATACTTGTAGCACTCAATGTACAGAAAGTTCCAGAAATAAAGAGTGCGACTAGATTTGGCATCCACTGTACAGGCAGCGCTATAACAACAACAAAACACAACACCTATAACACCTATACTCAGACAAGTTTCCAGAAAGGTAAATACACACAGAGCAACACCAACGATATAACATCAACTCGAATTCCGGGAATCGAAAAGTATGAATAAACACAAACTACACCATAAGAAACAAAGCAGACAGTAGCTACGAAAACAAACATCATAATGAAAAAACAGGAGAAAATATCGCTAAAGAAGTATCTACTGGATTCTTGCATATTCTACAAGTTTATGGGGCCACTACTTTAAACCGATTTGGATGCTCGAGCTAACAGTAAGTATTGAGTAAAACGTTAAAGTGTGAACAGCGATTATGAAGAAGGAAGTGTTGACTTTAAGGGTTAAAAAAAAATAAAGTAACAGTGTAGAAAAATAAATCTCTGCCGTTGAATATTGAAATAGACTTTCCAATTCAAAAGAACCTACGAATAAATAAACACGTTTTATTAAGGTTAAAACGTAACAATATGTTATTACTATGTTGTGTTAAATAAAGCTGTTAATATACAATGTGGATAGTTTCGAATTTAATTCTCGATTATTATTTGATTATCATTAGTACAATTTAGTTTTTTTAAATTAGTGTTTTCATTAAATGGCAGACGAGCTGTATTAATTGTTCCTCTATAAATAAGGATCGACTGACTAATTGTTGGTAAATATCAAGTGGAACAGTTATTTTGAACGATGTGATACATTTTAGCGGGGTGTGTGTAAACTTTCTTGTATCAATATTGGAATCCAAGTTATGTTTAGTTCTTTTATAAAAATCGATATCATTAAGAGCGAAACGGGATACAAACTTCTTATATGGTATAACCCGCAGTGGTTAACGGGAGTTAGATTTATGGCTAGCGACTTATCTTTTTAATTTGAGTATCTTTCGAAATATCCTTGATTATGTTATGTTTATCCTTTGACGATGGAGAGGCATTAAAGGAGTCAATTGATCGCTAATATTATACTGAATATTGTTTTGTTCGCCATTATTACTCCCAGCTTCCGATATAACCTGGTTCTGAGGTTGGATCTGCATGTTATTATTTCTAACAGATTTTCTGCGTTTTGGTGATGATTGCAATGGAGACCTAAAGTTATAGTTATCTACTGACTGAAATCTTCAAAGATCTCTTCGTTATTTATCAAATTTTTTCAAAGCTCGGATAATTCTTTCTTAATACTACTAAATTTGTTACAATTTGATTTAAAAAATCTATAAAAGTCAACATCGATCTTCTTAGAGCCAGAACAGCACCAGCGCAGACCCCTATCCTCAGCCAGAACGACAGCAACACGAACAGGAATATACTACATTTTTCATGGAATATGTTATCGCATAACCATCAGAAAGTAATCGCTGAATTATAATTTATTAAAGATTAATAAGGTTGGACTTCCCATGTGTCCAAACACAAGTCTGTATCACAGACATAAACCAATAGTAACTTGGTCTTAAGTGAATAAAGCATTTGGACTAGAAGCTTCTTAGATTTCCCAAAAGAGGTGAAATATCGAGATAAACTATATAGAACAACAATTTAAACTAAAAGTTGCCTATGTCTTTCAGATAAAATACACTTTTGAATCCTATAGCATTTGTGCAACAATTGTGTATTAACTCAAAAGTTGTTAATTTCACTTTGTAGGAAAGAAAAATCGACATTTAGCATTGATATTCACCCTCAAATTTATTATTTATATTTTTCCTTTCTATATATCTTCAAAGTATTTTGAGTTAATACAAAATTGTTGCACAAGGGCAATATGTACGAGTACGTACGAATGAACTTAATTTAAATGCCGAAATATTATTTATTTGTCATTTGTTATAACTTTCATAAAAAGCGAAGTGATTCATGATTCGCACTGACGATTCCATTAAAGTCAACATCAAAATTAGAAAGTGCATATTGTTTTTGGTTAATTTTTCGTACCTTTAACCGTGTCTAATTGTACGAAATACAACACTGCTTTAAAACAACAAACCAAAAAATCCGTTGTCAAGCAACATTGTCATTAAATATTTAAAACAATTATACATCTGTATTTCTGATTACCAACATAAATACAACTTTGACAAAGGCATATTTTAATATTATTACCTCAGAAATCTCAAATTAAGAAAATTATTTAAATAAATTTTAAATAGTAGAATTGAAAATAAACGTGTAATAAAAGTAGTGAGCAAAAACTCCAAGATGTTTAGTCGCAAGTTGGATCGCATGTATCATCCGCCCTCAAATTTAAATAAGTACGATAATGAAGAATATGTTAACAATCCGCTACTCAAATTTCGCTTATCCGATGTATACGAAAAACGACACCATATGTTTCTAAAATACCGGGCAGCCGAGGTGAAAATGAAATTGGCACGAAAACGCTTACCTCCTGAAGCCGATATACGCTATTTGCCCGAATCGCATTATGTGGACAACTTGCGAAGATGTGTTCGTAAAATCGTAGTTCCAAAAATGTTAACAAAAACCGAAAAACAAATACTGAGCTACGCACCCAAACACTTGATGCAAAAATTTCCGGAACTTGTTAGCTCGTATATGAAAGACGTTCATGAAGAGTTTGATCGCTTAATGAAGATTTATAGTATGAAAATTATTTTAGTTAAGCCGGAGTTGCCTGATGAGGACCCAGCTGAATTTGATTTACCCAAAGTCGACTTTAGGTTTTCGCTACCGGGAAGAACAGCAAATTATGCCAAGTTCCTTCAAAATCGTAAAAAAATTAAGCATCGTTTGTTGATTTTGCACCTGCCTGTTAGGTGTGTGTTAAACTCCACCGAAGTGGAATTTCCCGAAGTTATAATTCAATTCGATCCGTTGCAATTGAAAACGACTCAGGCTGCCTTGGTACAAATGGGCTTGGGACAAAAAGAGTGTATCTCACACAAGACCTTGCTAAAATATTGTCGTACATCGATAAGTGATAACAACACATTCTTAAGATGGACTTGGTATCCAAATTTTTTATCTACCATAAGACGTATGTACAAAAAACGAGTAATACCTGCAAAACTATGGCCAGCGACATTTTTGTGCATAGAGGGTCTCATCAACAGACAGCTGAATGTTTTAAAGCAAAGAACTCTTATGGAACTACTGAAAGTTTGTTCCAGCGAACGAAAAATTCCTATGCTGCGCTTGAATTTAGTGTATGACGACGAAGAGAACAATATCGATGTAAGTCCTAGCATTTCGGAAATACTCGAGCTCTATGAGACTATTGTCACAGAGATAGCCGAATTGGGCTGTCGAATGGAACCTATACAACCACAAATTGATTCCTCAACAGTAAGCCATGTAGCCGAGTATTTGCGCATAAACCTCAATACCAACTACTTGAATGAATACCTGAAACAATTAAAAGACACAATTGCGAAGACTTATCAGCCGGTCCAGCAATATCTGCTGCAATACCAGGAAAAGTATTACAATCTCTATAGCCAAACGGTGATGGATGATTTGAACGAGTTTCTGTCTAAGCCACGCGCATTTGAAGAATACTTTTCCAAAATTCACTCCTACTTCGAGTACATTAACTTGTTGCGCAGCGAACAACGACAGGATTTCTTTGTCTTGACCATTATAAACAATGAGCAGGCCATTAAGCGTCTTCGCCAAATAGCAGATGGCTTAATATCCCGTATAACAGCTGAAATAACGAAGCAGCACATAAAAACCGAATTGGATATTTGTAATGAATTTCAATACATTAAAGACAAGGCGTTGGAAATACCAAAAACGACTGAAGAGCTTCTGGCCGCCGGTGAATACATGATTTTTGTTAAAAAAGAGAAACTCTTCGAGTTGAGGAATCGCATACAAAATTGTCTGCAAGTTGGTACGAATCTGGTGGAATTGTGTGAAATGTCTCAGTATCACTTTGATCTGACCATCACCACCATAAGTTGGTTGTATGACATCAACGAAATTTGTGATTATAATGCTTCTCAGCAGGAAAATTATAAGTGTATGTTTGAAGAGCACTTGCAGGAAGTGGTTCAGAAATTAAACGATGATATTGAAGAAATTATACCAAAAATAACGATCATTAATGATATGAGTGATCCAAACAAATTTAAAGACTACTATATTATGCTGCAGAATTTTATAGATCAGCTAAAAATATTTGATGACTACGTGGCCTGGGTAAATAAGGAGGAGAGGCTTTTTAAAATTCCACAGACAAAGTATGCAACACTGGAAGTTTTGAAGGCATTCGTTTATCCATTTGCAACATTAATGAAGTGAGTAAAGTAACTAATTCGGTCTTCTTGCCACTTCGGGGAGGTCTAATGTACACTCTATGACTTCCATTTCATTTTAGATCCTGCATAAATTGGATGCGGTATCATAACGTTTGGTTGGATGGTCCATTCGAGTATTTGGAACCGAATTTTGTAGAACTCACTACAGAAAATTATCTGAAAGAATTTCAAAGGAACCAAAAATTCTTTAGGCAAAGAATCAGGCAAGATATAATTGACAACTCCATTTGCAAATTTAAGGTATGTGGACTCTTTCGCTTTAGGAATATACATACATACATATAGAAAACACCACCCACTTATTTCAGGGCCAAACTGAAGATCCTGATCCAGAAAATCATCCGGTGCCTTTGAGACTCTGTAACAAAATGATACAATCGATCAAAGACTTTACCACGGGCGTATTTATAGTGAAAAATATGTGTAATAGCGCCTTGAGAAAGCGTCACTGGAAAGAAATGTCGGAAATAGCAGAATTTGACATAACTCCTGATGCAGGCACCACCTTAAGAAAAATTATAAACTATAAATTAGACGCGAAACTGGATCAGTTTGAAATAATCAGTGTAGGTGCTATTAAGGAGTTGCAATTATGGAATAATCTACAGGCTATGATCCACGAATGGGATAATAAGAACTTTCCAACGGGACCCTATAAGGAGACAGGGGTACAAATATTATCTAATTTAGATGATATACAGGCGCTACTGGATGATCATATGTTAAAAACATTATCTATGCGAGGCTCAGCTTTTATGAAGCCTTGTGAAAAGGAAGTTTTAGCATGGTATGAAAAAATTAAAAGAGTCATTGCAACATTGGACCAGTGGGGAAAGGTGCAATCGAATTTCTTATATTTATTACCCATTTTTTCCTCGAAAGATATAGTATCTCAGATGCCTGAAGAGGGTAGACTGTTCTTAATGGTAGAACAAACATTTAATCGCAATATGGGCATGATATTGCGGCAACCGTTAGTTATGGAAACTGCGCCGGTGTCTGGTCTGCTTGAATCACTTGTCAAGGCAGTGGAACTTTTGGATGATATTACCAATGGTGTCAATAATTACTTAGAAAAGAAAAGATTGTATTTTCCGCGTTTCTTTTTCCTCTCTAACGATGAAATGTTAGAAATTTTATCTGAAACCAAAGACCCCCTAAGGGTTTTACCTCATCTGAGTAAATGTTTCGAAGGCATTAATAGCTTGGAGTTCGATAAAATGAAAAATGTTTTGTCTATGATAAGTTCAGATATGGAAATTGTGCCATTCGTGGAACAAGTTTCAACCGCTGCTGCAGGAGGCAGTGTAGAAAAGTGGCTCCTAGGCGTGGAATTTGAAATGGTGAAGGCTGTGCGAGAACAAATGGAAATGTCATACGAGCATTATTCCAAAGTAAAGAGATATGAGTGGGTGCTTGATTGGCCGCAAATGGTGGTGTTGTGTGTATCACAAATTTATTGGGCTGCCAATGTGCATGTTAATCTGAGAAAGTCAGTAACAGATTATCAAGTTATGGACAATTTCTTTACAGAATTAACCAACGATTTACATGAGATTGTGAATTTAGTGAGATCTACGGAAATAAGTAATTTAAATCGAATTACCATCAAGTCTCTCATAGTCATAGACGTCCATGCCAAAGATGTGATAGAGGAATTAATTAGAATGAAAATAGAAAGTGAATACGACTTTCAATGGATGTCACAGTTGCGTTACTACTGGGAAGAGGGAGACAGCTGGGTTCGAATTATTAATGCAACTGTGCCGTACGCCAATGAATATTTGGGCAATTCAGATCGTTTGGTGATAACGCCCTTAACGGATCGATGTTATCGCACCTTGATTGGAGCTTATCAATTACATTTAAATGGTGCTCCCGAAGGACCAGCCGGAACGGGAAAAACAGAAACCACCAAAGATTTAGCGAAAGCTATAGCGGTTCAGTGTAAAGTATTCAATTGTTCTGATGGCCTAGATTACAAAGCCATGGGTAAATTCTTTAAAGGTTTAGCTTCATGCGGGGCTTGGGCATGCTTTGACGAATTCAATCGTATCGAATTGGAGGTACTTTCGGTGATAGCTCAGCAAATATTGTTAATTATCCAAGCCATTAGAGCAAATGCAGTAAAATTTGTGTTTGAAAATACTGAATTGATTTTAAATCCTGCCTGTTACGTATGTATTACCATGAATCCTGGCTATGCGGGTCGTTCGGAGTTGCCGGATAACTTAAAGGTTTTGTTTCGGTCAGTGGCAATGATGGTACCGGACTATGCTATGATCGGCGAAATTTCTCTTTATTCCTACGGTTTTGTCGATGCACGTAAACTGGCTGTTAAAATTGTCACCACTTATCGTTTATGCTCGGAACAATTGTCTTCGCAAAATCATTACGATTACGGTATGAGAGCAGTCAAAACGGTCCTCTCCGCCTGTGGCAATATCAAAAAACAATTTCCTAATGAACTGGAAGATATTTTATTGCTGCGATCTCTAATGGATGTTAATTTACCCAAATTTATGTCCTTTGATATTCCTCTCTTTGAGGGTATAATATCGGACATTTTTCCTGGCATAACCTTGCCCACCATTGATTATTCTCTTATCGAAACCGAGTTTGAGAAATTCTGTAAGGAAATGATTTTGGAACCAACCGAGAGCTTTCTCATCAAGGTAATACAGACATATGAAATGATAATAGTGCGGCACGGCTTTATGTTGGTAGGAGATCCTCTAGCGGGAAAAACTAAAACATTGCAGATATTGGCCAAGATTTTGTCGTCCCTAAAATTAAAGGCACCCGAGAAGAGTCCCTATTTCCAGCACGTACAAATGGGCATTATGAATCCAAAGTCAATAACAATGAATCAGTTGTATGGTTCTTTTGATCCAGTTTCATATGAGTGGACAGATGGTTTAGTGGCTCGTATTTTTAGAGAATTCGCCATGACACCAACTCCAGATAGAAAATGGGTATGGGCTTGAAAGTGTGCAGTTGATGATGATGTTTCGTTTATGTTGCAACTATTGCAGGTAATATTTGATGGCCCAGTAGACGCCGTTTGGATTGAAAATATGAATACTGTTCTAGATGACAATAAGAAACTGTGTCTAACATCCGGCGAGGTTATTACAATGACCAAAGAAATGTCGATGATTTTTGAAGTCATGGATTTGGCCCAGGCATCGCCAGCTACTGTTTCTCGTTGCGGCATGATATACATGGAACCGACCACTTTAGGATGGGAGGTTTTCCTTAATACTTGGCTGAAAAAATCTGATACCAGATGGGCCGATGAGGAGACTATACCATATATTAAAGCCCTATTTAGTTGGTTATTGGAACCGGTAAAAGAATTCATTTTATTAAGATATAATTTATTTAATGAAAATTTGTTTAGTGTCAAGACTTTATTCGCAAAAATTGCACTCAATATTTAAAACCCGGAGAATATACTTGTCTAACAACAGCTTTTAGTATATTCGAAATGTGTCTTAACGAGGCCATCGAGGATAACCCCGAAGATTACCAAAAAAATTTGCAAATGTATTTTCAGGCAGCCTTTATATTTTCATTGATTTGGGGCGTGGCTGGTATATTGGACTCTAGGTCAAGGGCAAAATTTGATAATTTCTTACGAACGGTAGGTGCAATCACACAATAGAAGTAGAAAATTATATTTTCATTTGTAAAAGAACTTCTATTTCTAGCTCTGGTCTGATGAGGAAAATCATCCCTCAAACATAGGAAAATTGGAATTAACGATACCAGTTGAAGGGCTCTTAGTGGATTATGTTTACATTTTTAAGCAACGCGGTGCCTGGCGCTCATGGCCAGACTTAGCTAAACGTATGGAAATAGAGGAAACATCATTAGGTGTTCAAGTCCCCACTGTGGATACAGCACGCTATATGCACTTACTTAAAATGCATGTCAATGTGAGTTGTTTGTTTTTATTTTTTGCGGTGGGAGGTTAAATTAAAGATGAAACCTTTTGAGGTTTAAAAGTATACTATACTTCATAAAATAGCAACTAAAAACAATGACCATAGAAGTTAAAAGAGGGAACGATTTTTGGCTTTCTCGATCTGACTTTGTACTGTCTTTACAAGTTGCTGATCTCTTATCCCTTGCCGGTCAGCAGACTACGCTTAAGTAGTTTGTAGGAAGGCGTAACTTCCTATCAGTTTTAAATGACAGAATTATAAAGAAAGTCCCAAAATATTTAATTTTCCCGCCATTTGTGCAGTAGTGTTGGCAACCCTTATAAACAATTTGACAGCTGACAGTTTAAACTTGTCGAAAAAGAGATGCGTTCATAACGTGTCACTGTTTAGTGGGGATTTTGGGCTGGTAGCACCATACCTTTTTGAAAGGGGGGCTGGTCAAGTAGTGACTTGCTCTCTGTGGTTTCAACAAGGCGGTGCCATATGCAATACAGCCAGTGAAGCATTTAAACATGATACATTGGCCCCCTAGATAGTGTGATTAAACACTAGTAGATTTCTTTGTAGGGCGCTATTTGTAGTCAAAGGTCTATGTTAACAAGCCCGCCCATAACCACCCTAGAAATAACACGAAGCATAAACGAATTTCAGCGGCTTTTATGCAAAATTTCGTCAAAAGAGGGCGTAAGTGACAGCATGAACGCGTAGGCCATTGGCCTAATGTGTTACTTCATATGTCACCCTATCCTATGTACTTTACGACTTAACAAACAAGCAAAGTAAGGACTGAAAACTGCTAATTAAATGGACAGTCAAATCTTGGAATTATTTTAAGACACCCTGTATATAATAGAACTCTTATGCAATACTCGGCGAAATTTTACGTTACATCCAATTTTTTTTTTAAATTTAAAAATTAATTTCCTATACGTGCGTTACATACGCTACATATACGTTTAGGATTTTAAATAACTTAACAGGGGTTTCGCCGCCAGTTCTCTACGTCATAAACGACGTTCACATGCTACTAGCTACCTGACAAACAATAAAAGAATAACGAATTAGTGCAAACTTCTCAAAACGTTAAATGACACTGAAGATGGCACATAGCCGAAACCGTTTTATTTCCGAATTAAACTTGACAAGGGTGACGGAAATTCGTACCAAATCTACATAATAAAATAACATTCAGCCGTAGTCGTAACATCGTTTTAATGGGTGAAAGTAACTTTAGAGTTTTTATATTTTATCCCGAGAACAAATTCAATTCGAAAAAAACTAATAAGAACTGGTCGGCATTGAAATTCACCTCTAAATAAAATTAGCAAATCTTTTCGCACAGGTTTTTTAATGCGCATCAATAATAAGGAGGGCAGATCACACTACACCATTTTCCATTGAATTTGGGAAAATTCCATATGAAATTGAGCATTTTAATTTGAAAATGATAAAATTCCCAACGAAATTGAGAATTTCAAATTGATATTGAGCAAATTCCAAATAAAATCACTACATACAGTGAATAGGAGTTCAATCGTAAAAGTGTGACTGGAGAATCGGCGACAATACGTTGTAGAGGACTGCGATAACTCTGCCCACCCACCCATCAAGAACCCTTTCGACCGACTCATTAGCGCTTTCAGCTCCGAACGAACCACTACGACTGTATTTGAATAATGCCTGATTTAGAAATTGTACCAATAGTGTAAGTTTGGTACTTCGGATGTAGGATGTGACTGCACTGTTCGGAGTCCGACACGAGTCCATAAGTTAAATTTGGTCTCGTCTATCCAAAGCAATCAATATCAATATGAAATTCGCAATTTAATTTGGAATTTTCTCAAATTCACTGAAAAATGGTGCTGTGTGTTTCACCATTCTTTTTTGAAAAAAATAAATTTAACAAGTTTTGAATTTTCTAAATTTATTTAATCGTGCAGCATAAAAAGAAAATTTTATTAGTTGGACCCACAGGAACCGGAAAGAGCGTATATATACAAAATTATCTAATGAATCATTTGGATAGTGAAACATATGAATCTGCATTTATGACGTTCACCGTCATGATCACTGCTAACCAAACTCAAGAGTTATTCATTTCCAAGGTATTGCGAAGTTTGAATTACAAAGGATTTTTTGATTACAAAGTTCTCAACGTGTTTTGTTTTTTACTTTTTGAATAATCTCACCTTGACAGCTTCAAAAGCAAAAACGAGGTATTTATGGCGCACCTAACAACAAAAATATTGTACTCTTTGTGGATGATATGAATATGCCGATTAAGGAAGAATATGGCGCTCAGCCGCCTTTAGAATTGCTACGACAATATTTCGATTACGGGCACGTTTATGATCTCAAGGACAGCACCAAAATATTCATACACAATGTAATATTTGTTAGTGCTTGCGGTTTGCCAGGTGGCAGTCGGCAAGATGTTTATCCCAGATTTTTGAATCACTTCAATATATTTGCAATAGACTCATTTAGTGACGACACAATGAATCGCATTTTTGTAAATGTTCTGTTAAATGGTTTGCGCAAAACGGGCCACAGCAACGATGTGTTTTTAGTGGTGAATCAAATTGTTGCGGCGACGCAACATGTCTACAAATCGGTACAGAACGAAATGAGAGCTACGCCAGCTAAAAGTCATTATATATTTAACCTAAGAGACATATCCCGCGTAGTAACAGGCTGTTCTTTGATGCGGAAGGAATCTGTTACTGATAAAAAGGTGTTCATACGTTTGTGGTATCACGAGGCCTTAAGAGTGTTTTATGATCGCTTAGTTGATGAGGAGGATCGCAAATGGATGTTTAACAGATTGAACGAATGTGTAAAAACAAACTTCAGAGATAAAATGGAAACTGTATTTGAACAATATTGCAGTGAAGCGCCCGATACCGGAGAATCCTCATTTACATTAGCGGATGCCAGTCGTATATTCTTTGGTGTGTACTTTGATGAAGATAGTGAAGCCGATGAGAGACGATACGAAGAGGTTCCCACAATGGATGCTCTTTATCAATTGGCGAC
Organism: Phania funesta; assembly: GCA_963932375.1. NCBI lineage: Eukaryota > Metazoa > Arthropoda > Insecta > Diptera > Tachinidae > Phania > Phania funesta. The sequence continues at coordinate 91,433,421 of OZ010656.1, read as the reverse complement.
GGCGAGCTTGGAAGATTACAATTCGATTAGAAGATCCAAAATGGATATCACCCTCTTCACGTTTGCCTTGCAGCATTTAAATCGTATATGTCGCATTATATCAATTGGAGGCGCGAGCGCTCTTCTTATTGGCTTAGGCGGTTCGGGACGTCAATCCCTAACGAAACTGGCCACCAATATGGTCCAGACATCTTTCTTTCAACCAGAAATTACTAAAAATTATGGTGCAAATGATTGGCATGATGATATAAGAAATATCATGAAGGAAGCTGGTGGTTTGGACAAACATACTGTGTTTTTAATGACAGAGAATCAAATAAAAATGGAGTTGTTTCTACAGGACATAGACTGTTTGCTCAATCAAGGAGAAGTTCCTAACATCTTTGCCATCGACGAGAAGCAAGAAATTTTAGAGTTAGTGCGTTTAGCTGCTCAGGGAGGCAATCGTAATATTGATATATCCCCCTTGCAAGTTTTTTCATTTTTTGTTAACCGATGTAAAAAGAAATTGCACATTGTTTTGTGTTTGTCTCCAATAGGAGATGCTCTAAGAACACGAGTACGTCTATACCCTTCCTTAGTTAATTGCTGCACAATAGACTGGTATCAAAGTTGGCCCGAAGAGGCTTTGCAAATGGTTGCCAAGATTTCGCTAGAGAATGTCAATGTTCCATCCGATGAAATAAAGCAGGCCATAGTGGAGACAACGCAATATTTTCATACCACTGCAGGTTTAACTTGTCGGGAATTTTGTGAAGCTACCGGCCGTTTTATATATTTGACCAATGCCTCATTTTTGGAATTGATACAATCTTTTCAAAAGGTGATCAGCCGCAAGCAAAAGGAAGTGATGGACTCAAAAATGCGTTATATAGGAGGTTTAGATACCTTGGCTTCAGCAGCCGCTGCCATTTCTGTAATGCAAAAGGAATTAAATGACTTGCAGCCGAAGCTATTGTCTTTAGCGGAAAATTCGCGAAAGATGATGTTGGAAATTAATACAGAAACAATAGCCGCGCAAGCAGCAGCTGAACAAGTAAAAAAAGACGAAATAGTGGCTGGAATACAAGCAGAGGCAGCCCAAGAACTAAAAGGTGAATGTGAAAAGGATTTGGCTCAAGCAATTCCTGTACTAGAAGAAGCTTTACAAGCCCTAAATACTCTTAAGCCTACTGATATTACTTTGGTGAAATCGATGAAAAATCCTCCTCCTGTAATTAAACTTGTAATGGCAGCTGTTTGCGTCATTAAAGGTATACCTCCAGATCGTATTGCGGATCCTGCTACAGGAAAAATGGTTAACGATTATTGGGGACCCAGTAAACGAATATTGGGAGATATTAACTTTTTGCAAGCTCTCAAAGATTTTGACAAAGACAATATTCATCCTGATATAATGAAAAGGATACGCAAAGAGTTCATACCTCACAAAGATTTCCATCCGAAAATTGTAGCAAAGGCTTCGAGTGCAGCTAAGGGCTTATGTCAATGGATAATAGCCATGGATCTGTACGATAATGTAGCAAAAGTTGTGGCTCCAAAAAAGGCAAAGTTATTAGCAGCAGAAAAGGAATATTCGGAGACTATGACTTTTCTTAATGAAAAGCGGCAATTGACGGCAGCTTTGGAGGCTAAAGTAGCAAAACTGAATGAGGACTTAGACGAGGCCAACCGTGAAATGAAAAGAACACAGGACGAAGCCGATTTATGTGAAAATAAGCTCAGCAGAGCTAAATCCTTGATAGATGGTTTAGGTGGAGAAAAGTTCAGGTGGACGAAAGCCGCTGAAGGTTTGCAAAGCCTCTATGATAATTTGCCGGGAGATATACTACTGTCGTGTGGCGTCATAGCCTATCTCTCAGCTGTCGACTACAAATACCGTTCAACATGTGTCGCAGACTGGTATCAGAAGTGTATTAAACAAAAAATACCGCTTTCTGAAAATTACAGTATCACGAAAACCTTGGGCTTAGACATCACCATACAAAACTGGAATATAAATGGTTTACCGAACGATGACTTTTCAACTGAAAATGCCATTATTTGCTCGAACACAAGCCGGTACAGTCTATTCATAGATCCTCAGAATCAAGCTAATACCTGGATTAAAAATACAGAACGCAAAAATCGTCTCAGCGCGGTAAAGTTCAATCAAGCTAATTACATGAAAATCATAGCCGAATCCATGGAATATGGATATGCAGTAATAATAGAGAATGTCTTGGAAGAAATAGAGGTGCCTTTAGATCCCATACTGTTACATAAAACATTCACACAGGGAGGACAAAAGTTCATAAGCTTGGGTGATAACATTGTGCCGCTACATAAGAACTTTCGTTTGTACTTGACTTGTAATTTAAGGAACCCCCACTTTTTGCCGGAAACATTTAATAAAGTGACTGTTATAAATTTTGCTCTGACACTAGGCGCCTTAGAGGACCAGCTGTTGAGTATTGTTGTGGCAAAAGAGAGACCAGATTTACAAGAACTTCGAATGAGTTTGATAGACGAAGCGGCAAATAATAAGGCAGCTTTAGTCGATGCCGAAAATATGATATTGAAAACATTATCCTCCACCGAAGGTGACATTTTGGAAAATGAGGGTGCTATTCAAATTTTGGCAGAAACAAAGCTTTTGTCATTCGAAATAGTGGCAAAACAAGAAGCCTCAAAGGAAACGTCCAAAAAAATAGAGGCCTTTAGACTAAACTATAAGCCGGTAGCCGTACATTCCTCCATTCTCTATTATTCTATAACCGATTTACCCAATATTGATCCCATGTACCAATTTTCACTAAACTGGTATATAAATTTGTACATGTTTTCCATAGAAACCGCTAATAAATCGAAAGAATTAGCAAGACGTCTAAAATTTCTAGTAGAAGCGGTAACCAAGAATCTGTACGGTAACGTTTGCAGATCAATATTTGATAAAGACAAACTCCTATTCTCCTTTATATTATGTTGTCGCATCTTGCTGGGTAATAATCAAATAGAAATGCGTCACATGGTGCATTTGTTAACCACTGGCAAGGAAACCGGACAAGGGCCTGCTAATCCAGATAAATCATGGATTACAGACATTATATGGACAAATATTTTACGATTAGAAGAATTGCCCGAACTTAAAGGCATAGTGAAATTTTTCCAATCTAATCTTGGCAAGTGGAAGGAAATATATGATCATTCAGAACCTGAATTGCAGCCACTACCAGAACCTTGGCACAGCAAGACTACACAATTCGAAAAAATTATTATTTTAAAGTCTTTGCGACCCGATAAAGTATTTTTGGCGATACGTAACTTTATAGCGGCTGAAATCGGTCCTCAGTATGTTAGTCCGCCCGAGTTTGATATCAGCAAGCCATATAGGGAATCGACGGCTTTAACTCCGTTAATTTTTATTCTTTCACCGGGTGCCGATCCATTGGGATCGCTTTTGTCATTTGCTGAAAAGACTGGTTACGACGAGACTTTCCAAAGTATTTCATTGGGCCAAGGACAAGGTCCAATAGCGCAGAATCTTATAAAAGATGCTCAGGAATTGGGATATTGGGTTTGTTTGCAAAATTGTCATTTGGCAGCATCTTGGATGCCTACATTAGAATTTATATGGGAAAATATGGATACGTTTAATACGTCACGTATGTAATATCACAAAATAAAATACAGATTTAATCATTATTTTAATATTTTTTCAGCTGGTTTTCGTTTGTGGCTGACTAGCTATCCGACCCCTCAGTTTCCCGCAGCTTTACTACAAAACGGCGTCAAAATGACTAATGAACCACCAACAGGCCTAAAAGAGAATATAATGCGTTCATACAACTCCGAACCTATAAACGATCAATCTTTCTACACTGGCGTTGCTAAGCAAGATCGTGCTTTTACTCGTCTACTCTTCGGCATATGTTTTTTTCATGCTGTAGTTCAGGAACGTCGCAAGTATGGCCCTTTAGGTTGGAATATTGCCTATGGATTTAATGAATCCGATTTGCAAATATCTGTACTGCAACTAAGTGTATGTTTCACAATATTTCTCCATGCCTTGTTTCATTATTTCGTCTTTACTTTGTTGTAGATGTTACTAAACCAATACGACCATGTACCCTACGATGCTCTATCCTATTTAACAGCCGAGTGTAATTATGGAGGTCGAGTCACCGATAACTGGGATCGTCGTGCTATTGTTACGATCCTATCCGATTATGTTAACGCTGAAGTGGTGTCCGACAATCGATATAAGTTCGCTTCAGATGACATATTTACAGTGCCGCGTAAAACTGAACATCGTGACATTCTACAGTATGTTAATGAAAACTATCCTAGTTTAGCCGCGCCCGATGTGTATGGCTTGCATAACAATGCGGGTATAACGCGAGATTTACAAACTACCAAAACTCTATTGAACTCAATGATTTTGATATTTGGAAGTGAAGTTACTTCAGGAGGCGGTTTGGGCCAAAGTGCTGATCAAATTTTATTGGATACGGTTAAGCAGATTGTTACAGAAATGCCGGAAAATATGGACATTGAAGCAGCAAAAAAAAAGTATCCCGTAGACTATAAAGAATCTATGAACACGGTGATTACCCAGGAAATGGAACGTTTCCTTAAATTGCAGTTGGAAATTAAAGCTTCTTGTCGTGACATTGAGTACGCTGTTCATGGAATTATAGTAATGACGCCGGAATTGGAAAGCATTATAACCTCTATTAAACTTAATCTTATACCGTCGAAATGGATGAAAAAATCGTATCCTAGCTTAAAGCCTTTAGCTTCCTATATACAAGATCTATTCAAAAGGATAAACTGGTTAAATCATTGGTAAATAAAAAAAGTGATGCACACATACATATGTATTAACAAAAGTAGTTTCTTGAATTTGTTTGTATCGTTTAAATAACTAACACAAATTGGTTAAATATCTTAAATGCAAAACCACATGACTAAAAACACTAGAAATCTGGTAGTTTTACCTAAAAGTCGTGGCTCCACAAACATGTTTGTATGAAGCTGCGATTGAAAACAAGGACAATACCGAAAGGCAGAATTGCTACTGCTACTGCTGTATGAATGATTTAAAATTACGACTGTGCATTTTGTAATTTTTAAAATGGCAGTTAGGTGCTTTTGCAGCAAAGAATAATCAATATCAATTTGATTAAATAAATTTGTAGCTTTTTAAGCAACGACTGCTTTTATTTTTAATGGAATAACAGACATGCAATCTTTAAACAAATATTTTATAATTTTTCTTTAGGCATCATCATAGCAAACCTCCAACATTTTGGATATCAGGATTTTTTTTCACTCAAGCTTTCTTAACTGGGGCCATGCAAAATTTTGCGAGAAAGTATAAAATACCAATTGATACCCTGGCATTTGACCACGAAGTCCTTATGGAATTCTAGTAAGTTCTATTTTACTTGACTTCATCGAAAAACCCGCATGAATTAATTGTAAATAAATCTTGACATATATTTTAGCAAAGACAAAGCACCTGAGGATGGCGTATACATAAATGGTTTATTTCTAGAAGGGGCACGATGGAATTGGGATGAACATATTTTGGATGAACAATTGCCCAAAATCTTAATATGCGCAATGCCAGCTATTTATCTCATACCAAAAATTATAAGTGAGTTAGACGAAGGCAACCGCTACAAATGTCCCTTATACAAGACCGCTGAACGCAAAGGTGTTCTTTCGACTACAGGCCACTCTACAAACTATGTTACACCCATTCTATTGACCACTCAAATTAAGGCATCGCATTGGGTCAAACGTAGTGTGGCTCTTATATGCCAAACAAATGATTAAATATTTACGATAACTTATTTTCATTCATTATTTTATTATAATAATGTGATGTCCATAAATAAATGTATATTTTCGATTAACACATAACTGATATAAAAACTAAAAACGCATGATTTTTGAGGAATTTGTATTTATGTTTTCAACAAATATTTATTTTAATTTCACTGTTCGTAATCCGAACAAACTATAAATTATTTAGGACATTACATTTACTAAATTCAACACATCCTTATCGAGCATTTTATACAAAATTGAATATTTGTGGTAATTTGGAAATCAACAAAAGGAACCAACAATATAACACAAAAAATTAAAGCCAATTACTACACAAAAAATACATATAGAAAAAGAAAACTTAAAATTATTTAAAATGACGCAGTTTCTGCGATTATGTAAATAAAAAAGAAACAACACATAAAACCCCAGTCTTATTTTCAATTAATTCTTCTTACAAGTCACGTTACTTTCATTACGAGTCGAGTTCCTTAATGTTGTCTCTCTGTTGGCAACATAACACAGTCGATTTATTGAGTGCCGCAAGTTAAAGTTCGTAAATTTGAATCATCATCTGAATCCTCGTTTTCGGTATGTACGTCAGGCACCGAAGAATCGTCGCTACCAACATTATCACTATCCGTTTCATTAGCTTCACGATTTAGATAGCGGCGATTCGCACGATTTCGCCATAACATTTGTCTAATGAAGAAATGCATCTGGCCATCATTAAAACCCATACTATAGTTTATAGCAGTGCGTCGTATATTACGTCTAACACGATTGGTAAGACCGCTTAAATCAGGTGGATACTAAAAAGAGAGAAAATATATTAATTTACGCTGTAGAGTTTAAATTAAAACGATTAATATTTTTTTTCGGTTAACTTTTGATTGATTTTTTCGGGTAATTTATTTGTAATGACTGAAATTTCCTTTTTGTCATAACGATATATAATATATAATCTATATCTAGATAATTTTGAATCAATAATTTTCAAGCACTAGGTCCCATTTTATAAACTTATTCTAATAAAACAATTTTATTTATTAAATTCAATATTCCGATGCGCCTTTTTGTAGCATCATCAATCAGTGGCTTTCAAGACATATGATTATGATATTAGAATTAACAATATTGTAGGAGATATTACGAAATATCAATTAGTAGGTAAGGATACAACAAATAAAATTTTATCAAGAAACATTATAGTTAATATTTCATCACATTTCAAGTCTACATGTAGAGTCGACTAGTAGGCAAATAAGTTTTAATACTTTTCTTGTAAACTATCAAATTAATTTATTACAACCATTTTTAATCTCTTATTTCCATCAATCATATGCCTAAATGCTGCAATAAATACCTATATGTCTATTATCTATGGTATTACCTTTTCGGCGTTTGGTGTCCAAATTTTTATATTATGATCAAGACCCGATGTAGCCAATATGGGCGTATTAGGATGAGGTTCCAAACAGTTGACCTGTATTAAAATTTGTTTTTATTAATGTAAATATAATACATGCCTTTGTGGAGTAATGTATATATATATATATATATATATATATATATATATATTTATGTAAAATTTAGGTTGTTGGTTTTTTCGAGTTTTTGAATTTCTGGGGATTTTTGAATTTTTACTAATATTTAAAGTTTTTCATGATTTTTCGGTATAATATTATTTCTTTTTATGTTAAATTTGTGCTATTTTTATTTTGTGAAATTTATTTAGTGAAAGATCGATCTTTTTATAATTTCGAATGTTTTAATAAAATTACTGAATTCCCGATTTTTTTTAAATTTAGGTTTTGTTACGGTTTGTCGGTAAAATTTCGGTTTTTAGCAATATTTTTAGTTTTTAGTCCTTATTTTATAAAACCTAACGCAAGGCAACGCCAGAATTTTATGTTGTAAACAAAAACACCATTTAAAAAAACCCCCTAATATTTTGGTGATTTTTAAACAATTTTTTTAATTGTTTAGTAAATTCAAGTTTAGACTTTGTGTGAAAATTTTGTGTTTTTGGTGAAATTGACTTTATGAAAAAATTGCAAATGGAATTTGTAGTGAAATTTGAAAGTTTGGTAAAATTCGCGTTCACATAATGCAAATCTTATTGTTGAAATATTTTCCTTTTTATCTATGTTGTGTATATACATGCGTGCGTTTTTGACAATGGCAATGCAAAACGAATTTCAATTATATGAAAGAGTGTACTCGTTTCCTTCTCCCTCATGTCTTTCGCCTAAAAAGTAAGAATCTTATCAATAATACTTCGTCTGAACACAGACGATTTTTAACCACCTTAACTTCTCAAACCCTTTTAAAGCTCGGTCATCGATATTGAAGTTTAAATTTTTTGTGAAGAAAAAACAGTGACATACATTTAAGTTGAATAGTGTTCGAATTGATTTAAAAATGTCTATTGAAATATTTCAATATTAATAAATTTCAAAATAAAATGTAAAATTCTTTAAATCAAAATTTTAAAATAAATTTATATTATGTGCGTTACTGAGTAATTTGATAGAAACATGACATCATTTGAATATGTATGTATGTATGTCTAATATATTGCATTTCGATATTTCTTTCTATCGAATCAAAGTTCACCTTTTACTTGCAATACTTGTACTACCCTCAGATTTAGGGATATGACATTTTTGTACTCATCTAATTTCTCTTCATACACAGAGTTATTAAAGATCTTTATTGCTTGTATAATTACATGAGCTAAAGCAATACTCTTATTTTATAAAGTTCAAAGAAAATAAACCAATTGAAAATAAACATATGAGAGAGTTATATTCGGCTGTGCCGAATCTCAAAAGTATGAATTTAAAACAATATACTACAGATGTTTTCCTATGCCAAGGATTATTTTTTAATTTAGTTTTGCTTTGCGGTGAATTTTCGAAATTTAGTGAACTCCGAAATTGCGGTAAAATTACATTTTGTTTCTGTAGGGGATTTTACAGCAAATTTGATAAGAATTTAGAATACGCAAATTTTATGGGATTGTGTATAAGCGTTTCCCTGTAAGATTTTTTTTAAACTTAATTTTAATTTATTAAATCCCTGTAAGAATGAAAATACAAATAAACCCAGAACACGTTTTTTGCCAATATCTCGGGAACTTATGGACCGGTATTGCTGATTTCAAATAGCGAATGCGCTGATCAAATGGTTCTACTTTCAAGATCTTAGGTCGTCTACTGCCGTCAGAACGTTGATTTCATCAACGGTTAGACAGGCAGACGGACACCGTTAATAAAGCTTCCCTACCTATAAGAATCTAGAATAGATATACTTTGTTGGCTCGGAAATGAATAATTTACAACAATTTACAAGCAATTACAATTTAGAAACGGAATGACAACCCTGTATTTACTCTTTTTATTTTGGCGAAGGGTATGAAAAATATTACCGACCACTGTAAAAAGTACTTTTTGGCTTAAATGAATTTCTATTTTAGAAAATAAGTAAAATAAGATCTTGTAATTGTATGTTTTCATTGCGTATTTTTTTAATTCCTGCATTTTTTTTTTTTTTTTTTTGTCAATTTCAGTGCTTTTTTCACAATTTTTCATCAGATCTATTTTGATGATTACAATTACTTAAAAAACTTCTATAAGCACACGATATGTATATATGCAATTAAAGCAACTTTAATATATTCGATACGAGTATATTTAATAAATAAAATGATTTGCTATTAGAAAACCTTATTTTCACTTACCACACCAGCTGAATCACCATGCACAAAGTTAAGTATAGCTTCAGTGTTTCTATCCCAAAAAAAAATATGTCCGCAATCGCTTCCACTAATAACGTATTCACAGTTCGGGCCAAAGAAATTAACACCTTTAATAGTTTTTCGGTTTCTGTAATATACATATACATATGTAAATTGATTTTTTTTTTTCAATAAATTATATATATATATATTTTGTTCATTCTTACAAATGGCCCTTATAAGAATGCAAGTATTCTCCTGGCACATAGTTTTTATTATCGAATAAATAAATATTATCTTCGCTATAGGTGGCTAATATTTCTCTACCGGTATTGTTGTAAACACAACAAGTAACGTTCGGAACATGTGTCTAAAAATAATTAAAATTTTTAAACGTTATAAAAGAAAAATGTATGCGGTAACACAAAAAATAAAAAACTTGTACACCTTATAAAGTAAGTTATGTATGAAATCGTTGGTAAATAACAAAGAGTTTAACAATCCCGATTTCTCTCTTAACAAATGATCAGGCAGAATTAGGACAAACCTAGGAGATTATAATAAAAGTATGAAATTAACAAAATTATGCGTGGAATCACGAGCTGAGAATAGACAGGCAACAGCTTATCAAAAGCAAAAACCAGACATAAAAAATAATGCAATCTAAGCCCAAAGAATTATATAAAATTATCTCAGACCAAATTTTAAAATATCATGTGTATGCATTTAAAACAAACTCGAAATTAAAGCGCACGGTATTGCGACAGGACAAGTTCAGTCTTAATGCATACAGTGTATATTTACACGAAATCATACGCGCTGTCGTTAATCCCTAATGGCTTTGCTTCCTTTAATAAAGCAATGAAACTTGAAACATAAGGACTCTACATATAGGTATTCTCAAAGGCCAAATTTGAGTTTTACCATAAAAGATTCCCGAGATATTAAGATGTAAAAATCAATATTATGGGGCACTTCCACTATAGCCAGAGAGCTGAAATTTGACATACAGGAATGTCTGGGATAATGAGTAAACAGACAAATCTCAAAACCGGTACTTTTTATATAGGACTAGGATTCCCCCTTGGAGAATAAGTAATCAGAAAAATCTGAAAATCTTATTTGTATGGAGCATTTTTCCTATAAGTATAAGTTAAAAGAAGTTTTATGCATACATACATTGACAAAATAAAAACTTGGAAAAAAGGATTCAGATCCGCACAAAAGCATAAATGTAAAAATAAGGCTAAGTTCCTATCCAAAAATTTCGGCCGTTAAAAGTACGAGACGAAATAAATGTTTATTAAACGCCAATGACTTTGCTAACCAAATTAATGAGTGTTGGGATAGTTTCTATTACCAACAAATTAAAATACAATATATTTATAGTCATTTATACGTGCGGTAGTGCAGGGTGAAGATTGAAAACTCATTAATTTCTATTATTTTGCAGAATAACTTCGAGCAACCAAGATCGTGCTTTTCAGTGATCGTTGAGCAGTGACTATCAATAAATGATAATTTCTCATCCGATCATAGGCGGAGAGTCAATTAAAAATTGTCAAGATTACCAGCACGGAAATTTTTTTTTCTTTTAAAAATTGTAAAATGTTAATTTTATAAAAACCTGTATATCATTATTACCTTTAAAATTGTGAGGAAAAAGCTTTAAGAAAATTTAAGTGGGCCTGCCAAACGTTTTTTTATGCCTTTCTGGTATAAAAGAAATTGATTTGCAGTATTGTCCAAAGTTATTGTTAGTATCTCCAACTCCGGAGCAGAACACAAAAATGTGCAACTAAATGCAAAAAAAAATCGAAGTTTGTTGTCATTTCTCGGTGTGAATTCGAACTAAAAATGCGTTTCTTCAAAATAACTAAGCCCCAGAACCACCTATCAAAGATACACTCTTCAAACGCACTCTTGGATTTTGAATTCTTTTATGGTAACGTACAAACAATACCCATTGAAAAACATTTGGTAGTTTTTCGCGAATTTTGCAATTTTTTGTTACAATACCCAATACCAATGCCATTTTCTTTACATAAGAACCTTCCTCGGACTTCAAGGAATATTTAAAAAACAATAACTAAATTCATCCAGCCGGTGTCGAGTTTTGCGTTTAGCAACACATTTATTTTTATTTATATATGAAGACTTTTAGTAGCATTTCATTTTTGTAAATATTAGGTGTACATGTTTTTTTCCTTGTTCACTGTAGAATTTTATACTTACATTTTGTATGTGTTCCGGCGACATGGCATGTACCGGTTCTCGCATTGCTCTCTTATCGTATACACGCACATATTGATCGCTACCACTAACGCATATTTCAGGTGCGAATGGATGATGAGATACACTAAACAATCGTACTTTTCGTGTTTTTTTTGTGGTCGAAAAAACTCTTACCATATCAACCTTTGGCTTATCCTCCCTCAAGTCTTTACTACAGATGCGGCCGTCTTCACCAACACTTATAATTTCCGATGGATTGTCTGGGCAAATTACTAGTTTATGCACAGCTCCCGAATGCGGATAAAGTTGCGAGATTTGTATCTTGCCACCACCTGGTGGAAGTATCGAACGCCTAACTTTACCATCACGTCCAGCTGATATGATATCAATGCATGATGATGACGGTAAAAATTTCGATTGGAAGATGTTGGCGCTATGACCGGATTTCCAAATACGCTTTATTTTATTGGCGGCCCAATCCCAAACAATAAGTCGAGAATCATCCGAACCTGTCACCAGCAAGTCACCAGATTTGTTAAAATTGACACAGTTGACACAACCATAGTGTTTGCGCAAAATCTGTGTCATTTGCAACCGTTCAACATTATGACGAGAACCATAAAAACGATTTTTAAAACCATAAGAGGAACTGTTGCGCAAATAAGTTCTACGATCACCACTTAAACCATGTTCACGACGTATGAGTTCATAGCCGCCTCTCCAAGTATAAGCAGGCTTTTGTTTATTAAGCACTTTGTTAACTTCTTCGTCTTTTTCCTTAAAACGGGTTGAGTCCTCAGAATCATTGGATAAAAAGTCGGGGCTTAAACGGTCTCCAAATAATACGGGATCAAAATCGGTTTCATCGTCATCGTCATCGGAATCAGGCACACTATTACTTAAAGAGATACTACTTGAAGAATCGTGGATGTTGTTTAACTAAAATAAGTAAAATAAAGCTTTTATTTGTTAATAATTCTGTTTAATCTTTCACAAAATTTCAAAAATCAGAATTCTCGGTTAAACCATGACCTCTGCATTAATGGTCCAAATTGATTTTTTTTTCTTACATTTACAGAGAAAACACAGAATAACGTTACTCAATTTTCAAAAACATTATTTAATTTTGTATAAAGTTTTTCTATGGAGAAATATTAATTTTTTATGGTTTTGGAGGGGGAATTTCTCGTTTTTCACCACCCTGGCTCCAGGCCTGTAAAAGTCATTCTGATCTGTCTAGGTCTAGAAATTTTTAAAATCAAGAAGTGATGTTTGCAGTGAAAATAAAGTTACAAGTCTATTAAGGATTTTAAAAATTAAATTCGGGCTTTTCTATGTCAAATCTACAATTTTAAAAATCAAAACAAGACTTTTTCATATCAAGCTCAGCAGCTATGAATATTCAGGAAATGTTGTTTAAAAAAATAATTACGAACTCATCAATAAACCGCGAAAACTTTTCGGATTTCTTACAGAATTATTTATTACCTTCAAGAAGAAAATATAACTAATTAATGTTTTGTTTCTAAAACTAAATCCATAGCTAGAGAATTGTTGGGGAATTCTCGAAATAACTCGTTTGGCTCATGTTTTACTTATATGTTATATGTCCATTCTGGAACTTTAGCTGGTAATATTGACATTCTTGAGAGGTCTATTAAGAAAGTTATTCGTTTCTACCGAGAGCAAAACAAGTTGTTTTTAGCAAATGGTTTCGAAGTGTTTCCACTGAGCTGTGTTTTTGTGTTCGAGTTAATGAAAACTCTTTAAAGTGTAAGATGCCATTTAGGTTGTGATATAAACATTTTTTATACAATTTTTTTAATAAAACAATTTTGGCCACAAATGCCTCTTACTTATGTTCTGGGTTTTTTTTTTGCCTTTCCGTACTTAACTGCCGTGTTTATTTAATTATTTTACTCACATAATTCTTCTTTGTATTAATAGCGTTATAAAAAACAAAGAATTGTTGAGAAAATATTAAAACCTATAAGAATTTTGCTTTTTTCTGTTTAAACGGATGTATTAATTATGAAAATGATTATTTTTAAGAAAATATTAATGAAAAATTTCAAAGTTGTGTTTTATTTGCTTGAACATTTTTATTTTTGCATGGTATTTCCTATTTAACTTCTAAGCATTTGCTCACTTTTGCTCGCTATATGCAATCATGTCGAAGTTATGTTTTAAAGTCACTGACTAAAAAGTAACGCTGTCGTAGCTACTTATGAAATTTCACAATAACAAATAATTTAGATTCGACTTTTTTTAGAAATTACAATGAACCTTATATTCACAAAAAAGATACTAAGATTTAATTTTTAATTGCTGGAAATCAGGAGCCGCAAATAATTATTTTTTAAATTTCAACCAAAAACTCGTAATAAAACAAATATGCATAATAAAATAAATATGTATAGTAAAAGAAATATGCATCAGATTAAGAAGTACTCCAACTCTCCAATTTTTATTTGAGTTTTATAAAAAAAAAAAACTTAAAAACTATTTTTCAAATTTTATATTTTGCTTGAACAATAACAATTTTATTTATTTTTTGCTTAAAATATAATAATTATTTTGTATAAAAATATAATAATTATTTTGTGAGTAAAAACAAAACTTCATCGAATAAAAACCGAATTTTGGATAAATAAAATTGACTGTGACTTAGAGAGCAAACGGTGTTTTGTCCCATAGACAAAAATATAAAAATATTTGATAGAATATTTGTCAAACAAATTTTTAAGAATTGTTTAGGTTTATCGTTTCTTGGCGTCACCAGAGGACTCCAAAATCGGAGACTTTTAAGAAAAAATGACTAAAGAAATTACATATTACAATGTTCGAATAGTTCGATTATGGATAGCAGCCAAACTTCAGTTGTGTTGCCAGTTGCCAAAACAATATACATAATCGACCTATTATACATCACGATACTGATTTAAAGTATTTTTCAAAAATTATCTCCATCTGCCAGTGTGAATTCAAGTCAAATTGAAATTTGGTAAACACATCCGCATTCCCTATACAAATGGCATGCACAAACATATTGCTTTGATTCTTTACTACATACACATATGTATGTATGTTCCTTAGTGCAGACTACTCTCATTTAAGTATACATTCAATTATTTATTTTTAACAAGACCAATGACTAAAATAAGGATCTAATCGGAGTTGGAAAGAAGTTACTTGAAGGGATAGGTATGTACATATCATTTCTCCTCTTCATTATCTTTGAAATTAGTCATACCATAAAACTGACTCCTTGCGATTTTATATTAAAATAATGTAGATACATATTAAGCACATTGACATTTTTAATTTTGCTTTTGTGATACTTACAAACAGATATGGCGATAATAACGGTATTTCCGCCGCATTATTGTTGGCAGGTGGAGTAATAGGATCTTCAGCAGCATTATCGACCTCTTGATTTGCCTCCTGCAATTGTTCTTCAGGCTGAGTCAGTTCATTACTTTCCCTCGTGGAATTTGATGAGGACGACGATGATTGGCCGGAAACACGGTAATTGCGTAAACAATTACATTTATGGCGTTTTATCAAAGTTGAAGAAGTAGTCGGATCTGCTGCTTCTTCTGTATTTTCATTAGGTAACATTTGTTGATCATCAAGTGTATCAGTTGTAACATTTTCACCGTTGTTATCAACATTAAGTATACTAATTGCATTAATACCGGCATCGTCACACGATGAGTCGTCCATTTTAAAATTTAAGGCACTATTACTATTGTTGTTATTGCAGAATTTGATGCTGCCGTTAACATTATTGTTGGTATTACTAGTGCATGCATTAAAATTCTGCTGCTCCCCTTGTTCATCATGTGGACTATTATACATACAAACGTTAAAACATAAAACGGTAACAAAAAGTGGATAATTAAGAAAATAATTTTTGTATAATTAAATCGATCTGTATGTATATGCATATGTATGTAATGAAATTGTTTAATATCTTGCCTTTGTTGCTCGCTATCCATGCTTGAGGAAATATCTTTCTGTGATTTGTTTTCTTCGCCAGAACGGCTACGTTTTGGTGCTGACTCCTCGTGATGATTGGAAGCCTCATCCATTCTAAATCGCTTTTAATATTTACGGAATTTTCTTGAAGTTTTCTTTCGCAGCAATAATAATAATATTGTACTTCACTCCAAATATTTTTCTTCTTTTTCTGCAAAGAAATAGAATATTGCTACTTCTGTTTTATTTTATATACTTATGTATGTATGTAGGTATTTTTATTAAATTAAAAAAATTACATTTTCTGTTGACAGCACAGTTAAAATGTAAACAGTAAATTGAACAGGGTGTTTTGTATAATTGATAAAGAAATCACAAAGTTATGAAAAAATTAATAGGGAACAAAATACCGATTATTTAAAAAAATTTAATGAGTTCAGGGCAGTAAAGACCGGCGGATTCACATTCGTATTGCACACACAACCCTTCCAGTGTAATAAATTATTGAGAACAAATCTGGGTTAGGCAGTGCCTCCAAAAAAGAACATAATGTCTAGGCGGTAGAAATGGGAAAAAAAAACTGCTATACTCAATATTGTGTGCTCGTACTAATAATCGGGTTCCCGTGGGATCTCAATTATACTGAAAAGCGTTCCCGAACTTATACATTGGATAAATGAGAGCGATTTTGAGAGCAAATTAAACTTTATTTTGCTTGAATAATCCCTTACTTTTTCTTCAGGTAGGTTGCGCAAGCTATCAATCAGTTATTTCAAAAATAAACAATAAAAACTACAGCAAGTCATAGACAATGCGACCGTTGGTACAACTTGAGGAGGTTGTACATGAGATTTGCAACGTTTGTGGGGTCATTGTATTAAGATGCGTCTCAGTTGGTCGAAATATCAGAAAATTAGAACTTTGTTTGGCAAGTTGTATCCGGTACCATAAAATTTAGGTGCAAGTGATGTTTTACAAAAAACAAAATATTTTTTATTTCAGAAAATGCAAGAAGCTATTTTTGTGGTTGTAAAATTTTTAGGCAACTCAAAAATAAGCAATTTCAATATATTAACTCAAAATTAAGAAGTTGTGTCACTTTTGAAATACGTGTGCTGGATCTTGCGCAATCCGTTTACTATGCGACCGTTGGTGCAACTCGGATGGTAATCAAGTTGGTTGTTTAGCATAGAATCACTACAACTTTGTGTACGATCTCGTTGTACAACTTTATTTTGCAAACAAGTTATTTTGAGTAAAGATGGAAAATGAAAATCAAATCGAATCCAATAAAGGACGATTACAGATAGACCTAGCCAATATCGGCAGAGAAATAAACCGGCTTATTTTGCCTTGTGCCTACAACCAACGAATTTCTTCTATTTGAAAACAGAAAAATTAAAATTTTATCAAAAATCTTATGACATTTTCGCTTTCTAAATAGTACATGCTTAACACAGCCTGATTATTTGAGATTTTATACAGTTTATAATAATTGGTAATGGCTTTCCGTATTATTAGTGGAAATTTATGATAACGACACCACCCTTTGTTGGCGTAAACATATTTCCAGTGTAACAAAAGGCCAAAAAAATTTTAAAAAAATTTCCAAAAACGAAAACATCATAAATTTACCCAATCATTTACCACAAACAGAAATTTTACCGCAAAAAAATCCGAAAAAATTAAAAAATACCAAACAAATTACATTTTGGGAAAGTCCATATTTTACCAAAATATTAGCTGAAGAAGATAATTCCTCTAAACTTTGAAATGTTCCCATAAATGTCGCTAAAAATTGCGCCAAAAAGATCAAATTTTACAGAACTATAAAGTTTTATCGGAAAAGTTTAAATTGTACCAACATTCTATATTTTACTAAAAAACAAAAAAAAATTATTTGCAACAAATCAAAAATTCAAAAAAAATCGAAATCACCTCAAAAGCTAAAAATTAATTAAAAGTTAAAAATAAGCCGAAAACTAAATCAAAAATTGGTAATTCACTCAAAATCTAAAGTCCACCACAAAAACAGAAAACTGTAAAAAAAAATTAAAATCACGAAAAGATCTACATTTTCTACAACAAAAAAATTTTTAATAAATAACACAAGCACCAAATTTTATTAATCACCAAATCAGTCTGCTATGGTTAAAGTTTTTCATCTACCTATTTAAAAGCCGAGGAAAGATTAGCATCTTTCATTTGATGTTCTCTCGTCTGTAGCGATCTTGCTTGTTACAATTCAGTGCATATTTGAACACATGTATGTGGATATTTGCACAGAACTGATATTTCGTTTATGGTTTCCTTTGTAGTTCCATCGTCTGTATCAAAAAATGAAATTATGTTTCTTAAACATATTTCCTTTTTAGATTAAAGAAAAATATACAAACATGCATACATACATACTTGTACATATATTTGTTTGAAATAATATTGAGATAATGTACATATATACATATACATATATATTCCCAAAAGCTCCGAAACTCAAAATTTTAAATATGACTAAAAACTCGATGTATGTTCAAATAGTATGGCGTGAATATTCTGTTCCACATATGTAAGAATGTGTATTTGGAGCATCTATCTGTCATAATATTATCCGCTATTAAGGATTGAAGCCCGAAAAAATAATTATTTAAATCATTTTTTTAAAGGGACTAAAAAGCCCAAAATAATTTAAAACGAAACACAGACCTTTGTATGAACCTAAGTTTTTTCAAATTGGTCAAGCATGAATTAAATTTACCTAATAGCAACTCGTGTATAAAAAGAATTTTTCCGAAACTTTGAGTAAGAACAAAATTTGATAGATACCGAAATAACGACTGACTTCCACATAATGAAGTTGTACCGAAATGTCGATAAAAAAAATATTCGCGGTTATCCTGATAACTTCGCATATGTACATACATATATAAAAAGCTGTACCCAAAACTTAACAAATGGACTGACAAAATAGAATAAAACAAATGAAACATGCTAAACATTAAGAGTTACTATAACGACTTTACACTTATGTATATTCTCTTCTTTCTGTCCACCGTTCCCATAATTCCGGTTTTACTCGTACTAACGATTGTATTGTCTACAATATGTAACACAACAACGACAAGAAGAAACAACTTGTGGCTTATTGAATGAATACGAGTGTATTGACCAGCCATAAGTAGTAGAGCTAACAGCGGCTGGACGAAACGTACTTTACTTCAGTTTGTGGTTAAATAGCAACGGTGGCACTTGGTTCCTAAAACGTCTTAATGCAACCGGTGTAACGGATTTTTTAATACTTTCTCAAATAAATATACCTACTTGTAATATATATATTTTTTGTTAATATACAAGAAAATAGATTTAAAAAAAAAAACTACCACAAAAGTAAGTTTTTTAAGAAAAAGGTACTAAGTAGCATGCGTGACATACTAGTTCTTGTATGTGTGTATGAATTTAAGTGTAAACTTTTTGGTTTTTTGGAATTGTCTTCTCCGTAGAGTGATGTGTACATACATACACACATACATACATACATATGTACTTATGCCTGGGTTTCATGTAACAAATAACAATGACGGGTGCGTGAACGAATTCGGTATAACCGCGGAATTCTACCTTAATTAATAAATAGTGTCAAATGAAACGTTGTTAAAACATCAAAAAAAAAAATCCCAACGGAAATACTTATCTACATGTGTATATAAATAAGCATGTACATACATATGTAGCTACATATACACAAGTGTTAAAAGTCGCTGCTAATTTATGAAGAAATAATATTAGCTTGAAGTTAAAAAATAAACAAAACTTGAATGCGTGCATGAGTTTGTCCAAAGGAGAAAAGTATTAAGAAGTAACTTTGAAAAAAATTTACAGTACCTGGTCAACTAAAAGGATCCATCTCTGAATAAAGTTTTTCTTTAATCTCATGTGATAAAAAAAAAATATTTTAATCGGTGCTTTAAATCACTATTTGAAATACAATATGGGTATTTATCGTTTGTTTTTCTTTGTATTTTATTTATGTAGTTGTTGTTGACGTTGAAATGTTTGTTGCCCTGATGCAGGGGGTCTAAAGTATTAAAATGTATACAAAATTGTTGAACACAGTCTGATAAACGGTTTGTTGCTTTGTTTTGATACAGTAAAACCTTGTTCTTAATATTACCGTTTCAAACGGAAAAAAATAATATGGAATAAATTGAACAGTGCATACTATTCAGTTTAGTTTTTATTAGGGCTAAGACCAACTTTGTTAGAGACTATTTACTAGTTGACTAGATTATAAGAATAATTCCCATCCTAAAGCACACTGCGTTGTTAATAGTCATTAAAGAAACTTGTTAGAACAACGAGATAAACAATATAAAATGTATTCTAATTGGATCCGCCATGGCAAAGTTAGAGCGAAAAGTTACAAATCTCACTATTATAGAAATCGAAAATTGGCTAATTTTCTATCCCTCTAATTCCGTTGTTCCGTACTACATTTTAAACTCTGCGGGTAATAATGGAGAATCACTCTCAAAACATCAATAATAAATATGTGTGAAGAGAATTTGTGTTTAGTTATTAAGAAAATAAAGGGCCATCGAAATGCATTGAAGAGTTGCGGTTGGGACTTCCTTTCAAAACTCTTTCGGAAAAGTTGCTATATGGCCGAGGCTACACAATTTGCGATAAGCAGATATTCAAAGAGCTTCTTGATTTGATATTCCGACAGTGGGATTTGATGAAGATTTTTTGAACGAATTGCCGTTCCGTTTCAAGACAACACGGTTTCGGCTATGTGCCATCTTCAATGTCAACTTTCGTTCATGATACTGAAGATGTTTCAAAAGTTTGCCACTCAGTCTCTTATTGCCTCGGTCTAAGAAGTAAAGTATACATTTCTATACTTTAATACTTTATTACTCGTATTAAAGTTAAACTTTATTGAAGACTAGCTGGATATGCTACACGTTTTTTGCAGTAATGTTCAAAGTTCGTCGTCATTTCCAGTTTTAAATTCAAACTAAAAATGGCGTTCTTTAAAACAACTGAGCCCCAGTACGCCGTATAGGGATATTCTCTCCAAATATATCGTTGGGATTTGAATTGTTATGGTCTCCAACCCACAAACAAAACTCATTGAAAAAACATTATTAGTTGTTTGCGAATTTCGGAGTTTTTCGGGAAACTTTTTCCTTTTTTCTTTCTACAAGAACTTGCAACAGACTTCAAGGAATATTGCAAAAGAAAAAAAAACTAAATTGGTGTAGCCGTTCTCGAGTTTTGCGCTTAGCAATACATTTAGCCATTCATTTATATATACATATATATAGAGAAGGTAGATAAAACAAACAAAAACCTTAGAGTTATTTCTAATTTCTATTTTTTTAATAGTCAATAAACCATGATTTCTGCACCCTAAAGAATAAACTAAAAAGCTTAGAAAAACAGGAAAAATGACAACGAAGTATCACAACCAACCAACAAGTCATTTTATTAAAACAATGAACAGTCGCTGATAACAATGCTCCACAATTAAGTTATTGTTTGCAATTAAGCACTACGTATGTATGTATGCACATATGTGCATGTGTATGTACATATGTGTGTAAAAAAGAATAACAGAGAGTGAATTCAAACATATTACAAAAGAATGCTGCAACACTTTTTAATAGTACAATACATAAATAATTAACTAGTTTTCACATGTTCTACAATTATTTTGTGTTTGAAATGATTTTCAATAACCATTTTATTTTTATTTTGCCCACTCTTTTTAAAAGAAGAGAGAGGGCATTTAAATTTTCCCCTTTCTTGTTGCTTTTGCTGAAAAATTTAACATTTTTAATTAATTGTTGCCCTAGTGCGATATGTAGAACTTGTTAAATGTAAATTTCAGCAGAAAAATGTGAATAGAGAATCTATTTATTTAGACAATAATCTGGAACAATTCGAGCAGTAACCCAGCAAAAACTACTGCTTCGCCGTCAGTAGGTTTGTAAGGGAATATCGGTTTGGCCTTGCACACAAACCTGCTTACGTATGACATGGTATTTGTCCGAGATATCCCACTTTGGAACATTTCTCTTTAAGTGTTTATTTTAGCGCTTCGTAGGCAATTGAAGATTCAGTAAATGATTATCGGTTGTGTTCATAACTCATTGTGAAATCTATAATTTTGTGTTCGTTATTTTACGGGGCGGGGCGGGGCGTACAAATATAACTAATTTACATATTCTGCCAAAATATATGTAAGTGATTCCCTATAAAGTGCGTTTGTGTACCACAAAAATTTCGAATATTTTTTGGTGGGAAATAGAAATAGTGCAGTAAAAATGAAAAATTTTCTGGAGATTAACGTATGTCTGAAAGTGAGCGGTTTATAGATATTGATTTTATATATTTGTTTTTAAAGTTGGGGATAAATCCAATATATTTATGCACCTAATTATCGATATATGTATTTCAAAATGATCACAGTTTTAAATTGACATTTTTGAGAGAGATCAGCAATGAGTCGTTTCTTCGCTACTGATTGTCACTAATGAAACTTTAAATACAAGTGAGTAGGGCTTATTGATATCCAACTAATCTGATGTACTCATACTCACAACAACGTCGTTGACGATTTAAAACAGCTCAGCTCACCAGTACAGCTGAAGACTTTCTTTAAACTGATTGCAAGTCAAATTCGATATAAATTTTTTTTCGCCATTTCCTGCACCTTTATATGGAGTTTGACATCAGCCAAAAATCCAGAAATGCTTTGAATTCGCCCGTTAGTCAGCTGTAATCAATTTGGTGTGATAAGTTGCAATAAATATGCACCAAACGTTGACATCAAACTCATGAGTATGATGAGTACCTCAAACTTTTAAGTGAGGACAAGGTTCGATAACATTGTAATAAGTATGAATGCGTATTATTAAGAAAAAAATATGAATCATGATTTAACTCTACTCACTTCTTCAATACTTATTACTGACCTCTGATATGTACATAGATTTGTTTAATATTATACGCATATCTTATTATTTAATGGAAGAATTGTCCACTTTCCAAGTGCAGGTCAGCGAGTGTTATGCCAATCGCAATTTTAGAGACCTATAATTAGAAGACTCTAGAATTCTATATGGAAATTTGTTCTTTGCCCGCATTCGTTACGCTTATTTGCCATCAAAAATTATACATGTGTTTGTATATACATACATACATACATATATATGTACTTCTGCTAATAATATTGTGAATCTTGCCATTGTTTTGTATTTGGGAACTAAATTTATGTCTTTAACTATACATATGTGTACATACATACATATGTATGCACATACTAATTGCCAGGGCTTATTCTGCTTGATCCCTTCTAATAACATACATATGTATGTGACATACATACGCTCAAAAAATTCTTTAATCATGATAAAGTTAGATCATTTCTTATCTGTAGTTTAATATTATTATTCCTTTGATGAGTTACGTTTGAAATAATTCAATAACTATTTTAGGTAACAATTTTAATTAACTGTATTTACTTGTAGACAAAGAAGAAAGACTGCACCATTTTGAAAAAGCCAAAAACAAAAAGAGACGTTAATTTTTTTGTTTTGTTTTTGCGAGTGTTTCGTTATTGAGCTAAAGACGATACCTGTAATCGAAATTAAATAAAAAACGCCGCTCATTCATAAACGACTGATTATGGCAGAGAGAAGAATAACTTTAAAACAAAAAAAAAACCTTTGAATTATGATGCCAAAACTTAAATACATACGAGTACATACATACATGTTTTTAAAACTTGCTATTGAAGCTCCCTTTTTTATTTCGTTTCCTTTCTTAACTTTTCGTAAAACTTTAATTTGTATTCCCGACACACCGCGAGAATTCAACAAATATGAAATTAAAAGTTGGTTTTACGTTATTCTTTTTATTCTTCTCTTCTCTTTTTTGTTTTATTTTATTAAAAAATGTCAGTTGGACTCAAGACAAATGAAGTGTGTACGGTTTAAATTTTTTTTTTAAATATTAGCCTTAAGCCACGCCTGGAAAGTAACTCTAAATAAAATGCAGATATTTTAAGGAGACCCCTGAAATGAAAATATACAACAAAAGAAAACGTTAGAGAAATCTAGTTCTTATTCTTTGAAAATATTGCAATTTTTTCCTTAAATGGTAATATAGGGTGACGCAATAATGCCATAATTTTTTTATAAATGTAAAAAAAGAGCAGTAACAATTCCACGTCCTTCGGGTGTGTATCCTTCCGCTCCTTGGTTTTTTGGCAAGTAATTCTCTTTATTTGTATCTACATACATCATAAATGTCAAAGAACATTTGGCGCCAACTGCAAAAATAGCAGCCAATTAAAAGGCCACAATGTTTTTGCACTGCTCGAGACATACGAATATATACTTATGTATGGATGTATGTATGGCAGGGAGCGTATGTAATATTATTGTAAGTAAAAAGTGTGGTGTTTACTTTTTGGAGGGAAACTTTAAAGGTTTCTATTTGAGACTATTTTGAAACAAAATGCTTCAAAAATTCTTTAGTTTAATATTTGAAAGAATGGAATACTTTTTTTAACACCATGAAACTTAATCACCCTGTCGGAGAATTAAATCAAGAGTAATAATTATACTAAAATGGAATAATTAAATTTTTTTTAATTTGTTACATAGCCATACATACCGGTTCGGTGCTACAATTTTTTTTATGTGGAAAAGTTAGGTTGCGATTAAAAATTTGCACAGATCCAGATATACATATACATATGTGTGTATGTACATATAGATGTACGTGTGGGTATGTTTGTACTACCAATATTTTTGGTATCATTTCAAAACAAGTTTACAGCACACTGTTGGAGTATTCACACAAAACGATTGATTGTATGTATGCCAAGCCGAACCACACTCAATTTCAGCCATAAACAATGCTGCCAATCAATGTGTTTATAAATTTTTAAATCATTGGGTCGACTCAGAGAGTACAAGCCATGAAGAAACATTTAAATACAAATATACGTCTTTGGTTTTTGTTTATATGTATGTACATTAAAAAATTTACTAGCGATTTTCAATTATCTTAAACAAAACATAAGAGAAAAATAATAACAAATCTTGTACCGGCAACTCGCGAAGGAACTTTATAAAGACACATTGGCAGGTTTCACTTAATGTTTCATGGTCTGTAGCTATGATTTCTGTTGAAATTTTTGTTCGCTTTTTAATTCTTAAAATATAAAAAGTTTTTTTGTTTGTTTTTCTAAAAATAATGTTTCTCTGCCTGTATAGAAGTTTACTGTTTTTGATGGCTTAATTGGTTGAAAGCAGTTGCGACTTGATGATCATATGCACAGATAAGTAAAAACAATTGCTTTTCTTCCGTGTATGTGTTTAAAAGTGTGTGATATTTACCCAGAACTGACGTTGCCTTTGCGTTTTCCTCTGTGGTTCCATCGTCTGTATCAAAACATAAAATTAGGTTTCAAAAACATGTTTCAGCAAGTGGTACTTCGTGTGTAGCCGTTGTTACATTCACATAAGAACACTGTCCGCCTGCAAATTTTTCTAATGGTTAGGGTGCCAAAATGATTTTTGGCTTTTTATATTATGTATAATTCAAACCAAGAATACTGCACCGAATTTCACATCTGCAAATAAATACCTTTATATTTTGTTGTTGTGAAAATTGGTCGTATAATGTGAGCGTAAGAGGGATAACAAGTCAAACAAACTTATTTACCTTTCAAATGAATGTATGATTTCTTCTGTTAATCTCGTTTATCTTTCTGTTAATCTCGTTTATCTTTCATTGCAAGTAAAAAATGTTGCACATATTTTACACTATCTACTTTTTCTTTTCTTCAGCAGGTTCTTTGCTAAATAGGTTGCCAAAATGATGTACAAACTGTATGTGCAACGCTGTTGTAACAACTTAAATTAAGTACATTAGATTGCGGTTGTTTGCTGATGAAAGAAATGACAATATTTTTATTGCCGGTACAACTATATATTATCAAACGTATCGCACACTAAATCAAAAAGCTCAAAATGTTCTTTAGTTGACGAGATACGCCAGGCAAGAAACACAAAAATATGCATAACGATTACTGTATTTGATTCAGTATGCGATATGTACATTAAACATTCTAAATTCAATTTTCTTTGAGTTTTGATTCACTAGCACACCGGTATCGGTAACGGTATCGTGTTGGCAAAAAGGTGTATCGATGCATTCCTAATTAAAATCACAACTGCGTTTGAAAGTTAAAATTTAAATTTTCTGTATCATTATTAAATTTTTTTAAGCCAGTTTTTTATCGCATTGTTAATCTTCAATTCTTAAAGGATGCACCACACTCTTTTTGTCAGTAAATAAATAAATCATCATTGGTTATTTTTGTATAAAAGAGATTAGAAATAAAACTGCATTTAAAATACGGCAGTGGAAAAATTCCAAATCTCGTCGCCCAAAACTTGAAAACATGAGTTATCCATGTGTTTCCTTTCCACCTGAAAAGTAAACAAATGTGAAATAAAATAATCGAAACAGAACCATCTTTTTTTAAGATAAATGTGCCCCATATGCAAGCGCAATAATCAATCAGTATCAGGGTGGCAACTTAAATACTCATACCTCGACATAAAACACCCCTTTTTCGGCGGGCTTTTAAGACAGTCGAAGGAGCGCACATCAAGAGCTTCTCAAGTGAACGCGAGTATGTGCGTTTACGTAATGTATGTATGGATGTATGTATTCATACATTTCTGCACGGCTAGCAGCAACCATTATTAGTTTCCTTAGCAGACTTACAAATTCCTGCGGTTAACATTTTGATTATGTGTTTTTGTTCGTTTTTATTTACAGATGACCTGGCATTACTACTGCACAGGAAACAGGCTGCTTTTCATATTTTTAGTGGTTTCCTCACTCTGTTTAATGAATACCAAAGCAAAGACTGGTAAATGATACTTAATATTTAAAAACTATATGACTAAACTAAAACCACCAACAAAGAGCGACACACACATGCATGACACGAGTATAAATGAACAAGTTTCCCCTTTGTTTATTTTTTTATTTAAAGGACCCACACATGGCAAAGTTGTGGTTTGTTATATATCAACATGGGCTGTTTATCGTCCTGGTCAAGGAGCTTATTCGATAGACAATTTTGATCCTAGTCTATGTACACATGTTGTATATGCCTTTGCTGGGCTTGATCCTCAGCAATCATTTATAAAATCATTGGGTGAGTAAATTACATCCAATTAGTTGTTATTTAAAAAAAAATAAATTGATATTCTTACTTTTAGACCCTTGGCAGGATTTAAAGGAAGAATATGGTAAAGGCGGCTATGAACGTCTAACAGGTCTTAAACGCACGCATCCTCATTTAAAAGTCAGCCTGGCCATTGGAGGCTGGAACGAAGGATCAAAAAACTATTCAAATATGGTAGCTGACACAATTTTGAGAGGGAAATTTGTAAAACAAGTTACTTCATTTATACGCAAATATAATTTCGACGGCCTTGATTTGGATTGGGAATATCCAACTCAACGGGGTGGGGCTCCGCAAGATCGTGAGAATTTCGTTTTACTTTGTAAAGAGTTGCGAGAACAATTCAGGCCTCATGGTTTGTTATTGACAACCGCAATCGGAGCGGCGGTAAATGTAATAGATCAGGCGTATAATGTTCCCGAGATATCCCGTTATTTAGACTATCTACACATAATGTGCTATGACTACCATGGCAGCTGGGATCGCAAAGTGGGTTATAATGCACCTTTGGCAACACCAAATGGCGATGTATTGAGCGTGGTAAGTGTAGTACAATGCTTATTGGAACATATTTCTCGTGACATGTTCCTACATGAACAAATGCATAAATACAAATGCGATACACCAGAAAATAGTTTTTTCCCATGCCCGTCGCTCAGAAAATAACGTATTGTTTCAGTGTACAGAACATTAATTTGGCAATACAGCTTTCAATGTTTATCATTTCGACACCCTTCAAGTCATTTATGATGCTTCGTTTGACTCTCTTCCCGTAATTAATAGCCAGCCACACAACAAGCGATCGAGGCCTATATTCGGGAAATGGATCAAAAACATGATCATTTCAAATGCTACTCCAATTTTGAATGGATAATAACCTTCAAAATTGAATTGCTACTACCTTTCTAAAATACACTCTCAATTGAAAGGACTAGTTCATGACCGACACAACTCTACTATACATATCGTAAAAACGATTAGTGCCAACTTATTGTTCTTCTTTAATATAGAATACTTTGTTGGAAAACAGAAAAATGGAATAGAAATTAAAGGCGCAGGGCTACCAGATACTTAACTATTAATCTGCTTCCTCCTTATAGCACTCAGAAGTGAATAACATAAGCCAGACAAATTTGCTCTATTCACAACAAGGCGAATTAATTATAAGGTGGTGGGAGGAAAGCGAATTCGGTGTAGGACAAATTCGATCCAACGAAAGTTCTGTGAATTCATAAATATATTTATAATATTCTCGAATTCATAGATTTTATTTAAAATTCACATATACTTGAAGAGCATTTGACGTTAGATTATGAAGTAAGATTTACCAAGCCCGTACAAAGTGATGCACCTTACAATGGAACAAAAATAATTGAATTAAATTCCAGCACAAAAGTATCAAGGCTCACCGCAACACATTCGCTTCATGACAATTGGTTTGATTCTAAAATGTCTCCTCTGTGACTGAGGAGATAACCGAAATACGTCATGCAAGACATGACAACAAACAATACGAGTGCCACAATTAAAGCACAGAAAAAATTAAAGTTGAGTAACTTCGTTCTAACCTCAGAAAAATGTCCAACATATGATACCAAAAAGCTTATCACATTCCACTTACCTTCATTTTAATCCAACAAAAATTCTATTAGAAAATATTTTTTAGTTTTATTATAGATTAATTCGCTTGATTTCGTGTAAAAACGAAGAGTTTTAATTTTATTAATTTTTTTATTTTAGGAATTTACTATCGACTACTTGCTAAAGTTAGGAGCTCCTGCTGAGAAAATCGTAATGGGTGTACCTTTCTATGGACGCACGTTTAGAACCCCTTTGGATGGCAACATTGATGATGATACTGATGGCACTGCTTTCCAGGGTCCATTTACTCGTGAAGATGGTTTCTTGGGCTACAATGAAATTTGTAAAATTTTAAGTAATAAAACTTCAGGCTGGACTACTATGTGGGATCCTGAAACATCCCAAGCCTTGGCACGATCCGGTAGAGATATATTTACAGGCCTTGTAGAAGTAGTTACATTTGATAATTCGCGTTCAATAGCTAACAAAGTAAAATTCGCTACTGAGAAGAACCTGGCTGGTTTGATGGTATGGTCCATTGATACCGATGACTTTCTGGGAGAGTGTGAAGTTGAAACTGACATCTACGAAGATTTCAGGCATTTTAAACAACTGCATATTAGTACGCCTAGCCGATCTAGCAACAATTATCCTCTCCTCAGAACTATTAACGAAGCTGTGCCTTTAGCTTTAGAAGAAAATAAGCATTATCGTGACCATGGCGAGCAACCAGAACCAAATATAGAAGATAATGAAATACCACATGGTTCGATAGAGGATCATAAGGGCGATAGTGATAAAGGAAGTCGCAGTAATATGTTGTACCCACTTTTTGTTGTGTCGGCTATTTTGTCACTAGTTTTATGAAAAAATTTTTTTTTTTTTGCATAAAACATAAAATAAATATTTTTAATGTATTAAATCGTCAAAATTAAAAATTAATGTTTATTAAATAAAATAAGGAAAAATCAAAGAATAATCTTAAAATCGGAGAGAAATGCAATTGCATGGAGATGTACTCTCTTTTGGACATATGCATGTAACATATGTATGTACTAAGAACAATTCAAATAATTTAAAGCAGGGTAGCAGGGTGATCGACTCCGTTTTTTTATAACTTTTGTGTTTGTCGAATTCAAATAAACCAGCGTTTTTGCATATCTCTGTTGATCGTTTTAAGCGGTTTTCAGTGTTTGGTTATGAAAGCTCTTGCAAAAGTGCCAATGCAAAATATCGGAGCTCTTTTATAAAATTTGACAGAAATTGTTTATAGTTTCTTGTTGGATTTCATTATTTCAATAGAACTGACAAGACGGTTGCCGTAGAAATTGTAAAAAAAACTTTCTACTATATTGTAAATATACTCGTAAATTTATTGAAATCATACGTTGTGTTATTGTACTGAAATGGCGAGTTCCTACAGTGATAAAACAGTTTAAAAATATATTCTACCCTTAATTACCGAGAATAGTAACGTAGATACACGCTCGTTGTCGTGTAATAGACCAGGGTCTTTAGTGGAAAATGAACTCACGACCCCCAGCCTTATAGATTAATACACTGCCGACGAGACTAATAGGTCACCTCAATTACAATTCTAAAACCTTTCATGGTTTCTTGACTTTAGAACATATTTTTTGTAAGGTTACCATTTCAATTTCTAGGCAATCAAGGAAATTCATGATGCCGTGTGAATACTAAATATTTCGAATAATCACAATTTAAATTGAGTATTAATATTATAACCGATTTGAGCACCCAGAAAGAACTCTTCTAATTAATATTATTAATGTAGGGAGGCTATCGAAGCGGACCGGCAAACGATTTGAAATTTACGGCTACCTTACTTTCATTGAGTCTCGTGCTAACACAGACAATATGTGCTTCGGTCTCAGCCTCTTATTCAGGAGTGTCTTTTTATCCCTTGCATATCAGAGCACCCTGTCGGAAAAGCAAATCAACAAGCAGTGTCTTTTAAGACTGGCCCGTCCACCATTTCCAAGGTTTTCTGCTTCATTCATCTCTGCACAATTTCACCTTTTGCCAATGAACATTTGAGTTCCTAGAGAGATTAACCGTTCCACCGAGGCTTTACTGTCCATCCTTATTGGAATCTCACAGTCCAATGTCTAAAGAGAAATTGATCCGTACACCCCTCACGAAGCATTCTTATCCATCTGTTCCGTATTCCTCCCTTGGACAATTAAAACTGGAGTTTATTCAGAGAATATATATAATTCCCACTACTAATGGAGAAAAAGATGTCCACCCACACAGAGCTATATATGCACGGGTATGTCTGCATTAAAACTGAAAATCGACTGTTATCAGAGTTTGCATATTGGAGAACAAGCACTCTCTTGAGCACGTGTATCCCTGGCGTATGCTGTTTTACAGTGGGTTAGGGATTTTTATAAGAGACTTCTCTCTTTCGACGTATTTACTGGCCGCCACAACGAGGAGGTATAAGTCAGAACTTCTAACAGTGTGCACTCAGTTATGTCAAGGCATTCCTTTGCGCCTGTCAGCCGACGACCAGTCTTCTACCTAACTATATTTAGTTAAATTATAAACATTTGTATTCCAATTTTAAATAAAAAAATATTTTTAACAATTATGTCTTCCTGGCAATTTCGTAAACATAATTAGAGCATAATAATTCCAGAACAAAATCTTCGAACGATTGCGGCTAGCGCATTGAATTTCTCACTAAAATAGTTGACGCAGTTATTTGAATTAATTGGTTGAATAGAGGAGGGTTTACAAAACCTTTGCTTCTTTTATTGCAAATCCGCCTTTTGAAACCCATCGTAAAATCAAATACATACATATGTATGTGTGTATGCGCTCTTTAAAAAGTAATTGAAGCAAAGCCGCGAATAACGTTGTAAAATCCAAATTTTGCAAAACCTTTTTTTTTGCAGATTACCGTTAAAATTACTCTCTTACATTTGTTCAAACATCAAAATTATGCATTTTATAACCGTCAAAACGCATTTACAATGAGTCAGTCAGTGGCAGAACGTTGTAAGTTATAAACAAAATGCTACGAACGGAATTTATTTTATTTTTTTATTATTTTTGATAAACTAAACAAAAAAATAAAAAAAGAGATAATTAAACCTTTTAAATACGTTTTTTTGCTCTCCTGAAAAATTATTATTTTGTCATTTGCAACGTTATTCGCGGCGAAGTAAAATAACGAAAGGGAGAAAACATATGGTTGTTTGGTCAAGAATATTATTTTAAAAGTTGAAACGAATAGTATTGACCATGTAACTTTGCACTAAACCCTTGTGATCGCTTAATACTGAGTTATCGCGTTGTTAATGTAGGTGGTAAACGACCACGTCGATCATTTGAACATCATATAAAATACCAAATGTTAAATTAAGAACTTTTAAAAAATGTTAAATTAAGAACTTTTAGCATAAAAATATTAATATCCCAAAGTGTAATTGGAAAGGGTCACACATTTTTGGCACTAAACATGTTTTGCCATTTACAAAATCTATGTGAAATTGTACACAAGCATTGCTCTCATAAAATATTGAGTAAGCAAAGAATCGAAATAACGATAAAAAACGAAAAATAAAGTCAAAAGAAAGTATGAGCTAAGATGAGAGAAAGGATACCAACCAGGACCCAAGGCCCTAGTGATATATAAGCATTTGCATTAAGGAACACTCTGTAAGTTTCTAATATCTCTAAGAGTTCTAACTAAAAGATCGCAAAATTTTGGAAATAAAATAAATATAGTTGGTTATTAAATATTTTATATTTTCATATGGAAGGATATTAAACAATTGTTACTATTTATTCAAATTTGTTATATTCATAAACATACGCACACATCATTTAAAGCCAACAATTTGTCGTTATTTCTGCAGTTCTTTCTGCTCTATTATACATGAATACATTAATTGTTATGTATGTATTTCTTTTTTGTTGTATGTAAATAGTACTATGTAATTTTTTATTATTTAAATATTAGCTATGCGATACTAACATATGTATAAATATTGTTTAACTACATTTAAGTATACATACACAATTACATATGGTAAAGTGAATATTATAATATAACACTTATACAACTAAATGATTGAATGGAGAATATGATTGATTAAACATTATACACACATTCATACATTGTTGAGAGTATAATCGTATGAGAGAGAGAGAGTGAGAGTGAGAGTACGTATTAAGACTTGTTTAATTTTGGACTTATTCTTAATAAATTCAAATATTTTAGTGGAACGAGCACACAAACATCAGAATAGCGGTAAAATTCAATTAAAATGTTATGTGTTCATTTTGCAAAGTGCGTAAATTATAAACAAATCAAAGTAATAAACAGGGTGTGTATTACAAATGGCAATAGTAAATAACGTAAATATCGTTCAATAACAATAGAAAATAAATAGTCTGTAGGTTAAAACAAGAATCCCTTGATCTGAATAAAAATATTATGCGTAATCAAAACTACTATAAGACTGGCACAGATACATATTTACATGTCTAATATTGTTTTCTTATAACTTGAAATGTCGTTTTATGTTTAAACGAAAACCTCATTTCATAACCTATGGCGTTCTCCATTGCTATTATCCGACGACCATTCTCTGTCGCTATTATCCTTGCGCTCTCTGGATGTGGACTTAAGCATATTTTTGGGCTTGTTTGTTGCACGAACCATATTTCGGCTGACCTGATGACCTTGTTGGTCATCTATAATTTCGTAGTGAGCTTCAGTAAGATTTTTTGTTGACCGTCGGTGAGCTTCTAAACTTTGAGATTCTGATGAGAATGGATATGAGGCTACAAAACTTGTAGGAGTTGTTGTAGCCTTAGGACTGACTTCAACAAAATCTTGCAATTGGTTCATCTTATTACTACATGGGGTTAGCGGTGAAAGATCAGTAAATTCAGTCTTGGCTTCCGAGTCCACAGAACACATACTTTGTCGTGATGTATCCTTAGGAATATGAGTGTGATTTGGTTGCTGGTTATCTTTAGTCACAGTGGTTGATAACATTTTAAGATTTTCCACGAAGCCATCATTAACAACATGGGAATTTTGTGGGAACGGAAGTCGGCTTCGTACAGAATTTTCCCGTTGGCCAAAGCGCTGAGCCAAATAGTCTTCACTATTAATACTGCTACAGTTGCTAAGCTGATGTTGATGCTGGTGTGAATGTTGAGTACTATCAGCATGTCCATGATGATGGTGATGTGAGTGTCCATTGGCTTGATGCTGTGAGTTTGGTGGTATTAAAGTTCTTTGTGAGGCTCTAGTATCCTCATAGTAATGATCATTTTTGACAGACATGTTACAACAACTACTAACATCTGCAAAATAAACTTCAGATTCTGCGGGATCATTGCACGATTGTGTATTTTGAGCTGCATTCGTTGATTCAGAACTATTCTGGAAACCACTGTTCTCCACTCCACACTTGTTTCTTTGCAGAGATGCGGCGCGGGAGTTCTCTTCTAAGCTTTGCGGTTCATGATATTCTTGTTCATCTTCACCCTGGTCCATACTGGCAAAAACTTGTTGAACATTGATACGATGAGAGCTCTGAGAGTTAGGTCCAATACTCTTGTTTCCAGGATCTAAGCGTTTCTTGATTTTGCGTGTGGGTAGAGTGTTTGAAAACCGATCCCTTTCTCTTACATTTGTGCCGCAATCGCTATCAGAGGGAGTATTTTCGTATTCTCCTTTAGACTTAAAATTACCAACACTACCCATGCCAGTGTTATTGGATCGTGGTACAGAGGATTGTTGGCAAAAATTTGATCCGGCTGTTTGTTCCATATACTGGCTATGACCATTTTCATTAGTGCTTATATTTATCATACTATTAACATTTGGTGGCGCGTTACTTGTGTGTATATGATGAGGTGGCTGTATATACTGATAGTAACCGCGCCTAGCTGGGCTATTGGGGTCACTGTAGGGAGGTGGAGGGCCCCATACACCGTATGGCAAGTTATTAGGTAAAACACTAAATTGTCCCGAATTTGCATTTGCCACCTCCTCTGTTAAAGTATTTACTGGCATGTTGGCGCTATTGGAAAATCCATACTGTGAGTCGGGACTTGATGGGGTTTGACGAAATCGGGAAAGGGGATCGGGTGAGTTACGTTGCCACCAACGATTCCAACTCCATCCGATACCTCGACTGCGAGAGGTAGACATTTCATGACCACGACAAGCAGGTGCCATGCCAGTTAAATCTTCACCCCCCGGATTGGGAGAATAGAAATTTCCAGGCGGTTGAGTAGACCAAAACCGTGGTTCCGAACTTTCATCCCACGGATAAGCAGAAGCCGGTATTGGAACCTGTCTGTGGGCATGGCATTGTTCGCAGCACCTACAACCATGTGGGGCGGCAACAGCTGCCATGTTTTGTGGTGGTATTTGAGGTCGTGTGTACAATGAGCGACATCGCAGTTCCAACTGTTCCCAGTACATTTTTTTACGTTCATGACTACAACATAAAATGAACATTAGCGAAAACAAGATTAATCTTATCGAATAAATGTACCTTAGCAATTGATAGACCAGCATACAACTGAAGACTGCAACTAAAACTCCAGCAACTGATAATCCAAATATAGCTCGAAGACAGGAATATAGAGAACCATGTACCACCCCACAATCCGACAAAGAATCGAAAACCAAACGTACTCCCTCTGAAATGAAATGAAAAAAGGCGTTAAGTAATTTAAATTTCCACCAAAATTCAAACGACTACAAGTATGTCAACAAACCTTTATCCACTCGATCCACTTGAGACTCTATCAAATCTGAATAACATGTACAAGTCCGGGTCTTTTGAGCATATTCGCATTCTCGTAGAGCCTGCAAACGGCTCATATGTAACACGGTAGTTGTAACAGTCACCAATGCACATGTCAAAGCCGAAATTAATCCGCATGCTCCAGATAATTTTATCTAAATTAAAGTTTATTTAGTGCTGAATACGTTTAGTTTGTTATAAGTTTTTTGCTACCCACCAAATAGCTGTAGCGGTTACGTCTTCTTGCCAAACTCATGACGCATAAGCCAGTAAGAATAAGCTAAACGTATAGAGGAACGAGAAACAATAATAGAACTTGTGTAAAGGAAAAATGACAATTGTAAAAACTTACCAGTGTAGCGGGTACAAAAGTAGGAACAGTTTCAAAATTACCCACGGTTATAGTGTAAGAATGCAAAAGAAAATATACTCCTAAAAATAGGATGCCCAAAATGCAGGAAAAACCTCCACATACCAGACACCAGACCACATATTTTTTTATGACTAAGCCAGACCGAGCGCGTGCTGCTGAAAAGATATGGTAAATAAATTCACTTGTCAGTTTCGACTTTTTACTACTCGTATCATATAGGAAGCATTTATATGCTGATGCTAACGTAAAGGATAACCGCCGTGTCGCTGTCGCAACAATCCCCTATGGGAGTTTTGTTGTGGCATCCAGTTGCACGTTGATGGTGGCATGCTGTACGGCATGAACTGCATTATGGGATAACCATGCATTTTCAAAAGATACTTTTCAGTAAATTCAATTAATTTAAGTATTTGGCACTTAAACTTTTGTCCAAATTCATCTTTGTTTCACTTTTTAATTTTTAATTTTGCCTAAAATTCCAATTAGTGTGCGTTCTTCAAATTTTTCATCTTTTTAATTTTCTGTTTGTGGGCTCTGTATCTATTCCCATATACTTTTCTTCTACAAATTCCTCTACTATAATTCACAAAAGCTTTCTTATCCCTTTTTCAACTACCCACATCCCTTGTGAAAGCTCCTTAACGTATGTATTTAAAGCTTTCCTTTATGGCCAATATTATGGCTTCCAAAACTACAAAGAATTTTAATGCGCATGTTTTTCTTTTCGTAAGTGTGACATAAATTACCAAAATGGATTCAAGTTGCTATTAAAGCAAAATAAATTTTTCCATTCGGAAGAGCAACTGACAAAATTAAATTTCTCAGCACTGTTAGTTTGCGGCTCCTGAAATAAACATAAACAAAGCCTTTTGTATACGAGTTACATTTCCAAGTCAAATTTAGAAGTTATTTCCTTCATATAACTAAAACAGGGGTTTTTTAACAACAAAAATAAAATTTTTTCGAAATAATGATGATCATTTGGCAGAGATGTGAAGGAAATGATTCATATATATTTTTTCTTAATTCACCATTCACCAAATATTAATTGAATTAATATATGAATGCAATCATAATGAATGAAAATTTTTTTCCTGGTTTTTCATAAAAGTTGTCTTTTGTGGTGAAATTTAATTTTGTTGCAAAATTTAAAAATATGGGTAATTTTATTTTTTTAGATTTCTTTCTAAATGTTCGAATATGTATTTGGTAAATTTTTTGTTATTGGCGAAGTTACAAATTACGCTAAATTTTCGCTGAAATGTCAACTGTTTTTGCAGGAATTAGAATTTTTTAAATTAATTTTTTTTTAAATTTGTTGATTTCTTAGTAAATTTTCAAAGCGGTTAAACATTTAGGGCCGTAACTGATCTAGCGCACTCGCGATAAAAATGTATACAAGGTATTACGAGTATAAAACGATTTGTTAAGAAGGATTCAAAACGGTTTGTTGAATGACGAATCCAAATATCTGGCAACAATCAGAAGGCGGTTTCCAGCACAACAAAGTCTTCCCGCACCATTTTCGATCGATTGCTTTGACCGAGTAGATGTTCTTCCGAATTGTTACATAGTTAAATAACATCCATTCTGAAATTTTTTCTTTTGTCACCTTACGGTGTTTGACTAAAAGTATTTTTCTTCTAACAATAATGCTCTTCGCACCATTGCTCGCGCTCATGTTTATTCAAGGTAATTTGAACTATATCATAAATTTTTTTATTTTAATGTTTTTACTTTTAATATATTATTTTTATTGTATTTATTTTTATATAATTTTTTCTATATTTGTTGATAATTTACAAAAACCAATCATTAAAACTAATTTTTATCATCATATTTTCTTTATATAACTTCTATTACCTTTTGTGTTATCACTACCCAGCCTGTATACTAGTTACTAATCCTACACGTTAATTTTACGACTTTTAGCCTTATTGGTTGGAAATCCAAATTAATAAACGACATTTTCCAATTTCAGAGACAATTATTGACTTTTATTTATATAAATGATGAAGATTGATTATTAGGGGAAAGAATTAATAAAAAATTGATAGGTTTACTAGGTACCGAACCTAGACAACTAATAGTAATACAAATAATAATACAAAGATACTTGGATACTTTTTATCGTGAGAAAAAATTATAGTTAAATAAAAAATGTTGCAGTTTCTTACAAAAAAGATTGAAGTCTAATCATGTTGGTTAGGCTGGTGGTAGCTCCACACTCCGGTACGCTATCCCACTACTGCTTACCGCGGGGACTCTTGGCTGCTGATTTTCACCCCTGGCCCGGTGCACCCCTCCTTAGCCAACCTGAATACCTTGGACTCCTCCATGGTACCCATATTGACGGCAAGCTTAGTGCGGACGTTCCGTCGACGTGAGGAAATCCACCACACAGAACTCCCAACCTCAGACCATTCCACAATCCGACTTCACAGAAGCGTGATTACAGAAGATGCCAACCTCCCAGTCGGGTGCTTTAAAACATAACATTTGTATAAGCAAGCAAGCCTAAACATGCACTAAAAATATCTTGTACCCAGAGCTGCCATATCAAATTAGAAAGAAATCGTTAACATCCTGTTAAACAATTAACATATCGTCATATTAGTTTTGAATACCAATAAAAAATTTCAGTTCTTCAGAAGACTGTAGCTAGAGTCATTCGTATTGGCAGAAAAACTCAAAGTTAAAAATAATCAATATTGGCAATGGTAATTAGATGTTTGCACCCTAGTAAGGGATTTTTTCGGAAAAAATTGTGGAAATATATTGTTCGGATGATTTTTATTTAACATTTTATACTACTTTTCTTCATTTAGTTTTCATATTGTTATAAATTTATTATCATTTCAATATATAAATGTGTTATTATTTCTTTGTGACATAAGGAGTGACAAATACGTGTAGGTTGTACTAGAAGTAAGAAATAAACTGTACTTAAATCATCTATAAGCAAATGGTCATATATGACTATAGCGAGTCAGAAACCTCAAACAAAACTTCGATATATTCTTGCTAAGAATGAAATAGATAACAATACAACTCAATTTTCCGAATAACTTTTTATTTTTAAGATATTCTAGATATCAAAACAATTATAGAAATAAGTTAAAACATGATAACACAAAACATATGTACATATGTAAAACAAGGAGCAACAGCATTGAAGTTGGTACAAAATACAAAAATTAAATGAATTTCGTTGCAAATTGTGTGTATGCACATTTACATTATTTTTTAATTTAGTATGTAAAATATAATTATTTGTAATAAACAAAATATATACATATATAAATATAATGTAATGGAAAAATTACAGTAAATTTAATATTA
Organism: Phania funesta; assembly: GCA_963932375.1. NCBI lineage: Eukaryota > Metazoa > Arthropoda > Insecta > Diptera > Tachinidae > Phania > Phania funesta. The sequence continues at coordinate 91,394,263 of OZ010656.1, read as the reverse complement.
TATAAAGTATTAATAATAAATTTGCTGTAATTTTTCAATTACAATATCAAAGTATCAGATATATTTTTCAATATTACAAAAATTTTCAGTTTCGAAAAAAAACATTAATCGTCACTTTGCAAATGGACGGAGAGAAAATCGTCGAAATGACAACAAATTTTCAAATCTGGCAGCTGTGCTTGTATCTGCTATATGTTGTATCTCAAAGATACAAATAAAAATACCAACGAACATACACACACATATTTTGAAACTAAATTTCTTGTTTTTTCATTCGGGACCAAATGCACAAACTCTTTGTAAAATACATTAATAAAACCAAATTTAGTTATGTCCCAATTACAGTTATTATATATTATAAAATATTGCAAATTATAGGGACTGACTGCGGATCGAACCTAGACGAACATAACGAATATTTTATCAATTGAATCGGTATTTATTTGTACATAAAATAGTAACAAGAACGTGTAAGTACTTGAAATAATTGTTGAACATTTTGGATGTGGCGCAGATAGTGCCTTAATTGGCTAATTTCCAATTTCGATATATGAAGTATTAATTATTAGGTGGCCTCACAAGCACAGTTGATGAATTCGCTCGTAACAACCTAACGTCAAATGCTTTTAAAATATACATATGTATAGTGGGTGTATATATAGAAATTTTAAATAAAATTGATTGATTATTATTTTTCTACACATCAATTGATTCAAATCGAAAAAAAATTATGGCATTGGGTCGAATTTGCGCAACACCCAATTTGCTTTGCTCCCACCTTTTAATTGATTCGCCTTGACACTATACTCAAAATAGTAGCCTGGTAGTCTCTCCGAATTTCTGATATATGTATGTACATATGAATGTTGATTAAGAGTAAATTTGTCATTTGAAAAATTTGACATGAAACCTTCAAAAGAGTATGTAAACAAACCCATAGACCCCTTTTACACTTTGGAAATTTGGCAAAATAAACAAAATTTTTTATCGGGCAAAAACCCAAATTTTTAAATCGTTTTTAAGATTTTTTTTCAATTATTAAAGACACACATATCTAGATCGCGTAAATTATAAAATCAACAAAATTCAAATTTTACAAAAATAGCTAAATCCATTAAAGCTTAAAAATCACTAAAACTGAAGAGTGATAAAACTCCTAAAAAGTATTTTATATTCATTTCAGAAATGAACCATTTTAGGCCATACGTCAATCATAATGCGCAAAAATATGATGTAAAGGGTAAAATATTTCGCCAGTGAGTCTATACGGTGCACAGAATAAAACATGCAACTTGAAACTTTCGCACACTAAATCGCTTTCTTTATTCCATACCAGATCCATACATGAATACAGGCCCATTTACTCACACAGCAATATAACTGAAAAACTGCTATTTATATGTAAACACGGTTGAAGTTGCCTATTTGCTGCCTGCAAATGAGAACGACAAATTCTCTTCAAGCGGGGAAAGTAGAAAAAAAGCATGACGTAACGAACAATTCTGTGTCATTTAATCCAAAAGTGCATTTTTTGAGTTATCGCGTTGTTTGAGTAACCCGAAATTTAGGAAAATATTAGAGAACAACAAAGAGTTCCAGTAAATACTGAGTTAACTAGGCGGTGCAAGATCTAAATTAAACATTAAGAATAAACTTACCATTTGCTACCATTTTTGGTCGCGGCGGTGGTCTGGGCGGCAAAGGTGGTCTCAAATCGGACGTACCTCCATGAGGCAATCCATTTGTTTCTTTCAGACATGCCTCTGTTATGGCCTCAGCATCTCCATCACTATAAATATCAATATTATTGGCGTTGTGATAATTTGATTCGTCTGTTCTGGAATGCTTCCCTGGAGATTTGCTGAACAGATGTCAAAAGAAAGTTAATAAACGAATGAAAGTGAAAGTCATAATAAGGACTTACATTTTGTTATTTTGGTTGCGTTCACAACGTTTTACTGTCGTACTATTGTTATCCGATTCACTAACCGTTATTTCATCTGCCGTTAGCATGGCTTCCGACAAAACAAATTGTTGTTTATGCGGCAGTTGTACGCCGTGATGGTTATGATGATCTTTTCGCGTATTGTGGTTAGAGGTAGATTCTTTATCTGCTGCCTCCCCATCATTCATGTCGTTATCGTCGCACCTACATTCTAAATCACAGTCGCAACTGGGCGATCTTCCTAATTTCTTTTGACCACCCGAAGCACAATCAAAAATATTTTCTGATAGCGATTCCGACATTTTTAAAGCTTGATAGGAATGGTTTAGCAGAGAAGTTTCGGATTGGGATTTGTTGGGTAAATTGTGTATTTGAGGTAGGGCTTGTGTGGCGGAGGAGACGGAGGAGGAATTGGTGTTACTGTGTGAAGATGTATTCTCATTGCTGCTGCTGCTATTGCTACCACTCGCCTGACGATGTACAATAACATTAACCATTTGCGAATCTACGCTGCTCTGATGGGAATGATGTGCAAGAATATTTTTTTGGTGTGGTTGCTGCTGCTGTTGTTGTTGTTGCAATTGTTGTAATTGTTGCGGTTGATTACCACAGGAACAGCTGCATTGGCACGTTGTTAAAGTTGGAAGAAGTGCGGCAGGAGGATTTGCATACTGATGTTTTTGCTCCATCTGAAATTGTTGCTGTTGTTGTTGTTGATAATATTGTATATAGTGATACTGGTGCGAAGGCGGGTAAATAACATTGTCCATCGAACTGGTCAGGGATGGATTTAATGAAGATCTGTTTAAAGTATTCGGAATATTAATGGGTTTCCTCTCCGCAACGCCACAATTATCCAATTCCATTTTGTTTACCGCTGGCTGTTTTTGCTTATTTCCGCTTATTTTATCTTATATTACTGGATGTGTAGGTTGAAAAAGAATTATGGTTTAACACGCACATTCACGATTAAATAAATGTTCATGCATAATTATGTGCATAAAAATATTCATTCATCATTTATTCATTTATTTTGTTTCGTAAAATATTTTCCGGAATACAGGCATAAATACTTACATACATACATACAAACAATATTACGCGTGTATAAATAAACAATGAACTACTGTTCTTTGGCTGAGTAGTACACCAAACAAGATACATGGGTTAAGTATCTCAAGTTAAGCCAGATGTATCTTTGTATGTTTTTCTGTTCGGTAGTAAGTACTTGCAGCAGAGTAAGATTAGTAAGGAGTTATTAGTATTAATGGGTTTGGGTTCTGTTCAGTTTTTCCGTTTGATTTTTAAGAGGCTACCAAACCGGTTTCTCCCTTTTTGGTCGCTTGTGTTTTCTGTTGCTTCGTTGAAAAATACGAGTTTTCAACACAATTCCTTAACAAATTGAAAAATGTTCATTTGCAATTGTATTCCTTGAATTTACACTAATTTCTTTCTTAAAATAATTAAATTTTATGATCATAAATTGTATTAGTGTTGGAATAGAACTTGGTTGGCATACATGCATCATTATTATAATTACAGTAATACACACAATACAATACAATGCAACAATATAGACAGACACATTTAAAATAATATGGAATTGCTTTGCCCGCAATGTTAAGTCATGAACAGCTCTTGAACAACTAATTTCTACATGCAAAGATTCAAAGATCCCTCAAAAAGTCTCACCTATCCCGAATTAATTGACTTAAATTAGAAACTCTCTTTATTATCTTTCAGATACAATTCTTGAAACATGAATGAATGAGAGTGAGTCATTCGCAATGCGCGCATACGTTTCATAAAGACCACCTCCTTCTAACTTATGTACTGAAGATCATACAACAGTGTCAATTTAGCGTTTTTTTTTTGTTACTTCTGCTTAACACGATTCAACGATTTTTTACATCAGTTAAGCTGTTAAATGCGACGCCTGCATAGCTATTTAAATCAGCTGATCCGTCCGAAGGCCGCTTATGACGCTTAAAACCCTATCGGCATTTTCCTCTGATTTCATTATCTAAAATGTCGTCTATAGTATCTTATCTGAGCTCAGTTCAAAATAGAACGGATTCATCTAATATACAATATGCAGTGAGGGTTAACGGAAATAAACCATTCTGCAATTTTTTGTATAAGAAAATGTTAATTTTTAATGATTTGGAGACGGAAACTTGCCTTTTTTACCTCTATGGATCCGCGTACCGTTAAATATTACTAATTGCTTTTAAATTGCTGGGTTGAAAATAATACCTTGTCGACCTATCTGCATTTATAGCAGAGTTTAAATATGCAGCAGTAGCAACGTCTTTGTTATATACTACTATGCAATGAATATAAAACTTTCTCATTTTTCATCATTGTGCTACAAGAAAAATCAATTCTAATTGTTCGAGTTGATACTAAAATCGTAACTCCTGTTTGTAACTTCTATTAGCAGGCACGAACATTTGGACAACAATCCAAATATTTTTTTGGTGCTCTAGCAGTACACATCAAACAAATTTTCGTTGCTTTAACTGCGAGTATCTGTGATTTGATAATTTTATTGTGTTCGTCTTGTAGTATACATTACACACATACAGGCACACACACATACAATACAAATTAACATCTTACAGCTACTCGCAGTTAAAGGAAGGATTATTTGTTTACTGCTGTTCGCAGCAGCACTTAGCAAATTACAAATAAACACCAGCGATATAAATTAAAAACAATTCGCGTGTGCTGCTAGAGTACAATGCATTTTTTTTTTAATATTGTGAAACATAGACTGGTATGTGTGTACTGATAAAAATTGCAAACTATCGATGCAAGTTTTAAAGTAATTTGTGAGCACAGTACAACAATTTGTAGCAACAAAATTAATAGAAATTAAAAACTTCGCATATTTTTGACATGACGATTGATAAATATGCAGATTTTATAGAAAATGTTGACTAACATAGCAGCAATTATAAACCCTGATTTATACTGAGTTATAAATTATTTAGAAATTAGGCACTTATCTTCTGCAGCGTTGTATAAAAAATTGTAAAGAAAATATTATGATCTTTAAGAGAACAGGAAAATAGGTCCTGCTCAAAAACAATACAATTTACAACTGTACTATACCACATATGATTGAAAAAATGAACTGCCGGTTTCCTAAACTGTTCTTAATGCCGAATTATCTTGAAGCGTTTTAAGCGCATTTTCTTGTTTGTTTGATTGGCACCACCTAAAAATCGCCTCTCTTTGCAATTATCTGCTTTAACTCAACTTCTTACTTTTAGTTCGTTCGAATAGACGATGTCTCTTTAGTTTTTAGTAAATGAAAAAAATCATTCCTAGTCCCATTCTTGGCCAGTCAACAGCCTCAGTTCTCTTTGTATAATTTTTCTTTTTGTCTTTCTTTGGCATCTTTTATAAAAACTTTGTTTCGCACTCTTTTAAGGGAAACCTTTTTAAATCCAGTCTTTTGTTTTTAGTTTCTGTTCAGGTACCTAATGAATTTGCTTAAGGAATAAAAGGTAGGTTTCATGATTGAAAACAACCTGTGTATTTTATCCGCCTTCTGTCTTTGTAGTTGTTTTAAAATGCACCTTTGCTTACCTGTCCGTATTGTAAATTTTCCGTTGCCCGTGTTTTCATTCTCATGAGCGTTGTCATGAAAGTTGTTAAAATTATTTTGATTAATTTTAAATCGGTTCTATTAAGGGGAAGTCCATAAGCACATACCAGCAAAGATATGAAAATATCTCGGTATAAAATTTCATAAACTTCTTAAATCATGTAAAAATCGTGTTAGCGAAATCGAAGTTACTCAATAATAAAAGTTTATGAGAAAAATTCGAAACTTTAAATGTTCAAAGGCAGGCACTTTTGTACGGTTTTCCGATCTGGTTTAATATTTTTCCGATATTAATGAAAGAGTCTGAAATTTTAGAACGATCATTTTTAGGGTGCAGTATTGGAAAACATTTTGAATCCTTTTCAAAACGCTACTCAAACAAACGTATTTGTGTATAAGAAACACCTATTGGCCCTCATCAGAAAAATTTCAGTTGGTCGAATACAATTATTTATCGCTAATGAATCTCGAGCGTTCAACTTGAACTTTTCAATTAGACACACTTATTCAAAAAGTCTTACAGGAACACATACATACCTATGTAGAGGTTGAATAAAATCTTTTATCTTACATTCGCATATACGAGCATATTTTCTGTTTTCGTTTCAGTTTTTAGTTTTAAAATAGTTTTAGGTAAATTCAGTTAAGGAGATATTCTTCCAAGCCTTGAAAATCCCGGCCAAGGGCGTGCCAAACTGATTTGGTGGGTGTGCTTGATGTTTGAAGATGTTACCTTCTAGTCTAATCTTCTCTTTATTACCGCTTTCATTTGTAAAATTATAACGTTTTTAAAAAAGTCGGCTCAATAAATTTTAACATTAACATTAAGCAAACATTTGAAATTAAAGTTCATATATTAAATTCTTATTGCTAATCTTAAAAACTTAATTATTTTTTATTTTACTGAAAACTTGTTTTTCAATGCACTGAACGAAATGTTCTCTTAGTCCCATAATGTCCTGAACATTTTTATGTAATTGTAAATTTGAATCAACTGAGAAATTAATTAATACTTTTGTCTATTTTATTAATGTAGGGTGAATATCAAAGCAGACCGCTAACTTTATGGTGCCCTTTTCGACCCCCTTATTAGCTCGAATTGATTTCAGGCAACCGATGTGTAATTTACGACATCTTTACACTCATTCGAGTCTCGTCCTAGCACTAGCCTTTGCTCTTGGCTGTGCCTTCTACCATGGCATTCACATTTAACAAGTGTCTCCCCGTGGGTTCTACGCCTTTTGCTAGCCAGTGCTGGACATTCACGTACAATGTGCGCTACCATGTCAGACTCTTCCTTAGGATTATCTTTGAAAACTAACCGGTCAATAAACACCGAAGTTCCAACAGAGAAAAAACTCTCCAACTCTTACAAGGTTTCATTGCCCATCCGTATCAAAATGAATCTTTCGGTCCACTGCCTTAGAAGTATCTTTGAAGACTAAGCCGTCTACCCCTGGCGAGGCATTCTTGTACATCTCTTCCGGAGTTTCTGCAGAGACGAATATCTTCGGCTCGTGCGAGGCTCCATATGCACAAAGAGCTCCATATGCACGGGTAAGTCTTTAATAAAACTAGAGATAGACTGGACATATGTATGTGAATTGAAAATAGCCTTCGGTGCATAGGCCCAAATAAAACGCATTTTTTGTTATCAGTCATAAAAATACTTTAATTTTTATTTCTTAAAACAACAATTTTTCTTTTATTTAATTATTTATTTTATCATCTAATTACATTATTCCAAATATTAAACGGCTAGAATTCAATATCAGCATTGGTTTGGTTTAAAGTTAAAATTAATTAATTTTATAAACTAATTTGATTTTCAACAGGATACTTATTAAAGTTTTTATTTTTAAATAGAAACAAATTTCAGATAAAGTTTTAACCTTTTCTAAATGTAAAAAAAATGTCATTGAGTTTTATGCACTATGGTCTTGAGGTCAGGCTACTAACACTCTATTATTAAAATTAATATGAAATTAATTTAAAGACATTTACAATAGATTCTTGATATAGAGTTTTGGAACGATGACCTTGTCAGGTTTGATTTGAAGACAAACGGGTTTCTGAACGAACGAAACTTAACAAGGGATGACGGAAATTCTTTCAAAATTCTACACATTTACAATAGTTTAAGCTGCGTTCATTTATTTAAATAAGTACATTGATTGCTACAATTAAATCGTCAGATATACATACAAATTTATATACGATTAACAGCAAGTTTCTTAAAAAAAAGGTTCATATAAATACGACTTCGAAAGTGAAGAACAGTTCGCGATTACTATGTTCTGACATGCACTTTAATTACGCATTTTATTTTTTTTTATTCACTTATTCATTTCAGTAATATACAGCTTTTAAGGCTAAAACATAATGTATTACATAGTTATAGCGTATAACTTTAAGGAAAAACCTGGATATCTACAAAAATATAATAAAGAATTAGGAATAAAATTACAACCAAGGCAAGGTAGACTCGCACGCGAATTCGAAGTATTTTCGGCTTCTTGGTTGATGTCAAATTTCCGGTTCCAGTTTAAAAAAAGTACTCAGTACTCGGCTACTCAGTAGCCATAACAAACAGAAAGCGACGGAAAAAAAAACAACCGCACGATTACAGAAAATGCACCACCCGAAGAAGGGTAAAAGAAGAAAAGATTACGACAGTAAAATATAGCAGAAATTTGTTTAAGTAATCAGGAAATTAAGGCAATTAATACCTTCATTGAGCTCAATTTACCATGCAAGAACTAATTTAATAAATTGAGCAATTAGTACTTATTTGCACCATAAATTAAGTCAAATTCCTCATACAACCCTCGTTGAGTGAGAAGAGAAAATTTAATACATTGACAAAATTAAATGTGATGAATATGAAAAGAAGTGAAAAGAAATGGATGGATTATGGATTATTCACACAAACGCCACAATTTTCACAGATTCAAAAAGTTGACAAGTCAGATATGAAAAACATGTCGTCTATTATGAGCTTAAGTAAACACACGTCTATTCTCTTCATCTTTTTAGTATAAGAAAATAAATGTAGGTGTAACATAGAAGTTATGTAACATACATATGTAGCTGTTACAATATTATGTTATTATGAAATCCAAAATATTATATTGTATACACATACATGTACATAACATACATACATGTGTATATTGTTTAATTAGTTTTAAGACACGGTAACTGATTTGTTTTTTAACTTTATAATTTGGCAAACTTTTAAACAAATGTGGCAAAAATTATCCAAACTTCAATTAAGTAAAATATCTACTAAGGTAAGTGTGAATAACAGCTGCATACATATTTATATTAGTTCGTATATTTACAATTATCCTTTAATAAAAACAATTAAGTCTAATAATATTTAAAAGCTAAACATGGCACCGTGAAATAACTCCCAAGGCGTTTATATTATCGAATTAATATTATTATATTAATATTTTATTGCTAGGAAATAACTCTTTAACTCTTAAATAAAATAATTCCCAGCAAAATTTTTTAAAAATATTTCCACTGGGATTTATTTACTTTTTGTTGGGAATTATTTTATATCTCTTAAAATAAATTTTTTAATCCCAGCAGAGTGAAAATATTAAACAAAAGGAAAGGGAAATGCTTTGCTCCGATCCAGCTTTAACTTTGGAAGCGGAAGTATTGAGGTTTGTTTAATAAAACAACACACTTTCGAAGCTGTTGTTCTAGAAAATCTTTATTTTTAATAGTTTGAGGAAATAATCCGTACTGTTCTGTATTCCGAATCCGCAATATTTTCTTCGAAAGTGGAAAGTTCCGAATGTGTTAGCTGTTCTGTATTCCACTTCCGAATAATTTCTTTCGCTTTATTTGTAATAAAAACGGTTGGCGAAATGAATTAGAATGAGGCTTTGTTTAATTAAAACTTTTTTTTTAAATGTTAAAAGGACAATTTGGAGGAAATTGGCTTCTGAACCTAAGCGTAAATATGTGTTTTCATAAAGATTTTCTAATAATTTCGAAAATAACCAAAATGTGAAATGCAAAATAGCTAATTTCCGAACTATTCAATTCCGACTGTTTTAATAATGCCACTCGGAATACATAAGAGAGACAAATATACTACTTTTCCCCTCCCGGATCGGTATTCCACATTTTTGTCATGGGATATATGTATATTTTTTTTTGGGAGTTATTTAATTTCCCTAGGGACTCATTACATATTTCATTTTGAAAGGACTTTCAAATATTGGAATTTTTTTTTATTATTTTTTATCTTTGCGAGTTATTTCACTTTTAAAAGTTGGAAATTAATTAATTTGGAATTTATTTCTCGGTACCGCAAACAATACTGTCGATGTCTTTTGATTTGCTGGAGTTCTTTTTTTTCGGTTTTATAATTTCATGGACGATAATTTTTGCAAACAACTTTCTTAATTTATAATTTAATTGGCGTTTATGTCTTCGTTGCAAGTATTGTGACTTTCGGGTTCGGACAATAGTGGAGACCAATTGGCATTAAGCTTAACAATTTCTAAATCTTTGTGTAGCTGGTGTAACGCAGGGATATCACTAATTAATTGAGGGCTAGCTGCATTTAATACCGTTAATATATTCTCCAACTGATTTGCATAGATGCGTAAACGTTCATTTGATGGGTATTTTATATCACCTTGATTTATCTGGGAGGTCTAGGTAAAAAAAAAATACAGATGGTTTAAATTAGTTTTTTTTACAATTATTTTGACGACTTACTTTTAACTCTAACAGTTTTGTCATAAATTGTTGTATTCTTTTATCCTCTAATTGTCCATCTGCTTGCCACATTTTAAGGAGATTAATAATACCACCGATATCATCCTGTTTGTCAACTGTTTCCGGTTGTAAAGTCAAATTCAAAACGGGTAACTGAGGGAACTCAGTGCTGGGCGATAGCTTGCGATAATTACTACACAACGTACTCAAATTGCAGATGTCCTCGGTTAATCGCTATTTTTTTGGGGGGGTACAATTTATTTAAATGCTAAATTTATTTTTTTATCTTATCGAAATTGGGATCTCTTCTCTGTATGTTAGTTTAGTGAATTGTTATGAAAAGTCATATTGGTTACAACGATGAATGGTGGTGAGTGGTGATGGAGGTGACGGCAAAATGGTTATTTTGATGGTCATGGTTTTGATATGGATTGCATTGCAAAAATGTTCAAGAGTTATTGAATGGTTGGTTTATTATGCAGAAAATTCAGTCATTCAGTAAAATTCAATGCACTAAAGATTTCTATGATAAGAGATTTTATGGGAAATGCAATTGGTTCATTTTCGTACTACTGTGTTATAGTTTTTAAGAAATTTTAGCAAAAATACAAATCAAAATTAAGTAACAAATATTCAATTAAAAAATTAAACACTTTACCCATCTATAGAATTTACTGAGTAAAAGCCGTAAAAGAAAACATGCGATAAAGGAAGAAACAAACAAAATAACTAATAAAAATATGGTTTTAGAATTAAAAAACGCCTGTTGAGTTGAGGATCTAAAACTACATAAAGGGTGTTTGTTTAAGCGTATGGATTTAGAATTTCATTAAAACACTGACGAACTTAAATTATGCAAAATGTGATTGAGAATTTAATAAATTTTCAAGCAAAAAAACGACGAAAAGTGAGTGGTTTTCAATTCCACAAGGAGGAGAAACATTAGACGACAACGCACTACCCAAGGAAAAACAAAATATTCGAAAAACATTTAATACAATTTGAATTTTCAAGGAGGCTTGGACTGAAAGGAATAGATGTGGAGGTACTCATAATTTCGAGTATACTCGTCGTGAAGATAAAAAAAAGTCGCATTCGTATTCGAATCAACAGTAATTGTTTCCCCTGAAAAAGGGCAAATAAAAATCTTCTAAAAAAATGTACATTTTAGAATGTTTGTTAGTCTGGCAACCTTATTTATTTTAATTCACAATCATAATTGCCACTTTTATAGGCAGAAACTACTCTGTTTATGTCGAGTATACTCGTTTTCGCTGGAAAATTTAAGCAGGCAGAACAAGTTTTTCACAAAAAAGAAAATTAAACAGTTAAAGGGATAAAGAACAGTGAAATATGTATCTACATTCATGTTGATTTCTTTGCCACAAACAAATTTAATGAAAATATTTTTTTTTTAGTTTTCTAGGTAAAACTAATAATGGTTAAAAGAGTGCATTCATTTATTTGAGAAAGAATTTCTTATGGTTCCAATAATTGACTATTTTCATCAATTGAAGAGGCCTAATTTTTATTAGTTATAATTATCGCGAGTTTACTGTTCATACTGAATTGCATTAAATAATTACTATAATATTTATAAACATATAAGGCTGTTGAAATATTTATAAAGAAAAACCAACCAAAATTAAATGTAAAATAAAAAGCAACGAGTCCAAAAAATTTATTTTTATTAAAAATCAAAAATAGTTCTTAGGTGCATAAAGTATTATACATAAAATTAAATTTGGAAACTATATTTGTAAAAAATACTTACATATATAATACACATATTTAAGTTACAAAAGAAAGGAATTTGCATAATAAATTAAATATTAAATATCTACTTGTATGAAATGATATTGTGAAAGATAATTAAAAGGAGACCAAATGGAAGAATCCATATAAATGAGAATAAAAAAAATGACCAGGTGAAATCGTTTACAAAAAAAAACTATTTTGATAAATAAAAAACATTTTTAATACTTGCAAACAGTGTATATGCATACATATGTATGTATGTATGTTATATAAAATATCGTATAAATTAAAGAGGAACAGTGGAAAACTAGCGGTAATGTGAAAGAATACATGTATCTATGTATAATCTAATCTAATTTACATATGAAATTATAATTATAAATTAAAATTAAACAAAATATTTAAAATCTTACATCAATTTCATTTCGGTGACGTTGTATTTCTGCTTTGGTATTTGATAAATCATTATTTTTAACCATTAACTCTTGAGTGGCATCCATCAGTTCGTCCTGAAGTTTAACATTAACATCTTGTAGGTCTTTAATTTTTTCTAACATGTCTTCCTTGTTCTGTTGCAATTTATTTCTATAGAAAATTTTACAGTTTAAAATTAAGCTACACATTTTGACAAGTTTTAGTTGCCACTTACTTATCTATAATTAACTGTTGGATACAATTATCATTGTCCAATTGTATGAGCCGCAGTACTTTCAATAATTTTGTTACTAAACTATCTACCTCAATTACCTGGTCCACGACAGCTTGAGTAACCGAATACTCAACCAATGAGGGCATTTCGGCGACAGAGTCATGACAACTCATTTCTTCTGTACAACTGGGCTGGTCACTAAAAATGAAGAAGTTAAAATGCTCTTATACCTAAATACTTTTACTTTTTCTTTTTTATTTACTCTAAATGGAAATTCCTTTTGTGCACATTCAACGCGTTTACTTGTGATTCCATGTTCTGTCGATTGACAATGGCTTGCGAAAGATTTTGCAACGATTCATCGGCTGTTGTAACATTGTGAATTTCCGAAGGTATTTCAATTTGTGATATCATGCCCGTGCACGACGAAACCATATTATGCGAGTGAGAATCTGGCATATGTACATCCTCTAGAACATTGTCCATCATGAGACAGGGTTCCGTTTCCGAGTCCAACATTTCTGTAGAATCTGAATCGTCTGTGGGATGGAAAATGAATATTGATTACACGCTTCATTTAAACTAAAATCGAACAATTTATAGAGTTAGTAAAGTCTATTACTTATTCCCCTTTCACACTATCGTACAAATTGTTCGATTATTCTTCGACTTTTGCAGAAGAGAAAGAACTCTTATGAAAATCGTTCTTACTGTCAAAAATTTCAAAATCAAAATATTCTCCTTACACTATTTATCTACGAAACTGCACTTCCGTAAAAATACAATTCTGATAAAGAAAAAAGTCCAAGCTTTTGAGAAAATTAATAAAAACATTGTCAGCCAAACTGTTAACTTTCCATTCGTATTTTTATCAGATTGCTTTCACACTATAATACTTTCTCATTTTAAATGACATTTTGACAAGTCAGTTTAATCAATTTAGCAAGACGAAGTTACTGACGAAGTTCATTTCTAAATGCTTAGACTTTTCATTTTATCAGGGTTGTATTTTTACAGAAGTGTCATAGTGTAGACGAACAGCGTAATAAGAATATTTTGCTTTTTTTATTTTTTAGATTTCTTTTTGAAAAAATTCAACGAAAATCTTAGCAATTGTATAATAGTGTGAAAGGGACTTAAGAACATAAATTCTGAAGTAAAAGTACCGAAATTCGCTTCTACCCACCTGCATTATTCTCACTATGTTGTTGATTATTATTCATATGGCTTTTTACCATCAATTGATTGCTTTGGTGAATAAGAAGGGATCCGCCACCACCACTGTCCCCACCAGAAGTTTGTCGTTTATTATTATGTCTTACTAGCAATCGTTTGCCGGAGTGCGTTGTGGCATTTCTTATGGCACTTATTACAGCCGCTATGAATGATTGATTCCTTTGTGGTGATAGCGAACCATCACTGGCCGAATTCAATTGGAAGTGCGCATGATGATGATGATGGCGATGATTTGCAGCCTGCGAAAAATTTAGATTTTGTGGAGGTTGCTGCGTTTGAGTTACTTCGTAGCCATTTGGCATTAATTTTGCGGAGGTTTCACAATCCAATGAAGTTTCACCACTGGCACTGGCACTGACACTTGATTGCATATCATTTTGAAAGCCAATATCCTGTAATAACAAGAAGTTAATTTGCATTATCTCTATTGTTTGCATGGTGGCTTTTAAAAGAATTTGTAAAAATAACAAGCTAAAGAAAGAATTTTTGTTTGCTTAATTTTATTGTTAATATATTTTTGCTTAACGAACTACATCAATTAATTATTTAATGTGATAATCAAATATGTGTTTTTATTTAAAAAAGAAATTCTTTTATAAATGAAAAAACTAGATTTTGGCTTCTACGCTGAATGAAAGCATGCGTTTTTAATTTATTACTCTATTTTCGTTTAAGTAATTATTGTTGGTTTTCGAATTTCAAGCTTAAAAGTCCTTTAAAGCAAAATATGAAATTGTTAAACCCACCCTACTTAATCTTAAGCGACAGTGTCAGTGCAAGACTTGTTCATCTTCACTGCTGCTTTGCTGTGAAAAAGGTAACGAGATAAACAAAAATTCTTCCATTATTTCAAAAGTACGGCTGGTATTAATTTTACTAAAATGAATTTTTTTTTCAACTACGAATTCAATCCTGTATGTTTTTTTTTCTAAATTAAAATATAAAAAGGGCAAAGAAATGTTTGAAAGTGATACAGAGGAACATATGTATTTCCTATTTGTTGTATCGCCCAAATAGTTAAAGTGAAAGTAAATTAAATGGGATCTAAATGTGATTACATCGTATTGATTTAAATGTCTTCGCACTAAATTCCTACTGTCTGGATTTATTCGTTATTTTATTAAATATTTTACGCTTTTCCAGTCCATATCCTTACGATGATATTGCGAAAAATGCATGTTAAAGCTTGAAAGAAATATTAAAAAATAGTTCTTATTTTGGGAGTTTTCAACAAATTTTACTTAATTAACATGTTTATGAAATACAAATTGGATTGCCAGCACTGTCGCAATAAAACCAGCTGATTTCGTTCATGAATTCAGTTCGAAAATGCAAATAGGCCATTTCACAGGCCCACTTAAAATTTCATGGCAAACTGATTATTTTCTTTTTCACAAGAGTCTAAATGGCATAGAAATAGTTTGGCAATTGTTTCTTTTACTGCTTCATTCTTTACCAGAAGCTTTTGTAAAACTTGTCTCATCCTGTCTCATCCTGGTTTTTAGCTAGTGTCTAAATTGTACATTCAGGGTTGCATTTGTCATCAATCATAGACATGTTCGTACCTCTAAGAAGACCACATTGTTATTTTCTACAAAAATAATATACCTTGTTTTCAACTCTATAACTCCATCATATTATATTAGTCTTGATTTTTCTTCGCGCCTAGGTAAAGGCAAACCAGTTCAGTACCTTTTCTCCTCTCAATAGCTATTGACGAGCTTCAGTCTTATCAATAATAACATTTTTGAATTTTTCCTAAAACTAATCTTCGTTTACCCACACCGCACAATTTGCGGTAATCGTTCGCAGTTTCATTTTCGGACATACCTCCAAATCCTGTTCGGATATATTGTATGAAAACACTAATTGTTCCACCAAATTATCTAAACGTGCATGCAAACCAGACAAAGCAGCAGTAGCTCCGGAAACTGAGGAATTTTGTTGCGTGATCAGATCTTTTGTTTTAGATTCCAAAGCAGCATATTTTGTTTGCAACATTCGATTTTCTTGCCTAGAAAAAAAATCGATATTAAAGAAATATTTATAAATAAGATACGAAGTATCTTTCTTTATAGGTCTTTGCAAAAAAAACCTATTTTATACATTCGCATAAAGGTAGAATAACCACTTACCTTCTCTGTTCATTTAGGCGTACTAAGTGCCTGCATTCATCTCTTAATACCTTCACTTCCTCATCTTTACTGGCTAATTGTTGTTGGCATTGTTGATAGTCCGTTTCGAGGTCCTTGAGAGCATCGCACATAGCAGCCTTTTCGTGTTGCAAGAAATCATGCAACTCACTAGATTCCTGTTCAATTGCAGCCTTTTCTTGCATTAAGCATTCTTGTTGCATAAGAGATCTTTCCATCTCTGCTTGCAATGATCTACATAATTTTCTCAATTGGCCAATTTCGTGCTGGCGCTCGATAAGTTCATGTCCCGACAATTGAATCTGTGATTCCAGCATTAGCAGGCTATCTTGGTTTGATTCACTGTCATCGGAAGTGGGTGTTCCGGCATCCAAGATCTTGCCGTTACCAGCTACGCGTGCCAGGTTTAAAAGACTCATAACCTTTTCGGTATTCAAATGTAATTCCTTTTGCATCGATAACTTTTCCTCACGTTCTCTTTTAAGTTTGATTGTTAAATCCTGCTCACGTTGGGTATAAGTTTTAAGCTCATCCCGTAAACGTTCGATTTCTTGATCCCTTATCTCAGCTTGAGTTTCCTGATCCTTCTGTTCCAACGATTCTATAGGACGAGCGGCAGAAGCTATGCCAGCAAATGCCTTTTCTATGTCACTGTTAGTCAAGGCAGTTTGACAGGCCGTTTCATGATAAATTATAGTTTTGCAGGAAGGCATTTGAGGTTTTCTAAAGGAAGATGTTTTGGCTAGGCTTAATGATGAGGTCACGCTTTTGTGTTGTGTTGGTGTGCTATTAGAACTTGTCGCAAGGGAAGAACCCAGGCTTTTGCGTGAAGTCATGATAACTGCTGAGTTCAGTCGCGATTCTCTAGTAGTGGAATTACTTCTTGAACTGCGTCCAGTAAGATCCTCCACAGACTTTTGTTTGCGCCTTCGAGGCAAAGTGCCATAAGGACTAGACGAAGAGGATTTAATTTCCATGCTAGCCATCATACTAGAACGCATCTTTAAAGAAGATAAATCGGGAGTAACGGATAGACCTCTTCTGGCGCCCATTGATCTAGAGTTACATACACCGGGCCACCGACCATCATCGGGGGTTGACGGAGTACGAGCCCGGCTTAAGGAGGGAGTACGTTGTATTAAACGCTGCATACTCATGGAAGTAGTGCGGCTTAGTTGGCTGGGTAATGTTTCCGGTTTTTGCGGTTTCGGCTGTGGTGTTCGAACTTGGACATTGCGGTAAGACGCTGAACAACTGTTATTGGTCTTTGAAGTTTCGTTTATTTTGTCGCTTAAACGTTCCCGTATCTGTTGAGCTGTACCCGGAGTGGGTCGAGGCAATGACATGGCCCGCTTTAAGCCACTTAAACGAGGACGGTTCTGCTGTTGGGCAGGAGTGGAAACAACGGTTACTTCCTTCGATGAACTCTTAGTTTTCATTATAAGGCTTTCATGCATTGATGGCTCAAACATAGCCACTTTTTTCTTAACATTATTGTGATTGTTCGCCCTACGTACGGCCAGTGTAGTTGGCCCTGCTATGGAACTACTCTCACTGCCATTCTCACTGCAACATTCGTAATTGTTTGAAGATCGACAGCCATTTATGTTGTTACCTGCCAAACTATGATGAGGTTGCTTCAAATCATATGCATCTGAACTGCAGCTAATCATACTCGAATTACAGGATAGATTTATACCCTGTATGGTGTCATCCAGTCCACCCTGAGAACTGCTGGCATAACCACCACTCTGATTACTCAAGGCCCGCTGCAATGTAACATTAACATTGTGTGAAATTTCTACTCCACTATCGCTGCCATCACAATAGTTTTGTCCAATAGCGGCATTAAGACCGGCATCTAGTGCATAATCCGCATCTGCATTGATTTTTAGGCCATTCATTTTTGAGTCTAAAATATCTTCATAAATGGCCGAACAGGGCCGATCCATTTTCTGGACTTGTTGGGCTTCATTATCGTAATAAGTAGACAGATTTTTTTCAATGGAACTATTAGTGTCTTTGTGTTTTGAGGATGTTGTGCTCAAATCCTGCTCCATATTCGGATTAAAAAGTATAGCGGACATGTTTCACTTTCTCTCTCTCTCTCTCTTTAAGTTCTATTCATATTAACTCGTTGGATCTGCAAATAAAGAATTTTTGTTAACGCAATAATAGAATAATTCTGAAAGCCATCAAAGGTAATGAACATGAGTATGCACTTGTTTTATTATATTTTTTATTGACCGTATCTCGCTTTGTGACCGTATTCTCGAATTGTTGTTGCAGGTCAGTGTCTGTGTATATTTTGCACCAAATGCGTACATGGCCTGCCAGCGAAACACATTTGCTGTGCGTAAATTAAAATGAGACATGAACGCAATCTTTCCTAACGCCAAAAATATTCAAAGTGCTTTTAATAGATATTCTCTTATTCATAGAAATTATATTTACACATTCTTCAGAATTGTCAACAACAGATATAAATATCACATATGATCATAAAGAACGAAAATTAGGAAGTCCTCAAAAATGTTGGCATATGTATGTGTGTGTGTAGCTTCTGTTTTATGAGCTGCATTAATGTACACACATGGACATGTATATAGTATGTACATGTAATTTGGTTTTTCGGTCAAGTTAGGCAGTTGATTGGGCCAATAGCTTTTAGCTAATAAAACTACTAAGAAGAAATTGAACACAATGGCAAATTTTATAAATCAACAACAACTGCAAAGCAGGCCCTAAAGTGCAGCCAAACAACAAGTGAACTACATTCGCTGCGAAACCCTACAACAAGTAATACGTAACAGTAGTGACGATTGAGAACTGCCAGGGCAGTTAATGCCAATGGATGCAATTTTCAGTAAAATGTTGTAACTTCTAAAATAATTTTGTGTCTCCTTAGTATTAGAACACTTTCAGTACCTCTGGAAATGCAACAAAAACGTTTGGATTTCCAATTAGTGGAAACATATTGGTTAAGTAGTTAAGAGTTGTGCATAAATCATTAATAATTCATCTTAACTGTTGGCACGCATTATTGTCAAAATTCAATTCGATGTTTTCGCTAATATTTATAGGTTATATAGAAGGCGAATGCTATGGCTACACTGCTGTGGCTAGACTGTAGCTCAGCTGTTTTAGTGATTCAATTGTAGTGTAAATGTCATGCCGTATAAAATCGACCTTTTTAAAACCAAAAACATTTGTGGATTCTTCTATGAAAGCAAGTTCTTTTTTCCTAGCGGATTATTTTTACTGTGACTATCCCTTCCAATTTTACTCAATGCATGATTTTTTTTGTAATTTTTTCTTTTACAACAATTATTTACGACAAGAACGTAAAAAGAAGCACAAACAAATGAAATCAGGTTGTTAAATGAATTGAGTTCATAAAAAGATTATTACTGCTGTGTGACTTTTGTTTTTTTTTTCAAACAAAGACATCAACAAATGCATACAATGGATTTACTTGCAAGTGTCGTTTTTTTTAAATTTAATATTCATTTATTTATTTATTTATACAAATGTAAACCACTAATAATACTAGTGAGATTAATTACAGACACATACATACGTATGTGTGCATGCGCATATTTCAATTTAAATTTTAAGGAATTTCGTCTGTTAATGTAAATTTTGTATTTCAAAATCTCTTATGGAATTTTCAATTACTGGAAATTCTTATATATTCCATTCCTAGTTAATGGTTTTTACAACCAAGTAAACCCAAGAATATTTGTCGAACAATACAAAAATGGTTAAAATATAAAAGTTCATCATAAATTCTTGCACACATTGAAATAGTTCTATAATATTTTTATGCTAATAATATCGATTTTTGATGGTGTCAACAAACAAGAGCGATTTCCTGCAAACCGTAGACAGAAAACCGAAATTTTCAGGAGTGAGGAAAACAATGAAATTAAAAATTAAAGAAGCAGTAAGATATTCTAAGAACGGAAAAAGGATAAAAATAAAAGTCGATCCCATACAAGAAGTTTTGTGTGTGGGACCTTTCTTTAATTTGTAACGTTATTTATTTTCAACGTATATTTTTTTAGCCATATTTTCAAAATTTTTCGCAATTTCTCTTCTTTCCTATTAAAGTAGAACATGGAGATAAATAGTTTTGACAAACAATGTTCTCTTGTATTGGCGTGTAGTTCAAAACGGTTTATGAATTGTTTTCAACTGAAAATTTTGAAAACTTATAAAATTTGTAGAAATAACACCGCATGTAAGACAAATTTAATTTATTTTTGTTTCTGTCAAGACATTTTATGTTACAGCGACAACGAATGCTCTTACTTGCATAACTTATATCGTTTGCTTTGTATATGGAGTAGCTTGTTTTCGGAAGGGAGGTAGGGTAAGTTGTGCATGAGACCAAACCTTTTGAACGCAACGCAAAAGAGAAAAATTGAATCGAAATCCCAATATGCCAATCTAATAACTTCTGGAAATTTTATGCTTATGTAATATCTCATGCACTTTAAATTAGTTTAAAGTACAAGCAAATGAATTAAAACACAACATAAAAAAGAGGATTTTGGGGAAAGAATAATTTTACCAGTTGCGTCATTAAATCACATGTAATATTTTTACATGCAAGGCTCTTGTTTGCTTATCTTTTTTTATCTTACCTTAAGCGATTTGGGTTTCCCCTTAATTAAGGATAAGTAATGAAGGGTGACCGAACGAAAAAAATGAGCCATGAGCACAATATCACGCTCAACATTTTCGACTGTTGGAGATAAATTAAACCTTTAAAATTCAAAATAAATTAAAAAATTCAAGTTACTTTTTGAACACCTCTTGCACATACATACATACCTACATACGAGTATGTTTCTTTTACGCCTATTAAAATTTAAAATAAATATATAAAAAAACATCCCAACTAAAAAAGAATCAAAATTAGCTAAAATGTTAAAGTGCGACATTTAAATGTCATCTCCGCAACAGGAACAGATACAAAAAAGAAATAG
Organism: Phania funesta; assembly: GCA_963932375.1. Taxonomy (NCBI): domain Eukaryota; kingdom Metazoa; phylum Arthropoda; class Insecta; order Diptera; family Tachinidae; genus Phania; species Phania funesta. The sequence continues at coordinate 91,373,166 of OZ010656.1, read as the reverse complement.
AAAAAAAGAAGTGGCTGTAATCATTTTACAGATTGAGACAAAATTCTCTGTGTGCAGCCACGGCAACAATAAAACTACACTGGCAACCAAAACTAAACGTTCCATTCTTACTTTTTCGTAAAATTATAAAATCTTTCACGCCATTTGTCTTGAAGCCATGTTATGGAAGCTTTACATTCACTAGTTATTTTAATAAATCACAGAGATTTAATGACAAATTCGATTTTGACGAGTAACAACCAATCATTTTCTTGGAACACTTTACCAAACTGCTGGACTATTTTCAAGGTGAAGAGCTATAATTTCAGTGGCCCCTGCATATACCTAATATACCTTTTGCTCTTGATATTGAAATATTTTCATTTCTTATCCAGTTGTTACGGATAGAGGGCAGGTATAAAGGTTATTACATTTGCTCGATTTAGAGACCCAATTCTATCTGTATGAAATATTTTGGGTCACATGTAATTATAAATCATTTGTTCCTCTAATTAAATTCGTAATTTTTATTAATAATAAAAATTACGAAATTTTTAGGTAACACCGCTACACAAAGGTAGCATTGTACAATTCAACACTACCATGGCTACCAAATGATCAGCTGGTACGGATCGTATGATGATGTGTCTGCGTGAGCTCCAGCCGATCAAGTATAATAGCAATGCGTATACAGTAGAGAAGTCAGTCAGCCTGTGGCTATCAAGGCGGTAAGACCTTCTTAATACTTCAGAATTTTATTCCACTTTATTATTTCAGTCTTTGGCAGACAGCAAATAGTTGGGCCAGAATTTTATTCGACTCAACTACTTGAAGCTTTATTATTTTAGAGTTTTACTCAACTTAATTAAGCTAATCTCTCGCGCCACCAACTGGTAGAGTGTCAGGCAAAAATTTTATTCGCCCTGACAAAAGAAGCCAGTGAGTAAAGTGACGCTATAGCACTTGGGCCAGAATCTTATTCGCCCCAATTGGTGTAGGCGAGTAGTGGATAGACACTTCTCAGGAGGTAAACGGTTAGGCCAGAATTTTATTCGCCCCAACAGAGTTTGGTCGGAGTTGAGTGAGCAGAGGAGACATCTCTTAGCTTCGGGCCAGAATTTTATTCTCCCCGACACGAGAGTCAATCCTTGTCCCTTCACCGAGAGCAGCATCCAGACGAAGAAAGTCCATCTGAGTGAGAGGCACAGAGTTTCTGGTACTGTCGAGTCAGGACAGAATATTATTCGCCCTGACAAGAGAGGCCAGAAAAGAAGTACTCTCTTACCATCGGGCCAGAATTTTATTCGCACTCGTAACGAATAGTGGCGATATCTTCTGTAAACGTCAGATGGTGTGCGAAGCTGATAATCACCTGCAGTAGTGATGCCACCTAATTAAATATGCCTTGGTTACAACAGTATGGCGAGCTGTTACCCGCGTCAATGGCAAACTTTGTTTGGTCGGATATGAGTATTGTAGAAATTACATACACAATGACAAACCTGTATATACCTTTCTCATTTTTGTGAAGGAAATAAAAATAAAGGGACATCACATCTCGAAAAAACCCTCAAAACACGTAATCCGGAAATCCCGAATGACCACGTTTTTGAATTGTGATTACAAATTTCAAATCCCAGGGCTTTTTAAAGTCTATCCCCATTAGCGTTCCTACTCCCCACACACATGTGCTAAATTGTGTTTAACCGTAAAATGTCATCAAAGAGCAACAACACTAAAATTAAAACATTAATTTTCTAAATTTTTATGTATGCAACGGTCTCGCATATGCATGAAGTCGGTGAAAAAAATATTTGCTGAATTCACAGACTATTATAAAGCCACTCGTTTTATAATAATAACATAGTATGATTGCTGTCACCAACACCTCATAATTTAGTATCATATCTCAAAAAACGATATAATCTTTTAATCAAATTTTACCACGAAAACAAAAAGAAGTGTAAAGTTTTAACATTAGAAACACTAGAACAGAAAAAACAACGTTAATGTAATTTAAATAACAATATAAATCAGAACAATAATCATAAAACAAATGGTTTTATTATTTTCGGAGGTTTTTTCTATAAAATATTAGGACATTAACACAATATGCCATCATAACATATTTTGTGAATTCGCTAAATAGTATTTACATACTACACACTTGTACGAATATTTAATTTGCCTTGTACTCGTGCGAGTGCTAGTATATGAACATAACGAACAGACGGGTATGAATTTAGATTTTTTTTATTTAGAACTGAAGTTTTACATTTCCGCCTCGTGGTCGATGCATGACAAAACAACTAAATTTGCGGTACGAGTGTGTTAGACTGTTGTGCCCTTTTTCCACACATCTTGAGCATTTAACCATAAGTTTTTGTGTAGGCTTCTACGTTTCTCACAAGTTTTTTTATTCCATTATTTCTATTATTTCTATTATTACTTACTAATGCGGTTACTTATTGTGCTGCTTGTATATTAATTTATTCACTTAAATTTTAATTTGAAGAGAGACAAAGACTTATAAAAGTAATCACAGAAATGTATTTACTGTGCACGTTTATGTACAAATAGCGTTGCCTAAAATACAAGAAAAAAAACAATATAAATATAAAAATACATAAAAAATTATTGTATTTTGATTCAGCCTTTCGACAACAAGATCTTTTACAAATACATCACGCGTAGCCCAAAACAAAGTGAAGACACATATTATTTTCATTTGGAAGCATTTATAAATGCTGCGACCTTATTGAAATATTAAAGGAGTAAATATCTTTTCCCAATAAATAATAGAGTATCATGGCGTAATACATACATACATATATAAATGTATGTGGATATGATTACACATGTATGTACAAGAATGTAGATACATACATGTTTATGCTTTTTAAGATGCTGCACTGTTTTTACAGATTTTTACGGCGTTTTATAGTCATTGCGTCGATACGTATTTTTTGGAAATTTTAAATCTCACGCCCACCCCCCACGAAAGTTATTTAATTAGTTTGTATAGTACCGCTATAAATTAGCCCGATTGGAATAGTGGGCGTGACTCCTCCCATTCAAAAGTTTGATTTATAAATGACAGACTTTATAAAAGATCTCTATAATTAAAAGCTTAAAAAACGGAATTTTACATATTAAAAATAAATAAAAATATTCTTCAAATTGAAAACAGCATAGGAAAATTCACAGTTTCAGCTGCATGTTGTCTTTTGTTTAACCGAACAATAAAAACAAACTCATTTCGGTCACTCTTCTCTTCCACATGTTTAACAATTTTATACAAAAAAAAGGCAGCTAGATAAAGAAGCACACGCACACACATGTAAACAGAAAGAAGTGAGCCTTTGTAGCACCGGCTTTATTTTACAACTATCAGAAAGTTGTTCTTTAAGGGAGCAATTAAGAAAATTGCAACAAAAAAAAAGAGCCGTGATTTTTTTTTTACTGTGACGTCGTTAAGAAACACACACCTTAACAGAGAAACGGAGTGTATGTAAGACTAAACAACAATAAAAATAAAAAAAATCGTTTGCAAAAAGTTTTAACTAAAAATATATTATGAAATTTAATATATGTTTCATGTGTGTGTATGTATGTACACATGTATGTATGTACTTTGTATATATTTTCATTCATTCAACAGATGTTTTAAAGAGCTAATTATTTTAAAGGAGTGTGAAATACTTATTATTATTATTATTGTTTTACACACTTGCATATAAGAATACAAACTTGTGTTGGGTTTCCAACAAAACAAAAATTCAAAGATGAACTTCCTACGCTTTAGCAAAGATGTGCAATTGTTACGCAAATTGGCCCACATAGTAGATACACACGTACATGCCGTTCCGGCTACTTAGGTATCTGTTGTACAAGGCTCTTGTTTTGGAAATGTAACAGAAGCTTCTTTTAAATAAATCTTATCAGGCAGCGCAAAATTGTGTACGGCAAGCGAAATAAAAATATAAGCAGGGGGAAGATAAATATCTTCTAGAAGTGTTATCAGGCAACGTACATAAATAATAAAAATCGAAAAATAATAGTTATAAGAAAATTATTATTAGACAAAAAAAATTTATATATTTATATGAGTTCATGACTATAGTCAATTGTAGACGACATATTAGCGACAGTCGTTAACTTGTCGTTAACGAGATGCGATAAACGATTAATTTAGTATTTTGTCATCCAGGTCGTCGTTATTGCTAATTTCTACTACGCTGCCGTTGAAGGCAATTTCAGTGACAAATTTCATGCGTGAAAATTTCTAAAACGTCTTCAAGAAATCATTAACAACATTTATCAACTACGACGGTCGGCCGACAGGGAATTTACATATGTACGAGTATATATGTATGTTTTGCATAAACAATTACAAACATACATATGAATGTATGTGCTAATAACTTACTCGTGGAGGGAAAGTTAGCGTTTTATAAATCAAATAAACGATTGGAGCACGTGTGTGATTCTGGATTTGATATTCCGACAGGGTTATTTGATGTAGATTGTTGGAACGAATTTTCGTCATTGTTTGTCAAGTTTGGTTTGGAGTAAAATTACACTGAAGATGATCGCAAAAAAAAATTCGTTCCAAAATCTACGTTTAAATAATATTGTTAAGTAAAATCGTTTTTTCTATTGTATTTGTTTCTACGATCGGTTTTAGTAAATACCAATTCCCGCTGAATCTACAGAAATTCATGCTTCATTGCCAGACAAACGTAATAATTCAAAAAAAAAACTGATAAGTATAATCAACGAACAGGTAAAAATTTAATTTTATGGTTGATTGTGAAGTGTTGAATGCAAGTTATTTATTTAGTTGTGGCAGACAATGTGCATTTACAAACCCATCAACAAACATATTTGCCCAAATAATTACTTACATATTCATTTCAGTGGGACGAAGCAGCAGTAGTCGCACTTTGATAAATAGTTTCGGCATACGATTGCGATTTTTTTATTTTCGCAACACTAGGTAACTTTTTAATAAAGCAAAAAAAAGTTATACGTCTTTTTTTTCAAGAAATATATAAAAGCTTCGATTTTAAACTCGCGCCACATGCAACCCCCAACTCTCACATACTTACGAATCGCGTTGTGAAAGCAAATGTTTATTCAATTATAATTAATATAAATTGCACTGAGTTATACTTTTGATGGAAGTACTTTGTATCTTCAAGCCTTTCGACCTGAAACAAAATCAAGCACACTAAATTTGTTCAATAAGAGAAAAAGTCAACATATCCTAACAAATTATTTTTACTTTTTTGATTAAAAAAAATTCTGTCATGAAGAAGTGTGTAGCAGAAAAGAAAATGCGTTCCATTCTAATAGTGTCTACAACTTTGAGTATTCTAAAAATCATTGTAACAATAGGTGCGATCCCGTACTCTACTTTGGGTTCCCAAATTTACCCAAAACAGTTCCTGTACACAAAGTTTGTGCAAGTAAGAGAGAATTTGAGAGAATAATATTCTTCTTATTCTTGCCCAAAAAAGCCCGCACTTTTTCTTCGGGCTCATTTGGTAAGATTTTAAAACCATCACCTGTTGCATAAAGTAAACCATAAAAATCTACAAAAAAAATAACTTAATAATAGCATTTGCCTTTCTTAATCGAAAAATAAAAAAACGATCTTTAGACTAAATAATAATTATGATTATCTTCACCCTCACAAAGGGTCACCTTTTCTCTGAGCTTAATGAAACAAAAATATTTGAACAGTTAATATGTAATTAACTAATAATAATACTTACATGTTAATTTACCAACAAACGACAACTGCAACAATTAAATTCTTCTCCTTTTAAATAATACAATAATTGAATAAGGTAAGGGTAAAATATGTAAGGCATTTTACACTTTTTTGGAAAATAACAAGCTTTTTCATAGCATTATATAATGGTCGGAACATAATTTAACTGCTCCCATCGAAGAGACTCGAATAATATGGTACCAAAGAAGCGCCGGAAGGCGCAATTTGAAAGTTCAAGTATGACTACATTTTATAAATATTACAAAATTAAGTCGTTTAATTTTAAAGAAATAGCAAGGCCACATCGACTGAGTGTTTTTGTGGTTTATACAATTGCGATAATCGCTGAACAAAATCGAGTGAACACTAATTATATTTTATCGACGTTTCATTATAAAAGTGATAATTAAATAAAATTATTTGTTGGTATAAATGTGGTTAAACAAACCCACCGGGAGCAGTGGAAAGTACGGCAAAGGCATCTACACCAGAAAGATTGTTGAACTCCTTTTCAGAAATATTAACCATAAAATTGGAAAATATTGGTAAGGTATTGGAAAAAACCCCATGCTTCTCTTAAGCAAAAATTGCGTGCTTTTAATTTGTTTGTACATTTTATCTTTCCCCGATTTAGTATTCGAAATTGATTTGTAAATCTGGCATGCTAAGAAAGTTCTGTGCAGGTGGCGAGTTTGTGTCTAGGCTTATTAAAACACGCTTAAAACTTATGTATTTAATTGTCAATCAATTAACAAAATTTAATTAATTTTTCTTCTTCCTGTTGCCAAAAAATAGAAACTCACACATACTTTTAACCTCTGCACGCCCTTGGCCCCTTACATATGCGGCCGTCAAGTTTTTTATAATTATAACTAATGTCAATAATAAAAAGAACACAAATTTCTTATTAACTTGTTTACTGCAGAATCCCTGAACTGGATTAAAAAAATCAAAAAGTCAAATTCGAATTTGTTTATTTTTGAACAACAAAATTTTCAATAATTTTTTTTTTTTTAATTTCTTTACCAATTTATATATTTTCCTATAAATGGTTACAGCAAAAAAGTAAAAGATAAAAATGGTAATTCAAAACAGTCATTTGAAAAACTCTTAAGGAATGGTTAGACGGGGAAAATATTTGGTATGTCTGCCTATGCTAAGCATAATATTTAAAATTTAACGAATATTTATTTAAAGCACAGGAATAATTAGTGGTTGCGTATGTACTCGTATATACCGTCAAATATTTTCCTCATCCGACCATAGTTTTAGAATTTTTTGTTAATTTAATAAAAAGTGAAAACGTGTGTTATAAAATCTTATTAATGATTTCTTTGTATAACAAAATTGTTGTACAATTGATATAAATTTTATGCAATCAAAGGATTTTTAGAAGCCAACAAGGTCTGTTTTGCTGTTTGTTTATTTGTTTTTGGTCTTGTTGTTTTTGGTGTTTCTATAAAAATCTGCTCTAGAAAGTATCCATGTGAATGGAACGTTGAGAACCGTGAGCAAAAATATTTTTGACTTCACTTTATAAACTATATAAATAAGTATGTATGTGTGTATGTATGTAAGTATGTTCACAAGTATTAAAAATATTAAAAATAGAAACAAAAAAGACATTGATACTGTTTCTTCTTTTTGGACAATCTCAAATTCATTGTCATTTTCCTATTGTTATTTCTCTGTTTGAGTTTATTGTTAATAAATTTTTTATCTTACTGAAGTACGCACACACACACACACATATCTACACATACATACATCAAGAAACAAATGCAAATGAGTTGGTTAAATGTTGACACCTTCAAAATACGTTTTTGCTTTCATGCTAAATAGTTAGCCAAAGTTTCAAGGTAATTTAAAAATTGTAAACCTATATTTTGCTATATTAAGAGGTTCGGCAGTGACGAATTCAGATACGCTATACCCAGGTATAATTATAGATGTTAATTATTAATAAAAAAAATGCAACAAACAAGTTGGTTGCATACAAAACTGTTTGCCCTTAGAAATTCAATGAATCACCCGCCATAAATTAATATCGCCGACCTTACTTTCCCGTTCAGATAATTTTGTTAGACATTTTATGAAGCGGTTAACTGCTTATATATTAAGAAGATTGGTTAAATCAAAAAAATGACATAGGGCTCGTTTCTTATTGACTCAAACAACACTCCACAATTTAAGAAAAATATGATAACTGTTAAAACTGTTAACTAAGTCAGTATTTCCAACTTTTGGGAGGGGCAAAAAGGGTTAATACATATGACCGACACCTATTGATTTTTCTAAGGGAATATATTTTTGCTTTGGTATCTGTCCCCTTCCGATCCTCCTTTGGGGAGACAAATTTTATGATTTTTGTTTAATTGGAAAAAATATTTTTTTTTAGTTTAATTAAACAAAATATTTTTTTCTATTATATTCTTATTGTATATTTTCGAAAAACAAAATGATAAAAGAAAGTAAAACTATTGTTTGGATTAACTTTACAAGACTTATTTCTGTGACTTTATACGAGGGCTATAGGATTCTTCACGCTCCAACAATATTCTGCGAGCATTGCAATTAAATTCTTCCGCTCACGTATCATCATGTTTATCTGAGAATTTTCGCAAATAATCTGCAAAATAGCTGCTATCGATATGATTGTCTGTCATATGTAATTTTAACGGCTTTAGTACTTTTAACCCTGAGAGAGCTGCTATTATATACTTGACATTTTTTTTAAATTGTCTGCCTGTAAGTCGTTAAAATATAATGTAAGGCTTGCCACAATAATTGAAGAACTTTTGGCAAGAATATAAAATGCCAAAAATAACCAACTTTTTTAAATTTTTGAGAAGTTATGCTGGGAACACAACTGGGACGAACGACGAATTTTTCGCTGCGAATATTCGTCGCCAAAAATAGAACACATTTGTGTATTCCAAAATGCACACAATTATGACGTCGGTCGAAATTCGTCATACGCGGCGAACTTTGAATTAGATTTATTTCTATTTCGCCGGCGTATGACGAACAAAACAGTACAATGTGGTAATGTTTGGTTTTAGTTTCCAAGTATTTTAGTAAATAACGTTTTTTTTAATAATAATTAATTTAATTTTGTTTTATAGTATTTAAAATATGTTTACAAAATAGTAGTTAACTATAAAATGACTTTTTGGCTGTGTTTTTGTTGGTGTTTAATTTTTTAACTATTATTTTTTATATGGTCACCCATATATATTATATAGATAACAGCTGTTATTTTTTCGTCGTTATTGTGCTTCATACGACGAATTTACACAGCGAATTTTTATCGACGTATACGTCGTGGTGGGCAAAATCCGTCGTTCGTCCCAGTTGTGTTCCCAGCATTAGTTTTTCGTTTTTGTACTATTTAAGTTGAAATATTGATACTAAGAAGGACTTTTAAAAAATTAGTGCTTAACAAAAGGCACTTTTTTTTATTAACACGTTCTATTTTCATATTTATTTTTACTTATTGAAGAAGTTTAAGTTACTTTCCTTTGAATTTCTCGCTATTTTTTATGTCTCTTCATTTCGTATTATTTACATTTCCAATTTGTTCTCTGTATTAGTTATTCGAAGTTTTATTAAACTTTCATTCACAAAAAAAAACAGACCAAATAGCTTTAAATCCTACTAGAATAAAAAAAGCTATTATTTCTCCTTTTATCTTCATTAATTCAAGTTGCATAAGAAAATGTTTTTTATTAATCAATCAATTGTTGAAGTTTTAAGGTCTTCAATAAATTTGTACCTATTATATTTTTAGTCAAATAAAATATTTTTAAGTTTTTTTTTGTAGTCTTCGGAGCAAGTTGATGTATTAATAAAATTAGTAATATATTCCCTGTTCCTGTTCCGTTATCTCTCAGAATATAAGATTGCAGCTTTTACTGTTCTGTAACTCGCCTTTTACATTATAGATATTGAATATCATGCATTTTTTGAACTCTCGTTTGAACTTGTCTGAACCTTTTACATTTGAGAAATTAGTAGACAGGCAGAAAGTTTTTTAATTAGTTTTTTACTTATTTTGCTACTTTGTAACGAACAATACTAAAATGACAGTGACGTGAGAAAATTTATATGAAGCAACAAGATGAAAATTGCGAAAGGTAGAAAAAATAAACAAAAAATGTCTAGTACAGTCAGTCGTGTACTACACACTCTACTTCTTTGCCCCCTCTTCAACACACCTCGCCAATCTATCATTCAATTTTCCTAATCTAGGTCTTAGCAAATGATAAGTACTTGCCTTGTGTAGGAGCTACCAAATCCTCTAGAATGATTGCCAGAAGAAATTGGTAGCAGATCGTCAAATTTTGTTTAAAAAATCGTCAAAAAGCCTATCAAAATTGTTGGATCAATGGTGTTTCGGAAATGTTAATTGTTGCGAGGCGTGATTATAAAACCGTTTTGTCAACAATCAATTTTTAAATTATGCCCGCCAAGAGTTGTTTCACGTGATGGTAAACAATACATTTGCAGTATTATTCGAAGGCCATCGCTAACAACCGGTGCAAAATTTAATTTCAAATTATTTCTTTCTTCAAAATAACTGAGCTTAGAAGCAGAAATCAGATCGGCCCTTAACTATCAGCTTGATAGATCTCATGGTTCCGGAGATTATGCGTTAACAAGCTCTCCTACGTTAAGTATATGTATGTATGTATAGGTTAGGATATTTTAAACAACTGAAACCAACTAACTGCTAGTTCTAGAACGCGTGAATTCACAAGCACTTCAAATTATATCCCAACAAAAATTAATCCAGAACTTTGAAGCAATACATACATTCTCGTACACACGTTTAGAAAAGCAAGAAAAATTTTTTACACCTTCGCTTACGGGCGTGCATCCCAGAATGAACTACTGTAAGGCAATGAATAAAAATATATACACTTCACGATGAACAAATATCATGTCAATCGTAAGCAAATCCGTGTGCAATGCCAACCCGGTATTCTCAAAGCTACTCAATGCGATGCTGTAGTTTTTGCTGGGATGGAACAATATGTGAACAATGTCAGAACTGTAGAACTTTCAATATTCTAGCGTCATGGGAATAAAGTGAATTAGTTATTCACTGGTGTTTGACTAATTTATTAGATTGATACAACTTGCTTAAAGCCTTTCAATATTCTAAACGTTTTAATGAATTAGTTATTATGTCAATGCTGGCTATTTTTTTTTAGTAACACATGTTTCGAAATTGATAGAAGAAAAATAAGTGAATGCAATGTCAAATGACTACTGCATTTATAGATGCGCGCTAAATTTTTGAACTAGGTGTTCATTCAGAACTGCATAAAAACAATAAATTTGTGAAAGTTAGTATGAAAAATTATGCAAAAATCGTGAAATCGTCAGCAGGTCTTTTTAAAGTGCGCAAAACGCCAATTGACAATAAATCGTCAAATCTGGCAGCAGTGCCCTCTGGCTGTGTTTCACCAATTTGTATTATGGTTGTATACTTTGGTTACAAACACATTGACATGAAGTTTGAATTATCTCGCTCTAACAATTGGAGGAATAAGCGAAAATCAATATATTTTTTGTATGGGGGGTGGCGCGGTCGTTGGGTCTATCACCATCGATTTCAATTTTAGTTATGCACATTGATACACAGTAAAGAAGTTTTTTTTTAGTTTTTTGAATCGATCCTTAATGGTTTTTATTTTATAGTATTTTGGAATAAAACTATAAAAAATTTTGGATTAAACTCTTTAACAACACCGTAAAAATATAATTATACTAAAATGGAATCATTTATATCCTGTTTTGGATTTGTTATACATACATACTACTGTGGGCAAAAAATAGTAAGACTTTGTTCATAATTTTAAATTTCTTTATTTATTCTGCTAAATCTATTTCGTCCCACTCAAAGTGATTCCCACCAGCTGCAATACACTTATGCCAACTTTTTTTCCAATCCTCGTAACAGTTGTTAAAGTCAATTTCCGGAATAGCCTTCAATGCGCGTAGCGATTCACGTTTAATTGACTTAAAACGGTTTCCCCGAAGCGTTCGCTTGAGTTTGCTGAACAGCCAGAAGTCACACGGAGCTAAAGCAAGTGGTTGTGGAACGATATTGGTTGAATTTTTGGCGAAGAACTCACGAAAAATCATTGCGGTATGCGACGGTGCATTATGGTGGTGCAAAAACCAAGAGTTGTCCGCCCATAAAATGGTTTTCACTGATCCCTCTGATATTCCAACGATATCAGTATGGTCTCTGACTATTAATCGTCGATTCTCGAACACCAATTCCTTGATTTTATTGGCGTGTTGATCATCAGTTGATGTTGATGGCAGTCTTGGACGTGGTTCGTCGTCACCGCGTGCTCGACCCTCTTTGAATAATTTGTACCAATCAAAAATATGAATCCTTTTTTTCAATTGCTAACACTTAAGTTCGTAATAGCTACTAATCAATATAAAAAATTAAAAACTTAATTATTTTAACTTTTTCCCCATTTGTTCATATGTTTTTCTTTCCTACACAATCAATTCAAAGCAGAGAAAAAAACTCTGTCTTATTGTTGTTTTCTCATCTCTTTGCAAACAAAAACTGGACAAATCGCACGCACACATGCATACATATATTGTTTATATTTTAACTAGAAGTGAAAACACATCCCTGCCAGCATTTTCTATCTAAAATATTTCATTATTATAATCACAGCATATGATACCGCTTTCTAATCAAAAACGGCTCACGATGCGGGAGAAAACTGGCATATTGATCGGATCGTTTTAGTGCATTACTGGTGTGTACAAATAATGTCCTTCTTTGTTGTTTAAAAGTGCAAGCGTAGTGCTGTTCGAAAGTTGAATATACAACATTATTGACAAAATAACGTAGCTTTTTTATGAAATTCAACAGAATTTCTGTGCATTTTGTAGTTGGATTTCATTAAAAAAATTTACACTTTTTCAATAACATTTGCTATAAACACTGAATACCGTTAATGTGAACCAAGTAAAGAGATGAAAAATTCAAAATCGATTTACTAGAAAGTAACGTCTCGTATACTCTTACTTTCCAGTTTCTGACCTCTAAGTCACTTTTTCGACTTTTATAAGAATAAGCAGAAACGTTTTAAAATTAAGGCCAACCGAAATTCGACTTACCTCAATTCGACTTACCTCAATTCGACTCTTCCTTAATGTTTCATCTAACTAAAAATCGAATTTTTAGTAACTTTTTCGCAAATTCGAAACTAATGTATTTTTTCTTGTAAAATTTGCCAAATTACATTAAGTAGCGACAAAAACGTTACTTTTTAGTTAATGACTGGACAATTTAACTTTCATATGCTTGCAGGGAAATAAAGCTAATAAATGTATTTGTGCAAGTATTGGTAGCAACTTTGAACTCTTATAGTTCTCAAAATGCTTAACCGATTTTAATTAGTTAAAGATTCTGCACATCTGAAGCTAATTCCTTTAAAACCGTGAGTACAAAAAGAAAATCTATTGACAGACTTAACTGAACTTCTTTGCCTTTGCGTATGTGTTTATGTACATACATATATACAGATATTAGAATACTTAAAAACTAGATTTGATAACAAATAGGTGAAAGACAGTACAGTAGTATAGTGGTACCCTACACAAACAAACAGACGTTTCCTCTTTTCAATGCATATACATAGATATATATAATAAATTATATATCCATTCATACCTTCATACTTGCACATATATATTTTGCATAATTATTATTTTTTGTTTAATTGATTACCTGACTAGTATGTAAACTAATAAACAAATTACATACATAATAAGTAAACAAATTACATACATATAAAGTAAAGATACAGAAACGAATTGTGGCATGCCGCTTGCTATACACAATTTTTGTGTGTCTTCGCTTAAGTCAGCTGTAAAAAATTTCACATAGTAATTTTTAATAATTAAGTGCTGTTGGGTTTGACAAAGATCTACAATATTTTAAAAATGTTTGAACATTAGAACGAATTGTTTTAATTATGATATAATTGATATAATTCTTTCCACTCTTAAGGCAAATTAACTGCCACTTTACTGTAGTTGCGCAAAGTTAAAAAATACATTTTTTATTTTATAATCATTTCCTACTTTTTTTATTAATAATGTTCACTAAGTTTTTAATCTCTAATAATTGATAAATAATAAAAATTCAATTCTTCAACACGGTACAAGTAAAATGATCATGCAAAGTTTTCACGTTAATACACGTACGTAATGATATTATTTATTTGCTTTGAATTTCTGTAAATATCTTACCGATTTAATACAAGATCTTCTTTATACCATACTAAGGAGATGCCAAATGACCAGTTGTAATATTCACAAGACAACGTCAAAATTATATATATTCTACAATTATTTTTTAAGCTAAAACTACGCATCTTTTTTTGCGTTATGAAATTTTAGAACGCGTTCAATTTGATTCAAAACTCACATAATAAGCTTTCAGCATTTGGGAGAGCAAAGAACTTTAATTCGAGTTTCCAAATGTATTTATTTTTCTTTAATGCACATATTTTTGATATTAGCTAGAGACGGTAGAATTCATGCGGGACTTACGAAATAGGAAGTTAAAACAATATTAAAATATATTATTATATATACATATGTACATATGTATATATTGGCACGTTTTGAAGAAATACTTATAAGCCCTGCTATGACATTAACTCAGAACAAACTTATGTAAAGAAAATAAAAACTGTTTTCTAATTCTAAAATATTAAAAAATGAAGGAAAGCGAGAACTTTCTACATTAATGTTGACCGTGTACGAAAAGAATATAACAAGCCTACTAAAGTACAGATGGCTTAACTGCGGATTGCATAACATAAATATCAGAGACAAAGAGTAGCGAGGAAAATCATATGGGCGTATTCTAGCAGTTCTTCTGTGGATAACGGAAACACTCTTTTTAATCAATAAAGATTTGCAGCAGGCTGTTATGCAGACCATGACGTGATATTTCTAATTAGCTTGATCAAAAGCCAGGTCACCTCCAGCTTGAATGCAACAACTGGCGGAGAACTCACTACCAAATATATATACATTTAACATAAAAATTGCACTATTAAATCAACTATCGCCATTTGAGTTTCAACAAAACTCAAACACAAAAAACATGAAATTTCATAAAATTAATTTTAAAAATTTTACAAAAAATCTAAACTTTACAAAAAACCCAAAAACCTTTAATTTTACTATCATAAACTGAAATTAAAAAATCTCAAATGAGTATATTATAGACAATTTTACAAAAATATTCAATAATCCAAACAGAAATTTTAATTCTGAAAATATTCCAAGCAGAGCAATTCGACTGAAAACACTTAAATATTTCATAAATAGAAGCATTTACATAAATTTAAAAAATACCATAACAATGGTACGAAAATTTTAATTTAAAAAAAATATACAAAAATTTCTCCAGGAACGAAAAAAATATTTTCCTAAAACACAAATTTTTTTGTTATTTCACACTTGAGTGAAGGGTACATTAGAATCGGCACAACTGAATGTAGCACACTCACTTGTTGATATTCGATAAATATTTGAATGAAAAAAGCTTTACATTTATTTTGTGCCTGATATAAAAATAAATAAAAACTGTAAATGCTCAAACTACAGAACCTGATTAACTGCGAACTTTCTTAGATTGTACAGTTTTCGTATATTCATAGTATGAATATTATATTATATATGTATATAATTTATTTATTTGCACACTTTATCAGGTTTTTAACAAGTTATCGTAAAACACACAAAAAATACTATATGACCTTTTTAGTCAGTTATTCAAGTACTGCATATCTATACTTAGTAATTACTAATTTCCTGCAGTTTAAATTCAAACGATATATAAATTTAGTAAACTACTGGAAAACCTCAACCAATTTAAGTTGGAGATATTTCGGGATTCCGAAAAATCAGTAGCGAATATCACCTCTAAATGCAAGTTAACCAATGAAATTGTTTTTTAATATAATTTCTATAGTGACTTCGATTAGAGTTTGGAATTAAAATCGTGAGCGACATATTTTTTTTTAACACGGATAGATGCTCGTTCTAACATGGTGTCCTATAATAGTTCACTTTTTGAGTGCTTTCTTTGGAACCGTATTTTTTTTACAGGCGACTGATCAATGTTGAAGAGGAATTAGAAAACTCGGAATTAAATAAGGGGCACAACTTAAAATATTGATTAGCTGTAAAACAGCCCTGAGATAACTCTAGCGTAATTGTTGTTTTATTTTAAGGGCAAAGAATCAATTTTTTTTTATTTATTCATTTGTCTATGAGCAATAATCCCAAAAGACAGCCTAAAGTAAATATATTTAATCATAAATGTATCTAAAGATATTATAAAGTTACTATTATATTACGAGTTATCAAAAGTAAACGAAATGACAAAGTTTCCTAAAATCATTACACTTCTTTTTAGCGGGTCCACCTTGGCATAATTAGATTTAAAAAATTATTGAACAGATAATGTAGCAAAATAATAACTATATTGTAAAGGAACGATGTGTTTAGGACATTTCTACCGCCTTTCAGGGCTTGCAGCTTGATCGGAGAAAGTCTAGCAGAATACAAGAGTAAATTCTTTCGGTTAAAATGTTGAAGACAGAATGACGGGAACTGTTTTTGTACGATTTAAAAGAAAGTCGAAATGATTTTTTTATAAATAGAGTCCCATATTATAGGTCCTTGAACTCTTCGGTCCATCATTATACAAAGTCAAGTACACTTCTGGCCTCATCTCCTGTGAAATTTGTACGTGCCATAAAATCGGAATCAAGTAAATCTTCAAGGTCTATGAAATTGTCAACCAACTCCAGCTGACAGTCATAAAATAACAGTGTGCCTTTTAACAAAACGTACATATCTACCTTTGTTCAGGTCGTCTTGGAGACTTATGTACATGTATATAATGTCAGAAGTGCTGAAATGGTGCTCTAAAAATAAACATAATGCGCAATACCAGAGTTGTTAAACACTAAAGCTTCTCTGTTCTTTCTGTATAATCTAGTTCATTCCATTTCAGGCAAAGTAACACAATTAATCAGTAGGCAAGAATTGTCTTAGTGCTAAATTCCTTTCAAGAAAGTCTAATAAAATAGATTTATACTAACTGTTGATAAAAAGTCTAAAAATTTTAATTCTTCATTTGGTAAACTGCGATGCAGGGATCTTAAAAATGTGCTTTCTACTAGGTAATATGAAACTTATAGATAAAAGAGTTTTCAACAAAAATAATATTTAATGATCTTAAGCAGTGATCAAGAATAACGAAGGCAACCAACTCTTTGGGGTGATTTCTTTTATAATTTAACACGATTTTGCTTAGTACCACATTTCCAAAACACCGAACATTGTAAGCTGTGCAAAGCAAAAACAAATGTGAATACGAAAATATGGAAACACAAAAGTGTAGAGAAAAATGACAGCTGCTCGCCAATTGATCTTGATCCTGTCTTTAGAGTAAACAATAACTCACACAAACACTCTTCAAAATTAGTACAGAAAAAAATGCCACTATACATATGTGTGTGTGTGTGTGTGTGCGTGTAGATATATAAATGGTCACTAATTTATGTTATGTACAGATACATTTTATAAAAATATCTTACATATTCTCTATTGTAATTTTAATTTCTTTCATTACTCCTTCCATTGTTGTTGCTGATTTTGTTTTGCATTCTCATTGTATGAAACTTAATTGATTTATATTGTTGTTTTTGTACTCACAGAAGAAAAGATAATATGTTAATGGGAAAAATCAATTTTTCCTTCAAGATAAAACTTTACCGCATACATATGTAGGTATGTTTTCACTTTTCACAAACTTTAATTTTGCATTTATTTAGTATTTATTACTTTATGATTTTCTAAATTGGCCTCAGTAGCGTAAACTCGCTCAACTGCATGTATTCTATTTTAATAAAAACTCCTTTAAGCACTTCCGCAAAATAATAAAAAAAAAAACAATTTACACATAGAAATTAGGAACAGTAGACTGTTATTATTTATCCGTCGTCTTCTCACATCTCTAATGCAACGGCAGCGGCCAACACAAAACTGAATTATAAAATAAAGTATAAGAAAGCATAAACACCAATCGTCATTCATGAGGTGAATTCAAAAATCCGTCCTATCGACTAAAATGTTGGTTGTAGTATCTTGAACAGCTTTTAGTATTTGAGTATTTTGCAGATAACCATTAACTTAAATAAATGAAGACACAATTAAATTTAAATTACACTACGACTTGACTAGCCATACATATGTTCCAAATAATGAGAGAAAATGTGTTCGTGGTCTGCTGTTTAAAGAAATCGAGTAGATGTTCGTGTTCAGTTTGATCATAATTTTTTGCCTCTCATCGAGATTGTATACATGCTTTTAGCATAGTTTATGCACGGATGCTTACAGATGAGCTCAAACACACATACATTCTTTTATGTTATCTCTGTGTTTTTGTTTGTGTAATGTCATGACAGAGTTGTGCGAACAACTGTTCGGCTAACTCTGTTTGAACATGAAACGACCATGAACAGTGACGGTCTTGACTAGCCAAATTTCTGTGCGAACAGCAAAATGTGCAATGGCTTTATGGCTAGTCATGACGTCATGTTACGAAAAATAACGTTGTGGCAACAAACAATTCTTGAAATTTTATACAACCAATAAAAATTTAATAAGCAGTGCTGCCAGAAATTTACTATATGTAGTTACTTTCTCGAAAAGCAAAATTGGTTTTAAGTATTTTTTAAACTAATATAAAATCGATTAATAACTTATCCAAACTCTAAGGTTATAAATAAATATAATAAAAAAAAACTTTTTTTTACAAAATTGTCACAGAATTGGATTCCGAATAAGGCCGGTATTAATTCCATAAATTACTTCTTCAGCAAACAAAAACTTTCAAGTTTTTAAGAAATTATAATGTAATTGATCTTAAGATCTCAACTGTTAAAAAGCATTTAAAACCACTTTGTATTAATTAAATTATTATTTTATAAATTTATTATGCTGAAATTGAATATAATACTCTAAATGGTGGATAAAACCTAATCAATTTTTTAGGTATTGTGCCGCATTATTTGTTCGAGCGAAACATTTTCTTCTTTGAATAAAAAACAAGAGTAAAACAAATCAACAAATTTTAACAAACAACACATATTTAATGCAAGATTATAAAATTTGTTTGAATTTGTTTAATATTGAGGAGGAATGAATGCACAATAATCCAGAACAAACAAAGTCTTTGACCATTTTGAGCTGTTATATTAGGATTTAGTTAAATACTCTGTACCTATGTACATATATTACATCAACCACAGAAGTTCCTGAGGGGTATTTGTTTTTATTTTTTCAATTAATCTTCTTAAAATTTGGTGTTTTAAATTTTGTTTTTCACTTTATTTAAAAACATAATTTTTGTTGTGATTGCCATATGAAGACCTTGCCCTTGTCGTAAAACCATTTTTTTTAACTGTTAAGCCGCGTTTCTTATAAATTTTAACATCGCAATAGTCTATTAATCTATACTACCGTCCAAAATTGTCAACAAGTATTTAATTGCATACACAGTCTTAATACTTTTTTATTATATGTATGTACAAATACATCTGGATTGAATTGATAAAAAAAAAAATTGTTTGTCTAGGTTCGATCCCCAGTCAGACCCAATAATTTGCAATGTTTTATATATATAACAATTGTAATTGAGACACAACTAAATTTGGTTTTAATAATGTATTTCACTAGGAGTTTGTGCAGAGCGCACATGTCCGAGCATAGTTTCTGGCATTTGGTCCCGAATGACAAAATACAAAAAATATGGAATTTAGTTTCAAAATATGTGTGTGTATGTTGATTGGCATTTATATTTTCAAAGGCACAATCGCTCATCAAACAAAAAGTGTATCTTTGAGATACAGCATATAGCAGATACACGCACAGCTGCCAGATTTGAAAATTTATTGTCATTTCGACGATTTTTTCTCTGTAGATTTGCAAAGTGACGAATGTTTTTTTCGAAACTAAAAATTTTTGTAATATTGAAAAATATTTCTGATACTTTGATATTGTAATGGAAAAATTACAGCAAAATTGTTATTAATACTTTATATAATAATAAATTTACTGTCATTTTTCCATTATATTATATTTATATATACATATATTTTGTTTATTACAAATAATTATATTTTACATACTAAATTAAAAAATAATGTAAATGTGCATACACACAATTTGCAATGAAATTCATTTAATTTTTGTATTTTATACCAACTTCAATGCTGTTGCTCCTTGTTTTACATACATATGTTTCGTGTTATAATGTTTTAACAGTATTTCTATAATTGTTTTGATATCTAGAATATCTAAAAAATAAAAAGTCAGTCGGAAAATTGAGTTGTATTGTTATCTATTCCATTCTAAGCAAGAATATATCCAAGTTTTGTTTGAGGTTTCTGACTCGCTATAGTCATATATGACCATTTGCTTATAGATGATTTAAGTACAGTTTATTTCTTACTTCTAGTACAACCTACACGTATTTGTCACTCCTTATGTCACAAAGAAATAATAACACATTTATATATTGAAATGATAATAAAATTATAGCAATATGAAAAATAAATGAAGAAAAGTAGTATAAAAAATGTTAAATAAAAATCATCTGAACAAAATATTTCCACAATTTTTTCCGAAAAAATTCCTTACTAGGGGTCAAACATCTAATTACCATTGCCAATATTGATTATTTTTAACTTTGAGTTTTTCTGCCAATACGAATGACTTTAGCAGTCTTCTGAAGAACTGGAATTTTTTATTGGTATTCAAAACTAATATGACGATATGTTAATTGTTTAACAGGATGTTAACGATTTCTTTCTAATTTGATATGGCAGCTCTGGGTACAAGATATTTTTAGTGCATGTTTAGGCTTGCTTGCTTATATAAATGTTATGTTTTAAAACACCCGACTGGTAGGTTGGCATCTTCTGTAATCACGCTTCTGTGAAGTCGGATTGTGGAATGGTCTGAGGTTGGGAGTTCTGTGTGGTAGATTTCCTCACGTCGACGGAACGTCCGCACTAAGCTTGCCGTCAATATGGGTGCCATGGAGGAGTCCAAGGTATTCAGGTTGGCTAAGGAGGGGTGCACCGGGCCAGGGGTGAAAATCAGCAGCCAAGAGTCCCCGCGGTAAGCAGTAGTGGGATAGCGTACCGGAGTGTGGAGTTACCACCAGCCTAACCAACATGATTAGACTCCAATCTTTTTTGTAAGAAACTGCAACATTTTTTATTTCACTATTAAAATTTCTTACTTTCTATATATACAAGTTACGTAAAATACTTTTTTCTCATGGAAGTACCCAATATCCTTGCAATAATTATTGATTTACAAATAGTACTTTCACTATTAGTTTTCTGAGTTCGATCCCTAGTTAAACTTATCAATTTGTTAAATCTTTCACACAATAATCGACCTTCATCGTTTATGTAAATACAAATCAATAGTTGTCCCCAAAATTGGAAAATTATTTTGTTTAGAATAAAAGTCTTATAATTAAAATGTAGGAGTATACAGGCAGGAAAGGAATAACACAAAATATATGTTCTATAATAATACTATATGATAAAAATTAGTTTTAATGGTGGGTTTTTGTAATTTATGCATTTTTTAATTGAACAAATTCAAGACTGTTTTTCTAAACTGCGTTGCATTGGTTAAAAATATTATACTGGAAGGAAGCGGGTTCCAAAGACGACTACAATTAATAAAATATTGCCATTCGGACATTAGTATTTTATGTCGGTTTTGTACAATGTCGTTGATTCTTTGAGATCGAGTAAATGTGAGACGATTAAGAAAATGGGCTCGGTTAATTTGTAAATATTATATTGTGCATTGTTAACATATAATGCTCACATGCGTAGGGTGTGATGTGTGATGATCTTCAGAGATGCAAAACGTATCTTAATATCGCGTTGTATGTTGAAGTTATCTTTCGGCTTCTTAAGAAGTCACAACTAGTAAATGCTTCACATCCATATAGTAGGGTAGGTATATTAGATGAGTTTGAGCAAGTACGAGTACAACATAGTTGTACAATAGTGTTAAGTGTTGAATTTTCCACCGTCAACGTATCATGGATAATGTTCTTCCGCGGCATAGGTAATGGGGTCTGGACCAGATAAGAGATGAGTTAAAGACGACCCCCCAAGGTTATTGGCTTGTTGAACAATTTCAATACGTTGATTATTTAGAAGATATGTGAGGTGTATAATGAAAATGTGCATTGCTTCATGAAATTAATACGCATTTAGGTTTAGTGGGGTTAACTGGGCCTAGTAGATACCAATTGTTATCGAGTGATCTAAAAGAACCAATGAAGCAGTGTTTTTTGCTATGTGTAGGGACATAACCAGATTGTTGTTTCGTGAGCAGACCATTTTTCCTAAAGTAGCAGATCAATATATATGTATATCGCACTTGTGCAATAATAGTATATTAATTCGCAACTTTTTTATATTCATTTTTTATGAAAAATTGACATTTAGTGTTCATATCTACCCACTGTAAAAACTTTCTGTAAAGAGGGCAACTTTTTCAACGTAACATCAAAATGTTGCTTACTTCTACAACATTTTTAAATTTTGAATTAATACATTATTGTTGCATATGCGTTGCGATATGTAGTTGTTAATAGAGATTTCTACTTCTAAAAAACTAAAACTTAGCGCTGCTCTGTGAGTGGCGGCCGGTGGATGATGACCCCAATGTAAACTTTCTTATACCAGCTTAATGCTGAATCTTAGGCCGTCAGCTGGCAGGCTTCCTGTAACTGAGTGCATTGTCAGAAGTTCTGTCTTATACCTGCACGTGGTGGCGACCGGTAACAGGTTCCTGTACCTGCTAGGAGTCTGGCTCAATAAGTCGAGCGGAGAGAAGTTAACAGTATCTTGTAAAAAATCCCTAATCCAGGGGGGTGTAGTCCCAGGGATGCGTGACCAAGTGGGTGATTGGTTTCTAGTGGCGAACTCTGGATACCAGTCAATCTCCAGTTTTAATACAGACTTACCCTTGCATATGGAGCTCTATATGGGTGGACATCTTTTTCTCCATTACACGGATGACTGAGGAAGTCTCGCAAGAGCGGAGAGGTAAATATCTGAAGAAACTACGGTTTTAATTAGCCGAGGGAGGAATACGGAAGGCTCGCGAGGGGTGAACGGATCAATCTTTAAAGATACTTTTAAGGCGTTGGACCGTGAGATTGCGAAAGGAATGAACAATGAATCTCTGTAGAAACTCCGGCGTTTATTTCCCCAAGGAGAAAATCTAAAAAGATGTACAATAAAACTTCGTGTAGGAAAACTAGTTTAAAAAGAATATGATCCGTCTATTTTTGCAGCGCACTGAAAATTTTGCAGCACACATGTCAATTTATAACACTATGAAAATGATGCTATAGCATTCAAGTCTGCAAACGTGTTAAATACAAATAATGTTTTATATTTCTTGCAATATAATTATTTATTTTTTAATTAGATATTATTACAATGTAAACTGTAATATTTACTTAAATTTATACCACTAGCATCACTGACTGTCATCAGCTTGATGTTTTTATATTCGCCTTATGTTTACGTTTGTTTTAGGTGAACAACTAAAGCACTATTTTAGATTTAAATTTTAAAATTAGGATTGATGATTTATGTAGCATATATTTATATTTTGTTTCATTGAAAATAAAAGGAAATATGTATAAAAACACAATAAAAAATGGAAGTGAATGATTGTTTTGACGTGAGTATAGTTGTTAATGTTTATATTATTATATGTACGCGTATATTATTTTTATTTCAAATATTGTTCCTAAGTGATAATTGAAATTTAACTAAACTAACTTAAGTTAAATATAGACGATGATAATCATTTGCTCCGAAGGCACAATTACATTTAGGACATTTGCGCTGTCTCGTTTCATAGCGCGTACGCAAACAGTCATAACAGAAGACATGGAAACATTTGGAGAGAACGGCATCTTTACGTTTAACTTTACAGGAGGGACAAGTGAGCGTCTCCTTGTATTCACGGATCTCTTCAAGCATAACCTCATCAATGGTTGTGCCTGCCATTTCGATTTTCTTCATACGTTCCGCCTTGCGTTTGAATTGTGCCAATTCTTCATGGAGACGTTTAGTTTTATAAGCTTCAGCTTCCAACGAACTTGTCTTTTCTGCAACTACCTGTTGGGCTTCTTTCATTTGTGCATGATATTTTTCCAAATGTAATTTTAGATCGGCTGCTGATTGGGCTGATTCAATTGCTTTGCGCTTGTGCATTTCCATGGCTTGTTGCCTCAGTGCAAGTTCTTTTTCAATAGCAGCTACCGTGGCCTGCAAGCTTCTTTCTTTTTCCTCGAGCTTACGTAAAACTATATGCATTGCTTCAATTTGCGTATCCCTTGTGGCCATTTGATCTTCTAATACTTGCTTTTCTTCTCTTAGCAATTTGTGCATTTGATTGGATTTAATTCGTTCAGACATCAACTTAAAATTGGCGTCGTCTTTTTCACGCAACTGCTGTATAAGACGAGAATTTTGCTCTTGCATGTCTTCGAATGCTTGACCGGTAACTTCCATTTCGTTGAGCAGAGCCTCTTCTTCGTGGGAACCTACAAAAGGACGTGCATAATTTTGGCCACCTGGTCCCCAGTTATCAGGTGGCTTTTGATTGGCCACTTGTTTTTGTAATTCATATTTTTGTTCTTCTAATTGTTTGATTTTGCGAAGCGCTTCTTCATCGGCAAGTTTTTTGCGCTCTTCTCTTTTACTTTCCTGCAATTTTTTTAATTGCTGGCGCAGTTCTTCGATTTCTGATCTTAGTTTTTTTTCGGTGGCCATTAACTGCACTTTGTCACGTTGATCTTTTGACACACCTTTGTACATGTCCAACAGAAGCTTCATTTCCTTTTGATCATTCAAAGCTTTCCTAAAAAGCAACCAAATATTAGAACAAAATAATTGTATAATATAAAACTAGTCATTACTTACTTTAATTGAGCTTTCAGATCGCGAACTATTTCAGATTCTTGAACTTTAATATCTTTAACTTTCTGAGCATCCTTAAGATCTTTTTCTTGTTTAACTGCCGTTGTACCAGTTGCTGTCGCAGAACCAGTTGCCATGGGACCAGCAGAGTTACAGCCTGTTGTATTTTCTTTTTTATCCGGCCCTACCGGCGATGCATGTTCTTTCTTAATACCTTCCTTTGGATCTTTACCAAAATCATCTTCCATCGTTTCGTCTTCTGATTTAATGACATTACCTTCTTCTTTAACAGTAACACTTCCGTCTGCGGCCACACCACTTGCATTATTTGCATTACCAGGGTTACCAGAATACTCTTCTTTAATGTTACCAGATCCTTCTTGTTTAATGTCATCATTATTTCCTCCTTGACCTGGAGTGTTTTGTTGTTTGTTTCCCTCTAATTTTGCAGCAGCTTCTTCTAATTCACGCCGCAATTTGACATTATCTGCTGATGCGTCTTTATATTTACGTTTATATCGTTGTACCTCCCCTTTTAATTGGCCATTATGATTTTGCAATGATGTTATTAAATGTCTCATTTCTCTATTTATAGGAGCCGTCTGTTCATTAGCTGCCATATTCTGCTCAAATTCAATGCGCAAAGCTTCATATTCTTTGCGTATTTGTGCTAGAACATCTTCCATTTGAATCATTTCACTTCGCACTTTCTTTTGTGCAATCAGTTCTTCACTTTCCATTACTTCGATTTGCCGTAAATGCTGATTCTTGCTTGTTTGCAGTTGACTTCTCGTTTCATCCAACATCGTTTTAATTTGCATAGATTCGTTATACAAAACCGAAAATTGAGACTGTAAACATTTATATTCGGTTGTTTCTACAATTACCGACTCGGGAAGTTGGCGAATCTGAAAAATTTCGATTTTTAATCTCTTAAACATTACATTTTTTAGGTATTAATTTTTCTATATTCTTCTTTTTTCAACAACAGGTTACGTGTTAAATACGAAGAGTTCATGTATAAACCGTGATTAATACAATGCGGGCATTTGTAATTTTGCTTTGCAACTTAAAATGTGTACGTCTTTTCAAAAGGAACGGGTAAGTTTAGAAAATTATTGTTTCTTTTTTATATATTTTACCAACAAAATAGAATGATCTGCAGCGACGAGGACAACCTTGGGTTTAAGAGTGCAAGATTTTGCCAATTTCTTTTTGACATATGTGTGTGCGTTGCCGAAATGTGTGATTATGCCCAATCTATGCTCCAGATCCACTTAAAATTACATGCAATCCAAGGAGCTAAATGCGGCAGCTTTGTAATGTCATCAATTGAACCAAAAAAATTATTGTCATTTTTTACGTAACCGTGATAATTTTTAACTTCACCCCATTTCCTAATAATTTGCATATTTCAAATTAAATACTTTTATATAAAGCAAGTTTGTATGAAGAATAACTTTAATTTTATGTATTTCTAATGTTGGATTCTAATAGTGGATTGTTTGAATACGTAAAACTTATAAATACTGTTTATTTTACTTAGATTAAAATAAATAAACAAGTTCACAAACCTAAAATTTCCACAAAATAACCAGTAAGTAAACTCTTGGATATTGTTACAAATAGCATTTTAAACTGGAATATTTGTTTGTATATAACCCACAAGAAAACATATTGTTAAAAGTAAAACTATTGTTAACAGTGCGTCAAGATTTATGCGCTTAGCCAATCAAGCATTTCTTACCATAATTACATTAGATCACTTTACTTTACAAAAGCAGAGATTTCCACTCGTTACGTCATTGACATATTTCCGTAAATGAGAAATATATAATATTATTACAACATTTTTTCACCGATCTTTTGAGCATCCGTACACCCACAACTGATAATTTACATTATTTATTTAAAATTAGTACTTACATCCATTTTAAGTTTTTCAACCTCTTTTAAAGTCTCTCTGTGCGTAGCATGCAACTTGTCCAATTCTTGTAAACGATTGTTGGCCAAATCTCTGTTTTCTTCAAGTTCTTTTTGCAAATCTTCAACCTGATGACTACTAACATGAGTGTGACCTGGACCCTTTGATGCTGATGAACTTTTATTTGGATCGCCATGCATTTGATGGTATGCCTTCAACTTTTCAATAGCTTCAGCAAGGTGATTTTCAAGTTTATCATTTCTACAATGGATTTTTTCCAAGTCGTACTGTAACTCATCGATTTGATTCTTAAGTTCTGCATTTTCCGTCTCTTTAGCGGTCAAAGCATCTTGATATTCTTTCATTTTTAGAGACATTGTGTGGAATTTTTCATGAAGTGAAGTGTTAAGATTTTGTAAATTACAATTTTCCGTCATTATCTCAATATGAGTTTTCTTAAGAGTTTCCTCTATATTGGGTATATTATTAGCAGCATTAGAATCTGTTTGCGATTCTTCTCCCGTTTCAGAAGTAGAGGACGAAGGCGCTGTTGTCGTCGGCTCACCTTTTAAGGACGTTGTAATTTTTTCATTTCTTTGCATGATTCTGTCAATAACTTGTACAATCTTGCTCACAGCTCTCTTAGAGACTTGTACCCGATTAGCTAGTTTATCGTCAAGTTCCTCCTTATCCCAAGTAGACAACTGAGTCAAAAATGAAGTTGTCACTTCATTTTCATTGCGATTCTCTAATTCATCGGCAGTCTCCGCATCAAATCTTTGCAGCAGCACTCTTATATCTTCATTTAATTGGTTCCAATAGCGATTGACAACATTGAGCACTGCATCATCCTGGGTTTGACGCTTTTCCAATTGCTCAATGCGATGCCTCAGTTCGGCTTCAGTTCGCATTCTCTGCTCAATACGTTGAGCTAACTTTTTATTTTGAAACTCTAATACTTTAATGTCCATTTCTTCCAGTGTGGAGACTGGTCCAATTAAGTGAGGCTCAAAGTGCACCTTCTTAATAGGTGGTTGGCCAAGATTCGTGTTGGCAGTGGTGTTACTCGAACTGCCACCACCGTTATCATCAGCAGTGCGCTTAGACATTTTTCTTAAACAAGATTTAATTAATTGCGGTAAAAAGTAAAAATATGTGTATTCGTAGAGAAATTTAAGAAGTACATACATACCTAGATGAAAATATTCTAACTACTAAAGATGTTTATTCTTATACAGCAAAACCGTAAAATCAGTAGATTTCAAAACTATTTGCTAGTTGCAATACTTACAATATATTTAATAAATATTTGGCAAACAAAATTTAGACTCAATAAAAATATCCTCTACGGATATATATAAAACGCCGTCAACAAGAATAAGAAAATATGTATGTATGTGCGATTTGTTTTGACATCTACTTATAGTTGCCAGACAATTTTAGTAAAAAATCGCGCGAATTTTTCAGCCAAAACAAATTCAAAATAAGTTCAATCTATGCCCCAACATCATTTCATTCTATTTTTCTATGGTGGCCCGTTTTACCCAATGTTTTGCTTCATCCTCAAAATGAAACGCTGTAACATATTTATTATCACTCCAAATTTGGTTTCATTATCTTTATCATGCCTTTTCTGCAACCCAAAGTTGAGTAACGTTTTCAAGAGAAATTCGAATTTTTTGTTGTTCTGTAAATCAAAAATACATCATTTTGATTATTTTACTCACAATATATAAACAGAATACCCAACAATGATATTTTAAAAGGCGTGTTATTATGTGTATATGAAAGAGAAAGTTAAATTAGCGTTGTTTTCATTTGTCGCGCCTAGTTTATGGTTTTAAATACAAGTATATATCGAAAGTAAATGGAATGCCATTTGCATTCGAATTGCTTGTAATAAAAATGTATATAATGAAGACAAAACATTTGCTACTTCAAATTTGAAGTCTATAAACTGTAAACATTTTAATAAATTTTTGCCGAAAAAATCTTAAAAACACTCTCTCATTCGTTATTAGTTCAGGTTCAGCAAATGATGACACGATATAAAATAGTTTTGTAATCAAAATTTCCTACACTAAAGTCTTTCTATAATACAAGCGTATAAAAAAATATAATACATTTTGCAGACATTACCATAAATTAACATTTGGAAGAAATCTAGTTCTACTCTTTTTATGGGTCATTATTGCAACTTGCGTTTGAACTTCTTGTTAGTGAAAGTTTACTTTGAACTGAGGCAGCCTCAATTACATAAGTCCAATATGCTAAAGATAAATTTAACGTGCTGAATCTAACACGGCTCACAAATAGCTTTCAAGACAAAAATATAGCCGAAATAATATAAAAGTATTGTCATATTCGAAAATACATACATATGCTTATGATTGCATACCTTTAAATAGCATACTTTTTTATTGTCCCAATAACTTTTTCATATTTCTTTAGTGTGGCAACATATGCCGAAACATTTAACACCAAGGGAAGTTAAAACAGGTAAATGCATCAGCGCAGCAGACGACATTTTAAAAACTGATTGGATCAAGACGATTTAAAACGGGTAAACTCACTAGCGCAAAGAAGTGGGAAATGTAACGAAGCCGGAAATTCTTTAAGTTTGCCCATGATTCTACCTGTTATCAAATTTGACTTACATTTAAGTAAATGAGTTTTAAGCGCCATGGCCTCTACTAATGACTGGCAAACTACTAATGACTGTATTGGTTAATGTGAGTTTGATTTTCATGATATATTGCTACAAACATTTGAAGCTAGTATAATGCGTGTTTCCGTAAATTTGTCAGATTTAATTGGTTTAGTTTTCGAACCGACGTTTCGGAAAATCCAAACCGCAAGCTGCATACATAAAAACGTACCGGAAATATATCGAATTTTATATCCAAACAGTTCTAAAAAAGTAGTCAGCTGGGCTTGTGAGTTTACCAATTCTGTCTACCCTGCTTATTACCATACAAAAAACCAAACAAATTTGCTCTTTGATATCACATGATGATGCATACAAGGAAAATTGATAACAGGTAAACTTACCGGCGAATTCAAAGTATTTCAGGCTTCTTTGTCGATGTCAAAATCCACATATAAAAAAAGTAGGGGAAATGGGGAATTACAAATTATTTATGTATGTATTTCGTAGCTTACACATGTATGTATGCACATTATCTATCATGGTAAGAAGAACATTCACCGGCTATAGTGAAACAGACCAGAGACTTTATTTGAAATCGGATCCACACTCCCCCACTTAACGACGGGAACACTACTACACAATCGGTGCTCATTGGTACCTGTTTATATACATACATATTTTTGTATATAAATAACGGCATATTAGAATTGTAGTACTATAACACTCTTCCCCGTCACACTAAATATGTATTTTCCTTATAACAAAATGCGATATACCACTTATTTTATGTTCTTTATTAGCACGATACAATTTAAAGTTTACTAAAATATAAATTTTCATTGATTGTGCGAATACCAATTTAAATTTACGATTATGTTTGTATTGTGCAATAATAATTTATATTAAAGATTATTTCTTTTTCAACAATTTTGTTTAAAATGTTGAATATTTCAATGCTTGACGTAAGGTCATGCAATCAACTTCATCAATTTTTATAGAGTTCGATTTGATGTTTATTTCCTCTTCTTGCATCACTTGAACATGCAACAAGTAACGTAAAGATGCTTTATTCTCCTGTACCTTCTGATTCAGTTTGCACATAGAAGCTTTCAAAGCGTTAAGCTCATGATAGAGAGCGTCTTGTACCTCGTCACATGTTAACTCTAGACCAGGACGTGTTGCTCTATTGCTTAAACGTGTTAAGCACAATTGTTGACTGCGCTTTTTATCTGCCAAACCTTTCTCTAAGGCATGTATGTTATTCTGCACGTCATTGATATGATTCATTGTGTCACTGTGCTTATTTTCCAAGCATTTTTTTACATGTTGCAATTCGGCTATTCGACGTTCAAAAGATTCGTTTGTGCGATCAGTTTGATTTTCCATGTCTTCACATACTTGTTTCAGTAGTAGATCAATATACGCTCTAAGTTGACCAGCAGAATTCAGTTCCTTTGCGTTACACTCCAAATTTTTATATGTTGTATGTTCCCATTCGCTTAATGAATATTGGCTGAAAAATGCAATTTTAACAATTATTCAGCTCAAGTCAGTTTAAGTGAATTGAAGAGAGGAATATTTAAACAAAACTATGCATGTGCATATGAGATGTTTTGTCCAATGCAATTTTGTCTCAAAAAGTAAACGCACATAATGTTTATATAAACGCCTTGACTTGAAAATGCGGAATAATTTCATGAATCTTGTTTTAGCCAATCAACGTTTTTTAATCAGTATTTGAAAATAAATTAAATTTTCTACAAAGTTGTACTTTAGAAATTACTTAAACAAACAAATCCCATTACAGTGAACTCTCGATAATTGTAACTAATATTTGGGCACATTTCTGTTTGTAGAAATATGTAAGTTACACATTTGTCAAATTCAAGTTCTTTGCAATTTCACGAATAGCAAAACATCATCAATCACATTATCTGTGATCAATTTTGGAATATTCCTTACTTTTAAGAGTTTTTTCTAATAATTGAAGTGTACATAACACATGTCATTGACAATGTAAATATTTGTATGAATGCGTTAAAAAAATAATCAGTTATCATATGTTATCGTTTGACAAACAGGAGATTCCAAAATTAACAATTGTGCATTTCAAGTCTTAAAATTATTGTAAGATTTAAATCCGAAAAAGTGACACCCGCTTACACTTTTATTCTGCACTTTACTGTTATCAATTGCTCATGCCTGACATTTTTGGCGATAATTTAAAAAAACAATACAAAATAGATTAAAAATAAATAACAGTTTTTTATTTATACCACTAAAGGTATCGCTCGTCAATAGCTATTAAACAAAACATAAAAAAACCCGGTCGAGGAGAAATGCCTTTGCCTATTTATATATAATTCCCTGTTCTGTATTCCTAGTGGAATGAAAACGTGGTGAATTGTACAAACAAACGGAATTGAGTTGCATTCCTCATATTTTGCATATATAAACAATACATTTTAAAATTTATTGAGAAAAATAAAAGAAAATTTAAAAACCAGATTCTAATTCATTCCGCCAACTTGTATATTTTTAATAAAATCGAAAGAAATTATTCGAATGTGGAATACATAGCAGCTAAAACATTCGGAAATTTCCACTTAAGAATAAAATATTGCGGATTCGGAATACAGGACGGCACTGATAGATACAATAATTATACCTACAATTTCTGATTCACTTGTTTAATTACTTGAATATTATAAATTAGACTTACCAATCGTGGCGCGCTAAATCACCTCCTCGTAAATGTTGCGATTCTTTCAGTGTTAAATTCTTTTCGTCAATCGATAATGACTTGTCCTTTTGTTCCAAATCTTTATCTAAAAGATACATTGTTGCGCGTAATTTACGCAACTGTTCATTTGTTTCCTTCAAAGCCTTGTCCATTAGACACTGGCATCCTTTAATAACCTTTAGTTCGCGACGTAAATTACGATCAACCTCATCTTCGCATAGGTCTACGCCTAAACGTCCTTCCCGCATTACCAAACAACGTTGGCAAATTGATAATGATTTTTCCTTCAAAAACTCAATGGCATTCAGAATGCGGCAACGATATGTATTCAAAGCCTCGTCCTCTAGCAGGGCAGTTTTCTTTTGCTTATTTAATTCATCGCAAAGAAAACGTATTTCGCTCGCTCTCTCACGTAAATGATGCTCAACTTCCCGTTGCCAGTTGCGTGTCGTATCATTAACATCGTCCACAACACGACGAGATTCTCTTAAAAACAATCATTTCCACGACACAACATTTTAATATAACTTACAAACTTACTCCACTATACGTTCCGCCAATCTTTCCTGGTCACACGTTATACGAAATTTCATTTTATTATTATAATCCCAGTCTTCGTCAGAATATTTCGGTGACAATCTGGTCATAGCGCCCATATTTTTACCACACAATTGTATGCCAGTCACACGCTTGGTTCTCACATTGGATAACATTATTCCAAATTTATATTCAAATTATACCGATAGTCAAATGTGTGGACGTATGTAAAATGCTGTTCGTTCGTTAAATTTTATGTCCTAATTGTCAATCTTGAAAACAGAAATTATTTTTGTATTTTTAATTATAAAATACAACCTACATACATATGTACATATGTATATGAATTTACATATTAAGTTTTTTGACATAAAAATTAACCTATCAGAACCGAACTGCAAGCTTCTATATTTAGTTCTATAAAAATAGAACTTTTTCTTTTATATTGCGCGACTTTGTCTTGTTAAAACTTTATTGTATGTGGTATGGCATAAATAATATGTATTATTTATTAGCCATGGGTTATGATGATATTGATCATACAACATAATTTTTACTCGTTTCCAAGAGTGAATACATAATAACTTTTCGTAGGCTTGGTAACGGTGGGGCGGAAATGTGACAATGGATTTAAAAAATTAACTAATTTTTCTAAGTAGGCGGAACTATCTTAACAAACATGAGATATGTAAGCAAATTTTTAATTAAAGCCCGGATACAAATATTTTTAGCTTCTCAATAAATTTAGCTTCTCATATACATTTGTAATAAATCTATTTTCTGATTTTTTTTTAAATCACTTTAGACATTTTAGAGCATATTTGTATGCATGCATGCAGGCACCCATATACATAGCATATAAAACAAAATACCTTATGTACATAAGTAGATACATATGTATAGCGTGACGCAAAGTTATTTCAATTGGCTGCGATTTATGCAAATGGCACCACAAAGGTCACTGTGCTCTGACGTTTATGATGTACATAGATATACATAGAGAGAATAGTTGTCATTTTCCCCATAATCCTTTCCCATATTAGAAAGTTAAAAAAAAATGTTGCCAAGCAAGTTGCCTAGCAAGTTGCCTAGAAATGGGATGGTATGGTACATATGAAAAACTTTCTTCCTCATTCTGATCTTAGTACTTTTAACGTGCGAAATTTTTGGATAGGAACTTTGCCATATTTTCACATTTATGTCTTTGTGCGAATCTGCGTCCTTTTTTCTAAGTTATTTTTGTTTGTTAATGTATTTATAAAACCTGTTTTAACTCAAAGCTTACAACAGACGGTTGGATTATATCAAATTTC
Source organism: Phania funesta (assembly GCA_963932375.1). NCBI lineage: Eukaryota > Metazoa > Arthropoda > Insecta > Diptera > Tachinidae > Phania > Phania funesta. The sequence goes on along the minus strand of OZ010656.1, from coordinate 91,339,126 downwards.
AGCTCTCTACCTACAGTGGAAATGCTCCATACAAATAAGAGGGAACCCTAGTTTTCTAGATGAAAAGTGGGAATTTTTCTCACAACTTATTCTCTGTATACCCAATTTCAGCTTTGTAGCAATAGCGGAAATTTTCCATACAAATAAGGGGAAACCCTAGCCCCCCAGATAAAAAGTGCCCGTTTTCAGATCTTTTTTGGTTACTGATTTCCCAAGGCCCAACCTATATACTAAATTTCAGCTCTCTAGCTCCAGTGAAAGTGCCCTATAATATTGATGAGTGAGTCAGTGCATATGTACCATAATATCTTGGTCGATGAGGTTACCTGTACGTAGAAGCCTTATGTTTGAAGTTTTATTAGTTTATGATTAAAGGAAGCAAAGTTATGAGTCGGGTAAAAACAGCGCGAATAGTTTCGTGTAATATACACACTGTGTGCTTTCGGCCTGAACTTGGCCTGGAGCACTACCGTGTGCCTCGATTATAATTTGGGATCAATTTTGAGTGTCAGGCCCGTTGTTTATCACTTACCAATACCAATTGGATGTTATCAGACATACAGGATAGCTTATCTGATCCATAAGCTTCGACGCATGTCCAAACCAATACTGACTTTGCAAATAGAATATGTAATAAAAATCAAAAACAATTAACTTTTTTCAAACTAAAATTGTCTTTATGTATTTCAGACGAAAGTAGGAAAGTTGCTTAATGTTAATTTATTTGTAAATTTTTTCAATGATTCGGTTTGTTCATAATTATAATTTCTGTTAAGCAATATTAACTTAAATGTCCCCATTAGAACAACAAGGAATTTTATTCCTCTGTATATTAAGTGTCATCAAGCAGATTATGCGAATGCTGACCTGTTTAGGAGTTTATGTGAAAATTACGATGACATGTAACATGTCATTGATTTTTCTGTTGTGTGTGTGTTATAAAACACAATATTAAACAATTAAATTTGAAAAATGTTCACATATTAATAATTGAACTCCAAGGATAATGATCCATAGACCTAAATTAAATAAATGAAAAAATAAATAAAAAAAGATAAGCTATATCAAGAAGATATATGTATTTATCTTGTTATATATAGATATCGTATATTATAATTTATAAATGTTTCTTACATGCACATACTATGTACGAGTATATAGTTTTTTATTTTGCAATTTTTAAGGATGTATTTTCATAAAGCCATGGTAACTAGAAATTGTTTGTTCCAACGAGTATGAGCTTGGTAGACTGGCAATGCTTGCTTGTGAAATATATTAATTAGAATTGATCAATAATTCAATAAAGCGTACATTCATATAAATTTGAGCTTTTTGCAAAACTACATACATAGCTCTTGTTAAACACTTTAGGCACACTGAAGATGGCGCATAGCCGAAACCGGCTTTTGTCTAAACTTGACAAGGTATGACAGAAATTCGTTCCAAACATCTATAACAAATCACCTTGGCGGAATATCAAATCAAGAATCAACGTTAGACCATGACTTTATTCTGTAACTAGTTAATGCATTAATTTTTTTAATTCTACTATGCACATTATAAAAAATTATATTACTCCTATACGTACATATGTATGCATGTAAAAACATATGTACATAGTTTTTATTTGGAAATAGCAGGGACCGTAATGATGATGACTTTTTTCACAAACGTCAAAATATAATTGGTATTTTTTGATTTTTATATTTTTGCAGAAATAATTGTTGTTTTTTTTTAAATGTTGCTGTTTGTTTAGATATAATTATTTCCCGATTTTATTTTTTTACAAAAATATTTAATTTTTCAGAAGTAATTATTTTTATTCTTTGTTTGGGTTTTTTTCTTTTTGCAAAAATAATGATAATTGTTGAATTGAATTAATTAATTGATCGTACCTTACTATTTCCAAGCTCTGAATTTGCAAATTTGCAGAAAATAACAAAAGAAACAAAATCTAAAAATTATATAATTTTATAAAAATAAACATAGTTTAAAATAAGGAATATTGTTAGCTTGGCATGGTTCTCCGATATTTTTTATGCCTGTTATTTTTTCTTTGATTATAAAAAAAATAATTCTTATTTTCTATAAACTAAAAAATAAAATAATTTTTATACGTTAAATGTTTATTTTTGTTTTGAAACTTGCTTTTTTTCTTATAAATAATAGTTTTTTTTTTTTATTATCAAAACATTTTGGTTTTATTTAATTGGTGTTCCTAGAAGAGACTTAATGGTTTCTGTAGTTTTTTTTATATTTATATTTAGGCAGTGTAAATTATTTTTTTGTTATTAAATTTTAATATATTTTTTGAACTTTTATTATAATTTCAGTCCAATAACTTTTAAGCACTAGGTCTTTTATAAAGTTCTTAAAATAAAACAATTTTATTAATTAATTCGTTAGTTCGCTACGCCTTTGTGTAGCATTATCAGGAAATAAATTATATTAAATTAACAATCAATAATCATACAAAAACTGAAAATAATTTAACATTTAAAAATATTTTCAAAATTTCAAAGACGAATAAAATAAAAACTGAAAATAATTTTACATTTATGCCTGTACATACATATGTACTTATTTAAACAAAACTTATTTGTAAAAACAATAAGCAAATTATTTTTAATTACGTTTTATGTATTAACCGCCGATATACATATACATATGTCTGATACAAATTTGTAACATCTCTAATATAACATTACTTATAACTCTTCTCAATATTTATTATAATTTATTTCCTGATGTTGCTACGCAAAGGCGTAACGAAATAGCGAATTTATTAAAAATAATAAAATTAGTTTATGGAAAAAATAAAATTATAAAAATGCCTAAAAATTATTGGACTAAAATATATTATTATTACATATATTTCTGTTGTTGTAATATTTACTTTTTTTGTATCAGTTTAATATTACATTGTCAGTTCCTTTTAAAAGATTTTTAATAATATTCTACAAATGTACATATTTATGCAGTTGAATCAATATTTGGGCATAAAAAAATAAAAATATATATTTCCTTTTTTATATTCACTTTAAATTATAATTTTAGTAATAAAATGTTTTCTTTTTTATGTTAAACTAAATTCAGCTATTTGTTTTTTTTTATGTTTTATTTGAGGTAAATTTAAATATTTTTAGTTATGGTTTTCATTTGTTTAAGGTTTATTTTCAAGTCCCGGGCTTTTCATTTATTTTGTATTTTTCAGTTTTAACATTTATAATATTAATAATAATACTTTTAAGTAGCATATAAATCCTAATTTTGAGTCAGACGGGTAAAATAATTACGCAATTAAATAATATATTTACGCCATAACTGATCTTGGCAAATGCTGAATCAATTTTACATGAAGTTAAATAAGAGAATAGCGTTTGGCATGTTGTCTAATATGTTAAGACGCAACTGGTCTAACTAAACTGATCTTTGTTTAAAACAAAAAACAGAGTAGCTTGAAAATTTCGAATTGTAAAAGTCTGAGGACTGTTAACGTCATTGTAATATTTTGAAAGCAAACGGAAAGATAATGAGTGGTTATCTTCTTTTAATGTACAAAATCGATCTATATACATAACTTTCGCTTTCATAAAACGAAATACGTATGTATGCATGTGTGTGTACTCTTATAATCCGAGTCAAACGATCGAAACAAAATGGTTTTTACATTTGATATTAAACACAATTCTCAAACCATTTCTAAAGCAAAGCGGAGGTTTAAATTTTGCATTAAAACTGATGTTGATTTGAGAAAGTGTCAGAATTGCTGCCCGAATGTGTTAAAAAATATGTAGATATAAATGTAGATATTTTAAATATTTAAAGCAATAAATTGCCAAAACTATTGTTAATAATAAAATGGATTGAAATAAGATGAGTGTATGTAAATTTAAAAAAATTATTTATGTTCCACATCTAGCAGCAACACACATTTCAGAATAAAAACGTTTCTCGATTTGGGAAAACAATTCTCGGCTGACTCCTTTTTGTTAAGAAGGCTGCTTCTCAAATTATTATCGTACAGCTACCGTTCTTAGTTTGGGATGCGTCTAAATATGTACATAAATAAACACCTAACGAACACCAAACAAGAACAGTTCAATTTTTAAGTACGCTATTTAAGTCTGCCTGTATTTTTTTTCTTTTTTGCAAGAAAGCAAAACAACAGCCTAATTTGACAGTTCGCAGTGCTAGTAATTTTAGACTATTTCTTCTTTGGAAATGCAAGCGCTCTGTCCGGCAACATTTTACATCAGATCACTTTTTGTATATAAACTTCGGTGTAAATTCATTGTAAAACTTGATGTAAAAAAATCCCTATTGCACATGTGTACATACATTTTCTTCTTTCTCTTTTATACTGTATAACTGCTTTACGCTGTATTGCAATTTGCTCTTATTTCGTCCCTTAATCTGCCATTTTGCGATCTGCAACCTATTGAATCAGAAAATTAAACAAACATTCGGAGAAAAAATGAAAATATTTTAAGCAAATACAATATTTCAATGAAAAAGTTAGGGTAAGTATCAATGTACAACAAAGTTAAAACAAGTTTTTCAGTTTAATTAACGGAACTGACTTTATGCCGTTCACTAAAGCTGAAAATCACCCTATATTAAGATATTGAAATAAAAAGCCAAATGTTTTACTTTTTCGGTTATAATAATAACAAACAATAATAGTAGAAATATATTTTCATAAAAAAAATTAAACGTAAGTTAAAAAATATATACGAATGAATATATTGACCAATTTTTATTTTTCAACACTTTAGAAAAAAGATTAATTAGCTCGAATGATTTGAACAATAATTTTGTTTTATAATAATGTGTGTAATCCTAAGTTATTTATTTGTTTTTATTGTATGACTTAAAGTTTAATTGAAAATATAAAAATAATCAAAAATATTTGAATCTTTTACTTTTCTCTGCTACTATAAATATTTACTTAACATACATTGATAAATTAACGGCTGTCCATTGTTTTATATACTTTTTTTTTAGAATATTCTTCTTGCATCTTGTTTTTAGTTTAAGAAATTTTACTATAGATTTTTATAATTATATAAGATATATGTATGTATGTATGTATGTATATGCAACTTTGAAATATTAATATACAAGTATGATACTTATTGATAATTTTTGTGTTTTTGTCATTATTTTTAAACAGCAGTTTAGGAGCTTTTAATATTTTTCTATAATATAAAGTGTTATAGGTGAGGTGTGGAAAATTCATGTTTTGTAATGCACAGGCACCTTGTTCTTTTCTTTCTTAACCTTGGTCTATTTTGTTTTATTGTAGTCAATCCAAACTTTTTGTTCTCAGAAATAAGTGAATCTTGTTTTTATTAATTTATTAAAATCATAACAGTCCGAACAAATCAATTCTGCTTTAGATTAATTGCAGTGGAATTTTAAAAACTTTCCACAGTTTAGATAATGTAATATTAAGAAAGAAAATTAAGTGCAAAAGCCGGCGGAAGCTCCATATTTCTTGTAATATGCACCGTTTTTGTGTTGTAATGGCACAATAGGAGTAGCATTGGAAATCTTATCGAAATTTCTATCAAACGACATTGGGAATCAATTGTTTTATAGCTTTACTTTTACATAAGCCAAATCCAAGTTTGCCCTTAAATACCATTTACTACGACATTTTAAACAACAAACAGCCCGCTTATTAAAGATTTAGCTAAATTATTTTTAAATAAAAACCCCATCAAATTTGGTAAACATTGATACTTCGATATTTTAAAAAATTTAACGGAATTTTAAAGCCAGTTTCACTAATATCGATCCATTCTGTTCAGGGATATAAAACACAACAAAGAAAGAAAAAACTTTAAGCGCCCATAACTCGAAAGATATGGATGGGTTGCCACCGGTTTAGGTAATTAATTTTTCTTTCTTTAAAATTAAATTTTCCACCCTCTAGACAGCCTTTTAATTTTTGTAGGTGCTCCGCTAAACTAATTTGAAGACGGTTTTTTTATATAATTTAATATACATATGTATTTCACTTCGCAATAGGAAACCGTCGAGGTTGATATTTGTTTGCATATTAACACACGGCCGCAGTATATTTGTTGTATTTATCATTTACCAAATTTGTTTTAGTTTTGAATTTCAACTTCACTAAAAACCAAATATAACAAACATTGATTTTTGGATTTTTAAATGTAACCAACCAATGTACAACTGTGTCATTGAGACTATGTAAGTGTGGCGTTAATAGAGGAATAAAAATATTTAAAAAAAATTGTTTATAATTTTTTCACAACTTGGAACAAAATGTTTCTTTCATAAACACTTTTACTACGTGTAAACAATTAATGTTTCCATAAAAAAAATATATATGTTTTCTAAAGTTTAGCGTAAAACAATCGATGTTAAATTTTTCATTAAAAAAAGGTAAAAAGAAAAGAAAGAATACACCACCGTCCAATGACCAAATATTTTGTTTATATGTACATTAATCTCCAACCTTTTAATATCGCAGGACTGAAGTATGATTTGGATCACTATCGTTATCATCTCCTTCCCTTGTTTTTCTGTTGTCTTTGTTTTTATATTTTACTCTTAAATCTCTTAAAACCATCATCCGATTTTATGTAATTTTGTTTTATGTGTTTATGTGTACTATGTGTATGTAGTTAACATTACTTTCAGTTTATTTTTAGTCAGCATTTCAAAAGCCTTTAAACTTTGCCTTTAACGAATTTATGATGACTATAGAAGCAGTAGTTGCGGCAGTTTTCTTGCACGCACTACGACATGGGTAGACCTTGTACATCCATCATTTCGTCTTGCGGTGAGGGTCGTGGTGGAAAAGCTTGCAAGTGTGGCGGCGTGGCTCTTGCGTATATACCCCGTGGAGCTAAGGGGTATTGTAACCGATAGGAACCATCATGTGCTTGTCTTGGTGTACGTCTTGGAGAACGTGCTGGCATACGGTTAGCTCTTTGCATTTCTTCTAAAATTGATGGCGCAACATATGTGAAACCCTGTAAAGAAATTCAATTTTATTTCTCTTTATAATTGCAATCCACAGAGTAATTGATATTTTATTGTATACAAATGCATAGTATAAACGTTCTTGTGAGTGTTATTGCCTCTTACGCTTGTACACAGTAGTCACGGATCCAAGCTAATAAAAATTAACGTTTAAATATAAAAAAAAATTGTAATTGCTTATTTCTTTATCCCTCCAAAAGCTCAAGCTTGATCGGCGCCTGCTTGCACATGACATTTTATCGACGATTATGTCCACATTCTGAAATGGCTTCCGTTTACTTTGAAATTTTAAAGTAAATTTGTGACAATTTTTTAAAATGTAAAAACAAACGAACCTGCAATTATTCAATTCAGAAACAAAGATTTTTGAAAATCAAGAATCAAAAGATCTTAAATCTAGTCCCCACTTGACGTTATCGATTTATAAGTCTATAATATTATAATTTATTTATCCCATATGTAATGCAAAAATTAGAAAAATAACTTCTTTAGCAGAAACAAAAATAGTAAATTTTTGAATTAATAGATTGACATAACTGCAACTTTTTGTGTTCGCAATCAATGAGATAGAAACTTGAATATAACATGGATAAATAAACATTCAATGTTAAAATGAATGTTTTCATAATCTACACAATTTTCTGGAATATACATATGTGCTCGCTCGTATGTTACGATTGAAAAGAAATATCTCTTAAATATCTATGAAACTAACAGTCAAGCCACACCACAGTCTTTTAAGTTCATGGCTACTAAAGACTGATCCAAAACTTCAGTCATGCTTACATATTTAAGGTGGTCGGCACGCAAGCGCACGAAATTGAAAAACTTAATACCGCAAACAAAGATTAATTAAATTATACAAACATTTTCAACAAACAGAAAGAGCAATCAAATAAAATTTCACCTACAAAAAAAATATTTTAAGAGCAATAATGCCCATTGAAATTAAAGTGACATAATCTGAAGAGAAAAGTGTGAATGAATGAGTCGCAATCCATGAATTTGTATGCTCTTCTCAAAAAAGCACAAAGAAAAAATAAACATTGAGTTTTACTTTTTTCCACTTAAAGAAAACCCATTAAAAAAAAGGGGTCGCGCTGTCTTCAACGTGACTTAAGGAACACGTTATAATAATGCAAACAACTTAAAAAGAGCGATGTTAATTAAAAAACACAGTATGATAGAATTTTTTTAAGATTTTTTTTAACAATTGCAAATATGAAAAATGAACGTGTCGGGATGAAAGTGCAATAAGCAATAAATAAATTAAAAATATACAACAAAAGAAAAAATAATAAAAATACCACTAAAAACAAACGGGCTTTTTAACTTTGTTTGGCGATTGATATCAAATTGACTTTAATCACTTAAATGAACGAATGCCGACTTTCATAAACTGAAAGTATAATAAAGCCGCGCGACAACAAATATTTTTTGCTTGTCTAAAGTAAATATTTATAAACTTTATAGTCAATCATTACAATATTATGTAATTAATTAGCTATAAGTTGATCATCATTGGAAGCAAGCAAATTTGATAAATACGAAGCAAGAAAAATATAAAAAACCGAAATCTAAAAAAAATAAACTTATAATCTGTCTCAACGGCTTATCGAAAATCTATGTAACACCTTTCAAACAAAAAAAAAAAAAAGACAATTACATACTAAACAATTTAATGCGATGCCGAATGAAAATGCTGAAAAGAAATATAATTTTCTTCACCAGTACTTTCTAGTGCTTTTTTATGACCAACAAAAGCAACATATGCAACGTCTTCCCAAATATCGTTACAGTCATGGAAAAAGTGGTAAATGTAGTGGCTGCGATGGCTGGCAATAGCGTTTGTTGGCTTTTTTGTAGTTTGCTTCTAAAGCTTCTGTGTCTAAATGCAAGTACAGCTGCAACTTCAGATGCTGTTGTACCAATGCAACACAATATTGGTATTGCAACTTCAGTACTAACATCTACAAGTGATACTTCTTCTTCAAAAGTCTTTACTGAAAATAACCCAACACTTACACTTGGTAAACGTAGTCAACATGCAACATTTTCGGAGTTAAAAAAAGAAGTAGGTACGACTGGTATCCCACCAAAGCCAAGTTATTGTTTAAGTTAGTACGTTTTACTGCTTTAGTCTTTATGTGTGCACCAAATCGAAATCACAACTCACCATTGCATAGTTATAACAAATCCACTCTCTGCCGTTGTATGTGTGAAAGTGAAATTTGTAATCATATTTTATATACACATTTTCGAGCATGTATGGGCATATACAATATCTTTGTATTATTATTATATCGGGTTTTTTTTAAGTCGTATACAATGTATGAAAATATATGTATGTACATACGTATACGTGTGTCAATGTATGTGTGTCAATATTTCGTATGTGCTATAGATATTCATGTAGTAGAAAAAAACAGCTGACTTCAAATCACTCAACTGATTTTTTGTAAATAAAGTAGGTTTGTAGGAGCTGAAATGTAAAATAAAACTAATCTGCAACTCTTCGATAATCGTAAAGCCCAAATTCTTTACAATGATGTCTCTGTTAAGGCAACTTTTCAAATAACAAAATCTCAATTAACACAACTTTACAAAGTTTGGTTTTTATAGCCTTCACAAAAATGAAAAGGGTATACATACATACATGTGTATATATAAGTATGAAGAGTCGTTCCGTTTGTAATTTCTACAATATTCATTTAAGATCCGAAAAAGCATGTAGACTATTCTGGATCCTTAGAGGTAGGGAAGTTCAATTAAGGATGTCGATCTCTCACAACTTTTTGACGGCACTAGATAATCTAGAGTCTTGAAACTTGGACCATTTGAGCAGTACCTTCGGCGAAGTTTCACAAGTTCCCGAGGTATTGGCAAAAAAAATGTTCTGAGTCTTTTTTAGTATTTTCAGTCTCTTCGTTAAACGATTATTCTCAAGAGTTTGAATATTCTAAATCCCTATCAAATTTTGCATAATGTCCCCTTACAGAAATATTCATCCCAAGGTAACTTACGAACCTAAATGTAGGACCTAATTAAAAGTTCTAAAAAACTAACAAAGAAAATTAAAACCCGAAGTTTCACAAAAAAATACGAATTTTGTTAAAATTTCATATACCGTAAATATGAAAAATCACGATAAAATTGAAAAACTGGAATAAAAAAATTTTAAATGCCAAAAAAAATAAATAGTTAACAGAAACCAAACATTTTTCAAAAAATACAAAAAAATTAAAGTTTGCCAAATGCTGAAATTTCACCACAAAAATTTATATTTCACCAAATTTTGTAATTTCACTCAAAAGCCAAAAATACACAATAAAATCGATATTTTATGAAAAACTTTGAAATTTTCATAAAATTAAAAATGTAAAAAAAATCCAAAAATAATTGTAAAAATACCTCAAATACCATAATTGACCAAATTTTTAAATTTCTAAACTAAATTGTCAAAAAGTTTCAAAATTATCAATAGACCTATATCTTACAAAAAACTTAACTTTCACAAACAAGGAAGTGAAAACAAACGTCACCACGTTTTGAAATTTAACGACAAAGTTTCCCCAAAACCCGAAATTAAACTAAAAAAGAAATTTTACTAAAAATCCAAATTTATAAGCATTCAGAGAAAAGAAAAACAAATTAATAGAGCCGCAATTAAGAAACAAACATCTCATCTAATCGATCACAAATGTTTATATTAAGACGAAAGAAGAGTTTAAATGTAAAATAAGACGACTAAAACCGGTGGCCAAAGGGTAATGCAAAATCTGTAGTACATTTTGAGTAGTTCATACTTTTGTGAAGGGTATATAAGATTCGGCAAAGCCGAATGTAGCTCTCTTACTTGTTCTCTTTAGGTTTGTATTTTACTTTGGTTTTTATGAATGAATTTAAAACTACAAAAGTATGTTTACATACAAATTTCATTTACCGCTATTCTAGAAGTCACCATTATTGCATGTTGCAGTATATATTATGGCATGTTGCAGTTTAAAAAATTCTTTCAAATCATGAATGGACTGATGAAGATGATTTCTCACTTTTTTTCAAATTAATTCAAATTTATTTAGTTACCAATAATAGTGTACAATGTGTCTAAAAACTAATATTATAAGAGTTTAGCTAATTATTGCAGTTTTGACGATATCTACAATGAGTGATTATCTACAAGAAAATAGTCCAGATGCAATAAATTTTTGCAATTGGCAAGTGCGTTTTTTGAACCGACATAAACTCAGATTGCTTCATATGTTAATTACAATTTTATGCAAAACAATGTATGAAACATTTTTTTCAAGCTTAGTTTAAATTGGCCAGCATTATTTATTACGTGATAGTTGGCAGCCCTGCAATTAATATCACTGACAGTGGACTAAGGAAGCCATCAGGTTGAATAACGGAAGCGCTAAAATCGCGCAATACAATTTGTTTGAAATTAAATGGAGAGGTTATTGCTTTTGCAAGTGGATATTTGCAAAAACATTTGGCAGAAGCAATCGACATTGAAGCAAATGAGAAACTGAAAAACATATTTAAGATGTAAAATGTATTTTAGAATAAGGTTACTTAATAATAAGAACGTAATATAAAAAAAATGTTTGAAATTTCGCTATCGAATAATTAAAAGAAAAATAAGAATAAATCGTTTCACTGTTATGTTCACCTAACTATTTTTTTCGACAGTTGCAAATTATTAGCTAATAGGAACACAATTTGTGAAACGTTACTTGTGCTACAAGCGCAAAAAATGACGTTGTAATCTTTCCTGGTAATTACTGTCAATTCTTTCATATACAGCGTTGTATTTGTTGGTTTGTTAAGGGGAAACCCACCATTTTATTACTAAGTAGTACTGGATTTTGAGTCGATTTTATCAAAAACCAGTGGCGGCGACATAATTAGATTTTCTTTTGCATGGGAAAAATGCTGATAAACACCTAGATTGTGCTCGAAATTGCATGAAATATCTATGTAACCTTTTCTTTTTTAGTTTCATAAAAAAGTTGACAAAAAACTAACTAGTTTATTATTTTAAGTGGAGCGTTTAATCAAAGAATGGGCCCCTGTAGTATGGTTAGCACCAGAAGAGAAATTTATGCCACTTGGTGTAGAAGACTTTTTGGCACATGTTCACCCAGAAAGTAAAGATAATTATTTTACTCCCGGAATGCCATTTGGAGATAACTCGGAGAAATCATTCTTAGTCACCAACACAGAAATAGGTAAGAAACCACTACAAAATAATATATAGTTTAGAATAACCAAACATTAATGGCAATTGCAGATAAGTTATTGGAAAATGAAACATCATTTATATACGGACGAAATCCTAATATCTCACCGGTACCTATATACGCGGTGGTAACATTATGTAACACAGAAAACATTGATGTTGAACAATATTCACTACAAACTATACCATCCGAGCCGTCATTTCCACCAAATTTACAATCTTTTCAAGCCACTTACTCACCTCGGCCACCAGAGGCTGTTTTGCAAAATGGTTTTCTTTTAAAAGCTGCAGAAAAATCTATTCCAACTAGAGGTCCTTATATTCCAATTACGTTGGGATCTCAAAATAAAGCTGATCATGAGTTAAGGCGTTCGTCACGCTTGTATCCAATGTTCCGGAAAACCAAACGCAGTTTATCAAATTCATCTAATAAACCCAGTGTTCAAACACGCGATTTTTTAATGGGTGAATCTATTCAAAGTTTTCCTGCAGATCTAATATATAATTCTGATCTTATAATATCGGATGAAAACGTAGAATCCGAAAAAGTTAGTAATTTCATAGCAAATTTAGTTGATAACGTTAAGTTTAGCATACCATTGAGTAAAAAGGATGGTTTGGAAATTGAGAATGGGCAGCAAATGGCCGGCTCCGCTTACAAAGAGGGGACCACAATCCCTTCATTTCATGTAACTTATTGGATGTTTTACCCCTATAGTCAGGGTAAAAATATGTGTACAGTCAATTTAGGTCCGTTTGGGCGCATACCATTTCCAGCGGTATATGGCTATTGTTTGGGACGCAAGAAAGATATTGGCAGCCATATAGGAGATTGGGAACACATGACCTTGTATTTTACTGGAGAATCTGAGCCACAAGCAATGTATGTATCTGCTCATGACGCAGGAGCTTATTATACCTACAACCGATTAACCGGGTCATTTGAATTCAAAACACAAGAAACACGCAAAGGTATTTTACAGAGGCCTAATTTTCCCAAAACTGTGACAACATTCAATAATCATCCGGTATTGTTTGCTGCTAAGGTATAATATCGACTTCGAATATATTGTATTCATATAGTATACGAGTACATATGTATAACTTTTTATTTAAGGGTTCTCATGGTTTGTGGACAGCCCCTGGGAAACATCGGTTTGTCAAAGTTGCAAGATTATATGATATTAATGGTTTTGGTTCGCCTTGGAATACATGGAAACATGTTCAGATTACTTATGAAAACTTAAAATCGTATGGTTAGATTTTCAAATGTTTAGAAAACTAAAAAAAAATTGCAATTTACTCTCCTCTTAAATGTTCTCTTTAAAGGTCGCGCTTTTACTCCCTTTTGGCTATCATTTAAAGGCAAGTGGGGTAATCCTAAGAGTAAATGTCATCCTTTACGACGCATCGGCTTGAATTTCTGTGAATTTACTGATGGACCGAGTGGAATACCACTGAAAGAACCGCATTTTCAATGTGGTACTACATTTACACGCTGACAGATAATAATTCACGCGATAGAGTTCACAAATTTAGCAGTGTTTTGTGCCTAACTATTATTGATGCTACTTACATGTCTAGTTTAATAATATATTGTTACTTAAATAGTTATTTATCTAAAATAAAACTTGTTTTTAATGAGCAGGCTTAATGTACATTCATACATACATATTCAATATAAAATTGCATCATTAAATAATTTACGACCTTTATTGTTTTAACAATATTATTTTCAGGCTTGATTCGAAAAATTAGAACACTTCCGCATCCTAAATTGTAATTTGAAAAATGGTTCATTTCAATGTATTTACTTTGTTTTTAACTATAGGACTGGGTAACAAAATGGAGGAAAATTGTACTTCAGTAACAATAGCAAATACCACTTTTCTAGCGGAAGCACACGTTAAATATTTGGATATCTCCACACGCCACAGCCAATATGGACATTCATATCCAGGGTACTGTTTCAGCATCAAACATCCAGAAGCTACAAGAAGACAGTCTAAGATTTTACGACTAATCGGCTGCGCCCCCTGGTATATAAGAAATGAAAATATCCATAGAGATCTAGAAGTTCCCACTTTCTAAGAAAAAAACAAAACCGTAATCGGGCAAATACGTAAACAAACTGACAGAATAGATAATGTTGAAAAAACCTTAGGCGTATTGAATAGTTTTTCACAAACAGATTCAATTTACAATGGAGAAAGAAAACGACAAAAAACGTCATTATTTAGGCTCTATTATAAAAATACGACTATATTTTGCACTGAAGAGTAATTTCGAAATACATATTATAAAAATATTGTTACGATGATAATTGCGAGCAAATATTCTTGCCTATAAGAATTTAGTGATATGAATGCTTGTGGCATTCTTTGTACAAAAACTTCCAGAAATCAATAGTCCGACCACATTTGGCACCCACTGTAGACACAGTGCTGCGCTGTAAAAACAACAAAACACAACACCTATAAGCTCAGAAAAGTTTCAAAGAAAGTAAATACACACAGAACAACACCACCAATATAAAAATGAGTTCTAGGAAATATGAGTAAACAAAAATCACCACCATAACTAACAAGGCAGACAGTAGTTACAAAAACAAAAGATCACAATAAATAAAACAGCAGAAAAGATGTTTTATAGCTAAAGAAGTATCTACTGGATTCTTGAATATTCTACAAGTTTCTGGAAACTAGATGATTACTATAAAAATACTTGCGTGGTCAAGCTGGAAATTAGTATCCAGTGACACGTTAGTATGAAGAACGCTTATAAAGAAGTAATTTAAGTATTAGATAAGTATTAATAAAGTAACAGTGTGTAAAGGAAAAATTCTGCAAAGTATATTATTTAAATAAACTTTATACCTAAAAGAACCTGCGAAGTATTAATCACGTTTAAAAAGGTTAAACATAACAATAGATTAAAGGAAAATGTATACGTGCCTCGGTGATTTGATGAAGAACATCAGAATTTTCCGAAATTCGGCTGATATACGAACCCAGGCGACTATAGCCATCGAATGCTTAATAGTTAACGCGCTAACTATTTAAGCAACAGCCACCCTTAAATATCTTGCTGACAAGCCAATGGCTTAGGAGGTCATATTAATTAACTCATGTATTAACAATAAATGATAAAAAGAAATTTATTTTTAAATTCCATTAACGTAATCTTTTTTAGATCCCAATAATGTTTATCAAACAAATATACAACAATAACCGGCATATAACACGACTGATAGTACAAATAAGATTTTGAGTGAGATTTTATGCGAAATCCAAATGCAAATTAAATTCATGACAACTGCTATTAGAGGGACGCAAATCAGTTTTTTCTTTCTTGGAATTCAAAAGTTAGCGTTCGACATCCTGGGACAGGTTGTAAATGTAATAACTCCTATCTCACAAAAAATAAAAAAATTTACACACAAAAAAAAAGATAGAAAGCTCAACTTTTCACAGGTTCCTAAAAAAATTATTTAGTATTGCAAAAACATAAATAAGTATTAAAATTCTTCATAGTTTAAGACCTGAAAGACTGATTGGTCTGGCGATTTGTAGGGGTGAAAATTGCTTACTGCCCTGTGCAGCTTTTCTGCACCATAATTATAGTAGTTACGGATTTTTTTTTTGAGACGGCGCCCTTCTCTACCCCAGTATATAAAGTACGATCTTGCGGAGACAGCTTGTATTTTAGAGTCGGAAATATTTTTCGCTTTGTTCTAAAATCGAATCAAACATGAGCTTGACTGAAGAAAAAAGAGATTTGAAGTGTAAACTTCGCTTAAACTTATATTACATAAGCAAACCACTGAAATATGGGAAAGTTTCTCATATCATACATCGCATTGATTATTGTGTTAAATTAATGATGTGTACGGTAGAAACTAACTTAGTGAGAAGAAACAAGGAATGTTGAGGAAATGCGTAGCGGCACACAAAATTAATTTCATTCCGCTAGTGACTGATAATAAAAAAAATTATCTTTCTTAACAGAAAAAAAAAAATCGAACTCAAATCTGAAAATTAAAATTATCTAATATTTTGTGCGTTCTTATGAAAATAGTATATAATGCTCGATTATCTATCTTAGCTCCTCTATACACACGTATATGTGAGAAGCAAATTAAATAATTTATTATTTCTAAACTAAACTAAAAGTTTAATAGATTAAATTAAAAAAATACTAACTTTATGCTTTGGAAAGGAACAACATAAATGCTTCAATATACAGTAGTTTTTAAATATTATATCCATTATGTTACATATACATAGGTATAATATATTCAAAAACAACATTATACGCAATAAAAGTCCTGGCTAACAACTTTAATTGCAAAACAAAAAGTAAGAAAATTTAAACATATTACCCTATGTATATTATTCTTAAGTGCAAGCTAGCATTTGTTGATTTTAATATACATAGAATACAAATACCCTAGTGTAAAATTTTAAAATATACTCACTTGGAATATTAAATTGACACTTTCACTAAGAGTTGTTTCATCTGGGGAATCTACGGGAATTTGTCTAGTAAATCTTGTGTCAAACTGAGATACATCATCTTCACTTCGCTATAAGAAACAAGAAAAACTTCAATAAAATTTACAAAAATAAAAAATGTGTCAATATATTTTTTACCAAAAGAGGTTTTATTGGTGGATCTAAACGTCTAGCAAGGACATCATCCCAATTTACATGCTTAAAGAATGGGTGAGCCTGAACTGCTGCGGCATCTTCAGGTCCACTACCTAATCGTTGGGACTCTTGACGTTTCATTAAACGACGTACTAAATCTCTGGCCTCAGGTGTTAGATAAGCTGGCAAATTAAGTTTAGCTTTTAAAATAGTTTCTATTGTTTTTTTACGATCTTCTGCAGTAAAGGGTGGCTAAAAATTTATTAAATGTATTATAACGCATTTAAAGTACACATAAACAAAATAATACTTACGACACCAGTTAACATATCAAACATTAAAGCACCCAATGACCACCAATCGACTGCTTTACCATGACCCCGACGTGTTAGTATTTCTGGGGCCCTAATAAGATGAGAAAATTTTGAGTATCGGATGTTTTTTCACAATTATAATTGATTTGTCTTACATATATTCTATGGTGCCACAAAAAGTGTGTGTAACAATGCCTTCCTGTATATGCTCCTTGCATAAGCCAAAATCCGTTAATTTTACATGACCTTGTGCATCTAATAAAATATTTTCTGGTTTCAAGTCACGATATATAATTCCCAATTTGTGTAAATGGCCTAAAGCCATTATGATTTCACTCAAATAAAAGCTATAAAACAAGCCAAAAATAAAATAAATCTGAAATATCTTTTAACTTTATTTAATCTTACCATGTTGTATCTTCTAAAAAAATACCTTCGCGTTCTAAATGCATAAACAATTCTCCACCGCTTAAATATTCTAAAATTAAATATAATTTACCATCTGTTTGAAAGGCATAAACTAATTCTACAATAAATGGATGTTTAACAGCTTCTAATATGTTACGTTCCGCACGAGTATGCGCTGTATCTTTTTGATTTGTGACTATTGAGGCTTTTTTCAAAACTTTCATCGCAAAGTATTTATTAGCATCGCGACCAGAAGTCTTACGCACCTTTAACACAAATACAAATAGTTCAATAAATATTCTTAAGATCGCAATTTGTTCAATGACATACCTGAAATACTTTGCCGTAACCACCTTTGCCTAAAACTTTTTTCAATTCGAAATCTTTTGGACCTAATTTTATTTTACCAGGATTAACATTTTCCTCCGATAGTTGTATAGTTTCTTGGCCTTCAGCTCTATTAAATATAAATACGTTACACGTAGTAATTTTATTAATTAGAACTTTAACCATGTAATTAAATTGCAAAATTTTTTAAAATATAGATGATATTTATTTTTAAATATCCCCTCTACGACATGTGAATTTATCGAAATCATCAGACAGAACTAAACTATACATTTTTTAAGTCGTATTAAAATAGGGATTTTTAACGAAAATCTAATAAATTTAAGTTCATATCAAATATTACTTACTCCTGTTGCAAATTTATGCTTAATTCTGGCTCCAAATCAACCTAAAAGAAAAAACATATATTAACAAATTTTTTGTTTTATTCAAAAAATTATTGCAAAATTGAATAAAAAAAATATTTTCACCAGTTTAGTGATAAAAACCATTTTATCTATTACACTATATAAATTTAGTGTCACTGATAATTTTCTCACTATTTCTAAACGCAAGTGCAAAAATTTGCAATACACTCAATAAAAAAAAGACATTGAACCTGGCGAGACAGCTCTCTTAACCCAAACGAAGATAGTATATTAAGATTTGAAGACAATAAATTAGTTACTACATTCGTAATAATTAATACATAAAATTAAAGCATAAAAAAACTATCCCTGGTGTTTAGTTAGAGGCTGCTAATTTTCCAATGACCACTAAACAAGATTAGTGCCTATAAATGTTACACTATCTCTATGTAATAGTCCAAAATAGTCAGTAGCTCCCCAGGATACAAGAAGTTTTAATAGATTCAACAAATGCACTTAGACCTTATTCTATTGAAAACAAAAGGACCATAAAGTAACATGTTCACTTAACAGTAAAATTCACAAGCTTTGCTTACGTGTCATATTGTCATAATAATTTAAAAAATGGTTATTGGGCTTCAAGATAAGTTTTTTTTTGTGTTAAATTTTTTGTTTTATTAAAACGTTAATTTTGTAAAAAGCTCAATAAATTATGAGGAGTTGTTCACAGCAGTCATATGTTTGTAGGTCTTTATTTTAAAACATACGACTTTATGACATAAAGGGCTTTTCAGTAAAGCTACGTTTATATTTAATATATGTATTCGATACATACAAAATCCGATATGGACACCAAAATTGAGATTTTGCTTATTAAAATTGATTAAACAAAAACTTTCTAATTAATACAACTGTTGTTCGACACTCGCACAGTATTGTATATACATTGGCAAATACAGATAGTTTTACATATGGAAATACAGTTTCCTTTAATCCGAATTAACATCGACAACCTCTTTTGGTAATGTGAAATTAATAAAAGAGTTGGACTGTGTTAATATGAGTAGAAATATAGTTTCAACTTGTAACTACCCAAGCAAAAATCGACAGCCGTACAAAAAATATAGCACTGAAAAACAATTTTTTAGAAAAAATGAAAACGAACGTTTGTTAGTACAACCTGGAAAACGTTTTGCCGACAATTTTTCAATAAACCCCCAACGCCAGAAATCGTATTTAAAACAAAAAGAAAATAAAAAATATATGTTTTCAATATATTCGTGGCCCAAATGTTTCGTTTTTTTATCAATTTCAATTTGTAAGTACAAATGTAAGTCCGCAGTTCTTTTCATTTTGAAATTTAATTTTATCGAAAATAATGCATCACATCTCAAACATATATACATATTATTAGCTGTTGCTCGTGGCTTAGGTTGCATGCACCCTATAAAAACAGTTCAATAAGTAAAAAATACAAAATTTCACGCTACAAAAAGTACGAAATAAGAAAACATTCGGTTCTGAAATTGGTATAAATGAACTATTCAATATTAATCTTCTATTAAACAAAAAACTTACACGTAATATGTATGTTAATATTCATTGGACAGCCGTGATCGTATGCCACCTACCTAAACAAAGCAATACATGCTAACAGTAATACGCGATCGTAAGCGTTGGGGCTACGACTATCCTCGGAACATCAATATATACATATAAGTATTAAATACATTAAAATACGATGTTTTAATGTTGTAAAATACAATTAATTTTGCTGTTATTTTTATTAGAATAGCAGTTTGATCAACTATTTAAATCTCAACAATTTGTTCTACTTCGTTACTTTTAAAAGAATATTTGAAAGCGGAAACAGAGGCACGTGAGCAATTACTTGACTTTTTATAAAACCTAAGTCCTTCGCTTTTTTTCGCTTGTTAGTTTGTTAAATTTGTGTGGTTCCTTTCCAATCAAAACAGGTTCATCCCTTGGAGTTTAAAATGTTATTAAAAACTGGCTCCAACTCGACCTATCAATTTCCATTCACACATTTTTTAAACTTATGACAATCTATATATACATGGTTTGTTCAAAAGAAAAGTGAATTTTGAATTATCGCGGGCTGTGTACCCACTGATATCAACGGATAACCAATATGCGTCAATAGCTTCTGCTATCAAGGAAGCATTATTGGCAGGAAAAGGTGGATCAAGGGCTAACATCTCTAAACGCACATATGGAATATTCAGCTCTGTATGAAATTCCCCCACCCATCTCGAGACAGTCTAAGATTTAAATGTTCAACTCCAGCGTTAAATCAACTAACTCTATTCTAATGATCGGAAACATGGAATGCAGTTCTTAGCGATGTTAATGCACTTCAGGAGTCTACCAACAGATGTCTAAGATTAATAAATAAGATCTTTTGGCCAGCAACAATCTAAAACTTGCATTTATGATTCTCCTTCCTGTAGGAATTTTGAATTGTATATCATTAAGAGGTACAAGCCGAATTATTGTAAGAAATATATTATTATGAATTGGGGGTTTATTTTATCTTGTCGTGGTTTGTTAACAAAAATATTTTTATATATGTATAAACTTATCTACTCCTTAGTCGCATTAGTCCTGGTTGGTTAAGCACATTAACAAAAGAACATCTAAGAGATGTGCAGTCAATTTCTTTTAAGTGCTTGCTAAGTTTTGTTTGAAGCTTGTGTACTTAATTCAGTTGAACAAACCAAATTGTGTTTTGTTATTAATTTGCAACAGTATTCATATTATGAATTAATTTTTACCCAAAAATTTTATACATAATTACTGAAGGAAGGACTCAAACCATGGGAAAGGTGTCTATTATTTGATGGAGGTGTTGCATTTTTCAGCACTAAATAAACATTTTATTGAGTTTAACGAGAGCAAGAAAATTTATATTACTTTTTTTAAGTTAAAACCATTTTATATTTATCTAGGGTTTATCGTAAGAAAAAGCTAATTTTTCCTTTTTGTGAATTCCGTGATTTAATATACCCTCGAATCTCAATGCTGTCTGCTTTAGTTTTTTTGTTCAATTGCATGTGTAATAAAACGCACTTATACGACAGCATTAGCATAATTTCATTTTGTCCCCTTGTTTTAATTTTGGTAAGGGGTAATTTTTCTAAGATTGCTTTGTATCGGAATCTTCTAAGTAATATTATACTTACATCGTCCAGTTCAATTTTATCATCATCAGAATCGCGAGGATTTTCATCCTCGTGTAACTCAAGAACAAAGAGTTCATTAGGGTCACTCACGTCAGCCATTTGTTGCAGTAGATAATATGTATAACGTAGAGAGAAGGGGAGAAAACACCGTGAAGCAACAAAGAAGGTGATGTGATAATTTTGTCTTTGTTTTGTTGTCTTTAAATTTTTTGCTTTTGTTTCCTTGCCTGTTTATTGCAGCGACTGATCTAAATACTTTTTTTCAAATGCGTGCGCAGCTAAAAGGCTGCTGATGTCTGCGCCTCTGAAGACCTTGAAGTCTCTTCGGAAATACAATTCAGTTAATTGATTGCCCCAGGCAGCTAATCCGTGAGTCTGATCATCCAAATGCCAAATGTATAGAATCAGATAGACAGACTGTCAGACAGAATATTATAGAATTCAAAGTAATATAAATTAAGCAAGCTCGTGGCATTGACCACAATACACACACAAAATTGTCAACTTAAGAGTTGGTGTGCTTCACTCTGGATGAAGAAATTTTGCAAATAACTTTTGTTAGCGATATTTAATGTCTGAGTATATAATAGCTTTCTTATATCGATACAATGGCTTTATTTTATAGCTTATTGTTTCTTCTGTTGTTATAACTAAAATTTTACACTACAATGATGACGAACGAGTGAACGAAACACGAGGAAATCAAATGTTACCATATTTATAAATTTCTATCAAGTTGCCACTTCGAAACTATCCGATTAGAGTTGCCGTTTTTACTACGCATAAATCTGTTCTGCCGACAAACAGAATGCTGTTCGCACAGGAACATGTTTCGTGAACATCGTCCATGTTGATGGTATGCTCGAGTTAATACAAAGTTGTCAGAACAGTTGTTCGTAGGTCGCTGTTCTGCCATTACACAATCTAAAGACTCCCACCAAAAGAACAAATATGTGTATGTGCGTTCGTCTGTAAAAACCCGTTCATAAATTATGGTGAGATAATGGAAACACTCTCGATGACAAACAAAAATTGTGCTCATGCAGTATATTTGAAACCATTTTGCGCAACATATTTAAAAAATAACATGATATTTTTACACTCCATTCTTTTGCAATTAAACAGAAAATGTAGATAATGTAAAATATATGCAACATTTTCGCAAGAATCGAAAACGCCATATATTTATTACACTATGTCTTCACCAACCAAGTCTTTGTTCTGGTATGACCAGAACGTCGTCTGAGCATATGTTACAAATTTGTTTTTCTATGTGGATTTCTGGCTAATCGAGGCGGAGTGTTAATGCAATCATATGCTATAATCATTTGAAGCAATGTGAATTAAAACATTTAAACTCCAGCACAGCTGATGATTTGTTTAATCTTTTTTATATATAATTTGACATCCACAACGAAGCCGAAAATAATTTGAATTAAGACTTAATTTACTAATTACTTTAATTCGGCTTAAAACATTTTAACGTACCGTCCTTCAAATCATTCCCAAAAAATTAATTCTTAAGCTCAATTATTCAGGCTTAAAATTGTATTTTCAAAAGACTTAAATTTACTTACGCGACTATTGATGATAACCGCAGTTATTTTTAATGTATTTAACAAAAAAATTTTCTTAGCTCATCACATACAACTCCAATACGTGAAAATAAAATTTGTGGGAAGAAGTTTTAAATACCTTCTATCGACATGATAGACACACAAAATTTCGGACATCTTAGCTTAAGTTTCGGTTTTATGTTTGTATTCTTAAATTTTTTATTATAAAAAATTCTTATTAAATATACCGCTACTTGTAATAGTATTGGGTTTATGTTTCAGTAATTAAAAAAGAATTTGATTTTTAAATGTTTATCCATTTTAAACTACATATGGCAGAATAATTGTTAAACAAAATACAATCCGTTATTTCAAAAGATTATTATTTTGAGTGTAAAATGTTCTTTTACAAATTTGTAGTACCTGATGGGCAAAATAGAAAACGAACGCTGCTCAACTTTTGGCGGCGCTGACATAATTGCGGTTACTCCGGCTTTAGCTCGCCATCTTACCAACCAATCTGAAAATAATAAAAGACTTTATGGAGCCAGAAGTAATCCTGAATGTTCCTTTAACACATCCCAATTACCTTCTGGCAGGTGTTACGCTAGGCATTGTCCTTCCTACTTGAGGTCACTGACCATGCATCATAGCAATATGAGGGTTTTAGAAGACCCAAAACCAATCTTACCTTGCAACTACTCTTACCTTACATTACTTACCGCACTTTACTCGAACTTTAAGATTTCGTATTATAAAAGAAACGTTCATTTAAAATTCATTATAAAAATTTAACATTTAATGCTTATATAAAATACCAAACTACTAGATGTTTTAAAACTATTATTACCTGTAAACCAATTGAAAGTTTTTGTTGTAGATTTCAAAGATATTGTGTTCATTAGTATTTTCTCACATTTTAACAGCTACATACTAGCAAACCTTAAATCTTATCATATAAAAAGATTTTAATTAATATTTAATAAAAAAAAAGTAAGTAAAACGAAATTTTAGTACGTAAACAAAACAAAATGTCATAAATGAAACTAAGTAATTAAAACACAAAATGGTTAAAAAAAATTTAAAAATGTTATTTACACAAAACGCAAAATTATACATCAGCCTCAAAACTAAATAAAAATTTCAGTTAAAAAAAGAATTAAAATTAATAAAGTTCTTAGAACTAACTGAAACTAATAATAAAATAAAAATTTACAAAATCCTTTAAAAAAGATTGGTTTTATAAACATTTAAAAAGTACTGCCGTTTTCTGGAATGATTTATGAAATCTTTATAAACATATATATGGAAAATAAAAGTGCTTTTGTCTTGCTTTATTTAATTTTTGTCAGTTAAAAAGGCATTAATAAGATAATTTTCTGCTCTGAAACTGATATTAACTAATTTAAGTTCAACAAAACTCATGAAATAATTTTTTTTTTTGCAGTGAAAAATAAAACTTAAGAAATAGTAATTAAAAAGTAATTATTTGAGTAAACCTTTAGCCGTTATGGGTTTTCGATTAAAAAAAACCATTTAATATTACTTCCCGGAAACTAGTTTCCGCAGGCTAGCAGCTAATTTTGAGCCGCCGGCAAATTTTTGTTCAAAACTCGTCGCCGCCGACGATATAAGAAAGCGCATTACTCTGATACGAAATAAAAAATATAGAATATGATATAAAAAAGAGATAAAAGTAAAAAGCAAAGAGAAAATATTAATTACTATACAAGAAACTTCAACATTCTACATTAATTTAAAATTCATATTATGTGATTGTATTAAATGCGATAAGCATAAATTAAGAATTATTAATAATTTGGAAACAAGACGCATTGGCAATTTAATCAATATGTCACAGGAGGAAGCTATGTTTGTAAATCCAAATGATTTGAAAGATTTAAAGGAACGTATGAAGCTGATAGAGGAAGCTGATCCTAAGCAACATCATAATGAATATTCACTAAAACGATATTTAAGGGCATTTAAAACAACGGATGACGCATTTAAAGTAAGTTTCCTTTGTTATTCCAATCAACTTATTTCCTTGGACTTTCCTTTCAGGCAATACTTAAAACCAACAGCTGGCGTGAACAATATGGCGTGGAAAACTTGAAAAATCTGTCAGAATTACAAAAGCATAATAATAAAGCTCGAGTTTTAAGACATCGTGATTGTATTGGACGGCCTGTCATTTACATACCGGCTAAAAATCACAATTCCAGTGACCGGGATATAGATGAATTAACGAAATTTTTTGTAAAATGTTTAGAAGAGGCCTGTCAGAAATGCTTTGAAGAAGTAACCGATAACCTATGCATAGTTTTTGATTTAGCCGAGTTCAATGCATCCTGCCTAGACATGCAATTGGTAAAGAATATAATATGGCTGTTGAGCAAACATTTCCCTGAGCGTTTGGGTGTTTGTCTAATCATCAACTCACCCGGCATATTTTCAACTGTTTGGCCAATTATACGTCAATTAATTGATGATAACACAGCAAAAAAAGTAGTATTTGTAAACGATGAGACAGATTTGTGTAAATACTTAATACCTGACATTTTGCCCACAGATATGTAAAGTGAAACAATATGAGATCGGATACTAGAATAATTGAAATATATACTACATATTAGAAATAATTTTATTCCCAAGATATCGCAAATACAACTTGTATACGATTTGTCATAATTTAATAGTTTCATTCAATTTTGTGAAAAATAATTATATTCTCGTTTGACGATAGTGACATGTATGTATGACTTCGGGAGAGTGAATGTGCGAAAGTGTGCAAAATACACCCATAAAATAACTCAAAAATAAATATTCTTGTTAAATAGAACATTTACAATAATTCATATTTGTTTTAAATAAACATTTCATCGATTTTATTGTGCATTTTATTTCATGGTTAAAATCTTGTAATTGTTTATGCATATTTCTCTGTCTGAGTCTTTCTTGATCTGTGGCAATTTAGATATTTGGCATACATATTTTTAGTGTGATAAAGTACTTGGTTTATGAGGCATCTTCTGGAAAAGTAATGGATATTTTTCATTTTTGATGTTTGGGAAGAGTAGAATATTTGTATTGAAATTAAATGTAGAAAGTAGAATCCAGAACATACAAAATTTAAACCGAAGTGATTTCTATTGAATTCTAACATGAAGTAGAATATACATATACGTTTGCATGTGTCGCTACAAATAATTGGTCATTCATACTATACTAAATCGAAAAAAGAATGTATCTAACATTTTTGCTTGACATAACTTGCGCTTTAACGAAGCCGTACTTTGTTCTCGTATCGAATTTTTTAGTGCTATAAATGAGTAAGTAATGAAAATAAAACGTAAGTAATGAAAATTTCTGTAATTGTTCTTTTTAGATTAGACGCTTGCTGTTCATTAACATGAATATTAATTCTTATAAAAATTGCCCATGCTAAATTTCGTTCAGAAATGATCTCGTACTCGTAAAGTTTAATAATTATTATTTTAAATAAAATACATATGCACATACATTTTCCAAATCCTCAAACATTCGAATGAACAAATCAGAAATACTGAAAAATATAATTCTATATTTAGTAAATATGTATATGAATTAATTTTATTATGAATCAAAATTGAGAATTGTGTTACAGATGAAAAAGGCAACTACCATACGCAAATTTGAGCAGTGTCCTAAATCAAACCCGCCTATCGTCAACAGATTGTTATTAAGTCCTAAATAATTTCCTTAAGTAATAAAGTCAAATGGTTTAAAAAGTATTATTTTTAAGGAGAACTTTTCCACACGTTTGGGTTACTTAAAACAAAATTGTAATTCGATTTTTTTATTGTCACTTATAGTCAATTTTTTCACTGGTCTTAATGAGGTTTTATACACATGCTTTTGAAAAGCCATTACTAAATAAGATACGTTTAAACAAATATTAAGCTTAAAAAATTTTTGGCGATTTGGAAAATTTTACTCTATTTTAAAAACTACAAAACTCAAGGCAGACGTGATATTATTGAAGCAATTTTTTTCAGAATTATAGATTTTTTTTTTTATTATATAAGGAAAAGCTTACCTAGAGTAGATGACATATACACACTTTTAATACATTTTGGTGACTATACAAATCAAGAAAGAGACCTGTAAAGACTAAAATGTTTATATATGTATGCATATATATGCTTTATTAATAATAGTGTATCCATGTATGTATATTCAAATAAATGTTATACATATGTATAATAAATCAAATTTGTATAAAACAATTTGCTTACAACATTTAAAAAGTCAATCTCTAAATAAGAATGATTTTACATTATTGTGTTTAATTTTCTATAAATTAGAATAACAAATAGTTTTGAAAAAAAGAAAACATTACATATACAAAGTTTCTAAAAAGATGTAAATTAAAATATACATATAAAATTTGTTTAGGTTTAGCTGAAAAATAAATGACAAGGTAGGAAGAAAGTAAATATATTTTCAAGCTGAAATAATTTTTAATTTCTAAAAAAATATGTAGTAAAAAATCTTTATAAAAACTTGCATTAAATAGTTAAGTTTTTAACTTTAGGCTATAAGGGAGGAAAAATCTATTTTATTTGCTTTATTAATAATAACTAATAATTAGAAGATATACATTTGCGTCTATTCTTTTGCATTTTCTCAATATTCTCCTTGATAGGCGTTCGGTTATAGAAGCCTTTAACAATTGTTGTAACAGCGAGGACAGTTGCAATAAATTGATTGATAGATATTTCCCAATCATCAAAGGCTTGTGAGATATTGCTACAACTACTGTTTTTGCTACAATTTTGGTTAATTGATGCAGCAGTGCCATCTCCAGCTCCATTGGCATCATTACTGGCACGGGCTTGTCTTAGTTCTTCCTCCAGATCTACAAATAATTTTGTAGTTGCAAGTGCTTCAGATGGTGTAGTAGGATTACCATTCGAATCAGGCTATAAAGGTAATTATAAAGTTCTGTCAATAAGAATATCTTTTAATTTGAAAAATTAATTTTTATTAAAAGGAAGAGTCTATGGAATAGGAGTACTACGAAAATAAGTTGTATTTGAATTTTAGCTTACAATGGGTACATATTACAATGTATATCATTTATTGAGACATACAGACATGTATAAATGTATATATATACACACGATGAGCAATACAGCTTCTGCGTGTAATTTTTTTACAGTATATCAAAAGTTGTATAAAGCAAAGTAAAAACACATTTTCACAAAGTGTGATGACTATTTGCTGTAATAAAAATGTATCTAGTAATAAATAAATCTTTCTATTTTTAAGTTATTAGTAAACAAATTTCAAGTTTTTAGGTACATACATATGTTATTGATTGTAACAATTATGTATATAATTTTGTGTAGTGTATTGAAACCGAATATGACCTATTAGGTTAAGCCATCATAATATATGACTACAAATAATAAAATAATTTGATATTTGCAAAATTGTTAGATTTTTTGTAGTAATTTTTATTATTCTGTGAAATTATTAATTCTATCGAAATTTTAGATTTCGATTTTTAGAAATTGTTAGTTTTTAGTAGTTTTACCATTTACTAATTGTATACTAATTTTTTAGTTTCGTGTCTATAAAACTTCCATTTTTTCATTATTTTACTATAAAATTTTTTGTTTTTTTTTAAGTTAAATTTCGAGGTTGAATTTCGATTTGTTGGATGTTTCTTAGTCATATTTTGTGTTGAATTTAAAATTTTTGGTAGTTTTTTTAATTGTTTTTGTTATTGCGATTGTTTTTTGTGAGTTTTCAAATTTTCTGGTTAAATATACATATGATATACATTGAAAATTCAAATTATTCGGAGGCCAGTGTCAAATAATTACAAGTATAATCATAATATATATGTATATACATACATATATGTAATTATAAATATATTATTGACTATCAAACCAATGAAAATGTTTTAAAAAATTAAATCATTCAGATATGTTGAGGAAATCGATTTTGAAACGGAAGATTCGTTTTTTAAAGATTTTAATTAGTTTCTCATAATTTTTTATCTCAGTTTTGTTATATGATTATTTATAATTTTATCTCTTAATCTGCATTTTTAATTATAATAAATTTAAAGTGGTTCCAAAATTGTTTTCAAAATCTACCGAATTTCATTACACTCCTTCGTTTTCTATCACATACCTGAATATAACACTTACCTCTTCATTGCCACCCAGATTCAATTGTGTGAAACTTTCTAAACTAGAATCTTTTTTTATGTTATTTTTACCCAACTCTAGAAGATTTTCATCTAAAAATAAAATTAGCATTAAAAGCACATATTAATTCAGAAACTGTATGTATTTTTTGTAATGTTGATATTGTTTTTGAGATATTATTTTATTGCTAAGTAAACACTAAAGCTGTTATTACATGGCATGTTTTTTTATATCAGAGTTTTCAGTTCTGTGACTCGCACCTATGTAACTTCGTATGTCTGTCGAAATTATAAATTTCCAAACGATTTGTAGTTATTGGGTTAAATTTTACAAAAGTATTTTTGTGTACTCAAATAGGATCAAACTATATTTAAACTAACATAATTGACGTTACAGATCGTTAATTTGAAAAAGACTATAATATTGCAAATAAGTATGGCTCTGTATTACCATAATGATGCTAACCTTAACTTGTACGAGTACTCAAGTCTTAAATGTGTTAGTTAAATGTGCAGGTAATTATGTATGTATGTTATAACAAGAATCGGTATGGCTTTATGTAATAAATTCTAAAATATTTACGCCACCTCTAAACACACTTGTTTGATCGTGTAAAATGAGTTATCTTTGAAGACGAAAGCAAACCCTCTTTTTTATTAATAAAAAATCATTAATAAAAAATTTGGAAAGAAAGGAAAAATATGTGGATTACTTTCTGCATATATGTATATGTATGTAGTCAGAATAATTAATTTCCAAATGATGTGGATGTTTTGAAGAACGTTTCGTTTTGATATCGTCAAATTTCAAATAGGACAGTGTTCCGTTAAGTGGACGATTTTGTGCAATCGAAGTAAGTTCGGAATATTGAACAAGGACTATTATTTCAATATCTTGATCTCAAAGAGACATTGTTAAGCTATTCCATTAGGGGATATTTTTCATTTTGGATACTTACAAGCTTGATTCATGTCTGCATCAGTTTTGCCTAGAATTTCCACCAAACTTCTCCACAATATTTGGAAATTGATCTTTTTCATATTCGGTATGTTCTTATTAGGCGAACTGGCGTCATCTGGCTGATCTAGAAGATAGCGTAGGCTGCCCAAACTTTTCGTATCAGTATTTGATTCCGTCCGATCTATTTTGTCATTTGTGTTCATGATTAAATCACTGATTTGTGAAAAGTTTGATATCGTTTCAATATTCAATTGCGGTGGTGTCACTTTAGCAGCTCCCAAATCGGATATATCGGAAAAGGTATCGATGGATTCAAAACGACCTTGTTGTCTCAGCGGCGCAATTGTCAACGCACCATTTTGAGAGCATGATTCACCACTCATCAGGACCGCCGCTTGACCACACCCCGGTGTGATATTTTCATCTTCCGATAGATCTACATAGAATGTTGAGGTCCTAGCATTAACTGCCATTGATGAAGCGTTTGAGGTCGTAGATAAATTTGGTGTTCTTAAGATATTCATAAAAGTATTACTGTTTATACCCGCTAGTGAATGAAGCTTTTGAGTGGCCGTTAATAAAGCATAATCATTTTCGTCGAAATTGTTGTCGGTAGGTGATGGTAAGGCTTCGATTGATTCAGAGGGATCATCACCGAAGAAATCTTCAGCTTCTATAGCTTCTTCAGCGTCATCTTTAGTTTTCGTTCTTGGATTTCTAACTTGTTCGATTTCAACTTTTGACAGTAAAGGCGGCAAATGCAGAATATACAAAAGTTTAAGTTTTTCTGTATATTTACTGGAACAGACTAGACCTAAAGCATTCAGAATCTGGGCAAAATCGATCATGCCAGTACTTTTTTTGTCCGTGAGCTGTATTTGTGGAAGAGAAAGTGTTAAAGGGTTAATGTTATTTTCAACATTTCTTTTACTAACCCTAAATAACTTTTCGGACAAATCAACCGTCACACATGCGCGCCATGGAGTCAGCTCATAAAATAATATTCGGAATGTATCAAAATCAACACTATATGCCTCAGCTCGACTACAGTTATTGTCTGGAAAACCAAGTCGATTATGAGTAGGTGAAGGTGATGGCACTAAAATAGGAGATTCACCCATATGTGAATGGAGCCTTTGCATATGAGCTTTACGGAATGCCATTTTTTCTTCGCGTATAATACCCAATAACATACGCAACTCCTCGTTACTGAAATACATATTGTCCGCATGGAATTTGATTATGGTTTGTTCATTATCTAAATCGAATTTTCGCATAGTTAGGCGACGATGTTTGTTACGCAACTCTTCTATTTTTTGCAGAGTTATATCCCCAAACTTTGTGTATGCTTCATGGATCAGAGTTTGTACAGATTGGGTACGTTTACGTTTGTCATTGGCAACTGGTAGATCGTAGTCGGGATTGTAAATGCCTTCTAAGAATTTGGAAAGTACCAACATCGCCTCTCCGTCATCGTGGCAACACAACAACTTATCTTTGTTCCAATCCAAAATTTGTAAAGCTACAAGAAATATAGTTTTGGCTCCGTCGTAAAAGAAACAATCAATTATTTGTAGTGAACTTTCATAAGATATAACACTGATGAATATAGTCAGAAACCATGAAAGGGATATCATTTTAATTGTACCTAATTCATCTAAATGACTGTGAAGTTCAGGCAAAAAATATTTAACTAATTCATTTAAAACACCCTGATCAATCTAAACAATGAAAAGAAATCATTTTTTTAATTTATATCAACCTAAAAAGTTTTTTTTATCGTATCTACCTGTGCTCCAACAACTTTATCTTTATAATAATCCGGCAAAAGACTTTCGCATAAGCTGGCCAATAACCAAAAGGCATTTTCTTCATCACAAAATAATAAGAATACGGAAGTAACAATATTCATAGCTTGTGTATAGCCAACTTGTGGATTTCTTAAAGCATAAGCCTGTAATACGCGCTTCAGAGCTCCCAAGCCTTCTTCGCTTTGAAAAGCTGGATGTTCCGGCAATGAACGATGCAAATCCCGTTCGATTTCATCATGTGTAGATGATTGCTTAATGCAGGCCGCCTTTTCCACTAAGTCCTCATATAAGCCGGGATGCATAGCTTTTTCATGTATAGCACCAGAAAATATCATCCATATTTCTTGCCGCAACTTTTCGGGTATACCTTCCACAATAAGATTTATAACAGCCGTAGTGCGAAACATGGATATACCGCAACCGTAATCACGAAAATGCGACTCCCAACGAGACTGTTTTTCATCTTGTATTTGTTGCATTTCCGGAGTAAAATGCGTTTTGAAGGAATTAATCAATGCCGATTGTTTACTCCACGATATGTCATATTTTGGACGTTCACGACTGATGGGACTGAAATTTAAAATTAAGTGACGATTGAGTGTTAAAAAAAAAAAAACAATAATTAAAAGTAAGGACTTGTCATTGCTACCGTTGAACAAAAACAAAAGTATGCAATTTATAAAAGATACAGTACGCCAAGAATGACTTTACACAAAAAAAAACTCATCTTTGCGCATCGAGACTAGCTTATCCCATAACAATACGATAAATGTGCGATTTTATTAATTTAGTACTTGGGAAAGTACCGCGATTGATTATATTAATTCTGATTTAAATTCCTAAATTCCGAAATAAGGTTTTTATATTTAAAAATGTATTATTATTGATTATTTTCTGTTCAAAACAAAAAAAAATTTTTGCAATTTCGATAACGAAATTTTTATGCCGTTGATAGGCACAAAAATTTAAGTATATGAAAAACAAAAAAAATGTTTGAGATTTTTTTGTTTCCCATATAAATTTTGGCGTTGTGTAAGTTTTATAAAATAAGGCCCTTAATGTTCATATATTTATTTATTGGGACCACGCTGCACTCTTGGAGTCTAAAGTACTGCGAAAAGCAATACAACATTTTTAGAATATTTAACAAACGTTGGAACAATTTTAATAGGTTGAGCGTAGAATGACGTTATCATTTGAGCGTTGGCACAGCACATTAATAGAATAATGTATGACGTCTAATCGTATTTGTCTGCCTGGGAATGCGACTCGTAGATTAATAATTTATAAACAAAAATTATGACGCTCAATTTACTGAACTGCATTTACCGCTTCAGTAGAGGTCAAATAATTAAATGTTATTTTATTGTGTGTTAACTGAAAAGTTGTGTTTTTATGATTGAAATTTTAATATAAAAGGTACCGGAATCAATTGTGAATATAAACCTTCCAGGCACCGACTCAAACACACACAAGCATAACTGTGACTATAAACCGTTCGGGGAAACACTAAAACACACACAGAATTGCATTAAACCCGATCTAGCAGTTTATGAGGATTTCAGTTCCATACACTTGCAAAGAATACATATGTGTAATTATTTTAATTAAAAAAATAAATAGCTATTTCTTGCTTTCACTTGAAAACATTGCCAAATTCTGTTTCTAACAGATTTGCCCGCAACATAACGAAACATAACAATTAATGCCTTATACATACTTTCTGTTTGCCAAAAACGAGTCGGCTGACATAACAGAAAGTAAAGACTAATTGATTAAAAGTTTTTACTGGACAAATTTTTTCTAGTAAAGTCAAGTACGAAAAAACATAAACGATCAAGAATGCAAATTTGTTGTAATTCAAATATTAGATCAATTTGTTTAAAATCGAAAATAAAATCAAATCCAATATAAAATATAAACAACTTGGGGCCAATTACGGCATTCTATATCCATAGGAATTTCAATAAAATATAATAGAAATTCCATAGAATATAATAATTCAATATATGTATATGTATAACGTTTTATACTATTTTAAATCATATTTGATTGTCTTTTGACTCTTCTGTCCGTTTAAAATATTCGTTTATGCGGTCGTTTTCGACTCGAAAATGATTGTGTTGTCGGGTGCAAATAGTGCTTTAGCCGCTATCTTTTTGAAATAGTATTTAATGTCTCGCATTTTGCTGAACTTATTTTTCTTTTTTATATTTATGTTCTTTACAACACGAGTTTACTGTCGGAAATAAATAGACTTGCTTGAAAATCTGTAAGAAGTAACGGTCTAAGCATTTGTGGGAATCGTTTTCGAGTTTTTTTTTTTTTTTGAGCGCACAACATCTATCTTGAAAAACTCAGTTTAATGACTGGGATATTGATAATTTGTCCAAAATACTAACTAAATAGTCATTTACTGGACCCTACTGCAAAAGTAAACTATTAACTTGAGACACTTTCTGCGAAAAAAATTATATTTTCAAACCAGAATTAATTTATACTTACACATGAAATTTAGACAGTAAATCAGTAATTTTTGTAATTAAGACATCACGGTCGATTATTTGAGCAAACACAAAAGGTACATTCTCTGAAGTTACGATAACAATTTGATTTTCGTAGCGA
Organism: Phania funesta; assembly: GCA_963932375.1. Lineage (NCBI taxonomy): Eukaryota > Metazoa > Arthropoda > Insecta > Diptera > Tachinidae > Phania > Phania funesta. Next base: position 91,304,434 of record OZ010656.1, on the reverse strand, counting down.
TGATTGCCATCTTCTTTTTTCTCCACACTTTTAATTTCTTTTAGAGGAATGACCACGCTAACGAAATCTTTTATTTCACTAGTAAAACAAAAGAAATTTGTAGATAAATAAATATTTCCGCCTATATACCGTTTCGAATAAGGTGTCCATAAATTAGCTGAAACATTTAAGGAAAATTCAAATAATATCCATTTTATTTTAGAGCTAAAGAAAGTCTTTAAACTCACCCTTAATAGTGCCGTCAATAATTTCAGATTGTGGTAAACGGAAATATATTCGATATTCTTCCGATTTTTGACGAGCAGTTAAATCACGGCACAAAACTGGTTTCTTAGATGACTTTCGTCCAAAACGCAATAATAAAGAAGAATCGTGGTCTATAATGGGACTATGAGGATCCTTAAAAAATACACCAAAAAATTGCCTTTAAAAGTATTTTATGCGGTACAAATAAGTCGAGCTACCTGTATTATTTTTTGTATAGCCATTTTATTCAGTTGTTCTATTAATTCATAAGCCTCTACATAATCAAATATAATTGTAAAATTGTATTGCATTTTGTTATTGGTTTTCAAATATATTATATTGCCATGTCTAGACAGCTCTTCGAGTTCTGTAAAACGTATACTTCTCTTTGTCTCCCGTCCCAGCATGTACGAATAAAAACTAACATGGTTAAGTGATATATAAAGGTGTCCTTGCCATGGTATTTTGTTCTTAATATAACTGCAGAAAATTATATGTATATGCAATATTAAGCCATGGATCCGACAGCATCTATAAATAATATAACTTACGTGCATGAATAATAATTTACTAATTGTTCTTCTTCGGGCATGTTGAAATATTGTCGAAATTTTGATTGCATCACTTTAAAATCTGCCGAATCCCCAGACTCATCTTGATTGTTTTGTGTATACAAAGATTTTATTTTACAAATCGTAAAATTCGTAATCTCATCTTCACTTTCCATTTCATTTAAAACTTTAAATAGATTTAGTGACAACCATTCCCAATCTTTATAGATTTCTTCCTCTGTTGTTCCTATTGCGATTTCTGTAAAGATTTGTATAAAATATATAAAACAAAAAATTTCATTAGTAAGATTACATTACGATCTTTGTCTGTGATTGAAATAGTTGATTGAACGAATTTTGATTTGCTATAATAAGCGCATACGACGATTAATAGCGCGGCTATTGCCAATTTCCATTGTTTACAATACACATTATAATTCTACTAGCTAAGACTAAAACTAACTATCAAATTTATTAAACAAAAAAAAAAAAAATAATAATAATAATAATAATAATAATAATAAAAAGCATCATTTGGATTTTATTAACAAAAAATATACATATACATATGTATATGGAGAAAAAAAGCAAAATTGACAAGGGATGTCGGAAATATCTATATATACACTTATATATGTATCTATATTATTGGCCTGTATTTTTTATGAATATGAACAATAAAAATGCATCTTATCATCAAACTGGAACATTCAAAATTGAAGAAATAATATTAATATGTATTGTTTTATATAAAAAGAAAACAAAAAATTAGATTACAAACAAACGATAACATGTTACACATTTTAGATTTGTTAATGCAGAAACTGTATTGTTTTCCTTACATACATACCTATATACCTATATATATGTATATACATATGTACATATATATTATGAATCATTGTAAAACCAGTTGCAAATATTTATTTAAATAGTTCAGTGAGAAAAAAATATCTACAAGATTGATAATTTTAACAAAAACTATGCTTTACTACACAAATATATAAACAAATACGCTTAAAATAAAAACATACGACAATGGAACTTGACCATATTTAAATTTAAAAGATACAAAAAATTCTTTTAATTTTTAAAATGTATGTACAAGCATACCACGAAACCTAATAATACATTATTAAATTAAATATACTTACCGTAGGATACTTCTGAATTTGGAGTTTGATGTAATATTCGATAAGGTGCTGGTTTCGTATCAAATACGCTGTCAAAAGTGCCCACCAACAATGAACCAAATCCTCGTGATTCCCCATGACCTCGTCGCTTGTGCAAAACAAAATAATTTGAACGCTTCTCAACCACCCTGTATTACAATTCAGATAAACATTTCAATTAATTTTTTCGAACATTAGGTTAAATTATTAGATATGTATTTATATTGACGTTAGAATTAATTATAATCTTTATTCTAACTTTATATTCAAAACGAGATATGGAAGAATGATGGTAGATAGCAGAGAGAGGCAGGATCTGCTCATTTAGACAAATTGGACGAAAGATTGGCCGAAATATAGGAAAATGAGCATATCCCATTTAAAGGATCACCTTTAAATAGTAAAGATTAAAACCGATGACTATGATTCCGCAAATAAATTTGCCTAAGCACATTCATTCTTTAAGTTCAATGATAACGCAGGTTGAGACTACTCAGGCAGAAGCCTTTTCAAGATTTTCGGAAAATATGCAATGTTTATGACATATGGTATGCACACCATACCCCGTGTGTGTTGTATATCAGAGATTTTATGTCTATAATATTTCCAAAAACGTTTACCTAATATTTTTTAGAAGATTTTAGACAGAATTAGTAGTAGAGAATTGGACAGTAGCCGCTTATATGATAGGGGTCTTTCCCAGGCTTCGGAATAGAAGGGATGGCGATTTTTCAATCATGAGGATATGTACCATTAGACAATATGTTGTTATATAAACCAATAGCGGACTTTTTAAGACATCTGGTATTTGTTACCATATGTCAATTTATCTCTTGACGGTTTTCATGACGCAGTTAAGATCGATAATATTTTAGACTTCTAATCAAATTTCCAAAGCTCTGATTAGATGGATGTAACTCATCTATATTAAAATTGCCTTTTTTAGTAACTATTTCGGCAACAGGGGCGTCGTTTGAACTAAAAAAGCTTCAAAATTTGCCAAATTTTCCGGCAATTGCTTGAGGATGCAAAATATTTTATTCATTTGCACAAATGGGAGAAAATTGGGCCATTTATTTCGATCTCAAATTGTTTTCTTCACTCCATAGATGTCTTACAACCATTAGTGGTTTTAAAGAATTTACAAAGTCCCAAGTTTCACGTTTATCATTGCTGCATTTTTTTCAACTCTAGCACATGATCTCCTGTATTCGATGCAGTTAATCTGACAAAGATGTCGCTTAAATGTTTTCCAGGTTTTATTTCTCATTTTAATTAAATTGGCAATATAAGAATTAACTCAATTCGGATTATTTTTTGGCAAAGATTACGAGTGAGTAAGATGAATGGTTTCACCTGCTGCTTTTCTTAAAATACGCCAAATTTAAGCTGTTTCTTTATAATGTCCGAAATTCTTGATTGGAAATTGGGCTTCTTTTAACAGTTACGTTTTGTTCGGATTATATTTTCACAAACTGTCCAATGATAATATTCCGGCTCAATATATTCTATTTATTACACATTATGTATAAAAGCTTTTGGGATTTTTTTACTTCTTTCACTTTTGTTTATTCTTTACATCTTCTACCCTCTGGACATTCTGTATGTTTTTGAGGTGCAGCTCCAAACTGGATATAAGTCATAAATTGCTTAAATGTTTTTATAACATTGCTTTTATGCATTACTGAATTAGAACGATACATATTCCATATGTACATATGTAGTATATATGCTTCCATTTTACTGGAACTTTATCTGTAGGATTCGATTTTTTTAAATAGAATATTCTATTCGTTTGCAATAAACGAAACTACCAAAATTACATACATATCGCACATAGTTGTAGAGGCTTGTAACTTACCAAAATGCCGATGGTAAAAGAATTTCCTTAGGTTCAATCCACATCTTGCTTTAAAGTACGGTATTCCTTAGTCGATTTGTATGACAAGAAATTGGCATAAACTACACAAAAAAAGCTGTTCATAAACGTTATTAATAGCAATTACTTAACTTATATTTTCTGTTTTATTTTTTTTTTTTACAATAACAAAGGAATAAATCTACAGAAGTATAACCATATTGTTTAAAACAGCAATGAATTTTTTGCTGTCATTTTGTTGCAGGTTTTAGATATTTGTTTCATGTTTATTGTATAATACTTCAACTTTACGCGATTTGACTTTTTTATTATCGGTTCTTTCAATTTTTATTGCGTATTTATAACGCAGAAATTACATTTCTTCTTTCAACTCAACCGATTTTTAGTATATTTTGTAGATTTTAAGTAAATGTCAAAAACAAGTAGAGTCCAAAGTAATGAAAAGAATTACACACAAAACAAATCAGAAAATTATTGTTTTCTTTTATGAGACACATTCTTTTATTTATAGTCACTCTGTTCTTGGCGGGGGGAGAGCCAGATTATCATAAAATAACGAATATTCAGTAGCTTTCCAATGCAAAATACATGATTTTCAGCCCATAATTCTTTTGCGACACAGTATTTTTATTATTTGAATTCAAAAATATTTTATCCGAAAACAATAATACAAATTTTTAAAATACAACAATCACAAAATGGCTTAGGGGTCTGACACAAAATGGTTTAGTAAGTTGTTTTTGAAATATATTTACTAATACAGCAAGCGTTATGAAAGTTATACTAGCACCTTAACGGTTATATGTACGTGTGTATTATATATGTATATATTATATATAAGCGTATTATATTGTTATTTTGTAAACAAATAAAGAGAATTCAATTCGTGTACAGTGGCCAAAAATTGTATGCAAGCAAAAAATGGAAAAAACTTACGAATTTACACATTTATTATTTAAAATTAAGTTATCAGTAAATAAATTTTCATTAATTTGCCTCTGACTCTAGTTTAATATTATTTTTTTAAAACCAGAATAGTAATTAATTTTGAAGTAGAAAGAAAAAAATCAAGTGTGCGCAAATATTGAAAAACCAAGTAAGCATTTAAAGTTTTGGATATTTGTTATTTAAGCAGAAATAGTTATTCTTTGTCTTGAATTTACTTTTTTATGCATTTTGTTTCTCCGTTTAAAAAAAAAATTATGTTATTATTAAACAATTTTGGCGATCGACGATTACATAGTTTAGTAATTTAATGCATTGAGTAAATAGTTCGATTTTACGCCATTTATGGCATTAGCAAAAAACTTATGCTCATGTTATTTTAAAAATGGGTCGCATTTACGCTGATATTTTGTATAAAATTGTGGCGAACCCGGTTATAAATCGCCAAAACCTTCAACTCTGCTAGAGTATCACTTCTTTCTCTGTTTTGTTTTGGTGAACTCTATTTTGACTTTTCTGACCAAAAATGCAACAATAAAAAGCTTTGTTGGTTACCTTGCGGTTACCTAGTTATATCAAGCAATTTGATTTGTTCACGGTTACTATTGTGATGTAAAAATTAGGGAACTGCGAACATTCGCATATTTTTATTATTTGCATTCACTAAAATAAATGCGAATATACCGGCCATGTTACGACACTCGCATCTCACACAAAATTTGCGATTGTGATTTCAACTCGCATGTGAGGTGTTCTGTAATTCGCATTCGCAAGAGTTTTGGCGAGTTCAAGTCGCAAGAGTATACTGAAGTGAACTGCTGTATTTAAACTAAACTAGTTTTTAAAGAAACTACAAAGTTATGAATAAATTAAATTAATAGTGTTTTCTTTTTATTTTAGTCAAAACTAAAGATATTTTGTAACAAATTTTTTCTAAAAACATGAAATTTAAAAACGCTCTTTGCTTCTGCAACTTTTGCCTCTGTATTTCTTCTTTTGCGCTGGCGATTTTAATAAACAGCGAGTCATTTTCGAAATACGAGTCATCTTCGAAAAATATACGCAGCTAGTGCTGTAATTAATTCAAATGAAAAGCCCGGTTTTTTTTTTGTTTGTAATATTCTAGGTTCAGATATTAGAAATATTAAAAATACAGAGTTTTCTTTTAAAACTTTCCAAAAAGCAAATCGCTAGTAAAACGCGTGAGTTGCAGAACGTGCAGAAATAAGTTTGGCGATTTGCTACTCGCATGCGATTTGACACTCTTGCGAGTGTCAGAACATGCCCTATGTATAATAAAATACTTAAGAATTCTCTTCAAATACAAATTACCATTGAACATTTTTTAAATGATGTCAACAATGAGCAAGAAGTAGATTTCGTTGTAGATCATACGTTGGTAGTTAGTGTTATAAATATTTTATTAGAAGCATATGAGCAGGAAAAGAATTTACGAACAAGGAAACAATTTCGGTGACAACCAAAAAATTATGCTCACGGTGAACATGATCATCTACACGTATTCTCCACACAGAAGACCACACGCATACACATTTTTGGACAAGTCTGCTTTTCAGACTTGCTGAGTACAATCAAGAATATGAGCAATTTTCTACTCCTTAACCCGACATTACCTATGCCATTCGCATACAGAAGAATTGAGCAAGGGTCTTATAATGCAAAAGCTCTTTTGAGCGTTATATGTTAAAACGACCATTGACTGTCATTTTTATAAAAATATTAACTAAATTTCAAGTCATTGTTAAGCGAATTTCGATAAAATGTATTCATATATTATTATTTTAATGGACATGTTTTAAAATAGGCGTGTACCTAAAATAAACCTATTTTTTAATAAACCTACTTTCAATTTAGTTTTAGAAGCAATATTCTTCCAGAAACGAACAACATTGCGCAGTTAAATTTATTTGGCTGTTCATAAAAAATGTATGTAAATTAAAGGCAATAAACAAATCATTATAATTAAAACGAATAAAAAGGCATGTTATCCAAATACCATTTTCATCCCTTACAAAACTAAGGGCCATCCATTATTTTATTACAACTTGGCGATAATTAAATATAGGATGTTTTCGGACAGATTATTCGGTTTTCGTTATTTTGAGTGCATTATAAGATAAAAACTGTCCGATAAGCTAAAGGGAAGATGTTCTTACCTTTAACTTTTAATGCGAGGTTTATTGATTTCGAGTTGCCATATTTTGAAAATAATTTTAATTTCGTTTGGAAATCAAAAATAAAAAATGGAAAAGATCCGAGTTTACTTGATATTAACGAGCTAGAAAATAATTTTGAAATTAAAAATATCACAATGGTATATTACCAGTAAACACATACTTACATATGTATATGCATAAAAGTACGTCTTTGCCTCTACGTATTTCTAAAAAGACAATTTCATTTGTCAGAAGTAGTTAGTTTTTGCTCTGCCGTTGCCATATTTTCAAAAAGATTTATTCATTTACAAGGAATTTGTAATACCTTTTGTCTCTTTATTCCTCACTTTAGCTAAATGTCCCGTTTAAAAATGTGAACTTCAAAGGAAAGTTGTAATTCTTGATTATTCATTTTATTGATGTGAATTTCGCTTAATGCAACAATTTTTATGAATTTTTTACCAAAATTTCAAAACTGTTGTACCACATTAGTGTGAAATATAATGGTGTGTGTTGCCAGTATGCAAATATGTAGATATTTGCTAAAATTTTTTTATGAATATGGACGAATTTTTAACAAAGCTTTTACAATGTTTTATTAACTAATTTGTATTTGAAACCTAATATACCAGGGTTTTTTTTCAAATAATAGCTGTTAACCTTTTAAGATTCCCTATCAATATAAAAAAAAAATATACATATCTCTAAAATACATGTTCATGAAAATAATATTATGAAAGCACTCACTTAGTTTTATAGCGTACTCCTTACTTATCTGCGCTGAGGCTACGAAATGAAGTATGGCTTCTTCAGTATCGGATTTCATTAAATCTTTTCCTGGCTCTCACAGAGGTTAATGTAGATTTTATTAAATTCTTAGTTTGTAATTTTTATTATTACGCTTATTTGTTTTTATACCAAAGTTGTTAACTCACTATGCTCTTAACCTCGGGAGCAAGGACGTCGTATACATTTACATTTTGTTTTTCTAAAAAATGATGGTGCTGTTTCCACATTACCTATTTATTTTAGGACCTTATTATATAATTTTGAATTTGCTATAAATGTTAATGAAAAATCAAATTTAAAATTGTATAAAATGTATTCGTACATAAAATTTTCCTTCCTTACTTTTTTGCTTTGTTACCTTAAAATATAATTTTCGTCCTTGTTCCTGCCCGAACACTGTTTTTCAACTCGGTTTTAATGTTAGTATGGCCTCTAGATAGATTTTTTTGATAAGCTTTTCTAAGATGCTCATATTGTGTCATTAAAGCGAAATATGTTTAAAGGTCACATAATATATCTATGTAGGGTACGGTAGATTCAAACTTTAGGGATCGTGTTTCGAAAATATGTGTCCCAAATTTTTACCACTTAATTTGTTTTCTTTAAAATTATGTTTTTTATCCGCTAATTGTTTGCTTTAATGTTTTATCCTTAAATTAATATGTTCATATGTAATAATTTTGGGTGTTTGGAAATAATTTTACACCTTACAACATTATATCCAGATATTTTTTTTATGGAAATCATACTGTTTGTCTAAATCAAATTGTCTGTGAATTTTATTTAAATTTATTCCACATTAATCAAATTAGTAGAAATTATAAAAAAATATTCAAGTTGATTTAAAATAAAAATTTTCTTAACAAAAAAATTATAAGTGCTGTCTATTTATTATTTCATTTTAAAATTTAAAGATTTTTTTAAAATATAACAAAATTTTAAAGTGAGTTAAAGCCTAACGTCTAGGCCGTTAAAACAAACTAAAATGTATAAAAAGTTTGTACCACTTAATGCAAATCAAAGCCCCTCAAAAAATCCCTATGAGATTCGTACGTATATAGGTGAACCCATAAAATCACCACATCCAGAATGGCATACTGAACACTGTGTTTATCAGCGCAATTGTGATGCTCTAGAAAACAGTACTATGGATAAAGTGTTAACAATTCAAGATGAAATACGTAAAATTCATCAAAGAACTCAAGAAAATCTCTTCTTAAAATCGTTCTCTAAGAGATGCAAACTGGAAGACTGTTTCACAGGATGTGTAGTTCCACAGCGAACACCCGAACAGTTACGCCGGCACGCCATCATGTGTGAAAATAGCCTTAAAGTTAAAAACGGAATGGCGGAGCAAGCTCATGACGCTGGCCATTTATATTTGGGCCATAAAAGCTTAATTGAATTAAAAGATCCTTTTCCGTGTTCAGGAAAACCGGAAGAAAATAAAAAAACAGCTACACCAAAAGATAGCGAAACTATTATGCCGGAGCTGGCCAGCCCAGAGTGTAGCAGGGAATTTATTTATATTCCACCAAAAAGTTTGGTAAGCGTTCAAAATTATTAATATACTTATAAGCTACTCCATAAAATATCTGTATATATTGTTGTGTTGAATACCTTAAAACTTCACGACTGGTAGTTTTACAAACATGCGCGCAGCCAGGGAGGGAGAATATCCACTCCACGCCTGTTAATAAATAACTAGTAGGCAAACTATTTCTCTTCAAGTTGATAAAACTAAAGCTCGCCAATAACTATGGAGAAAAATAAAACAACAGGAAATCTGTTTGCGACTGTCAAACTGCATATATAAAAAATGTACCGGAAATGGCGAAATAAGTTTAAAAAAGTACTAAGCTGCGCTGGTGAGCTTACCTGTTTAGTCTACCCTGCCTTTGTCTGTTTATGTCTATTTATTTGACACTCTTCCCTGCAACTCGATAAGTTTTGACAAGGAACTCTGACTCATGCCTTTACAAAAACCAAGTGCAGTAACACACGCAGTTTTGTTCATTTTTTAACTAAAAGTTCACATATACATTGTGTATTGTTTATACAAGCCTTTGTAGCAACTTTAAGTACTCATAGCTCCCAAAATACTGAACCGACCTAAATAAAATATAGATTGTGCAAGTCCTGCAAAAAAAAAACTTTTGTCAAATTCGGCTGGGGAGAGTAAAAGGTATAACAAAAATAAATATAAATTAATCTTAAGAAAATTTTTCCGTAGGATAGATATAAATAAATTAATTTTTATTTTAGATGTACTTAAATTTTATTTATTATCCTTCTACTTTAATAAATTCAATTCAATAATATACTGAAAAACATTTGGTGACTATTTTATCACACATGCATATGTATGTACATCTGTGTATGTATGTACGTACATGTTATGTTAGTGTTTGAATTCACAAAGTTTAAAACTATTTATGGACACGCCTTGATAGTTCGTTTGAATTTATTTAAACATATGTATGTACATGATTTTATTTAAAAAAAATTGTTATTCGATCAATACGATATCATCAATATCTGGAAAAATATTATCACCATTTGTATCTAAATCTTCAATGTCGCTATCGTGGGTAATGGATGTCGCCAGCGACAATTGTTTGTAGGCACCTTCATCGGCTTGTGTTTTCATGTGTACTCCGAGTTGCGAAATTAATTCTAAAGCTTTGAGATCCGAATTAAGCAGGGCAAATTGGTGTATGACTGCTAAATGGGGGAAAATGCTGTGCAACAGGGCAGCAGAACCGGCATTTACACGATAGTCATGAACAACGGCGAGATTTTTAAAATCTTCAGTCGTGGACGCTGGCTTAACCGTTAGGGCATGTATTGCTGGTTTTGTTTTGATAACTTCAGCATCGTTGTCATTATTACCGTTAGCTGGGTTTCTTTTGTTCTCCATGCTGTCAATCACTTCTTTATCATCATCGTCATCAGATATTTCAAAGTCATCATTGCTGTTGTCGTCGCTTATGTTTACTGGTACTTCGGTCCGTTTCACTTCACTTACAGAAGCATTTGCCGCATCATCCACCTTTGCCGATGATGTTATAACCGAAATTTCCTTTTGCATGAAGCTTGGCAAGGAGTCTTTAAATTCGATAATGATATCTTCGACTGCCAATTCGCCTTCCACAGTATTTGATCCTTTGCCAGGTCCCAAGTCTTCATCGTTATATTTGTATTTGCCGCGAAAACGGTTTAACCAACGATACGATGGACGAAAGGCAGGTAGATTGAGTATGGCGGCCATTTTAATTGCCGTCTCTTTAAGTGTTTCATTTGTTATAATTTTTCGTAATCGCATCTGGCGACATCGCTCTACCCACTGATGTAATATGAAACTAATGGCGCTCATTTCAAATTTACGTCGCTTGCGTGTCATTTCTTCAATAATAATCGAAGCATCCGCTTCACTTAGGGTGGCCAGCTGTTGCAAGAGTTCTTGTTTTCGTTCCAATATACGACGAATTTGTGTGGCGCAACAGTGAAACATTTTGGCCAAACTATTGCGCGATATATTAGTCTCATTGTAATAACGTATTACAGCAATTTTCTCATAGAAAGTAAGAATATTACGTTCGTTGCGTCTTTTGGGCTGCAATAAAAAAAAATAAAAATTCAATTATAAAAACTCAAAACAGGCATATAAACCATAAATAAGCAAAATTTCATTAAAAAACTATTATTATGAAAGAATTTTATTGCGGGTTTAAAGAACATAGTAGGTAGACACCTACAGTAAACCTACAATAAACCTACAATAAATTGACATGATTTTTTTTTTTACACAATTGTTTTAGAAGCAATATTCTCCAAGTATAAAAATTCCCCCAATTTTATCCGTTTTAGTTTTTACATCATTACAGGCAGGGTCCTTTTTATTCAAAATGCTTATATTTTATTGGTTTTCCAATAATATAATTTAAAAAATCAAAGTAAATATAAAAACTATTTTAGTGACACAATCAAAACAAATAAAAAAGACAGTTTATTCGAATACAATTTTCATCCTTTACCGAAGTAAATTGTGCAAATTGTTAGTTATTCAGTTTATGTTTGTTAATTATACTGTCGACTTTCTTCATCACGGAGTGTCATATTAATTGCTAGCATTTGCATAAGGGTTAGGGCCAGTGCTGAATATTCATAGACAATGTGCGGTACCATCGAAGCCTCTTTCGAAGAAGTAACTTTGAAGACTGACCCGTCCACACCTAGCGAAACTTTATTGTCCATCTTTAAAGAATTCTTCCTTTGGCCAATAAACACCGGAGTTCCTACAGAGAGTAACCTCTCCAACTGTTGCGAGGCTTCGTTTTTCATTTCTATCGGAATCTCACGGTCCAACGCCTTAGAATGAATGACCTTTAAAGATTAACCCATCCACTCCTCGCGAGGCAGTCTTGTAGATCTTCTTCGTATTCTCCCTTGGCCAATTAAAACCGTACTTTGTTCAGATATTAATCTCTCCGCCTCTTGCGAGGCTGCCTGTGTCATTCCTGGAAGAAAAAGATGTTCGTCCACCTACACAGAGCTCTATATGCAAGGGTACGTCTGTACTGGATATCACCCTCTTGGTCACGCATTTCTAGCGTATGCTGTTTCACCGTGGATTAGGGCAGAGGCAGGAACCTATTACCGGCCGTTACCACGTGGAGGTATAAGCCAGAACATCTGACTTCAGCTACGGCAAGCCATATCTTTGTGTTTGAAAGCTGACGGCCTGTTAACTATTGTATATTTTAAACCTATTTTTTATGAGTATGGCCGTTAGATTATAATTTAAGTTTAAACATTGGAAAACAGATTTTTTAGACTTGAAGCTTTCAAAAATGGTAATGGGTAAAAAGCGCTTAAACGACAGAGTATAAAACAACCCAAAACATATCTTGGAGTTCAAAAGAGCAAGTATTGAAACGGTTGTAAGAAGGAAGTATAAAATCATGATTACTTAGCACAGGTATCTTACCGCGACGCTTGATATAACTCTCATCGAGTATGAATAAGTTTTATAATACGATCGATATATCGGGTTTTCCTAAAACTTTGTATACCGTGAGCTTTGGTGACAGAATTGGGAATGTATCATTACTCTTTTGATGATTTGAAAATTGAAATTTGCTGTATGTTTTAGGATTTAATAATTCTATCAATAAATTGCTTTATATTGATATCATCTTTAATCATCATATATAATCAGTTATGTGATGGAATCGACCGATTCCCGGCTCTTTTTTCATATGGAGTTTGATATCCGACTTATTTATGTCGGTCACAAAGTAGTTGTGTTGGTCACAAAGTAGTTCGTTCAATTGGAAGATTATTTTGAAAAGTTGATAGCAACTTTAAAATTACAAAAACAATAAGCGATTTTCAATGCATGAATATATGCCACACCAAAATAAATTGTTGTTTTTGTAATTGTTGTAAAATTGCTACCATCTTTCTGAAATACTCTCTCAATTGAACGAATTAGTTTGTGAACGACACAACTCTATTCATTTTTTTACAAACACTCAGTACACTCGGTACATTTTATATGGGAATTTGGAATATGATGATAATGCAAATGTTAAATGCATGTGTAGGTAATTGTGTCTGTGACTTACGAGTTTGTATGTATGCGTACATACTTGTGTATATGTACCAATTGGCCAAAATACTACATTAGCAAAATTGCCAAATAATTCTAACTCATTGGATATATATATGTGTAGATATGTACTGCGGTATAAAACAGTTTGATTTTATCATGTTTTTTGTAATAATAAATTTAAAAATGAACTTCAGAAATCTACTTCATAAATACAGTGATGTTTGCCAAGCATTTGAGCAAAGCAAATACACTCCCAAGATAAAAGCTCTTTAGTAATAGAGTAGGTGTAAAAACAGACACACACGTTTAATACATGCATACTTAATATGTATAGATGTGTATGTATGTATGTATGTACATTTGTTCCAGTGAAAAAGAAACATTTGTTAACATTTATGCTCTTTAATATAGTCAACACTGTATAATTCTTGTGTTCCATAGTAGTTTTTTGTTAAACAATATTTTACACTGAACGAAATTGAGTGGCTGATACCAACTAAAACAAATAGTTTTCATTAGTAAAGCATGTGAAATTAATTTTTCATTATTCCTTAGAAATCCAATTATATAGGATCGTAATTTGTTAAGAAACCTCAGATTACTAACTTAGCTAAAACTTCTTGGTCTTGACTTGTCGTTAACAAATCGAGTCTCATCGAATAAGAGGATTTTCTTAAGGTAGACACACATTTTTAATTTAGTTTAATTCAACATCACATTTAATCTTTTTTATTTCCCTTTTTGGTAGAGTGTAGCAAGTATTAAAGCGTTATTGGCTTTCGTGTTCCACCTACATTTATGTAGTATGTTTGTATGTGTTATTATAGAATAGTGGTCTTATTTTCTGTTTTCGTGTTAGTGTGTTTGTTCAGCATATGCACAGGCATACATGGTAATAATCTTACATACATAATACCAGCTACGCAAAGTGGTAACTTAAATAATGTTTTGTTATTACAACTCATGAATGTATGTATGTATTGTGAGGTTTATGTTGCACGTTTGCATGTACATATGTAAGTACTATTTGCATATGTATAGGTGCGTGAGTGTGTACTTTACTCATGCCCCCACCCCTATTATTTTATTGCAAATTGCACAAGTGAACGTTAACGTGTATTTATTTCATAACCCGATGCCAGTATATATGTATGTGTGTAGGTTTAATAACATAATAATTAAAGTTTATTGATGTTTACGTGTTTTTGAGTTTGCATGTGTGTATGAATATATTGGGTATATGTGCGAAAGTGGACAAAACAATTGGGATCCATATCAGCAGTAACTAAAATTTATTAAAGAATACATTCATTTATTGATATTATATTTCTTTACATTTGGATTCTTCTGTTATATCAGTTTGATTTTTGTACAAAAACTACAGCCTTGAAAATGCTAACCTTGATGTTTTCCAGGCTGATATTTTATGATTCTTCCCGCTTTCCCAATTTTATTTAACAAAAGTTCGATAGCCACCAGCTACCGATTAAAGCGGGAACTTATGCATGTATTTTTTCTGTCTTGAAATATTTTTAAAATTGCTTTCGTATGTTTTACATAAGTTTACACATACATATGTATGTATGTATTTAGTAATCAACTGAGTTACACAAATGACTTTATTACTTCTGTACTATTTTTTGCCTTAGGCTGAAGTAAATTCGTAATTTGTTGCATGATCCCAGAAAGTACTTTTACACACCCAAAATGGGTAAGTATGCGAAGAATCGCTTAAAGTTGTATTACAATGTGTGTATGCTTTATGGTGCGTGTTTATAACCCTGCGATTGTATGAGTGTAGCAGACGTAATGACGACTATACCGCTTAATGGCTGCTTTTTACACCTGCTATTATTGATTTGATGTTTGCTTCTTGTACGGCTTAGTAAACAATGATTTGAACGTAGTAACTGTTTGTAATTCTAATAACATGTCTGTAGGCCAATAAAGGGATTTGTTGTGAGAGTTTTGACAATTTTATGCTCAAATGTGAATTGAGTGTGCTTGAAAAGTGACTAGTAGCATTGGTTCAAGACTTATACTAGTAAACTTGGACCCGAGTTGGTGCCTTAGACCCAGTGTATTACCAATTCTTTTCTATAGAAAAAGTCCTCAAAAATACCCTAATCGGTTTTTTGTTGCACTCAAATTTTATCAACCTGCAATTGGTGCCCTTAACGAAGTATCTCTAACACAATTTACGATTGCACTCGATATCCTTACGTATTATTTAAACAAGTAGTTTATAATTGAAACTTTTACGTTTGTTAGTGAACTACGCCAAACAGAAGTTCTCTATGAATGAAATCCTTCAACTTAAAAAGGAAATTATTCCCCTAAAACGATTAAAAATTATTCGAAGAATTGTTTTTTTTTCATACAATTGTCGTCTTTTCGAAAATTCTTTTTTCCAGATCTTAATGCCTTCTTATGTTTCACATATCTATAGAGTAAAAAATAATATAATAAATTTCTATAAAGAAGAAATTTGTCTCAGTTAAGGCCCTGACAAGCTACGCGATTTAGTCGTTAGATCTGTAAAAAATTCCATGTCAGCTTAAAAAGTATAATTTGGTAAATATTGCAATTTTATTATTCAATAATAACTCTTACTTTACATTTTTAACCTATGTATGTATCTATAAACGGAACTAGGTGCACATTTTTGAGGTGTGTTATTTTACATGGGCTGTATGTACATAGTAGGTATGAATATGTTACCTTTTTTTGGGGAATTATTGCAGCATCAATAGGTTCATTCGAATTTGCTCCTGAAGAGCGCCTTGATATTGTAGCCAGTTTCATAATCGAACATCAACTTTTCTACTAAAGTTAAAAATACACGATCAAGGTATTCCCTCCTCCTGTTTTTAAATAACGCACGCACACTTTCGCCAACCAATATGAAATACGTTCCTTTTTATATCATTATTTCCATACGCACAAGCATACATATGTCAATGCACACATACATACAGACGAATTTTTTAGTATGATGTACAAGTGTCATAAGATTGTTAGCACACAAAAACTTTGAGGTTAGGCCTTAGTAAGGAGAGATGTGTTAAGGCATTAAAAACAATACACTTTTTTATTTTCTGCCCTGTTGCGTTCTTTGAAGTTGTATATTTAATGATTTGCTTAGGCTTTATTTTTAAAACGGATTTTTATGCATAGCAGAATTCAATAATAATAAAATTAATATTTATTCACAAAACTCTTCTCTTTAGTGAAGGTAAAATACACACGGAACTGTATATGTCAAGCTATTTTCTTACTGTCTTTCTTTTTTTCCTTGTTTTGTGTTTTGTTTTAGATTTATTTTGTATTCTTGTTCTTTCTGTATTTCTCTTTTTTATTTTTTCGTCTGCGGTGTTTATATGCTGAGTAACACTTTAATACTAATGCTTTGCTAGTACACGTTTAATATGAGCATTTGTATAAATGTGTTGTTGCTGTAGTAGCGATAGTTGTTTTTGTTGATTTTATTTTCGTTTTATTTTGCCCTGTTGTTATTGCTGTTGCTGTTAGACATTATTTGCCTGTAAGTGAATTTATATATCTACATATAGGAGAGTGACTGTTATTGTTGTTGTTGTTTTAAAACAGAAATAACAAACATATGTATGTACCTACTCATTCACAAATGTATTCTCTCATCTACAAATAAAAACATAGCACAAGGTATCAGTTGTATTCTACTCATACGTATTGTACGTACACATGCATGTGTGTGTATTTGTAATAAATATGTGCTTATATTATTTTTCTGTTTGCTTTTTGTTGTATTTATTGACTTAGGTACTTGGTTGTTTAGAATGTCATACAATATAACTACGACGTAACTAGTCAGCAGTCAATCTATCCAACCATCCATATAGACGGCGTTTACTGCTACATATAAGTATTAACTTTTTACCACTACAAATAAAATAACATTATACCTACCTATTAATAGCTATGGTTGATATGGCTTATACCTAGTCAGAATAGAATGCTGACTTCATTTAGTTTTTAAATATGTTCATATGTACATATGGATATACATTCATACTTTTTTGCTTACATACTTGCTATAATGGCATGCACTAATAGCTAGAACACTAACACAGCCTAATATAGACGAAACAAATCTAACCTCAACTAGAATATTAACAAAACACACATATTGTAATTGCATACAATCATCAGAAGTAGAAACACGTAACAAAAACACTACGAGAATAGACGGAAAAGTTTTCTTTAAACAGCTTCATTTTTTCATATTCGACTTATGTCCACAGCTGTGTATTTATCTACGTACATACATATGTATAAACAAATAAAATATATAATTTATTGGTACACTAGGGTTTGCCTACTGGTCGAAATTCAACCACTCTACATTCCTTTATTGTGGACATACATATATACATAGGTGTTTTATTTGACGATTTTACATCATTTGGTGAACCCTTTGCATGTTGCCGATTTGTTACCATTCACGACTTTTTCTCAAACAAATTTAATCTGACCTGTTGGGACATTATATTTCTAAAAAGTATTGAGATCCATGTCAGCCAACTATTTCAATAGATTTGATCGATCACAAAATGAAATCCAAAAAGGCTTAAAATTAAGACTCCTTTGTTTTTCGCTTAACCCAAATATAGCTTTTTTGCCAGTGGATAATTTAACAAAACTAATGAAAAGCTGCTTATCTGCCTCGCTTGTGGCTCACAAGGTGTCCTTGGAACGACATAAATCAACGCAAATAATTAAAAAAGTGATTGAAGCAGATTAACTTAATATGGTAATAGACATTAAGGGTCCGCATAAATTCTGCAATAACTCTATCAATCTGCAAGTGGTGCCCTTGTCCTTAAATCTTCTAAATTTTGTTTTGTTGAAATGCTCGAAAAAATGATTTATGACTATAATCAATTTAGGATCTTTTAACAAAATACAGACATACATATGTACATTAGATATGTATGTATTTATATACATGATTGCTACAATAAAAGACTGTTTTTGTCATATAAAAAAATGTTTAACCAACAAATAATTTAATTGAATGGATGGATGAAAGTATGTAATGCACATACATATGTATGTATGTATGTATTAAATAAATTCTTTTTGTCCAACCCCATCCAATATTTTTAATTACAAAATATTTAAGTTATTTGGTTTATGTGGGAATTATTTAATTCTAGTGCTTAAATAAAACATCAAGATCCTAGAGAGTTAGTTAAGCCAGAGATGAGTAAATTATTGATATTTTTATCCTGGATGCTATTTATGAAAACTTTTAGAGTTCTTAAGAGTTTACACACCTTCTATAGTGATCCTTTATTTCTAAGCACTTTTTAGATTGCCTATAATGAAATGAGTTCATTTTTGTAAGCTCTTCTCTTTTGTTGTAGTTGTTGTTAATGAGAAATGTATTTTTTGTTGTTGCTTGTTTCATTATACTTCATCCAGTTTTTATCATCCCTTCAAATCCGCCCCGATCCCACCTTGCTCGATAAAACCATACAATGCAAGCCATAATAATATTTTTATTACGATTGCATTTGATGTTGATGTTCGTCTTCTGCTTGCTCATTTAAATAAAAATTGAGCACTACATACAAAGAGTATTAAATAAAATATGAGTAAGTACTTAGAAGTTTGTGCCTATACATACGGAAAAAATAAATAGCTACGTTTCACTACTAGTATAAGCGTATCCATGTATTTAAAAAGGCCGTGTTAAGCTATTTTCATAGAATGAAATAAGAAGGAATTCTGGGTACATGCGATTTCCTTGCTCTGAATATTTGTTAACTCTTCTCTATGTATATTTTGGTAAGAACTTTAGACCAGGACAATTCCATTTCCCCTTCCCTGGTATCACATAATGATGTTTGGAAACTACATAATATAGTCCTCTATGTAGTTTTTGGGACCACTTTCGAACAACAAAATAATATTCACACTTATGCAGGAAACTATGCTCGCGCAACTAGAGGTTAAAACACTGCTTATTATACTGTTGATTATGTTTGTAACTGAACACTGTTTATTTGTGATAATTTTGAAAGTAGTGAATTTTTTGAATTTCTGTTTTTGGATGTCAGGAGTCACTGGTGTTAAGGTAATAGTGGCTAAATTAAATATGTCGAAAATATTGTCAGACAAATTGGCTTCTTCAAAAAGTTCGAAGGGAATCATCACTAAGCCAAGCGCCGAAAAATCCTTCATAAAAACACCTGTTAAAAGTAGGTTGAATACCATGAGAATTCTATTATTGAAACAAATTTGGATATTTGGCATTTCAAATTTAAACAAGGATACGAACGCTGTACTTCAAACGGAACTTTGTGCACGCAAATGACAGGGTAACAGAAACATAACGCCCCCACTAAATTGTATGAGTTTATTTAATTTCAGTGTTTATTTCTGTATTCCGAACTCAATTTTTGGGAATATTTATGAGTGATTTTTTTAATCGCGTAGGATCAAAAACAGATATGTTAGTACTGCAGTAGATGCAGTAATAATGCACTACTGCAGCATAGTCAATGTTTAAAGTTCGAAAGTGCAAAACTTTGCAGCACGTCTTGCGTCAAAAGTTTTTTAATGCAAACAATTGGCACATATGCCGACAAATTCTGCAAATGACGCAGTAAATAATTTTTGATGCAAATGCCTCGGATGGCAAATTGGAGAGTAAGTTTACTTGAAATGCAATTTTATTTTATTAAAAATTACTTTATTTTTTCTACAAAAGACTTTGCGTGAATAAATTTATAAATATTTATTTTTGGGAATATTCATTCATGTATGATCACATCATTTCGTACACAATCATTATTCATTTTATCAAATACAGTTAAATTCACTTACTTCTTCTATGCGTTCTTAAAAATGGCACATAAAGACATACTATATACAGACATAAATACATATATACATGCTCAGGTTACACTGTACAACAGTCTGAAAATCCCGTATGATTTCATGACGGTTTTTAATGTTTTCGAAGTCGCTGAATATGAAGCCAGTTTTCTATTACAAGGCCAACCTAACACCCTACTGTTAAATAAATCGATATTTTCCATTTTATCGGAAAGAGTTACTATATTTATATGAGTGATCCCTATTACTCATACTCCCATACAAATTTAATGATTTTTGTATAATTTTAAGACCGGTCCAGACGCTACGTTTCGCACAACCTTTTATCTGCACATTTCCACATGTTACAGAGAAGACGTTGCGTGTAGATTGGAAAATATCGCAGTTTTTAATCTGGCGCGAAGACAGTACAGTTGCAGTGATAAGTGAGACAGAGAGTATAGTCTTAAGACTGCGCAGATACAAGGTTGTGCAAAACATAGCATCTAGACCGGCCCTAAAGAAAAAATATTTCACATTCGGATTCACCGAAAACATTAAAAACCGTCATAAAACCCTAGGGGATTTTGATTTTCTTTGATTGTTCCACAGTGTTATTGTAAGGTATAGTTTTGTTTAAATTTTAAAACCTTTATTTTTTGCCGGCATATTAATTTTTAATTATTTTAGCACTTGATTTTGATTCTTTACTGGTGACATTCTCTACTCAATTGTGTTATCGTTGTGTGTACCCTATTACTTTAATGCATTTTGTGTTATTTGCATGGCTGTTGTTGTAGTTATTGCATTGAATTGAATTCTCTCCAGCCATAACGCCGTTATTCATACATATGTACATACATACATCCATACATGTTTTTGTATAATTTTTTATGCAGCATTACATTCGAACAGTGTTGTCAGATTTTTGGATAACAAATTTGGTTTTGGGGGTTGGGGTTATTTTTATGTTATGGGTATTTAAAGATATTTTTATTGAGCATTTTATTTGTTCGTTTTTATTTTTTTTTTAGATTATTGTAATTTTAGTTGTTCTCTTTCTTGTTAAAGTATTGTTTAAAATAAACATTTTGGTAAGATTTAACTATAAACTAGTTTTAAGTGTGTGTGTTGTCTGATATTAATGTGTATTTTGAAAGAAGCTAAAATTTTAATGAACAAGTATTTTGCATCTCCTGGGATTGTAAAGATTGGGCTAAAGGTTAAAAAGAAATATTTTACAGCTGTATTTACATTCATATAACAAACAGATAAATAGTCAGTGTCTAACTCAACAAATTGTTTATGGTGTGTATAATGCACGAATTAAATATTTTACGGCGAAGCAATCAACAATATCGGTCATTATTAATTTAACAAATATTCTGCGTTTTATGGTTTTGTTTGTTTTATTAAGTAGGGATTTTTGGGTCAAACTAGGAAGCATGGTCCAACAATAAGCACAACTTTTTTTTATCATTCCTTTTGTTTATTATGTTCTGTTTAGATTTCTTTTTTTTATTAAAACTTGCCATAATTGTCTTACGTACTTGAATGTTTAAAGGCAGAATTATTCTTCCATAATGTTAACGTTATTAATCTCCTACTTTACATTTCCATAAGAAAACATACATATCTACATATCGTATGTATTTGGTGTCCCATTCACACAACGTAACGTTGTGGGTTATTAGTAGAATTAGTAGATTCGTAGAACTTTGGAACTTTCAGTATTGTTAAACTTTTGGTATTTGCCAATAACAAATCTGTAAGCTACTTTTTTCTTCGAGAAACCCTAACGTAGCGTCAAAATTTACGTTAAATATTAGCCAGTTTTCTTTATGTGACAGTTTTTATCAGCTGATTCGAAACAACATGATAGAAATCAATTAATTCTACCACTAAATTTACGTTTACATACGTTTAAATGATAAAAATCTAGTCTACATATGTATACTGATAATAAAACAGTAACCCAAACCCGTGCCTGCATATGAAATATTTTCTTAAAAATTTTGTTGGCCTTACGCCACGCAAAACCCACTCGATGTATTTTGATTTAATTTGGGATGATAGTTATATGTTAATATATACGATGCTTCTGTCCGCGAAAGAATATCTCATTGATAGCGGGAAAAAACCAATGAATGCAACTTTATTGATTTAAATAATTTCAGGAAGTAAGGTCCTCCAGTCCATAAGGACCACTTGGAGCTTCTCGCAAAATTTTATCAGGCTCGCCAGTGTCGCATCTTTAAGGCAGTCCAAGTCCTAAAAGAATCGTTGGCCCGAATATTGGTGCCTGCGTTCATGCAGAATCGGGCAGTCGTAGAAAATTTGTGCAACTGACACTTCCTCATCCAGACAGCTCTTAAAGCTTTCACCACGAGAGATTCCCATACGCTTCGACATTCGTGCAATCATACAGTGCCCCGTTATAATGCCAACAAGTAGCGATAAAGAATTTTTCCCAAAGGCCAGTAGTGCATTTGTATTTTCCTTAGCGGTTGAGGGCCGACAAATTTTAGACAATCTGGAAGTGGTTATCGAAGACCACCTGCGGGCCTTTTCTCTTAGGGATCATTCCCGTAAGGTGTTTGAAAGCTCGGCAAGGGGGGTGCAGTTAACACATACACAAAGGATAGAAAGTTAGTAGTTGGTAATATTTTCAGTTACATAACTGCTGTTTATTTTTATTACTGTATTGTAAGTGGAAAACTCCAATTACAAGTTATTGTGTAATTGCATGAGTAATTAATTACAAAATGTAATTGAGGCCTCCACATATGTGTATGTGGATATAATGTATTGAAATATTGCGTAAAATCTTTAAAGAGTTTAACAATTTGGCAAGTATGATTTTATTCTGCATTTGGAAATTTAAGAGCTTAAAATATGTAAATTTTTGGAACATGAAGTTTATGTTCCCATGAACTTTCCGCGGAATTTTTGTTTCTTCATTGAACCAGTAAGTAAAGTAAGTAGTAAGCTATTACTGCACATTGAATGTAAGTATGAAGAATAAGCTTTTTTTTAATATAATTTTGTATTTAAATATTAAACATAACTAAAATGTTTAGTATCGAAGCAACCATTTTGTTGCAAGAAGAAACTAGGCAACATCGCATTGTTCGTTGGGGTTAGCGAGACGCATCCAACTCGAGACATTGAGTGATCGAATTCAATAAAAAAATTCCTTTAAAATTAGTTTTTCCTATGTTCTACCAATCATAAAACTTAGTGCATGGTTGCGGTTCTTTGCAGAGGAGGGTAATAAGAGGTTATGGAATCCGAGAGGTTATGGAATACCTATGATCTGGTTTTTATTTTTTCCAGACACAATTGTTTCCTAATATTTATTTTATTTTGGCAGAAGTCAATACTATTTCTCGACTTTTATTTTTGCCGAAATAAATATTATTTCTTAAAAAAACCAAGAAATATTAATTTGCTTTGATTTTTATATAAAAAGTCATAATTATTACGGTCCCTGGTAAATGTGTAGATATGCATAAACATACATACATATGTACATATGTACGTATTTCCATTAGTAAATAAATAACTCTTGCATACAAACCTTTTTCGATTCTGATAACAGTGATCTTAAGATAAATTAATTTTGATTTTTATTCTACACGTTCCTACATACGCAGCCATACATACACACGTACAATTGTTTACGATTAGCACGAAACATCTTATTCGTTTTATATTATATTTATGTACATATGTACATATGTAAGTAGTTTAAAAAGCCACAACGTAATAAATATAAAAAAACTACCTAATAAAACAAATAATAAATTATGAATGCATGTACATATGTATGTATGTATGCTGGCATTAAAGTGCAACTCTACATGCATATTTACTTATTTATTTACACACATTATTTACTCATATACTTATGCATATGGATTAGTAGAGATATAAACATACATACATTTATGTACATATGAACATGCTTACATGCATACGTAAGTTCGCAGGTTCGTTATACGCAACGGTTAGCAAAAAATTATAAAAAAAAAATTAAATATAATATTCCTGAAATAAAACGAACCCAACCAAAAAACCAGCCGAGAAAAAACGTGTTATTGTGTCTGTGCAAAAATACAAGTTATTCATGGTAAATGGTCTGCTAGTCGAAGCTGTTTTTGTCTGTTTTTTTTTTGTCAGTCAGTTGGTTGGGAATTTACTGTATGTTGCTTTACATTTCATAAGTATACATACATACACATGTACATATGAGTAATACTATTACTATTCCACAGTGCTCAGGCATATACAAATGAGAGCTGATTATTTATACAACTTTATTTATACTCACACATGCTAACAAGTGATTTTTATTTCACTTTTGAACACACACATGGACATTTGCTTTGGACTTATAAGCACTAAAACGCTCATTCCTAGTCATACTTCTTGTTTCGTCTCGCTATTGAACAAAGAATAAACTCCCCACACAACCTGTCACCGCATGAGATAAAATTGGGAGAAAAAGTGATTTCTTCTGGAAATAAGAGAGAAACGAAATGACTTAATGAGCAATCAGAATACAAAGTCCAGCTAAAATTGACGATGGCGGCAGCAGCCAATCGAATATACATAATGCTAGGGCTTTCTAGATCAACAACAATATATGGGGTTGGAATTACAAGGCACATTACAAGGAAATGTTGCATGTAATTTTATGCAACGTAATATGATAATTTCTCAAATATTTAAAACGTTTTGCAATAGCTAAAAAAATTTATATTAGCTATCGAAATTGTTTCCGTTAAAATTTCGACACTAAAATCTAACAGTTGCTCAATTCAATTAATCATAGGACTCGTGAAAGGTTTAGTAACACGATGTACTTTTGAAATGACCTAGTATAGGCTGTAGGCCTACTTGAATAGATTTGTTGGTCATTTTTATAAATTCGATTACATCCTCCAAATCAAAATTTGTCGATAGAAACAATTTGTGGAGAAAGGTTGAATTAAGTTGATTCTTGATTTTATATTCCGACAGGGTGTTTTGATGTAGAATTTTGGAACGAATTTCGTTCGAATTAAGTAATTTCTGCACTGATTTTGAAATTTTAAACAATGTTGAATAGAGAAAAAGTTAGACTTCGTTAGTACCTATACAATTAAAACAATTTTAAATTTAGTACCCTTTTGAAGAAATATGATCGAAAAGTGTAATATAATTATAATAAATTTGTTTAACGTTGGCTACCACTTTTGCAGTACTTTTTTTGAAATCCTGTTTCTTTATTGAATTTCCTTTGAAAGCGTATTTAGTAGCGAATACAATGGACATGATTTGTTAAAATCATCTTTAAAGTACATTAATTTGTTTCGATTTTATCAACATCGCGAGTAAGTTTGTGTATTTGGAGTATTTGTGGCAAATGTGTGTGTCGCCCGCCAATCAACACCTAACTGAACAATGCTGTGTTTTAAGCCGCAGAGCCCTATTTCTATTTAAATACTATCCTTGTTCAATAATTTAAAGCTTCTGTTAGGATTATGTCTACTTATCTCCTTGTTTACTGATTATTATAAATTATTACCGAAAGCACTTCGTGTTAAGTCGAATAACATTTACAGTTTTTACCTCATGTGGTAAAATTTAAAGGTAATTTTGTTGAAAATGAAATTAAAAAAGGAGAAATAGAAATTTCTAAGGTATTCTTCCGGCCTTCTATATATTTCCTGAACTGTTCTGGTTTTGTTAAAATTTCAAATTTTGATTAAAGATCAGTAAAATGTATGTAAACCAAATTACTTTCAAAATACGACACACGAATGTTTAAAAGTACGGGAACACTAAAAACCAAGTTTCTCTCGCAAAAATAAAAAGTAGTTGTATGGATTATGCCTTTACTTGTATACGATACCAAGGGATCATTCAATATAAAAATGCAAGGAAATACAAATTTATAGTATGAACAATTTTTATTTTAACCGAAAAAGTTTCTTGTAACACTTTTTCGGTTTTTACAGTTTTGCCTACATGTTTTTTTACTTCATTTTTGTTGTTTATTTTTCAAACTTGCCCAAGTATGGGCTGTTTCGTGTAAGAAGAACAATAATATTTCTTCCAAAAGCTCGAAATTACCCAAACATGCAGACCGGGAATAGTTTCGTATAAAATTGGGATCACACGGGATCCCAATCTTGATTTCTGGATCGCACCTACTATGTTGTATATCGCAC
The DNA here is from genome assembly GCA_963932375.1 of Phania funesta. Taxonomy (NCBI): domain Eukaryota; kingdom Metazoa; phylum Arthropoda; class Insecta; order Diptera; family Tachinidae; genus Phania; species Phania funesta. The sequence continues at coordinate 91,277,976 of OZ010656.1, read as the reverse complement.
ATTCTCTTCAAAGGTAACACAAATCAAAATTTCTTAATTTTGAGTTAATAATTCTGCTACCCATAGAGAAAATTCGAGCTTGTTTTTGTTATTGTAAATTGTTAAAAAACACACTAACTGCACTGCCATCATTTAAAGCGGAATACAGGAATTAATTATCTTAAAATAATTAATTCCTGTAATGTTTTATACCTTTAACTTGAATAAATAATAACCAATTTTTTAATTTTATTAATTGCTTCCACTTTACAATTTTAGTTTAGCAAAAACGCTCAAAAATAGTTTTTTGCGTTTTCTGAAAAATGCCAAATTTTGAGTTGTGTCACCTTTAAAGTGGGTGTGCGATATAATTTGTTTATACAAACATATGTACATATGTCTGTAGAGAGATTTTTTATTGTTATTTTTAACCATCACCAACGATTTTACGAATATAACTGTTTTATCCACCTAAGCCATTCCACCTAAGTTATAGACGAACTTTTACACAAGCAAGTAAACAAAAGAAACCATTCAAAAGTGTCTGAAAGCAACGAGAATTTATACTCTTGATAGATGAGAACACAAAACATGAATACTTTATCTAAAAACATGCGATTGATAAGATTAAGTAAAGGGTGTTTTTTTTTCTTTGTATATATTAAACAAGAACAAAGATATGCCAAAAATACGTGTGTGTAATGCAAATAAAACTGACACAAAAATATTTTCCAAATAAAACCCTTTTGATTGCAGTTAATTAAATAGTTCATCTGTTTTTCGTTTCGTATTACATAAAGCTTCATGTGCGTGTGAAAAAAAACAAACTTAGCAGCTATTTTTTGCCGTTCATTGTATTCCATTAAACAGCCAAATGGAAATTAAATAAAACAGATTTCATTTGCTCAAACTCTACATGTGACTCCCATAACACATTTTGTTATATTTGTATGTTTTACTAATTTTAAATAAAACATACGATTTGCGAGGAAGTGTAAAACCTCCCCAAGAATTTTTCGAATATTCGAAAAGTTAAATTTTCCTAAGTTTAATTTTAGTATTCATATGAAGAGTATTTGCTGGTAATTTGCTAACTTAAATTTTTCCTGCTACTTAATTTAATAATTCTGCTATCTATGTATGTTAGTTATCATTGACTTTAGGCCCACTGCAGTTGCGGTGTATTCGATGAGCGTAGATTGTCGCCTTATCACTTTCCACTAGTTCAAGTAAAGCCAAGTACACCCTTTTCTGTCAGACCGAAACCAATTTACATATGAATGTATGTTGAGGTCCATTTACACGTTTCTGTCTTTACATGTATTCCGTTGTAACTAAAGGCATTATTCTTTGTATTTGTTAGCAAATTAAGATTGTGGTTAAATTTATGAACCTATTATTATTGAACCTATCTATATAAATATAAATAAATGGCTAAATGTGGTGCTAAGAACAAAACTCGAGTATGACTGGAAAAATTTTGCTACCCTTCGTCGGTATTACTCTGTAGCACTGTATCGACGGCGATGTAAAATATTTAACAAAGTGGGTATATTAACTTCAAGCAATGCCCCTACATAGCAACAGAGGCGCTGCAACACGGTTCTAATCTTCTCTATCTCCACTACTTTACTAGCTATATTCTCTAATCTAGCCCTTTCCAAAAAAAGCAAAATATGTGGAAAGTCTTTCTTTAGACCATACAAACTGTTCCTAGCTGTCAATTTAAAGATTAAAAAAAAAATATTGACGTCAAATACAAACTTTGCGAGCAAGAATTGTTCTTTTCATTCAGCATGGGTACGGTGACGTTTAGGATTTGACGTGACTAGAGCGATGCAGTGATGACGAAATTGTTTTAAAAATCGATTTGTATTAGCTTGACAATATCATTAACATATAAACACGAAAAAAAAGATTTTTATGATAATATCTTCTCGCTTGGTCATTTTTACGTAGTCAGTTCAAAATTCTGCGAACACCGTACGACAGAACTTCTAATGCAGTGTGTAAATATGCAACTTCAGCATAAAATAAAAAATGAATGGTTTTCACCATGAGGTGCTTCTTTAGGCAAGTTTTCCGCGCGAGGGAAGTCGCTATGAAACTTGTGATATCCAGTGAACTACAGGGTTGCGTTTAGCACGCAAGCAGTCATGCCTACATCTTGCTCGTGTTATTTCAATTTTATTGCTTTCAACAGATATGTATAATCAAGTGTGTGTGCCGGTGTGCAATACATTACACGTTTCTATGACATCTTTGCATATGAGTAACGGTATCTTTGTTTGTGCGTAGTGCATTTATAGTATTTGCATGCTGATGGTGTAGTACCAAGGTTGCCAATTGAGGGGTTTCCGCGTAGATATGATCATTTTATTTTCAAATTAACCATTTGTGTTGACAATTAATTTGATGGAACTAATTAATCCAAGTAAAGATTTATACAAATTTAAAAACAAAGGTTAAAATTTTCAAACTTTATTCAGGCGCACGGTAGTGCGCTAGGCCAAGTTCACACCGAAAGCACACAGTGTGTATATTACACGAAAACATTCGGTCTGTTTT